>CM065636.1:58778975-60121231 GCA_033220585.1 Dipteronia sinensis | reverse complement strand
GTTTGGAAGATGAGAAAGTTTGAGAGAAAATTCTGCACAATGTTTTTCAAAATTTTCTTCTTGGAATGAAATGGGAGGAAAAATGGAATATTTAAAGGAGGGAAGCAAGAAGGATTTGAAGGACCAATTGGAGGGTGCAACCTTTGCTTCCCATGGAGGAACGTAGCCTCCATGGGGCGGTGTGCAGCTCCTCCCGTGGAGGCCACGTGCCTCCACGGGGTGAGTTGCAATGGCCCTCCATTTTGGCCTTCAACTCCCCTCTCGCACCATTTTGTTCTTTGACCGTTCTCCAGCCTCCAAACTCCGATTTTGAATATGTTTTAGGATTACAAACTAAGACTCCCTCATGTATAAAAGATGTCAAGAAAACTTTCACAAAAAATATGGAATTCAACTTGAAAAACAAGGATGAAAACCATGTACGATAAAATCACGGAAAGTTTCTTAACTTTTTTTTTTGAACGCGAAACTTAATGAATGAGTAACTGAAACAACTCGAACTCAATGAGGAATTATATAAGCTCAAAATCAAGTTCAATAACATAGAAACACAAATAAATAAACACAAGAACACACAAGTATGCTATTTCCTAGAGATAACCCTAGAACATGCAATTTATGAAAATTGTCAACTTTAAATCTAATGCATGTGCATACATGAACAAGTGTGTGTATTGTGTTTTACAAAATTTTACACAATGATGGAGAGACACATATGAATGCAATGTATGTGTGTGCCTAGGCCTTGCAAGAGGAAGGATATCTCGATATACCTTTTGCTATGCAATTTAGCTTTATTCCTCTTGAAGCCATCACTTTGCTTGAATGTTGTCCAATCTTCCTTGAAGCTTGTTTATCTAAAAATCCTAGAAAACTAATCAATATAAAGCAAATGTCATTTTGATATAGAATTATGCCAACACAAGACTCAAGAACCTAACAAGGTGCGGGTTGTTGAGGCATGAATGGATTTTGCATCGGTGGCTGTTGATGTTGACGCCATCCTTGATTTTAAGTGTTGGAGAATGAATCATTTCTTTGTTGTTGAAAGTATTTTACTTGAGCCATCTCCTCCCCATAGCCACCAAGACTTCGGCATGATTCCGATGAATGTCCAGGATTTGTGCACACCGTGCACACTTGAGCTCTTAGAATCAATTTTTTCACCAAATGAGTCAAGTTAGCAATTTGTGGCCCATAATCATTTGTACTTACCTCATATGCACTGACTTTATTTGGAGGAGCTCTTCAATAATTGAATTGTTGAGAGTTCTTAGAAAGAGTCTCAAACATCTCTCTTTCTTCCATAGCACTTTTGTTCATCAAACCTCCTCCACTTGTCACATCCACCATAATTCTCTCGGAGTCAAATAAGCCTTCATAAAAGGATTTCATGAGCAGCCATTCTTCTATCCGATGATGGGGACAAGAATTTAAGAGTCTCAGAAAGCATTCCCAATATTCGTGGAACGGCTCATTGTTGAGTTGTTGCACTCCCATGATTTCCTTCTGAATTTTGTTTGTTTGTTGAGCTGGAAAATTTTTTGAAAGGAATTTTTCTGTTAGATCAACCCATGTTGTGATGGATCCACTAGGTAATGAGTAAAGCCACTCCTTGGCCTTTTCTTTAAGTGAGAATGGAAATAGACTCAGTCAAATCTCTTCGTCGCTCACACCTCCATTCAAAATTGTAGCACAAACTGCGAAGAAATCTTTGACATGAATTTGAGGATCTTCTCCCGTTTCCTATAAATTAGTGGAAAAAGATGAATTGTACCACTCTTGATCTCAAAATTGTTGTTGTTGCGCGGAAGAGTAATGCATGAGGGATGGCCAATGCTTAGGAACCGTGAAATCTTTGAGTGGTCTTATGAGATTGTTTAACGCCACTTGGACAACCGCTTGATTTGGTGGAGGATCGTCCGCCATGTTACACCTAAAAAAAAATCTAAAGTAAATGAAAAGAAAGTAATAATAATAATAAAAAACCTAAAAATAAAAATTATAAGCCTAAAAAAATAAAACAAAAGAAAATAAACTCAAAATAAAAGTAAGTAATTTAATTCCCCGGCAGCGGTGCCAAAAACTTGTTGGTTGCAAAATAGGCAAACAAAAATAATAAAAACCTTGTAAGTGCACAAATCAGAAATGATAGCACAATGGGCAAGCAAGAGTCATTCCCACAGAGAATTAATTACCTACTAAAATAATGAGTTTATATCTACGACACTCTAGGACTCTAATATAAATAAAAATATAAAAACAAAAATATTTAATGCACACACACACAAATGGGGGTTTTGAATTGATTATTAAAACTAAATAAAATTTAATAAACAACTATCTAAAACGTAGTAAAAAATTAATTAGGAAAAATATATGGAAAAACAGTATTTAGGACCTCCTATCCACAACTAAACAATCATCCAATCCGTAGACAATAATGAAGCTAACAAATGATCAAACATAATGAAGATATTCACGACATGGTGTTGACATCCCACTCGAGTCATATAGATTCTCTCTTAGTTAGTATGTAAGTTGCATGGTATCTACATAAATACATGTATTCCAAATTATAACCTAGCATGGGCATCTACTAGATTTAATAATAGTAATCCATTAAGAACAAAGAGAATATGAATATCACATGAATCCTAAAACATGGTATCTATCATAGGTAATTCATGAATCAATTTCCCTTAATTGGGTCTTATTCCAATTAATTGTTGCAACAAAGGATAGATTTGTATGGTGACAGACTTGTATCCTTGCAACATAGATTCTATAATAAAATAATTATGCTATAAGAGGATCAATCAAAGAAACATAATAATAGAATAACAATTTTTATGGAGAAATTAAATTATCATGTTGAGAAAAAAATACTTCATTAAAACACACTTGTCTATGGAATTAGAATCATGTCTAGGGCTTCAAGTTAGCCGTAACTAACAAAGAAATTAGCTAAACATTAAAACTAGAAAAATAAATAAAAACATCTAATCTAAAGAAAGGTAGAAGAAGTGAATATTGATGGAGTCTTCAATCTTCAATATTCAACTCTCCACACTTCACTTTGTAGAAAACTCATGGTATTTATAGGTGACTTCTCCTTATAGATTCCCAATTTGCTTTGATGTAGGAAACACACCAAGTAGGAAAGTAGAATGATTTAAGGAATAAGAATCCTTTCCTAACTTTGAGTTCCTCTTTGATAATTATTTCCTAATTTGAGTTTAGGAAATTTCTGTTAACTTTTAGATTTGTGTTGGTTTGATTCCATAACAAAACTCTCTTTCTTTGTAATGACTAGTTGCTTAGGTGGTTCGTGATTTACGTGAGCTTCAGAGATGAAAATAAACTTCTCTTGTAAAGCTCGTCTTCAAGAGGAAAATTGCTTACTTGGATGCTAAGGTATTGAGATTCTTCCTCCTCTTGCAAAGCGTAAGCTGTAAGGAAAAACACGCGGCGGAAGCGAAAAATTAGGTTTGGTATATTTCAAAAAATTTCCTATTTAAAAGAAAGAACCTTAACCCTTGATTAATTAACATATAATAAAAGTATCATACATTTTTCACATGACGATTGATATTGTGTCGAATTGAATCTGCTTGCTTCGAATTGAATCCGCAAGATCTTCCAATCAAATCATGAACGTGAATCACCTAGGAGTGTGGGCCCCATTTTCTTTGAATTGTAAACCCGATGATGGATAAACAAACCTTTTTCTTTTGTTAGTCACAGTAATCCTCCTAGAGATAATAAAGAACGTTTGGTCGCTTGTGAATTCTTAATCTTTTTACTCAAGAACTCGCGTGAACCCTAATTCAATCTTGTGCATAAAGCCTTTTGATGTAAAAGCTTCTAGTGCACTATCGAAAATAAAACGCTCCTTATTCTTCTTCTCTTTGGCTGAATTCTACACCCCTTTCTTGAGTTGAAAGTTTTTTTTTATTCAAAAGCAAGAGAATAAAAATTTTCTCAAAAAAAAAAAAAAAAATCTTCTTTGAACTCTATATATCAAAAACGAAATTACTTGATATATTTATAGGTGATGGCCAAATCCTCACTCAAGTAGGATTTCTACCTTGTAGTCAAATCATCACACAAGTAGGATTACTTTTTCACCAAGTCTCCCATCAACATTGAGTTTTAACCCTATCCAACTCATTAGTATATTATCCAATAATAAATTATTGAATATTAAAATTGTGACTATATCAAAAACTTCGTAATTTGACTAGATAAATAAAATACTTTTATTTATCTACTTATCAAAATAAAGTTTTTGATTTTTATTATACTATCAACAGTTGTATATCACGAAGAGTCCTACTCCTAGTTAGAAAAATATTTTAACTTTTAATCAAACAATTAATTAATAAATAAATTAATTTCCATTTGATTAATTAATAAAACAAAACAATATATTATACTAATTAATTTAGCCTTGCCGCCCAAGTATATATATGGGTAATATATTGTTTTTCCATTTTATTAAATCCATTGGACTTTAATAAAAAGTCCACATGTGAACTAGACCCATTCTTACTATAAAAGAAACAAGTCCACATGCCTTAAAGTAATACATTAATATAATTTAACAGCCCATTTAATTAAAATGTGTAAATCATATTCCTAATGTATTAATGGAATGCTAAATGCACCCCATTAGGGCCGCCCTAGGATTCCTACATCCTTGGCCTCCCATTCCAGGCCTTTTGAAGAGTTACCGCATGTCGTGATCACATATGACTGCACCTCTCAAAAACTTTTGGATTCCGAAATCCAAAAACAATTCTAGATGGACCTAAAAATTGGTCCGGTAGAATATATCAAGTGATCCATGCAAGTTCGTGCGGATTGGGGATCTTGGCGGGTTATCTAAACAATTCTAGATGGACCTAAAAATTGGTATGATAGACACTTTTGGTTGTGGAGCCGCTCAATGTAGGAAAGGGCTACACCATTATGATGAGTGAAAGCCGTCATGAAGTGTATATGTTTATGTTAAAAAAAAAGAAGTGTTGAAAAGAATCAATAAAAAAAATCTTTGATTCAAAGCCTATAAAAAAAATATAAAAAAAAGCTCAAGGAGTATAGTTGAAAATTGTGATTTCTCGGGTTGAAAAATAGAGATGGGATGACGAGCCACATGTACACACACACTTATATATTGGAATCTATTCTTTTAAAAGCAAAAGTTTCGGATGATAATCAGTTTGACCTAGATTGGAAATGCTTTAGATGGATAGGTGTTGAAGTGGTTTGCATGTTGATATCACAATTGCTCCTTTTATATATGCTAGAAGCATTCCATACACACACACACACACACACACACACACACACACACACACACACACACACACACACACACACACACACACACACACACATGTTTTTGCTTAATGTGCTTGATTCATTAGCAATGAGAGATTAATGAAAATCTACGGTTCTATCTTTGATCTTGGAAAGTTATAATATAATTTCTCTTATTGCTTGATATGTGTGATTATGTGATTCCCTTGTGAACAAGTCTACTTGGTGATCAAAATGTGGAGCATATGTTAAGAGGGAGCTTATTTTGTTTAAATTAGTTCTCTACACAACTTGTTTGCATAATATCTCATACTTCTATCATGCATGTTTTTTCTATCCTTGTCAAAAAGCGGGAGAAATATATTCCCTCACCGTTGGGAGAAATGTTTATTTTATGCATGATCTTGTCTTAAGGGGGAGGATTCTTTTAGTAAGGGGGAGAAAAGAATTCTTGCTTATATGAGATAGAGAGAGTCTTTGTTTCTTGCTTATTTTTTTGAATATATCTCACCAATCTTCTTTGTAGAAGATTTCTTGTTTGTTTGGTTGTGCTTGTCTCACAGGTACTTTGATGCTTAAAGAAGTGATTATTGAAGACTCATGAAGATATGAAGACATTTTAGTCTAGGGATTTCTTTGTAATGTGAGGATGTGAGAATGCAATCAACTATGAGTTTATTTGAGTGATCATTGTATAATGAGGTTGAGCTTTTGTCATGGAATAGCCAAAGGGGGAGATTGTTAGGTTTTAGATTTGTGTTGGCTTAATTCTATAACAAAACTCTCTTTCTTTGTAATGACTATTTGCTTAGGTGGTTCGTGATTTATGTGAGCTTCAAAGATGAAAAGCAACTTCTCATGCAAAGCTCGTCTTCAAGAGGAAAAGTGCTTACTTGGATGCTGAGGTATTGAGATTCTTCCTCCTCTTGCAAGGCATAAGTGCACATACACACATTGCATCCATATGTGTCCCTGCATCATTGTGCCAAATTGGTATAACACATTCACACACTTATCGAATTATGCACATGCATTAGATTTAATTTGACAATTTTTGTAAAATTGTATGTTCTAGGACTATCTCTAGGAAATGACATACTTGTGTGTTCTTGTGTTTATTTTTTTGTGTTTTTGTGATTTTGAACTTGAATTTGTGCTTATATATTTCCTCATTGAGTTCCAATTATTTCGGTTACTCATTCATTAAGTTTCAAGTTCAAAATAGGACGTTAAGAAACTTTTCATGATTTTACCGTACATGGTTTTCGTCCATGATTTTCAAGTTGAATTCCATATTTTTTATGAAATTTTTCTAGATGTCCTTATGCATGAGGGAGTCCCGGTTTGTAATCTGAAAATGGATTCAAAATCAGAGTTCGAAGGCCGGAGAACGGTCAAAGAACACAAGATTGCGTGAAAGGGAGTTAAAGGGAAAATAGGGGAGCCTTGCACCTCTCCCCGTGGAGGCGCGTTGCCTCCATGGGAAGAGCTGCCTTCAGCCCCCCCTGGAGGCCATGTGCCTCCACGTGAAGCAGAGGTGGCTGCCCCCTATTGGTTCTTCAATCTTCTTTTGTTTCCCTCTCCTTTAAATACTACTTTCCCTCTCTTTTTTCAAATAAGAAGTTGGTGTGGAAAAACTTGTGCAGAAATTTTCTCTCAAAATTTTCTCACCTTCCAAACACCATCACTCTCTCAAATCAACTCCGATTTTAGATTTTCAAAAGCTGAAATTATTGGTCTTGAAGAGGGAAACAACACCCAAGAATTTTCAAAGTCAAACAATTCTCAGAGTTTTCGTGATGGTCTGATTTCTACTCGTGAGTAATTGTTTGTAAGTGAATCAACTTTTCTTTCATTTGTCTTCTATGATCTACTTGATGAATCTTCTTATATGATTTGAGAAAAATGTTTATAATGGCTTTAATTCCAATATTAGGACTTGTTTGATTAACTATCGAGATTAGTTCATGTGTTTTGATTGAATATCATTTTTGGTAGTCTTGAAGAATATGAGTTTAAATCTAGAATAACTTTGTGTATTTGATCTTGATTGTTGATTTCTAGGTTTGATCACATGTTTTAGAACTAGAACTTATTGATTGTGATTTCGATTTTTCAAAACCTAGTTCTTATTTTTGTTTTTGTTTGTTGAATATGTTGAATACTTAAAGTGTTTACTTGTTCACTTGTTTTCAAAGTTAGTTGTGTGATTTTCATTGAAAAACTTGTTATATTAGCTTTGATTGATATGTTTCGGTTTCTAGATATTTTTGTGAAGGAGTTTGAATGCTTAATCTAGATTTCCTATCACGTGTTCATAAGAATTAGTTACATTTGCTTGTGAGCTTGATTTGTACAAAAACTAATTCTTCATAGAGTGTGTTTGATCAACTTGCTCTATTTGCTTGTGTTTGCATCATTTGCATTCACTTAGATCATTTGTCTTGTGAAAAGGTTGGAAGTCTCATATTGGAGAGTGATTCTTCAATTTGAGCGTGGAAGTCACATTTGGAGAGTGATTCTTCAATTTGTGCATTGGAAGTCTTGGCTAGGGCCGAGGTGATCCGGATTGCTAAGCGTGGAAGTCTTGTCTAGAGTTGGGAGGACTTTGATAGACACGCAAGAAATCTTCTTAGAGACATGAGGTCTTGGATAGGAAGTAGGCATAGTTATTTCACTAGGCCCGAGGGTAAAACAGGTGTAGATAGTTTGGAGACTGAGTCTTGTGTTGATTTCCTCTTGAGTGTGTATCTCCTATTTGTCATAGTGATTTGCTTTTTGCCGATGGTTGTGGTATCAACCCGTGGATGTTTCCTTATTTTGTGGTTTTACTACGTAAATATTCTTTGTGTTGATTTTAGCATTTTAGTTACTTTACTTACTTTGACTTGTATTGTTTCAACTCTTGATTAATTGATCTAATATTGTCTTGTTGAATCAATATACTTGTCAAAGCTTCTTTGTACAATTGCAAATCTTTTGAAGAAAAAGAAATTGCAAGGATTTCCCTCTAGGTATATTTGACACTATAAGTAATTAAGAGAATTTCAATTTCCCAAACACGTCTTGATTTTCTAGAGTCTTTAGGATTTGATTTGGAAAATTCTGGGACAATTCTGGACCAATTCAGAGTGAAAATCAGATTGCACCAAAATTGTTATACATTTTGGCCCTCATATCATTATCTTGTGTCTCATTTTCAGTCACTTTTATGTGTCTAGTGGCTCATTTTATTGTGATTTCAGAAATTCAATGGATTTTAGGTGCTAGAGGGGGAAACCAGGACTTTCGGGTGAAAAACAGGTCAAAGTTCAGTGAAACAAGTGCCCAGAAGCATAGTGCATGAGTAAGGGACCCGTGCACTACCCGTGCACCGGGTGAGGAGCTGATTGGAAAGCCTGTGCGCTGGTGCATGCGCGGGTGACTGCGCAGGTATCATACCCATGCACATAACCAGACCAGAAAGCATATCAAACCATGAAAGAGGATTGCGCGGGTAGCATGCCCGCACACTACTTGTTCCAGCTATGCAAAAGTCTCGTTTTCAGCCATTTTAAGAAGGGCAAAGTCGCCCTTTCTAGCCTATTTCTTGCCTTAGCCTCCTAAGCATATAAATACACCATTTTTCTCATTGAAAAGTTCTCTCTCACTTCTTTCCTTCTCTCATACACCACCAATCTCTCCCAAGAACACTTTTTTCTAAACCCTAACCAGTAACCTAGATTTAGGAATCATTCCTCACTAAATCTAACCATCATCCTCATCATCTACTCAAGGACACTTGGAGATTAGATTCAAGCTGTAAGCAAAGAGAATGTCTACATGAGTCTTCTCTATCTCTCTTCTCCTGGTCATTTTATTATATTTGTCTTGAGTAGTTAAATATCCCACTAAGGGATTGATGTGAGACACTTGTGGATGTTGGGCTTTGTAATGAACTTTATATTTTCTATAAATCTATTAAATGTGTTCTATTCATTGTTTTTAATTGATTTCATGAGAAATTTGTCTTGGATTGTACATGACTCTCTTTGCAAGTTGTTTTAGAAATAATTTGAGTAGAGAATTGAGTATACATGATGCTTGGCTCTCTTAAGCTCATTTGAATAAGAGGATTAAACAAGAGTACATGACTCTAGTAAAATTCGGACATATTAATCTCCTCTCTATCTAATCTCAAATGGGTAACCAAAACTATACATCCTAGGATTGGTTGCTTGTGAGAGATTAAGCATCAACACTATACATCCTAGGTTGGTGAATTGAACAAAGAGATTAGTCCCCTATTTGATAGATGTTCATTCATTGCACAATCATTTGTGAGTGGTTAATACTATACATGATAGATTGGACACTCATAAGTGGTATACAACCAATCCTATACATTACAGGTTGGTTACACAAGATTAAAGCACACTCATGAGAAGTTCATGATTTGCCCACTATTCACTTGTCGGATCCATCAATACCTTAGTTCTCATTATCATATATTAACACTAATTGCATGTTAGATTAACTAGATTAACTGTAGCTTGCATTGTAGCTATTAACCCTTTCAAACCAACCACATCATTTTACTTTTATGCACTCTAGTATTATTAATCATAATCTAATCATATACTACCCAAATCCCTAAGGACGATACCCTCGCTTGCCGCTTTATTAGTTTTCAAAACTACATAGCACATTGCGTAGGACTTTTTATAAATATATATATTTTTTGATCCTCAATTTGGTAATGACACAAAAAGCGAGTATCACAATCCGCCAAAATTAGACAACGACCGCCGTGGGGACCGTAGTACTGGAGAAGCATCACTGTGGAAATGTAGAGTGGTCTGACAGTGTAACCACATCGTAAACTTTATGATATTGGGACGCTGCCAAAAGCGCTGTCAAAATGTAGAGAGCTATTGACAGCAGTTGACAATTAATCAAAGGGCGCTGTATTGGTGCTCACAACACTGTGAAAGCTAAAGCGGTTGCTTTTGATGCAATTTACTTTTGACGCAATTTACTTTTGACGCAATTTGCTTTTGCTTTTTGATTGAGCCAAAAATGTTATACATTTTGGCCCTCATATCCTTTCTCTTTGTCTCATTCTTGGGTATTTTTATGTGTATTTATGGCTCATTTGGTTGTTATTGCAGGTATTATGTAAAAAGGCAGGAAGAGTGGCAAAAAGGACAAATGGTGCAAAAATGTGGTGACGTAGGCCAAACTGCACGGGTTGCATGCACGTGCACTACCCGTGCATCAACCCGTGCACCGGAAGATGGAATTGGAGTAGACCTAAGTGCACAGGTAACTGCACGGGTATTGCCCGTGCACTACCCGTGCAATCCACAAGACCAGAGAGCAAAGCCTCAGACAAGACCCAACGGCACTGGTCACTCACCCATGCACAACCCGTGCACATTGCACATATCAGAGAGGAAAATGAAGATTGCACGGGTTCTGTACGGGTACCTAACCTATGCTATACGAGCATCAGACACATCCATATCAGTATTTTAACCTATTTTTAGAGAAGGTACATAAGGAACCACATCTGATTTTCAATGGACGACCATACACCCATCCTTACATCATTTTCTCTCTCTAAATCTCAAAATCCATTATCTCCCAAATCGTCCAAAAACCCATCATTATCTTCTTCAATTTGCTACTCAAGAGGACATTGGAGGTGGAATCAAGCTTGAAGATAGAAGGTCTCATATGGGTCTTCTCTATTTCCCTATTTTCTTTCATTTTAATACTTTTGTCATGAGTAGCTAAATCCCACTAAGGGATTGATGTGATTCTTATGTAAGTTATGGGTATTGTAATGAACTCTATTTTTGTATATATCAATCTACCAAATATGTTTCATTCAATATTTTAATTGTTTTCAAAGATGATTTGTTTTGATTGTATACTCCTCTCTTAACAAGTTGTTTGAGAAATTATTTGAGTAGAAAATTAGATATACACTTTATTTGATTCTCTAATGCTTAATTGAATGAAAGGATTGAACAAGAGTACACTCCTCAAGTGAAATCCGGATTGACTAATCTTTGTCCTTTTCTAACCTTGAATGAGCAATTAGCACTATACATTCTAGGATTAGTTGCTTGTGAGAGATTAAGCATTAATTCTATACACTCTAGAATTAGTGATTTTATAAAGAGATTCATCCCTTATTTTGATAGATGTACATTCATGAACAATCACTTGTGGGTGACCAATTCTATACACTCTTGATTGGAAACTCATGAGTGATATTGAACTAAGCTATACACTCTAGTTTGGCTACATGTGATTGAATTTCATTAATGAGAGTTCATCTTGCCCATAGATGCCTTAATGAATCCATCAATTCCCTAGTCATTTATCATCTATTATCACCTACTATCTTAGTGCATTTAGTTAGTTTATATTTAGCTTGCATTTTAGTTAATCTCCAATCATCAATCATCAATCATTTCATTTAATTCTTGTTTGTAGTTAGCATTAAAGTAGGATTTAATCATAGCAATCGCTAGATCCCTGTGGAATGATACCTATACTTGCTGCATACTAGTTTTATACTTGTTTGAGCGCATATTGGGATTTTATAAATTTGTTTTGATATTGCACACCATGGTAAAATACGTGTCAAAAATGGCGCCGTTGCCGGGGATCGGCGTACATAGTTGTGATTAGGTTTAGTTATAGGTTAGTGATTTATCATTTCAGTTTCATTTATTTATATTGCGTTTTACCCTTTCTTTATTTTTAGAAGATTGGCCACATTTTTGGTTGTGTTAGTTTCATATGATTGCGTTGTGTAGTGTTGTGCATTTTTGTTGTAGGGTACATGGACTGTTATTCGGGATCGGGTTTTGGATCTTATGGGGACCTAGGTTGTCGAGATTGGGAGTATTGTCAAGGGTTTCAACTAGAGCATTATGAGGATGAAGCTCTGACCATAGAAGAAGACATTAGAGATTTTATGAGAAAAAGTTTTCAGATCAAGAAGGATATAGTGATGTCACAACAAAGGACTTTACAGGCTTTGCAAGCATCACAACAAGAACATGTAGAATGCTATGACATTGGTGAACTCGATGATAAGTCACTAGACAAGGAACTGAGAGATCTCATGCAGACAACTAAGAAGAGGACACATGATTTCATAGTTTCATAGCAAAAATCAAGAGGAATTTTGGAAGAATGCATGCAGGCAAACGATAGACGATCAAGTGAGATTGATGCTGCCATACACAGACTCGAGGGAAAGATTGGACATCTAGCTGAGTTGTTATCAGAAAAAGAGAGAGGCAAACTTCCAAGCCAACCAGAACAAGCAAAGACATTCCTAAGAAGTGGGCGTATACTGGGGGATAAAAGCAGAGAGAGTACGTCAAAAGAAGGGGAAAAGATACAAGAGGAAGGAGAGGTTGAAAAAGAGGAAGAAATAAAGATAAGAATGAAGTTGTTCAACCGGAATCGAGGAAACAAATTCACCAGCCACCTTTACCCTTTCCTGAGAGGTTAAAGAACTCCAAGATGGAGAAATCCTTCCAAGACATCTATGATATTTTATCAAGGGTAAATATCAACTTGCCTTTATTGAATGTGATCCAAAGGATGCCGGACTATGTGAAGTTCTTCAAGGAGCTGATCAAAGATAAGGAGAGGTTTAGGCCGAAGCAACAAAAACAGTTGAACATGAATGTGAGTGCATCGATCCAAAAGACTTTACCTCAAAAAATGAAGGATCCGTGAAGTGTGATCATTGATATCAACATACGAGGGGATAACCATGAGAGAGCAATGTTGGATTCTAGGGCAAGTATCAATCTGATGTTGTTTTGTGTCTACCAGAAGTTAGGCCTAATGGACCTTAAGCCCACCACCATGTCACTTGTCCTTGCAGATTCATCCTTAAGAAGTCCTAAGGGTATAGTGGAAGATGTTCTGATACAAGTTCAGAAATTAATAATTCTAGTAGATTTTGTAGTTATTGACATGGATGAGGTGAGAGATGAAAAGGATGTGAAGCTTCTACTTGGGCATCCATTCATGGCTACAGCTAGGGCTGTGATAGATATGCACGAAGGCAAGCTAACCATGAAAGTTTTGGACGAAACAATGGAATTCAACATTTTTGATTGTATGACTTACCCGGTTGGATTTGATGATTGCCACAAGGTGAATATGCTTGAAGATGATTTGGATGAGACCGTTGAAGAAAGGTTTGGAAAATTTGAGAGCCTTGAAGAGATGACCATAGAGAGCGATGATGAAGGCCCAGAACAAGTGATAGAAGATATGGGTAGTAGTTTGAGCAGGTTGATGAAGGGATGATATAGAGGCATAGGGAGAAAAGTCCCAGGAACTAGAACTCAAACCACTCCCATCTGAGTTGAAGTATGTTTATCTTGATGAAGGAAAGAAAAATCTAGTGATCATTTCTGCAGGTTTAGATAAAGCTCAAGAAAGAAGGTTACTTGAGGTGTTAAGAGAGCACATGAAGGCAATATCATGTACTATATAAGATATCAAGGGAATTAGCCCTACTGTCTGCATGCACAGGATACTATTGGAAGAAATCACTAAACCCACTAGAGAGGCCTAGAGAAAACTCAACCCCATCATGCAGGAGGTTGTCAAGAAAGAGATATTTAAGCTATGGAATACTGAGATCATATACCCCATATCAGATAGTCGATGGGTCAGTCCAATTCATGTTGTGCCAAAGAAGTCTGGTATTATAGTAGTGGAGAATGAAAAGAAGGAGCTGGAAGCTAAGAGGCTTCAGACAGGGTGGCGAGTGTGCATAGATTATAGGAAACTAAACACAGCCACTAAGAAAGACCACTTCCCACTACCTTTTATCGATCAGATGCCAGAAAGGTTGGCTGGACACAGTTTTTATTGCTTTCTGGATAGGTACTTAGGGTAAAACCAGATAGCAATAACTCTAGAGGATCAAGAGAAGACGACCTTTACATGTCCATTCAGTACTTAAGCATATAGGAGGATGCCCTTTGGGCTTTGTAATGCCCTAGGGACATTCCAAAGGTCTATGACTTCTATTTTTTTAGACATGATAGGAGAGATCATAGAGGTCTTTATGGATGACTTCTCGATTTTTGGAGATTCTTTCAATAGATGCCTGGATAACCTGTCCTCAATGCTGAAAAGGTGCAAAGAAAAGAGTTTGTTTTAAATTGGAAAAAATGCCATTTCATGGTGCAACAAGGAATTGTTTTGGAGCATATCATCTCTAGTAGAGGGATAGAAGTAGATTGGGTAAAGGTTGAAGTAATTAAGAGTCTACCTCAACCACAGTCTGTTAAGGACATTAGGTTCTTCTTGGGACATGGTGGCTTTTACAGAAGATTTATCAGGGATTTCTAAAAAATCTCCAGACCGTTGTGTGAGCTCTTCAGAAGGATAGGAACTTTGAATTCAACGATGAGTGCTTGGCAGCTTTTGAGTCATTGAAGTTGGCCTTAACCTCAGCCCCATTAATGGCACCTCCAAATTGGGAACTACCTTTTGAATTTATATGTGATGCTTCAGATTATGCTATAGGGGCAGTATTGGGACAGAGAGTGGACAAGGTCCCTCATATGATATAATATGCATCACGAACATTGAATGATGCTCAGCTGAATTACTCGACAACAGAGAAGGAATTGCTTGCAGTAGTGTTCGCACTTAAGAAATTCCGACAATATTTGGTAGGCGCCAAACTGGTGGTATATTCGGATCACTCAGCTCTCCGGTATCTGTTGTAGAAGAAAGAAGCTAAACCTAGATTGATCAGATGGGTCTTGTTACATCAGAAATTTGATTTAGAGATTAGAGATAAGAAAGTGTGCGAGAATGTGGTAGCTGATCATCTTAGTAGACTGGTTCGTGAATGTCCATTTGGAGAGGAGAAGGTTCCATTCAGAGAAAATTTCCCAGATGAGCAGTTATAGGTAGTGCACAGTGAGGAGCCTTGGTACGCCTACTTGGCTAATTATTTGACCCACGGAATTCTCCCACCTGAGTTGGATTCTCAAGGGAGTAAACAGTTCATAGCAAGAGCTAAGAGGTTTTTCTGGGACGAACCATACATGTTTAAACATGGCCCTGACCAAGTAATCCGACGGAGCGTACCGGAATCAGAACAAGGGGATATCCTCAGATTTTGTCACTAGTTACAGTGTGAAGGCCATTTTGGTGCAAGGAAAACTGTACTTAAGGTACTTCAGTCAGGATTTTATTGGGTGTCTCTGTTTGGAGATGCTCTCAAATTTTATGCAGCATGTGATAGGTGCCAGTGCATAGGGAATATTGGGAAGATAAATGAGATGCCTAAGTCAGGAATCAAAGTGGTGGAAGTTTTTGACACATGAGGAATTGATTTCATGGGACCCTTTCCCCTATCAAAAGGGAAGAGCTATATCTTAGTAGGAGTGGATTATGTTTCGAAATTGGTTGAAGCAGTTGCCATAAGGACAAATGATAGCAAGGTGGTGGTTAAATTTGTGAAAGAAAATATTCTAGCCAGATTTGGAACTCCAAGAGTGATAATCAGTGACGGAGGGAACCATTTTTGTAACAAGATCTTTGGGAACTTGATGAAGAAATATGGAGTCCGTCATAAGGTAGCCATTCTATACCACCCGCAAACATCAGGGCAAGTTGAAGTAAGAAACAGACACATCAAGCAGATTTTGGAGAAAACAGTCAAGTCCACAAGTAAAGATTGGGTAGCGAGATTGAATGACGCTCTATGGGCGTATTCGACAGCATACAAGACTCCCATCAGAATGAGCCCTTATAGATTGGTGTATGGGAACGAATGTCACCTTCCGGTGGAATTGGATTATCTTGCATGGTGGGCAATCAAAAGTTTGAATTGGGAATATGACAAGGTGGGTGAAGAGAGAAACCTGCAGTTTAATGAACTAGAGGAGTTTAGATTGCAAGCTTATGAAAGTGCACGAATTTACAAGGAAAAAATGAAGATAATTCATGATAAGAAGTTAATGAGAACAGATTTCCACCCAGGTATGCTTGTGCTACTTTATGAATCTCGTTTACGGCTCTTCCCGGGAAATTTCAAGTCTTAATGGTCCGGACCACATTGAGTAGTCGACGTCTTGCCAAATGGAGTGGTGGAACTAAAAAACTTGAAGGATGACCAGACATTTAAGGTGAATGGGCAAAGATTGAAGCTATACAGGGGTGTTGAGGTCAAATTGGAAGGAGTTGGATCCTTAATCTTAACTGATGATTAGAACACCCAACAACGTCTTGCCAAGACGGTAATAGGTGCTTATAGGATGCAACCCAGCGAGGCTTATCTATTTGATGTCTCTACTTTCATTGCATCCTTTAATTTGTTTAGCTTGTTTAATTTTTTAGGATAATTTAGTTTTGGATAATCGTGGGTATTATTTTGTTTGAGAGATATTTGGTTTGAGATAAATTCTATAATTGTTAACCTTTGTGGTTAGGAATGGTGCTTATTGTTAGGTTCTTTATCTCTTGGATTCAACACACCGGCCACTTGCAAGTCTTGGAAGGACAAGCAACCTAAGAATGCTCATAAAACAGGTAAGAACCTACCCATTTTGAGTCTACAACATTGCTACCACATTGGTTCAATCCTTTCAACTCAAACTCTTGAATTTTATTCATTCTATTTTTGTTTATGGACAAGTGTGGATATGTGATGAATGTGAATATTCTTTGTAAATATCAATTTCGGGTTGAATGAGTAGATAACTGTGAATGAGAGAATATGTTTATGATTGTTGATACAATTTTGGATTCTAAATGATGAATTTATTGATTTATTCATCCTTGATTGGATGGGCCAAATGCTCTTGTGGATATTGCATATGATTTACAGGTTTTCATTTTATCTAGCCCAACTCGGTTTGAAGGTTTTTGAATTCATGCATATACCTGTATAGGAAAGATCATATAGTAGGAATCGGTTTGGGGGTTATTACCCACATTCCGATGATTTGGTGAATAGATGCTTGATGTGGTTGAATTTTGAGGTTAATTGCCATGTTTCCCTAAATGCCTTATTTTTGTGAGCCATTGTTGAGTCTTTTATTTTGTGGGCACTAATTGTACATGATTAGTGCCTAGGTTTGCTGAGTGTTGGTGTCTAGTTAGGTGCGCACCGCTAGGCCAGACTCTCTTGTCTTCAACATTGAGGACAGTGTTGAGTTTTTGTTTGGGGGTGTAGACGCCTTTACGAGTTGTCTTTTGTTTTTGAATCATTTTTTGTTTCAATTTTTCCAAATTTGCTACCTAGCCAAAATTTTTGAGCTTCAATTAGCTTGGTGAGATAATCTGGAGCAAAGTGTTTGTGGCGAATTTGTGTATGCTTTGTGAGCTTGTTCATAGCTCTAAGTCACTTTAGGGGTCTCACTTGCACTGCATGAATTAGTCTCATCTTTTAGTGTCTAAGTTGAGGGGACTCGGTGCTCGAGTGCCCTGTTCTAATAGTGGAGACATCCCTTGTGAGTTTCACAAACACAAGCCAAAAGTGCACAATTCGAGGGAAATTTTTTTTCAAATATTTAAACACTTTTCAAACACCATGCATAGTCTTAATACACCAAAATTATCATGTTTCATAGAACATGCATCATTAAAGTGGATTGCTTGACCGAAACTTTTATTCCCTTGGTAGATGGATTTTTTTAGGTGAAATTAGGCAATGTGTGTTTTAGCCACTTAAAATGCCAAATACTTCCCATCCCATAATTTGTGTGCTCCCAAGCCATTTTTGAAGGCAAACACATTTAGACTTGTTCATTCTACACTTACAATATCCAGAACCCAAGCAACCTAAACGCTAAGCCAACCCTCACTTGATTGATCTTGTTAAGGCTTAGGATTGAATGTAAAATGTGCTATAATTTTCAAATGGCATGTACCTAGGCAAGTAAGTGATGTATTGTAAAAAGTATGTGCAAGAGTCAAAGGCATGAAAATAAGGAAAACGACAAGAAAAGAAACAATCAAAAGAAAAGAAAAAGAAAAGAGAAGCAAAAAGAAAGAAAGAAAGAAAGGAAGAAATATGCTTCTATTACCTTGTTTAAATTGTAAACACTACTAAAAAAGGTAACAAGAGTAGTTAGTGATTGCACTTGGAAGTTATGAAAGCACGGACGCCTTATTGTATATTTGTATCTAAAAGTGGTGTTGCATGAGAAATTAAATGTTTGAGTGTAGAATGTACTGCCTTAACTTGGTTGATTAGTGCATTGTGCCTAAATTCCCATTCTTTCTAATCACCAATCACCTTAGCCCCATTACAACCAAATGTAAAAGACCTAGTTGATCTTAGGGGAAATATAACTTGGGAATGTTAGTCGATGCATGCTCTTTCCACATTCATGGCACTTGATTCTCTCATGAGACTTATTAATTAAAAATAGTGTTTATTTTGTATGAAATGTATGCAACTACTTTGATTCCATTACGTAAACTCTTTTGCATGAGTGTGAACCTAGGTTCTGAGGGAAAAAATAAGAGAGATCCTATGTGAGAACCTAGTGTAAAAGCAAATTATGTTCGGGGTATGAGAGTGAGTAGTTTCCAAGGCGAGGGTGCTTTAAGTGTGGGATTCGTGTTGTGTGAGTTTCCTTTAGGGTGCCATGGAATTTTTTAGAACATTTTTCATTAGCCTATTCCTCACACCTATTATCTCTTGCTTATCTCTCAGTTAGTTGGCTTGCAGCGTATTTGTTTGAGTCTAGAAATTTTTAGATCGAGTCATGTTTGTGTCTTTGTTTTGTTTTAAGTTTGCTCGAGGATGAGCAAAGGGTTGGTTTGAGGGGTATTTGATCTAGCCAAAATACATTTGGCACTTATATGCTTTCTCTTTGTCTCATTCTTGGGTATTTTTATGTGTATTTATGGCTCTTTTGGTTGTTATTGCAGGTATTAGGTAAAAAGGTAGGAAGAGGGGCAAAAAGGACAAATGCTGTAAAAATGTGGTGAAGTAGGCCAAACTGCACGGGTTGCACGCACGTGCACTACCCGTGCATCAACTCGTGCACTGGAAGATGGAATTGGAGTAGACCTCAGTGCACGGGTAACTGCACCGGTATTACCCGTGCACTACCCGTGCAATCAACCAAACCAGGGAGCAAAGCCTCGGACACGACCCAACTGCAGGGGCCACTCACCCCGTGCACAACTTGTGCACATTGCACATATCAGGGAGGAAATGAATATTGCACGGGTACATTACCCGTGCTATACCGGTACTATACGAGCACCAGACAAGTCCACATCAGCATTTTGACCTATTTTTGGAGAAGGTATATAAGGAACCACATCTGATTTTCAAAGGA
Organism: Dipteronia sinensis; assembly: GCA_033220585.1. NCBI lineage: Eukaryota > Viridiplantae > Streptophyta > Magnoliopsida > Sapindales > Sapindaceae > Dipteronia > Dipteronia sinensis. The sequence goes on along the minus strand of CM065636.1, from coordinate 60,101,555 downwards.
CGACCATACACCCATCCTTACATCATTTTCTCTCTCTAAATCTCAAAATCCATTCTCACTGAAATCATCCAAAAACCCATCATTATCTTCTTCAATTTGCTACTCAAGAGGACATTAGAGGTGGAATCAAGCTTGAAGATAGAAGGTCTCACATATGGGTCTTCTCTATTTCCCTATTTTCTTTCATTTTAATACTTTTGTCATGAGTAGCGAAATCCCACTAAGGGATTGATGTGATTCTTATGTAAGTTGTGGGTATTGTAATTAACTCTATTTCTTATATATATCAATCTACCAAATATGTTTCATTCAATTTTTTAATTGTTTTCAAAGATGATTTGTTTTGATTGTACACTCCTCTCTTAACCAGTTGTTTGAGAAATTATTTGAGTAGAGAATTAGATATACACTCTATTTGATTCTCTAATGCTTGATTGAATGAAAGGATTGAACAAGAGTACACTCCTCAAGTGAAATGCAGATTGACTAATCTCTATCCTTATCTAATCTTGAATGAGCAATTAGCATTATACACTCTAGGATTAGTTGCTTGTGAGAGATTAAGCATTAATTCTATACACTCTAGAATTAATGATTTTATAAAGAGATTAATCCCTTATTTGGTAGATGCACATTCATGAACAATCACTTGTGGGTGACCAATTCTATACACTCTTGATTGGAAACTCATGAGTGATATAGAACTAAGCTATACACTCTAGTTTGGTTACATGTGATTGATGTTCATTAATGAGAGTTCATCTTGCCCATAGTTTGCCTTATTGAATCCATCAATTCCTTAGTCATTTATCATCTATTATCACCTACTATCTTAGTGCATTTAGTTAGTTTATATTTAGCTTGCATTTTAGTTAATCTCCAATCATCAATCATCAATCATTTCATTTAATTCGTGTTTGTTGTTAGCATTAAAGTATGATTTAATCATAGCTATCGCTCGATCCATGTGGAACGATACCCATACTTGCTGCATACTAGTTTTATACTTGTTTGAGCGCATCTTGGGATTTTATAAATTTGTTTTGATATTGCATACCACGGCCAAATGTGTCACTTTTACATGGCCAATTACGCTTTAACCCCTTTTTATGACAATTACACTTTAATCCCTTCAATCTTTTAAAATCACCTTTTTGTCTTCAAATTTACTCCAAGAGCTATCTTCTACACAATCTCAACAAACACATTAAAATATCCGATTTCTCCCAAGAACATAGCATAAAACATAGGAATTAGAGGTCTCAAATATCAACATTTATCGACCTATCCATTGGTAACTCTATCAGTTCCTTAGATTCTATTTAATTGATTAAACCATTTCTTTTATCTAGATAATTGGGTACTCTATTTTTCATAACACCTTTTATTTTGCTCATTTTGATATCTTATGTTTGTTCATTGGTTTTCCAAACCAAACACTATCGTTCCAATCTATGATTTACCTTTACGCAATTAGTTTAGTATTAACTAAGATTAGTTAATCATTTCAATTTTCAACCCTAACCCTGTGGACGATAACTTGCTTACTATTTTTACTATTTCACAATTTGTATGGCTGCAAGTGCTTTAACAATTGTTTTTAAACTAAAGATATACATCATTTTGACAAGTGTTTAGACAAAAACGGCTTGGTCAGGTGTTTGTGTTTGAGGCTGAGCTTCTTGCAGTTTCTCTAGCCATTACTTTTGCTTGGAAGTATGGGTGGCATCGGATATGGCTTGAGAGTGATTCTTCTTATATGGTTCAGTTGCTCTCTTCTCTCACTGAGCAGGTTCCTTGGCGGGTTCGTCAGGCGTGACAGCGTTGTATTTTTCAGATTTCGTAAATATATTTTCAGGGAAGGGTATCAAGTTACAGATGTCTTGTCTAAACATGCTTTGGAGCTTGAGGGGCAGATTCTTGTTGGTTTTCCACTTCGCCGTTCTGTTCCTCGTTTGTTGGGAATGATTGTAGGGTTGGGAGTCTTTTCGACTTTCGTGACGCTTTATGTTTCCTTTTTGTATGGCATGCGTGCCACTTTTTGTTTAGGGATGTTTTTCCCCTAGTTTTTATACTTATTTGGTTGTTGTTACTCTCTATTTTTTCTTTTATCATTTATATGTATCAGAAATAGGAAGCACTGACGATGAGGCAATCATATTAGCATTCATCGACAACTTGCAAAATAGCTAGTTATTGTTCGATCTAGGGAAGGCCTGGCTGACCAAATTTCTAGATATGATGGATATGGAGGGTGGATACGTACTAGCCGAGGAGGAAGAAATTGTAATAGAGGGTAGTTTTTGGCATGGAGGCGGCCCCGGGGAGAGCAACAAGTCTATGGAAGGCATTGTCAAGACCTAAAAGAAGGACCAGCAAAAGAACAAGAATCTAAGCAACCGCCGGGATGACAATTCAAAGGCTACAAGGAGTGATTCAAGGTGCTAGGGAACGTACACAAACTACACCCTAGTGAATAAGAAGCAGAAGGAGATCCTCGCAATCATAAAAGAAAAGAATTTGTCCAAAGATCTATCGAGGTAGTTAGCCTTCGCCCGTGGAGAGACAACCAAGTATTGCCGGTTCTATAAGGGGAATGAACATGAAACCTCTAAGTGCTACCAGTTTAAGGATCACATCGAGACTTTCATCCGAGAAGGGCACTTGAAGGATGTCATTCATAAAAAGACATCAAAAAATCAGCCTTGCCGAGATAATCAACAAGAGGAAAAGCGAGGGAGAAAGTTAAGCCCGAAGAGAGCTGAGAATGAGGGAGAAATAAACACCATTTCTGGGGACCTCGATTGGAAGACGTAATAGAGAATGAATGTTGGAGTTCTGAGAAGCCAAGGAGGCAATGAGGGACCTGGATGTGAATTCTATTGAGCATGATCTGAAGAGAATCAAAGAAGGATGAGACCTTATAATCTTCACAAAAGAGGATTCACACAGCGTTGATGTTAAACCAAATGATGTGCTTGTGGTAAGTTTTCGGATCTGGCACATGGATGTCTGCCGTGTGCTAATTGACAACGGGAGTTCGACAGACATCCTGAGTGTAGAAGTGTATGACTAGCAGAGATAGGAAAGACCTACAACCTTTTCACATCCCACTCTAGGGTTTTGGCGGAGCCGAAGTAATATCTCTAGGGAAAGTGAAACTGATCAAGCCAAAAATAACATGGTTTTTGGCCCTCATTCCATACTCCTTTTGCTTGATCTCTAGCAAATTCCCGTGTGTTAATGAGAAAATTTGACCAAAGTGCAAGATAGGTAGTTCACCAAGGGAACGTGCAGAAGTAACAAAGGTAACCCTACAACGCGGGCACGGAAGTAGCCATGAAGGTTTATCTACTTATCGCTCAGTTGCCCATACGTCAAAACAAGCTGTACACGCCAATTGAGAAAGCCAAAAGAGGGGATCGGGAAAAGTTTAAAGCCCCACTTGACCTCCAAGAAAGGATAGGAACGCAATATGAAATTGGGCGATGAGTCAACACAATTAAGGAAAGGTTATGTCAGAGACAGACTGCAACTGTCACAGCAGCAACATCAGTAGTTACATACAGGTATGGTATGAACTGCAGGACGACACGTCATCCTCAATGGTTCAAATTCCACCAACCCTTGCCATGCTGGAGACAGGAAGAGTGTTCTGACATTGTCACCATGATTTCAGTATGTAGAAAACCTAAAGCTAAGATGTGACAACTGTGAGAGAGAAAATGCCAAATAGGAGAGAGAATCCCAAAGACAAACGACACACAGATACAAATAGGACATGCGTTGAAATTCTTCGACTTTACCAGACCTTCATCATCATCAGAATTCTTATCTCGCCTATGTCAATCATCAGGTATGGATTTCGCTACCCGCCATCGTTTCGTTGATTTATTAATACATTACATTGAAATAGGCGATAAGGAAAACATTGCTAGGGTTGAATCCATTTTAGGAGGATTTTTTCAAGATTTTTCACGCCCTGTTCATCCTGTAGCCTTTAGCGTTGATTACTTAGTGGCTCTCCCTAAGTTTCAACCTTCAACTTTTGATTCAAATTTTGCTAACTCTTCTGTTTCTTCTCCAAATACATACCTAGATATATCGAAGACAACTGGATCCGTTCGAGGAAGAAGACCGAGCTCTAGGGATTCTTTTGCCATCGATTTGAAAATCCGTTCTCAATTGCTAAAGATTGAGGAAGTTCCTAGGAGGCGGCAGGCTTTTCTTTAGAAGTTCTCGGCCGATCATCCCAGCACCTTCGACTCGAAAGTAAATGTGGTAGATGAGCCAGAGTTGGTAAACTACAGTGAAAGGTTTGATCTTTCTCGATCAGCTAAACTTTTCTTAAGTGAATAGGCGATCTAGAATCCCCCCCTCAAGGTGTTGTGGCAATTTATGAGCGATGCTCACATATGGGGTCACATTGCTCGGTTCCTAGCCGAAGCTGGAATCGCTCTTACTCAGTTCTCTCCAAACTCTTACCGAATACTAATGAGTTTGTGGCATCCGTGGAAGTAGATCGATGCTAAGCACCCCCCCCCCCCCGATCCCTCAAGAAATTGGAAACTTCTATACTTTGGGTAGATCAGATAATGGAGGAACCTTTTATCTTCAATCCCTCTCTATGAGCTATTGGATTCCCGAGGGGTATGATCAGCGACCTACCCCTCTATCCAATAAGAATCATAAAGGCTTCATCTAGGGCTTCCCATCCTCTAATAAGTACTAGAAGAACAGTTGGTTCTTCGTCTAAGGTGAATGGGGTGAGACGATCGTTGTTGATCCTCGCGAGGTATTGGCCAGGAACTCTGTTCCCAAGCACTTTTACAGTCCTGAATTATGGAATTAGACTCTTGCAACCCTCACAAAAGATCAGGCTAAGAATGTAGTCAATGCCTTTCAAACGACTTGGAAGGCCAAGGATCGACATGCACTGTTCGCTGAGAGGGACCTCCTCGACTTGGGTCTGTTTCCTCCGATCTTGAATATGCACAAACGTTGTAAGTATCATTTTTGCCAAATTGTGACTTTCCAGGATTAGGTTTGGTTTGTTCTGACATTCTTTTAACTGTTCAGTGTACGAGATAGACATTATAGCGGGCGAGCAAGCCGAAAGAATCAAGAACCATGACAAAGCTAGCCACGCTACGACTGCAGCTCAACTAGCCGATGGGATAGCTCCTCTCTAACAAGGCATGGTTGAGCACACTTATGAGCCTGGCCCTCACACTTTTTCAAGCGCTCTTGATCTGGAAAGGGAGAGCCTACCGTCTGACAGAGTTAATGAACAAAAAAAAATCTCCTAGGGGTTCAAAGAGGAGATATGTCAAAGAAACAGCCGGTCGTCACGTGACCAAATCCTCTAAGATATCTCCGGTCAGTAAAGTGGCCAAGACTGTTGCTGGCTCGACTGCTCCTGATGCTACTTATGGAAAGAAGAAGACTGAATCATCAGAGGGCCAAGGAGCTCATCAGAATGGAGTCAAGCAAATCATTATTGAAGAGGATGATGAATATCAGGATACGTTGAATGATCTGATCCATAGAGAGGACCGATCGAAGAAGGGAAATGATCATTTTTAGCTCCATCTGCCACTATGTCCTTTGATTAACCTAGAACAAATGATCAGATTACTGCTGTGGCTATGAGACAAGCCTCCTTTCAACAAACTCAACCCTCATCTCTGGCCGAGTCAGTTTCTCTCCAAGCTGTCTATCCTATTGGTCAGGTTCCTACTGGCTCTCCAGTACAGCGCACTGGCAAGGTTCCAATGCAGTTCTTTGTTACAGGTCAGATAGTTTTTACTAACTTAGATTCTAACGAGGGACAAGCCAGCCCTGAGAAAGCATAAGTTGAGCCGCCCGCTCCAGCAGACAACTTATCTAACAATGAAGCGGTTCATGTCAACAAAGTATCTATCCGGCTGAATGATCTTTCTAGGCCTCTGTCCAATATTGTTCTGGCCCCCGTTGTAAGGGATGCCAAGGAAGGCCCATTGGGAGTCAAGGTCAGGAACAAACTAATGCCACACCCTCAATGGCTGTTCCTGAGACCACCCCGGTTTTAGGTTCAGTCTGAACCGGTCAACAGCCTCACAGCCGTAAAGTGATGCCACTTCCCACTGCGGTCAGTATTCCTAGCTCAGAGGAAACGTCGATCGACCCCCTTGACATGCTGAAGGCCATGTCCGCGGGAAGGGGTTATTTTGGCGAAGGTTCCTGCAATTGATGCGGAGCGAGTCCGTGCTATTTAAAATAACATCGTTTATGTATGTGATTCTCACCCTATTGTCAATTCCTTTCATTTTATGTTATATCAGTGATAACTCATTTTTTTCACCTTTTTAAAGTCGTGGAGGAGATGACTAAAGCCATGGTGGCTCAGAAGAAACAGGCTGCTGAAATCTCCCAGTTGAAGAAGGAGCTTAAGAGGAGGAAGACAGTGATCAGTTCTGCCTCGGCAAGTGAGTCAAAGTTGAAAGCATCCTTTGAAGAAAAGCTGAGGCAGCGTGATGCAACTGAAGCAATCCTAAGGAAGGCCGCGTCTACAGTTGATACCTGAGCTAAAAATGCCACAACCAGCCTGACGGAGCTTGCCATGAAGAATACCTAGCTAGAAGCAAATCTTGCTAAGGTTAGGCGTAGATGTGTAGAGCCTAACAGAAGCTGTCCCTGGCCGAACGAGCTGCTTCCAGTCAAGAGGAAAAAGCTCGAGCTGCTAAGGAGACTCTAGCTGCTTCGCAGTAATCTATGCTCGGGGTCAGCAGGGATCTGAGGAGGCTAAGTTTCGTTATGAAAGGCTAGCTGCAGATCTGAGCCAGCAGAAGATCAATGTGGAGGTGTTCTCTCAAGAAGCCAGGCTGCCCTTGAAGTACAAAGTGTTGATTGCTATAAGAGGTCTCTTGCATTCGAGGAAGTCATGTTGAGGGAATTGTAAAGGGGGCTTGCCACTTGAATGTTCTTCAAGGGTAAGGAAAGGTCTACTAGAGAGGCTCACCGTAAATGGGATCGGACTATCGAAAAATATAAGGCTGAGTCTCTTAATGCAATAAAGAGTCAGAGGATGAGGTGGAGGGCTTATTGCAAGTCTGTTGGGAAAGATTCCCATAGAATGCATCTAGGGCTTCCCTCAAAGTCTCCCCTGGTGACCTTTCATGCGGTCGAGGAATGTGGTGCGATATCCAAGGGCATTGATGTTGGACCTTTGCCTTAGTTCGATTATTCTCCCTTCATGGCTGAAGATCCTAAAGATGACATTTGCTGGCCAGATTTTAGAGATCTGACCAGGGGCTATGAAGAGGAAATAAACCCCTGGCACTTTCGGACCCGATGGCTTTTTATTGATCGAATATGATTGATTACTAACCCGACCAACCATCTGACCAAACTTGGTTAAACTAATTATCAATCATTTTTGATTCATTCAATTATCTTTTTAACTGCTTGTTATTGACCTAGTCAATCGTTTTTTGATTTGCCAAACTTGGTCTGGTCAGTTTATCTATTGATAAGCCTTTGGTTATTCCGACCGGTTATCAAATCAACTGATCGGGTGTGATTTGGCTTGTAGTTGCATTGTATGTTCATTCAAGTAGTGTTCATTTGATGGTACATATGCATGGTATCTAGTTTATAGACTCTTGTCTTTTATCTGGTAACTAAGTCATTGGGACATCTCCTAGTAGTCTGTTTACTCAAGATTCATTACGATGCTGGTTTTCTCTTTCTCATTAACTTTGCTTACTTAGCCGAGTATCTAATTAATTGGCATTCAAGCGTGAGAATTTGATTATCTCATCTAACTTTCTGCGCATCCCATCAAGTATCTATTCACATGAAGACGCTCTAACAGTTCTTCTGATGCACCCAGTTAGTTTCGGTGAAAGTGCAATATCTTTGTGACATATGCTTTTGGTCCCATCATTGGGCCCCCTAGATCTGGTCTGTGGTTTACGAGACCTACTTTTGTAAACGAAAGCAATGTTTGAACACTTTTTCTTGAACTATGTTTCTCTTAAATGGCTTTTATTAATATCTTCAAAAAACTATAAGAAGAAACGAGTGATTAAGTATAAGAAAAATCCGTAACTATTCAAAAACTAACAGAATATCTAAAAGCTGAGATAGAAAACAATAAAAGAAAATCCCTTAAGGGTATAATGTCTTCAAGTATTGAGCATTGCATGGCCTAGGTAATTCTCCTCCTTCTAGTCGGACAATGCGATATGCTCCATGCCCAGTTAGTCCGGCCACCAGATAAGGTCCTTATTATTTGTCTGCCAAGGATCCAGCCACCTTATCCTTCGTGTTTGGAGACACTCTTCTGAGGACCAGATCTCCAAGTTGGAATTTCCTTACCTGGACATGCGAGTTGTAGTATATTGCAACCCTTTGCTGGTAGGCTATATTTCTTACCCTCACCATGTCCCTTTTTTCCTCCAACTCATCTAAGCTCTGTTCTAGGGTCATTATATTGGTATCATGATGATATAGCTGGACTCTAGGTGAAGTATGGGCTATCTCGATTGGAATGACAGCTTCAGTCCCGAATGCCAGGGAATAAGGTATCTCTGCTGTCGATGTTCTTTGAGTTGTTCGGTTTGCCCAGAGTACCTCATACAGCTTGTCTGCCCAATTTTGTTTCTTGCTGTCGAGCTTGGCTTTCAATTTGTGCTTGATGATCTTGTTGACAGCTTCAGTCTGACCATTGGTCTGAGGATGAACTGGCGTAGCATAATAATTTTTGATGTGTTACTTTTGGCACATTTCTCTGAAGTTATCACTATCGAATTGAGTCTCATTGTCAGTGACAATTGTATATGGGATCCCTAACCGATAAATGATATTCTTCTTTACAAAGTTGGTGGCATGAGCTTCAGTTATATGTATCAATGCTTCTAATTCTGCCCATTTTATAAAATAGTCAACTGCCACAATAGCATGCTTTGTACCTCATTTAGTTGTTGTTGGCATGGGGCCTATCAGATATAGTCCCCATATTGCAATTGGCCAGGGTGAGGTCAGATTCTTCAAGTTCTCGGGTGGCTACCTAATGTCGTTTGCGATTCTTTGACAACTGCCGCATTTCTCGGCCACCGACTTGGCATCTTGAAATAGGGTTGGCCAGTATAAGCCTTGCCTAAGGGTTTTATGAGCCAAACTTTTTCCCCGGTGTGGTTTCCACATACGCCTCTATGTATACTGGCTAGAATCTTATTTCCCTCATCTTGACTGACACATCTTTGTAGGGTCTTCGAAAACCCCCTTCTGTAAAGCTTACCATCTATTATCGAATATCAGACTGCTCTGTATTTGATGCATTTTGCTTCAGTTACATATTTAGGGAGCGTGCCATCTTCTAGGTACTACCTAATCGGGGTAATCCAAGTGACCGACCATATTTCCACTACTTCGACAGTCTTCTTTTCTTCTTCTTTAATACTGGGATTCTTGACTTGAGCCACTGGAACCATTTTGGACCAAATACTAGTGGTTGTTGATGCCAATTTCGATAAGGCGTCATCTTCTGGTTCTTCTCTCTCGGGATCTGAGTGATTCTATAATTCTTGAATCTCCCGAGAAGTGCCTTGGCTATCTCTAGGTAAGCTACCATGTTAAGATCTTTGCTTGGTATTCATCTAAGACCTGGTTAACCACAACCTACGAGTCACTAAATATCTCCACTTCGTCTGCTCCTAATGCTGTGCATACCCTGAGTCTAGCCAACAATGCCTCATACTCGGCCATGTTGTTAGTAGCTTTGAAATCAAATCCTAAGGCACATTCCACCTGATCGCCTTCTGGGGTTAATACTACTATGCCTGCCCCTCTGCCATGCGTGTTTGAGGACCCATCAACGTGCAGCTTCCAACTAAAGACTTTCTTATCCTTTTTTTCTAATATCTTGACCACCTCACTGTGTGGCTCAGTGAATTCGGCAATCAGATCTGCCACTACCTGACCCTTTATTACGGCCCTTGGCATGTAAGTAACATTGAACTCACGCAGCCCCACCGCCCATTTTGTCAATCTTCCCAATAATTCTGGCTTGGATAGGATCTGTTTTAACGGACAATCTATATAGACCTCAAATTTGTGAGCCTGGAAGTAAGGTATTAGTTTTCTTGCAGCTGTCACTAGTGCTAAAGCCATTTGTTATGCTGCTGAGTATCTTGTCTCTAATGGCAGCAAAGCCTTTCTGTATAATATACTGGTTTCTGCACTCCTTCATCCAATCTGATTAGTAGCGATTGACAAGGACCTTTTTCCCTTATGTCATTTTAAAAGATCAGTTCGTCAATAATATTTAAAGAAACCACACAAGCCTAAATCAGTTTACAAACATAAATATAGTGGCAAGTGGGTGTCGTCCACAGGGAGCGGAGTTAGCCAAATTAGTTAAAGCTAAAGCAATGGTATGTATATATAAATAGCAAAACATGTATTGGTGAAAATGTAGATTGTGAACCAATTCTAAATAACACCAAATTAAATAAGTAAATAAAATGAAAGGGGAATATGGAGTGAAGGATATATAGATGATGGAAACTAAGGAGTTAATGGATTCGAAAGCAAATACTGGGCAATGTAACAAACTTGTCAATAGCACGACTCTTCAAGGTAACCGACCTAGGATGTATAGAGTCGGTTATTTATCCCCAGAAGGTGGCCAACCTAGGATGTATAGTGCGGACCACCTATTAGGGATTAATCCTTGTAAACTACCAACCAAGGATGTATAGAGTTGATTGTTTACCGGATTCTAGAAATGAAGCTCGTCTACCTAACATTGACTCAACCGATTACAAATAGTCACCCTAGGATGTATAGTGATGACTTCTAACTCTTTCACGGATTCCGACCTAGGATGTATAGTGCCGGAAATACGTTCGAGGTTAGATTAAAACCGCGGTTCAAGAGTCGGAATTCATGACTTTCCGTCTACTCTTTAGAGCATTAAACAACTAAATAGGATGTATATCTAGATGCAATACCCATTCATAATATAAAGACATCTTGCAAAGATCATGTATCTACACAAGAAATCAATGATAAACACTCACAACAAGAATAGATCAATGGAAGATAGACATGAATATCAATATAATATCAAGTTTATGTACAAGCCCAATATTAAACTAACTACTCCATCAACCCCTTAGAGGGGATTTAGCTACTCATTACAACTAGGAAATCAGTAGAGAGGAGAAAGAAATAACCCTTGGAGAACATCTCCTTCCTTGAAATGGCTCCAATCTCCTAACTTCCTTGAAGTTGAGTAGAGAATGTGTGGATGAGAGGTAGAGAGAGAAACTAGATCTAAGAATGCCTAATCTGCCTAAAACGGAGTTAAAAAGCTCCTTAAAACGTTTCTATACTTGTATATTTATACTAAATACAAATATAGGTCACTTAAGCTTTGAAAATCAGACTGGTACGCTCGGAGTGCGAGTGGAGTGCGGGTGGTTTACCCGCACTGTACCCGTACTGTATGGGTTGCCTGTAACTTCAGTTCACGGATCAGGACATCAGTGCGGGGTGGAGTGCGGTTGAATTACCCGCACTTGACCCGCACTTAGCATAGCACTGTGACCGCACTTCCTTCTCAGGTGCAAAATCTACCTACTGTCTTGAGCAACAGTGCGGGTAGAGTGCGGTTGGATGACCCGCACAGTACCCGCACTCTAATGTCAGGTGCAATTTTTCTCTTCTGTTCTTGATGCAAGTGCGGGTAGAGTGTGGTTCGATGACCCGCACAGTACCCGCACTCTAGTGTTAGGTGCGATTCTGTTCTTCTGTTCTTGGTGCAAGTGCGGGTGAAGTGCGGTTTGCTGACCCGCACAGAACCCGCACTCTAATGTCAGGTGACTGCGCAGCTTCTCTGGTTTGGCAATATTGCGGGTGGAGTGCGGTTAGCTGACCCGCACTGTACCCGCACTTTATCTCTGTACTTGCATTCTGCCCTGGCTATGCACATAAGTGCGGCTGGAGTGCGGTTGCGACCCGCACTGGACTCGCACTATAGACCTGTTTGTGCTCCTTTTCTGCTGGAATCATCACAATGTGCTTCCAAGCCTGTGTCTGCATCATTTCCTTCAAATAAGCACAAAAAAACCCATAAGAGACACAAAAACACACGAAAACAGAACATAAGGTAAGGATCTGAGGGCCTAAATATAGTACATATTTGGCCCGATCAAACACCCCAAAACCAACCCTTTGCTCGTCCTCGAGCAAATCTATTCAAAACAGTAAGACGCCAGCTGAAAGTAATTTCTAAATACCTACACAATACATCAATAATGTCGCAAGTCCCATGTGTGATATGATACAAATAGATGTGATAGCGAGGAGAAAAACATATGCACAAGATCAAGAGCAGTTTGGAGACACCCAAGGGAGGCTCGTACGAACACGAATCCCACACCTAAAGGCATTCATGAATTTAGGACCACTTACTCCCATACCTTGAACATAATTCGCTTCAATTCTAAAGCTCACATGGATTCCCTCTTTTCTTTCCTCAAGAGTCCTAAGTTCCACACAACAAGTATGCAAAGAAGATTCTGCATAAGATTTAAGCAATGAACTATCCTAGGAACGAGTCACCATGCCATGGATGCGAAAGATCGTGCTTCAACCTACATTCCCAAACTGGACTTACATGGATCAAATAGGGCTTTTCAACCGGTTATAGTGTGGCTGTGGGGGTGAATGAGTTTACACAAAACAGAATATGGAATTTTTAGGAGTTCAACTCACCAATCATGCTAGAATAAAATCCCTACTCCCACACCATGTTCTTTTCTTGCTTTAAATGCAACCCTCTAGGAAACCATTTAACCCACATTTTTCCCTCAACATTTGCATTCCATTTGGGCGTTTTTAGCATAAAACACTCTCATTATGGCACTTCAAGTACAATCTTTCTTTAAATTTTCTTTTGACAATTTCCAACTAACAATGTTGTACTCCATTTGAGTTGTTACCATCTTCCCTTTTTTAGGCATTTAGAGTGCATAACTTACCCTTTTCTTTCATATTTTCAACATCTATCTCATTTTACCCATTGTGGGACCATTTTAACCCTTTTTCTCACTACCATTTCCCATCCTAACATGATTAGTACAAGGGTAGGCATGTGTTTAGGCTATTGGGTGTATGGTTGAATGTGGTACCAATGAAAAGGTAAGTGTTTGGCCTCAAATCGGCTTTGGAACACACAATATGGTAAGTGGTGTTTAGGCTATAGAGGTACTTCAATAAACATGCATTCCCTACTATCACTTCCAAAACCATCTAAAAAGGGAATGAAAACATCCATCACGCATTCACAAAATAATGCAAGTCCTATGGCACATGACATACATGACGAGAGGCGTGTTTAAGAATAATCAATAATGCACTCATAAAACGCACTTTCATGCTTGTGTTTGTGATCTCACAGGCATCTCCACTATTAGAACAAGACATGGGAACAATAAGTCCCCAATACTTCATACCAACGGATGGAACTAACCGATGATGGTGCAAGCTAAGCCTTAAGTGGCACCAAACAATATCACAAGATCAGAGCACATATAAGAGACTCGTCAAAAACACATTCTAGAAGCATCATACCCATACTGGATTACAGTTTATAAAAAATGGACAAGCGACAAAATTGAAAAATTGGACACTAAACTGTACACGGCGGAGGCGTGATGTACACGGCGGAGGCGTGATGTACACGGTGGAGGCATGATGCACCCCCAAACCAAAACTCAACAATGCCCTCATTGTTGGTAAGAATAAGCATAATCGCAAAAAAAAGGCGGAATGAGGGATTAACACCCCCAAACTGAATCTAGACATACATTCGACCAAGCTCATTCATCATAACAAAAACTAAATCGCATTCATAAAATATTTAAGTACAAAACCTAAGGTAGAAAACTCCCTTTAGGAGGAAGATCGGTCGATGTCCATTCGTGTTGTTGTGTGCTTCCCAAAAGATGCACAACCTAGCTTAAAACCACACAACAACTCTACCAACGAAAATTAAATGCGAAAAGAAAAGAAAAAATAAGTCTAAATGAAATAAAACTCTGAAGGCGAACAGTTTAAAAAGTGACCTGAGCAGGCTGCCTCTCACCGGTGCTCAGAAATGATAGATGTGCTAGGGGTCAGTAAGTTCCATGGACCCAACACCCTTGCAGCAGGTTTCCGGTCCAAAATACGGTTTTAGCCTATGCCCATTAACCTTGAATATCCCATCGTTCCTCAAATTATGAATGTCTACAACTCCATTTGGAGAGACATTAATAATGCGATGGGGGCCTGACCATCTTGATTTCAACTTCCCAGGAAACAACCTCAAACGAGACTCATAAAGTAACACCAGCATGCCCGGTTGGAACTCCTTCGGTACCAATCGTTTGTCATGAATAGCTTTTGTTTTTCCCTTGTAGAGTCGTGAACTCTCATAGGCTTCCAACCGGAACTCATCTAACTCGTTCAACTGATTGCATCTTTCTTCACCTGCTTTGTTATACTCCCAATTCAACTTCTTGATTGCCCACCAAGCTTTATGTTCCAGTTCTACTGGAAGGTGACAAGTTTTACCAAAAACCAACCTATACGGGCTCATCCCAATAGGAGTTTTGAAAGCCGTTCGGTACTCCCATAAGGCGTCAGATAGTTTCAATGCCCAATCCTTCCTAGTGGAGGAGACTGTCCTCTCCATAATCTGCTTGATGTGCCTGTTACTGACTTCAGCCTGTCCTGATGTCTGAGGGTGGTATGGTGTGGCCACCTTGTGTCGCACTCCATACTTCTTCAATAGATTTCCTAGGACTTTGTTACAGAAATGGCTCCCTCCATCGCTAATGATCACCCTTGGGATCCCAAATCGGGTCAGGATATGTTCCTTTACAAATTTAACTACCACATTACTGTCATTGGTCTTTATGGCGACTGCCTCAACCCATTTGGAAACATAGTCGACCCCCACTAAAATATAGCTGTTCCCACAAGAACGTGGGAACGGTCCCATAAAATCAAGACCCTAAGTGTCAAATACTTCAACCACCAAAATTCCAGTTTGTGACATCTCATTCCGTTTACCAATGTTCCCTGTGCGCTGGCATCTATCACAAGCCACACAAAACTGATAAGCATCTTTAAACAGTGATACCCAGAAGAAACCTGACTGCAACACCTTCAGTGTTGTCTTCCTTGCGCTGAAATGGCCTCCACACTGTAAGTCATGGCAGAATCGCAACACATCATACTGCTCATTTTCTGGCACACACCTCCTAATCACTTGATCTGCCCCGTGTTTGAAAGGGTAAGGCTCGTCCCAGAAGTACTCTCTCGATCTCCTAGCAAACCTTTTCTTGCCCTGCCAATCTAGCTCAGGGGGGAAAACCCCATGTGTCAGATAGTTTGCCAGATCTGCATACCATGGTTCCCTATCCTGCACTGCCCACAGATGTTCGTCCGGGAAATTTTCTCTCAACGGAATCTCCTCCCCATCTATATGACTCTCATGTACTATCCTGCTAAGATGATCTGCAACCACATTCTAGCACCCCTTCTTGTCCCGGATTTCTAAATCAAACTCCTGTAACAGTAACACCCACCTAATCAGCCTAGGTTTTGCATCTTTCTTTTGGAGCAGATATCGTAGAGCTGCATGGTCTGAGTATACCACAACCTTGGCGCCTACTAAGTACTGCCTGAACTTCTCAAGAGCAAAAATGACAGCTAATAATTCCTTCTCTGTTGTCGAATAGTTCATCTGTGCGTCATTCAAAATCGGGGATGAGTAATATATGACATGTGGGTCTTTGTCAACCCTTTGACCCAAAACTGCACCTACAGCGAAGTCAGAAGCATCACACATTATTTCAAATGGTAAATCCCAAACTGGTGGGGCAATTACTGGAGATGAGGTCAAAGCCTCTTTTAAAGTTTCAAATGCCCCCGCACAATCTGAACTAAACACAAACTCTTTGTTTTTTTTGTAGCAACAAGCATAGAGGTCTGGAGATCTTTGAAAAATCTTTGATGAATCTCCTGTAGAAACCTGCATGACCAAGGAATGACCGGATGTCTTTGACATTGCGAGGGGGTGGTAAACTCTTGATAACTTCAATCTTTGCCTTGTCTACTTCAATTCCTTTTTCAGATATTATGTGACCCAAGACAATCCCTTGTTGTACCATGTAATGGCATTTCTCCCAATTCAAAACCAAGTTGTTTTTCATGCATCTTTGAAGCACCAACGATAAGTTATTAAGGCATAACTTGAACGAGTCCCCGAATACTGAGAAGTCGTCCATGAAGACTTCAATAATCTCCCCCACCATATTTGAAAACAACGAAACCATACACCTTTGAAACGTACCTGGTGCATTGCAAAGGCCAAAAGGTATTCTTCGGAAGGCATAGGTTCCATAGGGACAGGTAAAAGTGGTCTTCTCTTGGTCTTCTGGAGCGATAACTATCTGATTGTACCCGGAATACCCATCTAGGAAACAGTAGAACTGATGCCCTGCCAACCGCTCTAGGACTTGGTCGATGAAAGGTAAGGGAAAATGGTCCTTCTTGGTGACCGCATTTAACTTTCGGTAGTCTACACAAACGCGCCACCCTGTCTGGAGTCTTTGTGCCACTAACTCACTCCTCTCATTCTTCACTACTGTAACTCCGGATTTCTTTGGGATGACATGAATGGGACTAACCCATCTACTATCTGAAATAGGGTAGATAATACCTGCATCAAGAAGCTTCAATATCTCTTTCTTTACTACCTCCTGCATGATCGGATTTAGCCTCCTTTGTGCCTCCCGTGTCGGTTTGGCGTTCTCTTCTAGTAAAATCTTATGCATACACATGGTGGGACTTATCCCCTTAATGTCATCTATGAACCAACCAATGGCCTCTCTGTACTCTTTCAACACTCCAAGTAGTTCCTCTTCTTGAATTGCCTCCAAATTTGCAGAAATGATCACTGGGTTCAACCTTTCTTTGTCGAGAAACACATACTTCAAGTTCAACGGGAGTGCTTTCAATTCAACTCTTTGAGGAAGTTCTTCTAATGGTACCAGGTCATCTGCATTTCCTTCTCTTTCGAATTCCTCCTCAATAATGGTATCCAACTCCTCCTCTAAGAAATCCACAGTGTTACAGTCATGGGAACCCACTGGATATGATAAAGAGTCAAAAATGTTGAACTCCACTGTTTCGTCTACTACCTTCATGGTTAGCTTCCCTGAATGCATATCAATCACTACCCTAGTGGTTGCCATGAAAGGTCTCCCCAAAAGTAACTTCACATCTCTCTCGTCTCTTCCTTCATCCATGTCAATCACCACAAAGTCGGCAGGTATGATTAACTTTTCAATCTGTATTAACACATCTTCGACAATGCCCTTAGGGCTTCTTGCAGAAGCATCTACTAAGACAAGTGACATAGTGGTTTTTCTGAGGTCATTCAAACCCAGCTTCTTGTAGACCGAGAATGGCATGAGATTAATGCTTGCTCCTGAGTCCAACATTGCTCTTTCGCGATTTGACCCGCCAATCGTAATGTCAATTATAAAACTCCCTGGGTCCTTCATTTTCTGGGGCAATGACCGTTGAATTACTGCACTGACATTCTCATTTAGACGCTCATGTTGTTTCGGTCTGAACCGCTCTTTATCTTTACTCAAGTCTTTGAAAAATTTACCATAAGCCGGCATTTTCTTAATAGTATCTAACAGTGGTAAGTTGACGGTTACCTTGGAAAGGAGATCATAGATTTCTTGATGTGATTTCTCCAACTTAGAGTTTTTCAGCCTCCCCGGGAACGGTATAGGCGGTACGTAGGGGTTGGATGACCTATGGAGCTGAGGTCTTGGTTCTGGGTCTGCTACCCGGACATTTTTCTCTTTTTCTAACTCCTTCTCATTTTTCACTCCCGTGTCAACCACCTCATCTTCTTCTTCTGTGACGGTGTCTTTACCCTTTTCTCCCAAAACCTTTCCGCTTTTGAGGACTGTCCTTGCACTAGCCTGTTCCGGTTGACTTGGAAATTTTCCTTTTTCTCTTTCCTGTAATAATTCAGCCAACTGACCTATCTGAAACTCGATCCTGTGAATAGATGCATCCATCTCGTTTGATTGCCTATCATTCTTCCACATGTATGTCTCCCAACTCTCTAAATGTGCCTGTTGTGGCATATGGACCTCTTGTGTATCCTGGTTGGCTGACTGCATGACCTCTCCTATCCATTCATCAAATGTTCCCATATTCAGCTGGCTTGCATTAATTTCTTCTGAAAGCTGTGCCGCTTGCACAATTTCTCTCGTTCTCTGCTCTACTAATGTGGTGTCTTCATTCTCTTGTAAGTAGTCCGTTAGCAACACTGCTAATCTCTCTTCGGTTGAAAGCTCTTCACCCACATTGTAGCCCTCCTGGAAATCTTGATCACATCCCTAGTCTTGGTTATATGGGTCAATACCGAGATCGTACTCAGATCCTGAATTGTTCTAGGGGGCAGCCATGAACCCAGGATATCAAGAAACAAAACTACCCAAACGTGAAACTATACAAACACAGAAATATAAGGATAAATATATATGTAAAAACAACTAAGTAACTATAAACCTTACTTAAGCAAAACTAATTAAACTAACATGCCGCTCCCCGGCAGCGGCGCCATTTTGACAAGGACCTTTTTCCCTTATGTCGTTTTAAAAGATCAGTCCGTCAATAATATTTAAAGAAACCACACAAGCCTAAATCAGTTTACAAACATAAATATAGTGGCAAGTGGGTGTCGTCCACAGGGAGCGGAGTTAGCCAAATTAGTTAAAGCTAAAGCAATGGTATGTATATATAAATAGCAAAGCATGAATTGGTGAAAATGTAGATTGTGAACCAATTCTAAATAACACCAAATTAAATAAGTAAATAAAATGAAAGGGGAATATGGAGTGAAGGATATATAGATGATGGAAACTAAGGAGTTAATGGATTCGAAAGCAAATACTGGGCAATGTAACAAACTTGTCAATAGCACGGCTCTTCAATGTAACCGACCTAGGATGTATAGAGTCGGTTATTTATCCCCAGAAGGTGGCCAACCTAGGATGTATAGTGCGGACCACCTATTAGGGATTAATCCTTGTAAACTACCAACCTAGGATGTATAGAGTTGATTGTTTACTCGATTCTAGAAATGAAGCTCGTCTACCTAACATTGACTCAACCGATTACAAATAGTTACCCTAGGATGTATAGTGATGACTTGTAACTCTTTCACGGATTCCGACCTAAGATGTATAGTGCCGAAAATACGATCGAGGTTAGATGAAAACCGCGGTTCAAGAGTCGGAATTCATGACTTTCCGTCTATTCTTTAGAGCATTAAACAACTAAATAGGATGTATATCTAGATGCAATACCCATTCATAATATAAAGACATCTTGCAAAGATCATGTATCTACACAAGAAATCAATGATAAACACTCACAACAAGAATAGATCAATGGAAGATAGACATGAATATCAATATAATATCAAGTTTATGTACAAGCCCAATATTAAACTAACTACTCCATCAACCCCTTAGAGGGGATTTAGCTACTCATTACAACTAGGAAATCAGTAGAGAGGAGAAAGAAATAACCCTTGGAGAACATCTCCTTCCTTGAAATGGCTCCAATCTCCTAACTTCCTTGAAGTTGAGTAGAGAATGTGTGGATGAGAGGTAGAGAGAGAAACTAGATCTAAGAATGCCTAATCTACCTAAAACGGAGTTAAAAAGCTCCTTAAAACGTTTCTATACTTTTATATTTATACTAAATACAAAAATAGGTCACTTAAGCTTTGAAAATCAGACTGGCGCGCTCGGAGTGCGGGTGGAGTGCGGGTGGTTTACCCACACTGTACCCGCACTGTATGGGTTGCCTGCAACTTCAGTTCACGGATCAGGACATCAGTGCGGGTGGAGTGCGGTTGAATTACCCGCACTCGACCGGTACTTAGCCCGCACTTGGCATCGCACTGTGACCGCACTTCCTTCTCAGGTGCAAAATCTACCTACTGTCTTGAGCAACAGTGCGGGTAGAGTGCGGTTGGATGACCCGCACAGTACCTGCACTCTAATGTCAGGTGCAATTCTGCTCTTCTATTCTTGATGCAAGTGCGGGTAGAGTGCGGTTCGATGACCCACACAGTACCCGCACTCTAGTGTCAGGTGCGATTCTGTTCTTCTGTTCTTGGTGCAAGTGCGGGTGAAGTGCGGTTTGCCGACCCGCACAGAACCCGCACTCTAATGTCAGGTGACTGCGCAGCTTCTCTGGTTTGGCAATAGTGCGGGTGGAGTGCGGTTAGCTGACCCACACTGTACCCGCACTTTATCTCTGTACTTGCATTCTGCCCCGGCTATGCACATAAGTGCGGCTGGAGTGCGGTTGTGACCCGCACTGGACCCGCACTGGACCCGCACTATAGACCTGTTTGTGCTCCTTTTCTGCTGGAATCATCACAATGTGCTTCCAAGCCTGTGTCTGCATTATTTCCTTCAAATAAGCACAAAACAACCCATAAGAGACACAAAAACGCACAAAAACAGAACATAAGGTAAGGATCTGAGGGCCTAAATATAGTACATATTTGGCCCGATCAGCGATCCTGTGGCCTTGAGAGGATAGGAGCCTTGAGATTGATAGGTTTAAGTATAATATTTCTCCCTCTAGGGGCTTTGAGAGGATATGAGCCTTGCCCAAGTACTCTTTGATCTTCTGGAACACTTGTTCACATTCCACATTCCATTCTACTCCCTTGCCTTTCCTTATTGCTTTAAAGAAAGGCAAGCATCTAACGGTTGACTTGCTGATGGATCAGTTTAGTGAGGCTAGGCAACTTGTCAACCTTTGGATATCTTTTAGGGTAACCGGGGACCTCATGTTTTTGAAGGCTCTTAGTTTTTTGGGATTCACTTTGATCCCCCTCTGGTGTACTTGGAATCAGAGGAACTTTCCCGACGGTGCCCCAAAAACACATTTGTTGGGGTTAAACTTCATCTCATAACTTCTCAGCACTCCAAATGTTTCCTCTAGGCCAGTTGCATGTTTGTCTGCTGTGATGCTTTTTGTTAACATGTCATCTATGTAGACTTCCACGTTTCTGCTGATCTGATAGGTGAACATCTTATTTACCAGTCTTTGGTAAGTTGCCCCAGTGTTTTTGAGACCAAACGATATTACTTTGTAACAGTAAAGCCTTTGATCTGTTATAAAAGTAGTTTTTTCTTCATTTGGACTGAAAATCCTGATCTGGTTATAACCTGAGTATGCGTCCATGAAGCTCAGCAGCTAATGCCCCGCAGTCGCATCGACCAACTGATCTATTCAGGGAAGAGGGAAACTATCTTTCGGGTATGCTTTATTTAGATCTGTGAAGTCTACACACTTTCTCCACTGCCAATTCTTCTTCTTTACTAGAACCACATTGGTGACCCATTCAGGATATTGAACTTCCCTGATCGATCCTACTGCCAATAACTTGTGGACTTCCTCTTTAATTGCTTGGCTCCTTTCAGGGTTGAATCTTCACCTCTTCTGTATTACTGGCTTGTGCTCGGGGTCAACAGTCAGAGCGTGGGAGATTATTCTGGCATTGATTCTAGGCATGTCTTTATGTTTCCAAGCAAACACATCCTTGTATTATTTTAACATGTTAATTAGTTGATCCTGTACTTGTTCAGTCAGCTGTAACCCCAACTTTATTGTTTGTTCAGGATTCCTGTCGTCCATCACGACTTCAATAGTTGGCTACTCTTCCTGGTCTTTCCTATTTTCTTGAAATGACTCCCTTGGATCCAAGTTAAACTAAGTTGGCGTTTCTGCTTCTTTTTCTCCTTCATCATCTTTCGAGCATTTTTCTTGCTCAACGAAATCTACCTGTATTACATCTAGCTCAGCTTTCTCTCTATAAACCGCCAAGTTGGCTTTCCTTACTCATTCTTGAGAGCCCTTCAATACTCCAACTCCAGTCTCCCTCTGGAACTTGACGGTCAGGGCATAAGTTGTTGTAACTGCTTTTGTTTTGTTCCAGAATGGTCTACCTAGCAAGGCATTGTATGGCCAATTCTCATTGTCAACAACCAAGAAATCGAGCAGTACTATTTTCTTACATGGAAAATTCCCTATCTCGACCGGCAGTTTGACTGTTCCTAGAGATCTCACTTCTGCTCCCCCGAATCCTCTGAGCGGAATTGCCAATGGTTGTAGATCCTTCCTTTGAAGTCCTAATTGATCAAATACTCCGACGCTCAAGATGTCCGCCGAGCTTCCATTGTCAATCAATACTCTCCTTAGTTCCCGATGACCAATATGAACTGACACAACGATCACATAATTCAGTTTAACCTTCGATCTGTGGGCATTAGCTTCAGAGAAAATGATCGGATCCTAACCTTGCTTAAGCTTCTTCTGGTCGGGATCCATTGAATTTACCTCTAAGTTTCTTTGACCATCTACTACTTCTCAGACTTCAGACATTCTCTCTCTATTACTTCTCCCTGTACACGGCCCACCGAAAATGGTGTTGATAGCCCCATCGTCTAAACTTTCCCTTGGACTACCTTCAACATGATTGTATTTCCTGTCTTGGTTCATTTTTGTAGGGTTGTTCTGCCGATCACATCCCCTTGTGAGAACCATGTTCTTCAGATGCTCTTCTCTGATTAGCTTCTTGGTATTATCTCTTAGATGGTAGCATTTGGAAGTTTCATGACCATTCTCTTGATGAAATTGGCAATACTTAGAGGTGTCTCTTCGTTCAAAGCTGGATTGCTTTGGAGGCTTTTTGTACAAATTCTTGTCCTCGATTACATTCAGAACTTCCTCTTGCTTCTGAGTTAGAGGAGTATAAGTTGTGTACTGCCACTTATAAGTCTTGTTGCCATTCTGATGATCTTCCTTGCGGCCTTCCTTGACTTTCCCAAATTTGTTCTTTTGGTCTCCTTTGGGGTTTCCCTTCGAGCCAATATCTTTAGGCTTTTGACTTTCCCTTGGCTGGCTGCCATGTACCAACTCCCCTCAATGGGGTATTTGTTCTTCTTCAGCCATCGCATATCCTCCTACATCGTCTACCAGATTAACATAAGTGATCGCGCCCTTTTGAATTAGACTGAGTGATAATTGGCTATGCTGAAACTATTGATAAATGCAGCTACAACCATGTCATCATTAGGGTCCTGCACTTTCGAGACTTCCTGTGAGAACCTAGTAAGGTAGTCTTTCAACTTCTCATCCTTTCTTTGTCTCAAGGTTGAAAGAACGGATATCGACTTCCTACGATGGATATTTCACATGAACTATCCAGTGAAGGCCTGTATCAGTTCTTCAAAGTTCCCGATCAATCCGTTTGCGAGGCCACCACACCATCTAAACCCTTGATCCTCTAGCATTTGGGGAACATCCTGCATAGGAGCGCGTCATCATAATCATACTGCGCCATTGCACTCTGGTATCTTCTAACATGTTCCTGGGGGTCGTTGTTGGCCTTGAACTGTTCCACATGTGGCATTCTGAATTTTTCCAACAAACGGGATTGTCTTATAGAGGCAGTGAATGGACTTCCAGAATTACCGATCAGTAGGTTCCCCTGTCTTTGTCTCCGCTCCAGTGATTCTATTCATCTTAATAGAACCTCTCGATCTTCCTTTGGTTTGCCACGTTCATCAAACTTCTGGCGGATAATGAGACCGTATGGGTCTTTTGAAGCTTACCATGTGATCTGAGTGTCAGGAAGGTTATACTTGGGTGCTGGAGTTATCTCTCTACATCTCCTAGGGGGTTCCTCTCTGTCGGTTGAGGGTGATCAAGATCTTCTCCTATATCTGTCATACATGTCGCCTTGATCATAACTTGCTCCCTATCCATGACCTCTTATAGCATCGCCATTCGGACTGCGCACCCTTCTTCCCTGGTTGGCCTGATCCTCGTTCCTCATGTAATCTTGGTAATCTTGGTGATCATCTCTCTTTTGGGGTCGCTCCCTTTTTTCATGGCGATTCGGCCCATACCTATCAGTTTCTACGGAGCATCATGTGTTGGAACTACTATTTCTGACTGTATCCTAGGATCTCGAGCCACCACATGTGTAGATAACTGGAATGGTGAAGTCAATTTTACGGTGGCAGTTATATTGATTCCCTGTCTAGCGGTGTCTTTAATGACTCTTTGTGGGGATTCTTAAACTTGCCGAAAAGTGTCTGGGGAAATACTAGGTATAGCATCAGTAGAAGTTGTAATATCTTGCCAACGGAAGGTGGAATCCTAGAAGGCAAATCTCCCTCTGTCCCATTGGTGTTGGTTACTCTAGTGTCATTAATACCACGTAGGGTACCTATCTCATGTGGGGATTGACTCCCATCTCTGCTGCTCGCTATACTGTTGTTGCACGTGCTCTTTTAAACTACAAACACAGTCACAGAGGTTCGCCCCCTCTATCTAGCGCCAATTGTTGATGGTGAGTTTTTGATTAGTAAGATCGATCATGTGTCACATAAGTTAATTGCAATTCAAGGTTATATATGAAATTCAAAAGAGCAAAACAACAACTAAACATACAAGATTTTACGTGGAAACTCCTCAAAGGAAAAAACCACGGTTGCCCCTGACGACGAGGGAATAATCCACTATAATAATGATATTACAATCTCTTCCATACTTGTTCTTTTAATATCTCTTGATTCGTAAACCCTTGTTGGGTGTTTTTGGGGTCTATTTATACATGTACAGAACCCTATTTCTTGGAGTACAAGTGAAAGAAAGGTGGTAGCAAATCAATAAAACTCTGACTTGTTGGAGTCATTTTAATCATATCATGACTTTTGCCTATTCTGGGTTTTGATAGCTTTGAGGTAATCTGTTTCCTTATTAGACTATACTTTTTGAGACCTTGTTTGGAGAGGACTCTTCTTTACATGTCTGAGTCGTAATTCAATGTTATTAGCATGTCAAGCATCTAAGCGTATCCGGGAATTATCCATGTGTCGCTTAGCCGACCATCTTCCAAATTCGATAGGACTTTTTCCCCTCGACCAGGGATCTGAACCCGATCGGATAACTATACCTGATCATTTGAGTATACTCGATAATCTTGGGATTTCCCGATCCTATTTTATTAGCCTGGTCAATCTAATTACCTTGGTCGGGTTTTCTAACCTGACCATGTTAGTAACTTTGATCAGTGTTGTAGGGTTATTTTCTGATCATCTTAAGTTGGCTCAATTTAGTTGTCATTTGTCGACACTTCACTTGTTGTTCCCCTGTTAAACGTCTTTTATGCTGACATGCCATCTTTTCAAATTGTACCAATAATAGTCACTCATTTTACCATAAGTCTTTCTATAGTTATCAAATCATGTTTTGTTAATTGGAGTAGAAAGTAGACTTCCATACCTTTCCAATGGTATATTATTCAAAAGGTTTGGATGTCGTTTGGTCATGTTTTGAGCCTCTTGTATTTTGGGCCTCTCTGTTGCACGGGTTATGCGCGGGTCCTTTACCAGTGTAGTTACCCGTGCGCTGATGATGAGTGCTTCGGGTTTGTACAACTGCACGGGTAGTGCACGGGCCCTTTACCCGTACAGTTACCCGTGCACTGATGATGAGTGCTTTGGGTTTGTGGAACTGCACAGGTAGTGAATGGGTACCTTACCCGTGCACTAGGCCTAATTTTTCAAAACGGTGTAGTTTCAATTAGGGCTTCTATATAACCATCTCTTTCTCATCTTCTTCAAAGAGACCACGAAATTAAGACCCTAGAGAGATAGATTGAGTGGTTCTAGAGAGAGAAAGCTTCAAGCTTCATACCTTGACTCTCCAAACCCAACACCCATCTTCTTCATGCATCATTGAGCATCTTTAAAGCATGGGTCTTCTTGTTTTCATGACTAGGTAAGTAAGAACTTCATTGAATATCATTAATTGTTCTTTTTACTCTAGATTATGTATTTATTGCTTGATTAAACACCTAGACTCTACATATTGCATATATTTATGAGTCTTTATATCATGATTGGGTTTGTTTATGACAACTAGAATTTAGGACCATTTTGCCCTTCCAGCTAAGTCTTTATGCCTTGCTTCTAAACATTGATATTTATGCCACATTGATTGCATTTGTTGATTGCATATTTATTACCCTTGTTATATATTGTGACAACTTGTGTTGGTTGGACTTTATTTGCCAACTAGGTTGCTAGAATCCCTTTGCATCTAATTGAGTCCTTAATTATAGGCATGTAGGCATTGTTTGATGACTAGGTTGTTAATGTTGCATTATAACATCTAGTTAAGCATTGTATGTTTGGTCTAGCATATTTTGTATTGAGCATTCATTGATTGTTAACTTAGACCTTTACACTCTTCATGAGTCAAAGTCTTATGGCTTCGGGGTGAAGTTGCAGAAGCATTGAAGTCTTACAATCAAAGTTTGGTTGGTAAGCATTGGTCAAGGGCCACTGTAAAAGGCCTGTGGGGTAGAGTAGGAGGTGATCACGCCAAGAGTAGTGGATCAGGGGATATCACTAGAGATTGAACCAAGAGTGGCAAGTGGTAGTGTCCATAGCCTGAGGTTGTCAAGAGTGAGAGTCTGAGTATCACTTGAGGGTGTAACTTTTTACTTATATAGTGGATTTCTGTGATCGTGTGTGGCTAGAAGGATAGCCCGTGGTTTTTCCCTTGTCGAACCTTTTCCATGTCACAATCAAGTGTTCTTTATATTTCTGCACTTTACTTGATTTTGTATGTATGTTTGTATTGGGTTAATTGTTATTAATATTGACGAATCAAAAAATTAGTAATAATCGATTAACAACCCATTCACCCCCCCCCCCTAGGTTGTATTAGACACACGCTTTAGTTGTATTTTCAATTGGTATCAGAGCAGGTTCCTGGACATACTTTGGTGATCTTTATTCTTGTTTTTATGTCTTGCATTTGGTTGCATTTTTTATTCTTTGCATTCATTTGCATCTATCCATTCACTAAACACTATGTGTAAGAGTGAAATACTTATAGAGGTAATTTTCGGAGAGAGGAATGTTTGCCTCTTCGTTGATGTTGAGGATGCTCGAACCCTTAGATGTTCTATGATCACTCGCTCAAACATCCTTGACCCTCACGGTAATGAAGTTTAGAAGACTTTTGAAGCTTGAGAAGAAAAAGAATAACTCAAGAAAAAATGACTTCAAGAAGAAGACTTTGTTCATGAAGAGTGAAAAAGACTCTTCCAAAGGTGAAAAGCATGTGCTTAACTTCACGGCTTATGGGGCTTCCTATGTGGAAGATTTTGGTGAAGGCAATATGGCCTTAAGTCTTGACTCTAATATAGAGGAAACTGTTGGTGTGCCAATAAGTGGCCAAGCCAAAAGGCCGTGATGAGGGAATTGACTCAATTGAGGAGTGTCAACTGATCCTTCTCAAAGTTTTAAAGCAAAATGAAGAGATCTCCAAGGAGAATGAGACTTTGAGAATGTGGAAGATTTCCTCAGAAGAAAAGATCCGTACCCCTTGAAGAAAGCAAGCAAAATTGTCAAAATCAACTTCAACGGTACAAAGAGATCACGGATGAGCAAATGGAAGACATCTCCATTCTTATCTCCAAATTAGATACCATAGAGAAGGATACCTCCATTGATGACTCCTTGATGATGGAAGAGATTGTTGTTTCTAAGTATGAGAATGAGATTGAAGATTGCCACCAACTGATGAAGGCAATGAAAGAAGAGCTTGCCAACAAGGATAATTCCTTGAAAACTGTCAAGGAAAGAGAGATGAGGTGCCTTGAATAAATAAAGAAGGACAAGATCAAGCAACCTCAAGCTCAAGGCAAGAGCTATGCATCATTCAAGCAATGCTTAACTTAAGCAAAGTCCACGCATGCCTTGGTAACTCAATCAATGCCTAGGCAATTCAAGAAAAATGAACAAGTCTTTGAGAAGTCAATTACATCCTCTAACAAGCCAAATGTCAAGATAGGAGATGATTGTTAGGATTATGCTGAATGGCAAGAGTGTAATATTGTAATTGACAATCTTCTCATATTAATAAAGTGAATTATGATTCTTACAATTACTTATAGCATTTATTATTATAATTGTCAAGGTAAATAATCATAAGGTCAAAAGACTATGAGACATGAAGAACTGTTCATACATCCGGATATGTATGAGGTAGACACAATTCTTTAGTTAGTCTTGAATAACGTTCACAACTTAAGTTAAAGGTTGGGCACCTCTATCTTGTTAAAGTTGTAGAATTCTTTTACTAGCATTTGAGTGGGATCAAAAGAATATGATGAGTCTAAAATCATCGAAAGGTTTTCGAGTAAAAGAATCTAGTGCACTAGGTGCATTGAACTGGATCACAATGAAATACTTTATCTAGAACCGTCACTAGATATAAGTCTTTTCATTAAAGAGGACAATCAGGGAGTCTATCTTAATCCTGACATAAATGATGGACTTATGGTTGCGAGTGTTATCATTAGAGCTATCAATGAGTACGATTATATAGCATAGTCTATCCTCGATAGTTTGGTGGTATACATTTGTTAATCGATAGAGGACTTCATTTATAGATATGGACATCATGGCTCCATTTATTAAATGAGAGTATAATATCATCATATGGTTGTTTTGAGGTATTGGATATTAAATCTCAACGTTGAGTTTTCAATAATGATTATTGAAAACATGGCTTCTGGACAAGTCAAAGTATCCAAGTTCGAAATGTGGTCATATGAGGAAATATGGTAACTTGGAGAGCTATAGGCTGTCTATGAGCTCTTGGCGATTACTGATATTATTCACGAGGATACACCATCTCCTATAAGATTGTCTAGGGTATGAATGAGAAACATCTCCTTATTCTATCTTTATTTAAGAGTTCAATTTTAGCTCTTTAGTGGAATGAGTTAAAATTAATAGATCGGACCTAAGTGAATCATTTGTTGATTGTGATTAGGTTGTGTCTATTGAAGCTTAAATTTAGATAGCCCGCCAAGATCCCCAATCCACACGTATTTGCATGGATCACTTGATTTATTCTACCGGGCCGATTTAAGGGTCCATCTAGAATTGTTTTTAATATATCAAGAATATAATATGTCTATTATTTAATTAATGGGCTGCACTATTATATTAATATATTAAAAGGAGACATGTGGGCTTGTTTCTTTTAATAAGAATGGGTCTGATTCACATGTGGGCTTTTATTTAAAGTCCAATGGATTAAATGAAATAAGAAAATAATATATGGCCCATTTATAAAAGTGGGGCGGCAAGGTGTATATATTAACCTAATATATTATTTTGTTTCATTGTTTTAGTTAAATAAGAATTAGTTAATTTATTAATTAATTGTTTAATTAAGAAACAAATCTTTTTCTGATCAGGAAATATATTTCCTAAAGTTATACTATTGGTAGTAGTATATTAAAAGTAAAAGACTTGTTTGATAAGAAAATAAATAATTAATTTTATTTATTTAATCAAATAAGAAGTCTTTTTATTTAGTCAATAAAAAAATAAAAATATCTATGAGTTGGATTAAGTTTTGAAGTCTAAAGGTTGATGGAAATTAGGGTGCAACACAAACTCTTTTTGGTATGTGATTTGCGGCAACCCTAGTCCATTTAGAGGAAGATTTCGGCAATCCTAAATAGAAGAGGAAGCAAAATTTCGGCCACCTATATAATACCACATATAGAATTCGGCTACAATAGTTGATTGAATGATTCAATTTTTCTTCTTCTTCTCAATTCATAGAAAAGGACAATTTTTATTCTACTAAACATAAAAGAGAGAAGAGATTATTCTTTGATAGTACACTGATTGCTTATTCATCAATAAGCTTGTGTGTACAACATCGAATTAGGTTCACGTGAGTTTCGATCATTAGATTGAGAACTCAAAAGTGACCGGAATAATTTTTGTCTTCTTTTGATTGTTTTGTGACTAACAAAAGAAAAAGAAAACTTTGTTCATCCATTCTCAGGTTTGCAATTCAAAGAAAAAGGGAGACCACGCTCCTAGGTGATTCACGTACGTGTTCGGATTGGAAGATCTCGCGGTACTGTTTACGATCACTGTTCACAGCAGGGGTACTGTTCACGATCACTGTTCACGCGGTACTGTTCACGATCACTGTTCATGCGGGTACTGTTCACAATCACTGTTCACGCGGGTACTGTTCACGGGCATCGGAAAAGATTTTGCGGATTACCAATCGACGTAAGTCAATCGGATCACGCGTCAAGAGGTATTTAACTCTAACCGTATATATTTGAGTTTAATTAATTAAAAGGTTAAGGTTCAACTTTGAGAAAAATTTTAAAACCATACGAAATCTATTTTTCGTTTCTTCCGCTGCGTTTTATATCGATTTTTTCCTACAATGATCACAAGAGACAACCTCAACCGAGGCATGCTCAACCACAAAGGCACCAACATCTGGCTAATGCTTCAAAGAAAAGCCAACCGGTGCACCATCAAGACAACCTCATCAACATGTCAATGCCTCTATGAGAGCTCAAAGCATTGGTATGAATTTTTCTTTTATACCTAATTGTCATTATTGTGGTATGATTGGTCACATTTGACCAAAGTGCATTAACTACATTAGAATGTGTAGAATTGAAATAATGAGAGAAAAGAAAATGAACTGTAGGGCTAATTTGCATGATCCTATTGAACCTATAGACTTGAAGATTTTGACCACTAAAATTAAAAAGGTGGAATCTAGGTGGGTTAGAAAGATTGAACCCAATTGCAATCATGATCATATGACACCCTTGGATACTACCGAGTCTAATGTACATAGTATATCTAATGGGACTTGTCTCTTGCCCGGATACGGTACGGTATTGACCCCATTTGGGGAGCTCAAGCAAACAGAGCGAACTTGCATGATTTGCTATGTGCAAAAAGTTGATTTATTTTATGCTCTTTTGATAATTGCTTGAGATTCTTGGTTGCACATATATGCTTATATGGTATTTTTTTTTTCTTAATAATTGTGCACCATTGCTTTGTTTGTATTCCATGTCATATTTTGGTTCAACAATGCATTTTTGGACTAGGAGATTTGATTGGCAAGTACATTTGAATTACCAATAATTTATCTCCATGATATGAGAAATATTTTTGACATGCTTAAAGTGATATGCATGAGATGTTTTTGATTGCTTATATGCAAAATATGTGTGAAAGCAAATGAGAAGACTAAGATCAATAAGGATCTAGTATCCTTTCAATAAATAAGTATTTCATATCCAAATTAGTCTTCTCTCTCTTCTTAATGGTTAAACAAGACTACTATCATACATATATTTATCCTGAAGAATCTAATAGGATTTCTTGATCCAATGTCTTGGTTTGCCTTTAAAGATTGATATAGTTGCTCTTACTTGTAAATATCTTTTGAAAAAAACTATATCTTGTTTGCTTATGAAAAAAGGGTACAAATTGGTTTGAATTCTTTTGGAAACCCTTTTGATGTTTGCTTTGCCAAATACCATTGCTTGAACTTGAATGCTATTTGTCTTGCAAGCAAAGCAACAGTTTTACACATTTTTTCATTAAATAAAACTCCTTGAATCTCTCTCAATTATTTAAGTTGCATAAAGTTTGTGTATATGATTATGCAATGTATTAGTGCAAATAGCTCTCTTTGCTAAAGCAATCAGACAGGGGGAGCTCCTTTGCCTATCTCATGACAAAAATGAAGAGAGGTCTTGAGAAATTTAGGGGGTGCATTGTTTATGCTTTGGGGAGAGAAGTCTAGAGAGAGAGTAACCTATTTAGGGGGAGTAACCTATTTAGGGGGAGCATTGCACATGCATTTCTTTATATTACTTTATTGAGTGCAATTGCTTTTTATATTTGTTCACCTCACATGCACTTGTTCTTGGAAAGTGCCTTCTTACTATTGTGTGTAGGTATGATAATCTACAAAGAGATTGAAGACCTTGAAGATTTAGAATATTAGGTATCACTTTTTGTAATGTAGAATGGACTCTCATGGACAATAGCTAGATTTTTTTCTTTTTGTGAGGAATTACTTGTGAGTGGTTTGTTTTGTTATGAAATAGCCAAAGGGGGAGATTGTAAGGACCTATATTTTATGATTGGCTTATTTCATGACAAACCACACCACATTAGGGATGTTTTTGTAATGGGTAGCTTAGGTTCTCATTGGCAAGGTTCCAAACATCTCTATAACTTCAAGAGCAAAAGCTATATTCACTTGAATTTGTCTCTTGAAGAGTTTAGGTGCACACACACACACACACTTCTTGCATTCCTTGTTCTCCGTGCATTTGTGTTCTAATTGTTTATATGTGTGCATCCATTACACACTTCACACTTGCACCTCATTGTTAGATCTAAGTGTGGTTTTGTGTAGTGTCCACGCTTACATGATGGTGTGCTTGTTTTTAAGGCGTTGAGTTACCATTTGAGAAGGTCTTATTCTTCTCTTGTTTTGGTCTTTGGTCACATGGTTTTTTTTCCATGAGTTTGGGTATTCTTATTATTGTCCAAATCTGACCTTTGGTCACTCATTTGACTATAACTCTTTCTACAGTCATCCAAATCATGTTTTGTTAGTTGCAGTAGAAAGTAGACTTCCATACCTTTCCAACGGTATATTATTCGAAAGGTTTGGATGTTGTTTGGTCATGTTTTGAGCCTCTTGTATTTCGGTCCTCTCTATTGCACAGGTTGTGCACGGGTCCTTACATGTGCAGTTACCCATGCACTAATGATGAGTTCTTTGGGTTTGTGCACCTGTATGAGTAGTGCATGGGTCCATTACCCGTTCAGTTACTCGTGCACTGATGATGAATGCTTCGGGTTTTTGCAACTGCACAGGTTGTGCACGGGTCCCTTACCCGTGCAGTTACCCGTGCAGTTACCCGTGCACTAGGCCTAATTTTTCAAAACGATGTAGTTTCAATTAGGGATTTTTTATAACCATCTCTTTCTCATCTTCTTCAAAGAGATCACGAAATTAAAACCCTAGAGAGATAAATTGAGTGGTTCTAGAGGGAGAAAGCTTCAAGCTTCATACCTTGACTCTCCAAACCAAAAACCCATCTTCTTCATGCATCATTGAGCATCTTTAAAGCATATGTCTTCTTGTTTTCATGACTAGGTAAGTAAGAACTTCATAGAATATCATTTATTGTTCTTCTTACTCTAGATTAGGTATTTATTGCTTGATTAAATACCTAGACTCTACTTATTGCATATATTTATGAGTCTTTATAGCATGATTGGGTTTGTTTGTGATAGCTAGAATTAAGGACCATTTTGCCCTTCTAGCTAAGTCTTTATGCCTTGCATCTAGACCTTGATAATTATGCCACATTGATTGCATTTGTTGATTGCATTTTACTGCCCTTGTTATATATTGTGACAACTTGTGTTGGTTGGACTTTATTTAACAATTAGGTTGCTAGAATCCCCTTGCATCTAATTGAGTCCTTAATTATGGGCATGTAGGCATTGTTTGACAACTAGGTTGTTAATGTTGCATTATAACATCTAGTTAAGCATTGCATGTTTGGTCTAGCATATTTTGTATTGAGCATTCATTGATTGTTCACTTAGACCTTTATACTCTTCATGAGTCAAAGTCTTGTGGCTTCGGGGTGAAGTTGCACAAGCATTGAAGTCTTGTAACCAAAGGTTGGTTGGCAAGCATTAGTCAAGGGCCACTGTAAAAGGCCTGTGGGGTATAAGAGGAGGTGCTCAAGCTAAGAGTACTGGATCAGGGGATATCACTAGGGATTAAACCAAGAGTGACGAGTGGTAGTGTCCATAGCCTGAGGTTGTCAAGAGTGAGAGTCCGAGTATCACTTGAGGGTGTAACTTTTTATTCATGTAGTGGATTTCTATGATCATTTGTGGCTAGAAGGATAGCCCATGGTTTTTCCCTTATCGAAGGGTTTCCACGTCAAAATCAAGTGTTCTTTACATTTCCGCCTTTTACTTGATTTTGTATGTATGTTTGTATTGGGTTATTGTTATTAATATTGACTAATCGAAAAATTAGTAATAATCGATTAACAACCTATTCTCCCCTATAGGTTGTATTAGACACATGCTTTAGTTGTATTTTCAGAAGGACTTAGATCCTCAATCGCCAAAAGAATGCAAGACTTAAGGACTTGGGAATCCCCAAGAAAAATTGCTACGAGGCGAATTCACTAAAGAATAAAAGGTTCAGGGACTTAGGTCCCCACGAATAACCACCAAGTATGAAAATATGGGAAATCAACATGCTAAGTAAACAAGAAGTGATCTTACAACAAATTTAATCATAAAAGAGTTCATTTCCCACATCATGGCAAAAGTAAGTTAAAATCCTACGTAAACAAGCACAAAGCATCCAGACAGAAGGCCATTCATTCGACAAACAAACGATCATTGTGTTATTTTTTACATTTTTCTCAACATAAGTGAAGAATATCCATGGCAACTATTTCTTAGTTCATCTTACATTCATATGAAAGAAATCTCCATTAAACACCTACTTAATTCCAGTTGCAAGAAAATACCTTTGCTTACTCATCCACTTAATTAAAAGAATAGAAAATCTAGAGAGTGCAGAGAGG
The DNA here is from genome assembly GCA_033220585.1 of Dipteronia sinensis. NCBI lineage: Eukaryota > Viridiplantae > Streptophyta > Magnoliopsida > Sapindales > Sapindaceae > Dipteronia > Dipteronia sinensis. The sequence continues at coordinate 60,066,877 of CM065636.1, read as the reverse complement.
TAGTAACACAGTTGACATTGGACCAAAAATTGGTGTTAACACCGTGATTTAATCATGTGAATCAAGTGTTACAGATGTTTTCATGCCATAATGGCATTTGTGAGAGATGGAAGAAATTTAGGTGCAAAATGTACAAAAGGAGGAAAAAGGAAACAGAGTAGGGGATGTCACTGTAAAAGCATCACTACATGGACACCACAACAAAAGTGCCCAGTTTCAGTGAAGAGAAGTCCAAGGGATGTAGTGGCCAAAACATCGCTACCAGGACACAGCGATAGAAAAGATAAACGTCAGTGAACCAATTAGGTCCAGATGTTGCTGGCTTGCCAACCACGACAACACTTGAGGAAATCAGATCCAGATGTCGTTACCTCAATGTTGGTGGCTTGCCAACTGCAACAACACTTGAAGAAATTAGATCTAGTTGTCACTGCTACAGTGTCACTACTTGTCAACCGCGACTACCAAATTGAAGACCGTATAACCGTCTGTCGCGATCATATGTCACTGGGTCCAATCCGTGACATTCAGACCATGACACATGCCACATCAGTGAATATGGCGGTTGCAAGACATCACCTTGGGACCAGATAAATACATTTCCCTTCCATTTTTAAGAGAGATTTTTAGCCAGACAAAATACAGAGCAATTTTCATCAATTTTACCCATTCTCAACTTCATCCATTTCTCATCTTGAATTAATCTACTCCATCTAAAAGCTCAACAATACTCATCTAGATTACTTACCCATAACCATTCCTCTCTACCCATTCTCTACACATCCTCCCTTTGTCACTTTCCATTTGACATCCATCTCATAACACATCCTCATCTTCAATTCTTTGCATCAAGATTCATCAAGGAGCCAGAAAGGATCAAGCTTAAAGTAGGAAGCTCATGATGATTTTCTTATCTTTTACCTCGTTTTCTTGATTGTAATCATGTGTAACTAAATCCCACTCTAGGGGATTGATTTAAGAAACCTATGGATTTTGGGTTTTTGTTTAGTTATCGATATATGTTCTCCAATTATGTTTTATTCACTTTATAATTAGATCTTATTCTTTGTGCAATTGATTGAGAATATCACTTGTTGATTGCAATATTGGTAGGATTATAGGAGATAAAATCAACTGAGAGTAGACAAGCTTAATTGGTTATAGCTCATAGTGAATATGAAAGGTTAGTTGGTGGATATATAAATCTGGATTGCCTAGACCATTGAATGTAATTAACCGATCTCACCATTATCCCCTCTCTTTAAATATCATAGGTAAAGAATTATGGTGGGAAGTGGTTTGGTTTTGTTCCTACAACCAAATCTCACTTACGAATACAATTGGTCCTTAATAGTTAGAACGATTCTTTAATGAAGCTAAATTTGCATTGCCCAATATCCTTTGGTAACTCTATCAATTCCTAAGATTCACCTTAATTGATTAATCCATATCTCTTATCTAGATAGTTGAGTATTCTATTTTTCATATCACTTTTATTTTGCTTATTTGTTATTTTATGTTTTTTTTGTTGGTTTATAACCAACCACTATCAGTTAATCTATGATTTACATTTATGCAATTAGGTTAGTTTAACTATTAGTTAATCATTTCAATTTTTCTATCCCAATCCCTGTGGACCCTTACTTACCATTTTACTAATTTCACATTTTGTATGGTTGCAAATGGTTAAAAATTTGTTTTCATACTAAATATATAAATCATTTTTGACAAGTGTTTTAAAGACAAAAACAGCCTAGTCAAAAATTGGTGCCATTTCTGGGGAAAGGCGTTTTGATTATTTGATTGTTTAACTTTTCTTGTTAGATTTGATTCTTGGTAGTGGGCCAATTAACGTTAGTTTTTATTTATTGATCATCAATTTTCTTATTAGGCTTTTCGTAGTTCTTTTTACCTTTTGTTTTATTCTTGTGTCTTTTAATTGGTTTTCAGGTATATAAGTTTATGCATGGGAGAAGATCTGTAGAGAGAGCCTTGCATCCACCTTCGGACAATTTTAGTCGTGTAGGAAGGATAGTGAGACAATTTGTAGAAGTTCAACATCAATCGTTTAGGATGGAAGATCAAACTCCACCTAGGAGGGAAGAGCACCAAGAACCTTCCACTAACCAAGGTCAAAGGATGGCCATAGGGGAGTACTTTTTCCCACAATCGGAAATCAACCTTCACCGATTGTATTGGATCTTATGACAAGAAGATATGAGCTTAAGAGGAGGCACATCAACTTGCTGCCCTCGTTCTTTAGATTGCCAAGTGAAGACTATTTACAGTTCATGAATGAGTAAAGCACGATGACAGAAACCTATCTTATCTGGAAGCTCACTCGGGAGCAACTCCACATGAGGTGCTTCCAATACTGCTTGAAGGATAGAGCGAATTAGTGGTTGATGGCACTAAGGCCTGGATTGTTGACAAATTGGGGACAAGTGTACAGAGTTTTCTTCAATAGGTTTTTCCTGGCAAAAAAGGCTAAAAAGTTGATAGTGAAGATTGTTGACTTCTCTAAAGAAGAAGGTGAACATTTTCATGAGGTGTGGGAGAGATATCAGTTGCTCTTGGCTCAGTGCCCATATCATATGTTCTTAGAGGAGTATAAGGTGTCTTGTTTCCAAAGTGGACTCACCAAATTTTTTCAAGTGTTGGTGGATAATGCGTGTCGGGGTTCATTTGATTCGAACACATCAACAGAGATCTATGAGATCTATTCAATGTTGGCACAAAACTCATAACAAAAGAGGGCCAATGGAGCTAGAGGAGGAAGATTTGAAGTCAATGAAAGTACCAAAACAACTATCGTGATTTTGAAGATGAACAAACAAATGAAATCTTTACAATCCTATATTTAGAGTTTGGGCCACTTAAAGGTTGGTGTCAAGCAAGTATAAGAACAAGATGCAACTGGTTATGGAATCTTTAATGAGACACAAGAGGGACAAGACCAAGAAAATGTGCAAGCAATAGGTTTCTAAGGCCAAAGGAATAACCCTTACTCAAACACTTTAAATCTGGGGTGGAGAAACCACCCAAACTTCTGTTGGTCTAACAACAACAACACATTGATCCCACAGCCCAATACTCAGAGGGAAACTCAACGAGGAAACCAATGAGGAGCTAATCAATGGAACAACAATAATGTTTAATCTAGTACCTACCAACCCTGCAACAAGAACCTTAATGATGAGATGAGAGGGATGATGTAATCATTACAACCGGCTAAATAAACTTTGACAAACTTCATGCAAGCAAGCGGTCAACGGTTTAGTAACCAATAAGCAACATTTGGCAAATTGGAAACTCAAGTCGGGTAGATTATTGAAGCCCTCCAAAAGCAAGAGAAGGCAAGTTTCCAAGCCACACCGAGCAAGCTAAGGTGATTGGTGTTACTAGTGTTGATGAAGCTAAAGAAGAGGCTAAGAACAAGGAAGAAGAATTTCCAACAAAGGTTGAAGATCCAAGAAGTTTTGTGATTCCCATCTTTAATGGAGAAGGTGAAATGATGAAGGGCGTGCTTGACTTAGGTGCAATCATCAACATGATGCCTTTAGTCTTGTATGAGAGGTTGTGTTTGGAAGATTTGAAGCCACCCACTGTGACACTTTTGTTAGTAGACCACTTCTCTCGCATACCACAAGGAGAACTCAAGAATGTGCCAATCAAAGTGGGTGGAAATACAATTCCTACTGATTTTGTAGGGATCAGTGTAGAAGAAGTTATGAAGGATGAAAAAGACTAGCAACTTCTACTTGGTAGGCCTTTCATGGCTACCGCTCAAATAAGGATATATGTGAGTAAGAGGAAGATTTTGATGCAATCACTTAAGAAGGAAGTTGAGATTGAACCACTCAAAAGAAAGGATGATTTGAGTGTAATGGGAAGTTGTTTTGTAGCAGAAGCATAATCACCTTGGATGAAAGGAGGTAAAGTGAATGAGATGATTGAATTGTTTGAGAATAATAGTCTGAATGATGAGGAGAGCATAAGTGATTCTAAGATTGAGGAGCTCAAAAATTCAAATCAAGAGCTCATGCTTGAAGTCGAAGTGCTCAAGGCCGAGAAAGATGCACTAGGGCAAAGGATAGAAGACTTGTCAAGAAAGAATCATGCTTGGAGGAAGATGAAGAAGGCCTTCATAAGGGAAAATGAATCAATTGTGAAGGAACTAGAGAACCTAGCCAAGCTCACTGAAGAATTTGAGGATGAGGCCTCTAGTAAATTGAGGAAGACCTTAATGAGCATGGAACAAAGAGACAAGGCATTAGAAGATGTGAAAGAGGAATTGAGCGTGAATGAGGTGGCTTTGAAGATTGCTAAGGTGAAGGAATACGACTACATAGAGGAGTTAGATAGTATGGAGCAATTAGTCAAGTCCCTGACTGGAAAGCACGACTCTAGACATCAAGGACCCGTGAAAAAGAGAGATCCTCTAACTCATCTTTAATTTGCCATTTTTGTTCTAGGAAGGGTCATATTAAGTCAAAATGTGTCAATTTTTTGAATTTACACAAACAAAGAAATGTTAAGCAAAAGAAGAGCAATAGTCATGTAAAGAAAATAATGGTTAAGAAAGACTTGGTGGGCCAAGTTAGAAATAACTTTAGAGAGCCAGTTTGGGTGGTTAAGAAAAGAGACAATTCTGTTTTGGTTTACCGTAGTGATTTCGATTATGGTCTTAGCATGTGTGTAATGAATTGAATGAAAATTCTTACACAAGTATAATATTTCATGCTTTAAATAAATTGTGTGTCTTAATTTAGTTGCTTTTGTTTTCAGTATTGAATAAAGTGTTCTTTCATTTGTGATTTTTTTTTTGCAAGTCTATGTTGTGTGGGTTGTGAAAATTTCTGGTGGTGCCTTTAAAATGTCAGAATTTGCCCTAGCTGTGGCGAAACCGCGACATATAAGCTTCGACAATCACTTGAAGTGAAGATCAGAGGTGAAGAACATGTTGTGGTGTCAAATGGCAACATTTCGAGCGACATCGAAGAGGTTTACTGGTATAGGAGTTCACGGTAGCCAAACCATGACGCAAAGCATACGACATCCACTAGGACTGCTGTCACTGCCTAATCGCTCTCAAATTGTACATTGTTTGAGCATTTATTTGATCTCTTTTGTGTCCGTTTATCGGACATTTGTATGTTTTAATTATTTCTTTGAGATCTTTGCATGTATTTATGTTATTCAGGTGAAATTTAGGACTTGATGAAGATTATAGGAGAAATCGAAGTTGAAATTGCATTTTTGGAGCATTCTGCGAGTTACACCTCACATAACTAAATCATAGATCATGTCCAGAAGACCCTGCTAATCGTGCCTAAATTGTTGTATATTTCGGCCTTCATTCATATTCCTTTGTTTCGTTCTTGTGTGTATTTTCTATATATTTTATGTATAATAGGCTCATTTGTGCTAATTGCAGGCAATAGATGTAATTCTGGTGTTAGAAGCTAATTGCAGTGGTTCCGGTAGAAAAGGGGCAAAAGGGAAGACAAGGAACATAAGCAGCTCAAAAGTGCGGGTCAAGTGCGGGTCGCAACCGCACTCCAGCCGCACTCCTTCCCACAGCCGGGACCTGAATCATGAAGGAAAGATAAAGTGCGGGTAAAGTGCGGGTCATCCAACCGCACTCCACCCGCACTGTTGCCAAAGCCAGAGAAGCTGAGTTGCACCAGACGTTAAAGTGCGGGTACAGTGCGGGTCATCCAACCGCACTCCACCCGCACTGTTGCCAAAACAGAGAAGCTGAAGTTGCACCTGACATTAGAGTGCGGGTACAGTGCGGGTCATCCACCAGCACTCCACCCGCATTATTGCTCAAAACAGAGGAGGGATTTTGCACCTGACAGTACAGTGCGACTCAAGTGCGAATACAGTGCGGGTCAAGTGCGAGTCAAGTGCGGGTAATCCAACCGCACTCCACCCGCACTATGGCCCAGATCAGAGACCTAAAGATGAAGAAAACCCTTAAAGTGCGGGTACAGTGCGGGTAATTCAACCGCACTCCACCCGCACTCCGAGCGCGACAGCTTCTGGTTTTAAGCTTAAGTGACCTATTTTCCCATCCTCTATAAATAGAAAAGGATGGGAACGAACCAAAACATCACCATACCTCCCAACACTTGTATCTTTAGCTAGTAACACATCTCCCTCTCATCCAAACCATCTCTACTCAATCAAAGGCAACTAGGAGACTTGGATTCAAGCTTCAAGGAAGGAGATCAATCTTCAAGGGTTATCTCTACTCTCTCTCTTAGTTATTTGTTTGTAATAGAACATGAGTAGCTAAAATACCCCACTATGGGGTTGATGTTATTTGTTTGGATGATATTTTGGGCTTTGTAAATAAACTCTATGTGTTATATTTATTCTATCTCTATATTTCATTCCATTGCTTGTATTGATTTCCATTATTGACTTGCTTGGATACACTCTCTTAGCATGATTGATTTGGCTTACTTGAGTAGGCAATAAGGTTGTCTAATGCTCCATTGAATGGAAGGATTTTCAGAAATCCGGCTCTATAACCATGCCCTTAATCTAATCTCGAATTAGTGGCTTTCACTATACATCCTAGGTTAGCCACTTATGAGAGAATTAGAAGCCTCCACTATACACCCTAGGTTGTCTACTTTAGTGATTTTACGAGAACTAACCTTCGAGTAGAATTCGGTTGATAACCTCGAGCCTCATCCAATCCCAACCAGATGGCCTTCACTATACATCCTAGGTCGGCCACTTGTGAGGGAATTGGAAGCCATCACTATACATCCTAGGATGGCTACATTAGTAATAGGTTGAGCCATAGCTAGATGGATTAGCATTCATGGAACAAGTCCCAATTGAGTAACTAGCCACTGTTGGTTGCTTAAGAAGGATTAATCGCTAGTAGGAGGTCTTCGCTATACATCCTAGGTTGACCTCTTGCTAGAGATATATACCAACACTATACACCCTAGGTTGGTTACATTTGTCAAAACGTGCTTAATTGATAGTCTGTTGCAATTGCCCCAATATTCACTTACGAGTGCATCAACTCCGTAGTTCCATCATCATTCATTCTTCACTCCATTATCATCCTATTTCATTTGCTTTCATAGTTTAGTTTATATTGTATTTTCATTTACCATCACTTTACTTTTATGCATACTAGTTATATTAATCCTAATCTTATCACCGCTACCCCGATCTCAGTGGACGACACCCGTGCTTACCGCTTTACTTGTATTTCTACTTGTGAACGCATCGCATAGGTTTTATAAATTGTTTTGACGGACGGTTTTCTGACGGCAAAAACCTTCTCATCAAATGGCGCCGCTGCCGGGGATCGGTGTGCGTAGTAGTGATTAGATTAGTTTTAATATTATTAGTTTATTAGTTGTTTTTAGTTTTGTTAGTTTCTTTTTATTATTTTGGTAGTTTTGTTTTTGTTTGTTTCAGGACTCTATGGATTCCTTTTGGCAAAATTCAGGGTCAAGCTACGAGCCTAACGAGAATGCCTACAGCTCGTCATTCCAGTCAAATTCCGTTGAAGATCAACTACAAAATTTCATGAAGAATCATGTGCGGGAGACTGAGCAAATGATAGCTTCCCAACAAGAGACTCAAGCCTTCATAAAAGAGAAAACCACCCAAATGCTCGAATCCGCCCAGCAGTCCACCCCGGTAAATCAGAGTTGTTTCCAAGTTAAAGCAGCCAAACCGGTGGACTCCTCCAATTTCTCAAAAGAAGACATGTATAAGCTCCGAATAGAATTTGAAGTGGAGCGAATCAAGAGAATGGACGAGATGGACAAGATGATTAAGATGAACCAGCAGCTTATGAGCGTGAGCACAGAGCTAGTGTTGGAAAGGGGTGTGTTGAAGGAAGAGAATGAAGCACTTCAAGAGAGAGAAGCCTTGGGAGTGGAAAAGGCGAGTAATCTCCAAGAGTTGAACAAGAAACTATTATCTGAAGTGAAGATGCTCAGGGTGAGAATGGTACTCTCAAAAAGACAAATGGTGAAGTCTCCGACAAGAACAAAGAATTGGAGGAACGACTTGAGAGATTTGAAGCCGAGAAGAGTACCACATCGAAGGCTTTGGAGAACTTAGTGAGGCTATCAAAAGATTTTGAAGATGAGATAGCTCACAAGTCCATGAAGATGCAAATGGAGGTTGACCAAAAAGCCAATGCCTTAGAGGAAGCAAAGGTAGCACTAAGCAAAAAGGAGGCGGAGGTCAAGGCGTTACAAGTAAAACAAATCAAACGTCCTCAAGACCACGCATCAAAGGGGAGTTTCTCTAACTCTCATATCTTTTGCTATGCATGTTCTAAGATAGATCACTTTAAGGCTAAAAATTACAAGCCAAATCAACATAGGAAAACTAGAGGTCCTAGGAATAGATGGAGTCCACCTAGGGTCAAGCAAATATGGGTAAGGAAAGACCAAGTACACTTATATAGAAACATGTTAAAGGAAAAGATAATGAAGTCACCTAAATTTATTTGGGTAGTGAAAAATAGGGAATTTCCTAACTTGGTCAAACCACCCTTAGAGGACCCTAGCCTCTCCATGAATGCATCCCATTGAATAATTTTGATACATGTAGTTAGTTTTATGTTTTATGTTGTTTAAATTCAATAAATTGTGATGTTGGGATAGTTTGGTTAGAATGTTATATTTTGTGGATATTTGCACATTGAATTTATTGATTATATTTGTGGATGAAAGAGCCGGAGGCTCTTGTGCTAGTATGAATGCATGTGCTTTATATTGTTTAATTCAGTTTGGGGGTTGTTCATGCCCCATTCCATCAATTTTGATAAAATGCATGATGTTAAGCTTGACTTGTTCTTCAATGATATATTGCATGAATTGCCTTTATTTTGTGAGCCTTGTTTGAGTCATTTTTAGTTTGTTGGGGCATTGATTATGTTTGATTAGTGCCTAGGTTTGTTGAGTCATGTTAGGTGCGTGCCGCTAGGTCAGATTCTCTTGTCTTCAACATTGAGGACAATGTTGGGTTTTGGTTTGGGGGTGTTGACGCCTTTTTGAGTCGTCTTTTGTGTCTTGAGTCATTTTTGTGTCTTATTTTCGAAAAAGTTGCTGCTTAGCCAGAATTTTGAGCTTATTTAGCTTGGTGAGATACCTAGAGCATAGTGTTTGTGGCGAATGTGTGTATGCTTTATGTGCTTATTCAATAACTCTTAGTCACTTTAGGGGTCTCACTTGCACTTCATGGGCTAGTCTCATCTTCTAGTGTCCAAGTTTAGGGAACTCGGTGCTCAAGTGCCTTGTTCTAAAAGTGGAGATTTCCCTTGTGAGATCACAAACACAGGCCAAAAGCTTGTATATTTGAGGGAAAATGTTTTTCAAATCTGTAAACACTATTCAAACACCATGCATAGTCTCACTACATCAAAAATCATCATTTGTCATTGAACATGCATCATATATGTGGACTGCTTGACAGAAACTTTTATTCCCTTGGTAGATTGATCCTTTGAAGTGATATTAGGCAATGTGTGTTTTAGCCACTCAAAAAGAAAGCCTAAATACTTCCCATTCCCATAATATGTGTGCTCCCAAGCCAATTTTGAAGCCAAACACATATAGACTTTTCCATTCTACAACCACGTTATCCATGACCCAGGCAACCTAAACACTTAGCCAACCCTCTCTTAATTGATCTTGTTGAGGCTTAGGAATGTAGAGTTGTGCTTTAATTTGATAAATGGCGTGTACCTAGGCAAGTGTAATGAGTTGTGAAAATGTGCATAGTAAAAAGGCATGAAAAGAAAAGAAAAGTAAAGAAGCAAAAAGTAACAAAAGAAAAATATGCTTCAAATACCTTGTGTCAATTGTAAATGCTACTCAAATGGGTAACATGAGTAGTTAAAGATTGCACGTAGAGTCTAATTGTATGCCTGGACGCCATATTGTATTTGGAAGTGGAGTTGCACGAGAAATTAAATGCTTAAGCGTAGAATGTATTGCCTTAACTTGGTTGATTAGTGCTTGTGCCTAAATTCTCATTCTTCTAATCACCATTCACCGCGGCCACGTTACAACCAAATGGAAAGACCTAATTGATCTTAGGGGACGTCTAGATTGGGAATATTAGTTAATGAATACTCTTTCCACGTTCATGACACGTGATTCTTTCATGAGACTCACTCATTGAAAACAGCGTTTATTCTACACTAAATGTATGCAACTAAGTTGATTTAGTTATATAAATTCATTGGCATACATGTTGCATGAGTGTGAACCTAGGTTCTGAGAGGAAAGATAAGAGAAAATCCATGTGAGAACTTAGTGTCGAAGCGAATTATGCTCGAGGTGTGAGAGTGAGTAGTTTCTGAGGCGCGGGCATTTTAAGTGTGGGATTCGTGTTGTGCCAGTTTCCCTTGAGGTGCCTTCGAGTTGTTTAGAACATTTTGCATATGCTCATTCCTCACTCCCATATTGTTTTTGCGTATCTCTCTGCTATTTGGTTCTGCAGCAAGTTTTTCTTTGTGTCTAGGGAGTCCTTAGTTTGAGTCATTTTTAGTTTGTCTTATTTTGTTTTAGATTATGTTTGCTCGAGGACGAGCAAAGGTTTGGTTTGGGGGTGTTTGATCGTGCCTAAATTGTTGTATATTTCGGCCCTCATTCCTATTCCTTTGTCTCGTTCTTGTGTGTATTTTCTATATATTTTATGTATAATAGGCTCATTTGTGCTAATTGCAGGCAATAGATGTAATTCTGGTATTAGAAGCTAATTGCAGTGAATCCGGTAGAAAAGGGGCAAAAGGGAAGACAAGGAATATAAGCAGCTCAAAAGTGCGGGTCATGTACGGGTTGCAACCGCACTCCAGCCGCACTCCTTCCCACAGCCAAGACCTGAATCATGAAGGAAAGATAAAGTACGGGTAAAGTGCAGGTCATCCAACCGCACTCCACCCGCACTGTTGCCAAAGCCAGAGAAGCTGAGTTGCACCTAGCGTTAAATTGCGGGTACAGTGCGGGTCATCCAACCGCACTCCACCCGCACTGTTGCCAAAACAGAGAAGCTGAAGTTGCACCTGACATTAGAGTGCGGGTACAGTACGGGTCATCCACCAGCACTCCACCCGCACTATTGCTCAAAACAAAGTAAGGATTTTGCACCTGACAGTACAGTGCGACTCAAGTGCGAATATAGTGTGGGTCAAGTGCGAGTCAAGTGCGGGTAATCCAACCGCACTCCACCCACACTATTGCCCAGATCAGAGACCTGAAGATGAAGAAAACCCTTACAGTGCGGGTACAGTGCGGGTAATTCAACCGCACTCCACCCGCACTCCGAGCGCGACAGCTTCTGGTTTCAAGCTTAAGTGACCTATTTTCCCATCCTCTATAAATAGAAAAGGATGGGAACAAACCAAAACATCACCATACCTCCCAACACTTGTATCTTTAGCTAGTAACACATCTCCCTCTCATCCAAACCATCTCTACTCAATCAAAGGCAACTAGGAGACTTGGATTCAAGCTTCAAGGAAGGAGATCAATCTTCAAGGGTTATCTCTACTCTCTCTCTTAGTTATTTGTTTGTAATAGAACATGAGTAGCTAAAATACCCCACTATGGGGTTGATGTTATTTGTTTGATGGATATTTTGGGCTTTGTAAATAAACTTTATGTGTTATATTTATTCTGTCTCTATATTTCATTCCATTGCTTGTATTGATTTCCATTATTGACTTTCTTGGATACACTCTCTTAGCATGATTAATTTGGATTACTTAAGTAGGCAATTAGGTTGTCTAATGCTCCATTGAATGGAAGGATTTCCGAAAATCCGGCTCTATAACCATGCCCTTAATCTAATCTCGAGTAGTGGCTTTCACTATACATCCTAGGTTAGCCACTTGTGAGAGAATAAGAAGCCTCCACTATACACCCTAGGTTGTCTACTTTAGTGATTTTATGAGAACTAACCTTCGAGTAGAATTCGGTTGATAACCTCGAGCCTCATCCAATCCCAACCAGGTGGCCTTCACTATACATCCTAGGTCGGCCACTTGTGAGGGAATTGGAAGCCATCACTATACATCCTAGGATGGCTGCATTAGTAATAGGTTGAGCTATAGCTAGATAGATGAGCATTCATGGAACAAGTCCCAATTGAGTAACTAGCCACTGTTGGTTGCTTAAGAAGGATTAATCGCTAGTAGGAGGTCTTCGCTATACATCCTAGGTTGACCTCTTGCTAGAGATATATACCAACACTATACACCCTAGGTTGGTTACATTTGTCAAAACGTGCTTAATTGAGAGTCTGTTGCAATTGCCCCAATATTCAGTTACGAGTACATCAACTCCGTAGTTCCATCATCATTCATTCATCACTCCATTATCATCCTATTTCATTTGCTTTCATAGTTTAGTTTATATTGTATTTTCATTTACCATCACTTTACTTTTATGCATACTAGTTATATTAATCCTAATTTTATCACCGCTACCCCGATCTCAGTGGACGACACCCGTGCTTACCGCTTTACTTGTATTTCTACTTGTGAACGCATCGCATAGGTTTTATAAATTGTTTTGACGGACGGTTTTCTGACGGCAAAAACCTTCTCATCACCTGCCATGAAGAGCTGCGAGATTGGCCTAGCAGAACGAAACTGCGAGCTAACTCTGCGAGTTACAACTGGCAGATCTAGGCGGCAGAGTATTGGCAGAGAGTACTGCGAGATCTACCTAGAAAAATGAGGTAGCAACCAAACCAGATATTTTCCTACGACAACCAACTGCGAGTTCCATCTAGCAGTTCAGCTCCAGAAAAGATTGCGAGTAATGACTGCGAGTTCATCCTAGCAGAAATATCACGCAGAACAGCACCGGAAGAAACTGCGAACATAGACTGCGACGTCCAAGTCGCGGATTCAAGTGGCAAGGAAAGCAATAAAGAAGATTTGTGAGATACAACCCCAACAGGGCATAGCAGATGCTGATCAGAATTAACTGTGAGATGACACTGCAAGTACCAAGTCACAGATTAAGCTAGTAGATGCCAGTACACGTCATTTTGCAAGTGGACTTCAACCAATACTTTCCCATTATATAAACACATTTTTCTTGCCAGAAAGTGTGTTGAAGTGTGTGTGAAAAGTGTTAGAGAAAGTATTAATGTAAGAACTTTGTAGCTAGAGTTAAAAACACCCTTTTCACAAATCACTCACTTGTATTTTAGATTAAACACTTTAGTTCTACATCAATTGGAATTAGAATCTTCTAAATAGTGGTAAGTAGATCTACTCTTTGTCAATCGAGCAAGGTTTTATTGAGCAAACAAGAGGAGAGCATTAAGAACACCATGAGCTTTCTTTATCTTTCTATTTTCTTTACTTGTATTTATTTGATAATGAGTGGCTAAATCATTTTTGTTGAGGATTTAGTGATTATGTATATGTGAACACCTTTAGTAATGATCTAGTCTATCTTTTAGCTATTTTGCGTTTGCACTTATGCTTAACATATTCACATGTTAATTGTTGAGTATGAACTTTACTTAACATCTAAGCATGAATTGTTGTGCATGAATAGTTGATCTATCAAGGTTGACCAATCTTGAGTAGTTTACACTTGAAACTCTTACATATAGATGGTTTAAGATTAGAACATGGGTTGTGCAATTTGTTATTAGCATACTGCGTCATTACTTCCTCAACATATCTTTAGAATTTTTAAATTAAGCAAATTACAAGCAAATTCTCATTAGATTAATTTTAGGTGAATTATACTAGATCCATCATAATGGAATACGTTTCAACTTGTGTCCGCTATACTCATCAGCGATCCGTACACTTGCGAAGGTTTATTTAGACTCGCACACTCCATTTTCGTTCCATTTAGTTTTAAGAGCACCAGTAGATTAGAGGTACCCTCGGAGTGTGTCAAAAATCTTGGCGCCGCTGCCAAGGAACTCTATGTATTATTGTTGTGTGTTTTTAGTATAATCAGTCATTTTAGTTGTAGAATTAATTAACTTGTTAATCAGATCTTTGATCAGTTTTTGATTGTCAATTTTCAGGATACCATTTGAAATGACAAGTCATGATACATCACTGGCTAGGTCACGGGATGGAGAAAGACATGTGTCACCAGTCATATCAAATGATGGTGAACAACGTCGACATATGAAGGATTATTCCTTGCCAAGAGTCGGAGCTCATCCTTCGGCGATCTTATTGAATATGGCGCAAAGGAATTATGAACTGAAGAACCAACATTATAATACTCTTCCCACGTACTACGGAAAGATGGGAGAGGATGCTCTTCAGTTTATGAAAGAGTATTATAATGTGATGATGACCATTCGGTTAGGGGCGTTGTCGAAAAATCAACTAAGGATGTGATGTTTCTCATATTGCGTGAAGGATAAGGCTAAGCAGTGGCTTATGGCCTTAGCATAGGAATCACTTTCCACGTGGGATGAGGTTGAGTGAAAATTCTTTAACAAGTATTTTCCTGCGTGGAAGACCAAAGAGATCCAAGAGAAGATAGCTACATTTGTGGAAAGGGTGGAGAACTTTTCCATGAGGCATAGGAAAGATTTAAGTTACTTCTAGCTCAATGCCCTTACCATGAGTTTACACTAGTCAGTCGAGTGCATTCATTTTATGATGGACTTCAAGAGGTCACCCAAGCGATAGTTGACAATGCTTTTGGGGAGGCTATGAGAGAAAAAACGGTAGAAGAAGTGTTAGAGAGAAATGAAATGTTGGGGTAAAACTCCCAACAATGTAGTTCAAGAGGGCAAGACAAAGAAAGAAAGAGGCATACAGAATTAGCAACACAGTTGGACAATCTCACCAAGGAGATGAGGGGGTTGGCAAGCAATTTTGAGAAACCACAAGTGCAAGTGGTAGTATGTTAAGTATGTGGGCAGAACGGACATTGGGCGGACATGTGCCCCGGGCAGAATTTACCACCTCTAGAGGAGGAAGCTCAAGCATTTTACCAATACAATCAGAATCGTCAACGGAATAACCCAAATGGAAATAATTACAGCCCTAATTGGAGAAACGATCAATAGGGTGGTAATTATAATTAGGGGTAATTCCAATGAGGAAATCAGCAGTACAGAAACAATCAGAACTACCAAGGGTTTGGAGGAAACCAATAGGGAAATCAAAGCAATGCCCAATCAAAATAATCAACAAGCTCAAGTTTACAATCCGGAGGAGGACCAACAGATAGTTATCTTGGAGGCTTCCATTAAGAAGATTTCTATGCAATTGTCTCAATTGCAAGAAAATTCTAAGAGGCAAGATATGGGAAAGGTGCCTATTAACCACACGGAAGGGATAAATATGGTGACTATGGTGGGAAACAAGAAAGTGGATCCATGCCTTCACAAAGCAAAAAACCCTTACAAACCCCCAAATACTCAAGCAAAAGACAAGCTCAAGATGAGTGAAGAAGTTAGCAAGATGGAGCTGGAATTGAGGCCAAACCACCAAGAATTTTTAGGAGGTAATATTAGTACTGTCATTCAGCAAGGTCTCCCACCAAAGCTTAAGGATCTCGAAAGTTTCACCGTTGATGTATCGGTTGGGGGCACTTCAAGGGAGGAAGCCATGTTAGATTTGGGATTGGGAATCAACTTGATGCCATCCTCGGTCTACAAGCGGTTGAAGTTGGGAGAACTCAAGCACACCTCTATGTCATTAATTTTGGCGGACCAATCTTCACGACACCCTCTTGGGATTGTTGAATATGTGCCCTTGGAAGTGGACAAGCTAATCATCCCCTATAGATTGTGTTGCCCTTGATGTTGGAGAAAAATGCATAGGTAGAGAATAGCTCATACTTCTTGGAAGGGCATTCATGGCTACGGTAAGAACCACCATTGATGTTCATCACGGGAAGCTAACCATGACAGTCTTGGGAGAGAGGGTTGAGTTTAATATGTTTGCAAGGAAAGAAAAGAAGGAGTTGAACACTTGTTTTAACGTGACAACCGAAGAAACTGAGGCAACAATGGAAGAACCAATGGATGATTTGGAAGACTTCTTTCAAGCATTTCAAGATGAAGTAAGAATGCTTGAAGAAGAAAAGAAGGCCAAACTAGAGAAGGACCTCATCATGGAGGATGAGAAGACAGATGTGATAGATATCAACCTTGCTTTGAGGATTGATACATTGATAAAGGAGAGAAAATGAAGCCCTTAAGAAAGTTGAAGAATTGGCACAAGTTGTCAAAAGTTAAGAGGAAGAATATACAAGAAAAATGGGAAAGGTGTGTTTGGAGGTGGAGAGGAAAGAAAATGAGCATCAAGCTCTCAAAGATGCCTTAGTTGCAAAAGAACGTGCATACGCAGTCTCTAAAATCAAGGAATATGATTTGATAGTAGAACTCGGGGCAAGCCAAGCACGCCATCGATGTCTTTAGGAAGGAGACCACCAAGCAGAAAGAAGGATCTACCTCAAAATCCACCAAGGCAAGCAAAAAAAGAACATGCCAACAGAAGATGAAGGGTAATGTTCCTTATTTCTCGTTTAAATGCTATTTCTGCCATAAGAAGGGTCATAAAAAGACCCAATGCGATGAGTACATTAAGAGTCACAAGAATAGACAGGAAAATGTTGTGGGAAACCAAATGAGGGTCACGCCGATGTAGATCCTAAAGGATAAGGGTGACCAAACCAAGGGGACTTCTTTAGTCACAACAAAGTCAACACCTATTCCAATGGTGTACATTTTGAAAAGAAGGGAAACCCTTGATTTGTCTCTCCACCCCACTGTTAGTCATTATGGTAACACGAGTGGAGTTACTCCACCATTGTGTGAGGGAACCGTTTGATTGATTTTGTTTATGGGCATATAAGAAGTTGCTTGTCAAGAAGGCGTAATTTTGGAAAGAAGGTAATGTTTGATGGCTGGAAGAGCCATGGTAATTGTAAATATTTTGTTTGTGCAGGTTAGGAAGCAAGAGAATCAGGAGAAGTTGTCACGACAAGAACAAGGTCTCATCTATGAGCTCGGTTTACGAGTTTGACCTCATAGAGTGAAGTCAAAGGTAGTTCTAGAGATCATCTGTGAGCATGAAGTCGCAGCGAAAAGGTAACAAGTAGCAGTATCTTCTTAGGTAACTATGCCACATAAGTCTGTGAGTTAGACGTCGCAGGAAGTAGATATGGGAGAAAGAACTGCGAGTGGGAACTCGCAGAAAAGGTAACAAGAAATCGCATCAAGTTTTGAGGGACCATATACTAGTATAGGCTGCGAGCATGAAGTCACAGTGGACAAGTCTGCTATAAAGAATTGTGAGTAGGACTTCGTAGAGAAAGAGGTCGTAACACATTCTGAGATGGATCTACAATGAGAAACTGCGAGAACTAAGTCAAAGTTGTGAAAGGAAGAACTCACATATAATTTTGAGAGAGATCTATGAGTATACAACTATGAGAAGAAGGTTGCAGAAACAGTATGGGTAAACTCTGTGAGGAGAGGCTGCGAGTGAGAGCTAGCAGTGTGAAGTAGCAGTGAGAATTGGACATGATCTGTGAGTTGTCACTGCAAGTAAAGAGGTCACAGAAGGGTCCTAGCATGGTTCCTAAGAAGATATTTTAGGTCAGATCAGAAGCCACATTAGCTTCTGCCACTTGGGACTACAAGGTCCAACTCGCAGATTTGCAGAATATCTCCCTAAAACAGGGAACCAACTCAATTCAACTTCTAAGTCAAATTGGTAATCCATTCTTTCACTTTTTCTCAGAAATATCTACTATCATCTTATCTTGGGTAACTCTTTAACTCAATCTCTTTTCTCTTCAGTCTTCATCAATGACTTCATTTATCATTTTAATTTATTATTTATTCGTGAAGGAAGTATAGAATGTTAATTCTACAGTGTTGGGGTTTTTGCCCTAAAGCTTTTAATTTGTAAATGTGAATTGAACATAAGTAGTTTATTCATTCAAATTGTTTCATACTTTCATATAACATATGTATTTAACATCCAAGATTACTGAATGTAATTTCAAACTGAGTATATGAATGATATATACAGATGGATTTAGTTTGAAATTAGCAATCTTAAAAGTCTGTAGATAGTAAATAAAGCTAGGTACTTTATTTTTGGTTAATTTACAGCTGCGGTCCATTCCGTAATGTACGGTGATCTTATCCTGGATCATTCATATGGTGATATGAGAATGGAGGCACCTTGTATGAAGTGATCATATAGGACTGGACCACGATTTATATGAATCTCTCACTAAGATCCGTTTACACTGAGATTCATATATATCGACAAATGATGGCTATATATGGGTGATCTTAATCCTAAGTGTCTTATCGACTCCGTCAGGTTAGATCGTGATTTTTGATGTACCATGGGTGAGGTCGGAGTTGCATTTCTGATCAATATGCTTCGTATGTTGGGATCGCGGTGGGAAGGTTTGTACACAATAGTGGAATCCACTCCTTCTTGCGAGAAGTAGATAGTAGTTCCCTTAAGGGTTGATTCGCAGTGGGAAGGTTTGTACACAAATTGGAATTTAAAAAGTTTAAATTTAAAGTTATTAATTATCCTTATAAATATTAGATATTTTAAAGGATTAATTATTGAAAGTTATCAGTTAAAAAAAATTAAATACATATGAGATATATATTTGTTTTTGAAAACTGATACACGCAATTAAGAGAAGGGAAGATATAAGTTCTCTTAATTGCATTGATTGTAAGTGGTTGCGTGAAACCAAAAAGAATAAAAAAGAGAGGTGTGCGGCCCGAGAAAAAAAAACAAATAAAAATATTTTTTTTGTTTGATTCATGGTGGCCAAATTCCACACAAAAAAACAAGAGTTGTTTTCGTAAATTTCATCTACCTCCATTCAACTTCCTGAAACTCGTGAAGCGCCCATACATTGTTGCCAATCACGGGACATAGCCGAGAAGATCTTGTGGTTCAAATCAGGAAGCAGATCGAAAAAGAAAGAAAGAGCCTTCAAACACTGGTATGAAATCTTTTCACCCAAGAAATAAAATATCGGTATCAGTATCGATATTAGGCTTCTAAATTTATGAATATTTCGGGGATAATATCGATATCAGTGGATATTTTGTCAAAAATTAATAAAATGATGGATATTTGCGTCTAAACTTAGAATTTTTTTTTGAAAATTTAGGACAAACTTAAACAAGTAATTATACATCAAATGAATCATATTTCAACGATAAATTAGCTTAGTTATGGGTTTATTATAAATTATAACATAGATAAAGTCTGTATTTAATTTTTAAAATTGAGTATTTAATAGAATAACATTTTTTTCACTTTTACAAAATTATAGACAATATAAAGAGATTAAATATTTAATAAACAAAATTATCATTAATATATATATATAGTTCCATACTTCCAAGATTCTATCATAAATCTTAATTCATACATAATATGTTATGCGTATGTTGCTGGATCTCTTCCAACTGATCCATGAATTAGGTAGTTTGGATTTATCTAACTTGGTGGATATTGCTGATATGCATTCATAGGTATTGCATATAATATTTGTGGAGAAGGATAATCAATATATTGCAGACACCATAACTACCATATTATGGTACATGAGAACTTGACATTGTCTACGAATCACCCAAAAAACTATTTTCTATGTCTATACTCATTGAGGAGAGAGTCATGCTCAAGGAATCTTCATCAATTTGACTATTTCCTCCTTGTTCTCTACCACGATTTTGATCAAAATTACCTGCATAAGCATCCCAACATGCCGCACTAGCATTCCAACCTGTTGCACTATCATCCCAACCTTCGACATGAACATCCCAACTTGTTGCACTAGAATTCCAACCTCCTATACCAGAATCCCAACTTTTTGTCTTTTCCCCACCATTCTATCATCTCCATCATCTTTTCCTCTCCTATTTCCATCAAAGATATGTTGGTCATCGGAAGAACCGGTAACAATAACTCCACGATCTATACCAACTTCTTCTCTAATCACTTGTTCAACATTTATTCCCATATCTCAAGCATGAAAAGCAATAAGTAGATCAAGATTTCTCTCATCATCATCCAAGGAGGTAGGTCTAATCCATTCAAAAATAGGATTGTCATTATCGTCCCCTGCTTCAATAGCTACTTAAAGTAGATCCATAAAATCATTTTCATTTACTTTATCTTTTTCAGCTGCAATATCCCTAAGTTTCAACTTCATATTATAATAACAATAAAAAATTTATTCAAGCTTAGAATGGGCAAGACGGTTCCTTTGTTTTGTGTGGATTAAAGTAAAGGTGGACCTATTTCTTTCATAGGTAGAAGATGATGATGTTTAGGACAGTATACGAACTGTTATTGCATGCAATGATGGAGCACAATTTCCATATATTACCTATCAATTAGCTGCAATAAAAAGTATTAAGTATTATAAGTATGAATATTATTTTAATGATATTATTATTTATTATTAATAAGTACAATTTTGAAATAAAAGTAATATACTCGATTGCATTTTGCTTCTAGCCGCAATGATTGCTCCTTCACTGAAACTTTTCTTTCCATCCTTAAAGTTTATGAGCTACATTCATGAGATTGATATATAAATAATATATATTAATATATCACAATACTCCCGTACAAAGAATTTATAATCTTTGAATTATAAAATTGGTTGTAAATTGTAACTTTTTACCTCATTTCCAAAATTAGCAATTCATGCAGCTTCTGGGTCTAATTGCCCAAAGACATTATGTACAGCTTTTAGGAGATCTGAATTATCCCCAATGTTGTCTTTATATTGGTACTTTGGGTTCAAATAGTAAGCTAGAAGAAAATAAAGGAATAATTTTAGTACGTATTTATAAATTTATTTGGTATATATTTGATAGTATTTGGAATGAGTTTTAAACATTTTAGTCACTAACATTTCTTTTTTCATAATTCTTTTACAAAATTTTATATATTTTACACATTCACTATTTGATTCTTTGTCCAATTTTACTTCAAGTCTTCAATAATTCTACTATTGACCATTATATTGGAAATTTTTATAAATTTGTTAATGCTTCTTCTAAAATAATTTTCAATCTAAATTATTTTAATAATAGTTTAATTGTTTAGGATTAATTTTTTTTTAATAATATGCAAAATATTCGTGGACTTTCGCGGTGAAATTCACAATATTTCGGGAATATCGGGTTATTTCGGGAATATAGGGAAATATTTATTGATATTTCGAAATTGACCGGATATTCTATAGGATATTAGATATTTATTTGTTTCGATATCGGTCCCTCCAAAATACTGATATATCGGTGGATATTTCGGTATATCTATCGATATTCAATTCCTTGGTTTCACCTTCTTTGTTGTTTTCGATTATTATTATACAATTAGGTTTACTTGATGATTGCATAAAAAATTTTAAAACCCCATTCCGCAGCGCAATCCAAAACCTGGCACCAATAGAATGGTATCAGAGCCATTTTTGTATAGTATATTCGAATTCGATTGCTCCTGATTGCATGTATGAATGTGTAGGCATTGTCTTTATGATTGTATGAATGTTTATAATTAAATCGTTTAATTTAAACATGGTTGATCGTTAATTGTATGGTACAATGGGTTTAAGGTTCTTATTAAAGGTTATAATATTTTTTTCATTGTAATATTAATGCCAGGATGTATTTTTATTATTTTTATTATTTTTTCTGCTGTATTTTCTTTGTTGTATTTTTTCTGCTATGTATTTTATTGTAAAATTTGTATGAAGAAATTGGATGAAGAAGACACAAGGCGGAAGAGCGAAATCGGAAAAGTGTGTGTGCGTGAGACGCGCAGTTGCGGGCAGCCCATGCGATCGAATGACGGCCACGCGTAAAAGCGCTAGGGTTTCAAATTTGCAACACTAGGGTTTCCGAATTCGAAAAATATTTTGGGTTACATATATTTTTATTTATTTTTAATTTTTTGTATGCCTTGGGCCTCTAATAAGTGTTAGAGTAACACTTGGGCTCTATGTTTGATTCATGAGATGGATCATAACAAAAAACAAATTTAATCAAGTTGGACTTGGTTAAAAGCCCAAAATAAGAAGAACTCAAAGACTTGAAGAATATATATGTATGACTTGAAGACCAAGGAATGCCTTGGATAACTTTTGTAATTAGATATATTTTTTAAAGTTAAATAACTCATTGTACTCGGTCAACTCATGTATGCTTTTATTATGAGATGATTAAAGCATTGACATGCATATACATGTCATTTAGATTAGGTGTGCCTACACATATGAATATATTTTTTTTTATATATCATACATGCATAATAGCCATTGATAATTATGTGTTTAGTTTTTTTTATTTGATTAAAAATTAATATAATTCACATAATAGGCTATTATATAATGAGATTAGTTTTAAGAGTAAAAACTTGGTAATTCTCATTAATAACTAGTCTATTAATTAAATCGTTTAATCGGTTAGATTAGTTAGGTCCTTCACTTAATATTAGGTTTAATTATATTAAAGCCCTAATATATTTGGACCAAATAATATTTTTAGTTTTAATTGTTAAAACTTGGTAAATACACATTAATAGTTCTAGCCTTAGTAAATAGTTTACATAGATTAGAATTATCACTTATGAACTAGATTTTTAAGAGTTAAAAATCGTATTAGTTTATTAGTTATTGGAATAATATTATAATAATTTGTGATTAATGCACTAGACGTTTAGATTGAAATTAGCCGTTTAATCTTGTTTAATCTAGATGCATTAATAGAAAACCCTAATTATAAAATAGTGAGTGGGAGAGGGATTTATGATATTATATCCTGCGGTCTCCATCATTAGTTCAACACCATGAGATTCGAGTGGGACCTCATGACGGCTTTGCTTTCATCCTCCCTAAGGAGGGTTTCCATAAGAATCAATTCCAAGGTTAACTTCCTAACATATAGGATTTCTAAGGGCATTTCGGGATTGACCGACCCTAAGGCGGAAATTCTTGAGTTAAGCTCAAGAGATCTGAAATGATGGGTAATGCTCACTAGGTTTTAATCAACTTGGTTAATTAAAAACCTGACTAAATAAACGATGGTTTAATGATAGTGGAATAAGAGTTATTCTGGTATATCATTTGATTGAGAAGGTCTCGATCCAACATGCAGGAATTTGACCGACCCTGAGGCGGCACTTGCTTGTGGTATGTTGGATTGTCGTGGTATAGAAACATTGTTTTCTTACGGTTGTTCTTGTTAATTAAACATTTTCATGCATCATGTTTTATTTTATGCCCAACATTCGCACACGTTTTGATTGTATAATTGAATGAATTCTTAATTTATGTTTTTTCAGCCATGTCATCTGCACTGTTACAAATCCTTGCCAACGAAAAATTAACTAGTGATAACTACACTAAATGGAAACATAACATAAATGCAATCTTGGTCACCAAGGACCTAAAGTTTGTGCTTACTGAGGAATGTCCTCCAGTGCGTACTGCCAATGCCGCACTAACTGTTCATGAGGCATATGAAAAATGGGTCTCATCAGATGAGAAAGCCTGAACATATATGTTAGCCAGTATGACAAACGTGCTTATCACTAAGCATGAAGCAATGTATACTGCATTTGAAGTAATGGAGTCATTGCAGGCTATGTTCGGGCATTCCTTTGAGCAAAAGCGGCACGAAGCTGTTCGTTCCGCAATGCATGCTCGGATGAAAGAGGGCGCATATGTTTGGGAACATGTCCTAAACATGATGTCCTATTTTAACACATCAGAGATCAATGGCGGGCCCATTGATGAACCCAGTCAGGTGAGCATCATACTGACGACTCTTTTGAAGAGTTTCGATTAGTTCAAGAGTAACTATGAGATGAACAAGCTAAGGTTCAGTCTCACTCATAATGACGACTCTTCCGAAGATTTTTGATCAGT
Source organism: Dipteronia sinensis (assembly GCA_033220585.1). Classification (NCBI taxonomy): domain Eukaryota; kingdom Viridiplantae; phylum Streptophyta; class Magnoliopsida; order Sapindales; family Sapindaceae; genus Dipteronia; species Dipteronia sinensis. The sequence goes on along the minus strand of CM065636.1, from coordinate 60,042,929 downwards.
TCAAGAGTAACTATGAGATGAACAAGCTAAAGTTCAGTCTCACTCAGTTGCTCAGTGAGCTCAGAACTTTTGAGTCCTTGACTAAGGACAGCAAAAGTAAGACCGGTGAGACAAATGTTGCTGAATCATCTTCCTCTGGAAATAAAAAGAGAAAGAGGTCTCCTGGGAAGGCAAATGGTAAGCCCAAGCCTAAGAAAGCCCAAGGAAGCCCAAGGCAAAAATTCGGGCGCCTCTACCAACCAAGGCAAAGGGAAATGTTTCCATTGCGACAAGGTTAAACATTGGAAGAAGAACTGTCCTCAGTATCTATAAGAGGTTGTCGAGAAGAAGAAAATGAAAGGTAAATATGATTTACTTGTTCTTGAGTAATGTTTAGTGGAAGATGATTTTTCACCTTGGATAGTTGATTCGGGGGCCACTAAACATGTTTGTTATTCTATACAGTGGACTGATTCTTGGACACAACTTGAGGAGGGAGCCTTCTCTATGTTTGTTGGGTCGGGGGATGTCGTATCAGCAAGAGCAGTGGGTGTAGTTAGACTTCATTTTGGAAATTGTTATATTGTTTTGAACAATGTATTTTTTATTCCTAGATTCACTAGAAATTTGATTTATGTTTCAAAGTTGTTGGAACAATTATATTCTGTTTCTTTTAATAATAAGACTGATATTATTGCAAATAATGGTTTGAATATATGTTCAAGATTAAACGAAAACAATTTGTATGTTTTAAGGCTATTAATACATACAACACTGCTCAACGCTGAATTGTTTAAAGTTGAAAAACCAAAAACAAAACGACAAAAGATTTCTCTAGAAAACAAAACGTATCTGTGGCATCTAAGACTTGACCACATTAACCTTGACAGGATAGATACACTAGTTAAAAGTGAACCTTTAAGTGAGTTAGAAGTTGGTACCTAACATGTCTGGGAATCCTGTCTGGAAGGTAAAATGACCAAGAGACCTTTTACTGGAAAAGGGCTTAGAGCTAAAGATTCACTAGAGCTTATACATTCAAACATTTGTGGACCGATGAATGTTAAAGAAAGGGGTGGCTATGGGTATTATGTCACCTTTATAAATGACAACTCTAGATACAGATATGTCTACCTAATGCAATGGAAGTCATAAACTTTTGAAAAGTTCAAAGAGTTTCGAGCTGAAGTTGAGAATCAGTTAGGAAAGAATATCAAGTCTCTACGATCGGATCATGAAGGTGAGTACCTTGACAAAGAGTTTGAAGACTTTAAGGTCGAGAATGGGATAGTGTCCCAACTCACAGCTCTTGGAACACAACAATAGAATGGTGTCTCGGAGAGGAGAAATAGAACCCTAATGGAAATGGTAAGATCTATGATTACTTTCTCATCATTACCAAATTCCTTTTAGGGATATGCGTTACAAAATGCGGCTTACATTTTGATTGTAGTCTCATCCAAATCTATTCCTAAGACTCCCTTGGAGTTGTGGAATGGTTGTAAAGCTAGTTTGTGACATTTTCGCATATAGGGGTGTCCAGCACATGTGCTAAAGAATAGAAGTGGAAAGCTAGACCCCAAGTCTGTGGTATGCTTGTTTGTATGATATTCCACGGAGGCCAAAGGTGGATACTTCTGTAGTCCTGAAGAGAACAAAGTGTTTGTATCGACAAATGCAATGTTTCTTGAGGATAACTATATTACTGATCATAAACCTCGTAGCAAGATTGTATTGAATGAAATGGAGCCTGGCATGACTAGTGCTCAGTCAACAAGAGTTGCTGATCCATTGACATCGGATAGTTGGATGATCTCTAGTCAGGATACAGTACCACCTAGACGTAGTTGGAGGGTTGTGAGACATCCTGAACGCTATTTAGGTATAGGTGAGAGAGGAGATTTCGTCTCTATTGGTAGTGTGGATGATCCATTGACATTAAAAAATGCAATGGAAGATCCTGACAAAGAGGAAAGGCTTAAAGCCATGAATCTCGAGATAGAGTCCATGTACTCTAACTCAGTCTAGGAACTTGTAGACTTACCGGATGGGGTTAAACCCATAGGGTGTAAGTGGATCTACAAGAGAAAAAGAGGAGTAGACAGGAAGGTAGAGACCTTCAAGGCAAGGCTAGTGGCCAAGGGTTATACCCAAAAAGAAGGGGTCGATTATAAAGAGACCTTCTGGCTAGTAGCCATGTTTAAGTCTATTAGGATTCTCTTATCCATTGCTGCCTATTTCGATTATGAAATTTGGCAAATGGACGTCAATACTGCATTCTTGAATGGCAATCTTGATGATAGCATCTACATTATGCAACTAGAGGGATTCGTGTCTCCAGATCAAGAGAAAAAGGTTTGCAGGTTGTAAAGGTCCATTTATGGATTGAAGCAAGCATCTAGATCTTGGAACATAAGGTTTGATGATGTGATCAAAATCTATTGCTTCGAGCAAAATATTGATGAGCCTTGTGTCTACAAGTGCATCGTTGACAAGAAAGTAGTTTTCTTAGTCCTACATGTAGATGATATCCTACTCATTGGGAATGATGTAAGTGTATTATCTGAAGTAAAGGGTTGGCTGGCTAACCAATTCCAAATGAAAGATTTAGGAGAGGCGAGTTATGTTCTAGAGATCCAACTCTTAAGGGATCGTAAGAACAAACTCATAGCATGGTCTAAGGCATCGTATATCGACTATATGCTAGTGTATTCTGGACAGGATGTGATCTCGTTAGGATACACATATTTTGATTTTCAGTCAGACAAGGATTCTAGGAAATCCACTTCTGGATCAGTATTCACCCTTGGTGGTGGAGCCATTGTGTGGAGGAGTGTTAAGCAATCTTGTATTGCTGACTCAACCATGGAAGCCGAATATATAGCCGCATGTGAAGCTGTAAAAGAGGTTGTTTGGCTCCAAAAATTCTTGAGTGATCTGGAAGTTGATCCAGATCTAGATTAGCCCATCACACTTTATTGTGATAACAGTGGTGCTGTGGCTAACTCCAAAGAACCGAGAAGCCACAAGAGAGGGAAGCAGATAGAGAGGAAATAGCATCTCATCAGAGATAGTGCAGAGAGGAGATGTGACCGTGACCAAGATAGCGTCACAAGACAATCATGCTGATCCATTTACGAAAACCTTATCGGCTAAAGTGTTTACGGGTCACATATAGGGTCTAGATTTACAAGACATGTCTCACATGCTTTAGTGCAAGTAGGAGATTGTTAGGGTTTTAACCCTAAAGCTTGTAATTAGTAAATGTGAATTGAATATAAATAAAAGAAGTAGTTTATTCATTCAAATTGTTTCATACTTTTATATGACATGTGTATTTAACATCTAAGATTGCCGGATGTAATTTCGAATTGAGTATTAGAATGTCATATACAGATGGATTTAGTTTGGAACGAGCAATCTTAAAAGTCCGTAAATAGCAATTAAACATGGGTAGTTTATTTGTGGTTAATCTACAGCTCCTGTCCATTCCGTAATGTACGGTGATCTTATCCTAGATCATTCATATGGTGATATGAGAATGAAGGCACCTTTTATGATGTGATCATATAGGATTGGACCACGATTTATATGAATCTCTCACTAAGATCCATTTACGCCAAGATTCATATATATCGACCAATGATGGCTATAAATGGGTGATCTTAATCCTGAATGTCTTATCAACTCCTTCAGGTTAGATCATGATTTTTGATGTACCATGAGTGAGGTCGGAGTTGCATTCCCGATCAATATGCTATGTATGCTGGGATCGCAGTTTGACTTGTGGCTGGGAGGGTTTGTACACAGTAGTGGAATCCATTCCTTCTTACGAGAAGCATAAAGTAGTTCCCTTAAGGGTTGATTCAGAGCTTGAACAATATGAGCACTCTCCTAATTCCGTGAGGAATGTAGGATTTATTGTTCATTAGAGAATCAATGATACTTAATGGAAAAGATGTAATTAGAGGCGTATAACGGGCATTATGAACCAGCTCTAATTATGAACTACTTGTGGAGGATTATACCATATGTAATAGCTATATCGATGGACACTGAAAGTTATTGGTTTGTGTAAAAACATCTACAGTTGAGAGAATGCAGCTTCGGGTTTTTAGTGGAATAACACTGAAGTTAATAATCATGAAATAATAATTAAAGAGTTTAATTAATTATTTCGAAGGATTATTGGAGCTCGAAATACTGTGGGTCCATTAGATCCCCTTCCTAGCCCGATTGATTAAAGATAACAAGGGTCACAGTTGATTAATTGGATTATCCAATTAATTGTGTTATGAAAGTGACACGTATCTATTTGGGAATTAATTGAATAATGAGATTATTTAATAAAAGAATATTAGTGATTAAATTGATTAAATAATAAGATTATTTAATTATGTAATTAATCATTAGTTGGAGGGTGTTGATTGATATTTGTGTTTGAATGAAGATAAGATAATTTGATTATTTTATTTTTATTAAATTAAATATCAAATTGGAATTTAAAAAGTTTAAATTCAAAATTATTAATTATCCTTATAAATATTAGATATTTTAAAGGATTAATTAATGAAAGTTATCAGTTCAAAAAAAATTAAATACATATGAGATATAAATTTTTTTTTGAAAACAGATACACACAATTAAGGGAAGAGAAGATATAAGTTCTCTTAATTGCATTGAATGTAAGTGGTTGCGTGAAACCAAAAAGAAGAAAAAAGAGAGGTGTGCGGCCAGAGAAAAAATAAACAAACAAAAATATAATTTTTTTGTTTGATTCATGGTGGCTGAATTCCACACATAGAAAACAAGAGTTGTTTTCGTAAATTTCTTCTATCTCCATTCAAGTTCCCGAAACCCGTGACGTGCCCACACTCTATTGCCAAGACCTAGCTGGGAAGATCTTGTGGTTCAAATCAGGAAGCAGATCGAAAAAGAAAGAATGTGCCTTCAAACGCTGGTATAAAATCGTTTCACCTTCTTTGTTGTTTTCGATTATCACTATACAATTAGGTTTACTTGCTGATTGCATAAAAAATTTTAAAACCCTATTCCGCTGTGCAATCTAAAACCTGTCACCAACATATAGGAGATACTATGCCATTTGAATATTTTGCATAAGAAGAGAAAGATGATTAAGATATCAAGCATGATGACTAATATGAGTAACTCTTGTGTGTTCTAGAAACTTGCACTAATAATTTCCTTAACTTATATTAGCTTATAGTTGTATAAAGATAAGTGTGTAAGCACTTTTGTGATTCAAAGTGTTTTGTTTATAGGCGAATGGAAGAATTCTCAGAAGAAGAGGTTTAGATGGAAACCAAGGCAGTATTTGTGGAATGATCCCTATTTGTTCAAACATGAGGTGGATCAGATTATTAGGCGGAGTATTCCGGAAAGTTAGCAGATGGACATCTTGAAGTTTTGTCATGAGTTAAGTTGTGGAGGCCATTTTAGTGCAAGAACTATGGCTATGAAGGTTTTTCATTCAGGTTTTTATTGGCCTTCTATTTTTAAATATTCCTATCATTTTTGCATGAATTGTGATAGATGCCAAAGGTCGGGGAGTGTTGAAAAGAGGAATGAGATGCCGCAAGTGATTAATATGGCAGTTGAAATATTTGATTGTTGGGGAATCGATTTCATAGGACCATTCCCATCTTCAGAGGGCAACTTGTATATTTTCCTGGCAGTGGACTATGTGTCCAAGTGGGTAGAAGCAAAGGCCACCAAAACAAACGATAGCAAGGTTGTTGTGAAGTTTGTGAAGGAGTACATTTTCACAAGATTCGGGACCCCTAGATGTATGATCAGTGATGGAGGAAGCCATTTTTGTAATAGAGTATTTGCCACATTGATGAAGCAATACAATGTGAGGCACAAGGTGGCGACTCCCTATCATCCTCAGACCTCCGGCCAAGTAGAAGTCAGTAATCGGTATATCAAGCAAATTTTAGAGAAGACAGTCAAGCAAAACCGAAGAGATTAGGCTTCCAAGTTGAATGATGCATTATGGGCATATAGGATAGCTTTCAAAACTCCAATTGGTATGACACCATTCCGATTGATTTTGGAAAGGCATGTCACTTCCGATTGACTAAGACAAAGCAGGAGAGCAACAAAAGTTAAAATTGAATGAACTAGAAGAACTTCGGGATGAAGCATATGAGAATGCAAAGCTCTACAAGGAGAGATCAAAATAAGTACATGACAAGATGATCATTAGAAAAGATTTGCATCCAGGAATATTGGTACTACTTTTCAACTCTCGGTTGAAGATGTTTCCAGGGAAGTTGAAGTCAAAATGGTTCAGTCCATATCGAATCAAGGTAGTTTTCCCCTATAGAGCAATGGTTCTAGAAGATTTAATGAGTGGGGACATTATCAAGGTCAATGGCCATAGAGTGAAGCCATATTTGCAGCAGATTGGAGAAGCAAGAGTGATAGAGCAAATTGAACTTACGGAGCCGGATAGCTCCAATGCAACGCTTGGTGGTAATCAATCCACCTAGGTACACTCTATCTTTGTATATAGCTAGTTAATTATTTAAATATTATATTTTGTTTAGTCTAAGAGTGTGGGTGCATAGTGATTAGTGGATAGGATGTGATTGTACATATATAATAGTAATGTTTTTGTTGTTCATACAACCAAGCTTTTGAACTCATGCCCATTATCTTTATTGTTTAAAACATTGGGGGCAATGTTGAGTTTAGGTTTAGGGGTGTGGGCATAGTGTTACAATTTGAGCCTTTCTTGAACAAAAATAAAAGTTTGAATGTGATATTTGGGTATTGTGGAGTATCGTGCATTGCACTAGTTTTGATTTCGGAATAACTTTTTATCAAGGATTGATCACACAAATTGAGTTAGTGCCTTTTCTTTTTATGACTTAGTGAAAGAGATTTTGCACGAAAATGTTAGGATCAATAGTGGAGGCTACCAAAGTGAGAATTTGTGCCTAAATTTCTTATTTTTAAGGGTTTAATTCTATTCTTACAATCTATGTCTTAAAATGTTATATGATTATGTTGATCTCATTAAGCATTATACATATTGAATGCCATTGAACATGCATGTGGACTGCTTACTAAAATTTGTATTCCCCTGTTAGATATACTTTTGAATATGATTTTAGGCAGTGTGCACTCTTAATTTCCATATATTCCAAACACATACCCAAAAGCAAAGAAAATTGCAAAGGTCAAAACACAAGCCATGCCCACTAAATTCTTAAACACAGTCCTATCTCACAAAATGTGTGGAATAGCGTGTACTCAGGTATCCTATGAAATTGTGCAAGAAGGGTAGTGTCAAAAGAAGAAAAGAAATAATTAAGCACTTGAAACCCTTGTTCTATCATATATATATATATATATATATATATATATGTCACTCAAAACATAAGTGACATCTTAGGAGAAGAAAAAGGAATTATAGCCTAGACGCTAAAGTTGAAAAGTGTTTGAGTCATAATAGAGATACCAGAAATTTCTAAAGTACTACAATATCAAAAGTTAGTATAGGCAATGACCAATATCACAAATTTTCCTTTACTAGTTGAAATCAAGAGAAGTCCTAATTGATCTTTAGGATATCTAACTTGGAAATACTCATCGATGCATGCTCTTTCCACGTTCTTGGTTTTTCAACTTGTTCATGAGATCCATTTTATTAGACATATGCTTCCATGAAAAAATATATCTTATGTGAATACATTCACACATATATTCAATTTCACATATGTTGATAAAGAGTGAGCCTAGGATTTTGAGAGAAAAATCGACTGAAATCTAGTGAGGATTAGAATCAAGGCGAATTGTATCCATACATTCCAGTTCAAAGTCTTTAAAACTTTGGAATTAGAGTGTGGTATTCATTTGTGTGAAATTTCATTTTGAATGACATCTTATTATTTTCTACTCAGTACCTTTTCGCTTTATCTCTTCATTCACATGTGTCACAGTAAAAATCTTTGAAACATTGGCTCTCATAACATTTTAGGAGTTTATATTTGTTAAATATTTAGTAGTTTTGCTCGAGGGCAAGCAAAGGTTAGTTTTGGGATTTTTGATCTCTCTCAAATTGTACATATTTTGAGCGTTTAATTCATCTCTTTTGTGTCTGTTTATCAAACAATTGTATGTTTTAATTATCTCTTTGAGTCCTTTGCAGGTATTTATATTATTCAGGTGAAATTTAGGACTTGATGAGGATTATGGGAGAAATCGAAGTTGAAATTGCATTTTTGGAGCATTCTGCTAGTTACACCTCGCAGAACCAAGTTGTAGATCATGTCCAAAAGACCCTGCCATGAAGAGCTGCGAGAGTGGCCTAGTAGAATGAAACTGCAAGCTAACTCTATGAGTTACAACTCGCAGATCCAGGCGGTAGAGCATATGCAGAGAGTACTGCGAGAGCAGACTGCGACATCTACCTAGCAGAAGGAGGTAGCAGCCAAACCAGATATTTTCCTGTGACAACCTACTGCGAGTTCCATCTAGCAGTTCAGTTCCAGAAAAGATTTCGAGTAACGACTATGAGTTCATCCTCGCAGAAACATCTGGCAAACCAACACCAGAAGAAGCTGCGAGCATAGAACGTGATGTCCAAGTCACAGATTCAAGTCATAAAGAAAGCAGTAAAGAAGATCTGCGAGATACAACCCACAGTAGGGCATAGTAGATGCTGAGCCGACTTAACCGCTAGATGACACTGAGAGTACCAAGTCACATATTAAGCTCGTAGATGCCAGTACACATCATTCTGCAAGTGGACTTCAACCAATACATTTTCCCATTATATAAACACCTTTTTCTTGCCAGAAAAGTGTGTTGAAGTGTGTGTGAAAAGTGTTAGAGAAAGTATTAGTGTAAGAACTTTATTGCTAGAGTTAAAACCACCATTTTCACAAATCAGTCACTTGTATTTTAGATTAAACACTTTAGTTCTACATCAATTAGAATTAGAATCTTCTAAATAGTAGTAAGTAGATCTGCTCTTTGTCAATCAAGCAAGGTTTTATTGAGCAAGCAAGAGGAGAGCATCAAGAACACCATGAGCTTTCTTTATCTTTCTCTTTTCTTTACTTGTATTTATTTGATAATGAGTGGCTAAATCCTTTTTGTTGAGGATTTAGTGAATATATATATGTGAACACCTTTAGTAATGATCTAGTCTATCTTTTATCTATTTTGAGTTTGCACTTATGCTTAATATATTCACATGTTAATTGTTGAGTATGAACTTTACTTAACATCTGAGCATGAATTGTTGTGCATGAATAGTTGATCTATCTATTGGTTGACCAATCTTGAGTAGTTTACACTTGAAACTCTTACATATAGATGGTTTAAGATTAGAACATAGGTTGTGAAATTTGTTATTAGCATATTGCATCATTACTTCCTCGGCATATCTTGAGAATCTTTAAATTAAGCAAATTACAAGCAAATTCTCATTAGATTAATTTTAGGTGAATTATACTAGATCCATCACAATAGAATACTTTTCAAGTTCCTTGTTGGAACAAAACCCTTACTTGTATCCGCTATACTCATCAGTGATTCGTACACTTGCGAAGGGTTATGTAGACTTGCGCACTCCATTGTCATTCCATTTAGTTTTAAGAGCACCAGTAGATTAGAGGTACGTTCGGAGTGCGTCACTTCCATGTCGCTGCTAAGTTCGCTGGAAGGCACACTATGAACACAGCAAGTCACTTACCGAAACATCAACGTTTTAGCTGTTGCAACCTGTGTCGCCGTGGCTAAACTGTGACAATCGAGACCACGACAATCGAGACCGTGACTTAGGGAAAAAAAATGATAAAATAGTTCCTGAAGAGGCCAAAATCAACACAAATCAAACACTCAATCTCTAAACTCTCTCAAGTGTTCCAAGTTCCGTGGAAGGCACGAAAGCACCAAAAGGTAATCCTAATCCCTTCCTAACCCAAAATTGTGTGTGACTTCTCATAATTCTTGCTATCTATATTGGTTTTGTGGTGGTTTGGTGTGATGTTTGAGTTGGTGGTGGTTGGTTGAGTGATTTAAGTGGAAGTAATGCCTAGGATTTGGATTGTGATATCTTTGTGATAGTGTGATTGTCGGAGAAGCGTTATTGTGCTGCCGAAATTCAGTCAGAATCTTGTGTGTTCAAACTTGATTGAAACAACACAATGCTGAAGATGACATTATCAAGTAAAGGGGGAAATGGTAGCAAGGCTCCCATACCACAGAAAAAGAACGGGCCTATTTGTACATTGAAAGGACTTCGAAAAAAGGTCTGTAGATTTCAAGAAAAAGAAGGTGTTGGCTGAGAAGGGGATAGATTTGGATGAGTTAAAAAGCAGTGAAATTCTAAGGGTTATCAATGATATAGGTTAGACAGCTTATGTTTCTACCCCTCCACAGTACAGTGATGAGTTGGTGAGAGAGTTCTATACGGTGATGAACCTCTGAGAGTAGATGTCGAGGCGCCCAGTGATGGTTAGGGGGTTCCCATTCGGCTGAACATTGAGGACATCATTAGGCATTTCAGAACTTCTCTCCTGGACATTCCTGAGGTAGAGGACAACATGGTGGAGGAATGACTTGTACGTTCGTGGGAATGTGAACTTTGCCAACACAATGGTCATAACTCTAATGACCAGATTGAAAACACAAAATCGGTTAAATTGTCCAAAGTTGACATAAATGGGGTGAATAAGTTTTTACACCTCTTTTCAATCCCTTGAAAAAAACATAAATTTGTCCCTCTAGGTAGATTGTATCATAACACATTGACAATATGAAAGCACATATAGATTATTGAAAAGCCTATTCAATTAGACATGTCAATTAAAGTCTATAACTTGCAAGTGAATAGATTAAACTTAAAAATAAATCAACTAACACTTGTATATATTTATATGTCAAATATATACAAGCACAAATGAATGAATGACTATATACAAATAAATCAATCTACAAAGATAAATGATATATGCAACTTCGATCAAGAGAGTGTTTGCATCACAATCTTTATAAGAATCTTGTTTACTAAGATATGAGATAATGATGAACTAAGCCAGATACTAGCAAAACATATACAAATATAAAAGAGATAGGAATAGAGACATTTGACACGTTATTTTTTACGTTGTAAAACCTCCGAAGAGGAGACATTAGTGGGTTGATTCCACAACCACAGGCAACACCACCTTTTTTCACTAATTGGATAACAGTACACCCTCAAAAGTGACCGCTTCACATGATACACCCTCTATTGGATATCCCACCTATCCTACCCTCGGGCCATTTACTATTGAAATACTTGCCTACTTTCTATGAAAGACACTTCACATGTTTCTAGAAAGTTTCCTTGCTTGACTATCTGGATCTTCACAATCCTAGCCAAGACTTCCTTGCTTAACTATCTGGATCTTTACAATCCTAGTGAAGACTTCTTGCTAAATTTGAAGCTTCACACTCCAACAAGAGACTTCATGCCTTTTGTAAGGACTTCCTAAATGTGATCAAATGTATGCAAATGCAAACATATGCAACATAGAATATGTGATAAATATATCCTATAGAAACTAGAAATGATCAATGAGCATACAATGTATATTTTTTCTAGTTTACAATCCAAACACATTACATCATATAAATGATGCATGTAACATATGAAATATATGGATTAGGTACACTTCATGAAGAACTAGACATAGGCATTAAAAATCACAAAGCAACGTTGACTAGTTCTTATACATGAACAAAAACCTAAAGCAAGCAAAAACACCAAAACACACTTTAAAACCTAGATTTCATTCATGCAACTAAAGCTTGAAATAAAACATATTTATTAAGAACATATTCAAGACTTTAGAACTAAAGCCAAAAATGCTAGAATCAAAATATATAATCATTGAAATTCTCTAGCAATCATTTAGAGCACATATTCACAAAATAATCAATTAAATCTCAAAAGGCTCTAAATATAAAATAAAATGTGCTAATCCTAAATATATTCAATTAAAGAGTCTTAGAACATATAAAGGCTATCAATCAGCAAAATACAATCAATTAAAGCATAAATAGCCCCAGATTATAAGCTAGTCACAATACAACTCACAAGCATGTGAAAACATAGATTTAAGAAAAACCTAACTCACATACAAGTCTCTAATTAAGCAAAACAAGCTTATATTCAAGCTCTATCTCTTACCAACTTTTTTTCAAGTCACACAAGACTAAAATGAGAAGAAGACCCAAAGTCTTTGAGCTTTTTAAAGAGCAAAATACAAAAGATATTCAAATACCTTATAAAAATAGTGTAGTCACGAATTTAGTGTAGAACTACCAAAATACTTGAACAAATGACTTAAAAGTTGCTTGAAGATGATAGAGGACTTCAAGCCAAAAATTATATCTTTTGAATCACTCTTTCGATAAGAAATGGGTGAGATATGATGTTTGGAAGTTAGGAGAAAAATCTAAAAAATTTCTGCACTTTGTCTTCTTGAAATCAAATGAGATTGAGAGAGTATTTAAAAGAGAGAAGGGAGGGAAATGACGTGGCATATGAGGGGGCCACGGGAAAGGGAGGTGTGGCAATCCACCTCACTTCCCTGTGGAGGCATGTGGCCTCCACGAGGGCAGAGGGGTGGCCTTCCTGTGTCAATGTCTAGTTCTTCGTGGAGTGTACCTAATCCATACATTTCATATGTGATTTGTATCATTTGTGTGATGTCATATTTTTTTGGATTATAAACTAGAAAAATATACATTGTGTGCTCATTGATCATTTCTAGTTTCCATATGATATGTTGACCATATATTTTCATTTGCATACTAAAAAATACAAACACGGTTAATTTGCCTAAAGCTAACCTAGAAGGGAGGGGGGGGGGGGGGGGGGGGGGGGTGAATAGGTTTTTATACCTTTTTTCAATCCCTGGAAATAAACTAATAATCAATTGTTCTTACAATTTCAAAACAACACATATACATAAATCAAAGAGATAAGGATAGAGAAATGTGACACATGATTTTTACATGGTAAAACCTCCTAAGAGAAAACATCCACGGGTTAATGGAAAAATCCACTCGGGGAGCGAAATTGCGATTAACACCCTCGTCCACTACCGGTAGGCGATAGCGGGATAGGTACCTTCGGTACCGAGGTTCCTTTTTATGCAGGAGATTAATATCAAGAATTATTAAGGAACCAAAAGGATATGAACAACACTATTTTATTGAATAAATACTTGTGTAAAGGTTACAACACTCCCTCTTCACTCTTCCTAACAAGAAATGGAGATAAGGAATTCCGTTTATGTCGATAAGTGGCTACTATCTGTCAATGATTCTCTTAAACTCTCACTGACTTCAAAGAACTCCCAAGAAGTTTTTCTGGGTATACAAATCTCTCTCTCTCTCTCTCTTGGAGATAAAAACAAAATCTGGGGATCCCCCTTTTTGTCCTTCAAGGCCGTATGTATAGGTCTCCAATATCCCCAGAATCTGGTCGCATTCATGAGGATTATTTAGAGTCCTATTTTAGGCATTGAAAGGAGTTGAGTAAGGCTAAAGGCACGAGATTTGATCCCGTTAATCTTTGTCGTATTCAAATTCTGATTCGGTTGACCGTTAGGTCTCATTTATGGCGCTTTAAATGGCGGTGGAGTCAACTTTTCCTGCTTACGTTGTTTGGAGGAAAATACTGATCTCATGGTGTGATATACTGACATGCTAGTTTGATTTTGTTGTCGTGGTGCTTGTTTTAATCATACTGGTGACCTTGTAGTCATATTTGTCCTGCTGGACAGATGGGATGTTTGTCTTGATTGGATTCTGGGCTGGTGTCTAAGTGCTCTGGGATATCCAGGTGAATGTCGAGGTACCGGGGTACTAGGTAGGAAGTACCGGGTACCTACGAGGTACTGGGAGCGCAATATCGCGATACCCACTCCATTAGGTGTCAGCGTGGATATACAGCGTGTTACCTGCCCTTCCTGTATCATACCTCTGGTGCCTTGTCTAGGTAGATAGGTAGCTAATGTCCTGGCTTGCTAGGTAGTGACTCCTTCAAGGTTGCGGTATTGGTCCTGCTAGGTGTCTAGGAGTTAGGGCTGGTTTCTACTAGGTGGTTGTTTGCTGGAAAATTCTCCTTTGGACCCTTGCCAAAAAACCCTGTTAACACATGCAATTTTACAAAAGTTATCAAATTAATTCTAATTCATGTGCATACAATAATAAGTGTATGTATGTGTTATACCATTTGAGCACAACGATGCAGGGACACAAATGGATGCAACGTATGTGTGTGTGTGCACTTAGGCCTTGCAAGAGGAAAGAGGTATTGATATACCTTTGATATGGATTAAAGCTTGTTCCTCTTGTAGCCATCACTTTGCTTGAAATGTTGTCCAACTTCCTTGAAGCTTGATAAACTGTGAAACCTAGACCACTAATCAATATAAAGGAAAATGTCGTTTTGATATATAATTATGCTAACACAAGACTCAAGAATCTAACAATCTCCCCCATTGGCAAATTCTATGTAAAAACACCTATACATATACTAAAATTTACAAAATGAAGATTGGTCACAAACACTCTCTCATATTACAATGGGTTTGTACACTTAGACTAATCTTCCACAAGTCTTGAATTCTTTCATGTAGTCTTCTCTTGTCATCACCTAAAATCAACTTGAAGCACAAAGTATATACATGAGAAACAAAGATATATGGCAAGATATTTAGATAATAAAAAGAATTAATATAGTCCAAATGGATACATGTCTCCCCCTAGATACATGCATACTATCCATCAACAAAATATCCCATCCAAATATAACAAACCCAAGAATTCAAGATATCAAATTCAATTACACAAAATAAAAACAGACTAAGATTAAGAAAGCATAGATTTTAGTATCATTATTTTTCTCCCCCTTTTTGAAATGATATTAAGCCAAAAGATAAAGAAAAAAATAATATCTCAAGATCATATAGCTCCTCGCTAGCCACAAGTGCCATCAAAGAAACATTCTTCATTTGGTTGATCTTACATAATGCTTTGTGGTGGAGTTATTGCTTGAGGCAAGTCTTTCTTCTAAGCTCTTGATTCTTTCCTCTTATTGCACCACCTTAGCACCTAGCTCCTCAATCATGTTCATAAGCCTAGCTTTAAATTGTATGGCCCATTTCCATAAAAGATCTGTGCTTGACAAAATTCTTGACTCTTGATTCTCACCAAAAAGCCTAAAAGTATCACCAACCTTTCCCTTTTCTTTGTATGACATATACACCAATCATTTTTCACAAAACTTCTGTAAGGGAGGTAGAAGCACATCATCATCTAGCTTTGGAACTCCTAGCATCATACAAAAGTGAGTGATAAACCCCGGAAATGCAAGCTACTTGTCACATCTAGTTGAACTAGTCGCACTCTCAATGTGTTCTATCAAAAGATCACCAAGGTTTAAGGGCTTGTTGGTAACCAAGGCATACACAATCTTGATCTTTTCTTTGTTTAGCTCAGATGAATTTGCAGAACCCATAAGATTAGCATATACAAAGAGATGCCAAAAGGCACTCACCTTGGTCAACTCACTTTGGCCAAAATAAGCTCTCTTTCCCCACTCAAACCCATTATTCTCACATAAAGTCCTCCCCATCAAATTTAGATGTTCAATATTGTCCACATCAAGAAATTCTTAATCAATTTTAGTTGAAAGTCCAAGGAGCTTATTGATGCTATCCGAGGGGACTCTAAATGTTTTTCCTCTAACATTCATCAATGCATTTTCAAAAGTTGTACTCTCCTTATATTCAAAATAGAAGTCTCTAACTAAGCTCTCATATACAACCGCAATTGAATTTAACCATGTACCCTATTACCTTTCAAGTACAATATGATGAATGTAAGAAGCCTCACACAAATCTACACCTCTATCTTGGGTAAGCTTTTTTGTCCCCATGACACCCAAAGGTTTCAACCTATTGGTTCTGGTCTTTTTAGAGGTTGAAGAAGTAGGTTTGTGTTTATCTATGTGTTTTGGAGAATGGATAGGGTCGGAAACTTTGTTTCTTCCCATGGCTTTGTAGTGAACACTAAAACACAAACGAAAAACACATGAGTGAAAAGAGATTAAAGTGAGTTAGTAAATAAAAACAAAAATAAAAAGACATATGATAAAATAATGAATCACAAATGCATAAATGTTGCTTTCAAATACATTGGTGAATTTCACCAAATTCAATAAATACATTTAACAACAAAATCAATCCAAAAAATGGAGGAATTGGTTTCAACCACAATTACTATCAACCTTAAAACATGAAGGAATTGGTTGTAACCATAACTACTATCAACCCCAAGCAAGAAGGAACTTAATCAACTTCAAGCTAGGAGGAATTGATTGTAACTACAACAACTATCAACTTCAAGAATGAAGGAATTCATTGTAATATCAACTACTATAAGCTCCACAAACTATGATAGATACACCAATATTTTCCATCTCTCTCATAATTCATCTTAAATTGCTAGAATACCAAAGTACTTATAAACAAAAGTGTGTGTGTGTGTGTGTGAATTTTTGTTCAAGCATATGTACAGGAATAATTTGATAATCAACATGCAAATCATATCCACATCTATTCATCTTAAGCTTTTCCATAAAATGTCAAACCGATTATCATCTAGAATTTTTCTTTTAAGAGAATAGATTTCAACATATGAGAGTGTGTGTGCATATGGCTCGTCATCCATTTCTATTTTTCAACATGAGCATCCATGATTTTCAACTATACTCCTTTAAGCCTTTTATTTTATTTTAGGCTTGAATTAAAGATTTTTTTTATTAATTCTTTATTTTTCAACACTGCTTTGATTTTTCTAACATAAATATATAGGCTTCATGACGGCTTTCACTCATCATAATGGTGTAGTCCTTTCCTACATTGGGCGGCTGGACAACCAAAATGTGTAGCCCTTTTCATGAAGGTGCTCATTGAGTTCTATATTGAGTTTTATGAAGTTGCTAAAGCAAAATGGCTACTAACCATAGGTCATCCTTAATGTAATAGTCATAAGACTTCAAGGTGTATCCACAACATACATATTATCAAACTCAACGTACTACAACAAAACATACAAGAGAGGCAAAGTGCATTTTTGAAAATCAAGTTTTATGCTTATATGCACATGATCTAAAAGCAATACAAAGAGATTTACTTAAGATCAATACTTCTCAAGAGAGTAGCTTTCAAAGAATATGGAGCTCATATTTTTCAAAAATATGCCACTCAACATTCAAACAAACAATTCACACATCATGTATAAGATCTTTGTGAACAACATCACTAAGAAATCTTTAGTAAGCAAATGTCAAAGAGAAACATATGAACACTATACTTAGTTCTCTAAAATGACACGCTTCATTATGTAGTGCAAATAATTAGTAGAGAGATGAAAAACCAGGAATGCAAGCATTAGGATATAGAGATACCTTAGCAAGCATTTTTCACCAAATGCAAAGTCTTTGCCCTTTTTATGAGCTCTCTTGACTTGTTTGTCCTCATGACAACGGATCGCACCAAAATTGTTATATATTTTGGCCCTCATATCCTTATCCTTTGTCACGTTTTTGAGTGTTTTTAGTGTGTCTTATGGCTCTTTTATTGTGCTTTACAGGAAATAGGTGAAATCCCGGTCTTGGAGAAAGAAGTGGAGAATTCGAGCGCAAAACAAGCCAAATGAAGCAAGAAGAGCAAATGATGTGCACTGGTGTGTGCGTGGGTACCCTTACCGGTGCACTACATGTGCACTCCAAGGTTTCAGATCTTTGTTAGTCTACACTAGCGAACCTAC
The DNA here is from genome assembly GCA_033220585.1 of Dipteronia sinensis. Classification (NCBI taxonomy): domain Eukaryota; kingdom Viridiplantae; phylum Streptophyta; class Magnoliopsida; order Sapindales; family Sapindaceae; genus Dipteronia; species Dipteronia sinensis. Next base: position 60,025,079 of record CM065636.1, on the reverse strand, counting down.
CCAAGAATCGGAGATCAGAATTTATCAAAAATTGACCAAGTGCCAAGTTTGCTGGTACTGTATGGGTCCATGATACACGATTTTTGTGTCGCTATCAAATCACGAGTTCAAAAGATATTTATATTAAAAGTTCCTACACAATGTGCTATAAACTAGCAAAAGACTAGCAAAGCGGTAAGTGATGGTATTATTCCGCAGGGATGTGTTTCTTCAACCGATTCAAGTTTAGTGTTTATAGAAAGCTATGTGTGTGGGGTTGTGTGTGTGTGTGTGTGTGTGTGTGTAGGAAAATGAAAAGAATGAAAATATAGAAATAAACAAAAGAATATGGATGGGTGAGAATGGTGATTAAATGAAAAATAATCAAAGGGTGGATAAGAGACATGATAATGGATACATATGGGGCAGTGAGTTCACCAAACAAAAAGGCATATCTATTAGATGGTTAAGCAATCAAGGACATTCAATTAAGTTAAGGGTCTGTTCTTGCCTCAATCCAATTTATACCCATTCATAGAGCTAATGGTTGAAGAGTGTGTTGAGAGCCTCTTGAACATGAAACCGCAACCAACATATGTGAACCGATTCTACAAACCAATGCTAGATTGAACCCCAATACTAACATGGTAATATAAAATGGCAATGTTAAGTCTAATGAATGTGGAAAGAGTAATTGTTCCTCTAACCATAACTCATCTAGAGCCCCTAGAGCAAGAAATAGCCGAATTCCGAATTATTGTAACTCCAACCATAACTCACCTAGAGCCCCTAGTGTGAGAAGTAGCCAAAGTCCAATTTATAACCAAAAAAAAGAACCAAAACTCTTCTAATATAGCAATTATTAGTTTCATCCGTTCTTTCTAGCTAATTAGCCAAGACAGTGCCTGGAGAACCCCTCCTAAAGCACAATCCTGACTCTAATTCACTCAAATCCATCCATACACATGCAATTTCGACCTTCCATCAACATACACACATAAATGGGATGTTTGATAACAACTACTCCTACAATTACATTAATCTACTCCTAATCCCATCCATGAACACATATTAATTTCCAATCTCCATACACAAGCATTTCAAGATAAGAGATATAATCAATAATGGCAAGAATGAAACAAAACTCAAATGAACATAAAAATCATCATATATAAATAGCCAAAGTGTAGGATTACAATTATTCCCAAATGGGGATTACACAAATGGAAAACAAGAAATACATGGAGAATGAGTTTAGATATAACTCTTGAAGAAACCCCTCCAAGAGCTCCATCCTTTGCCTAGCACAAAATTGGTTAAAGACCTCTCCTAACTCAAAGAAATCTACTCAAAAATGTGGGGAAAGATGGGTAGAAATGGTGGTGGTGAGCTTTCCATGGAGGAAAACCTCCATGGAAGCTTGAAAGCTTCTCTCTCTTAATTGATGAAGAAGAATGAAGAAGATGAAGTTTGTGCTGTGTATATACTGAAGAGAAGAGAGGAAAATGTGTTTATATAGTGTTGGTAGGTAAGGGTATGAAATGGTAGTGAAGGGACGAAAATGCCCCTCAATTTTGGGCAAAAACTCGACCTCCAAGTCACGTTCGGCAGTCAAAACGGTGGTCGAATTGACAGCCGAATTGGTGATGAAACTTACTGTCCTAATTCTGCTGTCAGAACGGCTGTTGGCTTACCCTCTGAATTGCCCGCCGAATTGCATTTCTGTTCTATGCACCAGTTACTCAAATGGGGCATTAAATCAGTTAAAACAAGTTTAGGGAGAGAAAAATTCATACCTTAGTGCTGGAGATCGAAAACGTAGTTTTTACGAAATACCTTAGGGTTTCAAGAATGGGGATGATTGATTTTATGAGCCCTACCACGATATTGACACCTCATATATATATATATATATATATATGTGCTCGCGATAGCACATGTATAGCATGGTTGAAGTACCTGTGCCGTTACTCGTGCTAATCTCTCAAGGCATAACTTTTCTTCTTTGTAGCACGGGTATATGCACGGGTGTATGACCCGTGCAGTTTACCTGGGCAGTTACCCATGCATATTCCTTCAAGTGCATCCATTCCCCCGGTACATGGGTGACTGCACGGGAATGGCATGGGTGTGATACCCGTGCAGTTTCTCTATTTGTCACCCTTCAGCACCTTTCTTGCCTTCTTGAATTCTTGTATTCTTGTGCCCCGATCAGATTTCCTACACATGAAAACTATGTAAATGAACTATACTTGCCTTATTTACCATATAACAACTCTAAAACTCATATTCACACTATCAAAGTCTATTATCTATCTTACTCAAAGATTTCACAAAAAATTTTCTCCAGACTCAAAACCATCTACATATTAAATGTTCTCAAGGATATTACATAATCAAGGTGAATCATAATGCATGAGAAAACAATTTGTGACATCCAACCATACTTTAAGAATTTTATCAATGTAAAGTATGTTTGGTGGGGTTTGAGTCAACCCCAGGTGGCTTTACCAAGTGAAGGGATTCATTTCTCTTAACAACCTATATGGGAGCCAAAGTTCTTTCTAGAGAATCCTTCTCCCTCACCTTCACAGCATCCACTAAATCCTTCCTAACCCATATCTTCCTAACTCCCCTTGGGTTCCTCCTGACCTATTTTGAACATTTGTAACCCTTTGAAACTTGTAACAATGGGCCTTAATGTGCCCGAGCTTTGAACAGAAATAACAAGTTGGAAGAGTATAAGGAAAACTCCCTCTTTGATTGAAACTTTGAGGTCCCCTTGAGTGCTGCACTTTAAGTGACTTGACTTCTTTCTCCATGTTGCCTAATTCCACTATGTAGTCACACTCCTTTACTTTTGCAATCTTCAAAGCCTCCTCCTTCTTCTTAAGCGCTTCCTTTACCTTTCCCAATGCATTTAACTTCTTTTCAACCTTCATCAAGAGCCGCATAGTTTTTCTTCCATATTCTTCTTCAAACTCCTCCGAGATCTTAGCTAACTCAATTAGATCTCACTAAATAGCTTTATTTTCTCCTTCCACCTTGACAATTTTCTTCTCAAACTTCTTGTTGATGTCGGAGAGTTCTTGCACTTTCTTCTTCAATGTCTCATTCTTTTCCTTAAGGAGTTCTAATTCTTGATGAAGCTTTATGTTCTCATTTTCTAACTCTTTATCTTTTTCTTGTTCAAAATCTCTAGATACTTCTTCAAGTATCTTCTCATCAAAGATTGCTTCTTCTATTTTCATGGCTTCATTTTCTTCAATGCCGTCTTAATGGCCTTCATCATCTCTGTAGCTAACTCGAATGCCCTTACAAGGTCACAAACTCTGCTATTCTTCTTTCGTCTCTTCGGCACTTCCAAAACAAAACATCCTTCAAAAAGTCTCCCATTAGGTCGGTCAACATCGAATTCGACTCTGTTACCACCACAGCTGAAAGATAATTGCCTCAAAACCACATTTACTTTCATACCAGCTGTGGCCATAAACGACCTCCTCAGAAGCAGTTTCCACTCCCTCTCATGAACTTCATTATCCTTCACTTCTAACACAATGAAGTCCACTGGGACCTTAAGTCCATGGATGTCCAATTGTACATCCTCAACTACTCCACAAGGAGTCTTTGGAGAGTTGTCAGCCATCTTGAGTTTAATTTGAGTGGTCTTCATGGGTTGTAGCTTCAGTTATCTATATACCTCCAAAGGCATCATATTGACATTTGCCCCAATATCTAGCACTGCTCCATTTTTCCCGACTCTCCAATGGTGACTGGAATGATGAAATCACTAGGATCCTCCATCTTCACTAGACTAGTTTCCTTTGACTCAACTATCTTTTCTTGTACAACATCTTCAACAACAATATTTGTGCCATGAGTTTCCTCACCTAGGGTCAACTCTTCATTCTTCCCTAGAAGTACCTCCATCACTTTAATATGTTCATTATGGCTCTGAGCTTTCCCTTTGTTCTGTCTGTGCAAAGCTTCTGCAATTTGGGAAACCTGAGTCTCCAATCTCTTTTTCGAGGCATCCATGTTATTTGCCCTTTGATCATTTGACTGTATGTAGCTCTTCAACATTTGCTCATTTGCACTCTAGGAGTTTCTGATAGCTATAGAAGCTTCATCTATTGCCTTGATAAAGTCCCTCAATTCTTCTCTAAGTGATCTGACTTTCGGTTGATAAGCATTTACCTACGTGTTGAAATTTCCCTGTGGGTTATTACTAGAGCTCCCCCACTGGTTGTTGCTTGCTCCACCTTGATTGTTGTACCTGTTGTACCCCTGATTCTGATATCCTTGGTTGTTTGCATTGTTGTTGTTGTTGTTCCATGAGAAGTTAGGGTGATTCCTCCACCCTGGGTTGTATTGGTTGGAATAGGAATCATTCCTATGCCTTTTGAACCCCCCTAACATTTGGGCTTCCACATGCTCCAACTGTCCCTCCACTCCATTTAACGTGTCATCTGTGATTTGGTTCACTTGAGCTGTTGGCTTGAACATATTCTTCATCAAGTCCTTCACTGACTGCATTTCCTTAGCCATTCTTGACATTTCAATGGCAATTCCTGTATTCCCATCAATTTCTAACTTTCCACCCCTTCTTATGCTTAAGGATCTTTGTTATGAATTTAGGGCTAGTTTCTCCATAATCTCATATGCTTCTTGAGCCCTCTTGTCAGCAATTGTCCCCCCACAAGCATTGTCCACCATCATCTGAGTAATAGTGGATAACCCCTAGTAGAAGGAAGTGACCTTCAATTCTTCAGGATATGTATGTGGTGGAACTTGAGCCAGCAGAAGATGAAATCTCTCCCATGCTTCATGAAATGGTTCCCTGTCCTCTTCGCTAAAGGTGGCAATTTTGATACTCAATTCTCTTGCTTTTACGGTTGGAAAAAACTTGTTGTAAAACACCTTACAAATTTGGGGCCAATACGTGAGTGTTCCTGGCCTCAATGCCATGTACCACTGTTTGGCACGGTCCTTGAGGCAATATTGGAAACAACGCATCTGCAACTGTACCCTAGTCAATACTCTATCTCGAACTACTATGGGAAATGTCTCCAACACAGTGCAATATTCCTTCATGAATTGGTTTCTCATTCCCAACTGATGGAAGAGTGTACTCCCCAATTGTGAGTCCTAAGTCCTCCTCATTTGTTCCTTGTTCCTCAACTGGTGTATTCTGTAGAATTCCTTCAGCCATCTCTGATATGAACCTCACCAAGAATAGTGAAACCCGGAACCAATATATGGTAGCAATGATCGTTTTCTAGATTCAAGTATATAAGCAAGAACAATATAGGACCGTGACCGGTTATCTATAATGAGATAAGAACCAACGGTATCAAGAAAGTGAAAGATGCCACACTCAAGAACAAGAAAGAAAGGTGAGTGATAAGTCAATTATTGGAACCAAAGAGAAAATTCTCTCTATTTTTCATTCAAAATCAAGTCTACTGAAAATTACATCAGTTAGTTCCTTATAAACTAAAACCCTAATCGAAAAAAAAGGAAACAAGATATTCAGCCATTATGGCCTTACAATCAGAAAACTAAACTGGGCAATAATTGCCTTACAAACGGGAAAGAAAATAAAAGACTAAAACAAACAACTATTGACTTGTTCCCTATTTGGAAGGCTAAATCTGGAAACAAATCAGCCCCTTAATTTGGGAAACAAATTAACTCTTATTCTTTAGAAAATAAAATAGGAAAAATGCTGAAATAGGGATTTCCTCCAACCATACGCCGCCCATGTTATGCCACATGCCCAAACTCTTCTCTTATTCGACCCAATCAATTGTCTTGATTATGTTAATTAAGCATTGGTCTTCATATGGGCTTATCTTGGACTTTAACAATTCAACATCAGCCCAAGTATCTTGAATCAGGCCATTGAGTGCTTCTTTGAATCTCTTAGCCCTTGCCCTTGTAGTTAGCCCAACCGGAACATGCAATGGATACCTTGGTACAGCTCCCTTATTCTTATCATTCCCTCCCTCTTGAAAAGTATTTGTCCTCAAATCGTCACCTACATCAAAAAGAGACAAATTAGAAACATTAAAGCTTGCACTAACATTATACTCACCTGGAAGGTCTAGCTTGTAGCTGTTGTCATTAATCCTTTCAATCACTTGAAATGGGCCATCTCCCCATGGAAGTAGTTTAGAACGCCGTTGAACTGGAAACTGTTCCTTCCTCATATGCAACCACACCCAATCATCAGGCTCAAACACAACTGTCTTACGCCCTTTATATGCATGGTTGGCATATTGCTCAGTTCTCCTCTCTATGTTTTGCCGAGTCTTTTCATGGATTTGCTTAACAAAATCTGCCTTTTACTTCCCATCCAAGTTAACATGCTCATTCACTGGTAAAGGAATTAAATCTAAATGAGTCAATGAGTTAAAACCATACACAATTTCAAAAGGAGAAAAATGAGTTGCAGAATGCACACTCCTATTATAAGCAAACTCTACATGCGGCAAACAATCCTCCCATGTTTTCAAATTCTTTTGTATTATAGCACGCAACAAGGCAGATAAAGTCCTATTAACTACTTCAGTTTGACCATCAGTTTGTGGATGACAAGTAGTAGAAAATAAAAGTTTAGTTCCTAACTTACCCCCGTAAAGTCTTCCAAAAGTAGCTTAAGAACTTAGCATCTCTATCAGAAACAATGGTCTTAGGCATGCCATGCAATCTCACAATTTCTTTGAAAAACAAATCAGCAATATGTGATGCATCATCAGTTTTATGACAATGAATGATATGTGCCATTTTAGAAAACCTATCAACAACCACATATATAGAATCCCTACCCCTTTTTGACCTAGGCAAACCGAACACAAAATCCATAGAAATATCAATCCAAGGTCCACTAGGTATAGGCAAAGGAATATACAATCCATGAGGTTTAATCCTAGACTTAGCTTGTCTACATGTAATGCATTTCTCACAGATTCTTTCTACATCACGTTTCATATGAGGCCAAAAAAAGTGTTCATGCAAAACATCTAGTGTCTTGGCTATACCAAAATGCCCCATAAAACCTCCCCCATGAGCTTCTCTAACAAGCAATTCACGCAAATAACTCTTAGGCACACATAATTTAGTTTCTCTAAACAAAAACCCATCATGCCTATAAAACTTGCCAAATGCAACCTTTTCACATGCATTGAATACATTGCCAAAATCAGAATCTTCCACATACAATTCTTTAATGTAGTCAAAACCAAGCAATCTAGCATCCAAAGTAGAAAGTAAAACGTACCTTCTAGATAGAGCGTCAGCGACCACATTTTCCTTACATTTTTTGTACTTGATCACAAATGGAAATGTTTCAATGAACTCCACCCAATTGGCATACCGCTTATTTAGCTTGTGTTGCCCCTTTATATGCTTCAAGGACTCATGATCTGTGTGAATCACAAATTCTTTCGGCCAAAGGTAGTGCTGCCAAGTTTCCAATGCCCTAATCAAAGCATACATCTCCTTGTCATAGGTAGGATAATTCAAGACTGCTCTACTTATCTTCTCACTAAAAAATGCAATGGGATGTCCTTCTTGCATTAGAACAGCTCCAATACCTATTCCTGAAGCATCACACTCAATCTCAAAAGCTTTAGCAAAGTCAGGCAAAGCAAGCAAAGGTGCTCCCAAACACTTAAAGCACTTAATGTCATGGTTTCTAGAAGGTTGAGAATCTGATTTACCTTGATTTAATGTGCCTCTGGCCTTATGATCTTTGGAAGGTTCGGTCTTGGCCTTGAAACTAGGCTGGTCATCCCTCTTGCTCCAATTCAGTTTCCATGATGATGAAGAACCCGAATTTTGCCCAACCCGTGTGGAACTCCTCTTCAACTGTTGTTCCATCTTAATGGCCATTTGTACCATGTCAGTCAATTCAACATAATGTTGCAACTCCACTACATTTGCAATGTCCCAATGTAGTCCACTTAAGAACCTAGCCATAGTAGCCTCTCGGTCCTCCTCTACATCAGCTCGAATCATGGCTATCTCCATTTCCTTGTAGTAGTCTTCAACACACTTAGACCCTTGAGTAAGAGTTTGTAATTTTTGAAACAAACCCCTATAATAGTGACTTGGAATGAAACGCTTCCTCATGACAGCTTTCATCTCCTCCCAAGTCTCAATAGGTCTTTCTCCATTCTGTCTCCTACTCACAATCAGTTGATCCCACCAAATGATAGCGTAATCAGTGAATTCTATGGCAGCCAAATTCACCTTCTTCAATTCAGAATAGTCATGCCAGTCAAAGACCAATTCTATTCTCTTCTCCCACTCTAAATAAGCTTCAAGATTGGTTTTACCTTAAAAAGTTGGGATCTTCACCTTTATACTACCCAAATTATTATCAAACATCTCTCCATACCTATCTTCTCTATTCCCATACCTATCTCCTCTACCTCCCATTCCACGCCTAAATCTGCCCGCACCCACATTAGACATGCGATCATCCTCCTCTAGGTCATTCCCATAATCATCTTCATAGTCATTCTTAGGTGGGTTCCTTTCTCTTCATTCCACATTAGGAGCCCTGAATGGCTGCTCCCTTTGCGAACTAGACTCCACTTTGTCTAACCTATCATTCACCTCACTAAACTGAGTCTCCATCCGAGCCATGTGTTGTCGCATGGCTTTATACAAAAGATAGAGATCTACCTTTTCTAGTGTTTCGTTGGACACACCTTTACTGTTATCGTGTGACATATCTAAAACCTACAAAACAAACAAGAATTAGTAAACCTCACAAACACTCCCTCACGTGTTTACCCTCAAAGATGGTGGCACTCACACTCGTGTTTCACTTAGTTCTTTTGGCTTTTACCCTCTGATTGTCTTGCCTTTTTCCACTCTTTGTTCACTCTTTCAGTTCCTTTTTTCTTTCAACCCACGAAATCAAGAAAAGAAATAAAAAAATAGTTGATATAAGTTCAACTACATGACCTTGCAAAGAAAAAAATTTTGTACTTTTTTTTTGGACCTTGATCTTTTTTTTTTTACCTTGATCAAATGGACTCAAGCAAGGCTTTGGTATTTTTTTTTACTGGACTTGATCAATCGGAATCAAGTTTGTGTTTTTTTTTAACAAACGAAATCAAGGAAGAAGAAGGAAAGGGATAGATTAAACCTGAGTTTAGAAACCTACGCTCTGATACCAAATGATATGAACCTCACCAAGAACAGTGAAACCAGGAACCAATATATGGTAGCAAGGATGGTTTTCTAGATTCAAGTTTATAAGCAAGAACAATATAGGACCGTGACCCATTATCTATAATGAGATAAGAACCAACTGTTAGGATTATGCTCAATAGCAAGAGTGTAATATTGTAATTGACAATCTTTTCATATAAATAAAGTGATTTCTGATTCAGCAAAATCTTATAGCATTTATAATTATAATTGTCAAGGTAAATAATCATAAGGTCAAAAGACTATAAGATATGAAGAATTGTTTGTACATCCGGATATGTATGAGGTAGACACAATTCTTTAGTTAGTCTTGAATAACGTTCACAACTTAAGTTAAAGGTTGGGCACCTCTATCTTGATAAAGTTGTAGAATTCTTTTACTAGCATTTGAGTGAGATCAAATGAGTTATGATGAGTCTAAAATCATCGAAAGGTTTTCGAGTAAAAGAATCTAGTGCACTGGGTGCATTGAACTGGATCACAATGAAATACTTTATCTAGAACCGTCACTTGATATAAGTCTTTTCATTATCAGGACAATCGGAGAGTCTATCTAAATCCTGAGATAAATGATGGACTTATGGTTGCAAGTGTTATCATTTGAGCTATCAATGAGTACGATTATATAGCATAGTCTATCCTCGATAGTTTGGTGGTATTCATTTGTTAATCGATAGAGGACTTCATTTATAGATATGGACATCGTGGCTCCATTTATTAAATGAGAGTATAATATCATCATATGGATGTTTTGAGGTATTGGATATTAAATCTCAACGTTGAGTTTTCAATAATAATTATTGAAGACATGGCTTCTGGACAAGTCAAAAAATCCAAGTTCAAAATGTGGTCATATGAGGAAATATGGTAACTTGGAGAGCTATAGGCGGTCTATGAGCTCTTGGCGATTACTGATATTATTCATGAGGATACACCATCTCCTATAAGATTTTCTAGGGTATGAATGAGAAACATCTCCTTATTCTATCTTTATTTAAGAGTTCAATTTTAGCTCTTTATTGGAATGAGTTAAAATTAATAGATCGGACCTAAGTGAATCATTTGTTGATTGTGATTAGGTTATGTCTATTGAAACTTAAATTTAGATAGCCCGCCAATATCTACAATCCACACGTACTTGCATGGATCACTTGATATATTCTACCGGACCAATTTATGGGTCCATCTAGAATTGCATTTAATATATTAAGAATATAATATGTCTATTATTTATTTAATGGGCTGCACTATTATATTAATATATTAAAAGGAGACATGTAGGCTTGTTTCTTTTAGTAAGAATAAGTCTGGTTCACATGTGGGCTTTTATTTAAAGTCTAATGGATTAAATAAAATATGAAAAATAATATTGGGCCCATATATACATGGTGTGGGCGGCAAGGCTAAATAAAATAGCCCAAGATAATATTTTATTTTATTGTTTTGATTAAATGGGAATTAATTAATTATTTAATTAATTAATAGTTTAAATCAAAATCTTTTCCGGATCAGTAAATTAAATACTATGTGTTGGATTAGGGTTGGAATTCTTTTAAGTGATAGGAGTCTTAATGTGGTAAGGATTAAGTCCACATACACTCCTTATTATACAAAGAATTCGGTCACCACTAGTCCTACAAGGGTTAGGATTCTTGAATTGATAGGAATTAGGGAAAAGGATAATTCCTTTTCAAGTAAGGAAATTAACCAACCCTAGATTTCCTATTCAATGAATTCGGCCAACCCTACTTGGTGAAGGAGAAAATTCGGCCAACCTATAAATATAAGGTTATGAATTTTCGGCCAAGAAGAAGCAAAATAGAGAGAGATTTTTGTTTGTTTTGAAAATAAAAAATCCTACTCTATACACATAGATTTTCGGCCAAGAGAGAAAAAGAAAATAAGTTCTCATTCGATAGTGCACTTACAAGCCTTTAACATCAAAAGGTTTTGTGCACACTTTCGATTTAGGGTTACGCGAGTTTCAATCATATTGATTGTGAATTCAAAAGTGACCGGAACTATTTTTTTAGGCTCTTTGTGTTTTACTATTGAAGATCAAGATCAGAAATTCCATACATCCATTCTAAGGTAAGCAATTCAAAGAAAAAGGGAGACCACGCTCCTAGGTGATTCACGTACGTGCTAGGATTGAAGATCTTGCGGATTACCATCGACGTAAGTCAATCGGATCACGTGACAAGAGGTATTTAACTCTAACCGTATATTTGAGTTTAGTTAATTAAAGGGTTAAGGTTCAAATCTTTAGAAAAATTTTAAACTATATGAAAATTATTTGTTCGCCTTCCGCTGCGGTCTTAAGCAATTTTTCCCTACACCAACGGTATCAAGAAAGTGAAAGACGCCACACTCAAGAACAAGAAAGAAAGGTGAGTGATAAGTCAATTTTCAGAACCAAAGAGAAAATTCTCTCTATTTTTCATTCAAAATCAAGTCTGCTAAAAATTACATCAGTTGGTTCCTTATAAACTAAAACCCTAATCGAAAAAAAAGAAACAAGATATTCGGCCATTATGGCCTTACAATCAGAAAACTAAATTGGGCAATAATTGTCTTATAAACGGGAAAGAAAATAAAAGACTAAAACAAGCAACTATTGACTTGTTCCCTATTTGGAAGACTAAATCTGGAAACAAATCAGCCCCTTAATTTGGGAAACAAATTAACTCTTATTTTTTGGAAAATAAAATAGAAAAAATGCTGAAATAGGGATTTCCTCCAACCATACGCCGCCCATGTTGTGCCACATGCCCAAACTTTTCTCTTATATGGCCCAATAAATTGTCTTGATTATGTTAATTAAGCCTTGGTCTTCATGTGGGCTTATCTTGGACTTTAACAATTCAACATCAGCCCAAGTCTCTTGAATCAGGCCATTGAGTGCTTCTTTGAATCTCTTAGCCCTTGCCCTTGTTATTGGCCCAACCGGAACATGCAATGGATCCCTTGATGCAGCTCCCTTATTCTCATCAATCTCTTCTTCAAGATTGTTGTTCTCAAACTATCTGACCAATACTCCAATCCGATGAATATTGTTAATTCTCGGTACTAAGCCTCCTCTCAAGGAGCGTCTCCCGTCCATGTACCTATGCACTTATAAACTTAAAATAACAAGTAAAATCAAAGTAAAAGAAACTTAAATAAATAACTAACACTAAAACTAAATCTAATCACAACTATGTACGCCGATCCCCGGCAGCGACACCATTTTGAACGTGCATTTTTATATGTCGTGAATGCAAGCCAAACAAATTTAAAGATCCCGATATGCGCTAATTAAATTAATTTAGTATAAGGCAAATATGGGTATCGTTCCACAGAGATCGTGAAATAGTTGTGACTAAATTTGACTCTACTACTAAATACAAGGAAGTAAAATGGAATTAATGTTGATAGAAATTAATTTGGAATTTCAATTACTACTAAACTAAGAATACTAAAATAAACTAAGATAGAAATGGTGTGTGTGTGTAATGTATGACGATAAAAATGGGAGTTGATGTAATATAGACATAAATCATGGGAATTCCATTTTTGAAGCCCGACACGATTTAAACATGTGGCTTATCTCCCTAGCTTGAGTTTTCGGAATGGCTCGGATTGGAACGCTCACGATCCATTCCTTTCACTTTTGGTTCGGATAGATATAGGGAAACCGGGATGGCTTGGATTGGAATGCTCACAATCCACCCATTTTTCCTAGCCAAGGTATGTGGGATTGGAATGCTCACCATATACCCCTTCCAATTCAGTTGAGTTTAATTAACACCTAGAGTGTAGATGGTTGGAAACAAAGATTGGTAATCAATATAAACCAAGAGTTGGAATGCCTACTTGGCTCACAAAGTAACCATAATTCAATCTCTACAAAGGGTTAGGAGTTGGAATGCCTACCCAACCCAAAGTGAGCATTAAATGCAACTAAAAGCACAATCAACTGTAAGGAAAAATCGATATAAAACGCAGCGGAAGAAACGAAAAATAGATTTCGTATGGTTTTAAAATTTTTCTCAAAGTTGAACCTTAACCTTTTAATTAATTAAACTCAAATATATACGGTTAGAGTTAAATACCTCTTCATGCGTGATCCGATTGACTTACGTCGATTGGTAATCTCAAAATCTTTTCTGATGCCCGTGAACAGTACCCGCATGAACAGTACCCGCGTGAACAGTGATTGTGAACAGTACCGCGTGAACAGTACACCCCCCCCCCCCCCCCCCCCCGTGAACAGTACGCGCGAGATCTTCCAATCCGAACACGTACGTGAATCACCTAGGAGCGTGGTCTCCCTTTTTCTTTGAATTGCAAACCTGAGAATGGATGAACAAAGTTTTCTTTTTCTTTTGTTAGTCACAAAACAATCAAAAGAAGACAAAAATTATTCCGGTCACTTTTGAGTTCTCAATCTAATGATCGAAACTCGCGTGAACCTAATTCGATGTTGTACACACAAGCTTATTGATGAACAAGCAATCAGTGTACTATCAAAGAATAATCTCTTCTCTCTTTTATGTTTAGTAGAATAAAAATTATCCTTTTCTATGAATTGAGAAGAAGAAGAAAAATTGAATCATTCAATCAACTATCGTGGCCGAATTCTATATGTGGTATTATATAGGTGGCCGAAATTTTGCTTCCTCTTCTCTTTAGGATTGCCGAATCTTCCTGTAAATGGACTAGGGTTGCCGCAAATCACATACCAAAAAGAGTTTGTGTTGCACCCTAATTTCCATCAACCTTTAGACTTCAAAACCTAATCCAACTCATACATATTTTTATTCTTTTATAGACTAAATATAAAGACTTCTTATTTGATTAAATAAATAAAATTATTTATTTATTTTCTTATCAAACAAGTCTTTTACTTTTAATATACTACTACCAATAGTATAACTTTAGGAAATATATTTCCTGATCAGAAAAAGATTTGTTTTTTAATTAAACAATTAATTAATAAATTAACTAATTCTTATTTAATTAAAACAATGAAACAAAATAATATATTAGGTTAATATATACACCTTGCCGCCCCACTTATATAAATGGGCCATATATTATTTTCTTATTTCATTTAATCCATTGGACTTTAAATAAAAGCCCACATGTGAACCAGACACATTCTTACTAAAAGAAACAAGCCCACATGTCTCCTTTTAATATATTAATATAATAGTGCAGCCCATTAATTAAATAATAGACATATTATATTCTTGATATATTAAAAACAATTCTAGATGGACCCTTAAATCGGCCCGGTAGAATATATCAAGTGATCCATGCAAATACGTGTGGATTGGGGATCTTGGCGGGCTATCTAAATTTAAGCTTCAATAGACACAACCTAATCACAATCAACAAATGATTCACTTAGGTCCGATCTATTAATTTTAACTCATTCCACTAAAGAGCTAAAATTGAACTCTTAAATAAAGATAGAATAAGGAGATGTTTCTCATTCATACCCTAGACAATCTTATAGGAGATGGTGTATCCTCGTGAATAATATCAGTAATCGCCAAGAGCTCATAGACCGCCTATAGCTCTCCAAGTTACCATATTTCCTCATATGACCACATTTCGAACTTGGATACTTTGACTTGTCCAGAAGCCATGTTTTCAATAATCATTATTGAAAACTCAACGTTGAGATTTAATATCCAATACCTCAAAACATCCATATGATGATATTATACTCTCATTTAATAAATGGAGCCACGATGTCCATATCTATAAATGAAGTCCTCTATCGATTAACAAATGTATACCACAAAACTATCGAGGATAGACTATGCTATATAATCGTACTCATTGATAGCTCTAATGATAACACTTGCAACCATAAGTCCATCATTTATCTCAGGATTAAGATAGACTCTCCGATGGTCCTCTTTAATGAAAAGACTTATATCTAGTGACGGTTCTAGATAAAGTATTTCATTGTGATCCAGTTCATTGCACCTAGTGCATTAGGTTCTTTTACTCGAAAACCTTTCGATGATTTTAGACTCATCATATTCATTTGATCCCACTCAAATGCTAGTAAAAGAATTCTACAACTTTAACAAGATAGAGGTGCCCAACCTTTAACTTAAGTTGTGAACGTTATTCAAGACTAACTAAAGAATTGTGTCTACCTCATACATATCCGAATGTATGAACAATTCTTCATGTCTCATAGTCTTTTGACCTTATGATTATTTACCTTGACAATTATAATAATAAATGCTATAAGTAATTGTAAGAATCAGAATTCACTTTATTAATATGAGAAGATTGTCAATTACAATATTACACTCTTGCCATTGAGCATAATCCTAACATCAACTACTAAGTTAAATGAGAGTTGGAATGTCTACTCATTTTCACAAAGATTCCATTTAATGCTTAATAACTCTAATAAATTAAATTAATCCACAAAATAAGAGTTTGAATGCCTACTTGATTTGAGGGAGAATCAAACACAATGAAGTAAATTGAATGGAAACATATTAATCAAGTAAAAATGGTGGAAATCCCACAATCCATGAATTAATTACATCAATCCCAAATTGGGTTTAGCTACTCATGACAATATGAAATACAAAGAAAAGGAAGAGGGAATAGAAGAAACCCATAGGAGACCTTCTTTCTTCAAGCTTGATCAGACCTCCAATGTCCTCTTGAGTAGCAATTAGTTGAAGTAGAATGGATGGGTTTTTGGGAGAGAATGGTTTTTGAGATTTAGAGAGAGAAAGAATGAATGAAATTTGTGTATAGTCATGGATCTCCCTTCAAAAATCAAATATGGAACTATTTATATTTTCCTCCAAAATTCAGCTAAAAACGCTGATGTGGCAAACTGGAATTCCCGTTAGCACGGGTATAGCACGGGTGAGGTACCCGTGCTAACTCATTTTCTTCCTGACTTGTGCAATGTGCACTGGTTAGTGCACGGTTGGTTGACTCGTGCACCACTCGTGCAGTTGGTGCTTGTCCGAGTCTCTACTCACTGGGTTTTGAACTGCACGGGTCAGTGCACGGGTTGTACCCGAGCAGTTACTTGTGCACTGAGATTCTTCAATATTTTCACCTTCCGGTGCACGGGTAAATGTTCGGGTAGTGCACGAGCTTGCTACCAGTACACTTTTGCGTTCTTCGCTTCCTTTGTGCACAAATTTGTCCTTTTTGTCCCAGATCATGCCTTTTTACTTATTGTCTGCAAAAACGATCAAAAGAGTCATAGATACACCTAAAAACACTCGAGAACAATGCAAAGGGAGAGGATGTGAGGGCCAAAATATATAACATATTTGGTTCGATCAAGGGATCGGCGTACATAGTTGTGATCAGGTTTAGTTTAAGGTTAGTGATTTATCATTTCAGTCTCTTTTATTTCGATTGTGTTTTACCCTTTCTTTATTTTTACAAGATTGGACACATTTTTTGTTATGTTAGTTCCGTGTGATTGCGTTGTGTAATGTTGTGCATTTTTGTTGCAGGATACATGGACTATTATTCGGGACCAAGTTTTGGATCTTATGGGGACCTAGGTTGTCAAGATTAGGAGTATTGTCAAGGGTTTTAACTAGAGCATTGTGAGGATGAAGCTCTGACCCTAAAAGAAGGCATGAGGGATTTTATGAGAAAATGTTTTCCGATCAAGAAGGATATAGTGTTGTCCCAACATAGGACTTTACAAGCCTTGCAAACATCACAACATGAACATGTAGAATGCTATGACATTGGTGAACTCGATGATAAGTTACTAGACAAGGAACTGAGAGATCTCATGCAGACAACTAAGCAGAGGACACATGATTTCATAGTTTCACAGCAAACAATAAGAGGAATCTTGGAAGAATACATGATGGAAAATGATAGAAGATCAAGTGCGATTGATACTGCCATACATAGACTCAAGGGACAGATTAGACAGCTAGCTTAGATGTTATTAGAAAAAGATAAAGGCAGACTTCCAAGCCAACCAGAACAAGCAAAGGAAGTCCTGAGAAGTGGCCTATACTGGGGGATAGAAGCAGAGAGAGTACTGTGAAAGAAGGGGAAAAGACACAAGAGGAAGGCGAGGTTGAAAAAGAGGAAGAAAATGAAGATAATAATGAAGCTAATCAACCGGAATCGAGGAAACAAATTCACAAGCCACCTAACCCTTACAATCCACCTTTACCCTTTCCTGGGAGGTTAAAGAGCTCCAAGATGGAGAAATATTTCCAAGACATCTATGATATTTTATCAAGGCTAAATATCAACTTGCCTTTACTGGACGCGATCCAAAGGATGCTGGCCTATGGGAAGTTCTTCAAAGAGCCGAGCAAAGATAAGAATAGTTGAACATAAATGTGAGCATAGTTATTCAAAAGAATTTGCCTTAAAAAATGAAGGATCTGGGAAGTGTGATCATTATTATCAACATAGAAAGGGATAACCATGAGAAAGCAATGTTGGATTCTAGGGCAAGTATCAATCTAATGCCATTTTCTGTCTACCAGAAGTTAGGTCTCATGGACCTTAAGCCCACCACCATGTCACTTGTCTTTGCAGATTCATCCTTAAGGGTATAATGGAAGATGTTCTGATACAAGTTCAGAAATTAATAATTCCGGCAGATTTTGTAGTTATTTGCATGGATGAGGGGAGAGATGAAAAGGATGTGAAGCTTCTACTTGGGAGCCTATTCATGGCTACGGCTAGGGTGGTGATAAATATGCACGAGGGCAAGCTAACCATGAAAGTTTTGGACAAAATAGTGGAGTTCAACATTTTTGATTGTATGACTTACCCAGTTGGATCAGATGATTGCCATAAGGTGAATATGCTTGAAAATAATTTGGATGAGACAGTTGAAGAAAGGTTTGGAAAAACTAAATGCCTTGAAGAGATGACCATATAGAACGATGATGAAGGCCTAGAACAAGTGATAGAAGATATGGGTAATAGTTTGAGCAGGTTGATGAAGGATGATATAGAGGCACATGGAGAAAAATCCCAGGAACTAGAACTCAAACCACTCCGACCTAAGTTGAAGTATGTTTATCTTGATGAAGAAAAGAGAAATCCAGTGATAATTTCTGCAGGTTTAGATGAAGCTCAAGAAAGAAGGTTACTTGAGGTGTTAAAAGAGCATAAGGAGGCAATAGCATGGACTATAGAAGATATCAAGGGAATTAGCCCTATTGTCTACATGCACAAGATACTATTGGAAGAAGGCACTAAACCCACTGGGGAGGCCTAGAGAAAACTCAACCCCATAATGCAGGAGGTTGTCAAGAAAGAGATCTTGAAGCTAAGGAATGCCGGGATCATATACCCTATATCAGATAGTCGATGGGTCAGTCCAATTCATGTTGTGCTGAAGAAGTCTGGTATTACAGTAGTGGAGAATGAGAAGAATGAGATGGTATGTGTGCATAGATTATAGGAAACTGACACAACCACCAAGAAAGACCACTTCCCACTACCTTTCATCGATCAGATGCTAGAAAGTTTGGCTGGACACAGTTTCTATTACTTTATAGATGGGTACTCAGGGTATAACCAGATAGCAATAGCCCCAGAGGATCAAGAGAAGACTACCTTTACATGTCCATTATGTACTTACGCCTATAGGAGGATGCCCCTTTGGGCTTTGTAATGCCCCTTGGGCATTCCAAAGGTGTGTGACTTCTATTTTTTCAGACTTGATAGGGGAGATCCTAGAGGTCTTTATGGATGACTTCTCGATTTTTGGAGATTCTTTCAATAGATGTCTGGATAACCTGTCCTCAGTGCTGAAAAGGTGCAAAGAAAAGAGTTTGGTTTCAAATTGGGAAAATTGTCATTTCACAGTGTAAAAAGGAATTGTTTTAGGGCATATCATCTCTAGTAGAGGGATAGAAGTAGATCGGGTGAGGGTTGAATTAATTGAGAGACTACCTCCACCACAGTCTATTGAGGACATCAGGTCCTTTTGTAGCATGCTGGCTTTTACAGAAGATTTATCAATGATTTCTCAAAAATCTTCAGACCGCTGTGTGAGCTTCTTCAAAAGGATAGGAACTTTGAATTCATTGATGAGTGCTTGGCAGCGTTTGAGTCATTGAAGTTGGCCTTAACCTCAGCTCAGTAATGGCACCTACAAATTGGGAACTACCTTTTGAGTTAATGTGTGATGCTTCGGATTATGCGATAGGCACAGTATTGGGACAGAGAGTGGACAAGCTCCCTCATGTGATATACTATGCATCACGGACTTTGAATGATGCTCA
Source organism: Dipteronia sinensis (assembly GCA_033220585.1). Lineage (NCBI taxonomy): Eukaryota > Viridiplantae > Streptophyta > Magnoliopsida > Sapindales > Sapindaceae > Dipteronia > Dipteronia sinensis. The sequence continues at coordinate 60,005,607 of CM065636.1, read as the reverse complement.
GCCGAATTACTCAACAACAGAGAAGGAATTACTTGCAGTAGTGTTCGCATTTGAGAAGTTCCGACAATATTTGATGGGCGCCAAGATAGTGGTATATTCGGATCACTTAGCTCTCCGGTATCTGTTACAGAAGAAAGAAGCCAAACCCAGGTTGATCAGATGGGTCTTGTTACTTTAGGAATTTGATTTAGAGTTCAGAGATAAGAGGGGTGCGAGAATGTGGTAGCAGATCATCTTAGTAGACAAGTTATCGGACTATTTTATGCCTATTTTAGGTCCCCATTTTCCTATCGTTTGTTCTCGTTTTCGAGCGTATTTTGTATATAATATGTTTGTTGAGCCTTTTGTAGGTACATATTCCCTATTTCAAGGTTTTGAGCTTAAAGTTTAGATTGGGAGGCAAAATGAGCAAAACAAGAGAATAATTGGAAGATTCAGAGTTGTCGCGCCTCACCGTTGATACAGACCACGACGTGATCTAAGCCCAATCATGGCCAAGAAAATCTAGATGTCTCCACGGTTGATCCATTATCAAAATAGCAGAATGCAACACCGCGACCGCGTGCATGAACCCCTCTAATTTTCCGATAGCTTATGGGCTGAAATTGTGTGGGCCTGTGCAGAACATCCGACTTGTGGGTGCCATAACTCCCTCTTCCAATCGAACCACGTTTATATCTTTATATATTCAGAAAGGTACGGAAGTCTAGTTTTTAGAGCTCTTTACGGATTACAATTCCGACCTTTTTGAAGGAAGTTATGCCCATTTGAGTAACTGGTGCGCATAGCAGAAATGGCATTTGGCGGGCAACCAAACAGACCGTTCTGACCGCCGAATTAGGACAGTAGGTTTCTTCACCAATTCAGCGGGCAAAATGGCTAGCACCATGGCCGCCATTTTTGACCACCGAATGGCACCTGGAGGTCATATTTTTACCCGAAATTGAGGGGCATTTTTGTCCCTTCACTACCATTTCATACCCTAACCTCCTAACACTATATAAACACCTTTTCCTCTCCTCTCTTGATAATTTTTCAACCCAAACTTCATCTTCTTCATTCTTCTTCATCAATTAAGAGAGAGAGAAGCTCTCAAGCTTCCATGGAGGTTTTCCTCCATGGAAAGCTTACCACCACCATTTCTACCCAATTTTTGTCACATTTGTGAGTAGATTTCATGGAGCTAGGAGAGGTCTTTGACCATTTCGTGCTAGGCAAATGATGGAGCTCTTGGAGGGGTTCTTCAAGGGTTGTATCTTCACTCAATCTCTATGTATTTCTTGTTTTCCATTTGTGTAATCCCCCATTTGGGAATATTTCTAATCCTACATTTTGGCTATTTATATATGATGTTTTTTATATTCATTTGGGTCTTGTTTCATTCTAGTTATCATTATTATTATGAATTAATCTCTTGTTGTGAATTGCATGTGTATGGATGATTTGAAATTTCTATGTGTTCATGATTGGGATTAGGAGTAGATTAATGTAATTTAGGAGTAGATTAATTAAACATCCCATGATTGTGTGTATGTTGATGGATAATTAGAAATGCTATGTTAGGATCAATCTGAGTGTATGAGAATTAGTGGGGTTATGCCTTTGGAAGGGCCTTTCCGAGTATGATCTTGGCTAATGGCTCACAAGAGTGGAAAGAACTTGTTTTATGCATGGCTTGCTAGAATAAGTTTTGGTTATTTGTTTTGTGCTTAAATGGTTCTTTGGCTATGTCTCACGCCAGGGGCTCTAGGTGAGTTATGGTTGGAGACAAACTTAGTATATCTGCTTTTGGGATTTTTATCCAAGTCATTGGACCTAACGTTGCCATTTTACATTACCTAGTTAGTATTGGGGCTCAATCTAGCTTTGGTTTCTAGAATTGGTTCATAAATGTCGGTTGCGGTTTCGTGCTTGTGAGGATCTCGACACACTCTTCAACCTTTAGTTCAAATGAATGGATACCCTAAGTTGGATTTAGGGTTGAACAAACCCTTAATTTGAGTGAATGTGCTTAATTGATTAACCATCTAATAGATATGACTTTGTGTTTGGTGAGCATATTGCCCCTTGTGTGACCACTTTCATCCATCTCTCCAATCCACCATTTTATTATTTCTCGCTTAATCACCATTCTCACCCTTCCACATTCTCTTTGTTTGCATTGTTTTCCTTTACATTTTCTACACACACACACACACACACAACATCACTTCACACACCATTCTCACCTCTCCACATTCTATTTACATGCTTTCCCTAAACTCTAGAACTTGAAACGGTTAACAACACATCCCTGCGGAACGATACCCTTGCTTGCACGCTGTACTAGTTTTATTTCTATATATGTCTTTTGACTCGTGCCTTATAGCAAGGTTGATTTTATTATAAATATTTTGACGATGCTTTCAACGACACAAAAATCATTTCATCAACTAGTTCGTGAATGTCCATCTGGAGAGGAGAAGGTTCCATTGAGAGAAAATTTCCCAGATGAGCAGTTGTGGGTAGTGCATAGTGAGGAGCCTTGGTACACCGACTTGGCTAATTATTTGACCTACGGAATTCTCCTACCTGAGTTGGATTCGCAGGGGAGGAAACGGTTCATAGCAAGGGCTGAAAGGTTTTTTTGGGATGAACCATACCTGTTTAAACATGGCCTTGACCAAGTAATCCGACAGTGTGTACCAGAATTAGAACAAGGGGATATCCTCAAATTTTGTCATGAGTTGCATTGTGGGGGTCATTTTGGTGCAAGGAAGACCACACTTAAGGTACTTCAGTCAGGATTTTATTGGGAGTCCCTGTTTAGAGATGCTATAAAATTTTATTCAGCATGTGATAGGTGCCAACGCACAGGGAATATTGGGAAAAGAAATGAGATGCCTCAGCCAGGAATCTAAGTAGTGGAAGTTTTTGACACATTAGGAATTGATTTCGTGGGACCCTTTGCGCCATCAGAAAGGAAGAGCTATATCTTAGCAGGAGTAGATTATGTTTTGAAATGGGCTGAAGCACTTGCCACAAGGACAAATGATAGCAAGGTCGTGGTTAAATTTGTGAAAGAAAACATTTTAGCCAGATTCGAAACTCCAAGTGTTATAATCAGTGACGAATGGAGCCATTTTTGCAACAAGATCTTTAAGAACTTGGTGAAGAAATATGGCGTCTGTCACAAGGTACCCACTTCATACCACCCGCAAACATTGGGGCAAGTCGAAGTAAGCAACATGCACATCATGCAAATTTTGGAGAAAACAGTCAAGTCCACACGGAAAGTTTGGGCAGCAAGATTGAATGACGCTCTATGGGCGTATCGGACAGCATACAAGACTCTCATCGGAATGATCCCTTAAAGATTAGTGTATGGGAAGGCATGTCTCCTTCTAGTGGAATTTGAGTTTTATGCATGGTGGGCAATCAAAAGTTTTAATTGGGAATATGACAAGGTGGGTGAAGAGAGAAACCTACAGTTGAATGAACTAGAGGAGTTTAGATTGCAAGCTTATGAAAGTGCACGAATTTACAAGGAAAAACCTGAGATAATTCATGATAAGAATTTAATGAGAACAAATTTCCACCCGGGTATGCTTGTGTTACGTTATGAATCTCGCTTAAAGCTCTTCCCAGGAAAGCTCAACTCTAGATGGTCGGGACCACATCGAGTAGTTGACGTCTTGCCAAATGGAGTGGTGGAACTAAAAAACTTGAAGGATGACTGGACATTTAAGGTGAATGGGCAAAGATTGAAGCTATACATGGGTATTGAGGCCAAATTGGAAGGAGTTGGATCCTTAATCATAAGTGATGATTAGAACACCCAACCACGTCTTGCCAAGACAGTAACTAAGGCGCTTATGGGAGGCAACCCAGTGAGGTTTAACCATTTCATGCCTATCTTTCATTGCATCTTTTTATTTGTTTAGCTTGTTTAAACTCTAGGATAACTTTGTTTTTGGATATTTGCTGATGTTATTTTGTTTGAGAGATATTTGGTTTGAGATAATTTCAGTGAATGTTGCTTATTGTTATGTTCTTTATCTCTTGGATTCAACACACTGGCCACTTGCAAGTCTTGGAGGGACAAGCAAGCCAAGAGTGCTCATAAAATGGGAGAGAACCTACCCATTTTGAGTCTACAACAATGCTACCACATTGGTCAATCTTTTCAACTCAAACTCTTGCATTTAATTCGTTCTGTTTTTGTTTATAGACAAGTGTGGATATGTGATGAATGTGAATATCCTTGGTAAATATCAATTTTGGGTTAATTGAGTAGATAAATGTGAATGAGAGAATACGTTTCTCACTGTTGATACAATTTTGGATTCCAAATGATGAATTTATTAATTTATTCACTCTTGATTGTATGGACCAAAGGCTCTTATGGATATTGCATATGATTTACAGGTTTTTATTTTATATAGCCCAACTCGGTTTGGGGGTTTTTGAATTCATGCATATACCTGTACAGGAAAGAGCATATAGTAGAAATCGGTTTGGGGGTACATTCCTATAATTTGGTGAATAGATGTTTGATGTGGTTGAATTTTGAGGTTAATTGCAATGTTTACTTAAATGCCTTATTTTTTGTTAGCCATTGCTGAGTCTTTTATTTTGTGGGCATTGATTGTGCATGATTAGTGCCTAGGTTTGTTGTGTGTGGTGTCTAGTTAGGTGCACGCTGGTAGGCCGGGCTCTCTTGTCTTCAATATTGAGGACAATGTTGAGTTTTGGTTTGGAGGTGTAGACGCTTTTCTAGTCGTCTTTTTGTTTTTTAGTCATTTTTAGTTTCAATTTTTCAAATTTGCTGCTTAGCCAAATGTTTTTGAGCTTTAATTAGCTTGGTGAGATAATCTTGAGCAAAGTGTTTGTGGTGAATTTGTGTATGCTTTGTGAGCTTGTTCATAGCTCTTAGTCACTTTAGAGGTCTCACTTGCACTGCATGGGTTAGTCCCATCTTTTAGTGTCTAAGTTGAGGGGACTCGGTGCTCGAGCGCCTTGCTCTAGTAGTGGAGACATCCCTTGAAAGTTTCACAAACACAAGCCAAAAGTGCGCAATTCGAGGGAAAAAAGTTGTTCAAATCTTTAAACACTTTTCAAACATCATGCATAGTCTCATTACACCAAAATCATCATATGTCATAGAACATGCATCATAAAAGTGGACTGCTTGACTAAAACTTTTATCTCTTGGTAGATTGATTCTTTGAACTAATATTAGGCAATGTGTGTTTTAGCCACTTAAAATGCCAAATACTTCCCATCCCATAATGTGTGTGCTCCCGAGCCAATTTCGAAGCCAAACACATTCTGACTTGTTCATTCTACACTTAAATTATCCAGAACCCAAGCAACCTAAACACTAAGTCAACCCTCAATTTATCGTGTTAAGGATTAGGATTGAATGTAAAATGTGCTCTAATTTTCAAATGGCGTGTACCTAGGCAAGTAAGTGATGTATTGTAAAACGTATGTGCAAAAGTCAAAGGCAAGAAAATAAAGAAAAAATACAAGAAATGAAACAATCAAAAGAAAAGAAAAAGAAAAGCGAAGCTAAAAGAAATAAAGAAAGGAAGAAAGGAAGAAATATGCTTCTATTGCATTGTTTAAATTGTAAACGCTACTCAAAAAGGTAACAAGAGTAGTTAGTAATTGTACTTGGAAGTTATGAACGTCTGGACGCCTTATTGTATATTTATATCTAAAAGTGGTGTGCATGAGAAATTAAATGTTTGAGTGTAGAATGTATTGCCTTAACTTGGTTGATTAGTGCATTGTGCCTAAATTCTCATTCTTTCTAATCACCAATCACCTTATCCCCATTACAACCAAATGGAAAAGACCTAGTTAATCTTAGGGGAATCTAACTTGGGAATGTTAGTCGATGCATGCTCTTTCCACGTTCATGGCACTTGATTCTTTCATGAGACTTATTCACTAAAAATAGCGTTTATTTGTATGAAATGTATGCAATTATTTTGATTCCATTACATAAACACTTTTGCATATATATTGCATGAGTGAGAACCTAGGTTCTGAGAAGAAAAATAAGAGAGAATCTCTGTGAGAACTTAGTGTTGAAGAGAATTATGCTTAGGGTGTGAGAGTGAATAGTTTCAAAGGTGAGGACGCTTAAGTGTGGGATTCGTGTTGTGATAGTTTCCCTTGGGGTGCAATGGAGTTATTTAGAACATTTTGCATTAGCCAATTCCTCACTCCTATTATCTCTTGCTTATCTCTAAGTTTGTTGGCTTACAGCGTATTTGATTGAGTCTAGGAATTTTTAGATCGAGTCTTTATTGTGTGGCAAGTGTTTATGTCTTTGTTTTGTTTTGAGTTTGCTCGAGGACGAGCAAATGGATGTTTTAGGGGTATTTGATAGAGCCAAAAATGTTATACATTTTGGCCCTCATATCCTTGCTCTTTGTCTCGTTCTAGGGTATTTTTATGTGTATTTATGGCTCTTTTGGTTGTGATTGCAGGTATTAGGTGAAAAGGCATGAAAAGGGGCAAAAAGGACAAATGGTGCAAAAAGTGTTGAAGTAGGACAAACTATACGGGTTGCACACTCGTGCACTACCAGTGCATCAACCCATGCACCGAAAGTTGAAATTGGAGCAGACCTCAATGCACGGGTAACTGTACGGGTATTACATGTGCACTACCCGTGCAATCCACCAGACTAGGGAGCAAAGCCTTGGGCAAGAACCAACTACACGGGTCGCTTACACGGGTCGCTTACCCGTGCATAACCCGTGCACATTGCACAAATCAGGAAGGAAAATGAAGATTGCACGGGTACTGCACGGGTACCTTACCCGTGCTATACGAGCACCAATTAGAGCAACATCTGCATTTTGATCTATTTTTGGAAAGGGTATATAAGGAACCACATCTGATTTTTTAAAAACGACCATACACCCATTCCATTCACATTTTCTCTATCTAAATCTCAAAATTCATTCTCTCCCAAATCATCCAAAAACCCACCATTATCTTCATCAATTTCTACTAAAAAAGGTCATTGTAGGTGGAATCAAGCTTGAAGGAAGAAGGTTCTACATGGGTCCCTTCTATTTCTCTCCTCTTTTTCATTTATTTTCATTTGATATGAGTAGCTAAATCCTCACTAAGGGATTGATGTGATTCTTATGTAAATTGTGGGTATTGTAATGAACTCTATATATATATATATATATATATATATCAATCTACCAAATATGTTTCATTCAATGTTCTAATTGATTTCAAAGATAATTTGTTTTGATTGTACACTCCTCTCTTAACAAGTTGTTTAAGGAATTATTTGAGTAGAGAATTAGATATACACTCTATTTGATTCTCTAAAGCCTAACTGAATGGAAGGATTTCACAAGAGTACACTCCTCAAGTTTAATCAGGATTATTAAATCTCAATTTCTATCTAATCTTGAATGGATAATCATACTATACACTCTAGGATTGGGTGCTTATGAGAGATTAAGCACTAATTCTATACACTCTAGAATTAGTGACTTTACATGAGATTAATCCCTTATTTTGGTGGATGCACATTCATGGACAATCATTTATGGGTGGCCAATTCTATACACTTTAGATTGGAAACTCTTAAGTGATATACAATCAAGCTATACACTCTAGTTTGGTTACATGTGATTAAAATTCATTAATGAGAGTTCATCTTGCCCATAGTTTGCCTTAATGAATCCATCAATTCCTTAGTAATTTATCATCTATTAACACACCTAGTATCTTAGTGCATTTAGTTAGTTTATATTTGGCTTGCATTTTAGTTAATCTCCAATCATCAATCATTTCATTTAATTCTTGTTTGTAGTTAGCATTAAAGTAGGATTCAATCATAGCTATCGCTCGATCCCTATGGAACGATACCCATACTTGCTGCATACTAGTTTTATACTAGTTTGAGTGCATCTTAGGATTTTATAAATTAGTTTTGATATTGCATACAACGGCAAAATGCGTGTCAGGTTCATGAAGCCTTAAATGAGGAATTTTGGGTTCTTGCCATGCAAGAAGAGCTAAACCAATTTGAAAGAAATAAGGTTTGGACTCTTGTTCCTAGGCCTAAGAATACCAATGTGATAGGCACCAAATGGGTGTTTAGGAACAAGTCGGATGAAGATGGCAAAATTGTGCGTAATAAAGCTAGGCTTGTGGCACAAGGATACTCTCAAATAGAGGGTATTGACTATGAGGAGACTTTTGCTCCTGTTGTCCATCTTGAGTCTATAAGGCTTCTCTTATCCGTCTCTTGTGTGTACAAGTTCAAACTACACCAAATGGATGTTAAGAGTACCTTCCTTAATGGCTTCTTGCATGAGGAAGTGTTTGTTGAACAACCCAAGGGGTTTGTGGATCCACACAACCCCAATCATGTCTATCGCCTCAAAAAGGCACTTTATGGGTTGAAACAAGCACAGAGGTCATGGTATAAGTGTTTCACTCTCTATCTTGTTGACAATGGCTACTCAAAAGGTAGTGTTGACAAGACTTCGTTCATAAAGTACAATAAAGATTAGCTTTTCATAGCTCAAATTTATGTTAATGATATTGTATTTGGTTCCACCAATGAGTCAAAAATGAGACAAGTTTTTGATGTCATGTCTCTTGAATTTGAAATGAGCATGGTTGGTGAACTAAATTACTTACTAGGTTTGCAAATTAAGCAAATGCATGATGGGATTTTCATATCCCAAGCTAAGTATGCAAAGAACCTAGTGAAGAAGTTTGGCCTTAACAATGCCAAACATTGTGACACACCCATGAGTACCACTTTGAAGCTAAGCAAAGATGCTAGCGGTAAAAGTGTTGATCAAAGCTTGTATCGTGGCATGATAGGTAGTTTGCTTTACTTGACTTCTAGTAGGCCCGATATTGCTTATAGTGTGGGTGTTTGTGCTAGGTACCAAGCTAATCCCAAAGAATCTCACCTTATTGCGGTGAAGAGGATCATTCGGTTTGTAAATGGTACCTCCGATTATGGGATTTGGTACTCCTTTGACACTAATCCAAGTCTTGTTGGATTTAGTGATGCCGATTGGGCGGGATATTATGATGATAGGAAGAGTACATTGGGTGGTTTCTTTTTCCTAGGCAACAATTTGGTGTCTTGGTTTTGCAAGAAGCAAAACTCAATTTCCCTATCCATGGTCGAGGTGGAATACATAGCCGCAGGTAGTGCTTGTACTCAATTGTTGCGGATGAAGCAAATACTAGCCGATTATGGCTTAGAGCAAGGCACTCTCACTTTGTTTTGTGACAACATGACTGCCATAAACATTTCTAAGAATCCCGTCCAACATTTGAGGACAAAGCACATTAACATTAGACATCATTTCATTAGAGAGGTAGTTGAGAGCAAAACTATTGCATTAGAGCATGGGGGACAAATGACCAACTAGTGGACTTGTTTACAAAGCCCTTAGACACTTTAAGATTTGGGAACCTTAGTAAGTCTATAGGGATTTGTCGTTTGGCTTGAAATGGTATGTCTTGACCTCATATGGGGTGCTTAAGCAAAGAGAGCAAATTGGCATGAAATTGCATTGTGCTACATTGATATATTTTATGCTCCTTAATTAATTGCTTGAGATGATTGGTTGTGCATATGCTTATGTTATTTTAATAAGTGTGCAAATTGCTTTTCTTGCAATCCATGTCATATTTATGTTCAAACATACATTTTTGGACTAGGAGATTCACTTTGGAAGTACATTTTGAATAACCTATAATTGATCTCCATGACATGATGTTTTTATTAATGACATGCCTTATGATGATATGCATGAAGAGTTATTTTTGATTGCTAAAATATGAATGCGGAGTTATGTGTGAACAAGCAAATGAGAAGACTAAACTCAATAAGGATCTTGTGTCCATTCAATAAATAAGGATGTCTCATCCAAATTTAGTCTTCTCTCTCTCTTTATTAGTTGAACAAGGCTACTATCATACAGGTATCTTACCCGGAAAAATCAAAAAGGGTGCAAAGTCGCGCATGTCTTGTTTCGCTTATAAAGTTTGATTTAGTTGAGCTCTAAATGGAAATTCTTATAAAATCTATATCATTGCTTGAATTCATGACAAAGGGAGAAATTGGTTTGAATTCTTTTTGGAAACCCTTGTTGTTTGCTTTGCCAAATACCATTGTTTTTGAACTTGAATGCAACGTGTCTTGCATGCAAAGCACCATGTCACACATTTTCAAAAAATAAAACTCCTTAATTCTCTCATACTTAATTGAGTTTCATAAAGTTGCTTATATGATTATGCATATGTGTTGTGCTATGAGCTCTCCTTTCCAAATGTTTACCTATTATGGGGGACTCCCTTTGCCTATCTCATGACAAAAAGGGGGGAGAAAGGTTGTGAGAGATAGTGCCTTTGGCATCATGTTTGGGGGAGTTGAGAGCAATAATTTAGGGGGAGTATTGCATTACATAGCATGATTACATTATTTGATTTTATTGGTTCAATCTAGTATGGTTATTGCAAATGTGTTTTTTGTTGATCTTGGTTATTGAAAGCACCTCTCACACACTTGTTCTTGGAAGGTATTTTTGTTGGCCTTGTTGATTATGTGTAGGTTGGATCTTTTTTCTACAAGCTTTGGATTGACTTGAAGATGTTAAAGACTTAGATTATAGGCCTTATTGTAATGTAAAAAAATTTGTTAACAAACTTTCTTTTGTAATTGTGAGGTTGCTTTGTGAGTGGTGGTTTTGTCACGAAATAGCCAAAGGGGGAGATTATAACTTCCTCATATTTTGATTGGTTCATTTCCTTGACAAACCATATTGGGGATTTTCTTGTAAGTGTAGTTTAGGCTTTACTGTTTGTGATCAAGCTTCAGTGGCATCATTAAACTCAATGGCACTTCAAGAAGGTATATCAAGTACTTAACTCTTTGAAGAGATTTAGTTGCACACACACACACACACTCTATTCTCATGAATGCTTATCTGTCTTGCATTGTGCCTATTTTTGCTTACATGTGTGCATCCTTTTACTTGTCCCTTGCTTGCTTGGTTGGTGTGTCATTGAGTCTTGCTTAAGTCCCTTGAAAACCCCTTGGAAACTAAAGTGGGTATACTTTTTATACGTTTTCCACGGGACAGTCCGTCCAGTCTTCTAGCGAAGTATCCCGCGGAAAAACCCTCAGTGGTTTCCGCGAGATAAGTCTCCTCGGGTCATCCCTCGAAGTATCCCATGAAAGAAACCCTCAGTGGTTTCCACGAGATAAGTCTCCGTGGGTCATACCGTGAAGCATCCCTTGGAGAAACCATCAGTGGTTTCTGTCATCTTCTTTCCCATTCAACCTAAGAGCTTAAAATTTTAGAACCATTGAAGAGGAAATGAGTGTCTTGCAAGGAAAGCCACCATGATCCAATCTTTATTGTCCAAAACCCAAATACCCATCTTGCATTCATGACACAAACATTATCTAGCTTCATCTAGGATGTTTTCTTACATGGATTTACATCAAAGTACATGACTTGGTAACTAGAACACCATCTCCATTCTTTCTTGTGTTCTAGTTTTCCAAGATGGCTCTTTTATGACTTATTTGCATTAAGTTTAAGCCTTTTACTTTCAAGATGACATTTTTGTATGTTTGTTGGGTTTTGTATTGTGATAGCTACTGCATCTAGGTTTGCATTTATTTCATATAGCTAAGTTATATGTATGTCATATAGCAACATGATATCTAGGATTGTTTGAAGCATTCATACATGAGTTAACCAAGCATTTATGCATTTAGAATATTTTCATATTCACTTTAGGTTGCATATCTCTTCATTTAAGAGTTAAGTCTTGTATGTGCTGTGGGTAGTGTACAAGGAAGAGTCTAAAATCACTATTAAAGGCCTGTGGGTAGCAAGAACGGATTAGTAACCGATTAGGTGTGATGTGGTCAACCTAGGTTCTAATCGTTTTGCAAATAGTGGATTTGAGGGTTCGATTGGCCTTAGGCCCGTAACTTTTTACCGTTTTGGGGTTTTCTCACGTAAAACAAATCACTGTGTCTTTATTTCATTTTCTGCACTTGATTACAGTGATTCTTTGATTAGGGGTTGTAGTAATTAACTTTGACTAATCAAAAGATTGCAATTGATTTAGTTAAAACCTATTCACCCCCCCCCCCCCCCCCCCAATCAATGTTAGTTTTATTATTCTTAGAGTATTTTCATCCCATATCACTTTGTGGTTGATTTTGGTCTTTAATGCGTTTAATACTCACTTTAGGTTCGGTAGGCATTCCAACTCCCAACTAAAAGTATAGGTTTAATTGTGGTGTCTTTGTGAGCCAAGTAGGCATTCTAACTCTTGGGCTAAATTAGATATCAATTTATATTTTTAACAATTTACAGTTAAGGTGTTTAATCAAGCTCAATTGAATTGGAAGGGGTATGTTGTGCGCATTCCAATCCAACATATCCCGACTAGGTAAAATGGGTGGATTGTGAGCATTCCAATCCAAACCATCCCGGCTACCTCACATCTATCCAAAACAAGAGTGAAAGGGGTGGATTGTGAGCACTCCAAACCAAGCCATCCCGGAAACTCAAGTTAGGAAGGTAAGCCCTAATTGATTGAATTGGTTCTTAAAGAATGGATTGCCTACTATTCGTTTTCGACTGCATTGACTCCCACTCATCTCATTATCTTATCTCTCTGCATTCTTGCTAATTAGTAGTTTAACTTTAGATTAATTAATATAATTTTATTTTGCATTTTAGATGCTAGTTTTCAAAACCAAAACATTGATATTTACTTTTCCATGCTTTGTTTTAATTTAGTTTAGTAGTATTAGTTAACTAGCTTTAGCCATTTAATTTCCCTTTCTCTGTGGACGATACCCTAGCTTGTCACTATACTTGTTTACACATTTTAAGGACATTATTGCTAAGGATTTTATAAACACTTTTGACAGACATTTTCTAACGACAAAAACATTCTCGTCTGAAATCACCTATGTGCTTTAAATATTAAAATGCTATGCTTGTTTTGTTGTGATTTTTCTTTTTGTTTAGATCTAAGAGTGGGTTTGTGTTGTGCTTAGATCTTAGGATTATTTTATTTGTTAGTTTTTGTATTTTGTCTAAAATTACAACTAAGCGTGTGTCTAATAACCTAAAGGGGGGGGGGGTGAATATGTTTTAATCAAACTAATTACCAACTTTTCCTGGTTAGTGAATACTAAAAATTACCCACATAAAACAAGCAATCAACTGGCCTTTAATAGTGATTCTTGACCACTTTGCTTGTGCACTACACACTCGTAGTCACAAGACTTAACTCTCAAAGAAGAGATCAACAACTAATGTGAATATATGAATATATTCTAAATGCAATTAATGCTAGGCAATACTAAATGCATATCTAGAGATTAAATGATGGCAATAGATGCAATCATAGATATCAATGTCTATATGAATGCTCATAAAGACCTAACTAGATAAAGATATGAGAATCTAAAATCTAGTCATCAAACAAAGCCACATCAACACAAGTTGTCACACAAAATGGCAAGGACAATAAATATGCAATTAATAAATGCAATCAATGAGTCCTAATCAAAAATGTCTATATGCAAGGCATAGAGACTTAGCTACAGGGCAAAATGATCCTAAATGCTAGCTATCAATGAAAACTAAACACAACCAACATTCAATTTCTCAAACATGTTAGAAACAACATTAAGCAAGGAGACATGCATTTAATCAACAAATAAATGCTAATCCTAGGCAAACATGTTATAAGAATGAATCAAGAGATTCTAGGGAATGTAGAAATTACCTAGTCAAAGAACACAAGAAGACTCATGCTTGGAAGATGCTAGGATGATGCTAAATGCTCATGGGGAAGTGTTTGGTTGAGTAAAGATGAGTTCTTGGAGCTCTTTCTCTCTCTGTTGGAGTCAATTTCTCTCACTAAAGATATGAATGTTAGAGCTCTAAAACGAATGGGGAAGAAGAAGGGTTTTATATATAAGACCTAGATGAAACTACGACATTTTAGAAATGTTAAAAACAATTTCTATGGCAAAGTCGCTGTATAGGTCACTCTACGTAGGGCGGCTGTACAGCGCTGACTTACTGGAATGTAAGACAACAAAAAGTCGCTCTCCAAGTCGCTCTACGTAGGGCTACTGTACAACACCCACCTACTGGAATTGCACAAGACGGCTCATCAACTCGATATTCGAGCACCCTAAACCATGACCAAACGACATCGAAACCTTCATATAATATATTCTTGGAAAGGTATGGAAGTCTACTTTCTACTCCAATTTATAAAACATGATTTGGATGTCTGTAGAAAGAGTTATGGTCAAATGAGTGACCAAAGGTCATATTTGGACAATAACAAGAATGCCCAAACTCATGGAATAAAACCATGTGACCAAAGACCAAACTAATAGAAGAATGTGACTTTATCAAATGGTCACTCAACACGCTAAAAATGCAAGCACACCAACATGCAAGCACGGATGTTTTCGAACACACAATAGAAAATGCAAAACACAACTACCACACGTTAAGACAAACAAAGAAGTGCTCGTGTGAGATATGTAATGGATGCACACATATTAGCAATGAACACAAATGCAAGATGAATAAAACATGCATGAGTAGTGAGTGTGTGTATGTGTGTGGGCAACTAAATCTCTTCGAAGAGTAAAGCACAAGTGATATACCTTTGAAGTGCTCTTGAGCTTGAGGTTGTAAGAACCTCAGTTTTATGATTGGCTTATTTCATGACAAATCACATTGGGGATTGTTTGTAATGGGTAGCATAGGTTCTCCATGTGCGGTGTTCTCGAAGACATGCTTCCGGTCATCCTAAAGATCTTCAAGAGAGGTAGTTCACTTGTTCTTAACTCTTGAAGAGATTTAGTTGCACACACTCACTTCTCATGCATTTGTATTGACATGCATTGATTGTTGCACACTCACACACTTACGTGCATTTGTATTGTTATGCATTTGGTTCATGATTGCTCATGTGTGCATTCTTTCACACTCCACACTTGCACATATTGCACATTAATTAATGTGTTGAGTCTGCCTGGAAAAGAGAGTTTCTTCTCTTACGCGGCCTAGACCGCTTGGAAGGCACTGCTTGCACCGCGGCATATAGAGCGGTATACATCAGTTGGCACATGCTGCCTTGACCGCGTCCTGCACACATGTACGCCCAGCGGTCCCTGAAGCGGTAGACTTCAGTAGGCCCATGCTGCCTGGACCGCGACCTGTGCACTTGCACGCACAGCGGTCCCAACCGCGGTGTTGTCCAGACAGTGCACTGCTGTATGTACCGCGGGCTGGACACTTACCCGAGCCGCGGTCCAGCAAGCGGTATTGACGGGACTTTGTTTCTCAAACCCAAAACGGTGCAGTTTTGTCTAGGGTTTCTATATATATGTTCTCTTCTTCCCCAACTCGTGCTAGAGCTTCATGAACCCATTTTTATGAGAGAGAACAACCCTTAGAGAGAGAAAGCTTCAAGCTTTGTTCCTTGACTCTCCAAACCCAAAACCCATCACCTTCATGCATTCCTAAGCATCTTTAAGGCATGGGTCTTCATCATTAGTTGACTTGGTAAGTTGAACAAAAACCCCATATTTATCATTTGTTCATACTTTCCAAGATTGTGTTTTTATTGCATTTATTAGTTGATTAAATGCTAGGACTCTAATTAATGCATATATTTATGAGTTCCTTTGTATGATTGGGTTTGTATTGTGATAGCTTGCATTTAGGACATATTTGCCCTCTAGCTAATTAGGACTCATTGATTGCATTTGTTAATTGCATTTATTGTCCTTGCCATGATTAATGACAACATATGTTGATATGGCTTTGTTTGATGACTAGAGTTTAGACTTGCACATCTATATCTAGTTAGGTCTTTATGAGCATTCATATAGACATTGATATCTAGGATTTGTACTTAATGTCATCTTAAATCCCTAGATAAGCATTTAGTGTTGCCTAGCATTATTTGTATTTTGAGTATTCATATATACACTTAGGTTGTTTATCTCTTCTTGAGAGTTAAGTCTTGTGACTACAAGGTGTAGTGCACAAGCAAGTGAAGTCTTGCAACCAAGGTGTGGTTGGCAAGCAAAGTGATCAAGGATTCACTATAAAGGCCTGTTGGGTAGTAGTGGTGGGTTAGTGACCGAGAACGGTGTGACTAGAGGTCAACCTAGGTTGTAAACATCATTACAATAGTGGATTTGAGGATCGTGTGTGGCTAGAAGGATAGCCCGTGGTTTTTCCCTTGTTGAAGGGTTTCCACGTAAAAATCAAGTGTTATTTATATTCCGCACTTTTACTTGATTTTGTATGTTTGTTTATGTTGGGTTATATGTTTAATATTGACTAATCAAAAAATTGGTAATAATCGATTAACAACCCATTCACCCCCCCCTCTAGGTTGTAGACACACGTTAAGAGTGTATTTTCAATTGGTATCAGAGCGGGTTCCTAGACATAATTAGGTGATCCTTGCTCTTGATTGTGTGTGTCTTGCATTTGTGTGCATTTTGTTGGTTGCATTCACTTGCATTCATATTACCCAAACACTATGAGTGATTTTGGGATGAGTAAAGAGGGAGCGTCGAGTATGAGACCACCATTACTCAAGAGGGACAATTATGCCTCATGGAAAGGCAAGATGGAGTCCTATATTTGCCAAATAAGTGATCGAGCTTGGATGGCAATTGAAGATGGCTACACTCCTCCAAAAATGACCACTGAAGATGGAAGTGAAGTCTCCAAGCCTAAGTCTCAATGGAGCACACAAGAATTTGAAGCATCAAAGTGGAACAACAAAGCAATGCATGCTTTGTTTTGTGCAGTGGATGAGAGCCAATACAAACTCATCCAAATCACCAAAAATGCACATGAAGCTTGGAAGATTCTAGAGACGGCGCATGAGGGAACCGAAGTGGTTAAGGATTCCAAGCTCCAAGTTCTTCAAGCACAATTTGAGACGATCAAGATGGAAGAGCATGAGTGCTTTAATGACTTCCAAGTGAAGTTGATGGACATTGTGAATCAAAGCCATCAACTAGGTGACCTGTATTCGGATAGGAGGATCAAGCAAAAGATCATGAGGTCACTTCCCGCTAGATTCAAATCCAAAGTGACGGCTCTTGAAGAAAACAAGGACTTCAAGATTATGAAGCCAAGTGAAGTGATTGGAAGGCTACTTGCCTATGAGTCTAGACGGGGTCCTACCTCCACACCCCCCAAGAAGCAAAAGGGGTTAGTCTTGAAGACCTCTAAGATTGGGAAGGGGGATGATGACTCGGATGAAGACATGGCTCTAATGGTGAAGAGATTTAAGAAATTCTTGAAGCTACAAAAGAGCGGCCATGGCTCTAAAGGAAATGACTTCAAGAAGAAAACCCACTTCAAGAAGATTGAGCCAAGTCAAGAGAAGCCTTCAAGAAAGGGGATTCAATGCTTTGAATGTGAAGGATTCGGGCATATCTCCAAGGATTGTACTAACTTGAAGGACAAGAGAAGAGGAAAAGGGATGGCTATCTTATCAAGTGATAGTGATAGTGTAGAAGATTCCTCGGATGATGAAGAACTTGCCATTAACTACACGGCCTTTGGAGCATCCTATGTGGAAGTAGAAGAAGGCAAGAGTGCCTTGTCTTGTGACCAAGGCGAAAGTCTTGATGAGGAAGTTGACTCATTTGATGAGAGGCAAAGTGAAAAGAGCGTCTCATTCTCTAGTACAGGAAGTGACTCTAGTGATGAGAAGTCTTCTCCTCACTCTAGAGGAATTTGTGAAGGCATGGACCTTGAAGGCTTCATCAAACACTTTGAAGACTCTAGGTTGAAAAAGAAAAGGGAGATTCAAAAATTAAAGGAGGAGAATCTCAAGATTTCAACCAAGGTAACTCACTTGAATGAAGAAGTGAGGAGAGTCAACGAAAGTGAAGACAAGTTGAAGAGGGAACTTGATGAAGCAAGGATGTCTCTTGCTAAATTGACTTCGGGATCGGGGAAACTTAACAAGATGTTAAGCATTGGCAAGGTGCCAAATGACAAGCGTGGGCTTGGTTTCATTGATGATGAGTGCACTCCATTCCTGGGCAAGACTACATTTGTGAAGGAGATCTCTCCTAAATGTCCGCCTCCATCACTCAAGAAATGTATTATTGTGGGTGAGACTTCCAAGAGTGCTTCCTTGAAGATGCTTCCGAGGAAACAAGTTTCATCTCAACCCTTGAGGATGCCTCAACCTCAAGCTCAAGGTAAAATCAAAGGTTCACCTCCTCAACATCCTAGGAGGAAGATTGATCTTGGAGAGTCATCCAAATGTGGCCAAATGAAGATGCCAACAAAGAATGGAGCTCAAGCTCAACAACCAAGAGCCTTGCTTTCAAGCTTTCCTCAACCAAGAAGGCAAGCCAAGCAACCTCAACCCTTGAGGCAAGTACATCAAGTTGTTCATGCTCAACCACAAAGGCACCAACATCCGGCTAATGTTCCAAGAAAAAGCCAACATGTGCAACATCAAATGCAAACTCATCAACATGGCCATGCCTCGATGAGAGCTAAATGCAATGGTATGATTTCTTCTTTTATACCTACTTGTCATTACTGTGGTATGATTGGTCACATTAGACCAAATTGTTTTAACTACATTAAGTTATGTAGAATTGAGAGCATGAAAGAAAAGAGAATGAACCGTAGGGCTAAATTGAATGATCCTAGGAAATCTAGTGAATTGAATACTTTGACCACTAAAAATGATGTAGTGGAACCTAGGTTGGATAAGGAAAATGTGCATCCATTCCATTGTGCTAAAATATCACCAATAAATACTATTGAGTCAAATGGACTTAGTATGTCTATAGGAACTTGCCCCTCGTCCTGATACGGTGGTGATTGACCTCTTATGGGGAACTCAAGCAAAGAGAGCAACCTTGCATTTTTGAAATGTGCAAAAATTTGATACACTTTATGCTTCTTTATTAATTGCTGAGATACTAGGTTGTACATATATGCTTATATGATATTTTTATTCAATCAGTGTGTAACCTTGCTTTGTTTGCAATTCATGTCACATTTATGTTCAAACATGCATTTTTGGACTAGGAGATTTGATTGGGATAGTACACTTGAATGACCTATAATTTATCTCCATGACATGTGAACTTGATTATGACATGCTCAAAATGATATGCATGAAATATGGTTTGATTGCTTTAATGCAAATGTGTGTGATTGCAAATGAGAAGACTAATCAATAAGGATATTGTATCCATGTAATCAATAAGGATTTTATATCCAAATTAGTCTTCTCTCTCTTCTTAATTGTTAATCAAGACTACTATCATACGGATAATTATCCGGAAAAATCTAACAGGATCTCTTGATCCAATGTCTTGATTTGCTTTTAAGGATTGATATAGTTTTGTGTGTGCTGAAATTTCTTTTCAAAATACTATATCATGTTTGCTTATGACAAAAGGGTGCAAATTGGTTTGAATTCCTCTGGAAACCCTTTTGATGTCTGCTTTGCCAAATACCATTGTTTTTGAACTTTGATGTTATATGTCTTGCATGCAAAGCAAGATCGTCACACATTCTCGTTATAATAAAACTCCTTGAATCTCTCTTACTTATTTGAGTTACATAAGGTTTATGTACATGATTATGCAATCATCTTTTGTGCAACTATCTCTCTTTGCTAAAGCAACCCGATAGGGGGAGCTCCTTTGCCCATCTCATGACAAAAAGGGGGAGAAGTCTTGAGAAATATAGGGGGAGCATGAGGGAGCATGTTTATGCTTTGGGGGAAAAGCCTTATGAGAGAGAGTAACCTTTTAGGGGGAGCATTGCACATGCATTTCTTTATATTGCTTTATTGAGTGCAATTGCCTTTTGTATTTGTTCACCTCACATGCACTTGTTCTTGGAAAGTGCTTTCTTGCTATTGTGTGTAGGTATGATGATCTACGGAGAGATTGATAACCTTGAAGACTTAGATCTTAGGTTTCTCTTACTGTAACGTAGAATATATTTTGTTGACCAATAGCCTTTTTTTGTTTTGTGAGGATTATTTTGTGAGTGGTGATTTTGTCATGAAATAGCCAAAGGGAGAGATTGTAAGAACCTCAGTTTTATGATTGGCTTATTTCATGACAAATCACATTGGGGATTGTTTGTAATGGGTAGCATAGGTTCTCCATGTGCGGTGTTCTCGAAGACATGCTTCCGGTCATCCTAAAGATCTTCAAGAGAGGTAGTTCACTTGTTCTTAACTCTTGAAGAGATTTAGTTGCACACACTCACTTCTCATGCATTTGTATTGACATGCATTGATTGTTGCACACTCACACACTTACGTGCATTTGTATTGTTATGCATTTGGTTCATGATTGCTCATGTGTGCATTCTTTCACACTCCACACTTGCACATATTGCACATTAATTAATGTGTTGAGTCTGCCTGGAAAAGAGAGTTTCTTCTCTTACGCGGCCTAGACCGCTTGGCAGGCACTGCTTGCACCGCGGCATATAGAGCGGTATACATCAGTTGGCACATGCTGCCTTGACCGCGTCCTGCACACATGTACGCCCAGCGGTCCCTGAAGCGGTAGACTTCAGTAGGCCCATGCTGCCTGGACCGCGACCTGTGCACTTGCACGCACAGCGGTCCCAACCGCGGTGTTGTCAAGACAGTGCACTGCTGTATGTACCGCGGTCTGGACACTTACCCGAGCCGCGGTCCAGCAAGCGGTATTGACGGGACTTTGTTTCTCAAACCCAAAACGGTGCAGTTTTGTCTAGGGTTTCTATATATATGTTCTCTTCTTCCCCAACTCGTGCTAGAGCTTCATGAACCCATTTTTATGAGAGAGAACAACCCTTAGAGAGAGAAAGCTTCAAGCTTTGTTCCTTGACTCTCCAAACCCAAAACCCATCACCTTCATGCATTCCTAAGCATCTTTAAGGCATGGGTCTTCATCATTAGTTGACTTGGTAAGTTGAACAAAAACCCCATATTTATCATTTGTTCATACTTTCCAAGATTGTGTTTTTATTGCATTTATTAGTTGATTAAATGCTAGGACTCTAATTAATGCATATATTTATGAGTTCCTTTGTATGATT
Source organism: Dipteronia sinensis (assembly GCA_033220585.1). Classification (NCBI taxonomy): domain Eukaryota; kingdom Viridiplantae; phylum Streptophyta; class Magnoliopsida; order Sapindales; family Sapindaceae; genus Dipteronia; species Dipteronia sinensis. Next base: position 59,984,431 of record CM065636.1, on the reverse strand, counting down.
GGGTTTGTATTGTGATAGCTTGCATTTAGGACATATTTGCCCTCTAGCTAATTAGGACTCATTGATTGCATTTGTTAATTGCATTTATTGTCCTTGCCATGATTGATGACAACATATGTTGATATGGCTTTGTTTGATGACTAGAGTTTAGACTTGCACATCTATATCTAGTTAGGTCTTTATGAGCATTCATATAGACATTGATATCTAGGATTTGTACTTAATGTCATCTTAAATCCCTAGATAAGCATTTAGTGTTGCCTAGCATTATTTGTATTTTGAGTATTCATATATACACTTAGGTTGTTTATCTCTTCTTGAGAGTTAAGTCTTGTGACTACAAGGTGTAGTGCACAAGCAAGTGAAGTCTTGCAACCAAGGTGTGGTTGGCAAGCAAAGTGATCAAGGATTCACTATAAAGGCCTGTTGGGTAGTAGTGGTGGGTTAGTGACCGAGAACGGTGTGACTAGAGGTCAACCTAGGTTGTAAACATCATTACAATAGTGGATTTGAGGATCGTGTGTGGCTAGAAGGATAGCCCGTGGTTTTTCCCTTGTTGAAGGGTTTCCACGTAAAAATCAAGTGTTATTTATATTCCGCACTTTTACTTGATTTTGTATGTTTGTTTATGTTGGGTTATATGTTTAATATTGACTAATCAAAAAATTGGTAATAATCGATTAACAACCCATTCACCCCCCCCTCTAGGTTGTAGACACACGTTAAGAGTGTATTTTCAATTGGTATCAGAGCGGGTTCCTAGACATAATTAGGTGATCCTTGCTCTTGATTGTGTGTGTCTTGCATTTGTGTGCATTTTGTTGGTTGCATTCACTTGCATTCATATTACCCAAACACTATGAGTGATTTTGGGATGAGTAAAGAGGGAGCGTCGAGTATGAGACCACCATTACTCAAGAGGGACAATTATGCCTCATGGAAAGGCAAGATGGAGTCCTATATTTGCCAAATAAGTGATCGAGCTTGGATGGCAATTGAAGATGGCTACACTCCTCCAAAAATGACCACTGAAGATGGAAGTGAAGTCTCCAAGCCTAAGTCTCAATGGAGCACACAAGAATTTGAAGCATCAAAGTGGAACAACAAAGCAATGCATGCTTTGTTTTGTGCAGTGGATGAGAGCCAATACAAACTCATCCAAATCACCAAAAATGCACATGAAGCTTGGAAGATTCTAGAGACGGCGCATGAGGGAACCGAAGTGGTTAAGGATTCCAAGCTCCAAGTTCTTCAAGCACAATTTGAGACGATCAAGATGGAAGAGCATGAGTGCTTTAATGACTTCCAAGTGAAGTTGATGGACATTGTGAATCAAAGCCATCAACTAGGTGACCCGTATTCGGATAGGAGGATCAAGCAAAAGATCATGAGGTCACTTCCCGCTAGATTCAAATCCAAAGTGACGGCTCTTGAAGAAAACAAGGACTTCAAGATTATGAAGCCAAGTGAAGTGATTGGAAGGCTACTTGCCTATGAGTCTAGACGGGGTCCTACCTCCACACCCCCCAAGAAGCAAAAGGGGTTAGTCTTGAAGACCTCTAAGATTGGGAAGGGGGATGATGACTCGGATGAAGACATGGCTCTAATGGTGAAGAGATTTAAGAAATTCTTGAAGCTACAAAAGAGCGGCCATGGCTCTAAAGGAAATGACTTCAAGAAGAAAACCCACTTCAAGAAGATTGAGCCAAGTCAAGAGAAGCCTTCAAGAAAGGGGATTCAATGCTTTGAATGTGAAGGATTCGGGCATATCTCCAAGGATTGTACTAACTTGAAGGACAAGAGAAGAGGAAAAGGGATGGCTATCTTATCAAGTGATAGTGATAGTGTAGAAGATTCCTCGGATGATGAAGAACTTGCCATTAACTACACGGCCTTTGGAGCATCCTATGTGGAAGTAGAAGAAGGCAAGAGTGCCTTGTCTTGTGACCAAGGCGAAAGTCTTGATGAGGAAGTTGACTCATTTGATGAGAGGCAAAGTGAAAAGAGCGTCTCATTCTCTAGTACAGGAAGTGACTCTAGTGATGAGAAGTCTTCTCCTCACTCTAGAGGAATTTGTGAAGGCATGGACCTTGAAGGCTTCATCAAACACTTTGAAGACTCTAGGTTGAAAAAGAAAAGGGAGATTCAAAAATTAAAGGAGGAGAATCTCAAGATTTCAACCAAGGTAACTCACTTGAATGAAGAAGTGAGGAGAGTCAACGAAAGTGAAGACAAGTTGAAGAGGGAACTTGATGAAGCAAGGATGTCTCTTGCTAAATTGACTTCGGGATCGGGGAAACTTAACAAGATGTTAAGCATTGGCAAGGTGCCAAATGACAAGCGTGGGCTTGGTTTCATTGATGATGAGTGCACTCCATTCCTGGGCAAGACTACATTTGTGAAGGAGATCTCTCCTAAATGTCCGCCTCCATCACTCAAGAAATGTATTATTGTGGGTGAGACTTCCAAGAGTGCTTCCTTGAAGATGCTTCCGAGGAAACAAGTTTCATCTCAACCCTTGAGGATGCCTCAACCTCAAGCTCAAGGTAAAATCAAAGGTTCACCTCCTCAACATCCTAGGAGGAAGATTGATCTTGGAGAGTCATCCAAATGTGGCCAAATGAAGATGCCAACAAAGAATGGAGCTCAAGCTCAACAACCAAGAGCCTTGCTTTCAAGCTTTCCTCAACCAAGAAGGCAAGCCAAGCAACCTCAACCCTTGAGGCAAGTACATCAAGTTGTTCATGCTCAACCACAAAGGCACCAACATCCGGCTAATGTTCCAAGAAAAAGCCAACATGTGCAACATCAAATGCAAACTCATCAACATGGCCATGCCTCGATGAGAGCTAAATGCAATGGTATGATTTCTTCTTTTATACCTACTTGTCATTACTGTGGTATGATTGGTCACATTAGACCAAATTGTTTTAACTACATTAAGTTATGTAGAATTGAGAGCATGAAAGAAAAGAGAATGAACCGTAGGGCTAAATTGAATGATCCTAGGAAATCTAGTGAATTGAATACTTTGACCACTAAAAATGATGTAGTGGAACCTAGGTTGGATAAGGAAAATGTGCATCCATTCCATTGTGCTAAAATATCACCAATAAATACTATTGAGTCAAATGGACTTAGTATGTCTATAGGAACTTGCCCCTCGTCCTGATACGGTGGTGATTGACCTCTTATGGGGAACTCAAGCAAAGAGAGCAACCTTGCATTTTTGAAATGTGCAAAAATTTGATACACTTTATGCTTCTTTATTAATTGCTGAGATACTAGGTTGTACATATATGCTTATATGATATTTTTATTCAATCAGTGTGTAACCTTGCTTTGTTTGCAATTCATGTCACATTTATGTTCAAACATGCATTTTTGGACTAGGAGATTTGATTGGGATAGTACACTTGAATGACCTATAATTTATCTCCATGACATGTGAACTTGATTATGACATGCTCAAAATGATATGCATGAAATATGGTTTGATTGCTTTAATGCAAATGTGTGTGATTGCAAATGAGAAGACTAATCAATAAGGATATTGTATCCATGTAATCAATAAGGATTTTATATCCAAATTAGTCTTCTCTCTCTTCTTAATTGTTAATCAAGACTACTATCATACGGATAATTATCCGGAAAAATCTAACAGGATCTCTTGATCCAATGTCTTGATTTGCTTTTAAGGATTGATATAGTTTTGTGTGTGCTGAAATTTCTTTTCAAAATACTATATCATGTTTGCTTATGACAAAAGGGTGCAAATTGGTTTGAATTCCTCTGGAAACCCTTTTGATGTCTGCTTTGCCAAATACCATTGTTTTTGAACTTTGATGTTATATGTCTTGCATGCAAAGCAAGATCGTCACACATTCTCGTTATAATAAAACTCCTTGAATCTCTCTTACTTATTTGAGTTACATAAGGTTTATGTACATGATTATGCAATCATCTTTTGTGCAACTATCTCTCTTTGCTAAAGCAACCCGATAGGGGGAGCTCCTTTGCCCATCTCATGACAAAAAGGGGGAGAAGTCTTGAGAAATATAGGGGGAGCATGAGGGAGCATGTTTATGCTTTGGGGGAAAAGCCTTATGAGAGAGAGTAACCTTTTAGGGGGAGCATTGCACATGCATTTCTTTATATTGCTTTATTGAGTGCAATTGCCTTTTGTATTTGTTCACCTCACATGCACTTGTTCTTGGAAAGTGCTTTCTTGCTATTGTGTGTAGGTATGATGATCTACGGAGAGATTGATAACCTTGAAGACTTAGATCTTAGGTTTCTCTTACTGTAACGTAGAATATATTTTGTTGACCAATAGCCTTTTTTTGTTTTGTGAGGATTATTTTGTGAGTGGTGATTTTGTCATGAAATAGCCAAAGGGAGAGATTGTAAGAACCTCAGTTTTATGATTGGCTTATTTCATGACAAATCACATTGGGGATTGTTTGTAATGGGTAGCATAGGTTCTCCATGTGCGGTGTTCTCGAAGACATGCTTCCGGTCATCCTAAAGATCTTCAAGAGAGGTAGTTCACTTGTTCTTAACTCTTGAAGAGATTTAGTTGCACACACTCACTTCTCATGCATTTGTATTGACATGCATTGATTGTTGCACACTCACACACTTACGTGCATTTGTATTGTTATGCATTTGGTTCATGATTGCTCATGTGTGCATTCTTTCACACTCCACACTTGCACATATTGCACATTAATTAATGTGTTGAGTCTGCCTGGAAAAGAGAGTTTCTTCTCTTACGCGGCCTAGACCGCTTGGCAGGCACTGCTTGCACCGCGGCATATAGAGCGGTATACATCAGTTGGCACATGCTGCCTTGACCGCGTCCTGCACACATGTACGCCCAGCGGTCCCTGAAGCGGTAGACTTCAGTAGGCCCATGCTGCCTGGACCGCGACCTGTGCACTTGCACGCACAGCGGTCCCAACCGCGGTGTTGTCCAGACAGTGCACTGCTGTATGTACCGCGGTCTGGACACTTACCCGAGCCGCGGTCCAGCAAGCGGTATTGACGGGACTTTGTTTCTCAAACCTAAAACGACGCAGTTTTGTCTAGGGTTTCTATATATATGTTCTCTTCTTCCCCAACTCGTGCTAGAGCTTCATGAACCCATTTTTATGAGAGAGAACAACCCTTAGAGAGAGAAAGCTTCAAGCTTTGTTCCTTGACTCTCCAAACCCAAAACCCATCACCTTCATGCATTCCTAAGCATCTTTAAGGCATGGGTCTTCATCATTAGTTGACTTGGTAAGTTGAACAAAAACCCCATATTTATCATTTGTTCATACTTTCCAAGATGGTGTTTTTATTGCATTTATTAGTTAATTAAATGCTAGGACTCTAATTAATGCATATATTTATGAGTTCCTTTGTATGATTGGGTTTGTATTGTGATAGCTTGCATTTAGGACATATTTGCCCTCTAGCTAATTAGGACTCATTGATTGCATTTGTTAATTGCATTTATTGTCCTTGCCATGATTAATGACAACATATGTTGATATGGCTTTGTTTGATGACTAGAGTTTAGACTTGCACATCTATATCTAGTTAGGTCTTTATGAGCATTCATATAGACATTGATATCTAGGATTTGTACTTAATGTCATCTTAAATCCCTAGATAAGCATTTAGTGTTGCCTAGCATTATTTGTATTTTGAGTATTCATATATACACTTAGGTTGTTTATCTCTTCTTGAGAGTTAAGTCTTGTGACTACAAGGTGTAGTGCACAAGCAAGTGAAGTCTTGCAACCAAGGTGTGGTTGGCAAGCAAAGTGATCAAGGATTCACTATAAAGGCCCGTTGGGTAGTAGTGGTGGGTTAGTGACCGAGAACGGTGTGACTAGAGGTCAACCTAGGTTGTAAACATCATTACAATAGTGGATTTGAGGATCGTGTGTGGCTAGAAGGATAGCCCGTGGTTTTTCCCTTGTTGAAGGGTTTCCACGTAAAAATCAAGTGTTATTTATATTCCGCACTTTTACTTGATTTTGTATGTTTGTTTATGTTGGGTTATATGTTTAATATTGACTAATCGAAAAATTGGTAATAATCGATTAACAACCCATTCACCCCCCCCCCCCCCCCTCTAGGTTGTAGACACACGTTAAGAGTGTATTTTCAGAGGTCTTGAGAATGCCTTTGAAGCTTGATCATGCACATCGAAGGCCTAGTCTTGGGAATGCCTTTGAAGCTTGATCATGCACATTGAAGGTCTAATCTACCCTTACAAATTAAAACCCCAATGTGGTTTGTCATGAAATAAGCCAATCATAAAATAGAGGTTCTTACATTGTCCTTATCTCTCAATTCTTGTTTACATCGTCCATGCACTTCATGTCATATAAATATTGAAGACAATGTTTAGATTAGGTTTGGGGGTGTGGATTGTGGATTCATCGTTTGTGTCGTTTTATTTTTCTTTTTCATGTTTTTCTTTGACCTTTGCAAAAGTATCCAGTTTGAAATTTTTGAGGCCTAATGTTTCATTTAAATTGTACCTTTTGGTGTGGAGATAAATTATTTTGTCCATGTAGCATTCTTTGATTTTTTGTTACAGTTTCAACGGTATAAAGAACATAAATTTCTGGGCTGGCCTAGATTTATTGCTTGGGCTGCTCAACGTTGGAAAGGGAAATCTCCTTCCATTGTTTTCAAGAAGCTTTGTCTTGCTGTGGCAGTTTACTATATTTTGAGAGAAAGGAACAGTAGAATCTTTGGGAGTTCTCATAAGTCAAGCATAGTTGTTACCCGCTCCATTATTGACACTATTCGTAGCAGGCTCTTATCTATCAACTTGAAGGATTTGCCTCTAGCTGCTTTGAAATGGAATATCTCTATTGGGTGATTTGTTTGTCATGGTTGGTGCTTGTTCGAGCCTTGTTTAGCTTTTGCTTTCTTGTTTAGCACGTGTTTGAGCTTTTGTTTTTGCTCTTGTTCTTCTTCCTGGGGTATGCCCCTTGTAAATGTACATTCTTTCTTTCTCTTTTCTATGATATTATTTATTTACCCAAAAAAAAAATTCTGGGCAGGGATTCAAAAGTTATGAACATTTCTTCAACCAAAGATTATGGGCGATGCCTTGTTTTGAAAATCTGCACATGAACCATCTTCGATGTCCGTTTCCACGCTTTTCCCATTCAAATTTTGAAATGTTTTTTAAATGAAAAGTGTGTATTTTTATGTCTTTTTTAGTTTTACAAAATTTGAGCAAGTTTTATTAAGTATCTTTAAACATATTCACTGAAGAGCAAACATAAGTCGAATTTGAAAGCCACCAGTTTTCAAAAAAAAATTCTCCATCTTGAGATGTTCTTTCTCACTGTGCCTTTATTAATTTGTTTCAGTTTGTGTGTTTTGTTTAGTGTGTGTGTGTGTGTGTGTGTGTGTGTATGTGTGTGTGTGTGTGTGTGTGTGTGTTTGTGATTAATTGTTTAATATTGTTAGTATGTTTTGTGCCTAGATTTCCAAACCGTTGAACTCATTGTCCAAGTTCTTCATTGTTCCAACATTGAGGAGAATGTTGAGTTTAGGTTTTGGGGTGTGGACATCTTCTTTTTAATGTGCTTTTGTGTGTTTTAAGACTGCACAATTTAGGTTTCTCTTGTAGGCTAAGTTCTTATCCCTCAATTTGCTATCAAGTGCATGTAAATGTATGGGAAGTGCAAGGTTTAGGGGGAAAATCTACTGTGGGATTTGTCTAGTTTGTTTAAGTTTGTTATTCTTAATTAAATGGTATATCAAGCTTCGATTGGCACATGCATGTAGTGAGTAGAATATTCTTTTCCTGAACTTTCTAATATGTTTTGTGAGTTTGTAGATTATCTATAGCTTCTTAAGGAAGCGAATTTTTGTTACTTGTGTGATAAAGCAAGGCTTTTTTATCTTTTGGGAGGAGCCAATGACAACTTATGAGTCTTGGAGGAACGAGCAAAGCAAGAGTGCTCATAAAACGAGCAAGAGCCTTATATTCATGATGAAAAGAAACAACTTGAGGTTTTGAGAGCCAAAGCGCCATGTCAATGTCTTGCCCAGACGATAAATAGAGCGCTTGTGGGAGGCAACCCACCTTTGTTTTGATTTCTTAAGATTAATTTTAGTTTTTGAACTTTATATTGCTTTTGTTTTTAATTGCTTTAATTGAATAATTGGTGGAGATTTTGGTGGATATTGTGTGGATGGCATTTTGATGTTAATATGATGGATTACTTTTGAATGATGATATCTGATTTTTGGATTTTATTTATTTATTATTTTGATGATGGATGAGCCGAAGGCTCTTATGAGTGATGCATGCAAGTGTACAGATTTCATTGCCATATATAGCCTAATTCGATTTGGGGTTTTTTGTTGCATGCATATTTTTGTATAGGTTTTGTGCGTATAGTTTAGTTTTGTTTGGGGGTTGTCATGCCCTCACTCCTTCAATTTTGAAATGTATATGGTCGATTGATAATGAAAAATGTGTGTTCTTTGTGCTTAATTGCAAATTTCATTGTATTGCCTTTATATATTGAGCCTAGTTTGGTCATTTGTTTTTGTTGGGCATTGATTGTGTTTGATTAGTTCCTAGGTTTGTTTTGTTTTAAGTCGAGTTAGGTGCGTGCCATTAGGTCAGGCTCCTCTGTCCAACATTGAGGACAATGTTGAGTTTTTGTTTGGGGGTGTAGTCGCCTTAAAAATTATCAAGTTGGACTTGGTTAAAAACCCAAAATAAGAAGAACCCAAAACTTGAAGAATATAGGAATTATTTGAAGACCAATGAGTGCATTGGATAGCTTTTGTAATTATAGTTTTTTTATTTAGTTAAATAACCCATTATACTCGGTCAACTCATGTATGCTTTTATTATGAGATGATTAAAGCATTGCCATGCATATACTTATCATTTAGATTAGGTGTGCCTACACATATATATGATGATATGTCATACATGCATTATAGCCTTCTATATATATATATATATATATATATATATATTTTAATTTGATTAAAATGGGTAATTCACATAATTGGCTATCAGTTAATGGGATCAGTTTTTAGGAGTAAAAACTTGGTAATTCTTATTAATTACTAATCTATTTATTAAAGTGTTTTATTACTTAGATTAGTAGGGTCCATTATAAATATTAGGTTTAATTTGATTAAGTCCCTAATTATAATTGGACCTAATAATGTGTTTAGTTTTAATTGTTAAAACTTGGTAAATACACATTTAATAAGTATAGTCTTAGTAAATAGTTTACATAGATTAGAATTATCTCTAATGAACTAGTTTTTAAGAGTTAAAAATCATATTAGTTTATTAGTTCTTGAAATATGATTCTAATAATTTGTGATTAATGCACTAGATGGTTAGATTAAAATTAGCCGTTTAATCTTGTTTAATCTAGATGCATTAATATTAATAGAAAACCCTAATTATAAAATAGTGAGTGGGAGAGGGATATATAACATTTTATCCCGCGGTCTCCATCATTAGTTCAACACCGTGAGATTCGAGTTGGGCCTCGTGACGGAATTGCTTTCGTCCTCCCTAAGTAGGGTTTCCATAAGAATCAATCCCAAGGTTGACTTCCTAACGAATAGGATTTTTGAGGGAATTTCGGGATTGACCGACCCTAAGGCGGTGATTCTCGAGTTAAGCTCATGAGATCTGAAATGATAGGTTATGCTCACAAGGTTTTAATTAAATTGATTAATTAAAAGCCTGACTAAATCAGCAATGGTTGAATGATATTGGAATAAGAGTTATTCTGGTATATCATTTGATTGAGAAGGTCTCGATCCATCATGCAACAATTTGACCAACCCTAAGGCGACATTACTTGTTGTATGTTGGATTGTCGTGGCATAGAAACATTGTTTTCTTAGGGTTGTTCTTGTTCATTAAACATTTTCATGCATCATGTTTAATTTTATGCCGAACATTCGCACATGTTTTGAATGTATGATTGAATGAATTCTTAATTTATATTTTTCAGCCATGTCATTTGTACTGTTACAAATCCTTGCCAATGGCAAATTAACTGGTGAAAACTAAACTAAATGGAAACATAACATAAATGCAATCTTGGACACCAAGGACCTAAAGTTTGTGCTTACGGAGGAATGTCCTCCAGCGCCTACTGCCAATGCCACACGAAATGTTCGTGAGGCATATCAAAAATGGATCTTATCAGATGAGAAAGCCCGAACATATCTGTTAGCTAGTATGACAGGCGTGCTTGTCACTAAGCACGAACCAATATGTACTGCATTTGAAATAATGGAGTCATTGAAGGCTATGTTCGGCCAGCCCTCAGAGCAAAAGCGGCATGAAGCTGTTCGTTCTACAATGCTTACTTGGATTAAAGAGGGCACATCTGTTCGGGAACATGTCCTGAACATGATGGCCTATTTCAATACGGTGGAGATCAATGGCAGGGCCATTGATGAACCCAGTCAGGTGAGCATCATACTGACAACTCTTCCAAATAGTTTCGATCAGCTCAAAAGTAACTATGAGATGAACAATCTAAAGTTCAGTCTCACTCAGTTGCTCAATGAGCTCACTACTTTTGAGTCCTTGACTAAGGATAGTAAAAGTAAGACCGGTGAGGAAAATGTTGCCATACCATCTTCCTCTAGAAATAAAAAGAGGAAGATGTATGCTAGGAAGGCAAAGGGTAAGCCCAAGCCCAAGAAAGCCCAAGGCAAGTATAAGGGCGCCTCCATTGACCAATGCAAAGGAAAATGTTTCCATTGTTACAATGTTAAACACTGGAAGAGGAATCGTCATCAGTATCTAGAGGAGGTTGCCAAGAAGAAGAAAACGAAAGGTAAATATGATTTACTTGTTCTTGAGTCATGTTTAGTGGAAGATGATTCTTCACCCTGGATAGTTGATTCGGGGGCCACTAACCATGTTTGTTCTTCTATGCAGTGGACTGATTCTTGGACACAGCATGAGGAGGGAGCCTTCTCTATGCGTGTTAGGTCAGGGGATGTCGTGTCAGCAAGAGTAGTGGGTGTAGTTGGACTACATTTTGGAAATTGTTTTAAAATTTTGAACAATATATTTTTTATTCCTGGATTCACAAGAAATTTGAATTCTGTTTCAAAGTTGTTGGAACAATTATATTCTGTTTCTTTTAATAATAAGTCTTTTATTATTACAAAGAATGGTTTGAATATATGTTCAGGATTAAACGAAAACAATTTGTATGTTTTAAGGCCGTTAATACATACAACACTACTCAACACTGAAATGTTTAAAGTTGAAAAACTAAAAACTAAATGACAAAAGATTTCTCTAGAAAACGAAACGTATCTGTGGCATCTAAGACTTGGCCACATTAAACTTGACAGGATAGATAGACTAGTTAAAATGGACATTTAAGTGAGTTAAAGGTTGGCACCTTACCTGTATAGGAATCCTGTCTAGAAGGTAAAATGACCAAGAGACCTTTTATTGGAAAAATGGCTTAGAGCTAAAGAACCACTAAAGCTTATACATTCAGATGTCAATGGACCGATGAATGTTAAAGCAAGAGGTGGCTATAAGTATTATGTAACTTTTATAGATGACTACTCTAGATACGAATATGTCTACCTAATGAAACAGAAGTTGGAAACTTTTGAAAAGTTCAAAGAATTATGATCTGAAGTTGAGAACCAGTTAGGAAAGACTATCAAGTCTCTATGATCGGATATGTAAGTACCTCATATTTTAATTGACTCATTTCGTTGACAAACCACATTAGGGATTTTCTTGTAAGGGTAGATTAGGCCTTATTGTTCATGATCAAGCTTCAATGGCATCATCAAACTCAAGGGCACTTTAAGAAGGTATATCACTTGCTTAACTCTTTGAAGAGATTTAGTTGCACACACATACTCTATTCTTATGCATGCTTATTCATCTTGCATTATGCCTATTTTGCTTGCATGTGTGCATCCTTTTACTTGTCCCTTTCTTGCTTTGTTGGTGTGTCATTTGGTCTTGCATAAGTCCCTTGAAAACCCCTTGGAAACTTAAGTGGGTATGCAATTCTTCACTGTTTTCGTGGGATTGTTCGTCAAGTCTCCTGCGAAGAGGTTTTTCACCAGACAAGGTTCATCGTGTTGGCGTTTATGCCCTAAAGATGTATTTTGTAAATGGATTTATGAAATAAATAAAAAGAAAAGTTCAATTCATTCTTGTTGTGTTGTTTATTTTATAACTTGTGCATTTATTAACATCCTAAATTGCCGGATGTAATCTCGAACTGTGTATATGAGTGTCATATACGGATGGATACAGTAAGAGACGTGCAATCTAAAGAGTCCATAGATAACAAATAAAGCTGGGTACTTTATTTGTGGTTAATCTATAGCTGCGGTCCATTCCGTAATGTACGGTGATTCTATCCTGAATCATTCATATGAGATATGAGAATGAAAGCACCTTGTATGATGTGATCATATAGGACTGGGTCATGATCTATTTGAATCTCTCACCAAGATCCGTTTATAGATGAGATTCATATATATCAACTAATGATGGCTATATGTGGGTGATCTTAATCTTGAGTGTCTTATCGAATCCTTCAGGTTAGATCGTGGTCTTTGATATACCATGGGTGAGGTCAGATGCAATTCCTGATCAATATACTCCGTATGTTGGGATTGCGGTTTGGCTTGTGGCTTGGAAGGTATGTACACAATAGTGGAATCCACTCCTTCTTGTGAGAAGTAGATGGTAGTTCCCTGAAGGGTTGATTTGGGGCTTGGACAATATGAGCGCTCTCCTAATTCCGTGAGGAAATAGGATTTATTGTTCATTAGAGAATCAATGGTACTTAAAGGATATATGTAATTAGAGGGGTATAACGGACATTATGACCCAGCTCTAATTATGAACTACTGTGGAGGAACACACCATGTGTAATAGCTATATCGATGGACACCGAGTTGTATCGGTCTGTGTAAAAACGTCTGCAGTTGAGAGAGTGCGGCTTCGGGTTTTTAGTGGAATAACACCGGAGTTAATAATCGAAGAATATTAATTAAAGAGTTTAATTAATAATTCCGAGGATTATTGGAGCTCATATACTGTAGGTCCATTAGGTCCCCTTGCTAGCCCGGTCAATTTAGGTAACAAGGGTCACGGTTAATTAATTGGATTGTCCAATTAATTGTGTTACGAAAGTGACACGTATTTATTCGGGAAATAATTGAATAATGAGATTATTTAATTAATGAATAATGGTGATTAAATAAATTAAATAATAAGATTATTTAATTTTGTTATTAATCACTAAATGGAGGATGTTAGTTGATATTTGATTTTAAATAGAATAAGATAATATGATTATTTTATTTTATTAAATTAAATATTTGAAATTGAATTTAAAATGTTTAAATTCAAAATAAATATTTAATTATCTTTTAAAATCTAAAGAGATATCAATTAAAGAGTTTTAGTTATAATAATATATATATATATATGATATATATTGATAACAAAAATATAGCACACAAAGGATATACACAAGTGTTTGTATATGATACAAACTCATATTGTGTGTAACACAAAAAAGGAGAAACAAGAGAGATAGTGTGCGTGTGATTTTTTTTTAAAGAGAAAAAAAAAGTGAAAAACGCACAGGGGTGCGTGAGATCAAAAAAAAAAATTGTGCTGGGTGCACTAGTGAAAGGATAAAAACAAATATAATATATTTTTCTTTGAACATCCTAGAATTGTTCTAGGTATTTTTCTCTTGGAAGAAATTGTTTCTTCTTCATTCTCTCTATATCCTCCTAAGTTCCTGAGTACGTGACGCGCCCACACGCAGTTACTAGTTCCGGGAATAGCTAGGAAGATTAGTGGTATAGACTATGAGCATATCGTAAAGGGAAGGAGCCTCCAAACGTTGGTAAGGTTCTAAATTTTCTTTTAATGTATTGATTACAATTTCCTGTGCATTGAACGGGGTTCCAACACATCGCTCATCCTGCGACCCATCCCGTGAAGATACCTCCAGTAGGTTTTGCGGGACAAGTCTTCGTCGCCCTTCCGGTGACCCGTCCCGTGAACAAGCTCCCAGTAGCTTTCGCAGGACAGCTTTTCGTCATGCATCCCGTGATCTATCTAGCGACTGAGGTCTTTTTAGTTGCATTTTTGTCTTTTCCTTTGTGTCATTTTTCCTACCCTTTATATACATCATCTTCTCTCCCATTTAGACCCAGAGCTTAAAGTTTCAGAACCTTAAAAAGGAAAAGTGTGTCTTGCAAGGAAAGTCACCAAGATTCAGTTTTTGTTAACCAAAACCCACATACCCATCTTTCATTCATGGATGAAACATCATCTAGCTTCATCTAGGATATATTCTTGTATGGGTCTGTATCAAAGCTCATGAATTGGTAAGTAGAACACCATCTCTATTACTTCTTGTGTTCTAGTTTACCAAGATAACTCTTTTATGACTTGGTTGCATCGAGGTTGAGTTTTTAGCTTTTATATGAGATTTTTGTGCTTGTTGGGTTGTTGTATTGTGATAGCTATTGCATCTAGGTTGCATTTATATCATATAGCTAAGTTGTATGTATGTCATATAGCAACATGATATCTAGGATTGTTTAAAGCATTCATCCATGACTAGATAAGCACTAAATGTGTTGACCTAGCATTTGTGCATTTAGAATATTCTCATATTCACATTAGGTTGTATATCTCTTCATTTAAAAGTTAAGTCTTGTATGTGTTGTGGGTAGTGTACAAGCAAGAGCCTAAAATAACTATTAAAGGCATACGGGTAGCAAGAATGGATTAGTAATCGATTAGGTGTGATGTGGTTAACCTAGGTTGTAATCGTTTTTGCAAATAGTGTATTTAAGGGTTCGATTGGCTTTAGGCCCGTGAGTTTTTACCCTTTTGAGGTTTTCTCACGTAAAGCAAATCATTGTGTCTTTATTTTATTTTTCGCACTTTGTGACAATGAATGTTTGTCACGGTTTTGTTGTGATTAATTTTGACTAACCAAAATATGGCAATTTATTTATTTAAAACCTATTCACCCTCCCCCCCCCCCCCCCCCCCCCCCCCCTCCACCTCTAGGTTAGTTTTATCACTCTTAGAGTATTTTCAGAATCGTGGAGGTGAGTACCCTGACCAAGAGTTTGAAAACTTTATGGTCGAGTATGGACAGTGTCCCAAGTCACAGCTCCTGGTACAACACAACATAATGGTGTAGCTGAGAGGAGAAATAGAACCCTAAGGGAAATTGTGAGATCTATGATTAGTTTCTCATCATTACCAAATTCCTTTTAGGGATATGCGTTACAAACTGCGGCTTACAATTTGAATGTAGTCCCATCCAAATATGTTCCTAAGACTCCCTTAGAGTTATGGAATGGTCGTAAAGCTAGTTTGCGACATTTCTGCATATCGAGGTGTCCAGCACACGTGCTGAAGAATATAAGTGGAAAGCTACACCCCAAGTCAGTAGTCTGCTTGTTTGTGGGATATTCTAAGGAGACCAGAGGTGGATACTTCTATAATACTGAAGAGAACAAAGTATTTGTATCGATAGATGCAACGTTTCTTAAGGATAGTTATATTAATGATCATAAACCTCGAAGTAAGATTGTATTAAATGAAATGGAGCTCGGTACGACTAGTGCTCAGTAAACAACAGTTATTGATCCGTTGATATCTGATAGTCAGATGATTCCTAATCTAGATACACTACCACCTAGACGTAGTGGGAGGGTTGTGAGACAACCTGAACGCTATTTGGGTATATGTGAGAGACGAGATGTCGTCTTTACTGAAAGTGGATGATCCATTGACATTTAAAAACGCAATGGAAGATCTTGACAAAGAGGAATGGCTTAAAGCCATGAATCTCGAGATGGAGTCCATGTACTCTAACTCACTCTAGGAACTTGTCGACTTACCGGATAAGGTAAAACCCATAGGGTGTAAGTGGATGTATAAGAGAAAGAGAGGATTAGACGGGAAGGTAGAGACCTTCAAGGCAAGGTTAGTGGCCAAGGGTTATACCTAGAAAGAGGGGGTCGATTATGAAGAGACCTTCTCGCCAGTAGCCATGTTTAAGTCTATTCAGATTCTTTTATCCATTGCATCCTATTTCGATTAAGAAATTTGGCAAATGAACGGCAAGGCTGCATTCTTGAATGTCAATCTTGATGAGAGCATCTACATTGTGCAACCAAAGGGATTCATGTCTCTAGATCAAGAGCAAAAGGTTTGCAAGTTACAAAGGTCCATTTATGGACTTAAGCAAGCATTTAGATCTTGGAACATAAGGTTCAATAATGTTACAAAACCCATGGCTTTGAGGAAAATGTTGATGAGCCTTGTGTCTACAAGCACATCATTGACAAGCAGGTAGTTTTCTTAGTTCTTTACGTAGATGATATCCTACTTATTGGGAATGATGTAGGGGTATTATCGGAAGTAAAGGGCTGACTGGCTAGCAAATTCCAAATAAAAGATTTGGGAGAGGCAAGTTATGTTCTAGGGATCCAACTTATAAGGGATCGTAATAACAAACTCATACATTGTCTCAGGCATCGTATATCGACAAGATTCTTGTGGATTTTTCGATGCAGAACTCCAAGAAAGGTAATTTACCTTTCAGGCATGGAGTTTGCTTGTCTAAGGGACAGTGTCCTAAGACACCTCAAGAAGTTGAGGATATGAGACATGTTCCCTATACGTCAGCAGTAGGTAGTCTTATGTATGTTTTATGATGCACGAGACCGAACATCTGCTTCCCTGTAAGAGTAGGCAGTAAATACAAGTCCAACCCAGGATTGGATCATTGGGTTGCTGTCAAGACTATTCTCAAGTATCTTCGGAGAACGAGAAACTATATGCTAGTGTATTTTGGACAGGATTTGATCCCGTTAGGATACACGGATTCTGATTTTCAGTTAGATAGGGATTCTAGGAAATCCGAGTCTTGATCAGTATTCATCCTTGGTGGTGGAGCCATTGTGTGGAGGAGGATTAAGCAATCTTGTATTGCTAACTCCACCATGGAAGCCGAATATGTAGCCGCTTGTAAAGCTGTTAAAGAGGCTGTTTGGCTCCGAAAATTCTTGAGTGATCTGGAAGTTGTTCCTGATCTAGATAAGCCCATCATACTTTATGTGATAACAATGGTGATGTGGCAAACTCTAAAGAACCAATAAGCTGCAAGAGAGGGAAGCATATAGAGAAGAAATATCATCTTATCAGAGAGATAGTGCAGAGAAGAGGTGTGACCGCCAATATAGCGTCACAGGACAATCATGCTGATCCATTTACGAAGACCTTACTGGCTAAAGTGTTTACAGGTCACCTAGAGGGTCTAGGTTTACGAGACATGTCTCACATGCTTTAGTGCAATTGAGAGATTGTTGGGGTTTTTGCCCTAAAGCTTGTAATTTGTAAATGTGAATTGAACATAAATAAAAGAAGTAGTTTATTCATTCAAATTGTTTCATACTTTTATATAACATGTGTATTTAACATCCAAGATTGCCAGATATAATTTCGAACTGAGTATATGAATGTCATATAAGTATGGATTCAGTTTGAAACGAGCAATCTAAAGAGTCCGTAGATAGCAAATAAAGCTGGGTACTTTATTTGTGGTTAATCTACAACTGTAGTCCATTCTGTAATATACGGTGATCTTATCCTAGATCATTCATATGGTGATATGAGAATGGAGGCACCTTGTATGATGTGATCATACAGGACTGGGCCATGATTTATATGAATCTCTCACTAAGATCCGTTTACGCTGAGATTCATATATATCAACAAATGATGACTATAAATGGGTGATCTTAATCCTGAGTGTCTTATCGACCCCTTCAGGTTAGATTGTGATTTTTGATGTACCAAGGGTGAGGTCGGAGTTGCATTGCCTATCAATATGCTCCGTATGTTGGGATCGCAGTTTGGCTTGTGGCTGGGAAGGTTTGTACAAAATAGTGGAATGCACTCCTTCTTGAGAGAAACATAAAGTAGTTCCCTTAAGGGTTGATTCGTGGCTTGAACAGTATAAGCGCTTTCATAATTCCATGAGGAATGTAGGATTTATTGTTCATTATAGAATCAATGGTACTTAATGGAAAAGATGTAATTAGAGGGGTATAACGGACATTATGACCTAGCCCTAATTATGGACTACTTGTGAAGGATTATACCATACGTAATAGCTATATCGATGGACACCAAAAGTTATTAGTTTGGGTAAAAATATCTACAGTTGAGAGAATGCAGATTCGGCTTTTTAGTGGAATAACACCGAAGTTAATAATCATGAAATATTAATTAAAGAGTTTAATTAATTATTTCTAATGATTATTGGAGCTTAAAATACTGTGGGTCCATTGGGTCCTCTTGCTAGCCCGATTAATTAAGGTAACAAGGGTCACAGTTAATTAATTTGATAGTCCAATTAATTGTGTTACGAAAGTGACACGTGTCTATTCGGGAATTAATTGAATAATGAGATTATTTAATTAATGAATATTAATGATTATGTTAATTAAATAATTAGATTATTTAATTGTGTAATTAATCATTAGATGGAGGATGTTGATTGATATTTAATTTTGAATGAAGATAAGATAATTTGATTATTTTATTTCCATTAAATTAAATATTTAAATTTGAATTTAAAAGAGTTTAAATTCAAATCAAATCAAATAAATTAATGTTAATTAATATTTTTAAAGATATCAGATAGCTTAAAAGATTTGATTAATTAGTTTAATTAAATATATATATATATATATATATGATATATGTTTTTGGAAACTAACAACACAACATACGTTTAGAATTGAGAGTCAATTTTTGAGGGTATAGAACCAAAGAAGAGAAAAAGAAATAAAAAACCCAGAAAGAGTTCTAGGTTTTTTCGGCCAAAAGGAATTTTATTTTTTCTTCTCTTCATTCTCCTTGTTCCTGAGTACCGTGATTGCATTAAAATTTTAAAACCTCATTCCGCTGTGCAATCCAAAATCTGGAACCTACAGAGTATTGATTCGGTTGGTTATTACGGGTGGCACGAATATTTTTGTGGTCACGAATACCTTTTGTGTACATTTTCTGGCATCTCTCCTATCTATCTTATTTTTGTAACTTAGGGTGCTTGTCTTTAGGAGTAGATTAATTTTATTACGAGTAGTGTAATTTAGAAAGGCAAGCACACAGTTATATTATCTCATTTAATCATTGAACTCGCATTTTGTAGTGAACGCAATCCAAACAAATTTAAAGATCCCAAAATGCACTAATACAAATAAACCTAGTTTATGGCAAATAGAGGTATCGTTCCACAAAGAATCGTGAAATAGTTGTGATTAAACTACTACTCTAGTGCTAAATACAATAAAGAAAATTTGAATTGATGATGATAAAAACCAATTTGAAAATGTAAATACCACTAAACTAAAGAATACTAAAATAAAAATAAGATAGTAAAGGTGTGTGTAAAGGTATGATGATAGAAATGGGAGTTGATGCAATATAGACATAAATCATAGGAATTCCATTTACGAAGCCCTGCTCGATTTAAACATATGGCTTATCTTCCTAGCTTGAGTTTTCGGGATGGCTTGGATTGGAATGCTCACAATCCATCCATTTGACTCTTGCTTTGGATTGATATAGGGAAGCCGAGATGGCCTGGATTGAAATGCTCACAATCCACCCTTTTTTCCTAGCCAAGGTATATTGGATTGGAATGCTCACAACATACCTTTTCCAATTCAATTGAGCTTGATTAAACACCTAAAGTGTAAATGGTTAAAAGTAAAGTTTTGTACCTAATGTAAACCAAGAGTTGGAATGCCTACTTGGCTCACAAAGAAACCACAATTCAATATCAACAAAGGGTTAGGAGTTGGAATGCCTACCCAACCCAAAGTGAGTATTAAATGCATTTAGGAGCAAATTCAACCACTAAGTTAAATGGGAGTTGGAGTGCCTACCCATTTTCACAAAGATTTCTTTTAAAAGATTAGTTTCTCTAATAAGTTCAATTAATCCACAAAAATCAAGAGTTGGAATGCCTACTTAATTCAAGGGATAATCAAACACAATCAAGTAAATTGAATGGAAATATATTAAGTGGAAATGGTGAGATATGTCACCTTTTTTAACTGGTGTTGTACCAACGTCACTACTTTAATAACTTATGTTTAAAAGACACCTATCATGGTGAACTACCAAAATTGCCCTTAAATAATCATTTTTTATTAGCTTTGTACTTCTATCTCCACACTTGGAATACTGAACTCAGTAACTCCTCTCTTTCTCTCTCTACAACAACCTTGTCTGAAAATAAACTTTCGACGTTCTTCAGCACAACAAGGTAATATATTTCTGAAATACTTCTTTTTTAAACCTGCATTTTTGAATCTTACAACGCTTTAACCATTCGTTTTGTAAACATGAAGCTAGTTTTGTTAAGTTTAAATCTGTGAAGTTTGAATCTCCTAGACTTGTAATATAGTTTCCGTGACTTTTTTCAAAGGCTCCGAGACTTTTGCCAAAGGCTCTGAGCCTTTTTCTAAAGGCTCAGAGATTTTTTCTAAAGGCCCCGAGACTTATCCAAAGGCTCTGAGACTTTTGCCTTGCCAAAGGCTCCGAGCCTTTTAGTAAAGGCTCCGAGACTTTTTCTAAAGGCTCCGAGCCTTTTGGTAAAGGATCCGAGACTTTTTCTAAAGGCTCCGAGACTTTTGCCAAAGGCTCCGAGACTGTTGGTGAAGTGTCCGAGACTTTTTAAATAGTCTCCTAGCCTTTTATATACCTGACCCGAGCCTTTTGTATAAACCTTTTACTGAGTCTATTGTTAGCATCTTATTGAGACATCTGTGAAAATATTAGAATAATTTTTATTAATACTAGTTTGTGATAATGAATTTTATAGGAGAATGAACCGGGTGAGAATAGTAATATCTTACAATGGTCGATAGGAGCAGTTACCCGATGAAAGTCAGAGGTTTGTTGGATCCGATAACCAAGGAATGTATGTGTCAAATAATATGACTTACGAAGAATTGATGTCGATCGTGCATACCGTTGTGAAGTATGATGTAAACAAATACAGTGTTGATCTACAGTCAATATCAATCGTTCCTGGCGCTACATGTCGAACAATTTTAAGAAATGACGATGATGTTTAGTTTATGCTAGGGGAAGATCGAGTGATCCCTTAAGTATGTATTAGTCTATATGAGAGGGCAGTTTGAGATGGGATAGGGAACAAGATTCCTCCTCATGAAAATACACAACAATTTGGATCCGCTAGCGGTAGCAACCAAGTGTTCACACAAAGGAGTGCCACCGAAGATAGGGGAAACATATGTGCTATCCCACCGATAGTGGTCGACAATTGTAACCAACTGGTAGTTGAACCTCAATTCGATGATGTTTTTGGTTGTCGAATTGAGATGTACAATGACATATACAATCAGATGAACACTGAACCTAATGTTGGGCCGAACGAGGAGGTGGATAATGAGGCAAATATTCATCGGGTAGATCACATAGAGAACACTGATAAAGAGCCTGCCCAAATTGAAAGACGTGGAAGACGTGTACAAGGAGTTAGTTACACTGCAGGAGATATGCCTGGTACTTCCGAGGTCCACCATAATGTATCTGCTGATGATTCTGATAATGCCACAACGTGGGTTATTCCCGGAGTAGATTCATACTCTTTTGTGATAGGTAGAAGTAGCACATTGGTAGCAGAAGAAACTAGAATCATGATTTATAAAGGTCAGTTCTTTCTGACTAAAAAGGATTTGAATAGACTAGTTGGCCTTTTTACAATGCGGCAGAACTTTGAATGGAAGGTGAAAAGGTACAATAAGACAAAGTTACATCTGGTTTGTTTGATTGGCAACTGTACATGGAAGTTAAGAGCGGTGAGGAGAGATGAAGGGACATACTTCCAAGTAAGAAGTTTTGTCAACGAACACAGTTGTCCCTTAGAGGAGATTCATCGTCGCCACCGACAAGCTAGTGCAGTCATAATTAGAGAAGTTGTTGCACCTAGACTTCAGCAACAAGATGGTTGCCTCATGCGTCCTAAGGACATAATCGCCAATATGAAAACAATGTATGGCATCCAAATTATGTACAGTAAGGCACATCAAGCACTACATTATACCTTGTTACTGACCTATGGAACACATGAAGAAACCTTCCAACTACTGCCCTTATTTGGTTACGTGCTAGAACAACAAAATCCTGGCATAATCACTGACCTACAGTGCGCTGACGATGGTAAATTTCTGTACTTTTTCATGTCGTTAGGTGCCTCACTTAGAGGTTTCCGGAGGTGCCTGCGTCCTGTTATTGCAGTTGATGGTACCCATTTGATGGGAAGATTTGGGGGTACAATGTTTGTTGCAACTGCATAAGATAGAAACAAACAGGTGTATCCAATTGCTTTTGGGTACGACGATTCAGAAAACAACCTTTCACGGGAATGGTTTTTGGATTGCTTGAAGGGTGCCCTTGGTCATATAGATGATCTGGTTTTCATTTCTGATCGACATGCAAGCATTGAAGCAGGGATTTCTGAAGTGTTCCCTTATGCAACCCATACCATATGTTGCTAGCACTTTGCTGAAAATGTTAAAAAGCGATTTCACAGAAAGGATGTTGCCTCCATAATGGACAAGGCAGCTAGAGCGTACACTGAATTGAAATATAACCAGTACATGGGCGAGTTACGTAACCTACACAAGAATGCATTCGATTATGTTGAAGCTGCCGGTCCACACAAATGGTCCCGTGTACACTGTCCCCAACGAAGGTATAGGGTGATGACAACAAATGTTGCAGAGTGCATAAACTCATACCTGAAATTTGCATGGCAACTCCCTATGTTGACACTGGTAGAGTTCATTACGAATATGTTACAGTGTTGGTTTCACAATCGCCATTGAGCTGCAAAGTCCATGCGTCATCAGTTGACCGACACATCACATCTAGTGATACTGGAACGTGTAACGAAGTGCAGTTATATAACCGTCAATCTAGTTGACTGGATCATATTCTCCATCAAACGGTCAAGAAAGCAGTGGACTGTTGACTTAGCCCGGAAGACTTGCACATACAACAACTTCCAAATGGATCATTTTTTGTGTTCTCACGCACTCGCAGCGGCAAGGTACATTAAAAGTTAAAGTTCGTATTATATTAACCAAACGTGAATCTCACTGTTTTCATTGTTCTTGCAGGGAGCGAAAAGTGGATTTCACATCTCTGTGTGCAGACTACTACAAGAGACAAACACTTATTAATGCATACTCAGTTCCTATTATGCCTATTGGCCATCCTTATTCATGGGTAGTGCCATCCGACATCGCGGAGCGGGTGGTTTTATATCCAAAGTCCAAGAGGCAATTAGGTCGCCCGATGGAAGGCCGACATGCCTCGTGTTCAGAGAGGACAACCACCCAATCGTGTAGAAGATGTGGACAATCAGGTCATAACAGCAGGAGGTGTTCTAATCCATCTTTGATTAATGAATGTCCGAGCGAATTTGTTCCCAAGGAATACCGTCACAAGTGTAGCATATGCCATTCAGATGGACATAACAAACAGAGGTGCCCTGACAAGGACATTACCGTAGAATGAATGGAGCTGTTGATATTATTGATGTAATTTGTATTATTATGAATGTAATGACTTGTTCATTTAAATCATGTTGTTTACTTGTTCATGTAATGTGGTTATGGTTACTTGTTCATTATAATTATTTGCAAGGTATGGAACAATTCTTGACCTTAGTTATTTAAAATGTAAAATTTCATTACTTAAACTTTCATTACTTAAATGTTATGTACATGAACTAGTAACGAAAAATGGCTTGGAGTTACAAAAAACCTCCACATCCATCTTCTCCCGGATGGTCCCCATGTTGCTTTTCGTCCAGTCGAACTCTGCTCTGTTCGTGAGGAGGTACTCTGCCAGTCTCAATGTATGGGCACCACAGTTACCCCTACAATTCACCACATGAAGGAACCGTTACAATGGAAATGTTATTAAAACCAAACATGATAGAATAATATATTGAAATAGTCATACCCTATGGTCTGTTGGGGAACACTTGATGTAGACACGATGCTCATCCGAAAGGGCTTATCCTGCAGGGGGTACGTCGTATCTGCTGGCCGCCTTTTTGCATGAAACTTGATCCCATGCAACATTGATGGTAAAAACCACCTTAAGCTCGAGATCTACTCTGATCTGATTTGGGATGGGACTTCCTGTCTGAACGTGTCTAACAGGTAGATCTTCCCCGCATTCAGGTCGACGCTGGCCAGGAGCCAATGCTGCCGTCCAATGTTGCAAGGAATCAGAACATGTATATTTTTCAACAAAGTGTTATCACTGTCATCAGTGTCAATTTTATGTAACATATTGAAATTTAAACCATGCCAATTAAACACTGACCCAGTCAACTTCGTGCCATGGCCGGGTTCCTAACGGTGTCAACCCACGCACTACCATAAGGTCGACATCGGACCACTGGTACTTCAGAACAGACCAACCCTTTGGGGGTTTGCTACCGACTCCAGTAGGCATAATTCTACTCCACTGAATATGTAACAATGACTGTACAAAGAAAATTTACCAACATGTTAGGTAACAAATGTATGAGACAAAGTAATGCACAATCAGAAACCGTACAATAAAAACACTTGCAGAGAACTAGGAATCGCTGACGCTGCAGAATATTACAGTATGTGTCGATATGCTGGCAATTCCAACAATATATATTATTAAGATGGAACCGTAACTGAAGTTGGAAAAATAATACATGTATTCTTCCAAGTATGGTAGGATGAACATACCGTATCCTGCAAGTCCATGAAGTTGGTTTGAAACCGCTGGAACCATGTCACACCAACTGCCTCATGTAGATCTACATCACGTCTGCATAATTGTTTAACAAGTTAGATAACCAACCAGATTTCTTTAGATGTTCCATAAAACTAAATACAGATTATACTTACAATTCCCCCATCATGTTCCGCTTGTAGGCTTTGTAAGCTGGAAGTTGGTCACCATCTACCAATTCATGGGGCCTAAAACTATGTGCTGATGCAGCTGGCAGTGTCCTTGGCCTCTTCGGCCGACAGGGGTCAGTGTATGGGCTCAGCAGCTGTCAACCTCGCTTGTGAACCCGCACATGACGCTGAGGGGAGGGACTCTGTCCCCGGGGATCGACTGGAGTGGACGATGAGAGGACGAACTCTGTCCCAGGGGATCACCTGTGGTGTGACAAGAGAGCACAAACTTTGGCCCCGGGGATCGCCTGGAGGTGTGCGAAGAAAGGATGAACTCTGTCCCCGAGGATCGCCTGGAGGTGTGACCACTCAGACCGATTGGATGGGTGTGCTGCGATGGACGGATTGTGTCCGAGAGGATCTACTGGTGGCCTCGACTGTAGGGGCAAGCTTTGGTGAGGGACTATGTCCCGGTGGATCGACTGGAGGGGTGTGCTCGAACCCTGAATCGCTCAGATCATGTCCACCAACTCATTATGCTTTCGATCTTGGTCCTTATTACTCTTTCGGAGATCCTCACATAAATCTCGGATGATATCCATCACTTCACCGAGTTTACGTTCCCATGGCTCCTGAAAGGATTTCAAAATTGTCAGAACTAAAACCGTTCACTTTATAGGAATTAAATAATGCAATATAATTGTTGTTACATACCTGTACATGTCCTCTAATGCCTCCCCGTGAATCACCTCATGTTCTATCTGCGGGCGTCTCGAATCAAACCCGCCTATGCCACACGGGAGTCCCACCGCGAGCCTCCAGCTTAGAACCCTCGGAATCACTGGTCACAGGAGTCCCAGCGCATGCCTCTGGTTCAGAACCCTTGGTATCAGGTACCGTAACGCGAACTCTGGTCTGTTCACCAGTATACAGACTGCCTCCCTAGTCTATGACCTCATAGTACCGTTCAACCCTCTCAGCTTCAGTCAGCACCAATGTAGTCGACGCAAACATCTGAAATCATAGTTAGACCATTGTAATTGTATACATACTAATAAGTATAAACATTAAGAAAATATATACTTACCCTTGCTTTGAAAATCTTTGCCAGCCTGTCCGGCCTTGGTCGGTTAATCAAACTCCATTTCAGAATACGGGGAGACAAGTCAACCTCTCTGCGGGTCCTAAATTTTGTCCCAAGCTCTGGGATAACCTCAAATGCATAAATCTACATAAATACTCCACCAAAAACCCATCATCATCTTCATAGATTGCTACTCACAAGGACTTTGGAGGTGGATTTGAGCTTGAAGAAAAAGGTTCTATATGGGTCTTTTCTATTTCCCTCCTTTTATTCTTGTATTCTATTTGTTATGAGTAGCTAAATCCCATTAAGGGATTGATGTGATTCACATGTAAATATGGGTATTTGTAATGAACTCAATTTCTTTTATTAAAATCTATCTAATCTCTTCTATTCAATGTTTTATTTGATTTCGAAAACAATATGTGTTTGATTGTACATGACTCTCTTCATGAGTTGTTTGAGAAATTATATGTGTAGAGAATTGAGTATACATGATGCTTGGTTCTCTAATCTCAACTAAATAGGAGGATCAAACAAGGGTACATGACCCAAGTGAGATCTAGACTTATTAATCTCAAACTCTAATCATTCATGGGTAACCAAGACTATACATCCTAGGATTGTTTGCATGTGATAGGTTAAGCATCAACACTATACATGATAGGTTGGTGATTTTAACAAAGAGATTTGTCCCTTATGTGATAGATGTTCTCTCATTGTAAAACCAATTGTGGGTGGCCAATGCTATACATGATGGTTTAGGCACTCACAAGTGGTAAATAATCACTCATATACATCCTAGGGTGGTTACATTAGTTTATGACTTTTAATGTGAGTTCATTCTTTACCCATTGTTTGCTAGTTGAATTCATCAATTCCTTAATCCAAACCATATATCCATACCTTTTTAGAATAGTACATTTAGTTAGTTTTAGCTTAGCTTGCATCTTAGTTTTATTTCTCTTTAAAACCAAATCAATTTACTTTTCTTGAATTTTTACTTAAGCATTAGTTTAATCATAACTATCGCTCAATCTCTATGGAACGATACCTATACTTGCCATATACTAGTTTTATACTTGTTGGAGTGCATCTTAGGAATTTTTAAATTTGTTTGAATATTGCATACCACGACAAAATGCACGTTCAAATTGGCGCCGCTGCCGGGGATCAGTGTACATAGTTGTGATTAGATTTAGTTTTAGTTCTAGTTTAGTTATTTATTATTCGAGTTTCTTTTACTTTGCTTGCATTTGTTGTTTTGAACTTATTGGTGCGTAGGTACATGCACGGGAGACATTCCTTGAGAGGCGAAATAGTACCGGGATTTAACAATATTCATCGGATTGGAAGATTGATCTGACAGTTTGAGAACAACAACTGTGAAGAGGAGATGGCTGAAGAAACCACAACATATACCGGTTGAGGAACAAGGAACAAATGAGGAAGACTTGGGACTCACTATTGGGGAGTATACTCTTCCGTCAGTTGGG
Organism: Dipteronia sinensis; assembly: GCA_033220585.1. NCBI lineage: Eukaryota > Viridiplantae > Streptophyta > Magnoliopsida > Sapindales > Sapindaceae > Dipteronia > Dipteronia sinensis. The sequence goes on along the minus strand of CM065636.1, from coordinate 59,956,786 downwards.
GATGAGCAACCAACATCTATTTTTTTGGATGACACCGCTAGATTATATAAGTTGAAGGGGATGCATGTGAACTTGTTGCCGACCTTTCCTGGGCTTCCAACTGAGGATTGTCTTCAATTCATGGAGTATAGCGCAATGTTGAAGACATTTCCCATAGTAGTCTGGGACAGAGTATTGACTAGGGCACAGTTGTAGATGCGTTGTTTTCGATATCGTCTGAAGGATTGTGTCAAACAGTGGTACATGGCACTGAGGCCGGGAACGCTCACATCTTGTCCCTAAGTTTGTAAAGTGTTTTACAACAAATTTTCCCAACTGCAAAGGCAGGAGAATTGAAGATCAAGATCGCCACCTTTAGTAAAGAGGACGGGGAACCATTTCATGAAGGATGGGAGATATTTCATCTTTTACTTGCTCAGGTTCCACCACATACCTATCCTGAAGAATTGAAGGTCACTTTCTTCTACCAGGGTCTCTCCACCATTACTCAGATGATGGTGGACAATGCTCGTGGGGGTACAATCGCTGACAAGAGAGCTCAAGAGGCATATGAGATCATGGAGAAGCTAGCCCAAAATTCATAACAAAGGTCCTCAAACATAAGAAGGGGTGGAAAGATAGAGATTGATGGGAATACCAGAGTAGCCATAGAGATGTTAAGAATGGCTAAGGAAATGCAGTCAGTATAGAAGTTGATGAAGAATATGTTAAAGCCAACAGCTTAAGTGAACCAAATCACAGAGGAAACAGTGAATGGAGTAGATGGACAGTTGGAGCATGAAGAAGCCCAGATGTTAGGAGGGTTCCAAAGGTAGAGGAATGATCCCTACTCCAACCAATACAACCCAAGGTGGAGGAATCACCCAAACTTTTCGTGGTGCAATAACAACAATAGTGCAAACAACCAAGGGTATTAGAATCAAGGGTACAATAGGTACAACAATCAAGGAGGACCAAGCAATAATCAGTGGGGGAACTCAAGTAATAACCCACGGGGCAATTTCAACACTCAGGCAACTGCTTATCAGCTAAAGGTCAGATCACTTGGAGAAGAATTGAGGGACTTTATCAAAGCAACTGATGAAGCTTCAATAGCCATCAGAAACTCCCAAAATGCAAATAAGCAAATGTTGAAGAACTACATACAGTCAAATGACCAACGGGCGAATAGCATGGATGCCTCGATCAGGAGATTGGAGACTTAAGTTACTCAAATTGCAGAGGCTCTGTATAAGCAGGACAAAGGAAAATCCCAAAGTAATAATGAGCATATTAGGGTTATGGAGGTACTTCCAAAGAAGAGTAGGAAATTGGCCTTAGCTGAGGTAACACAAGACACAAAAATGGTTGTTGAGGATTTTTCAATAGAGAAGACAAATGAGTTAGAAGAAACTAGTCCAGTGAAGCTGGAGGATCCTGGTGATTTCATCATTCCAGTCACCATTGGAGAGTCAGAAAAAATGTGAGCATTTCTTGATATGGGAGCAAGTGTCAACATGATGCCCTTGAAGGTATATAGGCAGTTGAAGCTACAGCCCATGAAGGCCACTCCAATTGAACTCAAAATGGCCGACAACTCTCCAAAGACTCATTGTGGAATAGTTGAAGACGTACAATTAGACATCCATGGACTGAAAGTTCCAGTGGATTTCATTGTGTTGGAAGTAAAGGATGATGACTCATATGAGAGGGAGTGGAAGCTACTTCTAGGAAGGTCATTTATGGCCACAACTGGTATGGAAGTAAATATGGTTTCGAGGCACTTATCTTTTAGTTGTGGCGGAAACAAAGTTGAATTCCATGTCGACCGACCTGGTGAATGACTTTTTGAAGGGTGTTTTGTTTTGGAAGTGCCGAAGGGACGAAAGAAGAAAAGCAGAGTTTGTGACATTGTAAAGGCATTCGAGTTAGCCACAGAGATGGAAGAAGGGCATCAAGACGACTTTGAGGAAAAATAAGCCGTAAAAATGAAAGAGGCAATCTTTGATGAGAAAATACTTGAAGAGATATCTAGAGATTTTGAGCTAGAAAGAGAGAAGGAGTTAGAAGAAGAAAACAAAGAGCTTCGTCAAGAAATCAAACTTCTTGAGGAGAAGAATAAAGCTTTGAAGAAGAAAGTGTAAGAACTCTCCGATCTCAACAAAAAGATTAAAAAGAAAATTGTAAAGGTGGAGGGTAAGAAGAAAGCTATTTCGCAAGACTATGTTGAGTTAGCTAAGCTCTCGGAGGAGTTTGAAGAAGAATATGTAAGAAAAAAAGGAAGCTTTTGATGGAGGTTGAAAAGAAGTCAATTGTTTTGGGAGAGGTGAAAGAAGAGCTGAAGAAGAATGAGGAGGCCTTGAAGATTGCAAAAGTAAAGGAGTATGACAGCAAAGTGGAGAAAGAAGTCGAGTCGCTTAGGGTGCAACACTCAAAGGAACCTTAAGGCTTCGATCAAAGAAGGAGTTTTCCTTATACTCTTCCAACTTGTTATTTTTGTTCAAAACTGGGGCATATTTGTTAGGATTATGCTCAATAGCAAGAGTGTAATAATGTATTTGACAATCTTTTCATATTAATAAAGTGATTTCTAGTTTAACAAATCTTATAACATTTATACTTTAATTATTATAATTGTCAAAAGTAAATAATCATAAGGTCAAAAGACTATAAGAAAAGAAAAATTGTTCGTACATCTGGATATGTATGAGGTAGACACAATTCTTTAGTTAGTCTTGAATAATATTCACAACTTAAGATAAAGGTTGGGTGTCTTTATCTTGTTAAAGTTGTAGATTCTTTTGCTAGCATTTGAGTGGGATCAAATGTGTTATGATAAGTCTAAAATCATCAAAGTGTGGTGTCTTTGGGCAAAAGAATCTAGTGCATTGAATAGGATCATAGTGAAATACTTTATCCAGAACCGTCAATGGATAAAAGTTTTCACTTGAAGACAAACGGAGAGTCTATCTCAATCCTGAGATAAATGATGGACTTATGGTTGCAAGTGTTATCATTTAATCTATCAATGAGTACGCTTATATAGCATAGTCTTGCAAGGATAAATATGAAAACACAGCAGAAGCGTGACTAAAAACGAATTTAGTATAGTTTAAAATTTTTCCAATATTTAAACCTTAACCCTTTAATTAATTAAACATACATATATTCAAAAGATATCATACCTCTTGTCGCGTGATCCGATTGACTTAGAGTCGATGGTAATCCGCAAGATCTTCCAAACTGATCACGAATGTGAATGATCTAGGAGCATGGTCTCTCTTTTCTTTGAATTGCGTACCTCAGAATGGAAAAACAAAATCTTCTTTCCTGACTGTTAATCACAAAAACTCCAAGAGCCTAGAAAGATCGTTCCGGTCACTTTTGAATTCACAATCGTTATGATTGAAACTCGCGTGAACCTAAATCGAAAGTGTGCACAAAACATTTTTATGTAAAGGCTTGCAAGTGGACTATCGAATTTATAACTATCTTTCTCTCTTCCTCTTGGCCGAATTTTCACTATGTTCTAGAGTTGGAAATTTTTTTTTAAACAAGAGAATAGAGAATTCTTTCTCTAAAAAAAAAACTTTTTTTTCTATCACTATTAATTCCGAAATTAATAATATATATAGGTATACAAATCCTTTCCTAAAGAGGATTTACTTGGTGGGCAAGAATCCTATCTCTAGGTGGATTTATTTGGTGACAAAGAATCCTTTTTCAAAAAAAGATTTCTTTTCCACACCAAGACTCCTAATCCAACTCAAATAGTGTATTAGTGATTATATTAAAGACTTCCTTATTTGATTAGATAAATAAATTCTTTATTTATCTACTTACCAAATTAAGTCTTTTATATTTATTATACTACTATAATAGTTTACTACTAGGAAACATAATTCCTAGTAAAAAAAGATTTTGATTTTTAATTAAATAATTAATTAATCAATTAATTAATTTCCATTTAATCAAACAATAAAATAAAATAATATTTTAGGCTATAAATATAGTCTTGCCGCCCACACAAAAAATATGGGCCAAATATTATTTTCTTATTTTATTTAATCCATTCAGGCTTTAAATAAAAGCCCACAAATGAACCAAACTCCTTCTTACTAAAAGAAACAAGCTCACATGCCTCTCATTAATATATTAATACAATTTGAGCAGCCTATTGAATAAATAATGTGCAAATTATATTCTTAATATATTAAATACAATTCTAGATGGACCCATAAATTAGTCCGGTAGAATATATTAAGTGATCCATGCAAGTCTGTGTGGATTGGGGATCTTGGCGGGCTATCTAAATTTAAGCTTCAATAGACATAACCTAATCACAATCAATAAATGATTCACTTAGGTCCGATCTATTAATTTTAGCTCATTCCACTAAAGAGCTAAAATTGAACTCTTAAATAAAGATAGAATAAGAAGATGTTTCTCATCCATACCCTAGACAATCTTATTGGAGATAGTGTATCCTCGTGTATAATATCAGTAATCGCCAAGAGCTCATAGACCGCCTATAGCTCTCCTAGTTACCATATTTACTCATATGACCACGTTTTGAACTTGGATATTTTGACTTGTCCAGAAGCCATGTTTTCAATAGACATTATCGAAAACTCATTGTTGAGATTTAATATCCAGTACCTCAAAAAATCCATATGATAATATTATACTCTCATTCAATAAATTGAGCCACGATGTCCATATATATAAATGAAGTCCTCTATCGATTAACAAATTAATACCACCAAAATATCGATGATAGACTATGCTATATAATCATACTCATTGATAGCTCAAATGATAACACTTGCAATCATAAGTCCATCATTTATCTCAGGATTAAGATAGACTCTTCGATTGTCCTCATAATTAAAAGACTTGTATCTACTGACGGTTCTAGATAAAATATTTCATTGTGATCATGTTCAATGCACCCAGTGCACTAGATTCTTTTACTCGAAGACCCCTTCAATGATTTTAGACTCATCATAACTCATTTGATCCCACTCAAATGCCAGCAAAAGAATTCTACAACTTTATCATGATAAAGGTGCCCAACCTTTAATTTAAGTTGTGAACGTTTATTCAAGACTAACTAAAGAATTTTGTCTACCTCATACATATCCAGATGTACGAACAATTCTTCCTTTCTCATAATCTTTTGACCTAATGATTATTTACTTTGACAATTATCATTATAAATGCTATAAGATTTTGTAAAACCAGAAATCACTTTATTAATATGAAAAGATTGTCAATTACAATATTACACTCTTGCTATTGAGCATAATCCTAACAATCTCCCACTTGCGCTATAGCAAGTGTGTCATATCTCTCATTCCCATGTTCTCTAGATGCCCATCAAAACTCTTCTGAGGTAGAGCCTTTGTGAAAGGATCCGCTATATTTTCTGCTGATGCAATTTTGGTAATTGTCACGTTACCCCTATGCACAATCTCCCGTAAAACATGATACTTCCTTTCAATGTTTTACCTCTCTTATGACTTCTTGGTTCTCTCGAATTAGCAACTGCTCCACTGTTTTCACAGTAAATACTGATCTGCTTATTCGCATTAGGAACTATTTCCAAGTCAATCAAGAATTGATGGAGCCAAACAGCCTCTTTGGCAGTTTCGCATGCAGCAACATACTCAGCTTCCATGGTGGAATCAGCAATACAAGATTGCTTGATACTTCTCTATATGACTGCTCATTCTCCTCCTATAGTAAACACAGATCCTGATGTGGATTTTCTGGAGTTAGAATCTGACTGGAAATTAGAATATGTATACCCAATGGGAATTAAATCTCCTCTAGAGTATACAAGCATATAATCTCTTGTTCTCTTGAGATACTTGAAAATATGCTTGACTGCCGTCCAGTGATCAGGACCAGGTTTAGATTGAAACCTTCTAACTATGCCAATAGAAAAACAAATGTCTGGTCTAGTGCAAAGCATTGCATACATGAGACTTCCAACTGCCGAGGTATATGGAACTCTACTCATGAATTGCTCTTCATGCTGATTCTTAGGAACTTGTTCCTTAGAAAGTTTGATTCCATGTTTGAAAGGTAACATACCTTTCTTGGAATCCTGGATGGAAAACCTAGACAATAGTTTATCTATGTATGAAGCTTGGGATAATGCAATTGTTTTATTCTTTCTATCCTTTATTACTTGGATACCTAGAATAAAACTAGCTTCTCCTAAGTCCTTCATATCAAATTGTTTTGGTAACCATTCTTTTACTGATGTCAATACACATACATTGTTTCTAATGAGTAGTATATCATCAAGATAGAGAATTAGGAAAACCAACTTGTCGCCCTTTATCCTTTTATATACACAAGGTTCGTCAGGATTCTGAATAAATCCAAAACCTTTCACAGCTTGATCGAACCTTATGTTCCAGGATCTGGATGCCTGTTTTAATCCATATATGGATTTCTGCAACTTGCATACCTTTTCCATTTGGCCCTTTTCAATGAATCCTTCTGGTTGCATCATATAGATGCTTTCATCAAGATTTCCATTAAGGAAAGCTGTCTTGACGTCTATTTGCCAAATCTCTAGATCTAAAGATGATGCAATGGATAAGAGTATCCTAATGGATTTCAGCATGGCCACAGGAGAGAAGGTTTCCTCATAATCGATACCTTATTTCTGTGTGTAACCTTTAGCTACCAATCTAGCTTTAAAAGTTTCCACCTTTCCATCCATACCTCTTTTCCTCTTGTATACCCACTTGCACCCAATGGGTTTTATCCCTTTAGGAAAGTCTACAAGGGATGAGACTTTGTAATTGAACATGGATTCAATCTCGGATTGCATTGCCTTTTGCCAATGATGACAATCAACATCCTCCATTGCTTCCTTATAAGTGTAGGGATCATCGTCGTCCAGGAGATTCTCCACTGATTATCCCAGACCGATGTATCTCTCGGGTTGTGTACTAACCCTCCCACTACGACGAGGAATGGTAGGTTGTTGATTTTGTGTTGGAGTGGAACTTACAATTGGGCTAGGTTGTAAAACCTCTTGTGGAATTGTATCTTCTGACATCTCATTCAGGACAATTCTACTTTTGGGCACAAAATTATTCATATAGTCCTTTTCTAGAAATGAAGCATTTATTGAAACAAATACTTTTAGATCTGAAGGACTATAGAAATAATATACTTTAGTTCCTTTTGGATACCCCACAAATATACATGTTTCCGAACGGGACTCCATCTTTTCTGTCTTTCCTTTAAACACATGTGTAGGACAACCAAATATCCTCAAGTGTTGTAAACTAGGCTTTTGCCCAGTCCATAACTCATATGGTGTTTGAGGAACCGACTTAGATGGTACATCGTATCGAATGTATATTGCAGTTTGTAGAGCATATCCCTAAAAAGAAATAGGAAGCGTTGAATAACACAACATTGACCTAACCATGTCTAAAAGAGTTATATTTCTTCTTTCTGCCACCCCATTTTGTTGAGGTGTACCTGGTGCAGAAAACTGAGAAACTATCCCATTATCAATAAGATATTGCTGAAACTCTCCAGATAGATATTCTCCACCATGATCAGATCTCAAGATTTTATGTGTTTCTCAAGTTGATTTTCTACTTCACCCTTGAATGCTTTGAACATGTCAAAAGCATCCAACTTATGTCTCATGAGATACAGATAGCCAAATCTCGAGTAATCATCTGTGAAGGTGATGAAGATATCCACCTCTATCCTGAATGCTCATAGGACCACATACATCAGTGTGTATTAATCCTAAACATTCAGTTGCTCTTGTACCTTTGGTTGTGAATAGCCTTTTGGTCATTTTACCTTCCAAAAAAGATTCACAAGTTGGTAGATCATCAACCTTTAAGTAACTTAAAGGTCCATCACATACCAATCTTTTAATCCTATTAAGGTTAATATGACCTAGGCGTAAATGCCAAAGGTAGGTTTCATCTTTTGATAATTTTACTCTTTTATGATTAGGTTCCGTTAATTCTGTGTCTAACGAGTGAGAGATATTTCTATGCAAAAGGAATAGACCGTTTTCCAATGTACCTTTGCAAACAATTTTGTCATTCTTACTAATAATAAAAGCTTTATTAAAAGTAACCAAATATCCAAATTTATTTAAACAAGAAACTGAAATTAAATTCCTCTTGAATTGAGGTACATAATAAACGTCTATTAAATCTAAATGCATACTAGAATCTAAAATAACTCTAATATCTCCCACTGCACTTGCAGACACTAACGTTTCGTTGCTCAAGCGCAAGCTGATTTCATCTTTATTCAGCCTTCTCCTTTCTTAGAACCCCTGCAAGGAATTACAAAAATGATTAGTGGCTCCAGAGTCTATGATCCAAGAATCTGTAGAATCTGCCAGAAAACATGTTTCAAGATAATTAATATTACCTTCTTCCTTCTTATTCTGGGACTTTGGGCCATTTCTTTTCCAATGTCCCTTTTCACCACAAAGGAAGCATTTCCCTTTGATCTTGGTTACTTTCTTGGTTTCCTTCTTGGTAGGCCCAAGTTGTTTTTTCTTCTGTTGTTTCTTGACCTTCTGATGGGTCTTAACAGTAGCAACTTTACCAACCGAATGAATCTCTTGACCTTTGTTTTTCACAAGGATCTTTTCAGCGCTTTGAACATCTTGCATCAGGCCTTGCAAGGTGTATTCCTTATTGTTCAAGGTGTAGTCCAACTTGAACTGATCAAAGGAATCCAATAGTGAGTTAACAATCATGTCAATTTTTGTCTCACCATCTATCTCAGCACCATTTAGTTCTGCAACATTGAGATGTGCTATGACTTTCATCATGTGATCTTTCACAGCCTGTCCAGGTTTCATCCTAAGATTCATAAAAGCAGTCACTGCCACTCTCTTAGTCGACCTAGACCTCATAGCAAACATCTCTTCCAGAGACATCATTATATCAGCAGCAGACTCCATTTCTTCATGGTGCTGTTGCAACATGCCGGAGATAGTGGCCATAATGTAACATTTGGCCATATCATCTGAAGTCTTCCAATGCTCATACTCATCTCTTTGCAAAATATTAGATTCAATATTAGGAAGGGGTGGTTTAGGAGTAGTAAGAAAAAACTTATGTTTTTCACTTTGCAGCAACAACCCAATTTTCCTTTTCCATGTGACATAATTATCTCCAGTTAAAGTGTTGTCTTTCAAGATGTTCATAAGTGATGGAGTCATGATTTCTGAATAAAACAAAATTATATATGAGCAAATAATCATGATAAAGCACTTTTTAAATATTTATCTTGAATTAAATAAATAATTCAATCATAAAAATTCAACGGTGATCCAACATAAACGTTACGCCTCCTCTAGGAGTACGTAGCATTTACCAGTTGGATTAGGTCCCACCTAATTGTTAACATAACAACCAGCGTTTTAAATTTTAGCCTTGCAATTTTATTAACAAGAACTCTCGGGGGGGGGGGGGATATTAATAAAATCACACTGAGTGTGTTACCAAGATATCGACCCTCAATTTTCTCTCACGAAAATCCCTCCTCTAGGAGTAAATTTCGTTTAAGTCAATTGTCTAGTCTATCCTTGTAAGGAAATATTTTGCTAAATTCCATTTATGGACGCCCCTCGGGGGGATTACCAATAAATAATAAAGCTCAACTAACCTTGGAGGCCATAGGTGTTCTAACATACCTTCTCCCACTCAATTATTTAAGGCATGTGATTAAATTCCATAGAATGATTTTACCAAGTTATCTAGATGCCAATTAAATACCTAAATCATTCAATGCATGTTCATACCAAAAGAGATATATGAGTGGCACTCCTATTCTATATGACATGTTATCATACAACAACAAATATTGTAATATTTACGAAATATAAACAGCTACAATTTTTGTCCATCCTAGAAAAGCAAGTAAATTACATTTGTTTGGAATACAAAATATTCCTTCTTGGCGAACAAGTCTTCAAGCAGCTATCATCCATTTCCTCACCCCCTCGGCTACCACCTTTGGGTGTGCACACCCCTTGGGTCCATAAAGGGCTACCATGCGCAGCCCATTATGCCCAAAGGACTGTCATGCGCAGCCCATGACACATAAGTGGCTGCCGTGTGCAGCCCATGCACCTAACAAGCGTAGCTACGCACTAACGTGCACGCACGCTTGTTTCCATGGTGTGCACGGTACCAAGCTTGTTCTGATTGCTTCCTCTTCCGCTTCTAATTCTTCAACTCTTCGAATCTTCGAAACTTGAATGTATTACTGCAGATTTTACACAATAAATTACTGCAGTATTTTTTTTTAATTCACTGCAGTAATTTTTACACAAGAAAAACTGCACTATTTTATACAAAAAAAAAACTGCAGTATTTTTTAATACAAAAAAAATAGAGAATCTAGCAACTACCAAGAAGGAACTTATGAAGATAATAGCCCACCCTTCTTGTTACAATTCCGAAACAAAAATACATTGAAATTCTAGGACCAAAATCGAGCAATAACAATTCACTTTATAATAACATATATAAATCCATACATGCCACATGTAATTATATATGCAAATACCTAAAGTGTCATCTCTTTCTAAAACATGCATAATCACAATAAAAAGAAATAGATTCACATATATATATATATATATACGTTAATTAATTAAAGGGTATAACCTGGCTCTTATACCAATTGTAGGGAAAAATACGAAAACGCAGCGGAAGCGTGACTAAAAACGAATTTAGTATAATTTAAAATTTTTCCAATATTTGAACCTTAACCCTTTAATTAATTAAACATACATATATTCAAAAGATATCATACCTCTTGTCGCGTGATCCGATTGACTTAGCGTCGATGGTAATCCGCAAGATCTTCCAAACCGATCACGAACGTGAATCACCTAGGAGCATGGTCTCTCTTTTCTTTGAATTGCGTACCTGAGAATGGAAAAACAAAATCTTCTTTCCTGACTGTTAATCACAAAAACTCCAAGAGCCTAGAAAGATCGTACTGGTCACTTTTGAGTTCATAATCGTTATGATTGAAACTCGCGTGAACCTAAATCGAAAGTGTGCACAAAACATTTTTATGTAAAGGCTTGCAAGTGCACTATCGAATTTAGAACTGTCTTTCTCTCTTCCTCTTGGCCGAATTTTCACTATGTTCTAGAGTTTGAATTTTTTTTTTAAACAAGAGAATAGAAAATTCTTTCTCAAAAAAAAAACTTTTTTTTCTATCACTACTAATTCCGAAATTAATAATATATATAGGTATACAAATCCTTTCCTAAAGAGGATTTACTTGGTGGGCAAGAATCCTATCTCTAGGTGGATTTACTTGGTGAAAAGAATTCTTTTTCAAAAAAAGATTTCTTTTCCACACCAAGACTCTAAATCCAACTCAAATAATGTATTAGTGATTATATTAAAGACTTCCTTATTTGATTAGATAAATAATTTCTTTATTTATCTACTTACCAAATTAAGTCTTTTATATTTATTATACTACTATACTAGTATACTACTAGGAAACATAATTCCTAGTCAGAAAAAGATTTTGATTTTTAATTAAATAATTAATTAATCAATTAATTAATTTCCATTTAATCAAACAATAAAATAAAATAATATTTTAGGCTATTATTATAGCCTTGCCGCCCACACAAAAAATATGGGCCAAATATTATTTTCTTATTTTATTAAATCCATTCAGGCTTTAAATAAAAACCCACCTGTGAACCAGACCCATTCTTACTAAAAGGAACAAGCCCAAATGCCTCTCATTAATATATTAATATAATTTAAGCAGCCCATTAAATAAATAATGTGCAAATTATATTCTTAATATATTAAAACAATTCTATAAGGACCCATAAATTAGTCCGGTAGATTATATCAAGTGATCCATGCAAGTTCGTGTGGATTGTGGATCTTGGCGGGCTATCTAAATTTAAGCTTCAATAAACATAACCTAATCACAATCAACAAATGATTCACTTAGGTTCGATCTATTAATTTTAGCTCATTCCACTAAAGAGCTCAAATTGAACTCTTAAATAAAGATAGAATAAGAAGATGTTTCTCATTCATACCCTAGACAATCTTATTGGAGATAGTGTATCCTCGTGTATAATATCAATAATCGTCAAGAGCTCATAGACCGCCTATAGCTCTCCACTTACCATATTTACTCATATGACCACGTTTTGAACTTGGATATTTTGACTTGTCCAGAAGCCATGTTTTCAATAGACATTATAGAAAACTCAACGTTGAGATTTAATATCCAATACCTCAAAATATCCATATGATAATATTTTACTCTCATTCAATAAATTGAGCCACGATGTCCATATATATATAAATGAAGTCCTCTATCGATTAACAAATGAATACCACCAAAATATCGAGGATAGACTATGCTATATAATCATACTCATTGATAGCTCAAATGATAACACTTGCAATCATAAGTCCATCATTTATCTCAGGATTAAGATAGACTCTCTGATTGTCCTCATAATGAAAAGACTTGTATCTACTGATGGTTCTAGATAAAATATTTCATTGTGATCCTGTTCAATGCACCCAGTGCACTAGATTCTTTTACTCGAAGACCCTTTCGATGATTTTAGACTCATCATAACTCATTTGATCCCACTCAAATGCCAGCAAAAGAATTCTACAATTTTATCAAGATAAAGGTGCCCAACCTTTAATTTAAGTTTTGAACGTTTATTTAAGACTAACTAAAGAATTTTGTCTACCTTATACATATCTAGATGTACGAACAATTCTTCCTTTATCATATTCTTTTGACCTTATGATTATTTACTTTGACAATTATCATTATAAATGTTATAAGATTTTGTAAAACCAGAAATCACTTTATTAATATGAAAAGATTGTCAATTACAATATTACACTCTTGCTATTGAGCATAATCCTAACAAGTTTATCCTCGATAGAGGACTTCATTCATAGATATGGTTATCGTGGCTCCATTTATTAAATGAGAGTATAATATCATCATATGGATGTTTTGAGGTATTGGATATTAAATCTAAACGTTAAGTTTTCAAAAGTGTCTATTGAAATATGGCTTCTGGACAAGTCATAATATCCAAGTTCAAAATGTGGTCATATGGGTAAATATGGTAACTTGGAGAGCTATAGGCAGTCTATGTTCTCTTGGCGATTACTTGTATTCTTCACGATGATACATTATCTCCAATAAGATTGTATAGGGTACGAATGAGAAATGTTATCTTATTCTATCTTTATTTAAGAGTTCAATTTTCGCTCTTTAGTGGAATGAGCTAAAATTAATAGATCGGACCTAAGTGAATCATTTGTTGATTGTGATTAGGTTATGTCTATTGAAGCTTAAATTAGATAGTCCGCCAAGATCCCCAATCCGTACGAACTTGCATGGATCACTTGATATATTCTACCGGACCAATTCTGGGTCCATCTAGAACTGTTTTTGGATTTCGGAATCCAAAGGTTTTGGAGAGGTGCGGTCTTATGTGATCAAGACATGTGGTAACTCTTGAAAAAGGCTTGGAATGGGTGGCCAAGGATGTAGGAATCCTAGGGTGGCCCCAATGGGGTGCGTTCAGCATTCCATTAATACATTAAGAATATAATTTGCATAGTTTAAATAAATGGGCTGCTAAATTATATTTATGTATTAATTTAAGGCATGTTGACTTGTTTCTTTTATAATAAGAATGGCCTAGTTCACATGTGGACTTTTTATTAAAGTTCAATGGATTTAATCAAATGGAAAAATAATATATTGCACAAGTATATACTTGGGCGGCAAGGCTAATTAATTAGTCTAATATATTGTTTTATTTTATTAATTAATCAAATGGAAATTAATTGTTTGGTTAAAAGTTAAAATCTTTTTCTATCTAGGAGTAGGACTCTTAGTGTCATACTATTGTTGGTAGTATGGTAAATATCAAAGACTATATTTGATAAGTAGATAAATAAAAGTATTTTATTTATCTAGTCAAATTAGGAAGTTTTTGATATAGTCACAATTTTAATATTCAATAATTTATTATTGGATAATACACTCATGAGTTGGAATACGGTTAAAACTCAAAATTGATAGGAGACTTGGAGAAGAAGTAATCCTACTTGTGTGAGGATTTGACTACAAGGTAGAAATCCTACTTGAGTGAGAATTTTGGCCACCCTATATATATATTATTATTAAATTCGAAATTAATAATGTGAGTTAAAAAAAAAGTTTTTTTTTTTAAAGAAAGAATTTTTATTCTCTTGCTTTTGAATAAATAAAAAAAAACCTTCCAACTCAAGAAAGGGGTGTAGAAATCGGCCATAGAGAAGAAGAATAAGGAGCGTTTCATTTTCGATAGTACATTAGAAGCTTTTACATCAAAAGGCTTAATGTACAAGATGGAATTAGGGTTCACCCGAGTTTTCGATTAAAAGATTGAGAATTCACAAGTGACCAAGCGTTCTTTATTTTCTCTACGAGGATTATTGTGACTAACAAAAAGAAAAAGATTTTTGTTTCCATCCTCAGGTTTACAATTCAAAGAAAGGGAGCCCACACTCCTAGGTGATTCATGTTCGTGATTGGATTGGAAGATCTTGCGGATTCAATTCGAAGCAAGCAGATTCAATTTGATGCTAGTTCAATAGTCACGAGAAAAAAGTATGATACTTTTAATTATATGTCAATTAATCTAGGGTTAAGGTTCTTTCTTTTCAAGGAAATTTTTTTTAAATATACCACCCAAGTTTTTGCTTCTGCCGCGTGTTTTTCCCTACAACATTAAGGCCCATTGTTACAAGTTTCAAAGGGTTAAGAACAATCAAAATAGGTCTAAGAGGAACCCAAGTGAAGTTAGGAAGATATGGGTTAGGAAGGACCTAGTGGATGAAATGAGGGCTAAGGAGAAAGGATCTCTAGGAAGAACTTTGGCATCCAAATAGGTGGTCAAGAGAAATGGATCCTTTCAATCTGTCACATCACCCTTGGTTGACCCAAATTCCAACAAACATACTTTACATTGATAAATTGTATTTCTTTACAAAAAGTATTGTCGGATGTCACAAGTTATTTTCTCATGCATTTTAAGCTACCTTGACTGTGAAATATCCTCATGAGCATTTAAAGGTGTAGGTGATTTTTAGTCTAGAGAAATTTTGTTGTGAAATCCTTTAGTAATTTAGATAATGGACTTTGATAGTGTGAATATGATTATTTAGATTTGTTATATGATAAATAAGGCAAGTATAGTTCATAAAAATAGTTTTCATGTGCATGAAATCTGATCAGGGCACGAAAATTCAAGAGGGCAAGAAAAAGTGCAGAAAGGTGACAAACAAGGTCAGTGCATGGGTAAGACACTAGTGTACTACCCGTGCAGTCACCCATGTACAGGGAAAAGGGTTGAACTAGAAGGAAACTGCGCGGGTAGATGCACGGGTGAGACACACATGTTATACCCATGCTACAAAGAGGATACATACAGATCTGAGGCATTTGCACGGGTACCTTACCCGTGCTATCGGGAGTATATATATAAGACGTCTTTTTCATGGTAGGGCTCACAACTTAAAAAATTTCATTCTCCCTCCTCTCTTGCTACAACCTAAGGTAATCAGTGTGTCCCACGTTTTCAATCTCTACAAGAAAGGTACAGATTCTTGCACTTGATTTGTTTTTCATTGATTGAATATAGATTGTGTGATTCTCCTCTTCCCCAACCTCTCTAAATAGGCATGACCTACAAAGTTTTGAACAACCCATTCAATTTTTCAAGTTTTATAGCATACTCTTTACTGATTGATGATGGGTTTTGTTGTGATTATTTCATGGAGAAGTGTTGTGATTAGTTTTGAATGATAATATAACCACTCTTTGCATAAAAATTGGACACTCTAGTTTGCTTTATTTTAAGGTTTTTGAAGTCATGAATGTAGGATAAGGGTGCCATAATATGTGCTAATAATGTTGAATGAATTTTGATGAATTAATTGAGTGATTGGGATGTTTTGAATGCATGAAAGTGGCAATGTGTTAAAGGGAAAAGTGCAGATATCAGTGACTGCACGGGTACCTGCCCGTGCTATACCCATGCACTGAAGGGTTCATTCTCTGTTTGACAAACTACACGAGTAACTGCATGGGTACCTTTTCTTTGGGTAAATAAATAGTATCACAGAAAGAGAAAAAGAATGTACAAATACAAGAGGCATACCCTAGGAAGCAAAGCAAGAGCTTAACAAAGGCTCAAAAAAGCTCAACGCACAAGCAAACAGGAAAGCGAGAGCTAGACAAGGGCTCAAAACAAGTACAACAAGAGCAAATCTTAAAACCTATGCTATACCCGTGTACTTAGGCATTCAGGCCAGATATTTTGCACAATAGATTGTTGTCTATCCTTGTGGTTTCTTGGAACAATACATTTCTCAATGAGTGTTTTCTTTTACAGATGTCAGGAAGAACAAAAACACTGTAAAGAAACAGGGAACAAGAGAAAGCAAAAAGAAAAGCTACATGATCTACCCCCATGCACCTTGAACAGAGATTTTGAGAGACGGTTGGAGTATTTTAGTCAGAGTGATGTTGTGGAAGAATGTGGCATAGCTCTATCAGAGCTTGAAGACACTCTAATCCCTACTATAGTGGATGAAAGGGGATGGAGGGCTTTTGTTAGCTCACCTCCATGTTTTTTTTGCAGAAGGATAGTGCAAGAGTTTTACGTCGGCATGGTTTCTGACAACTTCATAAGAAGAGTGGCTATGTTGGTAAGAGGAGTAGAGGTACAGATGAATATAGACAACATTCAGAGATACCTAAGAACAGAGCTTCCAAAGGACCCACTAATTTTGAGTGGAATGAAAGATAGGGTTACTTGGAACGACTATTTATTCGAGAAGAACCTGGACCTAGCTAATGATCTGGTGATCAACCCGATGGACTTCTGGGTGAACCCAACCTTCCCAGTCAAGCACAACAACCTAAAGATGGAACTGGGATTCTGGCATGTGTTCATTTCACACTCACTCCGGCCAT
This sequence comes from Dipteronia sinensis, assembly GCA_033220585.1. Taxonomy (NCBI): domain Eukaryota; kingdom Viridiplantae; phylum Streptophyta; class Magnoliopsida; order Sapindales; family Sapindaceae; genus Dipteronia; species Dipteronia sinensis. The sequence continues at coordinate 59,939,725 of CM065636.1, read as the reverse complement.
GAACATACATGATGAACCTATCATTTGAGACAGCCACCATACTACATTGTAGCCAACATAACCAGCCAATCAATGTGGCATGTATTATTAAGACAAAAATCTTGGTAGTAGGAAACAAGAAGTTAGACATGCAATCATTGATCTTTCCATGCTTAATCACTGAATTTTGTAGGCAGCAAGGTGTGTATCTTAGCAAGGAAAGGTTTGAATGGACATAAGCTGATTTGGATATCAAGACATGGTGCACTTTGTAAATAGAACGAGATTTGACAAGCAGCAAGAAGAAAACAAGAAGAAAGAAGACCAAGACTGGAGCAGGTTCAAGTACTCAACAATATGAGTATATGGATATGGATGAAGAACATCTAAGGGATCACCAGGAGGGTCCAATGCCAGATCCAGCAGTTAGGAGTGACCAAGCACCTTGGCAGTAGTTGATCTCAGGGATGTCGAGTCTTCAGACCTCAATGGATTCATTGAGATCCACGTTCACTTTAGAGATCAGGGATGCCAAGGGTAGCATTGAAGACTTGTGGGAAAATGTGACAGGTATGAAAAAGGATTTGAACATGATTCCTTATAAGAGAAGGAAAAAGCCGACCATCACTCGGGAGCACACATCAGGAGGGCCTACCATTGATCAGGATTTCCATGCAGCTATAGAGATGTCAAGGAGAGAGCATGAGGAGAGGCTCAAAGCTCAACAGGATCCAAAATAGAAGGGACCTATGATAGAGGAGGATGAGTCAGATTCGGATGATGATTGATTGATTTAACTTGCCATAGTTATGAAATTTTCTTTAGTATTTCTTTAGTAATGTAGGATTAAACTTGATTATTTTCATGGCGTTTTTAATTTGCTAGTTGTTTAATTTCTAGAACAATTTAGTTTGGATGATTGTGGATATTATTTTTGTTTGAGATATATTTTAGTTTGAGATATTTTCTTGTGGTTGATTAATCTTTGTGGTTACAAATTGTCTTTATTGATAGGTTCTTTATCTCTTGGATTCAACACACCGGCCACTTGCGTGTCTTGGAGAGACAATCAAGCCAAGAGTGCTCATAAAAAGGGCGAGAACCTACCCATTTGGCGACCGCAAGATAAGAATCACCTTGGTTTAATATTTTCATCTCAAACTCATGAATTTCATTTTCTTTATCTATGTGTATAGACGGTTTGAATATGTGATGATTATGGATATATGTATTGCATATATTAGAGAATGAATGTGTGGATAGTTGTGAATGGATGAAAATTTCGATCTCTAAATTTTGCATTTATTGATTCATATATTTTTAGGAATGGATGGGCCGAAGGCCCTTGTGGATATTGCACACTAATTACAGGTTTTCATTTTCATATAGCCCAACTTGGTTTGGGGATTTTTGAATTCATGCATATATCTATACAGGATTGAGCATATAGTGATACTCGGTTTGGGGGTCATCATGTCCCCATTCCGGCAATTTTGATTGAAAGAGATTGCTTGATGATGGATTGTGCTTAAATGACGATATTACATTTTAATGCCTTATTTTATGATGAGCTAAGAGTTGTGTCTTTTATTTTGTGGGCATTGATTGTGCGTGATTAGTGCATAGGTTCGTGTGTTTTGTGTCATGTTAGGTGCGCGCCGCTGGACTGGGCTCTCTTGTCTTCAACATTGAGGACAATGTTAGGTTTTGTTTGGGGGTGTAGACGCCTTTTCAAGTCGTTTTTTTGTGTGTTTTGAGTCATTTTTCGTGTCAATTTTTTCAAATTTGCTGTCTAGGAGATAATCTTGAGCAAAGTGTTTGTGGCGACTTTGTGTATACCGTGTGTGCTTGTTCATAGCTCTTAGTCACTTTATGGGTCTCACTTGCATTACATAGGTTAGTCCCATCTTTTGGTGTCTAAGTTGAGGGGATTCGGTGCTCAAGCGCCTTGTTTTAATAGTGGAGACAACCCTTGTGAGTTTCAGAAACACAAGCCAAAAGTGCGCAATTAGAGCGAAAATGTTTTTCAAATCTTTAAACACTTTTCAAACACCATGCATAGTCTCATTACACCAAAATCATCATGTGTCATAGAACATGCATCATTAAAGTGGACTGCTTGACTGAGACTTTTATTCCCTTGGTAGATGGATTCTTTGAGGTGATACTGGGCAATGTGTGTTTTTAGCCACTTAAAATGCCAAATATTCCCATCCTTAATATGTGTGCTCCCAAGCCAATTTTGAAGCCAAACACATTTAGACTTTTTCATTCTACACCAATATTATCCATTACCCAAGCAACCTAAACAAGCCAACCCTCACTTGATTGATCTTGTTAAGCCTTAGGAATGAATGTAAAATGTGCTCTAAATTGTCAAATGGCGTGGACAGAGGCAAACAAGTGTTGAGTTTTTAAAATATGTGCAAAATTCAAAGGCAAGAAAATAAATCAAAGAAACAATCAATCAAAAGAAAAGAAAAAAAGAAAAGAGAAGCAAAAAGAAAGAAAGAAAGAAATATGCTTCAATTGCCTTATTTAAATTGAAAGCACTACTCAAAGGGGTAACAAGAGTAGTTAGAAATTGCACTTGAAATTTTATGAATGCCTGGATGCCTTATTTTATATTTGTGTTTAGAAGTGGTGTTGCATGAGAAATGAAATGTTTAGAAGTAGAATGTATTGCCTTAACTTGGTTGATTAGTGCATTGTGCCTAAATTCCCATTCTTCCTAATCACCAATAACCTTAACCCCATTACAACCAAATGGAAAAGACCTAGTTGATCTTAATGGAAATCTAACTTGGGAATACTTGTCGATGCATTCTCTTTCCACGTTCTTGGCACTTGGTTCTTTCATGAGACTGTTTCACTAAAAAAAAGAGTTCATCTTGTATGAAATGTATGCAACAACTTTGATTCCATTACATAAACTCTTTTGCATACATATTGCATGAGTGTGAACCTAGGTTCTGAGAGGAAATATAAGAGAGAACCCATGTGAGAACCTAGGTTGAAGCGAATTATGCTCGGGGCGAGAGAGTGAGTAGTTTCCAAAGCAATGGGGCTTAAAGTGTGGGATTCGTGTCGTGCGAGTTTCCCTCTTACGGTGCTTTGGAGTTATTTAGAACATTTTGCATTAGAATCTTCCTCACTCTCATTATCTCTGACTTATCTCTTGATTAGTTGGCTTGCAGCTTATCTGTTTGAGTCTATGTATTTTTAGATCGAGTCATGTTTGTGTGTTTAGAGTCTATATCTTGTTATGATTGGAGTTTGCTCGAGGACGAGCAAAGGTTTGGTTTCGGGGTATTTGATCGAACCGAAAATATCATACATTTTGGCCCTCGTATCCTTTCTCTTTGTTTCGTTCTTGAGCGTTTTTATGTATATTTATGGCTCTTTTCGTTATTCCAGGCATTAGGTAAAAAAGCATGAAGAGGGGCAAAAAGGACTAATTGGTGCATAAAAGAGATGAAGAAGGCAATAGTGCACGGGTAGCACACCTGTGCACTCACCCGTGCACCGGAAGATGGAAATTTGGAAAGATCTCAGTGCAGGGGTAACTGCACTGGTAACACCCGTGCAACCACCTGTGCAATCCACCAGACCAGGGAGCAAAGCCTCTGGCAAAGATCAACTGCACGGGTAATGCACGGATCACCTACCTATGCACATTGCACAAGTCGGGAAGGAAATGAAGATTTCACGGGTAAATACACGGGTACCTTACCCGTGCTATACGGGATTCTCAACTCGCCACATTAGCATTTTGGCCTAATTTTGAAGGAAGTATAAATAGTTTCATATCTTATTTTTCAAAAGAGAGACCCACGACCATACACCCATTCCATTGTTTCTTTCTCTCTCTAAATCTTAAAAACATTTCTCTCTCAATACTCCACCAAAAACCCATCATCAACTTCATAGATTGCTACTCACAAGGACATTGGAGGTGGATTTGAGCTTGAAGAAATAAGGTTCTATATGGGTCTTTCCTATTTCCCTCATTTTTATTCTTGTATTCTATTTGTTATGAGTAGCTAAATCCCATTAAGGGATTAATGTGATTCACATGTAAATATGGGTATTTGTAATGAACTCAATTTCTTTTATTAAAATCTATATAATTTGTTATATTCAATGTTTTATTTGATTTAGAAAACAATTTGTGTTTGATTGTACATGACTCTCTCCATGAGTTGTTTGAGAAATTATATGTGTAGAGAATTGAGTATACATGATGCTTGGTTCTCTAAGCTCAATTGAATAGGAGGATCAAACAAGGGTACATCACCAAGTGAGATCCGGACTTATTAATCTCACCTAACTCTAATCTTTCATGGGTAACCAAGACTATACATCCTAGGATTATTTGCATGTGATAGATTAAGCATCAACACTATACATGATAGGTTGGTGATTTTAACAAAAAGATTTGTCCCTTATGTGATAGATGTTCTCTCATTGTATAAACAATTGTGGGTGGCCAATGGTATACATGATGGTTTAGGCACTCACAAGTGGTACATAATCACTCATATACATCATAAGGTGGTTACATTAGTTTATGACTTTTAATGTGAGTTCATTCTGTACCCATTGTTTGCTAGTTGAATTCATCAATTCCTTAATCCACATACCATATATCCATACATTTTTAGAATAGTACATTTAGTTAGTTTTACCTTAGCTTGCATCTTAGTTTTATTTCTGTAGCATGTTGGAACACTAGGGGTCTGAATTCCACCCCTAAACAATCATTGTAATCCTAGAATTCTCAATATCACTAAAATTAGTGAAACCAATCAGATCATCCATTGTAATGCTTGTATTTTGGACACCAATGACCAGTTTCGAATCTCCTTTGTTTATGGCTCTAATGATGATAGATTAAGGAAGGCTCTTTGGAAAAGTATGTGTTCAAGTCAACATGGTTCTCCTTGGATTGTGCTTGGTGATTTCAATGTCTCTAGGAGTGTGGGTGAGTCAATTGGGGGCTGTGTAGGGAAAAATCGATATAAAACGCAGCGGAAGAAACGAAAAATAGATTTCGTATAGTTTTAAAATTTTTCTCAAAGTTGAACCTTAACCTTTTAATTAATTAAACTCAAATATATACGGTTAGAGTTAAATACCTCTTGACGCGTGATCCAATTGACTTACGTCGATAGGTAATCCGCAAAATCTTTTCCGATGCCGTGAACAGTACCTGCGTGTACAGTACCTGCGTGAACAGTACCCGCGTGAACAGTGATCGTGAACAGTACCCGCGTGAACAGTGATCGTGAACAGTACCGCGAGATCTTCCAATCCGAACACGTACGTGAATCACCTAGGAGCGTGGTCTCCCTTTTTCTTTGAATTGCAAACCTGAGAATGGATGAACAAAGTTTTCTTTTTCTTTTGTTAGTCACAAAACAATCAAAAGAAGACAAAGATTATTCCGGTCACTTTTGAGTTCTCAATCTACTGATCGAAACTCGCGTGAACCTAATTCGATGTTGTACACACAAGCTTATTGATGAACAAGCAATCAGTGTACTATCAAAGAATAATCTCTTCTCTCTTTTATGTTTAGTAGAATAAAAATTATCATTTTCTATGAATTGAGAAGAAGAAGAAAAATTGAATCATTCAATCAACTATAGTGGCTGAATTCTATATGTGGTATTATATAGGTGGCCGAAATTTTGCTTCCTCTTCTATTTAGGATTGCCGAAATCTTCCTCTAAATGGACTAGGGTTGCCGCAAATCACATACCAAAAAGAGTTTGTGTTGCACCCTAATTTCCATCAATCTTTAGACTTCAAAACCTAATCCAACTCATAGATATTTTTATTCTTTTACTAACTAAATAAAAAGACTTCTTATTTGATTAAATAAATAAAATTAATTATTTATTTTCTTATCAAACAAGTCTTTTACTTTTAATATACTACTACCAATAGTATAACTTTAGGAAATATATTTCCTTATCAGAAAAAGATTTGTTTTTTAATTAAACAATTAATTAATAAATTAACTAATTCTTATTTAATTAAAACAATGAAACAAAATAATATATTAGGTTAATATATACACCTTGCCGCCCCACTTATATAAATGGGCCATATATTATTTTCTTATTTCATTTAATCCACTGGACTTTAAATAAAAACCCACATATGAACCAGACCCATTCTTACTAAAAGAAACAAGCCCACATGTCTCCTTTTAATATATTAATATAATAGTGCAGCCCATTAATTAAATAATAGACATATTATATTCTTGATATATTAAAAACAATTCTAGATGGACCCTTAAATCGGCCCGGTAAAATATATCAAGTGATCCATGCAAATACGTGTGGATTGGGGATCTTGGCGAGCTATCTAAATTTAAGCTTCAATAGACACAACCTAATCACAATCAACAAATGATTCACTTAGATCCAATCTATTAATTTTAACTCATTCCACTAAATAGCTAAAATTGAACTCTTAAATAAAGATAGAATAAGGAGATGTTTCTCATTCATACCCTAGACAATCTTATAGGAGATGGTGTATCCTCGTGAATAATATCAGTAATCGCCAAGAGCTCATAGACCGCCTATAGCTCTCCAAGTTACCATATTTCCTCATATGACCACATTTCGAACTTGGATACTTTGACTTGTCCAGAAGCCATGTTTTCAATAATCATTATTGAAAACTCAACGTTGAGATTTAATATCCAATACCTCAAAACATCCATATGATGATATTATACTCTCATTTAATAAATGGAGCCACGATGTCCATATCTATAAATGAAGTCCTCTATCGATTAACAAATGTATACCACCAAACTATAGAGGATAGACTATGCTATATAATCGTACTCATTGATAGCTCTAATGATAACACTTGCAACCATAAGTCCATCATTTATCTCAGGATTAAGATAGACTCTCTGATTGTCCTCTTTAATGAAAAGACTTATATCTAGTGACGGTTCTAGATAAAGTATTTCATTGTGATCTAGTTCAATGCACCCTAGTGCACTAGATTATTTTACTCGAAAACCTTTCGATGATTTTAGACTCATCATATTCATTTGATCCCACTCAAATGCTAATAAAAGAATTCTACAACTTTAACAAGATAGAGGTGCCCAACCTTTAACTTAAGTTGTGAACGTTATTCAAGACTAACTAAAGAATTGTGTCTACCTCATACATATCCGGATGTATGAACAATTCTTCATGTCTCATAGTCTTTTGACCTTATGATTATTTACCTTGACAATTATAATAATAAATGCTATAAGTTATTGTAAGAATCAGAATTCACTTTATTAATAAGAGAAGATTGTCAATTACAATATTACACTCTTGCCATTGAGCATAATCCTAACAATAAGGTAATGTTTAATGGCTGGAAGAACCATGGTAATTGTAATTATTTTGGTTGTGCATGTTAGGAAGCAAGAGAATCAGAAGAAGTTGTCACGAGAAGAACAAGGTCTCGTCTGCTAGCTTGATCTGCGAGTTCTACCTCACAAATAGAAGTCACAGGTAGTTCTGGAGATCATCTGTGAGTATAGACTGCGAGCAAGAAGTTGCAGCTGAAAGGTAACAAGTAATAGTATCTTCTAAGGTAACTGTGTGACATAAGTCTGCGAGTTAGACATCGCAGCAAGCAGATATGCGAGACAGGACTGCTAGTGAGAACTCTTAGAAAAGGTAACAAGAGATCGCAGTAAGTTCTGAGGGAACTCTGCGAGTATAAATTGCGAGCACGAAGTAACAGTGGACAAGTCTGCTATGAGGAATTGCGAGAAGAACTTCGCAGAGAAAAAAGAAAGAGGTCACAGCACATTCTGAGATAGATCTGGAATGAGTCACTGTGAGAAGAAGGTCGTAGAAATAGTCTTGGTAGACTCTGCGAGGAAAGGTTGTGAGTGAGAGCTTGAAGTGTGAAGGTGTGAAGTAGCAGTTGATATGAACCTTACCAAGAACAGTGAAACCCGAAACCAATATATGGTAGCAAGGATCATTTTCTATATTCAAGTTTATAAGCAAGAATAATATAGGACCGTGACCTGTTATCTATAATGAGATAAGAACCAACAGTATCGAGAAAGTGATAGACGCCACACTCAAGAACAAGAAAGAAAGGTGAGTGATAAGTCAATTTTTGGAACCAAAGAGAAAATTCTCTCTATTTTTTCATTCAAAATCAAATCTACTAAAAATTACATCAGTTGGTTCCTTATAAACTAAAACCCTAATTGAAAAGAAAGGAAACAAGATATTCGGCCATTATGACCTTCCAATCAGAAAACTAAATTGGGCAATAATTGCCTTACAAACGGGAAAGAAAATAAAAGACTAAAACAAGCAACTATTGACTTGTTCCCAACTTGGAAGGCTAAATCTGGAAACAAATCAGCCCTTTAATTTGGGAAACAAATTAACTCTTATTCTTTGGAAATAAAATAGGAAAAATACTGAAATAGGGATTTCCTCCAACCACACGCCGCCCAATGTTGTGCCACATGCCCAAACTCTTCTCTTATTCGACTTAATCAATTGTCTTGATTATGTTAATTAAGCCGTGGTCTTCATGTGGGCTTATCTTGGACTTTAACAATTCAACATCAGCCCAAGTATCTTGAATCAGGCCATTGAGTGCTTCTTTGAATCTCTTAGCTCTTGCCCTTGTTATTGGCCTAACCGGAACATGCAATGGATCCCTTGGTGCAGCTCCCATATTCTCATCACCAGTGAGCACTGGACATGATATGAGAGTTGCTACTGCGAGTAAGAGGTCGCAGAAGGGTCATAGCACGGTTCCCAAGAAGATATTTTAGGTTAGATCAAAAGCCAGGTCAGCTTCTATGACTTGGGACTGCGAGGTCCAACTCCCAGATTTACAAAATATCCCCCTAAAACAGGGAACCGACTCATTTTCAACTACTAAGTTCAAATTGGTAATCCATTATGTCACTTTTTCTCAAAAATATCTACTATCATCTTATCTAAGGTAACTCTTTCACTCAATCTCTTTGTTCTTAAGTCTTAATCAATGACCTCCTTTATCATTTTAATTTATTACTTATTCATGAAGGAAGTATAGAATGTTAATTCTATAGGAGACACTATGCTATTTGAATATTTTGCATAAGAAGAGAAAGATGATTAAGATGATTAAGATGATTAAGATATCAAGCATGATGACTAATATGATTAACTCTTGTGTGTTCTAGAAACTTGCACTAATAATTTCCTTTACTTATATTAGCTCATAGTTGTATAAAGATAAGTGTGTAAGCACTCTTTAGACTCCAAGTATTTTGTTTGTAGGAGAATGGAAGAATTCTCAGAAGAAGAAATGTCTGATTTTGAACAACTTTGTTGGATGGGAACATTTGTGAGCAAGGAGATAGATACAGAAATAGATCCAGAAGATGATTGGATAGATACCTTGGTATGAGCAAGTGGTTCAAACGCACTAGAAGAAAGCAATGAAGAGATTTCTATCAATGGATCAATTCTGAGCTCTAGTTCTACTCCCAACTTAGAATTGAAGCCTCTACCATCTTCATTGAAATATGTTTTTCTTGGGGAGAAGAAGTCACTACCAGTAATTGTAGCATCAAACTTGAGTCCACTAAAGGAAGCAGAGCTCATAGAAGTTTTAAGGAATTTCAAAGGAGCAATTGGATGGAGTTTGGATGATCTAATGGGAACTAGTCCTACCACTTGCATGCGTAAGATACTTCTTGAGGAAGGATCCAAGCCATCAATAGAAGCTCAACGAAGGCTCAAACCAATTATAAAGGAGGTGGTCAAGAAAGAAGTTCTCAAGCTATTGGAGAATGGTATCATCTATCCAATTTTGGATAGTAAGAGGATTAGTCTGATTCATGTGGTGCCAAAGAAGTCTAGGATTACAGTCATAAGGAATGAAGACAACGAGTTGGTACCTTAGAGAGCTCAAACCGGTTGGAGAGTTTGCATAGACTATCGAAAACTTAACAATGCCACTCGCAAGGATCGTTATCCTTTGCCTTTTATAGATCAAATGTTGGAGCGCCTTGCGGGACATAGCCATTATTGGTTCTTGGATGGATATTCAGGATACAATCAAATAGCAATCAAACCCAGAAGATCAAGAGAAGACCACCTTCACATGTCCATTTGGGACATTTCCTTATTGACAGATTCCATTTGGTTTGTGCAATGCATCCGAAACTTTTCAACGGTGCATAACGTCGATATTTTCAAGCATGGTGGAAGGAGTCATAGAAGTCTTTATGGATAATTTCTCGGTAATGGGGAGCTCATTCAGTGACTATCTTCTCAACCTCATTTCAGTGTTAAGAAGGTACAATGAAGCCAATCTTGTATTGAATTGGGAGAAAAGCCATTTTATGGTGCGTTACGGGATTTTTTTGAGGCACATAATTTTGGAGAGAGGAATAGAGGTAGATAAGGTGAATATTGATGTGATGAAGAGTTTGCAACCCCCTAGAACGGTGAGGGAAGTGCATTCATTCTTGGGGCATGCCGGGTTTTATAGAAGATTCATTAGGAATTTCTTCAAGATTTCAAGACCCTTGTGTAGGTTGTTGCAAAAAGACATATCGTTTGACTTCGACGATAAGTTCTTAAAAGCTTTTGAGAAGCTTAAGACATTGTTGACATCGGGACCGGTAATGAGACCACCGGATTGGAATCTACCTTTCAAACTCATGTGTGATGCATCGGATTATGCGAAAGGGGCAGTGCTTGGACAATGAGTAGAGAAGATTCCACATGTCATCTATTATGCATCTCATACATTGAATGATGCTCAGCTCAACTACTCAACCATAGAAAATGAGTTGCTAACGGTAATCTTTGCCTTGGAAAAGTTTAGGTCGTATTTGATAGGGGCAAAGATAGTAGTATTCACGGATCATTCGGCACTCTGGTATCTTCTTCAAAAGAAAGACGCCAAACCAAGTGTTAACGGAAATTTTGCTCGAGGTGAGAAATCTCAGTTAACACCCTCAAGACCACTACCACGTAGGTGGTGGCCAAGATTGATCGTATATGTTAACAATGTTTTTCGAAATGATAAAGAACAATGATACAATTTAACATCCAATAGAGAATAAAAATATTTGCTTTATTGAACTTGTACGATATACAAATTTCTCTCTAGGGTATAGTTGAGTGTTTGTCGTATGCCAGTCGAATAGTAGTCTCTCTTTCTCATTTCCATTCTTTTCTATTTATACATAGTTTGTAGATCAAACAAATTGATTCTCCCCTTGATTTTCTCAGTCTCTCCCATCCTTATCGAGCGGGATTTCTCATTTTAATGTTATTGACTTTGCCGAATTGAGAGTATCGCGGTGGAGATCAGTTTGTTTCCTTTTTGGATTCTATTACTTGTCCTGCATATAGGTAACGTTTTCAGATATGATTCAGTGTATCCCTCGTATCCTTTCAGTGTGATCCTTTATAGAGGTCGTTGAATATGGCATGGTGTGGTGCACCAACCAGTGAGGTTGATTAGTGTTCTGACCTTGATATCTGAGAAGTTTCATCCAGCTTGGAGCTAGATCTGGCTTTCCTTGACCTTTTTGAAGCTAGGTGTGGCTTCCCCTGACCTTTCGAAGCTAGGTGTGGCTTTCCCTAACCTTTCGAAGCTAGGTGCGGCCTTCTTGGGACATTCTTCTGTGTCAATCGAGGTACAGACGAGTCTCTGGAGCATTTGCAAGGTGACCTCGACTTCGGGGAGCTTCTAGTTTTGGTGATACGGGCTAGATCTGATCGTTTCGGGCTCTATCCCAGATGTTTCCGGAGCCCGTCCTTGTTCCTGGGGTGGTATCGTAGTTCGGCTCTAGATAGAGAGGTCTCCTGGTGGAAACTCTCGGGTATGGAACCAGGTCTAGGAGGTGGAAAATTTTCCTTTGGTCCTTAGCCAATTTTGGCTATTAACAGAAGTCCCCTCTAACGTGAACACTAGACATCGAGCTCGGGGTTGGGGTGAGATTTTTACTTTATTTGGGAAATCTTCCTCTTTTTACCGTTACAGAAATATTGGGGAAATTTCTTCATTTGAGTGACGTGATTCGAACCGACTAATTTATCTTCGAATTAATCTGATTGCGTTACAGCAGTCCCCGAGATTTTTTACCGTTACCAGAATCTTGGGGAGATCTTCCTCTTAACTGCGTAAGTGATGTGGCGTGAGATGATTAGCCTGCTTTTGAGTTTAATCCGGTTACGTTACTGTAGTCCCCGAGATTTTTTACCGTTACCAAACGAGTATCTCGGTAGGTCATGCTGTTGCCCTCCTGCCTATATATATGTATATTTTCCTCCTCCTCTTCCTCACATCTCTTCGAGCTAAAATATTTTGCTGAGAAATATTTCCATAGCTTTTCCTCCAAGCTTGCTTTTTTCTTCATTCTTCGTCCTTTTTGGCTTTTACAATGTCGAAAAACAGTCGTGACTCAGGTGATTCCATAATCGACGGCGATGAGGTCATCAGTTTTACTCTGAGGAAGAGGGCTATGAGGAGTTCTGACGGCGTCGATTCCCCGCCCACCTCGCAACGTCGGCGGTCAAGTAGGAATGTATCCATCGGGACTGGGTTCTCCAACCATCCTGACCATCCTCTGGATATCATCGATGAAGATTCTGACAAAGAAGCGGACGGTGGCGCTGCGGGGGAGCATCGGGTCTCGGCTCCTGGTCCCCTTGTTGAGAGGCTCCCTCCTTACAATTTCTGGGTTGTCCTAGATTCCATTGTTGACCCGGTGTCGATTGACCGCTTGAGGTCAAAGTTTGGCATCCCCGACAGCGTATCCATCTCGGTGCCCCCTAAAAATTACGAGTTCTTCAACCCCCCTAAAGGCGTGCTTCCGATTCATGTGGCCGCTCTTGAGAACGAGGTCAGGCTTCCTCTCCATCCGACTCTTTGGTGGGCTCTCAATGCCATCCAGCTCGCTCCCCTCCAGTTGACGCCTGGCTTCTGGAGGCATCTAATTGGTTTCCTTGTATTATGGAGGGAACAATGCCAGATGAGTAAGGTGACGAGGGAGCCGGTTGCAGAGGAGCTGGCCTATCTCTTCTAGATTGGGAGCCTGTCTAGGGCTCCTCGAGGCCAGTTCTATACCAAGGCCAAGAACAAGCTCAACTTCATCATTCCTGGTGCCTCGAAGAAGGACCCTACTTGGAAAGAAGAATGGATCCTTGTGGAGGATGACTGGGGGAGTTTGATTTTCATCGGAGGGCATGAATTCGAGGTTCCCATGGCTTTCAGTGACAAGCCCTCACGGGACCGGGACTCCCTGCCTTCTGAGTCCGAAGCCATTTTAATGGCTATTCTAGCCCGGAATTATTTGAATCTGAAGTTCCCTATTGCTGAAGCTTTTGATCCTCGTAGGGTGCACAAATATTTGTGGATTTCAGACGCTATTCCTCGTAAGTGTCATTGAGTTGCTTCGCCTTATTACTCAGCTTGGTTCTAACATTTTTTTTAATCTGCTTATTCACAGTTTTTGTCGTGGAACCGGCCACCCGTCTCGTCTCACGCTCTCCTAAAGGTGGAGTTTCTCTTCCGTCTTCTAGGGTCGAACCTGCTTTGGCTTCATCTATCTCTCCAGCTGGGTCTAAGATGGCCACTCTTGCCTCGCGGGCTTTTCGGGCTTTGGGTAAAGCTCCTTAGGTGGTTGGCCCGGCTGCTTCTCTCCCTCAGGTCGTGGCCGCTAAAGTTGCTACCCCTTAGACTCAAACACCTGATTCTGTTGCGCTTCCAACAACCAAAGCTTCGGAGGTTTCTGGGAAAGGTGTTACTTCTGGGAAAGGTGTCGGGAGGGTTCCTTCCAGCCGCTCCCGGCCTTAGTCGAGCTCGACAGGGCGGGATGAGGTCTTGGAGAAATTCATAGTGTCCTGTCCGTGTGGCGGGATCTCCAAGATGGCTTCCATGCCTGTGGATGTCCTTATAACCAAGGGGTCTGCTATTTTAGCTGAGGTAATGGTATTTCCTTCGTGCTACTCTTGTTAATTCGTTCTGTTTCTAACTCGGGTTATGTATTTTGTAGGCCTTCAAGTTTAATGTTGCGATGGGCCAGCAGGTAGCCCTCCTCCGCGACCGGGCTGCAAAAGCTGAAGCTGAAGCCAAGAAAGCCGGAGAACTGCTCAAGCAGGCTAGGTCTTTAGTGGAAGAGGTGACTTCCAGCCAGGGAAAAATCGAGGTCGAGATGGCCGAGCTTCGCTGCGATCATGAGAGGATGAAGCAATCTTATGATCATGAGCATTTTCAATCTCTCCGGTGGGCTAGGCAGCGGGATTCCTGGAGATCTGAGGCTAAGAAGTTGGACCTCGAGAACCAGTATCTGATTACTCAGGTGACCAAGCTGCAAGCTGATGCAGAGACCTACTTCAGCGACGGGTATTTCTATGCTTCCTTTCAGGCTGCGGAAGCTCTTCCTCCTCCCTTTGATTTGTAGTCTATTGCTGGCTGGGATAGACAGAGGATAATGCTCAAGGCTACCGAGCTATCCCGCCCTGAAGGTGACAAGGTGGTTCTTTCGAGCCAAGCAAGAGCTGGGAAACAGCCCGCTCAGACAGATCCTCCATTCCTTCTTCCTACCTTTACCACCTTAGGTCCTAGGGACTCTTCCAGCAAAGTGATGTCCTCTCGATCCGGGGAGGACCAGTCGGGAGCTGGTGAAGAGGTTAGGAGCCCGTCTGAGGATCCCTCTTTAACAGAGATGGAGGTCGAAAGAAGCCAGACGGGGTCCATGGCTGCCCTTCTTGACGCGGCTATCCCGCCTGAGGTTATGGACGTGATAAATGAAGTTGTGGAGGAAGATCCTGCTGATCAACCGATGGAGCCTCTAAATGAAGGAGCGGTCGGCGAGGATAACCTAGATGGACAGCTATCTGTAGATGGGGTTGATGGTGGAGATCAGCAAGAAGGAGGAGGGCCAGCGGAGGAGAGCCAAGAGAGTCCCAAAGCTTGAAGTAGTTCATCATGACTTGTTTTTGATTGCCCGGAAAAAGGGGCGTGGGCGCCCTGTTTTGCCCTTATTAGTTTTCTCTCTTTTCTCTTTTTTTTTTGGAGCCCGAGTTCGGGGGTTGGGCTCCCCATTTGGTGGATGTAGCCTTATCGGAGGATAGGCTCCCCTTGTCCTCAATGAGAAATCGAATCGCTTTTGAGAACTTTTATTTTATTTCTGGTGTTGAATAGGATCCAGAGTAGCATATGTAGCAACAATTAAGATTCTTGTAGGGAATTATGATGATTTTGATCCTGCACACGAAAGTAAAAAATAATATGTATATATATATATATATATATATTAAGGGCGATAGCCCAACCAAGACATCAGGAGGGCTACTTAGCTATTTCCTGGTCTTTGAGATCTGGAGGGCAACTATGCTCTTACACTCAGACCCTTCTTGGAGGTGGTAGTCCGACCAAGGCATCAGGAGGTCTATCGAGCTATTTCCTGGTCTCGAGATCTGGAGGGCAACTATGCTCTTACACTCAGATCCTTCTTAGGGGTGGTAGCCCGACCAAGGCATCAGGAAGGCTATCGAGCTATTTCCTGGTCTCGAGATTTGGAGGGCAACTATGCTCTTACACTCAGATCCTTCTTGGGGGTGGTAGCCCAACCAAGGCATCAGGAGAGCTGTTTAGCTATTTCCTGGTCTTGAGATCTGGAGGGCAACTATGCTCTTACACTCAGACCCTTCTTGGGGGTGGTAGCCCGACCAAGGCATCAGGAGGGCTGTTTAGCTCTTTCCTGGTCTCAAGATCTGGAGGGCAACTATGCTCTTACACTCAGACCCTTCTTGGGGGTGGTAGCCAGACCAAGGCATCAGGAGGGCTATCGGGCTATTTCCTGGTCTCGAAGTGTTTATGTTGAGTTTCCCACACAAGGGTATGATCTCTAATGTTGAACACAGTTGGAGACAAAGATAGGAAAGAAAAGGAAAATGACTTTATTGATGATCGAGATGCAGTACATCTTTATTAGGGCATGTAATGAAAACTAAGATGGGGGTAGTCTGCTTGAGAATTCCCTTCAAGGGTAGAATTTCCTCAAATGATCTGCATTCCAAGTGTGGTCCATGGATCGTCCGTCAATGTCTTCGAGTTTATAAGGTCCATTGCGAACAACTAGCTTTATCAAATATGGCCCCCCAATTGGGACTTAAGACTCCATCCGACCTTTTCCGAGTGTTCAGGGTCACCTTCCTAAGTACCAGATCCCCTTCTTTGAATTTTAGGGCTCCAACCTTTTGGTTGAAGTATCTAGCGATCTTGTTCTGGTAGATCGCTACTTTCTTTGCTACCCGGTCTTGTTTTTCTTCTAAGAGGTCTAGATTAGCCCAGAGCTTGATTTTGTTGCTTTCGGGCTCAAAGTACTGTACCCTAAACGAGGTCAACTTATGCTCGATGGGGAGGACTGCTTCAACTCTGAAAGCTAGAGAATAAGGTGTCTCCCCGGTAGCTGTTCTTTTTATAGTCCGGTATGCCCAAAGGACCTCTGGTAGCTCTTCGGCCCACTTGCCTTTCTTCTGCTGTAGCTTCTTCTTCAGAAGTTTCTTGATAGTCTTGTTGGTGGATTCTACCAGCCCGTTAGTCTGGGGATGAGCAACGGAAGCGAGTATGAGGTCGATCCCCAATCCCTTGCAGAAGTCTTTGAACCGGGCGTTGCCGAATTACTTCCCTAGGTCAGCTATAATGATGAGAGGGGTCCCAAATCCGTATACCACGTTAGTCTTGATGAACTTGGTTGTATTCTTTTCTGTTATTTGAGAAAGAGGCCCTGCCTCGACCCATCTTGTGAAGTAGTCGATAGCCACGATAGCATGTTTCATCTGTCCGGGAGCGGTAGAGAGTGGCCCAATTAGATCGATTCCCCACATAGCAAAGGGGTAAGGTGAACTGAGGGACGACAGTCGCTCGGGTGGCTGGTGGTTCAAATCTGAAGTTCTTTGACAAGGCTCGCAAGATTGCACAAAACTCTTTTCGTCTTGGTGGATGGTCGGCCAATAGTACCCCATACGAAGCACCTGGTAGGCTAGAGCTTCCCCGCCTATATGGTTCCCACAGCCCCCAGAGTGGACCTCTCTCAATGCCCACTTAGCATCATTGGGATGCAAACACCTAAGCAAGGGAAGGGATCTACCTATCCTGTAGAGGTATCCGTCCACCATGCAGTATCTGACTGAGAGTCTCTTAATTCTTCAGGCTTGGTCGGGTCCTTCGGGAAGCTCTCCTTCAAGGAGGTAGGCGACAATTGGGTCCATCCAGCAGGGCAGGCGATCCAGGGAGCAAATTTCTCCATTTGTGGCTATGCTTGTTTGGGCGATCACTTGGAGGGGAACTCCCTGTGGAAAGGATTGGCCTCCATTTGCAGCTATTTTAGCCAAAACATCTGCGCGATGGTTTTGGTGTCGAGGCACCTGATCGATCTTAAGCCCCTTAAATTTACTTTTTAGCAGCTGAGCTAGCTTTAGGTAGGCAGCCATATTATCTCCCTTTTCCTGGTAGACCCCAGTCACATGGTTCACAACAAGTAATGAATCGCTCTTGATTTGTAGGTAATCGGCCTTTAGTTCAATGGCTACCTTCATCCCGGCTATGAGGGCTTCATACTCCTCTTCATTATTGGTAGCTTTAAACTCGAATCTGAAACAGTGACAGAATTCGGTTCCTTCCGGATCTATTAAAACTATGCCAGCTCCTCCCCCGGCTTGCCCGGATGCTCCATCTATAAAGAGGGTCCATGGCTTGCAGTCTTCCAGCCAATTGTCGACCTCGGATATCTTTTCAGGGATCTCATTTGATACTTAGGGATCATCTTGATCTGAGATCGCTGAAAATTCTGCCACAAAGTCGGCCAAAGCCTCCGCCTTAATCGTAGTTCGGGGCTTATACTTTAGGTCAAACTGAGTGAGCTCTAGAGCCCATAAGACTAACCTTCCAGACACGTCTGGTCTTTGCAAGAATTGGCTGAGGGGTTGGTCTATCACCACTGCTATTGTGTGAGCTTGAAAATAGGGACGGAGCTTCCTCACTGAAATCACCAGAGCATAAGCGAGCTTTTCCACGAGAATGTAATTCTTCTCTGATTTGGTTAAAGCATGACTCACATAGTATATGGGTCTTTGAAAACCGTCGCTACACTCCTTGGCTAAAGCCACACTTATCGCCATTTCTAATACGGCTAGGTAGATCTGTAACTCATCTCCGAGGACTGGCTTAACTAATAATGGGGGGCTTGTTAGGTATTCTTTCAAAGCTTGAAAAGCCTGTTCACTCTCCTGGCCCCACTTCATGTTTTTCCCTTATTTAATGGCTTTGAAGAAAGGGAGACATTTATCGGTGGAACGAGAAATAAACTTGTTGAGTGCCACCACCCGTCCAGTCAGAATCTGTACTTGCTTGAGTGAGGTTGGGGATTCCAGGTCCAAGATAGCTTTAATTTTTTCTGGGTTGGCTTCTATGCCTCTCTCATGAACCATGAAACCCAGAAACTTCCCCACTGTTACCCCAAAAGCACATTTGGATGGGTTCAAACGCATCTGGTTTTCTCTCTATACGAGGAAGGTTTTGCGAAGGTCTTCTTGATGTCCTTTTGCTGTCAGGGATTTCATGATCATGTCATCGATATATACTTCCATGGTCCTTCCTATCTCGGGCTTGAACAGTTTGTTAACCAGCCGCTGGTATGTGGCTCCCGCATTCTTCAAACCAAAAGGCATCACCTTGTAGCAGTATAAGCCCTGCCCAGTAATGAAACTGGTCTTATCTTGGTCAGCCAGGTGCATTTTAATCTGGTTGTATCCTGAGAATGCATCCATAAAACTCAAAAGTTTATTTCCGGACGTGGAGTCAACCAGCTGGTCGATCTTTGGTAAAGGAAAACTGTCTTTCGGACAAGCCCGGTTAAGGTCGGTGTAACCGACACACATACGCCACTTCCCATTCGCCTTCGTAACCATGACCACGTTGGCGATCCATTCGGGGTAGCGTACTTCTCTGATGAACCCTGCTTTGATCAATTTATCAACCTCTTCCTGCACCGCAGCGTTACTATCAGCGTTGAAGTGACGCCTCTTCTGCTTGACGGGCTTGACTGTTGGATCTACTGCTAGTCGGTGGGCGGCCAATAATATCGGGATTCCAGGCATTTCATCATGGTTCTAGGCGAAGATGTCACTGAACTCCCTGAGAAGGTCAATCAGTCCTCTTTTTACTTCTGGGTCAAGGGTGGCTCCGACCTTGACGACCTTGGAGGGATCGTCATTCCTGATAGGTATCTCTTCTAGTTTATCTACGGGCTGCCCGCTGGCCCATTCCTTACTCCGTTCTTCCTCGTAGGGCATAATAGGTTCATTCTCCGGATGCCTAGGATGTTCCGCGGGCTCCTTCTCCTCCTGGATTATCCGGGATGTATCCATGTCCTCCTGGATTAATGTCACCTGTACACACTGTTTCGCTAGGGCTGCAGGATTGGCGGATACTGCGTAGCATTTCCTAGCTGCCTGCTGGTCTCCGCGTACCTCTCCTACTTTGGTTCCAACCGGGAATTTCAGGACGTTATGGTATATGGATAAGACTCCCTTCAAGGAAAACAGGAAAGGTCTACCTAGGATGGCATTGTAGGCCGATAGGGTGTCCACCACAACAAAGTCGGTCATAACATTCTGTTGGAGAGGGGTGATTCCGATGATTACTGGGAGGATCATCGACCCCACTGGTATGATCGAATCTCTAATGAAACCATAAAGCGAAGTAGTACAGCTGTTGTAACAACATTGCTTCAGGTTCAATTTTTCCAGGGTATCTTTGAAGAGGATATCTACACTGCTACCTGTATCCACGAGCACGCGATGGACCAGACAGTTGGCGACCTGTATCGTGATTACCATGGGATCATCATGAGGTTGCACAGTGTTGAAGACATCTACTTCGGTGAAAACGATCTGCGCTGATCGGAAGGGCTCTATCGGGCTCTGGCTGACTTCGAAGATCCCCCGGCTTTCTCCGATGCGGGGAATCTTTCTTGCGTGGTTTTTTCTGGAGTTATTGGAAACGCCAGCCAATGTGGGACCTCCGCTGATAGTGTGTATCCTCTGGATCTGTTGCATCAAGTCAGCTTGTTCCCATTTTCTCTTTTCCGTGTCTTCACGGATCTCAGCTTGTACCTCCCTTCCAGTCCTAATGTTATCTCTGACCTGTTGTAAGAACTCAATCAAGCATCCTCCCCTTATTAGGGCTTCAATCTGGTTGCGCAAATTATATCACTCTGAGGTGTTGTGGCCTACGTCTTCGTGGAAGTCGCAGTACTTGTACCGGTTTCTCCTGTCAGCTGGGGCCTTCATGGGAGCGGGCTTTTGGAGCAACCCTTTATCTCATATAGCAAGGTAGACTGTTTCCCTGGAAGCATTCAAAGGAGTGTAGTAGTCATACCCTTTTTCCCCTTGCATGACTGGAGCCACGGTCTTGGGAGGCGGCGAAGCCCGGAGAGGGGTTCGTTTTGCTGGATATCTATCGTGCCTATGTAGAGGAGCAGGGATACGATAGGTCGACCTGTTGGGAGGTTTACTCTGAGTTTTCAGTACTGGCTCAAATTTGGGAGCTTCTTTCCTCAGACGCTTCGCCGTTCTCATGTCGTCGTGTTCCATCTTGACCTTGAGTTGTTCGTTGATCTCGACCTGCTCAAGAGCTCGGTCGTAGGCCTCCTGGTAAGTCTCGGGAGGTCTCTTAGCGAAGGAACGGAAAAGCTTTCCTGCCAATAGGTTTCGGCTGAAGTTAGCGAGGGTTTCTTTTTCAGTAAAAACTCCCATTTGTATGACCTCCTTGTGAAAACGTTCCACGTACGACCGAAGAGTTTCACTTCGTTCCTGGATCACATATTGGAGGTGTATGGGATCTTTCGGACGAGGTTTGACTCCTTGGAACTGTGAGCAAAAATTTGTTGATAATTTTGTGAAAGAATTCACGCTGCCAACGGGCAGTTTCCTGAACCAGGTTTTCACATAGTCGGTTAGGGTCATTGGAAACATTCTGCACATAGCTGCTCTGGTAGTGTTCTGGACCTCCATCTGTTGAACGAAGCTCTCTAGGTGGCTTAGAGGATCTTCCGTTCCGGAGAATTTATCTGCCGGCATTTTGAATTTTGGGGGGAGCTCTGCTTCCCGGATCCTCCTAGTGAAGGGGGCGTTCATCTCGCTCAGGGGATCCTTTTTATCCTCCTTATTCTTTCCCTTCCTTATCTGCTGGACCTCTTTTTGTAACTTTTCCAGCTGATCCCTCAGTCGCTTGTTCCCAGGTCTCTTCGAGTTAACCTCAGATTCCTCACTGTCGAGTCTTTCCGATGAACTGGCAATTTCTATCTGGTCCTCCTCCTGGATAGGATCCGCTCGGGGAGTTTGTCTACTTTCCTCCTCTAGGGCCCGGGCAGTTCTCCTGGATGTAGTTGGATGAGATAGCCCTCGTGGCTTCTGGGTAAAAGCATCCGCGGCAGACTTAACTAGCCTGGGTTGATATTGTGAAAGTCTTTTCGGAACTGAAGGCATGGGTCCCAGCCTATCCCGGATCGAACGTTGGGGCCCTGATCTATCTCGGGCCGGCTCTGGAAGAGGAGGTCCAAGGCGATCGAAAGCAGGTGGCCTAGCTCCGAGCCTGCTCGACTCTCCCTGATCATTCAGGTTGGTTGGCTGGATTGTGATGCCTTTAGCGACCAGGCGGACGCGGATGGATTCTACGAAGGCCGCCGCTTGTTGGTCGAGCGCGGCCTGGCTCACTATAGGGTGGCCAGTAGCCCGTACATTGGTTGTTTGGACCGGAGCTTGACTATATCCAGACTTTCTCCCTTTTCTCGGGGTCTTTCGTGTTAACCTCGCCGGAGGTTGCTCCGAGACTCTATGTTGGCCTTGGGAGGAGCGGAGCCTCATAGTTCCTGTAAAACAACGAAAATGTAAATGCAAATAACCGGTTAATAGGGTGTAAGGTTTCTTCTTCCAACAGACGGCGCCAGAAAGTGTTAACGGAAATTTTGCTCGAGGTGAGAAATCTCAGTTAACACCCTCAAGACCACTACCACGTAGGTGGTGGCCAAGATTGATCGTATATGTTAACAATGTTTTTCAAAATGATAAAGAACAATGATACAATTTAACATCCAATAGAGAATAAAAATATTTTCTTTATTGAACGTGTACGATATACAAATTTCTCTCTAGGGTATAGTTGAGTGTTCGTCGTATGCCTGTCGAATAGTAGTCTCTCTTTCTCATTTCCTTTCTTTTCTATTTATAAATAGTTTTTAGGTCAAACAGACTGATTCTCCCCTTGATTTTCTCAGTCTCTCCCCTCCTTATCGGGCAGGATTTCTCGTTTTAATGTCATTGACTTTGCCGAATTGAGAGTATTACGGTGGAGATCAGTTTGTTTCCTTTTTGGATTCTATTACTTGTCCTGCATATAGGTAACGTTTCCAGATATGATTCAGTGTATCTCTCATATCCTTTAGGTATGATCCTTTATAGAGGTCGTTGAATATGGCATGGTGTGGTGCACCAACCAGTGAGGTTGATTAGTGTTCTAACCTTGATATCTAAGAAGTTTCATCCAGCTTGGAGCCAGATCTGGCTTCCCTTGACCTTTTCGAAGCTAGGTGTGGCTTCCCCTGACCTTTCGAAGCTAGGTGTGGCTTTCCCCGACCTTTCGAAGCTAGGTGCGGCCTTCTAGGGACATTCTTCTGTGTCAATCGAGGTACAGGCGAGTCTCTGGATTATTTGCGAGGTGACCTCGACTTCGGGGAGCTTCTAGTTTTGGTGATGCGGGCTAGATCTGATCGTTCCGGGCTCTATCCCGGATGTTTCTGGGTCCCGTCCTTGTTCCTGGGGTGGTATCGTAGTTCGGCTCTGGATAGAGAGGTCTCCTGGTGGAAACTCTCGGGTATGGAACCAGGTCTGGGAGGTGGAAAAGTTTCCTTTGGTCCTTAGCCAATTTTTGCTATTAACACCAAGACTTATCCGGTGGATACTTTTATTACAAGAATTTGATCTCAAGATTCGAGATAAGAAGGGAAGTGAGAATGTGGTGGCGGATCATTTGAGTAGATTGTTGTATAAATCCAAGGAAGAGGAAGACTCACTTCCATTGAGAGATGACTTTCTTGATGAGAAATTATTAGCCATTGTAAATGAAGAGCCATGGTATGCGGATATTGTCAACTTCTTGACAAACGACATCATACCACCAGATTTGTCTAACCAAAGCAAGAAGAGGTTTAGATGGAAAGCAAGGTAGTATTTGTGGAATGACCCCTATTTGTTCAAACTTGGAGCGGATCAGATTATTAGGCGGTGTATTCCTGAAAGTGAGCATATGGACATCTTGAAGTTTTGTCATGAGTTGAGCTGTGGATGCCATTTTAGTGCAAGAATTACAACTATGAAGGTTCTTCATTCTGGTTTTTATTGGCCTTCTATTTTTAAAGATTCCTATCATTTTTGCATGAATTGTGATAGATGCCAAAGATCAGAGAATATTGGAAAGAGGAATGAGATGCCGCAAGCTATTAATATGGCGGTTGAAATATTTGATTGTTGGGGAATTGACTTCATGGGACCATTCCCACCTTCAAAAGGAAACTTGTATATTTTAGTGGCAGTGGACTATGTGTCCAAGTGGGTAGAAGTAAAGGCCACCAAGACAAATGATAGCAAGGTTGTTGTGAAGTTTGTGAAGGAACATATTTTCACAAGATTCAGGACCCCTAGATGTATGATTAGTGATGGAGGAAGCCATTTTTATAATAGAGTATTTGCCATATTGCCACTTCTCAAATCTTCTAGAACCACCCCTATGGAGCGGTGGTTATATAAGATTTGGGAAGTGGGGACACTTTCAAGGTCAATGGCCATAGAGTGAAGCCATATTTGCAACAGATTGGAGAAGCAAGAGTGATAGAGCAAATTGAACTTACGGAGCCGGAGTGCTTCAATGCAACGCTTGATGGAAAGCAATCTACCTAGGTATACACTCTATCTTTGTATATATATTAGTTAATTATTTAAATTTTATATTTTTATTAGTCTAAGAGTGTGGTTGCATTGTGATTAGGGGATAGGATGTCATTGTACATATATGATAGTATGTTTTTGCTGTTCGTAAGACCAAGCTATCAAAGTCTTGCCCATTATCTTTATTGTTTAAAATATTGGGGGCAATGTTGAGTTTAGGTTTGGGGGTATGGGCATAGTATTACGATTTGAGCCAATTTCTTGAACAAAAATAAAAGTTTGAATGTGATGTTTGAGTATTAAGGAGTATCGTGCATTGCACTAGTTCTGTGTTCTGGATAAATTTTTATCAATCTATGATTGATCGTACAAATTGAGTTAGTCCCTTTCTCTTTATGGCTTAGTGAAAGACATTTTGCACGAAAATGTTAGGATCAATAGTGGAAGCTACCAAAGTGAGAATTTGTGCCAAACTTTCTTATTTTTGAGGGTTTAATTCTATTCTTACAATCTATGTTTTAAAATTTTCTATGCTTGTGTTGATCTCATTAAGCATTATACATATTAAATGCCATTGAACATGCATATGGACTGCTTACTAAAATTTGTATTACCTTGTTAGATATACTTTTGAATATGATTTTAGGCAGTGTGTGCTCTTAATTTCCACATATTCCAAACACATACCCCAAAGCAAAGAAAATTGCAAAGGTAAAAACACAAGCCATACCCACTAAATTATTAAACACAGTCCTATCTCACAAAATGTGAGGAATAGCGTGTACTCAGGCATCCTATGAAATTGTGCAAAGATCTCAGCACAAGAAAAAGGAATTATAGCCTAGACGCTAAATTTGAAAAGTGTTTGAGTCATAATAGAGATACCAGAAATTGCCAAAGTACTACAATATCAAAACTTAGGGGTCTTTTAATTTTTTCACTCAAAACTTAATGGGTATGAATTGAACCCATTAAGTTGTTTTGTTTGTTTTTTTTAGTGGTCAAACAACAAAATATCAAAAAACAACTTAAAATAAAAATTAAGAAATCTTGACTTTTAACTTAATTCTAAATCACTGGATTACAATTAAAATATTATCTTCCAAGTCTATCCTCCAAAAAAAGATATATTTCCAAAATTATCTTAATTTAATATGGTGTAAAAAAATTTCTTTTAACATATTTCTTATTTTAAACATGTTTTAGAAAAAAAAAAACCCTAATTACTTCTCCTAATGAAATTTTTCAAGGATTGAACAATTGAATTTCTCTCTTGTCAAATCCCGGTAAGAACTCCTTATTTATTTATTTATATCTAACTATTCGTATGGTACTCAATAAATTTGTCTATCATATTAAGTAGATTTCGTGGCTCGAAAAAGTTATAGAATTATTGTATATAAAAAATTCAAGAACTTTTCTTTTATTTGGTTTCCGGTGCATATGATCCAAGAAACCAAAAAAACAAAAATGGTTTCATGAATTATATTCACTGGGAACGTGGACAACATATAAAATTGAACTTGAACTTGAACTTTTTTTTGACAATAAATTTAACTTAAACTTTGTTTGCAGAATATGCAAAATTATATTCTTTGATTAATTTTTTATTTTGTTAAATTGAACTTTGTTTGCAAGAAAAAAAAAACATACAAAATGTTATAAAGAATGGTGAATGTTAAATTACCTCTGTTAATTAGTATGGGTATTTACTTACTTTCAGACAGTTTTATTTTAAAAAAACAAACATGTTGACAGTATATTCAGATGTGAGGAAAAAAAACAAACATGTCATTCGGATTCAGATTTCAGTCCCTATTCAGTCTTCAGAAAAATTTAAGACTGTTTAGTGTTCAAACAAAAAAACAAACGACCCCTTAGTATGGGCAATGACCAATATCACAAATTTTCATTTACTAGTTGAAATCGAGAGAAGTCCTAATTGATCTTTAGGATGTCTAACTTGGGAATACTCATCAATGCATGCTCTTTCCACGTTCTTGGTTTTTCAACTCGTTCATGAGATCCATTTTATTAGACATGTGCTTCCATGAAAAATATATCTTATGCGAATACATTCACACATATATTCAAATTCGCATATGTTGATAAAGAGTGAGCCTAGGATTCTGAGAGAACCATCGACTGAAATCCAGTGAGGATTAGAGTCAAGGCGAATTGTATCTATACATTCCAGTTCAGAGTCTTTGAAACTTCAAAATTAGAGTGTGGGATTCAATTGGGTGAACTTTTATATTGAATGATATCTTGTTAGTTTCTACTCAGTACTTTTTCCTTGATCTCTTCATTCTCACAGTAAAAATCTTTGAAACATTGGCTCTCGTAACATTTTAGTAGTATAATTTTGTTAAATCTTTAGTAGTTTTGCTCGAGGGCGAGCAAAGGTTAGGTTTGGGGGTTTTGATCGCTCTAAATTTGTATATATTTGAGCGTATAATTCACCTCTTTTGTGTCTGTTTATCGGACATTTTTATGTTTTAATTATATCTTTGAGTCCTTTGTAGGTATTTTTGATTATTCAGGTGAAATTTAGGACTTGATGAGGAATAAGAAAACAAATTAAAATTACATTTTTGGAGACATCTGCGAGTTACACCTCGCAGAACCAAGCCACAAATCATGTCCATATGACCCTACCATGAAGAGCTGCGAGATTGGCCTAGCAAAACGATCTGCGAGCTAACTCTGCGAGTTATAACTCGTAGATCCAGATGGCAGAGCATAGGCATAGAGTACTGCGTGAGCAGAGTGCGAGATCTACCTAGCAAAAGGAGGTAGTAGCCAAACCATATATTTTCCTACGACAACCTACTACGAGTTCCATCTAGCAATTCAGTTTCAGAAAAGATTGCGAGAGCATTTTACGAGTTCATCCTCGCAGAAACATCACACAGAATAGCACCAGAAGAAACTGCGAGCATAGACTGCTATGTCCAAGTTGCAGATTCAAGACATAAAGAAAGCAATAAAGAAGATCTGCAAGATACAACCCACAGTAGGGCATAGCAGATATTAAGCCAACTTAACTGCGAGTTGAGACTGCAAGGTTCAAGTCGCAGTTCAAGGTCGCAGAAGAATTTACACGTCACTCTGCAAATGGGTTTCATCCAAAAGTTTTTCCCATTATATAAACACCTTTTCCTTACCAGAAAAGTGTGTGGAAGTGTGTGTGAAAAGTGTTAGAGAAAGTATTAGTATAAGAACTTTGTAGCTAGAGTTAAAAACACGTTTTTCAAGAATCACTCACTTGTACTTTAGATTAAACATTTTAGTTTACTTAATTTAGAAGTAGAGGTTTCTACTTAGTGGTTAGTAAATCTACTCTTTGTCATTGAAGCAAGGTTTTATTGAGCAAGCAAGAGGAGAGCATCAAGAACACCATAAGCTTTCTTTATCTTTCTCTTTTCTTTACTTGCATTTATTTGATATTGAGTGGCTAAATCATGTTTGTTGAGGATTTAGTGATTGTATATATGTGAACACTTTTAGTAATGATCTATTCTATCTTGTGTCTATTTCGAGTTTGCACTTATGCTTGATATATTCACATGTTAGTTATTGGTTATGAACTTTACTTAATATATAAGCATGATTTGTTGCATGAAAGGTAGATCTATCTCTTGGTTGACCAATCGTGAGTAGTTTATACTTGAAACTCTTGCATATAGATTTTTAGTGATAGGAAATAGGTTATGAACTTTGTTATTAGCATATTGCATCATTATCTCCTCAGCATATCTTTAGAATCTTTGAACTAAGCAAATTACAAGCAAATTCTCATTAGATTAATTTTAGGTGAATTATACTAGATCCATTACAATAGAATACGTTTAGAGTTCCTTGTGGGAACGAAACCCTTACTTGTGTTCGGTAAGGTAGATGACCTCTCTTGGGAGTTCGTCACCTGGCTTCTTAAAGAAGACTTTATCTATAACAGCCAGGTAGACGACCTCTCTTGGGAAGTTGAGTGAGGTGTAATTCCGGTAAGCAGCCTCTTCTTTTTTACTAACCCTCATTGCCTCTTTATTCGGGGATGCAACCCTGGTTAGCGAGGCCCTACGAGGTAGGGACCTCTCTAATAGGAATCTGTTTCTGTTTGGAGGGAGCGGTGGTAGATAAAAGGAGGACCAGTTCAGGGGTCGGTCATTGTGCCCTTAGGGTGGTTCAATCTTATGATTATCCTTTTTGAAGTGAAATTAATACTAAGTGTGTATCTAATAACCTAGAAGGGGGTGAATAGGTTTTTGTTGATTTATTACCAACTTTTCGACTTAAGCAATTTTATAGTGCTACCCCATATTAGCAATCAATCAAGCCAAAATAAAAATGCGGAAAATGCTAAAAACACAAGGATTTGTTTTACGTGAGAAAACCCCAAAAGGGTAAAAACTTATGGGATATCCTCAAAGCCACACATGGTCCTCAAATCCACTATTTGAATAAAAGTTTACAACCTAGTTTGACCTCAAGTCACACCATACTTGGTCACTAACCCTTTCACTCTACCCAACGGGCCTTTAATAGTAATCCTAGACCAACAAGCTTGTGCACTAATCCACTTAGTCACAAAGTTTAACAATCAATGAAGAGATTTTGCAACCTATGGGAATATATGAAAATATTCTATCATGCAAATAATGCTAGGCTACACTAAATGTTTATCTAGGATTAAATGATGACACTAAGTACAAATCCTAGATATCAATATCTAAATGCAAGTGCAAGAAGAATTAGCCAGAGGGCAAAATGGTCCTAAAAACTAGCTATCAATGAACATTCAATCTCAACCAACAAGGCCACAAACATACTTAAATCATGCTAAATAAAATAAACATGCAATTAATCAACAAATAATTGCTAACCCTAACAAGAATTTTTAAGCCATGTTCAATTACCTAGTCAAGAAGAGTATGAAGACCCATGAAGAAAAAATGCAAGGATGAAGCTAGATGCACATGGGTATGAGTTTGGTTGAGTAAAAATGGTTTCTTGGAGCTTCTCTCTCAAAGGAACACTTTCTCTCACTAAAAAAATAGGTTTGGAAGCTCTAAAACTGAGTTGGGAGAGAAAGGAATGTATATATAGAAGCCCTAAATGAAAATACGTCATTTTGGCAAAATAAGGCACAAAACAGGCTAAGTGCACGGGTAAGGAACCCATGCACAACCAGTGCAAATGACAAAACCGAGGGCGTCTTTCCTCAGTGCACGGGTAGAAGACCCGTACACAACCCATGCTGTCAAACAAACCCAAAGCACTCAACCTCAGTGCACAGGTAACTGCACGGGTAAGACCCTTGCACAACTCATGCATCAGAGAGGCCAGAGAATACCCATCCTCAGTGCACGGGTAACTGCACGGGTAGGTAACTCATGCACTACCCGTGCAAACTAGACCTCCTACAGGGAAGGTCACTCATCGTGCCAAGAAAAAGCACACCAACGTGGGGGCACGGACGTTTCCGAAAACACACATCGGGAAGCAAATTACATAGACCACCACCACACTAAAAAATAACACCAAGGTGCATGTGTGAGAAGTGTAAAGAATAACACACATAACAAAGGATTGAAACACAAAAGCAAGATATGTAAGGCATGCACGATAGTGTGCGTGTGCTACTAGTCTCTTTAAAGAAAGTTAAGCAAATGATATACCTTTGAAGTGCTCTTGAGCAAGAGGATGTCATCAAAGCTTGATCACGAACAATGAGACCTAATCTACCCTTACAAGCAAATCCCCATGTGATTTGTCACTGAAATAAGCCAATCAAAAAGTGAGGAACTTACAATCTCCCCCTTTGGCTATTTCGTGACAAAAACCACCTCTCACAAATCAACCTCACAAAACAAAAAAAATAAAAACAAGAGGTCAACAAAAAATTATTCTACATTACAAAGAGATACCTAAAAACTAAAACTTCAAGCCTTCCATCTCTTGTAGAATAATCATCCCTGCAAAACTAGATAACTACACTTTCCAAGACAAGTTATGTGAGGTGATCAATAGAAACCATGCAACATGCAACAAGCAATGCAAATGCACATGCTCCCCCTAAATAGGTTACTCCCCCTCAACTAGACAATCTCCCATAAAGATGCAACATTCATAACTACCACACTACTCCCCCTTTTTGTCATGAGATAGGCAAAGGAGTATTCCCCAATTGGGTCACTTTAGCAAAGAGAGCTACTTGCAAAATGAGTACATAATCATATACAACAACCTTATGCAACTCAATTAATTGAGAGAGAATCAAGGAGGTTTTATTTAAACGAAATGTGTGAAATTTTTGCTTTGGATGCAAGACATGCAACATCAAGGCTCAAGCAAATGGTATTTGGCAAAGTGAGCATCAAAAGAGTTTCCAAAGGAATTCAAACCAATTTGTACCCTTTTGCCATAATTAAACAAGATATAGCTTTAAAAACTTGTAGTACACACAAGCAACCATGTCAATCCTTAATGGTCAATCAAGACATGGATATAAAATCCTTATTAATTGAATGGATATAGAATCATTATTGGTTGTTGTCTTGTTCAACCATTAAGAAAAGAGACACATCTAAATTGAATGAGACATCGTTATTTATTTCATGGACACAAGGTCCTTATTGAGTTTAGCCTTGTCAAGTTGCTTCCACACACATTTGCACACACAACTCATGCATAATATTTAAGCACATCAAAATCAAGTTCACATGTCATGGAGATAAATTATAGGTCATTCAATTGTACTTCCCAATCAATTCTACTAGTCCAAAAATGCATGTTTGAACATAAAGGTTACATGGATTACAAACAAAGCAAAGGCACACTTATTGAATAAAAATCCATATAATTATGTATAAGCACAACCAAAATGCCCAATCAATTAATAAAGAAGCATAAAGTTGATCAATTTTTTGCTCATTTCAACAATGCAAGGTTGCTCACTTTGCTTGAGCTCCCCATATGGGATCAATCACCAAAACATATCAAGGCATATGACAAATCCCAATGGACCTACTAAGTGCCATGAACCTAGTTGAATCTAAGGGTTTAGTAAATAAATCCGCTATGATCATTTGTGCCAACATATTCAAGTGCAATGCATTTGTTTTCAACTAGCTCTCTAATAAAGTGATGCCTAATGTCTATATGCTTTGTCTTAGAGTGCTGAATAGGATTCTTTGAAATATTAATTGCCCTCAAGTTTTCACAATAAAGGGTTAGATTACCTTGATCAAAGCCGTAATCCATAAGCATTTGCTTCATCCAAAGAAGTTGTGTCTAAGCACTCCCGGCTGCTATGTACTCGGCCTCAGCTATGGACAAAGAAATGGAATTTTGCTTCTTACAAAACCATAACACCAAGAATTTGAGGATATAAGACGTGTTCCCTATGTGTCAGCAGTAGGTAGTCTCATGTATGCTATGTTATGCACGAGACCAGACATCTGCTTCGCATTGGGAGTAGCCAGCAGATACCAGTCCAACCTAGGATTGGATCATTGGGTTGTTGTCAAGACTATTCTCAAGTATCTTCGAAGAACGAGAAACTATATGCTAGTGTATTATGGACAGGATTTGATCCAGTTAGGATACACAGATTCTGATTTTCAGTTAGACAGGGATTCTAGGAAATCCACATCTAGATCAGTATACACCCTTGATGGTGGAGCCATTGTGTGGAGGAGTATTAAGCAATCTTGTATTGCTGACTCCACCATGGAAGCCGAATATGTAACCGCTTGTGAAGCTGCTAAAGAAGTTGTTTGGCTCTGAAAAATCTTGAGTGATCTGGAAGTTGTTCCAGATCTGGATAAGCTCATCTTTACTGTCATAACAGTGGCACTGTGGCTAACTCCAAAGAACCAAGAAGCCACAAGAGAGGGAAGCATATAGAAAGGAAATATCATCTCATCAGAGAGATAGTGCAGAGAAGAGATGTGACCGTGACCAAGATAGCATCACAAGATAATCATGCTGATCCATTTACGAAGACCTTACCGGCTAAAGTGTTTACTGGTCACATAGAGGGTCTAGGTTTACGAGACATGTCTCACATGCTTTAGTGCAAGTGGGAGATTATTGGGGTTTTTGCCCTAAAGCTTGTAATTTGTAAATGTAAATTGAACATAAATAAAAGAAGTAGTTAATTCATTCAAATTGTTTCATACTTTTATATAATATGTGTATTTAATATCCAAGATTGCCGGGTGTAATTTCGAACTGAGTATATGAATGTCATATACAGATGGATTCAGTTTGAAACGAGCGATCTAAAGAGCCTGTAGATAGCAAATAAAGCTGGGTACTTTATTTGTGGTTAATCTACAGCTGCGGTCCATTCCGTAATGTACGGTGATCTTATCTTGATCATTCATATGGTGATATGAGAATGGGGGCACCTTGTATGATGTGATCATATAGGACTGGGCCACAATCTATATGAATCTCTCAATATGATCCGTTACATGATGAGATTCATATATATCGACAAATGATGGCTATATATGGGTGATCTTAATCCGGAGTGTCTTATCGACCCCTTCATGTTAGATAGTAGTTTTTGATATACCATGGGTGAGATCGGAGTTACATTCCCAGTCAATACGCTTCGTATGTTGGAATCGTGGTTTGGCTTGTGGCGGGGAAGGTTTGTACACAATGGTGGAATCCACTCCTTCTTGCGAGAGGTAAATAGTAGTTCCCTTAATGGTTGATTCGGAACTTGAACAATATGAGCGCTATCCTAATTCCGTAAGGAATGTAGGATTTATTGTTCATTAGAGAATCATTGGTACTTAATGGAAAGATATAATTAGAGGGGTATAACGGACATTATGACACATCTCTAATTATGAACTACTTGTGGAAGATTATACCATATGTAATAGCTATATCGATGGACACCGAAAGTTATTGGTTTGTGTAAAAACATCTACTGTTGAGAGAATGCAGCTTCAGATTTTTAGTGGAATAACACCGAAGTTAATAATCATGAAATATTAATTAAAGAGTTTAATTAATTATTTCTAAGGATTATTGGAGCTCAAAATACTGTGGGTCCATTGGGTTCCCTTGCTAGCCCGATTGATTAAGGTAACAAGAGTCGCGGTTAATTAATTGGATTGTCCAATTAATTGTGTTACGAAAGTGATACGTGTCTATTCAGGAATTGATTAAATAATCTCAGAATTAATTGAATAATGAGATTATTTAATTAATAAATATTAATGATTATGTTAATTAAATAATTAGATTATTTAATTATGTAATGAATCATTAGATGGAGGGTGTTGATTGATATTTAATTTTGAATGAAGATAAGATAATTTGATTATTTTCATTTTCATTTATTTAAATATTTAAATTTGAATTTAAAAGAGTTTGAATTCAAATCAAATCAAAGATATTAATATTAATTAATATTTTTTAAAGATATCAGATATCTTTAAAAGATTTGATTAATTCGTTTTATTAAAATATATATATGATATATGTTTTTGGAAACTAAGACAACACAACATACGTTCAGATTTGAGAGTCAATTTTTTAAGCGTATAGAACTAAAGAAGAGAAAAGAAAAAAAAAACCCTAGAAAGTGTTCTAGGTATTTTTTTCGGCCAAAGAAAAAAAAGATTTTTTCTTCTTTTCTTCATCCTCATTGTTCCTGAGTACCGTGACACATCCACACGCCGTTACCAATCCCATGAGATAGCCAAGAAGATCTTGTGGTTCAAATCAGGAAGCAGATCGAAAAGAAGAAGGAGCTTACAAACGTTGGTATGAAATAGTTTCATCTCTTTCTTATTGTTTTCGATTATTGCTGTACAATTAGTTTAATTGAATATTGCATTGAAATTTTAAAAACCTCATTCCGCTGCGCAATCCAAAATCTGGAACCTACAGGTTTTGTACAGCAAAAACTCTGGGTTTTGATAGGAACCCATTTGCGAGATTGATAAGCATACATATAGAAAAAAAATTATAGGGTTGCTCTGGATTGATAGAATTTGTGTGTTTGAGCAAGAGCTAGAAAGCAAGCTATTGGCTTCCATTGAAAAAGCAAAGACTTGATGATATCTGAAACAATATATACAAAATAAAGCATAACTACGAGTTTCAAGTAATCAAGAATCCAATTTTTTTCCCTTTTGTTTTCTATTATAATTCTTTCTCAAGTAACTCAAGATATTTCAAAATCATGTCAAATAGGAGGGGGAAAAACGTTAATTACCAGATGACGGTGGCGGTTGTAGTGTGGCCACTAGATATTTCGACTTTCAACAGCCTTTGGACAGTGGCGAATCGCGAACAGGGAGGTTTCACCTACCTTGTTCACAGCTAAGAAAGGCAAGGCGAGGGAGGATGGAGATCTATGGAAATCTCCATGGATCTCCACCTCTCTCCTTTTTTTTTTGTTTTTTGTTTATTTTTTCATTTTTTGCCTTTTTTAAAAATAAAAACATATTTAATCTCCATCATCCATATCAATTTAAATTTCTTTTTTATTAAAGTTAGTAATCAGGGGTAGTTTAATATTTTGATAATCAAACTTGATCAATGGTTAAGTTTGACTAACGTCACGGGGTGTGAGTATCAATTTATGATAAAATTATTTATGTTAGCAAGAGGGCAAGCCTCCGGGAGGTTTAGTGCAATTTGTTATTTTTTTTATAAAAAAAAGTAGATTTAAACTTATAATAGGTTTGTTTTGGTTTGTAAATCACCAAACTAATTAAATAACAGTTTGGTTTGGTTAACCAAACCAAAGCATATGATTTAGGGATGTTAAAATTACTTACGGGGACCCACACTTTTTGGGTGGGGATGAGGATAGATAGTAAAACCCGCAATAGGTATAGGGCAGGGATGGGTTTTTAACTCCCCACTCCTCCCTGCTTTAATTAAAATATATTCTTTTTTTTTTCAAAAACTCGGTTAAACTTATTTCCAAATATAAAAAAAATAGTTAAACGGTTAGATGATTGGCGTCTTGATGAGATGTTAGATGGATATGAAGAAAGAATTAGAGAAATAATTCAAACTATTAGATGATTAGTGTTACAAATTTCGAACATTTTGATTTCACACTCTATGTTTAAAATTGATTGAATTTACTTGTGAGATTTTTGTTTATAAGATGATTTTTAATATTTTATTGGAATTACTCTATTTATTATATCATATTCAATGGGTTATATATTTTTTTTGAGTGAACCTACTGTCAAACCCCCTACCGGTCTATTATGCCTCACATTTTAAAATTTCGTATTAATTAAATAAAATTAAATATTTTTATTAATTTTTTTGATTTATTTCCAAATCTATTATTTTGCTTATTTTTCAAACTTAATACACTCGATCTCTGATCTCTATATACATCTCTCTCACCTCCATTCAACGGTTTATTTTTTCTTCCTTATTTTTTTTTAGTGTTTTTTTCAACTTCTTATTTCATGGTAAGAAAAAGGAAAAAAATAACTGGGCTGCTTCAACACAACGACAGCTTAATATCATTCTTATAAATGATGAATTGTTTCCAGATGTTTGATATCATTCCCAGACAGTTCTTACAGATGCTTGATATCATCCCAGACAATTCTTACAGATGTTTTATATCATTATTAAACAATTCTTGCAGATGTTTTATATCATTTTCAGACAATTCTTCAAGATGTTTGATATTATTTTTAAACAATTTTTCCATGTGTCTGATACCTTTATCAGACTTTTCCATAATATTATATATGTGTCTAAAAAGCAAATTTTAGTGTTTAAAAGTTGAAAAATATTATTAAAAAAACAAACAGATTACAAGAACGTAGGTTTTTCTACTTTTATTTTTTTTCGGAAAATGAATGCAGGATTTTAATATATTTACTTTGTAGAAGATTTTTTTTCCTTAAATTATATATCTCTTTAAGTAATTTTCATAAAGGGAAAAAAATACTACATAATTAATAAACTGGGGCAGAAATAGACCGATAGAGGCTTTTCCAATAGCACCACTTATATTTTATTTTAATAAATAATTTTGATAAATGGGTGGTGAAGGGGAAAATATTCCCCGTTCTACCCTGTGTCCCCGCCCCGCCCCAACCCGCTCTATCTATGGTGGGGTTTTATGAGGGGTTGGGTTTTGAAAAAATAAATGGGGTAAGGTGCGATGAGTGCCACCCGCCTCATTGCCATCTCTAATCTTATGTCCACCACCATTGATGTAACCTTTATAAATTAATACTCGATAAATTAATAATTTTTTTATATAATAAATTTTTTCGGTCTCAATTTTGACCAATGAGATAAATTAATAATTTTAATTAAATTATAAGATAATATAATTCTAAAATTCCCTTTGTAAAAATATATGGTCCCAACCCTTTTATATATTAATAATTTACTAAAAGTGCATATAAATTAATTATCATATTTTCTTGAAATGTGAATCTATTGTTATTTATTTTTTTCTTAAAATTCAGCTCTAATTTAATTTCATGGTTGTATTTTTTGTATTATAACAGTACGATAAAACCTCCATAAATTAATACTCGAAGAATTAATAATCTCTATAATATAATAATTTTTTCCGGTCCTAATTTGAATTACTTGAATAAATTAATACTCGATTAGTTAATAAGTCTATTTATTAATAAATTTTGAACGACTCAACATTATTAATTTATAAAGATTTTAGAGTAAATTATTTTGAATCTCAATGATGTTAATTTTTCATTGTCAATATTTTCATAAAATTATTAATTTATCAGTAAGTTAATCATTATAATTTATCAATAAATTAATATCTCAGATAATTAATAAATTTGTATAGTCTAAAAGTTATTAATTTATGACAATGAAAAATTAACATCATTGAGATTCAAAAAAAAAAGTTATTAATTTATAGAGGTTACAATTTATTTTTATCTTCAAATGGATTGATAGCATCCCAAATCTATTAGTCCATTGAACACATACCAGACCCAACCAGATGAGATTTGGTTTCATAAATGGTAAACCTTTTACGCCTACATCCAAAATGTTATGAAAAGAGTCATACCACCTCCTCCAATCCCAAAATATTATAAAATTGTTGTTAACTGCAATATATTATATATTTTTTTACAACATGCCAAATCTACTTTATAGCACACTGACCCACTCACATGGCACTAGCACGCTATCGATTTATACGTGTCCATCCAATATTTTCACATGTATGAACACCAAAAGGTCCAGAATTTTTCTAGAACACCTGACACAGTAAATATTGAGACTCGCAAATTTGCAAGTACAAGGAATTAATAGAAATTAGAAAAGCAAATCATAACTTTCAGAATTAATCAGCAGATCACCAAATCATCATCCATCAGTCTCTCTGTCTGATACAACTCTCTCTGCAACTTTCTAAAAGGTTAAAGGTTAAGAACATTTTTTTTTACAAGCATACAACTCCCTGACACATTAAATAAAATAGATACCTCTTCAAATGTGTATCTGGGCCTTGAAGGGAAAACGTACTACTGGCCAGACATGATCGACATGGCTCTTCTAAAATCTAGAGATTTGAGGGCTGACTCTGGGAAATGCTTTCCATCAGGTAACCAAAATCCACCTTTATGTGGTAGCAATACTGGTGGTTGATTGCCTGTCACACCACCTTCTTCCGCAGATTTAGTAGATTGAACTTCTTTCTTTTTCTTCACAAACTCAAAAAACTCCGCAACTTGCCTTGCATACCTACACAAAAATCAAAATTGTGAAGCACAAATCTTTAGGCATATGAGAATTAAGAGATGCACATGAAGTACGATTTAGTTAATTGATACAGTAGGAGGAAATATGGGAAGGTAAATCATATCTTTAGTACTTTTTATTCTGCAGAAAGCAATGTTTAAGTTCAGAAGCATATACTTGCTTAATCAAGTTCCATTTTCAACAAAAAGCATGCAAGAGTTCTAGGCATCACTAAATATTGGTCCACTGTCCCTTTTGGTCACCTAATCAACAAGCAGCATGAAGATTAAATTTGGAAAAAGAAAAACAGCACATGCATAAGAAAACACATAAATCTGGAGAAGTCGGTAGATCTGTTAACTTGTGTGTCTGATATTACATGTAAGAGGCCTGTGTCTGCACACTGGTTCACGTGAACTTACATGTATAAAATAATATGGTGAAATGTGTGTTAAAAAATGCAGAAGCAAATATAAATCAATGAATACATCACACATGCACATGACGGGATGAGATACAACTATGCCAACTATTTCTTAAATGGATGGTTAGCTTACTGTCTCTTTGCTTCAATATCCCTGCTGAAATCAATGTTGGGTTCACAGTCAAGAACCAAAGCAGGAACCTGTGGATTTAAATCTCAAATTGTGTTTCCTCATAGTAGTAATAATAATAAAAGTAAATTAAAACAATAATAAAACCTTAAGCTGAAATTCATTAAGGAAAGTTATACAAGTTCAGTAGTTCACAGAATCGCACAAAAGAACTTGAGTGATACCTTCTGAATGCTGGAATGCATGTGTGCACCCTCCAAGTAGAACACACGGTCCCTGATGTCAGGATGTAAGGAGCTGTCCATTTGCAGTGGGAGCTTACTGACGGATAATATCCCATGATTACCACTTTCGAATGGGAAAAGCCAACTCTCATGCTTTTCATGCAAGCAACGTAGGTAGTCCAGGCTAACTCCTCCCTCTTCAGCTCTCTTCCGTAACATCATTCTGTTGTGGCAAGTGTCAGGGCTTGCCCTAAGATAGATGAAACCATCTGGAATAAGCCCAGGCAAGACTGATACAACTGGATCGAACCATGAGTCATAAATGCTAATCTCCATCTCATTCATATATTTTGCTTCATGCACAGCTCGTACGAAGACCTATATTAAGTAACATTGATATAAAATGCATCAGGTGTAACTCTTATATTTTGGTGGAAAAGATCAGGCAGTACTCCCAGCAGGTTCCAATCCACTTTTCCTCTCGAACAGGTCAACCGAATGAAAAACGAAAGAACTGTGCAGTTTCAGATTCATCAATTTTGGTCATCGTTGAACTTGAAACATATGCACATAATTCCAAGTTTCAATCCGAAGTTCCTTTTTTTCTCATAGAATGTGAAACTTTTATGATGCCCTCCGGTAAAACAAAGAGCAAGAAATACAGATTCCACAACATTTTATAATGAGGAAGTACAAAACAACATAATGTGATAATATCATGTTCATCAACCGGAAATGACAAGTTGTAAATTCTTACCATCCTGTCACTGAATACGCTCCTCTCCATCAACCTAAGTGGCTTAACTCCAGCAGATGACTCCCTCTCCTGCATAACCCTTGTGACAAAGACATAATTCTGGAAGGTATAGGCATACCTTTCTGGCGCATCATAATAAGCACCCAAAATATTGAAGTGGTCCGGTCCAATATCCTGCCACTTATCGATGGGTTCAGGAACGATCTCAACAAGGTCACGAAGCTCAAGAGTTTCATTCGCTATCCTCTGAAGGAATGTTGTCTTCCCAACACTGATATTTCCCTCCACACATAAAGTTATTCTTTTCTTAGCTGGCTTGAAATCTGAGTTTGAATCCTTTAGCTCCTCATCCACACTCTCTTTGATGAAAATCGTTATACTCTCAGCATGATTTTTGTGAATAATTCCCACAGAGCTCTGTAAATACTCAACCATCTTCTGACTAGCTTTCCAGAACTGAACAAAGTAGCCCCAAGAGTCTTCATCAGCATGCAAACCAAAAGAGCAACGAAATCAACTATATTACAGTGTTTCCTACTTATAATTTAACCTAAGTATCTACTGGATTTCTCAAGCCATTAACTTAAGTCCCCGATTTTAACATTTTACCACCCAGATCCCAACAACCACCAAAATCAACCATAATCATTGTGTCAAAGATTTGGTAGTAAATTCTCAAATTTCATCATTCATTTCCATATAGAGACATAAATCAGGAAATGAATATCATAATACACCAACGTC
Source organism: Dipteronia sinensis (assembly GCA_033220585.1). Taxonomy (NCBI): domain Eukaryota; kingdom Viridiplantae; phylum Streptophyta; class Magnoliopsida; order Sapindales; family Sapindaceae; genus Dipteronia; species Dipteronia sinensis. The sequence goes on along the minus strand of CM065636.1, from coordinate 59,899,692 downwards.
AAAATTTCAATTCAAACAGATCAAAACAAAGAAAATAATTTCAAAATCAAGTTAATTACAAAACAGAAGCTTGGAGGGTGCAAAATCAACCTTTTAAATTCAGACATCTGAAAAGGAAACAGAAATTTGAAACTCAGTTCAAGGCACACAAAACATGCTCACAAATGAATTCAAAACTTAAGCAAGATAACAACAACCATCCATCGATTTTTCACGTGATCTTGACACAATTACACAATTACACAATTACACAATTACACAATTAAAACACAAAACTCTTTCAATCATAGCCTCTGTAACAAAAAAAAATTTGGCCAAAAAATTAAAGCAAAGCACTAACAGCATCAAAATATATTCCTCAAAACAAAAACAAAAAGACATACACACAGATTTTCACATTATTTTACACGTATTTTCACACTGCAAACTTATAATTCCAGTTAAATATTATCAGAAAACCAAAATACCCAAAAAAATTACCTTATCTTTATACAATTGCTTGAGCTCTGCAACACCTCCAATTCCATTGTCCACCAACTTCCTCAAATTTCTCGGGCCAACACCAGGAATTGCCAACAAATCAGGATTCCCCACCAACCCACCACCGCCGCTCTTTTGCCGTCTATTCAACTTCACCGGCGGCTTCTCTTCAGTACCATCATCACTTTCACCGCCCTGAACTCCCTCCACGGCATTCACCGTGTGGTACCACGCCCTACCCAGAACCTCCTTCTTCGTTACCACCCAAGCCCTGGACGCAGACGGCATTTTGGCCTCTACGGAGCACCGGAAGTGAATCCGCGACGAAACCGTACTTGGTTTCATGGCCAAGGCTGCGGAAAAGGCGGAGCCGCCGCCGCCGCATCCGGATAAGAAGGAAGCGGCCGTTGGCGGCATGGTGGGCTGTGGGTTGAACTTCACTTTTGTTAAAGAAAGAGAAGGGTTGCTAAAAGCGCAAGTGCAGAGGAGTGTGCTGGAAGGGTTGAGGCGCAAAAGCTTCTGCATAGTTAAAAAGCATTTCACTTTGTTGTCAAACAAACAACAACTATAAAGAGAAACCAAAACGGATTGAAGAGAGAGACTCTGAGAGCGAGAGCGTGGGGAATTGGCGGGAAATCGAAAAGACTGATATGGGGTTTAGGTTTTCTCAAAAGGGTTTTTGTTTTTGTTTTAGATATAGTTGTTGGTGATGATTAGGTTTAGCTAGGGTTTCAAGTTTTTTTTTTGGGTTTTTTTTTTTGGAATTTATAAAGATGATTAAATTAGGGTTTTGTGTTTGAGTGTGGTGTGGTCAGCTGGTGGTGGGACTCTTCTGTCAAGAATTTTGGAAGGGGAGCTTTTTTAGGACTAGACAAAAAATTTTAAATGGTGAGAGAGAGGGATTGTTCTCGTATAACTCGTGATTATCACATTCATCAGATGTTATTGTTTCATTGATTTTGAGTTTTTGACTGTATGTTTCTTTTCTTTTCTTTTCCTTCGATTAATTAAAGAGTGGTGTTATTGGCACACCTTCTACTAATCTATTTATGTTCTATTTTTTAAAAATTTGATTTAATTTAATAAAATTAATTATTTTTATTAAATTTTTTGGTTTATTTTCAAAACTACTCATTTTACTTATTTTTCAAACTTAACACATACTATATATGATCTCTCAATCTCTGACATTGATTGATTTCTTTTTTTTCTTCTTATTTCTTTTTTTTCTTCTTCTTATTTCATGGTGGGAAAGAAAAAATAAAAAATAACATGGTACTTCAACACAACGACAACTTGATATCATTTTAAAGAAAAATTAAACTTCAAACTTATTTCCAGAGAATGAAATTTTTCTAGATGCTTACTATCATTGTCAGACAATTCTTACTTTATGTCATTCTCAGATAATTCTTTCAGATGTTGATATCGTTTTTAGACAATTTTTCCATATTCTTGATATCGTTCTCAAATTCTTCCATAATATTCTATATGTGTGTAAGAAACAGATTTTAGGGTTTAAGAGTTAAATTTTTTTTTTAAGAAACAGATTACTGGGTTTTTTTTTTTTGAAAAGGAATGTGAGATTTTAATAGATTTACTTTATAGAAGATATATTTCCTTAAATTGTATGTCTCTTTAAGTAATTTTGATAAAAGAAAAAAAAGAATATTATATAATTAAAAAAGTGGGGCATAAATAGATCAGTAGTGAGTGTGCCAATAGCACCACTCTTAATTAAATTCCAATCAAACAGAGGATCTTCCAATCAAATTTTTCAAAACAACGATTTTGTTACTCCTAATGTGTTGGATAGTTAGAACACAAGGAGAAAATCTTTCATTCAACGAGTTGATTTGTCTAGTACTCTAGGGTAAGAGACATTCTTTGGTGCATCAGATGGACCATATGTACCATGCATCCTCCACTGTAAATGTTGCCATGTCATCAATTTTACGGCGTGGCAACATCACAGCCAGAGATGCATGATGCATCTGACATGCTCTTTGCCGGTTCTAACTAAATCGGAGCTACGCTATTCTACCACGACTATCTAACGGGGTGTGCGAGTGTTCCACCCGACACAAGTGCACAAGTCATTCAACTCATATAGGGTGTACAAGTACGGGTTATTGTTCCCATGAGGATCAGTCTGTTTAGTGAATATAATTAATTAGTCTAGTGCTTAAAAAAGCAAACAATAAACTAGATGCTTAAAGGCTAAACCTATCACAATAATGAAATGAGATAAAAGATAAATGGAATCCAGATGCTAGTGGAAATGTGAAGTTAACAATGAGAAACTACTAAGTAATCACTCTATACCATTTTAGGTCAAAATCACTAGGATTTATTAGTAATAAACAATGAATACATTAACTCACCACAAAGTATCCTCTAAATTCATAGAAGGAACTTAAGTGGGTGAATGTTAGTCTTAGAACAATTAAGTCAAGAAGTATGGAGTTTTACAAAGGTTTTACAACTAATTCCCACACTATTAAATGAGCTATTTGATGACAATAGACACATCAAAAGACATGACGTGAGCATTTCATCTACTCAAACACAAATCACTAAACATGTTCATTAATGGTTTATGAGAACACATAATAGGATTTGGACATCCAATATATTATAAACACAAGGTGATTATTCATAACGAAGAGTGATAAATAAGGTGGGTTACATCATTAATATCATAGATCCCCCAACAAGAGTGGGTTAGTTACATATGATATCTAAATAAAAGCATAAGTAAAGCAAAAAGGAATAAATAAACCCAATGAAGTCTCCTTGGATTCCAATGAAAAACAACTCTTCTCCGTAGCAAAAAGACAATCACAAACAGCTCTCAAGAGTTGATCTAACTAATGATTAACTAAGCTAAAGTGTTTAGAAGCTTAAGTATGGAAGAAACGAGCTCAAAATATCTTAGATCTATTCTAAGCTAAATGGAGAGTCTAAGTATCTCTTTCTACCTCTCTCCTATATTTATTACATCAAAAAAGTGCCTATTTATAGAATTAGGTCACCAATGGGGGTTGGAAATGCCGGAAATAGCCCTGACCCACTACAATAAATATCACATTTAATATCGGCAGAAAAATGCTATCAAAAGTAAACAATTTTTTCAATGCTATAATTCTTCTTTTATTGCATTTAAGTGATGTTATATCATTAATAATAAAAATATTATTATTGTAGTTATTATAACTTCTTAAAAATGCTATTGTAATTGTACCCGATATTAAAATTGTATATTTTTATTTTTATTTAATTATTAATTCAAAAAGTTTAATTTGCCCAAAACAAAAAAATACAAACATTAAAGGAAAAAAATATAAATATTTAATAATGAATCAAAATAATTACCTGATTCACAAAACAAGTCAAACTCACAAGGAAATTTCTATATACAAAAATTTGAATTATTTTTATAACAAACAAATTACAAGAACATGATTTTTTTTAACTAATTACAACAACATGATTGCTCCTCAATTTTCATCTACTACTTTTGAGAAAACACAACAATCTTGATCTTGATAACCTGAAAGACATCAATAAAATAAAATTATATTTATTAAAAAAACTAATAAACATATATGATTTACATAGTCATCACAATTATGAAAAGAGATTGTAGAGATTGTAACTAAAATGATCTAAGATTGAAAAAAAAATATGAAGAAAAAAATACAGATAGGCGTACCTTAATCAGCGGAAGACTTAGTCAGACGGTTTCACGATACTTCGGTCACCGGCGATGGTGTGTGAGTGTTACGAGAACAACCACAAAATTCCATGCTTCAAATACCTAACAGAAAACCTAGTTCTATGTGTTGTGAGAGAGAAGAGAATGCGTGCTGATCAAAATCTACAGCTGAATAAACTATTATTGGCTCTGTATATATAACCGATAGCAGTCAGTTACCTATCTCAGTTCTATTACATAATATATTATGATAATATCATAGAACCAATTAATTGGATAAGTAAAAGTTTAATTCGAAGTCAACTATTTACCAGTTATATTTTGATCAGACCCCAAATTCAAATCAATTGGGTACTGGTTTATCAGTTTGACCCACAATGGGCGCCTGATTAGGCTAAACCCACAAGCCTGAAAACCATCAAAATCAAATAATAAAACTAACAAATAATATAGAGAAAATCATAAATTTCATACCAAGAAATATAACATCACAGTGGAAGACATGTAATACTTCCACATGTAAATTCATAACCAAAATTTCCAACTGAAAAATAAATAAAAAAATTTATCAAATAAGCACATCCGTAGTTAATCAGATAATTAACAAGAGTTAAATTTGGGTTTTCAAAAAAAATTGAATGAAAGAGAGAAAAACTTACCCAAAAAATGAAGCTTTTAATGAGTATAGAAGATGAAGACATGTATTGATGCTTAAGAGTTTTATGGTAAAAGTAGGGATTTTAGTGGGTGATTTGGTGGCTGTAAAACAACTCTAAAAACAGGTGAAGAGAATATAAAGTAAAAGACAGGGTTTCAAATTTTAAAAATGGAAATAACTTTTATTCCCTCTTTATCTTTGAAAAAAAAAATACGGACATGAAGAGTGGTGCTATTGGCACCCCCATTACTAAACTATTTATGCTTTACTTTTTAAAATTTTGATTTAATTATATAAAATTAAATAGTTTTATTAATTTTTTTTTATTTCTAGGATTACCCTTTTACATATTTTTCAAACTTAATGCACCCCATATCTTTTTCAAAAAAATAAAAATAAAAATACACTTCATCTCTTATCTTTATATACAGTTTTCTCACACTCATTCACATGACTTGTTTTATCTTCTTATTTCATGGTGAAACCATCATTATTAGATGTGTGTGTGTGTGTGTGTGTGTGTGTGTGTGTGTGTGGGGGGGGGGGGGGGGGGGGGGGGGCTTTTTTTTTCTGTAATCGATTGGATTGTTGGTGGTAGATTGGGAATTGATCGTCTCATGATTTTTTTGAGCGATTCAGTTAGAGTTTTGGTGTGGTTTCGTTTCGTAAAAGATTAGGTTTTTTGGTTGTGATTCTTGGTGCGATTTCATTTTTTTTTTGTATATAACATTAAACTAACTTTGGAAGTTCCGAAATAAAATCTACAAAAGAATTGATACAAATCATAGAATGTATAGAAGATCTGAAAGAAAATAAACCGAGAGAAAAAAAAATAGCAAACATGGATCTGGAATTTGAAAAGAAAAACAAAACAAACATGTGAAACAATAAAATAAAAAATTACTAAACATGGGAAATATGAGATCGAGATCTGAAAGAAAACATAAACAAAAATAGTAAACATTCAATGATTTGAAATAATCTATGTCATTAGGGTTTTAAAATAAGGAAAGTGAGATTTTATTAGTTTTATTTTGTTTGGTATTTTTTTAATAAAAAATGTATATCTTTTTAAATAATTTGATACAGGAAAAAAAAAGAATACTAAATAATTTTGAAAATGGGGAATAAATAGTTTAGTAGTGGGTGTGCCAATAATACCACTCGAACATGAATTTGTTCACCCTCTTTATCTTTAGAGGTATTTTTAACATGTATTATAACATTCTTAAATGCTATGTAATTAGTTTTGTAAAATACTTAATTTTTATAAAATTTTAAAATGTTATATTTTATGTACGTTAAATTATGTTTTTTAATAATAATTTAAAACACAATAATAATATTATGTTGAAATTAATATATATCTATATATATATATATAATAGCTTACATGATTTCATTACATATCATAGCTTACATGATTTCATTAAATTTTTTTTAAATTAACATTTGAGTTATATAGTTTAATAGCACTAAAAGTGCCTTGTTATTGAAATCAAAATGCTATTTTAACTGAATTGTTATATGTTAATATCTTTTTATAGCATTTTATTATAATAAGCAATAATATAGGTGCATTTGATAGCATTTTTGAAAATCATGCTATAGTACAATGCTATAAAAAGTCATATTTATTGTAGCGATGAGTGGCGCGCGACTTTCTTCCACGGGTTTGTTCCCGCGGAGTCTTCTTGCTTTGCATGTCATGGCTTTTGAACCCCTATCTCGCGGCTTCTTGCCCATAGATATGAGCTAGCGAGCACTTTCAGGAATCCTGGCTTGCTTAGCGGACAATCTCCCGCAGAATGGAACTAGTGAAGCTTCCTGGTATTTCCTGTGGCTTCGACCTCGCGGTTTAATTCCAGCAAACCAGCAAGTCTGAACTCGCGGTATCTTCTTGGAGTTTCTTCGTGGCTTTGTCACCTTAAGTTCTGCAGGCTTGTTCCCGCGAGTTCAGACAAAACCTTCCTCTACAAGACAAATGCATGTACTTAACTAAAACACACGTTATATACACAAAAACGCTCGAAAACGAGAACAACCGAGAGGTAAAGGGAGCTTTAAATGTGAACATTCGTAGAGCGATCAAACCCCCAAACCTAACTTTTGCTCATCCTCGAGCAAATAAAAGAAGAAAACAAATAGATAAACAACTAAATACTACAGCATAAATAACATAAAAACTAATTAGTCCACTTTCTTGGGAGAAACGATAGCACTTAGCTTGTGCCACAAACCTTTTAAACCTCTAGGTGCCCATATTAGGAGGAGTTATAGTCTCTTGAGGGTTTACCAGATACGGTACCCACAAACGCGACTTTGCAATTCAAACATTGAGATGCAACAATATTTATGCAAACAAAAACTTCATTCAAGCTAAGAATTCTAAATTAAGACTAATAAAATTTCATTTCAATCAAAACAACACAGTGCGCAAGTATACCGATATTTGAGATGCTTTTGGTCCATGAATCAATAAACTAAATTTCCTAGCGGTGAATTCACCTCAACTTCTATATCTCATGAAGTTCACTTAATCATCTCTCAAAGTCCTAGGCTCACACTCCTTCACCCACATGCATTTAAGAAGTTATGTAAATGGAAATCAAATTTTAACGCATGTGAGTATTCGAAATAACGCACAACGTAAGTGAATGATCTCCTTAAAGGAATTGAAACACCATGAACATGGAAACAACATGCTTTGATTCGCATTCCCAAGCTAGACTTTCAAAAATATCAACTAGGACTTTCCTTTGTTTGTAATGGGGCCATGGGTGATTTGGGATGAATGAAAGGAATTTGATGGAATTCTAAAGTTATTGATCAACTTAACAACTTCAACTACTAGCTCTTTACACAAATGTCTACAAACGTCTAGGCTAAGATTAACATTTCAATATTTGTGCTAATTGGTACTCAGATTCGAGCATTCTTCAATTAGGTATTGTGGCTTAAGCGTTTTATTTGTAACACTTTAACAATTTAGCCTCTACATTGAACCATTTTCTATCATTGCCTGAGTACAAGCTATTTACAAGTTCGAGCTAAATATTTGCATTTATAACTTATGCATAACCTATGATCAACAACTAAGAATTCCGTCAAATTAATGTATATTGATATTTACATGGTGATGAAATGAATGGTTTGTGTTTGGCCTCTAATTGGCAATTAGAGCATACAAATGACAACGACAGTGTTTGGATAGGAATTATATAATAACTGCACACACATGCCTAGAATCATACATGAAAGTCTATCTGTCAAGGGAATACAAGTCGTAGCAAGCAGTCCATATAATTTTCATGTTCTTTGGCAATTAATACTATGCTTGTGAATGAGATCTCAATGCAATCCTAGTTCGAAAAGTGTTTAAGAATAGATATGGAAATTACCCTCTACAAAGAAACACTTATCAAGCTCAATTCTCACACGGGTAGTCCCCACAAATCTCCTAGGATCAACCAGCCTAAAGTTCATTTACCTAACCAAAGATTGGCATTGTACAAGCAAATTGATAGAGATGCAACAACTTAAAATGGCATGCATACTAGTAAGAACTTAGATCTCAAAATAGAGTATAACATGTTTCTATTGACACAGACAAAAGTAACAACTCCACAAAATCAAAAAGATGGTAGAAAATTTACCGCCGTTTTTCAGAGATTTGAAAAGTTTCCCTAATTACACACACACACACACACACACACACACACACACACACACACACACACACACACACACACACACACACATATATATATATATATATACAATCTACATATATATATATATATATATATACAATCCTAATATATACAATCTACACACATATATTTACAATCCTAATATCTCCCACTAAACATAAACACAACGATAGTTGTCCACACCCCCAAAACGCAACCTAACATTGTCCTCAATGTTGACAGCAAAATCACAAAAGACTAAAATTAAAAACAAATAAATAATAAAACAAGCATGCATTTGTATCATTAAGCTCAAAGGTAAAATACATAATTGTAAACCTGCTGGGGCTCGGCGTGAATTCTGTCTCGCGAGTCATTTCCCGCGGATTAGAGGTCGCGAGCCAATTATGCGACTCTTGGTTGTAGACTGGCAGGCTTAATCCCATGGATTTGAGGTAGTGGAAGGTCCTGTGAGTTTATTCCTTCTAGACTACAGGCTTGTTCCAGCAAAAAGAACTCGCGGACAAACCTTAAACTCCCTCGCGAGATCATGTCTTCTAGTCAACTAGTCATGTTCTGCGGACTGAAATTGCTCAACTCTCTAGAGTTATCCCGTGGCTATGTGCGCGGGTATCTTCTCGCAGGTTGAAGTCGCGGGGCATTTAATCTTCAATTTAATGTGCTCTAGCTCCTTACCCTAGCCTCGTAAACCGAATACCTATATGTACAAACACTACAACAAAATCTAACACATATACTTGATATAAAAAACAAAATTAAAACTAAAAACTAACTAACACCACACTTGGTCTTAAAAAGACTAAGCGTAAAAAAACTACTAGTAATAAAGAAAAGGAATAGGTACCTAGGTGGGGTGCTGATCGTGTCAAAATTGTACTATATTTTGGCCCGCATATCCATGTCCTTTGTCTCGTTTTCATGCTTATTTGCATGTCTTTTCTAGTGTTTGCAGGCAGTCAATGTAATTCAAGCATTAGAGACAGAAATCAGATTTTTAGGCGCGAAACAAGTCGAAGACTAAAGAAAATAGGCCCAGTGCACCGGTAAGCCTTCTCGCGCACTTTCAGGACCTCGCTGGTCCACACCAGCTCACCAACCGCGCATCCGGGAGTCTCCAAAGTTAATAAGTGCCCAGATGGCGGGTACTGCACCGGTCCTTACCTGCTCACTACCCGTGAAAATGACCAAGAATCGGGAACAGAGCAAAGCCAAAATATGATGTGCGCGGGGACCATACCCGCGCACTGCGTTGGTCAGAGTTGGCCACATCAGCATTTCATACCTAATTTTGGAAACCCTATAAATATATCCTGTTCTTATTTTGAAAAAGGGCTTTCGTCTCTCTTTCATCTCTATATTTTTAGACCCTTACATCATTAACACTAACCCTAGATCTAGGAATCATTCCTTACCAAAACCCAAACCATCTTACATTGTCTTCATCCTTTATCAATTCAACAAAGGACACTTAGAGATTGGAATTGATCTTGAAGAAAAAAGGTCTCCCATAGGTCTTCTTTATCTCTCTTCTCCTAGTTATTTGTTTATATTTGTCATAAGTAGCTAAACCCCTTTGTGGAAATTGATGTATTAATTCATGGATTGTAGCCACCATATTCTTAGTATTTGATTTATTTAGTTCCATTCATTGTGTTTAATTGTGTTTGATTTTCCTTTTGAATTAAGTAGGTATACCAACTCTTGATTCTTACTGTTTATTGAACTTATTTGAGTTTTTGAACTTTTAATTGATATTCTTTATGGATTAAGTAGGCATACCAACTATTAATTCATTTAGAGGTTAAACTTGAGCTTATAATGCATTTGATATTCTTCTTAGATTGTGTAGGCATACCAACTCTCAATTCATGTTAGTGTTAAATTTTGATGTCTTCTTGGGTTGAGTAGGCACACCAACTCTTAGCCCATGCTAGATGTCTATTAATGATTTTTAACTACATACACTTAAGGTGATTTTAAACAAGCTTGCTTGAATGGAAGGGATGTGTTGAAAGCATACCAATCCTACATATCTTGGCTAAAGAGTGGAATGGGTGGATTGTGAGCATACCAATCCAAGCCATCCCGACTTCCTTAAATCTATCTAGGCTTCAAGAGAAACCCTCTTTACACTCAATTTAGCATACCAATCATTGTTGTGTTGGTGAGAGTCAAGTGATCTTAGTATCACATTTAAAGATAGATTTAGTCCTAAATAATCAAATCAGTCCTTAAAGGATTCATAGGATTACCCACTATTCGTGTATGAATTGCATCAACTCCCGCATTCACATCTCATATCTTATCTTACCACTTCACATTCTCACTAACTTAGTTGCATTTAGTATAACTTAGTTTAATTGCATCTTAGTGTTAGTATTTCAAACCAATCAATGAAACTTTACTTTTATGCATTTTAGTATTTAATCCCATTCCAAGATAATTAATATTACCTTCTTCCTTCTTATTCTGGGACTTTGGGCAATTTCTTTTCCAATGTCCCTTTTCACCACAAAGGAAGCATTTCCCTTTGATCTTGGTTACTTTCTTGGTTTCCTTCTTGGTAGGCCCAAGTTGTTTTTTCTTCTGTTGTTTCTTGACCTTCTGACGGGTCTTAACAGTAGCAACTTTACCAACTGAATGAATCTCTTAACTCTTTATTTTTCACAACGATCTTTTCAGCGCTTTGAACATCTTGCATCAGGACTTGCAAGGTGTATTCCTTATTGTTCAAGGTGTAGTCCAACTTGAACTGATCAAAGGAATCCGATAGTGAGTTGACAATCATGTCAATTTTCGTCTCACTATCTATCTCAGCACCATTAAGTTCTGCAACATTGAGATGTGCTATGACTTTCATCATGTGATCTTTCACAGCCTGTCCAGGTTTCATCCTAAGATTCATAAAAGCAGTCACTGCCTCTCTCTTAGTCGACCTAGACCTCATAGCAAACATCTCTTCCAGAGACATCATTATATCAACAGCAGACTTCATTTCTTTATGCTGATGTTGCAACACGTCGGAGATAGTGGCCATAATGTAACATTTGGCCATATTATCTGAAGTCTACCATTGCTCATACTCATCTCTTTGCAAAATATTAGATTCATTATTAGGAAGGGGTGGTTTAGGAGTAGTCAGAACAAACTTATGCTTTTCACTTTGCAGCAACAACCCAATTTTCCTTTCCCATGTGACATAATTATCTCCAGTTAAAGTGTTATCTTTTAGGATGTTCATAAGTGATGAAGTCATGATTTCTGAATAAAACAAAATTATATATGATCAAATAATCATGATAAAGCACTTTTTAAATATTTATCTTGAATTAAATAAATAATTCAATCATAAAATTCAACGGTGATCCAACACCCATAAACGTTACGCCTCCTCTGGGAGCACTTAGCACTTACCAGTTGGACTAGGTCCCACCTAATTGTTAACATAACAATCAGCGTTTTCAATTTTAGCCTTGCAATTTTATTAACAAGAACTCTCGGGAGGATATTAATAAAATTACATTGAGTGTGTTACCAAGATATCGACCCTCAATTTTCTCTCACGAAAATCCCTCCTCTAGGAGTAGATTTCGTTTAAGTCAATTGTCTAGTCTATCCTTGTAAAGAAGTATTTTGCCAAATTCCATTTATGGACGCCCCTCAGGGGGATTACCAATAAATAATAAAGCTCAACTAACCTTGGAGGCCATAGGTGTTCTAACATACCTTCTCCCACTCAATTAAAGGCATATGATTAAATTCCATAGAATGATTTTACCAAGTTATCTAGATGCCAATTAGATACCTAAATCATTCAATGCATGTTCATACCAAAAGAGATATATGAGTGGCACTCCTATTCTATGTGACATGTTATCATACAACAACAAATATTGCAATATTTACGGAAATATAAATAGCTACAATTTTGGTCCATCCTAAAAAAGCAAGTAAATTACATTTGTTTGGAATAAAAAATATTCTTTCTTGGCGAACAAGTCTTCAAGCGACCATCATCCACTTCCTCACCCCTCGGCTGCCACCTTTGGGCGTGCACACCCCTTGGGTCCATAAAGGGCCACCATGAGCAGCCCATTATGTCCAAAGGACTGTCATGCGCAGCCCATGACCCATAAGTGGCTGCCGTGTGCAGCCCATGCACCTAACAAGCGTAGCTACGCCCTAACGTGCACGCACGCTTGTTGCCATGGTGCGCACGGTACCAAGCTTGTTCCGATTGCTTCCTCTTCCGCTCCTAATTCTTCAACTCTTCGAATCTTCGAAACTTGAATGTATTACAGCAAATTTTACACAATAAATTACTGTAGTATTTTTTTTTAATTCACTGCAGGAATTTTTACACAAGAAAAACTGCACTATTTTATACCAAAAAAAACTGCAGTATTTTTTAATACAATAAAAAATAGAGAATCTAGCAACTACCAAGAAGGAACTTATGACGATAATAGGCCACCCTTCTTGTTACAATTCCGACACAAAAATACATTGAAATTCTAGGACCAAAATCGAGCAATAACAATTCACTTTATAATAACATATATAAATCCATACATGCCACATGTAATTATATATGCGAATACCTAGAGTGCCATCTCTTTCTAAAACATGCATAATCACAATAAAAAGAAATAGATTCACGTATATGTAAGTTAATTAATTAAAGGGTATAACCAGGCTTTGATACCAATTGTAGGGAAAAATACGAAAACGCAACGGAAGCGTGACTAAAAACGAATTTAGTATAGTTTAAAATTTTTCCAATATTTGAACCTTAACCCTTTAATTAATTAAATATATATATATATTCAAAAGATATCATACCTCTTGTCGCTTGATCCGATTGACTTAGTGTCGATGGTAATCCGTAAGATTTTCCAATCCGATCACGAACTTAAATCACCTAGGAGCGTGGTCTCCCTATTCTTTGAATTGCGTACCTGAGAATGGAAAAACGAAATCTTCTTTCCTGATCGTTAATCACAAAAAATCCAAGAGCCTAGAAAGATCGTTCCGGTCACTTTTGAATTCATAATTGTTATGATTGAAACTCGCGTGAACCTAAATCGAAAGTGTGCACAAAACCTTTTTATGTACAGGCTTGCAAGTGCACTATCGAATTTAGAACTATCTTTCTCTCTTCCTCTTAGCCGAATTTTCACTATGTTCTAGAGTTGGAATTTTTTTTTATTCCAAAGCAAGAGAATAAAAAATTCTTTTCTTAAAAAAACTTATTTTTTCTTCTATCTTACTATTAATTCTGAAATTAATAATATATATAGGTATACAAATCTTTTTCCTAAAGAGGATTTACTTGGTGGGCAAGAATCCTATCTCTAGGTGGATTTACTTGGTGATAAAGAATCCTTTTTTTTCAAAAATGATTTATTTTCCACACCAAGACTCATAATCCAACTCATATAGTGTATTTGTGATTATATTAAAGACTTCCTTATTTGATTAGATAAATAAAGAATTTATTTATCTACTTACCAAATTAAGTCTTTTATATTTATTATACTATTATAATAGTATACTACTAGGAAACATAATTCCTAGTAAGAAAAAGATTTTGATTTTTAATTAAATAATTAATTAATCAATTAATTAAATAATTAATTAATCAATTAATTAATTTCCATTTAATCAAACAATAAAATAAAATAATATTTTAGGCTATTATTATAGCCTTGCCGCCCACACACAAAAATTATGGGCCAAATATTATTTTCTTATTTTATTTAATCCATTCAGGCTTTAAATAAAAGTTCACATATGAACCAGACCCATTATTACTAAAAGAAACAAGCCCACATGCCTCTCATTAATATATTAATATAATTTGAGCAGCCCATTAAATAGATAATGTGCAAATTATATTCTTAATATATTAAATACAATTCTAGATGGACCCATAAATTATTCCGGTAGAATATATCAAGTGATCCATGCAAGTCCGTGTGGATTGGGGATCTTGGCGGGCTATCTAAATTTAAGCTTCAATAGACATAACCTAATCACAATCAACAAATGATTCACTTAGGTCAGATCTATTAATTTTAGCTCATTCCATTAAAGAGCTAAAATTGAACTCTTAAATAAAGATAGAATAAGAAGATGTTTCTCATTCATACCCTAGACAATCTTATTGGAGATAGTGTATCCTCGTGAATAATATCAGTAATCGCCAAGAGCTCATAGACCGCCTATAGCTCTCCTAGTTACCATATTTACTCATATGACCATGTTTTGAACTTGGATATTTTGACTTGCCTAGAAGCCATGTTTTCAATTTACATTATCGAAAAATCAACGTTGAGATTTAATATCCAATACCTCATATCCATATGATAATATTATACTCTCATTCAATAAATTGAGCCACAATGTCCATATCTATAAATGAAGTCCTCTATCGATTAACAAATGAATACCACAAAACTATCGAGGATAGACTATGCTATATAATCGTACTCATTGATAGCTCAAATGATAACACTTGCAATCATAAGTCCATCATTTATCTCTGGATTAAGATAGACTCTCCGGTTGTCCTTATAATGAAAAGACTTGTATCTAATGACGGTTCTAGATAAAATATTTGATTGTGATCCTATTCAATGCACCCAATGCACTAGATTCTTTTACTCGAAGACCATTTCGATGATTTTAGACTCATCATAACTCATTTGATCCCACTCAAATGCCAGCAAAAGAATTCTACAACTTTATCAAGATAAAAGTACTCAACCTTTAACTTAAGTTGTGAACGTTTATTCAAGACTAACTAAAGAATTGTGTCTACCTCATACATATCCAGATGTACGAACAATTCTTCATTTCTCATAGTCTTTTGACCTTATGATTATTTACTTTGACAATTATCATTATAAATGCTAAAAGATTTTGTAAAACCAGAAATCACTTTATTAATACGAAAAGATTGTCAATTACAATATTACACTCTTGCTATTGAGCATAATCCTAACAGTGCCGCCTTAGGGCCGGTCAAGTCTTTGCATGTTGGACTGAGACATTCTCAATTAAATGATATTCTAGAATAACTCTTATTCCATATCATTCAACCATCGTTTATTCAGTCAGGTTTTTAATTAACAAAACTTAATCAAAACCTTCGTGAATGTAACCCACCATTTTAGATCACACGAGCTTAACTCGAGAATTGCCGCCTTAGGATCGGTCAATCCCTAAATACCCTAAAAAATCCTATCTGTTAGGAAGTCAACCTTGGTATTGATCTTTGTGGAAACCCTCCTTAGGGAGGACGAAAGCAAAGCCGTCACGAGGCCCCACTCGGATCTCACGGTGTTGAACTAATGATGGAGACTGCGGCATATATATGTCATATATCCCTCTCCCACTCACTATTTTTTAAAATTAGGGTTTTCTATTATCCGTTAATGCTCCTAGACTCTACAGGATCAAATGGCTAACTTTAATCAAGTTATCTAGCGCATTAACAAATTCATTATTAGAAACAAATTCTAATTAACTAATAAATTATTAATGATTTTTAACTATTAAAAATCTAATCTATTAGTGAATAATCTAAGCTTTTGTAAACTGTTTACTAAGCTCAGATTATTATGATAGTGTTTACCAAGTTTTAAAATTAAAACTCTAACACTTTATTTGGTTCATTTGTTATTAGGTTATTAATCATATTAATCCTAATTACAATAAAAGACCATATTAATCAAACTTATTAAACACTTTAATAACTAGATTAATATTAATGAGAATTACCAAGTTTTCTAACATTAAAAAAAAACTAATGTCATTTTCATAGCCAATAATGTATTTACTGATTTTAATCGTATTAAAAAAATACTTAAAATATTAGGTTATGATGCATGTATGACATATCAAATATATTTGTGTAGGCACATCTTATCTAAATGACATACGTATGTATAACAATGCTTTTATCATCACATAATATAAAGCGTACATGAATTGACCGAGTACTCTGGATTATTTAACCTAAAACAATTTAGAATCTAAAATTACAAAAATACCCCCAAGGCATTCATTGGTCTTCTTGTAACTTCAGAAATCTTTCAGTCTCTTCAGGGCTCTCCGATTCATCTCATGAATCCTTCTTCGCGATTTTTCCAGGTCTTCAATATAGGTTACAATTTTTGTTTTTAAAATACAATAACAACAAAAATAAAAAATAAATAAATAATATAATGCAACCCATGAGCCCTAAATCCACAATACCATATAATTAACGATCAATCATGTTTTTGTAAATTAACAAATTTAATATACATACAAAAACAACATACAGTCAATTTAAACAGTGCCAACACAATCATACATACGGGAGCATCGAAAACAATTCCCTGTTCTGAAAAAAATTGGCTCAGATACCAATTGTTGGAACCCCGTTCACTGGTAATGCATCGGAAATAGGTTTTAAAATATTTTTATACAGATCGTAAACGATCTGGAACCAGTGAACTTGGGATCGTAATTATTTTTCTAGAACTAAAACGTACAGTATGTAAATACAGGAAATTGTAATCAATTTATTTAAAAAAAATTATAACCTTACCAACGTTTGGAGGCTCCTTCACTTTACGATATGCTCCTGGTCTGTACCACCGATCTTCCTAGCTATTCCCGGAACTGGTAACTGCGTGTGGGCGCGTCACATACTCAGGAACTTAGGAGGATGTAGAGAAATAAGAAGAAACAATTTCTTCCAAGAGAAAACAAAAAACAAGAACAATTCTAGTTAAAAAAAATATCTTATATATTTTTTTTCTTTCTTTTTCTTGTATCTAAATAGTGCACTCCTACCGATCACGCACACTTTTCTCTCTTTTTGTTTTTGATAGTGCACATCACTATTTCTTTTCCTTCTTGATTTTTGTTTCTCACGTATACTAACGCTCACTCTGATTGAGATGATGCATTTTTTTTCTCCTTTAATTTTGATTCACGCACATATCAATTTGTATTCTGGAGATGGCTATGGTACAAAGCACACCCACCCTTTGTACTGTACAACAACACAAAAATCAACATATAAACAATAAAAAAAACGTTAGTGTTAGCCAGCCAAAAAAAGCAACCGGTTTCAACCGGTTGCTGTAGGTTTAATAATTTTTTTAATATAATATATAAATATATATTAATAATGTAATTATATTATATTACATAATAATTAATAAAAAATAATTTAATGTAAAAACAATATTGAAAAAATTCATTTAAAATATATGAAAATTAGAAATATTATTATTTAAGATAAATAAAATAAAATAAAAAGTATAAAAAATTTTGAATATCAAGAACGAGTTCAACGTAGGTTGAACAAGTTTAACGTTCGTATTAACGTCAAACTTGTTCAGTGAACAAGTTAACGTAAACCTTCATGAACAAGTTCAACGTAGGTTGAACAAGTTTAACGTTCATCTGAACGTTAAACTTGTGCATTGAACAAGTCAACGTAATTCTTCGTGAACAAGTTCAACGTATGTTGAACGAGTTTAACGTTCATCTGAACATTAAACTTGTGCATTGAACAAGTCAACATAATTCTTCGTGAACAAGTTCAACGTATGTTGAACGAGTTTAACGTTTATCGTATAACGTTAAACTTGTTCAATGAACAAGTTAACGTAAACCTTCATGAAAGAGTTCAACGTAGGTTGGACAAGTTTAACGTTCGTATTAACGTTAAACTCGTTCAATGAACAAGTTAATGTAAACCTTCATGAACAAGTTCAACGTAGGTTGAACAAGTTTAACGTTCATCTGAACGTTAAACTTGTATATTGAACAAGTCAACGTAATTCTTCGTGAACAAGTTCAACGTATGTTGAACGAGTTTAACGTTTATCTTATAACGTTAAACTTGTTCAATGAACAAGTTAACGTAAACCTTCATGAACAAGTTCAACGTAGGTTGAACAAGTTTAACGTTCGTATTAACGTTAAACTTGTTCAATGAATAAGTTAACGTAAACCTTCATGATCAAGTTCAACATAGGTTGAACAAGTTTAACGTTCATCTGAACGTTAAACTTGTACATTGAACAAGTCAACGTAATTCTTCGTGAACAAGTTCAACGTATGTTGAACGAGTTTAACGTTTATCTTATAACGTTAAACTTGTTCAATGAACAAGTTAATGTAAACCTTCATGAACAAGTTCAACGTAGGTTGAACAAGTTTAACGTTCCTATTAACGTTAAAATTGTTCAGTAAACAAGTTAACGTAAACCTTCATGAACAAGTTCAACGTAGGTTGAACAAGTTCAACGTAGGTTGAACAAGTTTAACGTTGGTATTAACGTTAAACTTGTTCAATGAACAAGTGAACGTAAACCTTCATAGACAAGTTGAACGTAGGTTGAACAAGTTTAACGTTCATCTGAACGTTAAACTTGTACATTGAACAAGTCAACATAATTCTTCGTGAACAAGTTCAATGTATGTTGAATGAGTTTAACGTTTATCTTAAAACGTTAAACTTGTTCAATGAACAAGTTAACATAAACCTTCATGAACACGTTCAACGTAGGTTGAACAAGTTTAACGTTCATCTGAACGTTAAACTTGTGCATTGAACAAGTCAACGTAATTCTTTGTGAACAAGTTCAACGTAAGTTGAACGAGTTTAACGTTCATTGATGAGCATATTTTTATATATATTTATTGCTCTTAAAAATAGATTTAATAGTCCAATTTTATATTAGTTTTATTTTAATTAGATTCATTTTTGGTGAAACAGGAATAAAAAGCAATTGAATGTGGAATTGAAGTTAAT
Source organism: Dipteronia sinensis (assembly GCA_033220585.1). Lineage (NCBI taxonomy): Eukaryota > Viridiplantae > Streptophyta > Magnoliopsida > Sapindales > Sapindaceae > Dipteronia > Dipteronia sinensis. Next base: position 59,880,301 of record CM065636.1, on the reverse strand, counting down.
TGGAGCATTTTGCAATATCAATTATATTTGGATCAAAAGAAGATTTTTCAGGCCCAAAAGCAAATCCAAATCAAGCCCAATTCAAAGAGCCAAAGTTCAAGCCCATAATTAAAATCTCACATCAGCCCAAAACAAAGACCACAAGTGAAGCCCAAATAAAAAATAAGTGAATGTCAAGATGTGCACGTGTGCAGTTGTGGTCCACAAGGCATAAGGAATCTAAGTACAAAAATAAATTAAAAAAAGTCAAAAAAAAAAAGAAAAAGCTGGTGTGCGTTTGAAAAGAAGAAAAAGGGGAATATAAAAAGAATAGAAAAGAAGGGTTTAGGGTGCATCGTTTGGTGGCTTTGTGCACAGCAGCCGAAGGAAGAAAAGTAAGAGATTTGAGCATGAGCAGTGGGGAAATCCAAAGAGCAGAGATTGTGACTCTAGTGCAACGAGAAGAACAAGAAGAGAATGAGCAGATCTAGTGCCTTGCCGTCTTGAATTCGGATCAAAATTGCAGACTTAAACATGACGGGTTCTACTTTATTCTTTGTTCTTGATTTCACCATGTGTTTCTAAATTTATTTCTGAGGTGTAGGATGAAACCTTATTGACAATGTGGTTGTTTTGCTATTCATTATAATTCCCAAATTATTTTTAATGTTTATAATTCTTATTTTTATTGATTGATATTAATTAAATTGTCTCACTCTTAATATCAAGTATTTTGGGTAGTTACAATTGATTTTATTAATCGGGCTTTGTGTTTTAATGCTTAAATTAAGAACCTTGACTATATGTTTTTGAAATATTGGATACATGTAATACTTGGGTCTTATATATTAAGTCAATTGGAATAAATAATTTACAAAAGATTAATTTTTAAGCACTTAATTGATAAATCTTGAGAAAGCATTGGATTGATTTCTAAATTGCTACTCAGAATCTTAGGAATTAATAATTTGAATAGTAAAACGTTGCATTGTTGATAACGGTGGATTCCGAACCTCAGACTTTTCTTCCATTGAGTAAAGTTTACAATTTTAGTTCTTTAATTTAGTTTTGAATTTAGCTGCATGTTAATTTAGTTTTTAGTTTTAATTAATTCAAAAATTCACCTTTCGTTAACTAGATTAGGATTAGATCAAATTTAGATTCGATTAGTTTTTCATCAGACTTCATGGGATCGACCTCGTACTTCGCATAAGCTATTTTACAATAGACTCGTGCGCTTGCGAGTATTTATTTTCAAAATTTAGCACAACAAGTTTTTGGCGCCGCTGCCGGGGACTGATTGAAAGATTAGTTAATCTAGATTTTATTTGATTCTTCTACTAGTTGTAGTTTAGGATTTATTTTGTTATTTTTGCATTTAAAAAAAAATGAAAAAAAAAATATTTAGTGTCACTGTTATTTTTCTTTTGGTCGTTATTTATTGTTATTTGTTCGTTTTAGTGTTGGTTATTTTTTTGGTTAGCTGTTAGTCATTTGCATCTTGTTAGTTTTGTTTTAGTATTTGTTATTTTTCTTGCTTTAGTTCATTGTCATCTTAATGTCCAGTAGCTAGGTTGTTTTATTTTATTTTTATTTTAGTATTTTATTGGTTTCATTCTTTTTGAAGTGTGCTTTTCTTTGCTTGAAATATTAGTGACCGTAGGACTACAGATTTGTGGCTAGGATCTGTGCTTGTTTATGCGTGCTTGGGGACAGAATTCATATAATCGTTTGATTAGGATTAATAACTCTGCATTTAATATGGCTAAAAATGATGGAAACAGTGATAACAATCAAGTAGGGGAACCTGTAGCACCCGAGGAGAGACCTCTTAGGGAGTATTTTTTACCGGTCACACCTAATCACCCTTCTTGCATTGTGTAGCCCCAGACTAGGGCGACACACTTTGAGCTTAAACCCAGTGTTATACAGCTCATTCCATCATTCCATGGACTAGATAGAGAGGACCCTTACATGCATGTCAAGGAATTCTTAGACATATGTTCAACCTTTAGGTTCCAAAATTTCTCAGATGAGTCTGTTAGACTTCGCCTGTTTCCATTCTCTTTAAAAGATAAGGCTAAAGCATGGTTGAATTCACTTCCCCCTAATTCAATCATTAGTTGGGACCAATTAATTAGTAAGTTCCTGGCTAAATTTTTCCCAATGTCAAAAACAAATGCCCTTAGGAGAGAAATTTCAGATTTTAGGCAAACTGAGGGTGAGCATTTTTATATGTGCTGGGAGAGATTTAAAGACTTACTTTTAAGGTGTCCCCACCATGGTTTTGAACTGTGGAGACTCGTGCATTATTTTTATAACGGTTTGACCATGTCTAATCGTCATATGATTGAGTCGATGAATAGTGGGGCATTCTTAAACTTGAATAGTACCGATGCTTGGCAATTCCTTGAAACTTTGTCTGAAAATTCTCAGCAATGGGATTTTTTTAATGAGAGAGAGAAGCCTAGGAAATGGGGGTTATATGAGGTGAAAGATGAGTTAGATGTGAAAAGTGTCTTAGGAAACCTCACTAGGAAGGTAGAAGCCCTAGCTTTGAGTCAAACTATGAATTCTGCAATGAGTGCTAGGAATGAGGGGTGTGCTTCGTGTGTCAACCCATCCCCCACATGTCCAGAGAGCTATGTTGATCAAGCAAATGCTCTCAATTCTTATGGGAGATCATCTGATAGCCCATTCTCTACCACCTACAACCCTAATTGGAGGAATCACCCAAACTTTTCTTGGAGGCAAAACTAGCCTCTAACGAGTCATGGAGGGCAACAATTTGCTGCCCCTAATCCATCACATCCTCTAGGTTTTCAGTCCTCTCCCTATTTTGCTGCCTCTCAAAGGAAACCTTCCTTAGAGGACACTTTGCAGCAATTTATGCAAACAACCCAGCAATCTATTCTGAAATTTGAAACTCAAATGGGTCAGTTAGCCACAGTCATAGGGGAGAGAGAGAAAGGAAAGTTACCCAGTCAGCCAGTTCCTAACCCTAAGGGTCAGTTTGAGATAGGATCCATTTATGATAGGAGTCATGAGGAAGCCAAATCCATTACCACCCTTAGATCTGGTAGGAAAATAGACAATCATGTGAGTGTACCTAAAGAGAGGAAAAATGTTGAGAGGTCTGAATTAGATTGTGAGCCTAGTACGGAGAAAATAGTTGAGAAACCCACTTCTAGAGAGTCACTAGAGCCAGATTTACCTGCTGCACCTTATGTCCCGAGGGCCCCTTTCCCACAGAAACTTTCCCCATTAAAGAAAGGCACACCATATAGTGATATTTTGGAAGTGTTTAAGCAAGTTCGCATAAACATCCCATTTCTTGATGCTATTCAGTAGGTGCCTGCTTTTGCTAAATTCTTGAAAGATCTCTGTACAGTTAAAAGAAAAACTAATGTTCCTAAAACAGCATGTTTGACTGAGCAGGTTAGTTCCATTCTCCAAATGAAAACTCCTGTCAAGTATAAGGATCCTGGATGTCCTACTATTTCTTGTGTTATAGGTGACCATGTGATTGATAGGGCCTTACTTGACTTAGGTGCAAGTGTTAATTTATTGCCATATTCTGTGTATGTGCAATTAGGATTAGGAGATCTTAGACCCATCCCTGTCAGACTTCAGCTAGCTGATAGGTCTGTCAAAATTCCTCGGGGTACCATAGAAGATGTTTTGATCAAGGTTGATAAGTTCTACTTTCCTGTGGACTTTATTGTTATAGACACTCAGCCTGTAGAGGATGTTAGTGCTCAGATTCCTGTGATTTTAGGGCTACCTTTCTTGGCCACCTCCAATGCGATAATTAATTGTCGCAATGGAGTCATGAAACTTTCTTTTGGGAATATGACTGTAGAACTCAATGTGTTCAATGTGTGTCAACAACCTCCAGATCACGATGATCTATGTGAGGTTAATTTTATTGATAGTGTTGTCCATGATTCCTTTAGGCATTCATCCTATGATGATCCTTTAGAGAGATGTCTAGCTCATTTTGGCATGGATTTCAATGATGACAGTATAGTTAGTGAGGTGAATTCTTTATTAGAATCTGCCCCACTAATGAATACTGACAAATGGAAAGCCAAAATAGAACCTTTTCCACCTTCTGAGTCCATACCTCTCCCATCTGTAGAGAAACCACCCAAGTTAGAATTGAAACCTCTCCCTGATACATTGAAATATGTGTTTTTAGGAAATTCTGAGACATTGCCTGTTATCATAGCATCTGATTTAGAAAAAGAACAGGAAGTTAAGCTCATTAGTATACTTAGGGAGCATAGAGAAGCCATAGGTTGGACAATAGCTGACATAAATGGTATTAGTCCATCAGTGTGCATGCATAGGATTCATTTAGAAGATAATGTCAAACCCTCCCGTGAGTCCCAAAGGAGACTCAACCCTAACATGAAAGAGGTTTTGAGAGCTGAAGTGATTAAGCTCTTAGATGTGGGTGTCATTTACCCAATCTCTGATAGTGCTTGGGTGAGTCCTGTTCAGGTTGTGCCCAAAAAGTCTGGCATTACAGTAGTCAAGAACAATAATAATGAGTTAGTCCCCACCCGAATGCAAACTGGGTGGCGTGTTTGCATTGACTACCGTAAGTTGAATGCCTCTACTAGGAAAGATCATTTTCCTCTTCCCTTCATAGATCAGATGTTAGAAAGGTTAGCTGGTCATGCATTTTATTGTTTTCTTGATGGTTATTCCGGTTATAACCAGATTCCCATAGCACCTGAGGACCAAGAGAATACAACATTCACTTGTCCTTTTGATACCTTTGCCTACCGTCGCATGCTCTTTGGGTTATGCAATGCACCTGCCACTTTTCAGCGGTGTATGATGAGCATATTTTCTGACATGGTAGAGCGTTTCTTAGAGGTGTTCATGGATGATTTTTCTGTGTTTGGATCTAGTTTTGATGAGTGTTTACACCACTAAGCCTTAGTGTTAATGAGGTGTAAAGAAAAAAATCTTGTGCTTAGCTGGGAAAAGTGTCATTTCATGGTTAGGAAAGGGATAGTTCTAGGGCATGTTGTCTCACATGAGGGAATTGAGGTAGATAAGGCAAAAGTTGATTTGATTTCTAGTCTCCCACCTCCTAGGACAGTGAAAGAAATTAGATCTTTTTTAGGTCATGCAGGGTTTTATCGTAAGTTCATTAAGGACTTTAGTAAGATTTCGAGGCCTTTGTGCAATTTGCTTGCCAAAGATGCCTATTTTCACTTTGATAGTGAATGCCTACAAGCTTTTGACAAGCTTAAGACATTGTTGACTTCTGCACCCATCATTAGACCACCTGATTGGAATGTTCCATTTGAGATTATGTGTGATGCCTCCGATTATGCCATTGGGGCTGTTTTGGGGCAGCGCATTGATAGACTCCCCCATGTGATTTATTATGCTAGTAAGACTTTTAATGATGCACAACTCAATTATTCCACCACGGAAAAAGAGTTGTTGGCAGTTGTTTTTGCACTAGATAAGTTTAGGTCTTACTTGATTGGGTCTTAGGTGATAGTTTATTCAGATCATGCTGCATTGAAATATCTTTTGTCTAAGAAAGATGCCAAACCTCGCCTCATTAGATGGATTTTGTTGTTACAGGAGTTTGAACTTGAGATTAGAGATTAAAAAGGTTCTGAGAATGTTGTAGCTGACCATTTATCAAGGTTGATTGTTGAGTCCATAGATGAGTCCATGCCTATTAGAGAGTCTTTCCCTGATGAGCAGCTTATGGTTGTTTCCCAGCCACCTTGGTATGCCGATATTGTTAACTATCTTGTTATTGGTCAAATGCCTATGCATTGGACTAAACAAGATCGTGTCAAATTTTTATCCAGGGTTAAGTATTTCTTTTGGGATGATCCATACTTGTTTAAGTATTGTCCTGATCAGATAATTAGGAGATGTGTTTCTGAGAGTGAGCAGAGAGATATTATGTCTTTTTGTCATGATCATGCATGTGGCTGTCACTTCAGTCCAAAGAAAATCGCTGCAAAAATTCTGCAATGTGGTTTCTATTGGCCAAATTTATTCAAAGATACACATGCATATTGTAGTTCCTGTGAGAGATGTCAAAAATTAGGGAGTATTACTCGTAGAAATATGATGCCTTTACATCCGATTCTTATTGTTGAATTATTTGATGTGTAGGGTATTGATTTTATGGGTCCATTTCCTAATTATTTTGGCAATTTATACATCCTTGTTGCTGTAGATTATGTTTCCAAATGGGTAGAGGCAATTTCCTGTAGAACTAATGATCACAAAGTGGTGGTAAATTTTTTGAAAGAAAACATATTTTCCCGTTTTGGTACACCTCGTGCAATCATTAGTGATGGAGGAAAACACTTTTGTAATAGGCCTTTTGAGAAGTTAATGAAAAAATATGGCATTACGCATAAAGTTGCCACACCTTACCATCCACAAATAAGTGGACAAGTTGAGATTTCTAATATGGAGATTAAAAACTTTCTTCAAAAAACGGTTAACCCAACAAGAAAAGATTGGTCTTTAAAACTTTTTGATGCATTGTGGGCTTACCGTACTGCTTTCAAAACCCCTATTGGAATGTCTCCTTATCGACTTGTTTATGGCAAGGCATGTCACTTACCTATAGAGTTAGAGCATAAAGCTTATTGGGCCATTAAGAAATTGAATTTTGATTCTGACAAAGGAGGTACTCTCAGGAAATTACAACTCAATGAGTTGGAGGAAATTAGGAATGATGCTTACGAAATTGCTAAACGGTACAAGGACCGAATGAAAGTTTTTCATGATAGGAATATTCTTAGGAAGTCTTTTATACCCGGTCAAAAAGTCTTGTTATACAATTCTCGTTTGCATATATTTCCTGGAAAGTTACGTTCTAGGTGGTCAGGTCCATTTATTGTTAACAATGTTTTTCCTCATGGAGCTGTTGAAATAAGGAATCCTGAGAGCGGTGATGTTTTTAAAGTCAATGGCCAAAGATTGAAACCGTTCTTAGAGTTGAGGAATCGAGAAGTGGAGGAAACATTGTTGGAGGATCCTGTTTATCAGGATTGATTTTGTGTTTAGTTTAGGTTTTGATTTTTTTTTGTTTTTTTTTAATTTTTTTTTACTTTATATTGTTTTCTGATTATTATTATTTATTATTTTTTTTTGTTTGCTTTACTTTTGCTTTTTAGATGTTGCTGTCTCGTTTGCCTTTGAAATATATATATTGTTTTGAGTTTTTATTTTATTTTATTTATTAATTGCTTTGGCAATTGCCAATTTTTGTTAACATGATTTTGCATTTGTGTGTGTCCAGTTCTCTTTTTGTGTAATTTTCTTTTTCTTTTTCCTTCCTATTCTTTCTTTTTCTATTTTCATGCTACTGCTTTTCTATGTGTAATTTTATTTTCATCTTCTTTTGGTTAGAGGGCATTACGGAACCAACCAGGTGTGATCTCTCCCTTACTATTTGATGTTGTCTTTTATTTTTCCCATATCTGTTTGATATTTGCTTGTGCATTTGTGGTTATTATGTTGAGGAAACATTGAGGACAATGTTTACAATTTGTTTGGGGGTGGGGAAAAAGCTGGTTTCAAAAAAAAAGGTCTTATTGTTATTATTATTATTTTTTTTTAAGTCCGTCTTCTGCAAAATAACCAAGTTTGAGCTACTCTTAGGTTTTCCTTTAGAGACGTAAGTGTATGCTTTAATCACTGAGCTTAGACTAACGTCTTGCCACTTAGAGTAATGCATTGCATTTTTTACAAAATTATGACATGCTCTTGATGTGATGGTAGATAGGATGCTTAGTTGAATTGCCATGATTAATAGTGGAGACTACCCTTGTGAGTTTACTAAGCCAGAAAGCGAACATATTAGAGGGTTTGTTTGTTTCTACTCCTAAACACTTATCAGGTTCTTAGAATTAGAAATTGATCTCAATAGGTTATGCATTGGATATTAAAGAACATTCATCATAAAAAGGTATCACATGTGGAATTGCTTTTGTTTTTGTTGAACCATTAGAAGTGATATAGGCAATGTGTGCTTAAACTCACTTAAAAAGGCCTTAAATATTTCCTACCTTGTGTGTATGCTCCATAGCCAAATTTGAAGCCAAACACTATAAGCCTTTTTCTTTTATCACCTACGATAACTGAAAACCCATAAGCCCTAATATTTAGCCATACCTTATAGCTTGGGATTATATTGAGGAAGTGATGAAGAAGAGTGAAGATGGTTCGAAGACACATGAATTAAAAAAATTTGGTGGATCGTGAATTGTACATATAGGGCAAAAGAAAGAAGCCATACGTAAGCAGTGTATGAGAGGTGTTGGGAATTATGAAATTGATGTATAAATTTTCATCTCATTTATTAAAAAAAAAACTGAATTGAAAGAAAAAAAAAAGAGAAAATAAAAAAAATGAATGAGATGATGAATCAAATGAAAGTGGAAAAGGGAAAAGGGAAAAGGTATGTTCGTGAATGGTTCAAGAAGCTTGGATGCAAGTTAAATGAAGACAGATCGAAGAAATTCAACCGAGTATTGAAGATTTTCAGAAGAATTTCTCAATATGGTCCCAGGTGTTGTTGCTTACCTTTTACCCGTTCGTCTTAACCTTCACCCAATGGCCCCGTTACAACCAAATTAAAGTCCTAATTGATCTTTTGGAAATACTGGGTTAAGAGTGAATGAAACATGTGCTCTATCTTGTTCTTAATGTATGATTCCGTTCATGAGATCCTTTGCATAAATTCAAGCGTTTTTCTATATATATATATATATATATATATATATTCATATGCGATAATAATTTGAAATTTCTTGTGCATAAACTCCATTCGCATATGCTTGATGAGTGTATTTGCCTAGGTTCTGTGTGAAATATGAGTGACATCTTGTGAGAATTAAAGTCGAAGCGAATTACATCTATGGCATTTGACAACGGTATTTTTGACGCTAGAGTGTCTTGAGTTTGGGCTTTTCATTAAACTAGTGATACGTTCAAATAGGTGGCATAATTTTAGTCTTTATTCAGTGGCTTTATCATGCATTTGTCTTTATTCGTATCTCGAGTTGCATCTTGATCTAATTGGTTTTTACAGAAATATGTTTGTGGGTAGCATAGCTGGTAAACCCTCAAGAGACAAAATCCTAGGAAGTTGCTTAGCTTATGTTTAGTTAGGATTTTAATTTTTAGTTTTTAGTTTTAGTTTTTTTTTATTTTGCTCGAGGACTAGCAAAATCTAGGTTTGGGGGTATTTGATGAGCATATTTATATATATATATATATATTTATTGCTCTTAAAAATAGATTTAATAGTCCAATTTTATATTAGTTTTATTTTAATTAGATTCATTTTGGTGAAACAGGAATAAAAAGCAATTGAGTGTGGAATTAAAGTTAATTGGAGCATTTTGCAATATCAATTATATTTGGATCAAAAGAAGATTTTTCAGGCCCAAAAGCAAATCTAAATCAAGCCCAATTCAAAGAGCCAAAGTTCAAGCCCATAATTAAAATCTCACATCAGCCCAAAACAAAGACCTCAAGTGAAGCCCAAATAAAAAATAAGTGAATGTCAAGATGTGCATGTGTGCAGTTGTGGTCCACAAGGCATAAGGAATCTAAGTACAAAAATAAATTAAAAAAAGTCAAAAAAAAAAGAAAAAGCTGGTGTGCGTTTGAAAAGAAGAAAAAGGGGAATATAAAAACAATAGAAAAGAAGGGTTTAGGGTGCATCGTTTGGTGGCTTTGTGCGCAGCAGCCGAAGGAAGAAAAGTAAGAGATTTGAGCGTGAGCAGTGGGGAAATCCAAAGAGCAGAGATTGTGACTCCAGTGCAACGAGAAGAACAAGAAGAGAATGAGCAGATCTAGTGCCTTGCCGTCTTGAATTCGGATTAAAATTGCAGACTTAAACATGACGGGTTCTACTTTATTCTTTGTTCTTGATTTCACCATGTGTTTCTAAATTTATTTCTGAGGTGTAGGATGAAACCTTATTGACAATGTGGTTGTTTTGCTATTCATTATAATTCCCAAATTATTTTTAATGTTTATAATTCTTCTTTTTATTGATTGATATTAATTAAATTGTTTCACTCTTAATATCAAGTATTTTGGGTAGTTACAATTGATTTTATTAATCGGGCTTTGTGTTTTAATGCTTAAATTAAGAACCTTGACTATATGTTTTTGAAATATTGGATACATGTAATACTTGGGTCTTATATATTAAGTCAATTGGAATAAAGAATTTACAAAAGATTAATTTTTAAGCACTTAATTGATAAATCTTGAGAAAGCATTGGATTGATTTCTAAATTGCTACTCAGAATCTTAGGAATTAATAATTTGAATAGTAAAACGTTGCATTGTTGATAACGGTGGATTCCGAACCTCAGACTTTTCTTCCATTGAGTAAAGTTTACAATTTTAGTTCTTTAATTTAATTTTGAATTTAGCTGCATGTTAATTTAGTTTTTAGATTTAATTAGTTCAAAAATTCACCTTTCGTTAACTAGATTAGGATTAGATCAAATTTAGATTCGATTAGTTTTTCATCATTCTTCGTGGGATCGACCTCGTACTCCGCATAAGCTATTTTACAATAGACTTGTGCGCTTGCGAGTATTTATTTTCAAAATTTAGCACAACATTCATCTGAACGTTAAACTTGTGCATTGAACAAGTCAACGTAATTCTTCGTGAACAAGTTCAACGTATGTTGAACGAGTTTAACGTTTATCGGATAACGTTAAACTTGTTCCATGAACAAGTTAACATAAACCTTCATGAACAAGTTCAACGTAGGTTGAACAAGTTCAACGTAGGTTGAACAAGTTTAATGTTCATCTGAACGTTAAACTAATTTTTTTTTAATAATAGCATTCCGAGCATGATTTATGCATTGTAAATTTTGTGTTCAACTATTAAAATATTCCGGGCTTATGAAACAAGAACATGACTTGAACGATATAAGTGTAACGTTTCTGGCATTATGAAGATTGTTCAGTACAGATATCAGAATAAATCTTTATGAAGCGGTGGTTATTCTAGAATAAATTAGTAGAGAAGATCTTAGGTGTATCTAGTGCATGATGCATCCCTAATGTAATTACTGTATAGATATATTATAATCAAAAAATTATATTTGTAATTAATGAAATTATTAGTAATCAACCAAAATTGAAAATGAAAATCAAAAATATTTATACACTGCTATACACAAAAATCATATTATACAGTAAATAATTTATAGATTCCATATAATTGACTAATTTTTTTGCATTCAGATGCATTTGCTAGTGTTAATTAGTTAGTATTTATTATTTCCAGATCACATGATTATGTGTCACACCAAGCAGAACCCATAATGCAATTACCCTCCCAGTGTAGGAGATGTCAAGCAGACCAAAACGGAACTCACACGCGTTCGAACACACAAGGGTTTCTTTGATCTATAATTCCACAGAAAAACAAGTTATCTATTATTGTTCAGTCGAATCTACAAATATCGCTGAGCGATTACAAGCAAATAAATAGAAAAGTATAATAGAAATAATATTTGACAACAAATTGTTTTTAAGTTTAATTTTCTATACGATTGACCTATTTTCTTTAATGGTTGAGAATAAAATAATAATTAAAAATAAGTTATTGTTTAGTAAAATTAATTATATGGTTCACAGTTTCTCCTTAATACTTGGTAAAAAATTACATATAAATAACCTCAGTGTTGCAGTAATTGTAATTCTTTGTAAAAAATACATTCGGACACAGTTTATGTTGTTTGTAATCCGTCAAATCCATCCATAGACCCAAAATTTTTACAATTTGGTTCTGTTATGTATGTTCAATACAAATCATAAAAATTAAATTAGAGTTGAGAACAACAAATGAAATCAATCAACTTAGGTAAAGGATTTTTTTCATGATAAATGGTATCAAGTATTTATTGTGTTATATATTATAGTACTTAATTTTATGTTTTAATTCCTGTAAATATAGATACTAAAATGGGTTTAGTTGATGGGCTGGTAGATTCCTTTAAAAATAACCCAAATGGAACAAAAACAGGTGGGACTAATCAATTTAACATTTAAATGGACTCACTCAAGCAATTGTTGAATTAAATGTTAACCCATTTACAAGTGTTAGTCCCAATCACAGAATACACCAAAACCACAGTTCATTTATTTTCAATTGAACCCACAACAGTAACAGCCCAACCTAAAAAATTATCATATTCATGAAAATTTGGTGTGTCATTTTGGTTTTGTCTGGCAACCCATCCATACCCATGACCATTAATAAGTTCCTGCTTTATTAATGTGGTCGACCAACCCATCCACCAACACAATTTCCCCACTTGATTTTTAGTTTTAAAACCAAGCATTTCATTAAACTCTCATATCCTCTCCAAGTCAAGCTCCAGACTCACTGCACCTTCATTTTTCCTCCAGCAGGACATCTATACACATAGACGTCATTCTTCCAAAAACGGATTCTTCACCATTTGATCCGCATCTGAAATTCGTCCAAGTAAGTGAAATAGAAGAGTAATTGTTCATGGAATTGCATGAATTACAATCGGTTCATGAATTTTTGTTTAGGATTTTATTGTTGTTTATCTCAATATTTTTCCACTCAAACTCTTCAATGTTCATGGCTTGTAGGTAGTAAAATGGATATGAATAATGAAATTCATGGCCATGGAACTGGACATCTGGATTTGAACAATGAAGGACACTCAATGTGGCACGAGGCAGACACAACACATACATACAATGAGGAGAACAATCCACATGATAGTTACAACAATAATGAATGGCCATATCATGTGCCTTTTGCACACAATGGTGTTTCCACAGCCCTAGATTTGTCCGATGAAAATTTGGTGCAACCAGCCGATGATGATGTTTCCACAACCCCAGGTTTGTCTGATGAAAATTTGGTGCAACCGGCCGATGATCTTGTACACAGTGAAGTTATAACTTTACAATTCAGTGATATTATAGGGAAAGAGTTTATATCTGTTACTAATGCTGAGGATTTTTATAAGAAATATTCCTATGGTATGGGGTTCAGCATGCGTAAGGACAGGTTGTGTCGGGACACACATGGATTAATTACAATTCGTAGGTGGGTTTGTTTAAAAGAAGGGTATAGATCAAAAAAACATGTTCACAGAACCGATAGGGTACGTGAACCTAGAGGACAGACTAGGGAAGGATGTCGCGCATCAATGAAAATTAATTTTGACAGAGAGAAAATGTTATGGGTGGTTACAGAGTTTGTCAATGAGCATAGTCATAAGTTATCACCCAGGAATCACAGCCAATTCCTTCGCTGTCATCGAAATGTTAAAGATTGTGATATAGCACAAGTGCAATCACTAAGATCAGTTGGAATTAAAACTTCCCAAGTGATGGACCACCTTTTGGATCAGTCTGGTAGCTATGCGGCTATTGGACACACCAGGAAAGACCTACAGAACCGGCTCGACACCGTCCGAAGGTCTGCATCCTATAATTCCGATGCTGATTCAATTATCTCTTACATGACTGCGAAATCGGAAATGGATCCAAGATTTTTCTTTCGGTACACCATTCTTGAAGATGGTAGCTTGGGTAACTTATTTTGGTCCGACGCAATGTCACGATGCGACTACAGATACTTTGGTGATGTAATTTCATTCGACTCAACATATAGAACTAATTTTTATCATAGGCCGCTTGTGATTTTTGTTGGTGTGAACAATCATACGAAAACCACAATTTTTGGCTTCGGGTTGTTGGTGGATGAGACGGTCGATACATATACTTGGAAATTGCAGACATTCTTACAAGCTGTGCACGGTAAATGTCCAATTTCGGTAGTTACCGATGGTGATAAAGCTATGAGTAAGGCCATAAGGTTAGTAATGCCTACTGCCGTACGCCGCCTTTGTTCTTGACACCTTAAGTGGAATGTGCAGACGAACGTAGGTGATAGCGAGTTTACGCAAGCATTTACCCATCTAATGTTGACCTACATGACAGAGTTAGAGTTTGAGAGTGAATGGTTGAAGGTCATAGACATGTTTGGTTTGCAACACAATGAATGGGTGAAAAAGATGTATTCTCAACGGAAGGTGTGGGCAGAAACCTTCTTATGAAGTACATTCTTTGGTGGTTTGCGGAGCACACAACGGTCCGAGAGTATTAATTCTTTCCTTAATCGATTTTTGCATAGTAGGGTGAAATTGTATGAATTCATGAGCCATATCGATCGAGCAATGTCACGCCTACGAAACAACGAATTAAAGGATGATTTTGATTGCATTAATCAGCATCCAGTACTAGTAACCCATTTGTTACAATTGGAAAAACATGCTGCCGAAGTGTATACTCGAAACATATTTGGTCGGGTTCGAGATGAAATCAATGCAGAGGCAAAACTAAGCATAGTGAATTGCGTTAATGATGCGGAGAGTGTGATGTATACATTCAGGAAGTTTGCTGGTGGTGATAAAACCTGGAATGTGAGGTACACACCATCTAACAACATTTTAAAATGCTCATGCAAAATGTTTAAGACAATAGGTATTCCGTGTTGCCATTCATTTAGTATCATGAAAGCCATGAACATGCATCACATACCTGAGACAGTCATAATGCAGCGTTGGACAATCAATGCCAAGGATGTCTCCGAAGTGGATTCGTCTTCCTCTACAACTCCTACAAATTTAATTCAAATTGCCAGGTTTGCATCCTCTCATTGTTATTATAGCATAAATTCTATATTTCTTTTGTTCATGGTTGGGTACTATTGTTTATTCATGCTTGTAGATATGGGGCCTTGAGTTCAAAATGTAGCAAAATGTGCTATTATGCATCAATGTCAACTGAAGGTTACAAAGAAGCAAACATGGCAATTGATAACTGAAGGTTACAAAGAAGCAAACATGGCAATTGATAAGTTAACAATTCAAATGAATGGATTATTGCCATCATCAAGTAGATCAAGGGAAGAACATGTACATCGTAGAAGTAAGCAATCGACTGTTCAAGTTAAAGATCCAGTCATAGCAGCAACGAGGGGGTCGATGAGGCAAAACAAAAAATCTAGTGGGAAGACTCGTAAATGTGGGAAGTGTGGCCAGCCTGGGCACACAGCCAAGACATGCCGTGCCCATGTAAAAAATGACATGAGTGCAATGGCCTGCAATGGAGTTACTAGAACATGGTCCACATTACAACTAATTGCGTATGCAGACTTACTGCGGACGTGCGAATCAGGATATAATTTGGACAGTGACGGTCGTTTTCAACCATTTGCTTTTCAAAATACTGAGGGTATAATGGCACAATTGACCACTCAGTTGAATGGCGATGTATTTTCCATGACCAACTCAACACCTGATATGTACATGCAACAAAACCACTGGTGGAGGCCACATAACTTCATGTGATAGATTCATGTGACAATTTCACTTTTGTTATCAATGGCTAATGAGCCACGTTGTGTGAATGGTGTGATTTACATATTTTGTGCTTCCATAAACAGCCAATTTTGCAATATGGTCGGAGGCATTAGATTTTGGTATGACACAAAATCGAAAACTGTCATGACTTGTACAATTTGGAATATATTAATGAAGTTAAGTTCTGAAATGAATGGTGTTGGTTGGACTTCAAGTGGAGCAGAAACAGACTAACGAGCAAGAACAGATTCAGAACCGATCTCAGAAGCTGAGAGGATAGCGACCTCGGCGCGATCTGGTTGATGTCGCCCCGAGGTCGCTATCCTCTCGGCTTTTGAGAACATATGACCAGAGGCAATAGCGATCTCCGGGCGACCTTGTTCAGATCGCCGTGAGATCGCTATTGCCTCTGGTCAAATGAACTCAAAAGCCGAGAGGATAGCGACCTCGGGGCGAACTGGTTGATGTCGCCCCAAGGTCGCTATTCTCTCGGCTTTTGAGATCTCATTGTGACCATGTGAAGATCGGCGTGAGTTCAGTAATGCATCTGGTCAAATGTTTCATAAGCAGAGAGAATAGCCACCTCGGGAAGACATCAACCAGATCGCCCCAAGATCGCTATTAGCTCGGGATAGAAATCCGTTTTTACTATACTGATAGCAATGCGACTCCAAACCTATCCACTCTCTCATTTTACCACAAAGAACAACGCCGCACACTCTAATCTAGATAAGAGTTCAGATAGAGTATTGTAAAATAGAGCATTATAATCCAACATTCTTCAAGTATCCATGACATCTAAAAATATCCATCAAAGCAATTACAACCGTTCTATTAGTACTCAGGAAAAAAAACAATAATATTCCAGCAAACTAAATAATTCTGAAGTAAAGTCGTAAAACATCAGAGAAGACGAGTGAAGTAAAAGTGGGTGGTCGATCGCTAAGGGTGCTGACGGGGCATGGTGGGGTCCTGAGGTGCCTGCTGAGATGAGCTCCCTGGTTCACTGGTAGATGGCCCAGTGGCCCTACGCTGCACATAGGGAATGTGAATGCCCGCATCTGTCAAACCCAGCTGAAAACTGTCCATCCACGCAGTCATGTACGCGAACTCCCCCATGTAGGCCTGGTGGTTGGTGTCTATCTGAAGGTGCATCTCTTGAAGAGCGCTCAAAACCTGAGACATCCCTGACATCTGATCGGCCGGCTCTGCATCCGGATCCTCATCAAGATTCTGCTCATTGTAGTCATGATCATCTGGATCGTCGTCGGGAAACTCACCATCAAATAAAACAATGTCCTTTTCTAGCATTGGTCCCCTGATCGGCCGTAGCCCTCTACGCCGGGCAAGCTCATTGTAGACCTTTTTTTTCTATGTCCAATGTTGGAGCAAACATGGTCCATCCTCCCCTACGCACATTAATCCCGGCCTCTTCACAAAAGTGGGTGATCAAGCAGGGAAAAGGCAGCGGACCTTTGGTTGAGTGGCCACCTCTGCAAATGCCTTTCATTATAATCTGGCCTATGTCCATACGTAGACCATTCCTTGTACAATACAGACAGCGTGCGAGGTCATACCCTAAATCGGTGCGGTGGGTGGAGGGTACCAATGAATACGTCTCGAACATCAACCAAAAAGCAGCATCTAACTTCAGTTCACTGAGCAGTAATGGGTGGCGATAGTCATTCCAAGCAGTGTCGCCATCCATCCTCAAATTGGATGCCAACTCCCCACCATACGGTTCAAAGTGCTCATGTTCAGGCAAACCATCAACTAAGTCACCAAGGTCCTCGGGAGCACTGAACCACCTGTTGATTCTTGAGGCTGTAATCCGGACTTCTGTCCCCCGAACCATGACGGGAACCCCCTGATAGAACTGATATGGGACCATAGCATAATAAAACTCTCTAACAAGCTCCAATGCCACCATGTTCAGGGTCCTTGCAAACCCGGTCCACCTCATTATGTCAACTGTCTCCATGACAAATGTGTTGCCAAAAACTGTCAAATTGATTCCCCTCTCTGGCCAAATCCTTCTATTTCCAAACAATGCCCATCTTTCAGGGTCATGTGAATCTGGTGGCTGTGAAATTGTGTCACCTTTTCCCTTCCCTGAGGGTGCCTGCATTATCAGGGGCTCCCTTCTCTTCTTAGATGGCCTACTGCCCTCCATAACAACTTGTTTTCCCTTTCTACCACCAGCCATTCTCCAATTTTTCAATACCCACTACAACACTCACACAAACACTTCCCCCAATCGGCCAAACCACACTTAATTATAGCACTAATGTATCAAATAAATCACAACCACCCCTAGAACAAGCAAATAATAAATGCCCAATTCACATTGAAACCAACACAACTCATTTGCACACATAAACTCAAACAAACACTATCAATGAACGTTCTGAAGAGAAGAAAATAAAACAAATGTTATTTTATACCCCAAATGCTTCAGTGTAACACAAAGGGAGAGGATTAGGGATAGGATTACCTTGAACAATCATGCATGAACCGTATATGACCTTGAGCGTATTTTATTAGTGTTATTTTTTATGTGGAAACTGCTCTGCACGAGCGGGGATTTATATTCGAATTTTTTCGCAGGTGCGACTTCAGGGCGATCTCCGGATCGCTGGTGAGGGCGCTTCTAACCAAACGGCGACGTTCCGTTTCATAACCCGTGGTAATAGCGACCTCTTGGCGGCCTTGACTAAGGTCGCCTTGAGGTCGCTATTACCACGGGTTATGAAACGGAATGTCGCAAGGTAATAGCGACTTTGTAGTGATCTCAGTCCAGATCGCCCTGGGATTGCTATTACCTCTGTTTCTGTACATCATAACCCGAGGGAATAGCGACCTCAGGGCGATCGTGGCTGGGTTCGCCCTGAGGTCGCTATTCCCTTGGTTTCTATATGAAGCCACCTGAGGGAATAGCGACTTCAGGGCGATCTTGTCTGGGATCGCCCTGAGATCGCTATTCCATCGGTTTCTATATGAAGCCACCCGAGGGAATAGCAACCCCAGGGCCTCCTTAAATGGGATCGCTGGTGAGGTCGCTATTCCCTCGGGTGATGATTCATATAGAAACAAGGGGAATAGCGACCTCCGGGCTATCTGGACCAAGGTCGCCCAAAGTTTGCTACTCCCTCGGTTTCTATATGAATCATCAATCGAGGGAATAGCGACCTCAAGGCGATCCCAGGTAAGGTCACCCTGGGGTCGCTATTCCCTCGGTTGATGATTCAAATTTTGAGGTCATGGACCAGTCAATGAGATGCCTACTTACCTTAACAGTTGTCTGCATCACCACCTGCCGTGGGACAATTGCTGCGATTGTGAAGATGGAGATGTTAAAGATAGGAAATGATGAATCAGGGCAGGATCATTAAGGGTTTCTGAGTTTGATCATATATTTTTGTAAGGCGCCAGGTGAGGAGATGCACAAATCGTTAAACTGATTAAGTATAATTTGTATTGTTCAATCGAAATTAAGTCTCATTTTCTTCAATAATGTGTTTACTCTAGTACTGAAATTGTGTAACCACAACTGAGATGTGTGTATTGTAGTATAATTATGAAACTGGATTTCCTTGAGAATGGGCTATTCTACTGTAACATCAATTGGTAGCTTAGTCATTCAGAATTCAGAGCAACTTCAGTTTCAACTTTGATACATACTTAAATAATTTAAACACAATCATGGAGATAACGTAATGAGAAAACAACTGGTGTGAACTATATGAATTTAATTGGGGCAGAAATTGATTTGACTATTCACAGAAAGAAGAACACTCAGTACTTCATGTATGTGATTACAATAAACGTTGAATAAAAAAATTACATGTACCCAACATTTTTGCAGGGTCTCCTACCTAGTGGCACAAGTACAAAAATCAAATTTCCAAATTCAAATGTCCAGGGATGCAACCCAAGACATTACCATGCCATTTACAAAAACCTGCTATTTTCAGGGAATACAACCCATATGTACATTCAGTCCATTAGAGCCGCTGCTTTACCTCTCAACTTTTGCACGGGTGGCGGTCTCATCTTGCTGCGATTGGCCATTAAATTAGTACAGTGCTCTTTAGCATTTTTCTTCAGAGACAAAAGGTTATTGTTACCAGGGAAGAGTGCTAGGAAACGAGCTAACACCAAACGTTGACAGTCAGACTGAAACTATAACAAAACTCAGAAATGTCAGATATATGTAAAGCCAAATATATTACAGTCGAAAAACAAACCTATGAGAATATTTAGTTTAACATACTGATTTCATCTAAAGCGGTGTAGGGTAGTTGTCATCCATGAACATGCAAAGTAAAAGGCCACAATCAAAGTCATTAGATTGCTCGGGTGCTTTCACATATGACATAGTGAATGTGGTGAATGAGAAAGTTGTTGGGAAGGCAACAACAATTTCATCAGCAAGAACAATGTCAAGCGATTGCATCTACAGAAATTAGAGGAAAAACAATATGCACAATAATGAGATATCGTGATGAAACTGGAAAAAATGGGGATACCTAAGGACCATCTAACAACATGTGTTACGAATTTACCAATTTCTGCACTTGGGTCAATCGCGTTAAATCATCCTTCCTACGAGGTGGTTTAGAGTCTCAAATTTCGCACAACCGTTTTTGAACATGAACTAGCGCCAGATACCAATGGTTGCGTAGATCATTGATAGGAATGTAAATCTAATATATGCACGAATATGTCATTAAAAGTATACATAACAAAATAGACATTGTTCACTTCAAACAATTAGGTGTACGGAAAAAATTAACAATGGTAATCATGTCTCACCTTTTCACATATACGAAGATCGTACATGTATGACTCCCGCAATTTTGACAGAGATTTCTTCAAAGAATACTATTTCCCATCTGTACAAGTCAAGACAGTGTACTGCGTAGTCAAACGTGAGGAAATATAGGTTACATGCTCAATCTCATAAAGAATGGACAACTATATACATAAAAGCAACGAAATCAACATAAGTATACCGCATAGTTCGTAGGCAAGAACCAGCTAAGGTGTGACCTTTTTGACTTCAATATTATTGTTTTGTACTCAGGAATAAGATTAATAATCTGAAAAACAAAATTGTTCACAACACATGTTAGGTTACCATAAATTAAAATAATGAACCACATATAATGTATAAAAGTTAAAGGCTATGAGTTCAGAATAAGATTATCAATTAACCTCACTATCAACAAAGCTGGAAGGTTCTAACGTTCTAAAACTTTTCCGGGTTACACGTAAATGCCCAAGATCGACAATAACTTCACTACAATTTATTAAAAAACAAATATACGACACTGTTAAACATCCAATAGCCAACTGCGGATATAACATACCTATAACTGCACAGCATTATAAATAGAGGAATATAATATACATAAAGCATGCTTACGATGATGGTAGGTCTTTGGCAAAAATGTAGTTGATCAATTGCTCATCATATGTATTCAGTGGAATTCCTATTCGGAAAGGGCCATATCGATACTTTGTCGACGCAGGAATAGGTCCGGCAATGTAAGGTGAAATTTGATAGCGGCTCGGCTTCCGTTTTGCAGATGATCTTGTATTGATTAATCTTCGCTTGTTACAAGATTGCGACTCTTGTTCGTGAGTATCATCATAGAAGGTATCCTACAAAATATTTGATGGTGAAATGGATTTGTTGTTTATTTGTTAATAAAAAAGGTATTTACATTTAAAAATAAAAAATAAAAGAAGAAACAAGATTGAACCTCATCTAATAACGTAGGAATGGTAAGGACCGGAGTTATGTGATAGGGATCATCAGTAGGCTGGTCTTTCATGGGTAAATCAGCTGTCTTCCCTTCTTCTAATGTTGTCTCAATAGATGCCTTCATCCAACTTGGGGTGGATTTGGAAATGGTCTGTTGATGTTGGGGTAATGATCGGGTGTCATTTGATGAAACCTCAACAGTGGGATGTTGTATTGTAGGAACAGAAAGATGTCGTGGTGGTGGTCGGGTTGGAAAAGGTGAATGAGGATTTGTAAGCGTGTGATTCTTGGAATTCTCAGGGCTGTTTGTATTAGGTAAGTCATTATCCAAGTTCTTGTCCTCCGCCGAACTGAATTTCGCATATAGAAAATTTACCTTCGTTCGGATATCATCAAGTTCAATCTTTAGTGTAGCCTGAATATCTTTCACCACCAGTAGGACATCGTCAATACTTTTTGTGTGCGCATTACTGGCTGTAACCGGTTCTTCATTGGCACGATCAGTTGCTCCATGTGCACCAACATCACATTGACCTTCTGGTTGTGTTGGTTGCTTGAAAAAATCTCCAACCGAAATCTGCATCATATTATGATAAAAGATATGTAATTATGCATGCACTTCAACGGAAAAAAGTTCCATATAAAATAGGTAGATAATTTCAGGAATTTAAACCTGGTTACTTCCAACACCTCCTTCGATGTGAAGCCGGATTACGCATTTCTTTATCTTCACGTTTGTCCAACAAACAACAGGTATTAATGCTTTATCCACGATCGGCGGCTCCCATCGTAGTGAGTGGAAGTAAAACAACTACAACAAAGAAACAAGGTTAAGACTAAGTTCAATATGACATGATAAAGTGAATTTTCATAATAATAGAGACAAAAATCTTCATCTTTTACCTGAAGAAACAACACACAGCCGGAAATGCAACATTTCTTCATACCTGGCCGGTTAATCTTAAACTTCTCAATCCCTTCACAAAGTGATGACAAGCACCAACTAGACCAATTTTTCATACCAATTTTTCCAACATCGCTTAAAGGAATCAAGTACCCCGTATGAATATAATCGGTAGCTGAAGGAGAGAGGATCGTGCCCAACAAAAATAAGCACAAAGTCACCTACTAGCCCATGACAATGCAAGTAAGACCTAAGAGTGACAACGATTTGCTACACAAGCTCAAAATGCATTCATAAACTCGCTAAACTCACAAGCTCAAGGCATCACAACCAAGTTAGTTAAAGCTCAAAAAATTTAGCCATCGCGACAAATTGAAAAATTTGGACCAAAATAACAAAAAATGACTCAAAACAATCTTAAAAAGATGACTCAACGAAGGTGTCTACACCCCCAAAATAAAACCCAACATTGTCCTCAATGTTGAAGACAAGAGAGTCTGGCATAGCAGCGCGCACCTTACAAGACTCAAAACACAAAAAACCTAGGCACTAATCATGCGCAATCAATGCTCAAACAGAAATTAAAAAGACTAAAAACAAGGCTCATTATAAGATAAGGCATTTAAGTAAATATGGCAATTAAGTTCAAATTTAACCACATCAAGCATTCATTCACAAAATTATTGGAATGGGGTCAATGACCCCCAAACCGATATTTACTATATGCTCATTTCTGTACAAGTATATGCATGAATTCAAAACCCCCAAACCGAGTTGGGAAATATGAAAAGAAAACCTGTAAATTCATGTGCATTATCCACAAGAGCCTTTGGCTCATTAAATCAAAAATGGATAAATCAATAAATTCAAAACTTAGGAACCAAAATTCCATTCATTCACAACTATCCAAACACTCACCAATTATCCACAAAAGTATATAAACAAGAATAAAAAGAAATTTAGTTCAAGAGTTTGAGATGAACAGATTAAACCGAGGTGGTTGCTTCTTGCAATCTCAAAGATGATTAGGTTCTCGCCCGTTTTATGAGCACTTTTGCCTTGCTTGTCCCTCAGAGATGCACAAGTTTTTGGTGTGTCTACTCCAAGAGATAAAGAACCTATCCTTAAAGCATAATTTATAACCACAAAGGTTAACAACCACATAAAATATCTCAAACCAAACATCTCTCAGACAAATATCATCCACAACTTTTCCCAAAACTATCCACTACTAAAAACTAAGCAAGCAAAGCAAAATAAAAGTGCAATGAAATAAATGAGTTCAATACTAAATATGCTTAAATAAATCTAAGAAAAGTTTAAATGACTTGGCAAGTAAAAAGGTCAATCTTCATCGGATTCAGATTCTTCTTCATCCATCATTGGCCCCTTCTACTTTGGGTCCTGCTCTGCTTTAAGCCTCTCCCCATGTTCTCTCATAGACATTTCCATGGCTGTCTGGAAGTTTGGATCAATGGTAGCCCTCCTGAAGTGAATTCTTGTTGAGTGGCTTGCTTCTTCCTCTTCGAGTAGAGAATCAAGTTCAAGTCTTGTCTCATGCCAGTGACATTTGTTCGAAGGTCTTCAATGCTGTCCTTAGCCTCCATAATCTCTATAGTAAAACTGGATCTTAGTATGTCCATTGAAGTCTGAAGGCTTGACATGCCTGAAATCAATTGCTGCCAAGGTACTTGGTCACCCCCAACTGGTGGCCTTGGAGCTGAAGCTGGGCCCCCCCTGATCGTATTCCATCTGCTCATGGTCCAGATCCATGTCCTCATGTGGGTAATGTAGTTTCCAGATTTTGGATTACACAGTGGAATGAGGTTTTTAAAATTTCAATACAATCATCAATTAAACCAAATGTAGAGTAATAATCGAAGACAATAAGAAAAAGATGAAACTATTACATACCAACGTTTGTAGGCTCCTTCTTTTCGATCTGCTTCCTGATTTGAACCACAATATCTTCCTGGCTATCTCCCGGGATTGGTAACGGCGTGTGGGCACATCACGGTACTCAGGAACAAGGAGGATGAAGAAATGAAGAAAAAGAATTTTTTTTCTTTGGCCGAAAAATACCTAGAACACTTTCTAGTGTTTTTTTTTCTTTTCTTTTCTCTTCTTTGATTCTATATGTTCAAAAAATGACTCTTAATTCTGAACGTATGTTGTCTTCTCTTAGTTTCCAAAAACATATATCATAAATATATTTTTAATAAAACTAATTAATCAAATATTTTAAAGATATCTGATATCTTTAAAAATATTAATTGATACTAATATCTTTGATTTTATTTGAATTCAAACTCTTTTAAATTCAAATTTAAATATTTAATTAAATGAAAATAAAAATAATCAAATACAAATTAAATATCAATCAACACCCTCCATCTAATGATTAATTACACAATTAAATAATCTAATTATTTAATTAACATAATCATTAATATTCATTAATGAAATAATCGCATTATTCAATCAATTCCCGAATAGACCTGTCACTTAAGTTACCTTAATCAATCGGGCTAGCAAGGGGACCCAATGGACCCACAGTATTTTGAGCTCCAATAATCCTTAGAAATAATTAATTAAACTATTTAATCAATATATCATGATTATTAACTTCGGTTATTCCACTAAAATCACGAAGCTGCATTCTCTCAACTATAGATTTTTTTTTACGCAAACCAATAACTTTCGGTGTCCATCGATATAGCTATTACATATAGTATAATCCTCCACAAGTAGTTCATAATTAGAGCTAAGTCATAATGTCCGTTATACCCCTCTAATTACATCTTTTCCATCAAGTACCATTGATTCTCTAATGAACAATAAATCCTACATTCTTCACGGAATTAGGAGAGCGCTCATATTGTTTAAGTCCCTAATCAACCCTTAAGGTAACTACTGTCTGCTTCTCTTAAGAAGGAGTTGATTCCACTATTTTGTACAAACCTTCTTAGCCACAAACCAAATCGCTTCCCAGCTACGGACTCTTTAGATTGCTCGTTTCAAACTGAATCCATCTGTATATGACATTCATATACTCATATCAAAATTACATCCGGCGATCTTGGATGTTAATACACATATTATATAAAAGTATGAAACAATTTGAACGAATAAACTACTTCTTTTGTTTATGTTCAATTCACATTTACAAATTACAAGCTTTAGGGTAAAAACTTCAATAGGTAAGCACTTGAGCCTGCTCCTGTGTTGATCTTCTTTCTGCCTGTTTTCCTTTTGTGACTGGTCAAGTCGCGTTCCACCTCCAAAGTTCACCAGGTTCTGAGATCCAAATCTCTTTGTGTCCACTCTAACTCATCATTGCTGAGGTCCACACCAGACTGTCTGCAAAACTCGGTGATCAAACAAGGGAAAATCAGAGCCTGCTTGTCTATCTTCCTGTTTTCCACTGCCAAAATCTCTGACTTTATGATCCAAGCAACATTGATCGGCTGGTTGTGCTGTAGTCAATGTAACATTGTGGCAGTCTCGAAGTAAAAATTTGTTTTGTAAGTGCGTGGTCTGAGGGAGTGAGATACGAACACGTGCCAGAATCCTAACTCAATCTTTAGATTTGTTTGCTTGATCGGGAATGTCGGGTTCACCCAGAAATCCATTCGATTAATGACCAAATCATTGGCGAGATCGGTATTTTTCTTGACAAAACTCTCATGCCAAGTGACTCATTCTCTTATTCTGCTCAGAACATGTGGATCATCAGGAAGCTCTGTTATGAGATATCTTTGAATATCAGCTGAGTTCATTTGGACCTCTACCCCTCTTACCATAACTGGGACTCCTCTCGTGAAGTCAATAGGAGCCATCCCGGCGTAAAACTCATGCACGATCCTTCTGCAATATCTAGGAGGTGAGCTAACCAAAGTCTGCCATCCCCTCTGATTCACCTTGTTTGGGGTTTGAGTGTGTGAGAGTTCGGGTAAAGCTATTCTATGCTCTTCCACAATGTCCCTCAGCTTAAAATAATCCAGCCGTCTGTTGAAATTGCTATTCAAGGCGCATAGAGGCAATGTAGTTTTCTTTATCTTCTTACTCCCTCTTGTTCTATGTTTCTTAGCCACAAACTTCATTCTACCTGATATCTGCAAAAGAAAGCACTCAATTAGAGATATATCATGGCCTAAAGTAATCATGCAAAAATCTGAATGGACAAAAGTGAAGCCTTACTGCCCAGTTGCACGGGTAGGTTACCCGTGCAGTTTCCCAGAACTGTGAACAATTTCTCAGTGCACGAATATAGCACGGGTAGGTTACCCGTGCATTAACTGTGCAGTTACCCAGAGCTGTACTTTTTTCTTCTAAAAATTTTCTTCTTTCACGAGAGCAAAACATCACAAATAATCAATAGATTCACAAGGATTCATTCACACTCTAATAGCACATATAATGGCATGTCATCCATGCATTCATGGATTCAATAAACCCAAATAGAATAAACCCTAGAATGTCCAATTTATATGCAAAAGTGGTCTTATTATCATTTGTTAACAGGGTTTTCTGGCAATGGACCAAATGAGAATTTTCCAACAATGACCTACCTAGGAAGATTCATCCAGATATTCCAGGTAACCAGCGAGATCGGTACCACTACCTAGATGGAGCCGATACTTGACAAGGTTGGGACCTCGGCTACCTATCTATCGAGATAGGACATCAGCTCCGCGAGCTAACGAAGGCATGTACCTCACCCTACTAAAGCTCCAAATACTAACTTAAGACCAGTACGATGATAACTTGCACGCCCAGCACCCCGCAAGCACCTCGACATCAATCAAGGCACCTAGTACCTCGATACCCGCCTAGGTACTGCCTCGACTTCCACCTGGTACCTAGTACATCTATTCGGGGCCCCTCAAAGGCAAGTACCTCACCTGCCAAGCAATACAAAGATGATCGTGAAGATACAAGCACCATTCCAGCAAGACGCAAAACAAGTTCCATACCAGTGGGATCGAAATGATGTACCAGTACCATATTCCTCAAAAATTCAGAATCAGAATTTCCCTCCAAGCTCTACGAAGAAGGAAAGTTGACTCCATCGCCAAAATAAAGTGCCATTAATGAGACCTAATGGTCAACCAAATCAGAAATTGAATTCGACGGTGATTAACAGGATCAAATCCCGCGCCTTCAGCCCCACACAATGCCTGTCAACGCCTAAAATAGGATTCTCAATAATGCTCATTAATACGACCAGATTTTGAGGGGATTCTTGGGAGAACTATATATACGGTTTTGAAGGGTAAGGAAAAGGGGGATGGACATTCGAGTGTTTTTTATCGCCTAACACAAAGAGATTAATTTCCAGTAGAATTTCCTCTGAAATTCACCGAAGCCAGTGAAAGTCCATTGACGATAATTGGAAGGACATATCCACTTATCGACATAAACACTTTCTCCACCACCACACTGTGTAAAAGAGTGAGAAACGAGAGAAGAGTGTATGTGTTGTAACTTTGTTGTAGTGTTATTTAATAAAATAGTGTTCTTCTATATCTCCCGGTCCTTTTTGTTTCTTTTTCATCCTTTTTTTCTTGCTTTCGATTATAGAAAGGGACCCCAGTACCGAAGGTACCTACCTCGCTACTGCTACCGGTAGTGAGCGAGGGTGCTAACCGAAATTTCACTCCCTGAGTGGATTTTTCCGTTAACACTTTTTGGCGCTGTCTGTGGGAAAACCACACCCTCAAAAGAAAGCCAGTGTGCCTCATTTTCTTGCTACTGATAGTGAGCGAGGGTGCTAACCGAAATTTCCCTCCCCGAGTGGATTTTTCCGTTAACACTTTTTGGCGCCGTCTGTGGGAAAACTACACCATCAAAAGAAAGCCAGTGTGCCTCATTTTCTTGTTATACCATCGAAATGAAGCTCCGATCCTCTCAGGATCATCCTGATTTGTCGGGACACCAGTCAAATGCTTCAACCCAAAAGGGTCAGAAGCTGAAGAAGGGGGGAAAGGGTCGCAAACCCGCCTCGAAGCCATCAGCTACCACGCGGGTTACCCCTCAGGTACCTACTACCCCGGCAGCTGGACCTACAAATCTAGACCAGTAGGTTGCGGCCTTTATAGAGAGCATTCACCTTCCAATGGTCACTAAAGGTAGTACCAATTAGCTCACGGTACCAGATCCTAGAGGAGATGCCAATCAGCAAGGTACCAGGGTACCTCCCTTCGACAGGCTGGGACCACCACCTTCCGTACCGGTTCATGATAGACTCGGCCCTATGCCTCCAGTACCATCAGTCCACGACAGACTCAGGCCCATGCCCCCAGTTCCTAGGCAACCTACAGGTTATCAACCCCTACGCACGAGATCCGCCATCGATCTCCCTTCGAGAGAGCGCCACCACCTGGTCCAACCAGAAGCTTTTTCTAGACAGCCTCAATAGGAAGCGACCAGGGGATGCCCTCGTTCGATGGCAGGAGGTAGCAAAAGGGGCACCGGAGAAAACCCTCCCCAGGGAGAGAATCAGGATGAAGCTTCTATGACATCACAAGGGCTTGGCGACAGAGATTCTGTAGTGGAATCTGTAAATGATGGAAACAAACGTCTTAGGGACCAGGTTGCCAGAATGGCGAAAGAAATCCAGGATTTGAAGAAGGGCAAGCACAAGGAAAACCGGAAAGACCCCTTGGGAGAGATGAATGCTCCCTTCTCTAGGAGGATCAAGGAAGCAGAGCTACCTCCCAAATTGAAGATGCCAACCGACAAATATTCTGGGACTGAGGATCCCCTGAGCCATCTAGAAAGTTTTGCTCACCAGCTGAAGGTTCAGAATGCAACCTGGGCAGCCATGTGCAGGATGTTCCCTACCACGCTAACGGACTATGCCAAGACATGGTTCACGAAGCTACCGGCAGGGAGTGTCGACTCATTCAACAAATCGACTATTAATTTCTGTACTCAGTTTCAGGGCATCAAACCTCACCCCAGGGATCCCATTCATCTCCAATACGTGATCCAGAAGCGGGGTGAATCGCTCAGGGCCTACGTGGAGAGATTCCACAAAGAAGTAATCCAGATGGGGGTCTTCGCGGAAAAGGAGACCTTGGCCAATTTCAGAAGAAATCTTTGGGCAGACAGGCTGTTCAGATCATTTGCCAAGCATCCCCCAATGACTTACCAAGAGGCCTACGATAGAGCTCTGGAACAGGTTGAAATAGAAGAACAGCTCTGAGTTAAGATGGAGCACGATGATATGAGAATTGCCAAGCGCCAAAAGAAGGAGGCACCCAAGCCTGCACCCGTTCAGAAAAATCAGAAAAAACCTCCCAACAAATCTACGTATCGGCCGCCAGCCTACCAGCCTCCATGAAACCGGTACCCAGTTCAGCGGGCTCCGCCCATAGCCACACATCCACCCAAGGAGGTAGCGTAGGTAGACAGAGAGGAAATGGGGTACTCCCACTACACCCCCTGAACGTATCTCACGAGACTAATTACCTCGCCATCCACAACAAAGGACTGCTCAAGAAGCTGGGTCCAATAAAGGCACCAGTTGATCAGCGGAACCGCTTCAAGTATTATGACTTCCAAGAGGATGTAGTGTTGGACCCTAGTGTTACAGATTGCGCAGCGGAAGGTTTTAAAAAAAATTATGCAATCATTAAACTAACCCATTTGTACAGTAATAATCAAATAGGATAATAAAGTGAAGAAACTTTTTTCATACCTACGTAGGAGGCTCCTTCACTTTGATACGAACTGCTCCTGATTTGAACCACGTGATCTTCCTCGCTATCTCTCGGAACTGGTAACTGCGTGTGGGCGCGTCACGATATTCAGGACCTGTATGGAGGAAAAAGAGAAGAACACACACAAATAGAAGTGCAACACTTGTGGTCTCACCACACACTAACTTTTTCTTTTCTATTTGTGTTGTTTGCTGTTCATGAAGACTTTGCTCTTCTTTTCTTTTTGCTGTGTAAGTTTCCTATTCGGTTCTCTTCAAAAAACATATCACAAGTAATCTGATTACTTTATCAATATATCTCATTCGGTTATCTCATTTTTTTTATAATTAAATATATATCTCATATATATTAAAAAAAACAACCAACCGAAAATCCAATTTGATTTTTAAAAATTTTTCAAAAAAATATCTCATATCCTTTTAAAAAATTAATTAAATATTTATTTTTGAATTCAAACATTTTAAATTCAATTTCAAGTATTTAATTTAAAATAAAATAATCATATTATCTTATTTTATTCAAAATCAAATATCAACTAACACCCTCCATTTAGTGATTAACAACATAATTAAATAATCTTATTATTTAATTTATTTAATCACCATTATTAATTAATTAAATAATCTCATCATTCAATTAATTCCCGAATAAATACGTGTCACTTTCGTAACACAATTAATTGGACAATCCAATTAATTAACCTTGACCCTTGTTACCTAAATCGATCGGGCTAGCAAGGGGACCTAATGGACCCACAGTATTTTGAGCTCCAATAATCCTTAGAAATTATTAATTAAACTCTTTAATTAATATTTCATGATTATTAACTTCAGTGTTATTCCACTAAAAACCTGAAGCTGCACTCTCTCAACTGTAGACGTTTTTACACAAACCAATAACTCTCGGTGTCCATCGATATAGCTATTCCATATGGTATAATCCTCCACAAGTAGTTCATAATTAGAGCTGGGTCATAATGTCCGTTATACCCCTCTAATCATATATTTCCATTAAGTACCATTGATTCTCTAATGAACAATAAATCCTACATTCCTTACGGAATTAGGAGAGCGCTCATATTGTTCAAGCCCCGAATCAACCCTTAAGGGAACTACCATCTACTTCTCACAAGAAGGAGTGGATTCCACTATTGTGTACAAACCTTCCCAGCCACAAGCCAAACCGTGATCCCAACATACGGAGTATATTGATCGGGAATGCAACTTCGACCTCACCCATGGTATATCAAAGACCACGATCTAACCTGAAAGAGTCGATAAGACACTCAGGATTAAGATCACCCATATATAGCCATCATTAGTTGATATATATGAATCTCATCGTTAAGCGGATCTTAGTGAGAGATTCATATAGATCATGGCCCAGTCCTATATGATCACATCATACAAGGTGCCTTCATTCTCATATCTACATATAAATGATCCAGGATGGGATCACCGTACACTACGAAATGGACCGCAGCTGTAGATTAACCACAAATAAAGTACCCAGCTTTATTTGCTATCTACGGACTCTTTAGATTGCTCGTTTCAAACTGAATCCATGTATATATGACACTCATATACTCAGTTCGAAATTACATCCGGCAATCTTGGATGTTAAGTGCACATGTTATATAAAGTATGACACAAAATGAATGAATATACTACTTCTTTTATTTATGTTCAAATTACATTTACATATTACAAGCTTTAGGGCAAAAACCCCAACATGTAGGTCATGATACCTAGGAATGCTATAGTCTGCGGAACCAGATTGAATCCCTGGTTAGGGGAGGTTGCTTGGAGGAATTCCTCCAACAAGTACGCGACAACATACGTACCGGGAAGGAGGTGCAGGTAGACATTAAAGTGTTTGAACCTCCAACATTGTCAACACCATTAGTGAGGGTCCCACCCTGGCAGGAACCTCCAACAATGCTCGAAAGTACCATGCTAGGAAAGTTCCCAGGATAGAAGCGGGCTAGAATGTTTTCAAGGTTACTAGAGGATCATTTCGGTCTCCTCCTACTGCACAGATCATCTTCACAGAAGAGGACGTATAAAACACTGTGCAGCCCCATGATGATCCCATGGTCATCACTGTGCAAATAGCCAACAACTTGGTCCATCTTGGTTTCAGAATTGTAACAAGAAGGGTGGCCTATTATCGTCATAAGTTCCTTCTTGGTAGTTGCTACATTCTCTATTTTTTTATTGTATTAAAAAATACTGCAGTTTTTTTTTGTATAAAATAGTGCAGTTTTTCTTGTGTAAAAATTACTGCAGTGAATTAAAATCTGCTGTAATACATTCAAGTTTCGAAGATTCAAAGAATTGAAGAATTAGAAGCGGAAGAGGAAGCAATCAAAACAAGATTGGTACCGTGTGCACCATGGCAACAAGCGTGCGTGCACGTTAGCGCGTAGCTACGCTTGTTAGGTGCATGGGCTACGCACAGCAGCCATTTATGTGTCATGGGCTGCGCATGACCGTCCTTTGGGCATAATGGGCTGCACATGGTGGCCCTTTATGGACCCAAGGGGTATGCACGCCCAAAGGTGGTAGCCGAGGGATGAGGAAATGGATGATGGCCGCTTGAAGACTTGTTCAGTAAGAAAGAATATTTTGTATTCCAAACAAATATAATTTACTTGCTTTTCTAGGATGGACCAAAATTGTAGCTATTTATATTTCCTTAAATATTACAATATTTGTTGTTGTATGATAACTTGTCATATAGAATAGGAGTGCCACTCATATATCTCTTTTGGTATGAACATGCATTGAATGATTTAGGTATCTAATTGGCATCTAGATAACTTGGTAAAATCATTCTATGGAATTTAATCACATGCCTTAAATAATTGAGTGGGAGAAGGTATGTTAGAACACATATGGCCTCCAAGGTTAGCTGAGCTTTATTATATATTGGTAATCTCCCCGAGGGGCGTCCATAAATGGAATTTAGCAAAATACATCCTTACAAGGATAGACTAGACAATTGACTTAAACAAAATCTACTCCAAGAGGAGGGATTTTCGTGAGAGAAAATTGAGGGTCGATATCTTAGTAACACACTCAATGTGATTTTATTAATATCCTCCCGAGAGTTCTTGTTAATAAATTGCAAGGCTAAAATTGAAAACGCTGGTTGTTATGTTAACAATTAGGTGGGAGCTAGTCCAACTTGTAAATGCTACGTACTCCCAGAGGAAGCGTAACGTTTATGGGTGTTGGATCACCGTTGAATTTTTATGATTGAATTATTTATTTAATTCAAGATAAATATTTAAAAAGTGCTTTATCATGATTATTTGCTCATATATAATTTTGTTTTATTCAGAAATCATGACTCCATCACTTATGAACATCCTGAAAGATAACACTTTAACTGGAGATAATTATGTCACATGGAAAAGGA
Organism: Dipteronia sinensis; assembly: GCA_033220585.1. Taxonomy (NCBI): domain Eukaryota; kingdom Viridiplantae; phylum Streptophyta; class Magnoliopsida; order Sapindales; family Sapindaceae; genus Dipteronia; species Dipteronia sinensis. The sequence continues at coordinate 59,847,038 of CM065636.1, read as the reverse complement.
AAATTAGGTTGTTGCTGCAAAGTGAAAAGCATAAGTTTGTTCTGACTACTCCTAAACCACCCCTTCCTAATAATGTATCTAATATTTTGCAAAGAGATGAGTATGAGCAATGGAAGACTTCAGATGATATGGCTAAATGTTATATTATGGCCACTGTCTCCGACGTGTTGCAACAGCAGCATGAAGAAATGAAGTCTGCTGCTGATATAATGATGTCTCTGGAAGAGATGTTTGCTATAAGGTCTAGGTCGACCAAGAGAGAGGCAGTGACTGCTTTTATGAATCTTAGGATGAAACTTGGACAGGCTGTGAAAGATCACATGATGAAAGTCATAGCACATCTCAATGTTGTAGAACTTAATGGTGCTGAGATAGATGGTGAGATGAAAATTGACATGATTGTCAACTCTCTATTGGATTCCTTTGATCTGTTCAAGTTGGACTACACCTTAAATAATAAGGAATACACCTTGCAAGGCCTGATGCAAGATGTTTAAAGCGCTAAAAGGTTCCTTGTGAAAAACAAAGGTCAAGAGATTCATTCGGTTGGTAAAGTTGCTACTGTTAAGACCCGTTAGAAGGTCATGAAACAATAGAAGAAAAAGCAACTTGGGCTACCAAGAAGGAAACCAAGAAAGTAACCAAGATCAAAGGGAAATGCTTCCTTTGTGGTGAAAATGGACATTGGAAAAGAAATTGCCCAAAGTTCCAGAATAAGAAGGAAGAAGGGGTTCCAAGAAAGGAGAAGGCTGAATAAAGATGAAATCAACTTGCGCTTGGGCAACAGAATGTTAGTGTTTGCAAGTGCAGTGGGAGATGTTAGAGTTATTTTAGATTCTAGTAGGCATTTATATTTAATAGACGTTTATTATGTACCTCAATTCAAGAGGAATTTAATTTCAGTTTCTTGTTTAAATAAATTTGGATATTCGGTTACTTTTAATAAAGCTTTTATTATTAGTAAGAATGACAAAATTATTTGCAAAGGTACATTGGAAAACGGTCTATTCTTTTTGCATAGAAATATCTCTCTCTCGTTAGACACATAATTAACGGAACCTAATCATAAAAGAGTAAAATTATCAAAAGATGAAACCTACCTTTGGCATTTATGCTTAGGTCTTATTAACCTTAATAGGATTAAAAGATTGGTAAGTGACGGACCTTTAAGTGACTTAAAGGTTGATGATCTACCAACTTGTGAATCTTGTTTGGAAGGTAAAATGACCAAAAGGCCATTCACAACCAAAGGTGCAAGAGCCATTGAATGTTTAGCATTAATACACACTAATGTATGTGGTCTTATGAGCATTCAGGCTAGAGGTGGATATAAGTACTTCATCACCTTCATAGATGATTACCCAAGATTTGGCTATCTGTATCTCATGAGACATAAGTCGGATGCTTTTGACATGTTTAAAGCATTCAAGGCTGAAGTAGAAAATCAACTTGAGAAACACATAAGAATCTTGAGATCTAATCGTGGTGGAGAATATCTATCTGGTGAGTTTCAGCAATATCTTATTGATAATGGGATAGTTTCTCAGTTTCTGCACCAGGTACACCTCAACAAAATGGGGTGGCAGAAAGGAGAAATAGAACTCTTTTAGACATGGTTAGGTCAATGTTGAGTTATTCAACGCTTCCTATTTCTTTTTGGGGATATGCTCTACAAACTGCTATATACATTCTAAACACTGTACCATCTAAGTCGGTTCCTGAAACACCATATGAGTTGTGGACTAGGCGAAAGCCTAGTTTATAACACTTGAGGATATTTGGTTGTCCTGCACATGTGTTAAAAGGATAGACAGAAAAGATGGAACCCGTTCGGAAACATGTATATTTGTGGGGTATCCAAAAGGAACTAAAGGATATTATTTCTATAGTCCTTCAAATCTAAAAGCATTTGTTTCAATAAATGCTTCATTTCTAGAAAAGGACTATATGAATAATTTTATGCCCAAAAGTAGAATTGTCCTGAATGAGATGTTAGGAGATACAATTCCACAAGAGGTTTTACAACCTAGCCCAATTGTAAGTTCCACTCCAACACAAAATCAACAACCTACCATTCCTCGTCATAGTGGGAGGGTTAGTAAACAACCCGAGAGATACATCGGTCTGGGAGAATCAGTGGAGAATCTCTCGGACGACGATGATCCCTACACTTATAAGGAAGCAATGGAGGATGTTGATTGTCGTCATTGGCAAAAGGGAATGCAATCTGAGATTGAATCCATGTTTGATAACAAAGTCTGGTCCCTTGTAGACTTGCCTAAAGGGATAAAACCCATTGGGTGCAAGTGGGTATACAAGAGGAAAAGAGGTATGGATGGAAAGGTTGAAACTTTTAAAGCTAGATTGGTAGCTAAAGGTTACACACAGAAAGAAGGTATCGATTATGAGGAAACCATCTCTCATGTGGCCATGCTTAAATCCATTAGGATACTCTTATCCATTGCAGCATCTCTAGACCTAGAGATTTGGCAAATGGACGTCAAGACAGCTTTCCTTAATGGAAGTCTTGACGAGAGCATCTACATGATGCAACCAGAGGGATTCATTGAAAAAGGACAAGAAGAAAGAGTATGCAAGTTGCAAAAGTCCATATATGGACTAAAGCAAGCATCCAGATCCTGGAACATAAGGTTCGACCAAGCTGTAAAGGGTTTTGGATTTATTCAAAACCCTGACGAACCTTGTGTATACAAGAGGATCAAAGGCGACAAGTTGGTTTTCCTCATTCTTTATGTTGATGATATACTACTCATTGGAAACGATGTAGTTGTATTGACATCAGTGAAAGAATGGTTAGCAAAACAATTTGATATGAAGGACTTAGGAGAAGCTAGTTTTATTCTAGGTATCCAAGTAATAAGGGATAGAAAGAATAAAACAATTGCATTCTCCCAAGCTTCATACATACACAAAATATTGTCTAGGTTTTCCATGCAGGATTCCAAGAAAGGTATGTTACCTTTCAGACATGGAATCAAACTTTTTAAGGAACAAGTTCCTAAGAATCAGCATGAAGAGCAATTCATGAGTAGAGTTCCATATGCCTCGGGAGTTGGAAGTCTCATGTATGCAATGCTCTGCACTAGACTAGACATTTGTTTTGCTGTTGGCATAGTTAGCAGGTTTCAATCGAAACCTGGTCTTGATCACTGGACGGCAGTCAAGCATATTTTCAAGTATCTCAAGAGAACAAGAGATTATATGCTTGTATACTCTAGAGGGGATTTAATTCCCATTGGGTATACAGATTCTGATTTCCAGTCGAATTCTGACTCTAGAAAATCCACATCAGGATCTGTGTTTACTATAGGAGGATGAGCAGTCATATAGAGAAGTATCAAGCAATCCTGTATTGCTGATTCCACCATGGAAGCTGAGTTTGTTACTGCATGCGAAGCTGCCAAAGAGGCTGTTTGGCTCCGCCAATTCTTGATTGAATTGGAAATAGTTCCTAATGTGAATAAGCAGATCACTATTTACTGTGACAACTATGGAGCAATGGCTAATTTGAGAGAACCAAGAAGTCATAAGAGAGGTAAACACATTGAAAGGAAGTATCATCTTTTAAGGGAGATTGTGCATAGAGGTGACGTGACAATTACCAAAATCGTGTCAGCAGAAAATCTAGCGGATCCTTTCACAAAGGCTCTACCTCAGAAGAGTTTTGATGGGCACCTAGAGAACATGGGAATGAGAGATATGACACACTTGCTATAGCGCAGGTGGGAGATTGTTAGGATTATGCTTAATAGCAAAAGTGTAATATTGTAATTGACAATCTTTTCATATTAATAAAGTGATTTCTGGTTTTACAAAATCTTATAGCATTTATAATGATAATTGTCAAAGTAAATAATCATAAGGTCAAAAGACTGTGAGAAAGGAAGAATTGTTCGTACATCTGGATATGTAAGAGGTAGACACAATTCTTTAGTTAGTCTTGAATAAACGTTCACAACTTAAGTTAAAGGTTGGGCACCTTTATCTTGATAAAGTTGTAGAATTCTTTTCTGGCATTTGAGTGGGATCAAATGAGTTATGATGAGTCTAAAATCATCGAAAGGATCTTCGAGTAAAAGAATCTAGTGCACTGGGTGCATTGAACAGGATCACAGTGAAATATTTTATCTAGAACCGTCAGTAGATACAAGTCTTTTCATTATGAGGACAATCGGAGAGTCATAAATGATGGACTTATGATTGCAAGTGTTATCATTTTAGCTATCAATGAGTACGATTATATAGCATAGTCTATCCTCAATAGTTTGGTGGTATTCATTTGTTAATCGATAGAGGACTTCATTTATAGATATGGACATCGTGGCTCAATTTATTGAATGAGAGTATAATATTATCATATGGATATTTTGAGGTATTGGATATTAAATCTCAACGTTAAGTTTTCGATAATGTCTATTGAAAACATGGTTTCTGGACAAGTCAAAATATCCAAGTTCAAAACGTGGTCATATGAGTAAATATGGTAACTAGGAGAGCTATAGGAGGTCTATAAGCTCTTGGCGATTACTGATATTATTCACGAGGATACACTATCTCCAATAAGATTGTCTAGGGTATGAAGATATTCTTCTTGTCCAAGAGCTTATGAGGAATTACCATAAAGATGATGGCACTCCCAAGTTTTCTTTGAAAGTTGACTTAATGAAAGCTTTTGATACGGTGGAGTGGGACTTCTTGTTAGAAACCAGTAAGGACCTCGATTTTATGATTGGCTTATTTCATGACAAACCACCACATTGGGGATGATTGTGTAATGGGTAGCTTAGGTCCGTATTGGCAAGCTTCCAAGCATCTCCATGACTTCAAGAGCAAAAGGTATATTCACTTGACTTTGTCTCTTAAAGAGTTTAGGTGCACACACACACTTTATGCATGTTTTGTTTATCTTGCATTTGTGTTCTTTATTGTTTGTATAAGTGTGCATCCTTTTCTAAAACACTCACTAGCTTACATTAGATATCATATCTTGCATTGTATCTTAGTTGATAACATGTTTGACATGTTAATTGTGCTTCATTGTGTGCATCTCACTCACTTCACACTTGCACAACATTCATGCAAGATTGACTTTTATCTTGAGTGTTAAAAATGGATTTTTCCCTTTGGCGCGGCCTAGACCGCTCGGCAGGCTTTGCTTGCACCGCGGCTCACGGAGCGGTATTCTCCAGTGCGTCATGCGCGACGTGGACCGCGACCTTTGCACTTGCACGAACAGCGGTCCCAACCGCGGTGTAGTCCAGACGGTGCACTGCTGTATGTACCGCGGTCTGGACACTTACCTGTGCCGCGGTCTAGCAAGCGGTTTTGACAGGATTCTGTTTCCCAAGTTCAAAACGACGTAGTTTTAACTAGGGCTTCATATATATTCTTCCTCTTCTCTTCTTGGCCGACCAAGAGCTCAAAAATTCATATTTAGAGAGAGGTTAGAGCTCCTAGAGAGAGAAAGCTTCAAGAAAGCATCTTTGACTCTCCAAACCCAAAACCCATCTCCATATTGCATCATTCAACATCATTTGAGCATGGGTCTTCATTGTTTCATGACTAGGTAAGCAAGAACTTCTTTGAATATCATTTATTGTTCTTCTTACTCTAGATTAGGTATTTATTGCATGATTAAATACCTAGACTCTACTTATTGCATATATTTATGAGTCTTTATAACATGATTGGGTTTGTTTGTGATAGCTTAATTGATTAGGTCATTTTTGCCTAAAAGCTAGGTCATAAATATTCATGTGTGATTAATTGATAACTAGGTTGAGAAATTGTGTTTTAATCAACTAGTTAATGTTCATGAATATTTGATTGTGTTTGTTTGTGATAGCTTGCATTATTAGGTCATATATGCCTAAATAGCTAATCCATAAATATTCATGTATGCTTAATTGATGATTAGGTTGACTTTGTGCATCTAGTCAAGTTTATGAATGTTTATGTGAATTTAATTGACAATTAGTTTGTTAGAATTTCTCTACAACTAATTGAGACCTCATGTGTGTACATGTAGGCATTATTTGATAACTAGGATGTTGTATTGCATTATCTACATCTAGTTAAGCATTGTATGTTTGGTCTAACATATATTGTGTTGAGCATTCATTGATTGTTCACTTAGACCCTATACTCTTCATTGAGTCAAAGTCTTGTGGCTTCGGGGTGAAGTTGCACAAGCATTGAAGTCTTGCAACCAAGTTATGGTTGGCAAGCATCGGTCAAGAATTCACTGTAAAAGGCCTGCGGGTAGAGTAGGAGGTGCTCACGCCAATAGTAGTGTATCAGTGGATATCACTAGGGATAGAACCAAGAGTGGCGAGTGGTAGTGTCCATAGCCTGAGGTTATCTAGAGTGAGAGTCCGAGTATCACTTGAGGGTGTAACTTTTTACTCATATAGTGGATTTGAGGATCGTGTGTGGCTAGAAGGATAGCCCGTGGTTTTTCCCTTTGTTTAAGGGTTTCCACGTAAAAATCAAGTGTTATTTATTATTCCGCACTTTACACTTGATTTTGTATGTTTGATTTAATTGGGTTATTTGTTTAATATTGACTAATCGAAAAAATTGGTAATAATCGATTAACAACCCATTCACCCCCCCCCTCTAGGTTGTAGACACACGTTAAGAGTGTATTTTCAATTGGTATCAAAGCGGGTTCCTAGATATACTTAGGTGATCCTTGCTCTTGATTGTGTGTGTCTTGCATTTGTGTGCATCTTGTTGCTTGCATTCATTTGCATTCATATTACCCAAACACTATGAGTGACTTTGGGATGAGTAATGAGGGAGCATCGAGCATACGACCTCCTCTGCTCAAGGGTGACAATTATGCCTCATGGAAAGGCAGGATGGAGTCCTATATTTACCAAATAAGTGATCGAGCTTGGATGGCAATTGAAGATGGCTACACTCCTCCAACAATGACCATCGAAGATGGAAGTGAAGTCTCCAAGCCTAAGTCTCAATGGAGCACACAAGAATTTGAAGCTTCAAAGTGGAACAACAAAGCAATGCATGCTTTGTTTTGTGCAGTGGATGAGAGCCAATACAAACTCATCCAAATCACCAAAAATGCACATGAAGCTTGGAAGATTCTAGAGACGGCGCATGAGGGAACTGAAGTGGTTAAGGATTCCAAGCTCCAAGTTCTTCAAGCACAATTTGAGACGATCAAGATGGAAGAGCATGAGTGCTTTAATGACTTCTAAGTGAAGTTGATGGACATTGTGAATCAAAGCCATCAACTAGGTGACCCGTATTCGGATAGGAGGATCAAGCAAAAGATCATGAGGTCACTTCCCGCTAGATTCGAATCCAAAGTGACGGCTCTTGAAGAAAACAAGGAATTCAAGACTATGAAGCCAAGTGAAGTGATTGGAAGGCTACTTGCCTATGAATCTAGACGGGGTCCTACCTCCACACCTCCTAAGAAGCAAAAGGGGTTAGCCTTGAGGACCTCCAAGATTGGGAAGGGGGATGATGACTCGGATGAAGACATGGCTCTAATGGTGAAGAGATTCAAGAAATTCTTGAAGCTACAAAAGAGTGGCCATGGCTCTAAGGAAAATGACTTCAAGAAGAAAACCCCCTTCAAGAAGATTGAGCCAAGTCAAGGGAAGCCTTCAAGAACAGGGATTCAATGCTTTGAATGTGAAGGATTCGGGCATATCTCTAAGGATTGTACTAACTTGAAGGACAAGAGAAGAGAAAAGGCGATGGCTATCTTATCAAGTGATAGTGAGAGTGTAGAAGATTCCTCGGATGATGAAGAACTTGCCATTAACTACACGGCCTTTGGAGTCTCTTATATGGAAGTAGAAGAAGGCAAGAGTGCCTTGTCATGTGACCAAGGCGAAAGTCTTGATGAGGAAGTTGACTCACTTGATGAGAGGCAAAGTGAAAGGAGTGTCTCACTCTCTAGAGTAAGAAGTGACTCCGATGAGGAGATGACTCTCATGGTTGAGAGATTTAAGAGATTTACAAAATCTCAAAAGAAGGGCATGACCTCTAAGGTGAAGGAGGAAAAGAAAAGGTCAAGGAAAGATGACCCTTGCCTTGAGTGTGGTGGAGTTGGCCACCTTGCCTCCATGTGTGGTAACTTGAAGTACAAGAAGGGAGGAGAAACTATGATCTCTACTTGGAGTGATAACGAAGTTGAAGTAGTTGAAGAGTGCTCCACAAGCTCGGTTGCTAGTGAGATCAACTACTTCGCATTTCCGGGTTCCTACCATGAAGAAACTCAAGCCATCACCAAATGTTTATCACTTGAAGATTTCAAGATGGGTGGCCTTGAACTTGGAAACCGAAGAGGAGCATGCTTGAGTGAAGCAAGCCTTGATGATATGACTCTCACAAGCACAAGTGGGAGAAGCCTTGATAGTGATGGATCATGCTCCAGGAACTCTTGTGACAACAATGTGCATAACCAAGAGTTCATTGACTTTCTTCAAAAGTCCTTAAAGGAGAGAGAAAATGATATCCTTAGATTGGAAAAGGATAATCTTCGATTAAAGGCTAAGTTAAATGACTCCTTGAAGTCGGATGTGATTGATATGTCCGAATATGAGAAGGAGATTAAAGATTGCCATCAACGGATGAAGGCCATGAAAGAAGAACTTGCCAACAATGAAAACTCCTTGAAGATTGTCAAGGAAAGAGAGATGAGGTGCCTTGAAGAATTAAAGAAGGCCAAGGTCAAACAACCTCAAGCTCAAGGCAAGAACAAAGCTTCATCCAAGCAATCTTCCACTCAAAGAAAGTCTACACAAGCCTTGGCATCCCAACCAAAGCCTAGGCAATCCAAGAAGAAAGGACAATTCCTTAAGAAGCCAACCACCTCCGTCAACAAGTCAACCATCAAGAAAGGAGGTGACCATAAGTGGCATGCTAAACCAAGAAGGCATGATCAACCGGCTCAACTACCTCTACAAGCAAAATCACAAAGGTGCCACCAATCGGCTCAAGCTCCTAGGAGAAGCAAACCGATGCACCATTAAAGACAACCTCATCAACATGGCGATGCCTCGATGAGATCACAATGCTATGGTATAAATCCTTACTTTGTACCTACTTGTCATTATTGTGGTATGATTGGTCACTTAAGACCAAATTGCTTAAATTACATTAAGAGGTGTAGATTAGAGAGCATGAAAGAAAAACAGTTGAAAAATGGGGCAAGTTTGCATAAACCTAGGGAACCTAGAAACATGTCTATGACCACTAAAAATGTTAAAGTGGAACCTAGGTGGGTTAGAACGAATGAACCCGCTTGCCTTAGTGCACATGTGACTCCCGTAGATGCAATTAGGTCCATTGGACTTGATAGGTCTATAGGAGCTCATGTCTCCCATTGATTTGGTTGGAATTGACCCCATGAGGGGAGCTCAAGCAAAGAGAGCGATCTTGCATGATTTGCTATATGCAAAAAGTTGGCCTATTTTATGCTCTTTTATGATTGCTTGAGTGTGCTTGGTGAATAACATTGATTAATAATTGTATAATGTTTTTGATTACACCATTGCACGGTTGCTTTGTATGATAATGCATGACTTCTATTATTGCTTGAGCATGCTTATCTTTTCGAGGAATGTTCTACTTGTTAGTACATTTGATTGACCTCAAATTATTCTCCATGTTCATGATTCCTAGATATGCATTCTTAAGCTCTCTCTTGAAAAGGGCTACTGGCAATATGACGTGGAGCCGCCCAATGTTGGAAAAGGCTACTCATTTGAAACCGAGTGAAAGCCATCAAGAGAGTTACATTAGCATGATAAACAGAAATACATGCTTGCTAGGAATATGGAGAAAAACAGAAAAAGGAGAAAAACAGAAAATGTTGTTATATGACTGTTATGTGTGGTGTTGCATTGCTTATTTTTGACATCAAAATTGTTGATTGATGATGTATCTTGCAATGAAGAAAAGATGATATACTTTTGCTGTGATTAGTACACTTGCACACAAATGCTTGGATATATATCTTCTTATCATAACAACAGGGTCTTAATTGGTTTGACTTCATTTGGAAATCCTGTTGAGTGTTGCTTTGATTGATTTTTATGCATGAGAATAATAGTATTTTGTATTACATGCTAAGCAACCTTTCACACGCACACATTTTTTTTTAATATAATCTCCTTGAATCTCTCTCAATTATTTAAGTCGCATAAAGTTTGTGTATATGATTATGCAATGTTGTTGTGCGAATAGCTCTATTTGCTAAAGCAACCCGATAGGGGGAGCTCCTTTGCCTATCTCATGACAAAAAGGGGGAGAAGTCTTGAGAGAAATAGGGGGAGTGAGAGATATAAGGGGAGCATTGTTTATGCTATGCTTTGGGGGAGAAATCATGAGGGAGAGTAACCTTTTAGGGGGAGCATTGCACATGCATTCTTTGTATTGCTTTATTTGTATTTAAGTGCAATGCTTGTTTTTATTTGTTCACCTCACTTGCACTTGTTCTTGGAAAGTGCTACTTGCTATTGTGTGTAGGTACATTGATGATTCTACAAGAAGATATTGAATATTTAGATTCTAGGAATCACTTTTGTATTGTAGAAGTGATCATGGACAATAGCTTTATTTTATTTTGTTAGGAATATTTGTGAGTGGTTGTTTTGTCATGAAATAGCCAAAGGGGGAGATTGTAAGGACCTCGATTTTATGATTGGCTCATGTCATGACAAACCACCACATTGGGGATGATTGTGTAATGGGTAGCTTAGGTCCGTATTGGCAAGCTTCCAAGCATCTCCATGACTTCAAGAGCAAAAGGTATATTCACTTGACTTTGTCTCTTGAAGAGTTTAGGTGCACACACACACTTCATGCATGTTTTGTTTATCTTGCATTTGTGTTCTTTATTGTTTGTATAAGTGTGCATCCTTTTCTAAAACACTCACTAGCTTACATTAGATATCATATCTTGCATTGTATCTTAGTTGATAACATGTTTGACATGTTAATTGTGCTTCATTGTGTGCATCTCACTCACTTCACACTTGCACAACATTCATGCAAGATTGACTTTTGTCTTGAGTGTTAAAAAGGGATTTTTCCCTTTGGCGCGGCCTAGACCGCTCGGCAGGCTTTGCTTGCACCGCGGCTCACGGAGTGGTATTCTCCAGTGCGTCATGCGCGACGTGGACCGCGACCTGTGCACTTGCACGAACAGCGGTCCCAACCGCGGTGTAGTCCAGACGGTGCACTGCTGTATGTACCGCGGTCTGGACATTTACCTGTGCCGCGGTCTAGCAAGCGGTTTTGACGGGATTCTGTTTCCCAAGTTCAAAACGACGTAGTTTTAACTAGGGCTTCATATATATTCTTCCTCTTCTCTTCTTGGCCGACCAAGAGCTCAAAAATTCATATTTAGAGAGAGGTTAGAGCTCCTAGAGAGAGAAAGCTTCAAGAAAGCATCTTTGACTCTCCAAACCCAAAACCCATCTCCATATTGCATCATTCAACATCATTTGAGCATGGGTCTTCATTGTTTCATGACTAGGTAAGCAAGAACTTCTTTGAATATCATTTATTGTTCTTCTTACTCTAGATTAGGTATTTATTGCATGATTAAATACCTAGACTCTACTTATTGCATATATTTATGAGTCTTTATAACATGATTGGGTTTGTTTGTGATAGCTTAATTGATTAGGTCATTTTTGCCTAAAAGCTAGGTCATAAATATTCATGTGTGATTAATTGATAACTAGGTTGAGAAATTGTGTTTTAATCAACTAGTTAATGTTCATGAATATTTGATTGTGTTTGTTTGTGATAGCTTGCATTATTAGGTCATATATGCCTAAATAGCTAATCCATAAATATTTATGTATGCTTAATTGATGATTAGGTTGACTTTGTGCATCTAGTCAAGTTTATGAATGTTTATGTGAATTTAATTGACAATTAGTTTGTTTGAATTTCTCTACAACTAATTGAGACCTCATGTGTGTACATGTAGGCATTATTTGATAACTAGGATGTTGTATTGCATTATCTACATCTAGTTAAGCATTGTATGTTTGGTCTAACATATATTGTGTTGAGCATTCATTGATTGTTCACTTAGACCCTATACTCTTCATTGAGTCAAAGTCTTGTGGCTTCGGGGTGAAGTTGCACAAGCATTGAAGTCTTGCAACCAAGTTATGGTTGGCAAGCATCGGTCAAGAATTCACTGTAAAAGGCCTGCGGGTAGAGTAGGAGGTGCTCACGCCAATAGTAGTGTATCAGTGGTTCTCACTAGGGATAGAACCAAGAGTGGCGAGTGGTAGTGTCCATAGCCTGAGGTTATCTAGAGTGAGAGTCCGAGTATCACTTGAGGGTGTAACTTTTTACTCATATAGTGGATTTGAGGATCGTGTGTGGCTAGAAGGATAGCCCGTGGTTTTTCCCTTTGTTTAAGGGTTTCCACGTAAAAATCAAGTGTTATTTATTATTCCGCACTTTACACTTGATTTTGTATGTTTGATTTAATTGGGTTATTTGTTTAATATTGACTAATCGAAAAAATTGGTAATAATCGATTAACAACCCATTCACCCCCCCCCCCCCCTCTAGGTTGTAGACACACGTTAAGAGTGTATTTTCAAAACCCTTGCTGCTTTTTGTGTTCCTTCGAAGGTAATAAACTGGATTAAGGTGTGCATCGTAACTCCTAAATTCTCTATTTCTATAAATGGTGAGCTTGCTGGTTTCTTTCATAGTAAGAGGGGGCTTCGTCGAGGTGATCATATGTCTCCCTATCTCTTTGTTATAGCTATAGAGGTTCTCACTAAGTTATTAGCCAAGCACATCCAAGATTCCCCACATTTTAAATATAACTGGAAGTGTGAAAAGATTAAACTTTCTCATCTATGTTTTGCGGATGATCTTATTATGCTTTGTCATGGTTCTACACCTTCTGCTACTATTCTCAAGATGTCTCTTGATGATTTCTCTTCTCTCTCGGGCCTCAAAGCTAATCCGGCCAAGAGTAATATTTTTCTTTCGAGTGTGCCTAATGATAGTAGACAACAACTCATCAACATTTTTGGCTATAATGTTGGCTCGCTTCCTATCAGGTATTTGGGGATTCCAATCATTTCTTCAAAGTTAAGTCATCTTCATTGCTCTCCTCTTTTGGATAAAGTTTCGAACAGAATTTCTTCTTGGATGAATCGTTGTCTTTCTTATGCGGGGCGGCTGCAACTTATTATCTCGGTTTTGTCTAGTATCCAAGTCTTTTGGGCTAGTCACCTTTGTCTCCCTTCAAAGGTTTTGAGGAATATTGAGCAGAAACTTTGCTCCTTTTTGTGGAAAGGTGTTGATGGAAATTATAAAGGGGCAAAAGTTGCTTGGTCGGATATTTGTCTCCCTAAAAATGAGGGTGGTCTCGGCATCAAGGATCTCATTTCTTGGAATAAAGCTCTAATGATTCGACATATTTGGAATCTGGTGCATGGTTCTAATAATCTCTGGACAAACTGTATTAAAACCTATCACCTCAAAGGTAGGAGTATTTGGGAGGTGAAAGCTCCCCAAACATGTTCTTGGAATTGGAGAAAGCTTCTCAAGCTTCGTCCTATTGCTCGCCCCTTAATTCGGCATATCATTGGTAATGGGTTTGGTACTTCCTTGTGGTTTGATAATTGGCATCCCGTGGCCCTATTCGTTTAAAATGGAGCTCTAGGATCATTTATGACTCAGATCTTCCTACAAAGGCCAAAGTCAGTTCTACTGTTCACGGTAATCAGTGGGTTTGGCCTTGCTCCATGTCGAATGATCTCCTAGAAATCAAGAACCATATGCCTTCTTACAACCCTAATTCTAGTTTGGAGGATTGTATTAAGTGGCTTCCTACTCCCGATGTAATTTATTCAATAGCTTCAACCATGGCTAGTCTCAAGACTCCTCATCCTTTGGTTCCTTGGTTTGAGCTTGTGTGGTATTCTCATAACATTCCAAGGATGAGCTTCATTTTTTTGTTAGCCATTAGAGGGAGACTTTCAACTTTTGACCGTGTTCATCTTTATAATCCTCGTGTTGGTACTCTTTGTGTTCTTTGCTCCTCTTCCCCTGAGACTCATGCCTACCTTTTCTTTGAGTGTGCTTATAGCAAAGTCATATGGTCTCATTTGAAGGATATGTGTTGCCGACCTTGGAATTGTCATAGCTGGCCTAGATTTATTGCTTGGGCTGCTCAACGTTGGAAAGGGAAATCTCCTTCCATTGTTGTCAATAAGCTTTGTCTTGCTGTGGCTGTTTACTATATTTGGAGAGAAAGGAACAATAGAATCTTTTGGAGTTCTCATAAGTCAAGCATAGTCATTACCCGTTCCATTATTGTCACTATTCGTAGCAGGCTCTTATCTATCAACTCGAAGGATTTGCCTCTGGTTGCTTTAAAATGGAATATCTCTATTGGGTGATTTGTTTGTCATGGTTGGTGCTTGTTAGAGCCTTGTTTAGCTTTTGCTTTCTTGTTTAGCTCGTGTGTTTGAGCTATTTTTGAGCTTTTGTTTTTGCTCTTGTTCTTCTTCCTAGGGTATGCCCCTTGTAAATGTACATTCTTTCTTTCTCTTTTCTATGATACTATTTATTTACCAAAAAAAAAAATATCTTCTTATTCTATCTTTATTTAAGAGTTCAATTTTAGCTCTTTAGTGGAATGAACCAAAATTAATAGATCGGACCTAAGTGAATCATTTGTTGATTGTGATTATGTTATGTCTATTGAAGCTTAAATTTAGATAGCCCGCCAAGATCCCCAATCCACATGGACTTGCATGGATCACTTGATATATTCTACCGGACTAATTTATGGGTCCATCTAGAATTGTATTTAATATATTAAGAATATAATTTGCACATTATCTATTTAATGGGATGCTCAAATTATATTATTATATTAATGAGAGGCATGTGGGCTTGTTTCTTTTAGTAAGAATGAGACTGGTTCACATGTGGACTTTTATTTAAAGCCTGAATGGATTAAATAAAATAAGAAAATAATATTTGGCCCATAATTTTTGTGTGTGGGCGGCAAGGCTATAATAATAGCCTAAAATATTATTTTATTTTATTGTTTGATTAAATGGAAATTAATTAATTATTTAATTAAAAATCAAAATCTTTTTCTGACTAGGAATTATGTTTCCTAGTAGTATACTATTATAGTAGTATAATAAATATAAAAGACTTAATTTGGTTTATTTATCTAATCAAATAAGGAAGTCTTTAATATAATCACAAATACACTATTTGAGTTGGATTATGAGTCTTGGTGTAGAAAAGAAATATTTTTTTTTTAAAAAGGATTATTTGTCACCAAGTAAATCCACCTAAAGATATGATTCTTGCCCACCAAGTAAATCCGCTTTAGGAAAGGATTTGTATACCTATATATATTATTAATTTAGGAATTAATAGTGATAGAAATTTTTTTTTTTTGAGAGAAAGAATTTTTTATTCCCTTGTTTTTTTTTAAAAAAAAAAATTTCAACTCTAGAACATAGTGAAAATTCGACCAAGAGGAAGAGAGAAAGATAGTTCTAAATTCGATAGTGCACTTGCAAGTCTTTACATAGAAAGGTTTTGTGCACACTTTCGATTTAGGTTCACCCGAGTTTCAATCATAACGATTGAGAATTCAAAAGTGACCCGAACGATCTTTCTAGGCTCTTGGAGTTTTTGTGATTAACGATCAGGAAAGAAGATTTCATTTTTTCATTCTCAGGTACGCAATTCAAAGAATAGGGATACCACTCTCTTAGGTGATTCACGTTCGTGATCAAATTGGAAGATCTTGAGGATTACCATCGACGCTAAGTCAATCGGATCACACGACAAGAGGTATGATATCTTTTAAATATGTGTATGTTTAATTAATTAAAGGGTTAAGGTTCAAATATTGGAAAAATTTTAAACTATACTAAATTCGTTTTTAGTCACGCTTCCGCTGCGTTTTCGTATTTTTCCCTACAGAAATTTCATCAATTAAGACACTCACGGAATTCACAATATATTTTCTCTAAACTACGAGCTACCCACACCCTAATAAGCACATGAGATTAATTCAAAATAAGGGCAATTCAAGATACAAGAGAAAATGAATTGTGAAATTGAACCATTCTTAGAAATTGATCAATGTAATTCATGTAAGGTAGGACATGGGTCAACCGAAGGTGGTTTGACCAGGTGGGGAAGTCTATTCCTCTTGATCACCCAAATGGGTGCCAAAGTCTCTTCTAAAGTTTCTTTCCCCTTAGTCCTCACTTTATCTAATAGGTCTTTCCTAACCCAAATTTTCCTAACTTCAATTGGGTTCTACCTGGACCTATTTTTATTTTTCTTAAACCTTTGGAACTTAAAACAGTGGGCGTTAATGTGCCCTGTCTTTGAACAAAAGAAGCAAGTGATAGGGTGACCAAAAAAACTCCCTCTGTTGACATTGCCATGAGGCCATTGATTTTGGCTCCCTTGAAGAGTCTTCACCTCCTTTTCCACTTTGTCAAGTTGGACTATGAAGTCACATTCCTTGACCTTGGTGATTTTTAGAGCCTCTTCCTTTTTGTTCCATTGCTCCTTGATTTCCTTCAAAGCATTTGCTTTTTGCTCGACCTCTGTCATCAACTTCCTAGTCTTCCTAACATATTCTTCTTCAAATTCATCAAAGAGTTTGGCTAGCTCTACTAGAACATGTGAAGTGGACTTCTTTTCTTCCTCAATTTTTCCTAGTTGCTCCTCCAATTCCTTGTTGAGAGCTGAAAATTCTTGCACCTTTTTCCTCAGAATTCCATTCTCCGCCTTGAAAAGCTTCACCTCAAGCTGTAGCTTCTTATTCTCTCCTTCAAGTTCATAGACCTTAGCTACCTCTTCAAATGCCTTCACTAGGTCACAAACCTTGCTTTTCTTCTTTCGGCTCTCTTTGGTACCTCTAAGATGAAACATCCTTCAACTCCGTTTCCACCACAGCTAAACGATAGCCTTCTTGACATAACATCTACAACCATTCCGACTGTGGCTATAAACGACCTCCCCAAAAGAAACTTCCAATCCCTCTCATGGAAATTATCATCTTTAACCTCCAATACAACAAAATCCATTAGAACCTTGAGTCCATGGCATCCAGCTGTACATCCTTAACCACTCCATAAGGAGTCTTCAGAGAATTGTCTGCCATCTTGAGTTTCATTGAAGTGACCTTGATGGTATGTATCTTCAATTGCTTGTATACCTTCAAAGGCATCATGTTGACACTAGACTCCATATCAAGCACTACTCCTATCTTTGTAGATTTTTCTATAGTGACTGGGATGATAAAATCACTTGGATCCTCTAGTTTCACAGGACTGATTTCTCTTGACTCATCATGCTCCTCTTTCACAAGGTATTCAACAACTTTCTTAATGTCTTGTGTTGTCTCATTTCCTACCAACTTCTCACACCCTCCTGAGTTACGTCCATCATTTGCACATGCTTGTTATTGCTCGAAGATTTCCTTTTGTTTTGTTTGTGCAAAGCATCTGCAATCTGAGTGACTTGGGTCTCCAATCTTTTAAGAGATGCGTCCATGCTATTGGCCATTTGGTCATTTGATTGCATGTGGTTCTTCAATATTTGCTCATTAGTAGTTTGGGAGTTTCTGATGGCTATAGAAGCTTCATCAGTTGCCTTGATGAAATCTCTTAATTCTTCCCCAAGTGACATGACCTTTGTTTGGTAAGAGTTTTTCCGAGTGCTGAAGTTGTTCTGTGGGTTGTTGTTTTTGCTTCCCCTCTAGTTATTGTTACTTTATCCTCCTTGATTGTTGTACCTATTGTATCCCTAGTTCTGGTAACCTTGATTGTTTCTTGCATTGTTGTTATTTCCCCAGGGGAAATTAGGGTGATTCCTCCATCCACGAAAGTAACTGTTGAAGTATGGGTCATTCCTTTGTCTCCAAAATCCTCGTAGCACCTGAACTTCTTCTTGCTCCTTCTTCCCCTCAGCTCCATTCATTGTATCTTCAGTGATTTGACTAACTTGGGCTGTTGGTTTGAACATGTTCTTCACCAAGTCCTTCACTGACTGCATCTCCTTGGCCATCCTACTTTTCTATTGCTATGCTTGTGCTTCTATCAATCTCTAGCCTTCCACCCATCCTTGTATTTGATGTTCTCTGCTGCGAGTTCTGGGCCAACTTCTCCAAGATTTCATATGCTTCTGAAGCTCTCTTATCTGTTATCGTCCCCCCATAGGCATTGTCAACCATCATTTGGGTGATAGCAGAGAGACCTCAATAAATTAAGTGACCTTCAACTCATCCGAGTAAGTGTGTGGTGGAACTTGTGCTAGCAATATATGGAACATCTCCCAAGCCTCATGGAAGGGTTCTCCATCATCCTCACCGAAGGTAGTAATCTTTATCTTCAAGCCTCTTACCTTGGCCGCCTGAAAAAACTTGTTGTAGAGCATTTTGCACACTTAGGCCAATGTTGTTAGCGACCCTGGCCTTAGTGCCATATACCATTGTTTCGCCTTGTCCTTCAAGCAATACTAAAAACAACGAAGATGTAACTGCTCCCTCGATAGTACCATATTCCTAGCTACTATCAGAAATGTCTCAAGTACAACACCATACTCATTCATAAACTGCAAACAATCCTCTGTTGGTAGCCCAAAAAATGAAGGAAGTAGATTTATGTGCATACCCTTCAGCTCATATTGCCTCGCCACATCATCCAGAACAATTGTTGTCGGCTGCTGGTTTCCTATGGATGGGAGAGTATATTCTCCGACAGTGAGCCCAATTCTTCTTTAAGAGTGGTCTCCTCTTCTTCAAGTGGTACTGCTATTGGAACTTCTTCTGCCATTTCTTCTCCAAAATTATTGTCTTCAAATTGCCTGATCAACCTCCTTATCCGATGAATGTTATCAACTGTTGGAACTAATTCACCTCTCAAAGAACGTCTTCCGTGCATGTACCTATGCACCAGAAATTTTAAAACAACAAATACAAACAAAGTAAAAGAAACGAAAACAATAAATAACTAAACTAAAGCTAAATCTAATCACAACTATATACGCCAATCCCCGGCAGCGACTCTCGAAAGCTGACACACATTTGTCGTGTATGCAATATCAAAACAAATTCATACATCCCAAGTTGCACTCTAACTGTATAAAACGAGTATGTGGCAAGTAGGGGTATCGTTCCTCAGAGATCGAGCTACAGTTATAACTAAATCTTACTCTAGTGATAAATGCTCTAAAAGTAAAGTGAAATGGTTTGTTGATTTGAGATTAACTAAAATGCAAACTAACTAAAATCCAACTAAGATAGTAGGTTAAAAAAATTGATAAATGGACTAAGAAATTGATGTATCCACTAAAGTAAACAATGGGCAAGATGAACTCTCATTAATGAACATTAGCCAAATGTGACTGTTAATAGGGTTTTTTGGCAAGGGATCAAAGGAGAATTTTCCAACTAGTATCAACCTGATAGGGACCAGTCCCAGCTCTCGGGTGACCAGCGAGATCGATACAACTAACTAGATAGAGCCGATACTTGATAAGGTCAGGACCTCAATTACCTATCTACCTAGATAGGACACCAGTGCCTATGCACCTCACATTTATCGAAGCTCTCAATACCGACTAAGGACCAATATGATGATAACTTGTGTGCCCAGCGCCCAACAAGTCCTTTGACATCAACCAAGATACCCGGTACCATGACACCCGCCTTAATACTACCCCGACTTCCACCTGGTACCTAGTACCTTGATATCCACTCGGAGCCCATCCGGGGCGGGTACTCTACCTGCCAAACAATATGAAAGTGATCATGAAGACATAAGCACCATTCTAGCAAGAAGTAGACCAAGCTCTATGCCAGTAGGATCAAACTGATATACCAGCACTTCGTTCCACCAAAGTTCAGAATCATAATTTCCCTCCAAGCTCCAAGAAGAAGGAAAGTTGACTCCATCGCCAAAATGAAGCACCAATAATGAGACCAAATTGTCAACCAAATCAGAATTTGAATTCGACAGTAATTAACGGGATCAAATCCCGTGCCTTCAGCCCCACACAATGCCTTTCAATGCTTAAAATATGACTCCCGATAATCCTCATCAATGCAACCAGATTTTGAGGGGATTTTTTGGGGAACTATATGTACAACTTTGAAGAGTAAAGGGAGGATCGGTTTTTTCGCCATCACAAAAGACAGAGAGAGAGAGAGAGTAAATCCCAGAAGAATTCCCTCTGAATTCTTTGAAGCCAGTGAGAGTCCATTGCCGATCATTGGAAGGATATATCCACTTATCGATATAAATGGCATTCTCCATCCCCATTTTTGTGTTAGAGAGAGTAGAGAATGAGTGTTGTAACCATTATACAAGTTTCTGTTCAATAAAATAGTATTTACTTATATCTCATTGGTTCCTTCGTACTTGTCCATGTAAATTTTCAGCATAGGAAGGAACCCCGGTACCAAAGATACCTATCCCGCTACTACCTACCGGTAGAGGAGGAGGGTGTTAATTGAAATTTTGCTCCCCGAGCAGATTTTTCCTTTAACAGTAACCAATCTAGAGTGTATAGCTTGGTTGTATACCCCTTATGAGTTTCCAATCTAGAGTGTATAGTATTGGCCACCCATAAGTGATTGTTCATGAATGTGCATTTACCAAAGTAAGGGATTAATCTCTTTATAAAATCACCAATTCTAGAGGGCATAGAATTAAAGCTTATCCTCTCACAAGCAATTATGATTTGAAATGATGTGTAGTCTTGTGGCTGACCTAACATAAGATTCTATATATAGATTCCCTGAAATAGGTCTGATTTTGCTGACGTGGCTGCACCAGAAGCACGTAGTGCACGGGTATAGCACGGGTAAGGTACTCGTGCAGTACCCATGTAGTCTTCTTCTTGCTTTCTGGTCTGGCCAATGTGCACGGGTAGTGCACGGGTAAGGTACCCCGTGCATTTCCTATGTAGTCTACTCTTCCTGCCTGGTCTACTCCCTCGTTTGGACAAATGCACATGTTGTGCATGGGTAAGGTACACACGCAGTACCCGTGCACTGAGATCTTCCTGATTTTCATCCTTCAATGCATGGGTAGTGAACGGGTAAAGTACCTGTGCATTATGGTCTTCAAGAGTTCCTTTTTGCACCAATTTGTCCCCCTTCGATTTCGATTCCTGATTTTTATCTGATGCCTACAATTATGATAAACGCTTCGTAAGACATGAAAAGATGCTCGAAAACAAGGCAATGGATAAGGAATGAGGGCCAAAATATATAACAATTTTGGCTCGATCAAGAGCCTGAAGTCGCAAACGAGGCAAATGCTAACGTGGAGGTCTCGACCAAGGCTTAGCTTTTCTGTTCCAACTTTCATGAATTTATTTTCTAGTTAAAGTCTGTATATATTTAATGATGAACAGGAGTACTGTTTATAACTTTCCCGAGTCGACTTGACATGTAAACAAGTGGTATATATTTTTCATATTTTAATCCGATGAATTGAGGTCGAACTGACCATTTTAACTACTATCAACTCTGCTACTTGAATTTTTGCTTTGATTCTTGTATTGTTTTTATCTTTTTCTGCAGTACGAAGGCCAACTTATATGTTAATCCGTATATGATACGTCATCGTAGAGTAGAGGTCGATAAAACCTCATACCAGTAATAGATAAAATTTTAGAGGTCGATAAGGACCCTAGAAAATAAAATAGAGGTCGACAAGGTCTACTAATCGTGATTGATGTAATTAGAGGTTGACGGGGACCTTTGAATAAAGTTGAAAGCAAACGTTTTTGAACAAAAAGTAGATTTATCTTTATTGGTAGGGCATGGGTCGATTGACCTGTCTTCAATGATTACATGGAGAAATTTTTACACGTATGGAATGAGGTCGACTCGACCTTAAATTCTTGTATTAACGAACTATATTTGACAAATTATCCCGTATCCGCATATTCTTGATCTTCATGATTTGTCCCAGTGGTATTCCCCCAATTTCCAGTGTGCTACGTCGATTGTGGACATTCAGAATTATAGTAGGTCCTTGAATGCAGGATGTCACTTGTCGTTAGATACCCCTAAAATTAGGGATTGAATTTCCAGTTGATCTTGGCTTGTCATAGGTTGAAACTCATCAAGTTCCTATAAGACATCTTATTTTTGGGTTTGTCGATGTCGACAGTTCTTAGTTGTAAATATTTGAAGTATTTGTTGAAATTTTTTGTTTTTTATGAGCTCAGCTTGCACTTAGTTGCACTTAAGTCGTCATTATTGCTCTTGTTTGTCAAATTGTTAGTATCAAAAGTCTAGAATATGAATTCAACAATAAAATAGTAAGAAGTGAAAAAGATGAGTTAGAAATGGTACTTTTTTTAGATGTAGGGCGTTCCAACTATTATGGATTTCTTGACCGTCAAGGTCTTGCAATTTGTAAGCTCCTCGCCCCTTGATATCTGTTATATGGTATGGTCATTCTAGGTCGGACCCAATTTTCCTACTCCCTTCTCTCTAGTGTTTTGGAAGACTCTGCTTAGCCCGCAATCTCCGATTTTGAAGGTTTCGATTCTCGCATTTTTGTTGTAATGTTGAGCTACCTACTGCAGGTAGGCTTACACTCTCAATGTATCTCGATCTTGACTCTCATTGAGGTGATCAAGTTCATATGCTAATTCTTGGTTGTTTTGTTCTTCGAATGGGTTTTTGCTTCTAGCTGTTGCGAGCCTTATTTCAATTGGGATTACTGCTTTAGAGTCGTAGACGAGCGAGAAAGGTGTTTCTCTTAACGAACGATGAGTAGTGGTTCTGTACGACCAGAGTGTTTCAGGTAGTTTGTCGGCCCATTCACTTTTCTTACATTCAAGGTGCTTCTTTAGGGTGTTGATGATTGTTTTATTGGTCAACTCTGTTTGTTCGTTACCTTGAGAATAACAGGGAGTCAAAAATCTCAGTTTTATTCAATATTTGTCGTAGAAGTTTTGGAAGTTGAATGAGATGAATTGGTCGACGTTGTCGGTCACTATCTCATTGGGAACGCCAAACTTAAAAACAATATTTTTCCATACGAAGTTTCGTACCTCTATGTCGCGTATGTGATGGAACACTCCCGCTTCGACCCATTTGGTGAAGTAGTCTATTAGGACCAGCATGTAGACTACTCCGCCTGGGGCAACTGGGAGCTTACATATAATGTCTATTCCCCATTTCATAAAAGGGCTGAAATATAATTCAACATACCTGGAGGAAGGTGAGATACTTATGCAAATTTTTGGCACTTGTCGCAAGTCCTCACATGGTTCTGGGAGTCGGATCGTATTATGGGCCAGTAGTACCCAGCTGTGATTGCTTGATTTGACAAGCTCCTTGCACCGGAATGGTTTCCACATTCTTTATGGTGAAGGATTTTTAGGACGTCGTACGCTTCGTGGGGGTCGAGAAATCTCATGTAGGGCCCTGTAAAAGATTTTTTGTATAGCTTATCAAACAGGATACAGAATTTTGCTGCCTTTGCTTTATTTTTCTTGCTTCCCTTCTATCATGTGGTAAGATGCTGAATTGTATGTAATCTATCAGTGGGGTCATCAATGTTAACCTGTGATCGACAAATACTATTTCTCCCTTGTCGTGTATTGCTAGACACTTAAGGTGTACGGCTAGGATTGACTTAGGACCAGTGGCTTGAATTGTCGATCCCAAACTAGGTAATGCATCCGATTGACTGTTTTCTGATCTTGGTACCTGAAAAAGAGAAAACTCTTTGAAGGTCAACTGCAGCTCTTTGGTTTTTTTTTTGGGTAAGTAAATAGTATCATAGAAAGAGAGAAAGAATGTACAAAATACAAGGGGTATACCCCAGGAAGCAAAGCAAGAGCTAAACAAAGGCTCAAAACAGCTCTAACAAACGAGCAACAGCTCATTGGTTTTGCCAAATATGCAATCATTCTTTTATCTTTTGCTTCAAGACATTCTGCTTTGTACATGTATACTTTTATTCCCCCGCTTCTTGCTAGGTTAAGCCTATCAATTAATGCCTCGTATTCGTCTTCGTCTTCGTTATTGGTCACACGGAATTCACATTGGATTGACTGTTCTAAACTCTCTCCTTGTGGAGATTTAAGTACGAGCCCTCGACCCATCGATATACATAGTCTATGTTACACTTGTAGAGCTCTTTGCAAGAGTTAGTAGATCATGTTTAGCCTACAAGTTTTCATTAGGTGGTAAAATTTGCAATAAAGTCATCAAATACTTGAGATTTCATTACCGTTCTTGGCTGGAAGCTGATATCGTGTTCACCGAGCTTGACCGACATAAAAGATCTTAGCTTTCGAGCGGCTACGATGAGTGCTAGGGCTAGTTTTTCCAGCTAGCTGTACCTGGTTTCGACGTCGAGTAGAGCTTTACTCATATAGTACATCGGATATTGTGAACCTTTATTTTCTCTGATTAGCATGGCACTCACTGCTGTGTTGGACACTGCCAAGTATAGGTATAGTATTTTCTTGTCTATAGGCCTTGACAGTAGATGGGGTAAGACTAGGTACTCCTTCATGTCTTGAAGCTCTTTCTCGCATTGTTCATTCCATTCGATTGCTTTATTCTTTCTTAAGGTATTGAAGAAAGGTTGGCAATTTTCGGACGACTTGGAGATGAATCGATTCAGGGCTGCCACTTGACCCGTGAGTTTTTATACATCTTTGATGCATTTTAGTGATTCTACCCCCTTGATCGACCTGATTTGGTAGGGGATCGCTTTGATTCCTCTTTGGGTCACTAGATAAACTAGAGAATTTCACGACGACACACCAAATGAGCATTTAGTGGGTTTAGTTTCATACCATATTTGTCAAGCATGTCGAAAGACTGCTTCATGTGGTCTATATGTTTTTGGGTGATGAGGGACTTGACCATCTTGTCATTGATGTAGACTTTCATCATTGATTCAAGCATTTCAACGAACATCTTGTTGACTAGTCATTGGTAGGTCGTGCCTGTATTTTTCAAACCAAATGATATTACTTTGTAAAAGAAAGTACCTCATTCGGTGATGAAAGCAGTCTTTTCCTGGTGCATTAGCTCCCACATTTCTTCTCATATCTTATCATTCCACTATGCATTCTTGTACCTATAGTTGCATGTTAGTTTAATTTAGTTGTAAATTGCATTTTAGTTATAACTACCAAAATCAACCATTTTACTTTACTTTTATTGTTTACTAGTACTTGAGCATTCAGTTTGATCATTGCTATCCATCGATCCATGCGGACGATACCCGACTTGCCACTTTACTTGTTTTTACACATTTTGAGGCATAGTTTAGGTTTTATAAATTTTGTTTCGACAAGCATTTCCATACCAAAATGGAACTTGTCAATTAGCTATATATAATGATATTACTAGAGCATCATGGTGAGGAGTGAAAAAAATATGATTTGTCGGATTCTTTGAAGGTGATGGTCTCATCAATCTTTGATTCATGCTCTCTATTAGGTTAGATCTTTGAGTTTGATACTTGTCGATTGTGTCTCCTTACAATTGAATGGGTCACATCGCTAACTTATGATTCACTTGCAATTAAATTAATGACTCTTTCCTATGGAGGGGGCTCTGGTGGACTCTCATCTCGACCAATTTATTGTTTCTCATCATGTCGAACGAGGGTCCCCTTCTAGTTATCGGTTAGGAATTCTTGCAAATGTCCCCGTTTCAGGAGTTCAGCTACCTCCAATTTGAGTGTTATGCAATCTTCTGTTCGATGGCCATGATCTAGGTGGAACTCGCATTGAAACCTGGTGTTTCAATATTTTTGGGGAGCGTTCATCTTTCTTGGCCATTTGAATGTGTTCCCCATGCCTTTAATAATTGCCATGAGATTGTCAGGTTTGATGCTGAAAATGTACTCTGGAACTGGTATGCACAATTGACATGTCCTGGGCTGATTTTTTTCTGACGACGGTCTGTCGTCTGGTCTGTTGTAGTGGGACGGATTGCTTCGTCGATCTCCAGTTGGATAAGGTTTGACTCGCTTGTCTGTTAATCTTTGATCAACCCGATCGTTTAGTATGTTGGCGTAATTGTTTGCTTGTATGACATTGTTCGCCTCATCCTCCTCCCATTTGAGTTACGCTTATGCTTTTGCCAGTACGACTTCCATTATCTTGCATGGGTATTTGGTGAGTTCTTTGTAGAGGTCAGAGTCAAACCTGAGTCCTTTCCTGAAGGCGGAGATTGTGGTCGCCTGGTTGAAGTGCAGAATCTGCACTTTCTCTCTATTGAAGCATCCGACAAAACTTCTCAGGTTTTCGCCATGCCTCTGGGATATCGTGAAAAGTCATCCGACTACTTTTTTAGCTTTTGATTGCTTGTGAATTGCTCCATGAACGTATCTATAAGCTATGTAAAAGAGGTAATTTAGTGTACTATTGCAGAGCATTACCGTTGAGGCTGGATCCGAATGCTTTACACAAGCACGATTCTCTAAGGTGGCGTGGATCTGTGACGCACTCCGAGCGTACCTCTAATGAGCTGGTACGCTAGAAACTAAGTTAAATGGAATGGAATGCACGAGTCTAATTAACCCTTTGCAAGTGTACCAATCGCTGTCGAGTATAGCAAACACAAGTAAGGGTATCGTTTCCACAAGGAACTTGAACGTGTTCTAGTGATTGATCTAGTATAATTCACCGAAAGTTAAGCTAATAAGAAATTGCTTGTAAATGCTAGGTTTAAAGATTCTAAAGATATGTTCAGAAATAATGATACAATATGCTAATAACAAAGTTCACAACCCAAGTTCTATCCTTAAACCATCTATATGTAAGAGTTCAAGTGCAAACTACTCAAGATTTGTCAACCAAGAGATAGATCAACTATTCATGCATAACAATTCATGCTTGGATGTTAAGTAAAGTTCATACCCAACAGTTAACATATGAGTCAATTAAGCACAAGTGCAAACTCAAAATAGATAAAAGATAGAATAGATCATTACTAGAGGTGTTCACATATATAATCACTAAATCCTCAACAAAAAGGATTTAGCCACTCATTATCAAATAAATACAAGTAAAGAAAAGAGAGAGATAAAGTAAGCTCATGGTGCTCTTGATGTTCCCCTCTAGCTTGCTCAATAAAACCTTGCTTGATTGACAAAGAGTGGATTTACTTACCACTAATCAGAAGATTCTAATTCTAATTTATGTAAAATAAAGTGTTTAATCTAAAGTACAAGATCAAAGTAAAGTGATTTGTGAAAAAGGTACTTATAACTCTAGCTACAAAGTTCTTGTACCCACTCTCCTTTCACACACTTTTTTTGGAAATAAAAGGGTGTTTATATAGTGGGAAAAAGTTCTGGAAAAAGGTCCACTTGCAGGGTGACGTGGAGTTGCTTCTGCGACTTGGATCTGCTACTTAGATCTCACAATTATAGGTCGTAGCTAAGTCGGTCAATATTTGCCACCCCATTCTGCTAGTTGTAACTCACAGATCTTCGTTTGTGTTTGTTCTACGACTTGGCTCTACGACTTGTACATCGCAGTATATTCTCGCAATGTCTTCTGGCGCTGCTCTGTGTGATGCTTCTGCAAGGATGAACTCGCAATCTCATGTTGCAGTCTCTTCTGGAACTGAAATGCTAGATACTTCTGCGAGGTCGATCTCGCACTCGTGTGTCGCAATCTTTTCTGGAACTAAACTACTAGGCAGAACTCGCAGTATGGATTCATAGAAAAATATCTGGTTTGGCTGCTACTTCCTTTTGCTAGTTATAACTCGCAGTTGCCTCTCGTAGTGACCTCTGCCTCTGATATGCCGCCTGGGTATGCGAGTTATAACTCGTAGTTTCATTCTGCTAGGCTAAGGTCGCATCTCAAAATGGCAGAGTCTTCTTGACAAGATCTGCGACTTGAATCTGCCAGATGTAACTCACAGATTTCTCAAAAAATGCAATTCCAATTTCCTTTTCTCCCATATTCTTCATCAAGTCCTAAATTTCTCTAAATAACAATAACATCTGTAAAAGGACTTAAAGAGATAATCAAAACACACAAATGTCTGATAAACGGACACAAAATGGATCAAAATATATACAAATTTAGAGCGATCAAAACCCCCAAACCTAACCTTTTTTACGAGACCTAATGTTTCAAAAGATTTGTATATTGTGATATATGTGAATGAAGAGATCAGTGTGAAAGATACTGAGTAGAAAATAACAAAATGTCATTAAATAAGAAAGTGCACACAAATGAATCCCACACTCTAACTTCGAAGTTTCAAAGACTCTGAACTGGAATGCATGGATACAATTCGCCTTGACTCTACTCCTCACTGGATTTCAGTCGATTTTTCTCTCAAAATCCTAGGCTCGCTCTTTACCAACATATGCAAAGTTTAATATATGTGTGAATGTATTCACATAAGATATATTTTTCATAGAAGCATATTTCTAAACATGGATCTCAAGAAAGAGTTGAAAAACCAAGAACGTGGAAAGAGCATGTATCGATGAGTATTCCCAAGTTAGACATCCTAAAAATCAATTAGGACTCTTCTTGATTTCTACTAGTAAATGGAGTTTGGTGTATGTTGATCATTGCCCATACTAAGTTTTTTGTATTGTAGTACTTTGGCAATTTTTGATTTCCCCATTACGACTCAACCACTTTTCAATTTTAGCGTCTAAGCTTTATTTCCATTTTCTTGTGCTAAGATGTCGCTTGTATTTTGAGTAACATATATATATATATATATATATATATATGAATGAACAAGGGTTTCAAGTGCTTAATTATTCTGACACTTACTTCTTTTCTTCTTTTGACATTACCCTTCTTTGCACAATCTCATAGGATGCTTAAGTACATGCTATTTCCTAAGTTTTTATGAGATAAGGACTGTGTTTATGAATTTAGTGAGTGTGGCTTGTGTTTTGACCTTTGCAATTTTTCTTTCGGGATGCATGCTTGGCTGATTGGAAATTAAGAGCACATATTGCCTAAAATCATATTCAAAAGTCTATCTAACAGGGGAATACAAATTTTAGTAAGCAGTCCACATGCATGTTCAATGGCATTCAATATGTATAATGCTTAATGAGATCAACATAAGCATAGAACCTTTTAAAACATGTTTGGAAGAATAGAATTTAACCCTAAAAAATAAACAATTTAGGCACAAATTCTCACTTCGTTAGCTTCCATTATTGATCCTAACATTTTCATACAAAATCTCTTCCACTAAGTCATAAAGAGAAAATGGACTAACTCAATTTGTGAAATCAATCATAGATTGATGTGAAGTTATCTAGAACTCAGAAACTAGTGCAATGAACAATACTCCTCACATCATAAACATCACATTCAAAAATTTATTTTTGTTCATGAAAAGCTCGAATCGTAACATTATGCCCACACCCCCAAACTTAAACTCAATATGCCCCCAAAGTTTTAAACAATAAAGAACATGGGCACGAGTTCATTATCGTATATGTACAAACACATCATATCCACTAATCACAATGCAACCACACTCTTAGACTAAACAAAATATAATAAAACTTAAATAATTAATTAGCTATATACAAAGGTAGAGTGTACCTAGATGGTTTGCCTACCATCAAGCGTTGCATTGGAGCACTCCAGCTCCGTAAGTTCTATTTGCTCAAGCACTCTTGCTTCTTCAATCCCTTGCAAATATGGTTTAACTCTGTGGGTGTTGATCTTGAAAGTGTCCCAACTTTTTAAATCTTCTAGAACCACCGCTCCATAGGGGAAAACTTCCTTGATTTGATATGGACCGAACCATTTTGACTTCAACTTTCTCGGAAACATCTTTCGCTGAGATTGAAAAGTAGTGCCAACATTCCTAGATGCAAGTCTTTTCTAATGATCATCTTGTCATGCACTCTTTTTGATCTCTCCTTATAGAGCTTTGCATTCTCATATGTCTCATCTCGAAGTTCTTCAAGTTCACTTAATTGTAACTTCCGTTGCTCTCCCGCTTGGTCTAAGTCAAAGTTGAGTGACTTGATTGCCTAGTAGGCATGGTGCTCTAATTTCACCAGTAGGTGACATGCCTTTCTAAAACTCAACCGGAATGGTGTCATACCGATTGAAGTCTTGAAAGCTATCATATATGCCCATAATGCATCATTTAACTTGGAAGCCCAATCTCTTCGGTTTGGCTTGACTGTCTTCTCTAGAATCTGCTTGATATGCCGATTACTAACTTATACTTGGCCCGAGGTCTGAGGATGATATGGAGTTACCACCTTGTGCCTCACATTATATTGTTTCATCAATGTGGCGAATACTCTACTGCAAAAATGGCTTCCTCTATCACTGATCATACATCTAGAGGTCCCAAATATTGTGAAAATATACTCCTTCATAAATTTCATAACAACCTTGCTATTGTTTGTTTTGGTGGCCTTTGCTTCTACCCACCTGGACACATAGTCCACTGCCACCAAAATATACAAGTTGCCCTTTGAAGGTGGGAATGGTCTCATGAAGTCGATTCCCCAACAATCAAATATTTCAACCGCCATATTTATCGATTGCGGCATCTGATTCCTCTTTCCAGTATTCCCCAACCTTTGGCATCTATCACAAGTTATGCAAAAATGATAGGAGTCCTAAAAAATAGAAGGCCAATAAAAACATGCTTGAAGAACCTTCATAGCCATAGTTCTTGCACTAAAATGGCCTCCACAACTCAACTCATGGCAAAACTGCAGAATGTCCATTTGCACACTTTCTGGAATACAAGGCCTAATAATCTGATCCGCTTCATGCTTGAACAAATAGAGGTCATTCGACAAATACTGCCTTGCTTTCCATTTAAACCTTTTCATGCTTTGGTATGACAAATTTGGGGGTATGATGTTGTTTGTCAAGAAGTTGACAATATCCACATACCATGACTCTTCATTTGCAATGGCCAATAATTTCTCATCCGGAAAGTCATCTCTTAATGGAAGTGAATATTCCTCTTGCTTGGATTCATACATCAATCTGCTCAAATGATCCGCCACCACATTCTCGCTTCCTTTCTTCTCTTGAATCTCGAGGTCAAATTCTTGCAATAAAAGTATCCACCGGATAAGCCGTGGTTTGGCGTCTTTCTTTTAAAGGAGATACCGGAGTGTCGAGTGATCTGTGAATACAACTATCTTTGCCCTTATTAAATATGACCTAAATTTCTCAAAGGTAAAAATTACCGCTAGCAACTCCTTTTCTATGGTTGAGTAGTTGAGTTGAGCATCATTCAACGTACAAGATGCATAATAGATGGCATACAGAATCTTCTATATTCGTTGCCCAAGGACTACCCCTATCGCATAATCTGATGCATCACACATAATTTTGAAGGGTAGAGTCTAATCTGTTGGTCTCATTACCGGTGCCGATGTCAATAATGTCTTAAGCTTCTCAAAAGCTTCTAAGCATTTATCGTCGAAGTCGAACACAATGTCTTTTTGCAACAACCTACATAAGGGTCTTTAAATCTTGGAGAAATCCTTAATGAATCTTCTATAAAACCCAGCATGCCCTAAGAATGAATGGACTTCCCTCACAGTCCTAGGGGGTTGCAAACTCTTCATCACATCAATCTTCACCTTATCAACCTCTATTCCTCGCTCCAAAATTATGTGCCCCAAAACTATCCCTTGACGTATCATAAAGTGGCTATTCTCCCAATTTAACACAAGATTGGCTTCATTGCATCTCCTTAACACTGAAATGAGGTTGCGAAGACAATCACTGAATGAACTCCCTAGTACCGAGAAATCATCCATAAAGACTTCTGTAACTCATTCCACCATATCTGAAAATATCGATGTCATGAACAGTTGAAAAGTTCTGGGTGCATTGCACAAACCGAATGGCATACGTTGATAAGCAAATGTCCCGAATGGACATATGGAAGTAGTCTTCGCTTGATCTTCAAGGTCGATTGCTATTTGATTGTATCCTAAATATCCATCCAAGAAACAATAATGGCTATGTCCCGCAAGGCGCTCCACCACCTGATCTATAAAATGCAAAGGGTAATGATCCTTGCGAGTGGCACTGTTAAGCTTCCGATAGTCTATGCAAACTCTCCATCCGGTTTGAGCTCTCCAAGGCACCAACTCGTTGTCCTCATTTCTCATGTCCGTAATTATGGATTTCCTTGGCACAAAACTTCTTTCTTAACCACCTCCTTCATAATTGAGTTGAGCCTTTATTGAGCTTTTATTGACAGCTTGGCCCCCTTTTCAAGAAGAATTTTATGAATGTAAGTGGTTGGACAAATTCCCATTAGATCATCCAAACTCCATCCAATTGTTCCTTTGTAATTCCTCAAAACTTCTATGAGTTATGCCTCCTCTGGTGGACTTAAGTCTGATGCTACAATTACTGGTAGTGACTCCTCATTCCCAAGAAAAACATACTTCAATGGAGATGGTAGAGGCTTCAATTCTATACTTGGAGTGGAACTAGAGCTCAGAATTGATCCTTTGATAGGAATCTCTTCATTGATTTCTTCTAATGCATTTAAACCACTAGCCCATACTAAAGTCTTGATCCAATTGTCTTCTGGACCTACTTCTATGACAATCTCCTTGATCACAAATGCTTCCATCCAGCAAAGTTGTTCATAATCGGACATGTCTTCTTCTGAGAACTCTTCCATTCTCCTACAAATAAAACATTTAACGTCAAGAGAGTGCTTACACAACTATCTTTGTACAACTATAAACTAATTTTAGTGTAGATTTTTAGAACACACAAGAGTTGATCATCTTTCCATCATGCTTGACATCTTACTTCTCTAAATCACCTTTCTCTTCTTATGCTAAATATTTAAATGGCATAAAGTCTCCTAAAGAATTAACATTCTTTACTTCCTTTATGAATTAAATAAAATATTAAAATGATAAAAGAAGTCATTGATGAAGACTAAAGAGAAAAGATATTTAGTTAAAGAGTTACCTTGGATAAGATGACATAAGATATTTATGAGAATAAGTGAAGGAATGGATTACCAAATTTGGACTTAGAAGTTGAAATGAGTCGGTTTCTTGTTTTTAGGGAGATATTTTGCAAATCTGAGAGTTGGACCTCGCAGTTCCACATCGCAAAAGCTGACATGGCATGTGATCTGACCTAAAATATATCTCGGGTATTGTGCTAGGAAATCTCTACGACTTCTCACTCACAATTTCAACTCACATGATCTGTCTAGAACTCACTGCTACTTTGCACTGCTAGCTCTCACTCGCAGTCTCTACTCGCGAAGTCTACCCAGAAAATTTCTGTTACATTCTGCTCTCAGATTCTACTCGCAGAAACTTTCCTAGAATGGGTTGCGACTTCTTGTTTTAACAACTGTGACTTCTTTCTCACAGACATACTCACAAACCTCTCTCAGAATGTTCTGCGACTACTTGTTTCATTCTCTACGAGTGCCTTCTCGCAGATGTATATCACAAATTTGACCACTGCGACTTCCTATTCGCAGAACCATGACGCAGATCCACTTCAGAAGATGCTGCTACCTGTAACTTTCCAGCTGCGACTTCATGTACGCAGTCTTTACTAGCAAATGACCTCTAGAATGAACTGTGACTTAACTCTGTGAGGTGTAACTCGCAGACTAAGCTCGCAGATGCGACCTTTTTCTTCTTGTTTAAACTTCTTTTATTCTCTTGCTTCCTAACCTGCACTAACAACATATTTACAATCACCCTGGCTTTATCAGCCATTAAACATCAAATTCTTTCCAAAATTGAGCTTGCTTAATAAGCGACTTCTTATCTGCACACAAACAAAATAGTCAAAAAGTTCATGCAATCAATGGTGGAGTAACTCCACTTATGCTACCATGATGACTAACAGTAGGGTGGAGAGACAAATCAAGGGTTTCCCTTCTTTTCAAGATGTACACCCTTGGAATAGGTGTTGATCTTATTGTATCTGAAAAAGTACCCTTGGTTTGGTCACTCTTATCTTTTCGAATCCATATGGGCGTGACCCTCATTTGGTTCCCCACAACATTTTCATGCCTATTTTTGTGACTCTTCATATATGCATTGCATTAGGCCTTTTTGTGACACTGAACATGGAAAACATAGCATTTATAACGGAAATAAGGAACATTACCATTCATCTTCCGTGGGCGTGTTCCGTTGTTGCTTACTTTGGTTGATTTTGAGGTGGATCCTTCTTTCTTCCTGGTTGTCTCCTTCATCAAGACTTCGATGGTGTGCTCGGCTTGCTCGAGTTCCACTATCAAATCGCATTCCTTGATCTTAGAGACCTTGCATGCATATTCTTTTGCTGCTAAGGCATCCTTAAGAGCTTGGTGCTCCTTATCTTTCCTCTCTACCTCCAAAAGCATCTTTCCCATTTTCCTTATAAACGCTTCCTCTTGACTCTTGACAACCTGTGCCAATTCTTCACCTTTCTTGAGGGCTTCATCCCTCTCCTTTTCAAGTGTATCAATCCTCAAAGCAAGGTTGACATCTATCACGACTAGCTTCTCATCTTCCTTTATGAGATCTTTCTCTAGTTTGGCCTTCTTCTCTTCTTCAAGCATTCTTACTTCATCCTGAAATGCTTGAAAGAAATCTTCCAAATCATTTATCGGTTCTTCGGTTGCTGCCTCGATTTCTTTGGTTGTTATATTGAAACAAGTGTTCAAATCCTTTTCTTTTTTCCCTGCAAACACATCAAACTCAACAACATCTCCCAAGATTGTCATGGTTAGCTTCCTGTGATGTACATCAAATGTGGTTCTTGCCGTGGCCATGAATGGCCTTCCATGAAGTATGAGTTGTTCTCTACTTGTGTATTTCTCTCCAACATAAAGGACAACAAAATCTTTAGGGATTATACTTATCCACTTCTAGGACCACATATTTAACAATCTCAAAAGGGTGTCATGAAGATTAGTCCGTTAACACTAATGACATGGAGGTGTGCTTGAGCTCTCCCAATGACATGGAGGTGTGCTTGAACTCTCCCAACTTCAAATGTTTGTAGACCGAGGATGGCATCAAGTTGATCCCTAATCCCAAGTCTAACATGGCTTTCTCCCATGAAGTTCCCCCAACCGATATATCAACGGTGAAGCTTTGGTGGGAGACCTTTCTGAATGACCGTAGTGATATTGCCTCCAAGATGCTCTTAGTGGTTTGGTCCTAATTCCTACTCCATCTTGCTCACTTCTTCATTCATGTTGAGCTTCTTTTGGTTTGGGTAATTGGGGGTTTGTAAGGGTTCTTTTCTTTATGAAGGCGCAGATGCACTTTCTTGTTTCCCACCATATCTATCCCTTCCGTATGGTTAATAGACACCTTCCTCTTATCTTGCCTCTTGTAATTTTCTTGTAATTGATCCAATTGCATAGAAATCTTCTTAATTGAGGCCTCCAAGCTAACTATCCGTTGATCTTCCTCCAGATTGTAGACTTGAGCCTGCTGATTGTTCTGGCTTGATTGGGCATTGTTCTGATTTCCCCATTGGTTTCCTCCATACCCTTGGTAGTTCTTATTGTTTCCATACTGTTGATTTCCTCCTTGGAATTGCCCCTTATTGTAATTACCACCCATTGATTATTTCTCCAATTAGGCTTGTAATTATTTCCATTTGGGTTATTCCGTTGATGATTCTGATTGTATTGGTAGAATGCTTGTGCTTCCTCCTCTTGAGGTGCTGAACATTGACCGGGGCACATATCCGCCCAATGTCCGTTCTGCCCACACACTTGACATACTACCGTTTGCACCTGTTGTTTCTCAGAATTGCTCGCCAACCCCCTCATCTCCTTTGTTAGATTGTCCAAATGGGTCGCCAATTCGGTATTCCTCTTTCTTTTTTTGTCTTGCCCTCTTGAACTACGTTGTTGGGAGTCTTGCCCCAACATTTCGTATTTCTCTAACACTTCTTTCACCGTCTTTTCTCTCATTGCTCCCCCGCAAGCATCGTCAAATATTGCTTGAGTGAGCCCTAGAAGTCCATCATAAAATGATTGAACCTGACTGACTAGTGTAAACTCATGGTGAGGGCATTGAGCTAGGAGTAACTTGAATCTTTCCCATGCTTCCTGAAAAGGTTCTCCATCCTCTTCCACGAATGTAGCTATCTTTCCTCGGATCTCCTTGGTCTTCCATGCAGGAAATTACTTATCAAAGAATTTTTGCTCAACCTCATCCCACGTGGTGAGTGATTCAGATGCTAAAGCCATATGCCACTGCTTAGCCTTATCCTTCATGCAATATGAGAAACATCGCATCCTGAGTTGATTCTTTGACAACGCTCCTAAATGAATGGTTGTCATCACATTATAATACTCTTTCATAAACTGAAGAGCATCCTCCCCTGTCTTTCCATAGTATGTTGGGAGAGTGTTATAATGTTGGTTGTTCAATTCATAATTCCTTTTTTCCATATTCAACAAGATTGCCGAAGGGTGAGCTCCGACTGTTGGCAAGGAATAATCCTTCATATACCTACGATGTTCACCGTCGTTTGATCTGACTGGTGACTCATGCCTTTCTCCATCCCGTGACCTAGCCAGTAACGTATCACGACTTGCCATTTCAAATGGTATCCTGAAAATTGACAATCAAAACTGATCAAAGATCGAGTAATAAGTTGATTAACTCTACAACTAGAATGACGAATTGTACTAAACGAAACACGACAACGCTAAAGAGAAGTTCCCCGGCAGCGGCACCAAGATTTTTGACGGACTCCGAGTGTACCTCTAAACTGATGGTACTCTAAAAAACTAAGTTAAATGGAATTGAATGAGTGAGTTTAATTAACCCTACACAAGTGTACGGATCGCTGTCGAGTAAAGTGGACACAAGTAAGGGTAGCCTTCCCACAAGGAACTTGAACGTGTTCTAGTGATTGATCTGGTATAATTCACCGAAAGTTAAGCTAATAAGAAATTGCTAAATGCTAGGTTTAAAGATTCTAAAGATATGCTAAGGAAATAATTATGCAATATGCTAATAACAAAGTTTACAACCTAAGTTCTATCCTTAAACCATTTATATGTAAGAGTTCAAGTGCAAACTACTCAAGATTTGTCAACCAAGAGATAGATCAACTATTCATGCACAACAATTCATGCTTGGATATTAAATAAAGTTCATATCCAAGAATTAACATATGAATCTATTAAGTACAAGTGCAAACTCAAAATAGATAAAAGATAAAATAGATCATTACTAAAGGTGTTCACATATATAATCACTAAATCCTCAACAAAAAGGATTTAGCCACTCATTATCAAATAAATACAAGTAAAGAAAAGAGAGGGATAAAGAAAGCTCATGGTGCTCTTGATGCTTCCCTCTAGCTTGCTCAACAAAACCTTGCTTGATTGACAAAGAGTGGATCTACTTACCACTAATTAGAAGATTCTAATTCTAATTTATGTAAAATAAAGTGTTTAATCTAAAGTACAAGATCAAAGTAAAGTGATTTGTGAAAAGGGTACTTCTAACTCAAGCTAAAAATTTCTTGTACTCACTCTTCTTTCACACACTATTTGTAGAAAGAAAAAAAGTGTTTATATAGTGGGAAAAAGTTCTGGAAAAAGGTCCACTTGCAGGGTGACGTGGAGTTGCTTTTGCGACTTGGATCTGTGACTTGGATTTCGTAGTTGCAGGTCGCAGCTAAGTCAGTTCAATATCTGCCACCCCATTCTGCTGGTTGTAACTCACAGATCTTCATTTTTGTTTGTCCTGTGACTTGGCTCTCTGCAACTTGTACGTCGCAGTCTATGCTCACAGTGTCTTCTGGCGCTGCTCTGCGTGATGCTTCTGCGAGGATGAACTCGCAATCTCATGTTGTAGTCTTTTCTGGAACTGAACTGCTAGATATTTCTGCGAGATCGATCTCGCACTCGTGTGTCACAATCTTTTCTGGAACTGAATTGCTAGACAGAACTCGCAGTATAGGTTCACAAAAAAATATCTGGTTTGGCAGCTACCTTCTTCAGCTAGTTATAACTCGCAGTTGCCTCTCGCAGTGACCTCTTCCTCTGATATGCCTCATGGGTCTACGAGTTATAACTCGTAGAGTTAACTTGCAGTTTCATTCTTCTAGGATAATGTCGCATCTCAAAATGGCAGAGTTTTCTAGACACGATCTGCGACTTGAATCTGCGAGATGTAACTCGCAGATTTCTCCAAAAATGCAATTCTATCTTCCTTTTCTCCCGTATTCTTCATCAAGTCCTAAATTTCTCCTGAATAACAATAACACCTCAAAGGATTTAAAGAGATAATTAAAACACACAAATGTCTGATAAACGAACACAAAAGGGATGAATTAGACGCTCAAAATATATACAAATTTAGAGCGATCAATCTGTTATGGTGAACATGAGCTAATTGTACTATGTAATGTGATCATACGGATATATTGTGTCTCCAAACAGCTTCATGTTTGGGAAATTGAATTTTCTGGGCATCTTAGTCAAGGCGATTGCGTCGACAAACGGAGAATCGGCGAAGCTATTCGCAGTGCTTTTTGAAATTCCCTAAGATGAATATTTAGCAACCTAGAGGGGGGGGGGGGGGGGGATTGAATAGGTTGGATCTAATTTACAAACTATCAAAGTGCTACTTAAAAACAAACACCAAAAAGCTTCACAAGATGATTAGTAGAAACAAGGATAACAAATATAACAATTTAGAGGTAACTACTACAATGTAAAGTAAATGAATTCAATAAAAAAAAATCAACACAAGGACTTTTTTACCGTGATAAAACCTCACAACTTGAGGAAACATCCACGGGTTGATTCCACAACCACCGGCAACACTATCTTTCTCTAAGTCGAATAAAAGTACACCCTCAAAAGTGACCAACCCACATGATCCACTCTCTAAGATATCCCTTTTACTCTACCCTCGAGTCTAATGAAAAACTTGCCTACTTTCTATCCAAGATACTTCTTTTTTTTAGGTAAATAAATAGTATCATAGAAAAAAGAAAGAAAGAATGTACATTTACAAGGGGCATACCCTAGAAAGAAGAACAAGAGCAAAAACAAAAGCTCAATAACAGCTCAAACACACAAGCTAAACAAGAAAGCAAAAGCTAAACAAGGCTCGAACAAGCACCAACCATGACAAACAAATCACCTAATAGAGATATTCCATTTTACAGCAACTAGAGGCTAATCCTTCAAGTTGATAAATAAGAGCCTGTTATGAATAGTGTCAATAATGGAACGGGTAATGACTATGCTTGACTTATGAGAACTCCAAAAGATTCTACTGTTCCTTTCTCTCCAAATATAGTAAACCGCCACAGTAAGACAAAGCCTCTTGACAACAATGGAAGGAGATTTCCCTTTCCAACGTTGAGCAGCCCAAGCAATAAATCTAGGCCAGCTATGACCATTCCAAGGTCGGCCACACATATCCTTCAAATGAGACCATATGACTTTGCTATAGGCACACTCAAAGAAAATGTGGGCATGAGTCTCAGGGGAAGAGGAGCAAAGAACACAAATAGTACCAACACGAGGATTATAAAGATGAACACGGTCCAACGTTGAAAGTCTCCCCCTAATGGCTAACCAAAGAATGAAGCTCATCCTTGGAATGTTATGAGAATACCACACAAGCTCAAACCAAGGAACCAAAGGATGAGGAGTCTTGAGACTAGCCATGGTTGAAGCTACAGAATAAATACCATCGGGAGTAAGAAGCCACTTAATACAATCCTCCAAACTAGAATTAGGGTTGTAAGAAGGCATATGGTTCTTGATTTGTAGGAGATCAATCGACATGGAGCAAGGCCAAACCCACTGATCACCGTGAACAATAGAACTGACTTTGGCCTTTGTAGGAAGACTTGAGTCATAAATGACCCTAGAGCTCCATTTTAAACGAATAGGGCCATCGGGATGCCAATTATCAAACCACAAGGAAGTGCGAAACCCATTACCAATGATATGCCGAATCAAGGGGTGACCAATAGGACGAAGCTTGAGGAGCTTTCTCCAATTCCAAGAGCACGTTTGAGGAGCTTTCACCTCCCAAATACTCCTACTTTTGAGGTGATAGGTTTTAATCCAGTTTGTCCAGAGATTATTATTTTTTTTGGGTAAGTAAATAGTATCATAGAAAGAGAGAAAGAATGTACAAAATTCAAGGGGCATACCCCAGGAAGCAAAGCAAGAGCTAAACAAAGGCTCAAAACAGCTCTAACAAACGAGCAAGACAAGAAAAAAGAGCAAGACAAGCAAAATCAACTAGAGTTGACATTCCAATTCAAGGCAATGATAGGGTGGTTCTTTAAATTGAAAGAGGATAGCCGGCAGCCAATGGTGTCAATAATGGAGCGAGCAACAACAGAACTAGTCTTTTGAATGCCTTCGAAAATGCGACAGTTTCACTCTCTCCAAATATGATAAACCGCAACCCCAAGACAAAGCTTGTTAGCAACAATAGCAGGAGAGTTCCCTCTCCAATGGGTGGAAGCCCAATCAATGAAAGCATTCCAACAAAGGCCATTCCATGGAGACCTACAAATATTCATAAGCTGAGTCCAAATGGCTCTACTGAATAAACACTCAAAAAAAAGGTGGGCATGAGACTCCGGGTGGGTGTTGCAAAGAACACAAGTAGTAACTACCATAGGGTCATATTTATGGATGCGATCCCGAGTAGAGAGCCTGCCTCTAATTGCCACCCACAGGATAAAACTCATTCTAGGAATATTTTAGGAGAACCAAACAAGCTTAAACCAAGGAACAATCGGATGAGGGGTTCTAAGAGAAGTCAAAACAGAAGAGGCAGAATAAGTATCATTGGAGGAAGGAAGCCAGCGAACTCTATCATTCTCATTGGAGTTAGGATTGTAGGAAGGCATACGACTTCTAATTTCAAAAAGATCAATGGACATAGTTGCCAGCCAACTCCGAGAATCGCTATGAACAATGGAACTAACCGTTGCGTGGATAGGGAAGCCTGAGTCATAGACAACACGGGGGCTCCATTTTGAAAGAAGAGGACCATTCGGATGCCAATTGTCAAACCATAAGGAGGTGCTAGAACTGTTAACAATGTAGTGCTGAATAAGGGGGAGAACAAGAGGCCGAAGATGGAGGAGTTTTCTCCAATTCCAAGAGCAAGTACATAGAGTTTTAGCCTCCCAAAGATTAGAGTCCTTAAGGTTGTAGGCTTTGATCCAAGAAGACCATAGGTTATTTGTGCCATAACTCAAAATTCAAATATGCCTAATCATGAGAGCTTTGTTCCAAGAGGATAGGTCCTTGATGCCAAGACCTCCATCTTTCTTAAGGAGACAAATATCGGACCAACAAATCTTTGCACCCTTGCTATCGCCTTCAATCCCTCTCCACAAAAAGCTTCTAAATTTCTGCTCAATAATATTCAAAAAAATTTAGGGAGGCAAAGATAACTAGCCCAAAATACTTGTAAACTAGTCAAAACCGAGACAATAAGTTGCAAGCGACCAGCATAAGAGATGCCTCAGTTCAGCCAAGAAGCAAATCTTCCTGAGACTCTGTCCACAATGGGGGAGCAATCGCGAAGGCGTAATCTAGAAGAGATGATAGGTATACCAAGATAACGAATGGGGAGAGAACCAACCGTATAACCAAAAAGGTTGATAAGCTGCTGGTTTATGGTAGAAGAAACCCCGGAAGTGAAGATGTTGCTCTTAGCATGATTAGCATGGGGGCCCGATAACAAGGAGAACTCATCAAGCGCTGCCTTAACAACACGTGCTAATGAAAGAGAGCCATGGCATAACATAATAAGGTCATCGGCAAAACAAAGGTGGGAAAGCTTAATCTTGTCACACCTTCAATAAAACTTGAAACTAAGAGAATCCTCAATGCGTTTGGCCAGAATTTTTGAAAGAACTTCCATAGCAATAACAAAGACGTAGGGGGACATGGGATCCCCTTGGCGAAGGCCTCTCTTTCTGGAAAAGAAAATAGCAAGCTCCCCATTGATATAGATAGAGAACTTGGGGGTAGTTAGGCAAGCTTTGATCCATATAATGACTTTAGGAGGGAAGTGAAAGGCATCAAGGGTTTCAAGTAAGAATCCCCAATCCACTATGTCAAAAGCCTTCATTAAATCCACTTTAAGAGCCAACCTAGGGCAGCTAGCATCTTTGTGGTAGTTCCTCATAAGCTCTTGCACAAGAAGAATGTTATCACCAATACACCTACCAGCCACAAAAGCCGATTGAGAAAGGCTGATTATATCCGGAAGGCAAGGCTTGATCCTATTCACAATTATCTTAGCAATGATCTTATAAAGTGTGTTGCAACAAGAGATAGGTCTAAAGTCCTTCATCTTAGAAGGGTTAGGGACTTTAGGGACCAAAGAAAGGATAGTAGCATTGCGTTCTTTGAGCAATAGACCAGACCTAAAGAAATCTTGGACAGCACTAATGACATCTTGACCAACAATGTCCCATGTTATCTTGAAAAAGTGAGCATTGAAACCATCTGTGCCCGGAGCCTTGTTTGGGTGGAGGGAGAAGCAAACTTCCCAAATCTCATCACCGGCGACTTCTCTACCCATGAAATTAGCTTGCCCATTGGAAATGACCTTATCAATTATATTGCACAAAGTACTACCAATTCTATGACTAACGGGCCTCGAGTAACCAAGAATAGTTTGAAAATGACGAATAGCTTCTTTCTTGACCAGAATATCACCTTCAATCAAGGAACCATCATCTCTGGTAATAGTGTGGATCTTGCTTCTATTACGCTTACCATTGATGGTTTTGAAGAAATAAGAGGAGTTGGGTCACCAGCCTTAAGCCATTGGATTCTAGATTTTTGCCTTAGTAGGTCCTCTTCAGCTTTAAGTGTCGTAGTATAACATCTTATAAGCTCTTTTTCCCGAATTCTAGGATTAGAATCAAGGGGCTACTGATCAATGAGGCGTTGATAATCATCAAGGGCAGCCTTGGCTTCAATCGATTTAATTGTCAAGTCTCCCACCTTGTCATTATTGAGGGTCTTAAGAACC
Source organism: Dipteronia sinensis (assembly GCA_033220585.1). Lineage (NCBI taxonomy): Eukaryota > Viridiplantae > Streptophyta > Magnoliopsida > Sapindales > Sapindaceae > Dipteronia > Dipteronia sinensis. The sequence continues at coordinate 59,803,950 of CM065636.1, read as the reverse complement.
TTCTTCAGATTTCAAAGCTTAGAGCAAAGCTTGTACTGTATGGTACCATGAACTTGCTCCCGCCAACACCTATCAACCAAGGGAAGGAAATCTACTCTATCCGTTAGAAAATTGAAAAATTTGAAAGGGCAATTTTTCTTAATTCCTTGCAACCCAAGTTTAACCACAGAGGGACACTGATCCGAAATGCTAGGGGGAAGGAAAATCGGTTCAAAATTCTCAAACTTTACAAGCCAATCATTATTAACAAGAACTCTATCCAATTTCTTAAAGATACAACCGTTGCTTCTCTTGTTGCACCAAGTGTGAAGAAAACCCGAGAAACGAAGATCATCAAGCTCCAAAGATTGAAGACAGTCATTGAACTCCTCCATAGCACCCGAAATTCTGGAGCAGCCCCCAATTGACTCACCCACACTCCTAGAGACATTGAAATCACCAAGCACAATCCAAGGAGAACCATGCTGACTTGAACACATACTTTGCCAAAGAGCCTTCCTTAATCTAACATCATTACAGCCATAAACAAAGGAGATTCGAAACTGGTCATTGGTGTCCAAAATACAAGCATTACAATGGATGATCTGATCGGTTTCCCTAATTTTAGTGATATTGAGAATTCTAGGATCCCAACCAACCCAAATTCTTCCAAGGCTATGACTATTATAATTATCTATCATATCCCAATCTTTGAAAACTGAATTGGCAACAAGAGTTTTCTTGTTAATTCTCACTCTTGTCTCGATTAAACAAACTAGACAGATGTTATGGTCGAGCAACAACTTCCTAACTTCTGATTGTTTAGGGGTGAAATTCAGACCCCTAGTGTTCCAACATGCTAGATTAATCATCGAGAGGTTGAAAAGGCGTTACCTTAGATTGCGAGCTATTAACCTTGCCTTTCTTAGTAGTCCATTTCTTCTTCTTCTTCTTGCTAGAGGATTCTATGGGGCTGGAGAGCCCTTTAACAGTTACCCCATCAATGTTTTTTTATTTTTGAGTGCCATAGAGAGTGGTATGGAGAGGCCGTAGTAGGAGAATCAACATCAGTACATTGGTCATTGCACTGGTCCGAAGAGGCCATAGAATGAGGATCAACATCATTACATTGGTCATTGCTCTGGTCATTGCATTGGTCATTGCCGTTATCACCATCCTCAACAAGAGCTGCAAACTTGTTGGAGGTATCAACAGCCCTTTCCACAGAGAGGTCTTGGCATTGGTCATGGTTAGGTAGGTTGGTAGGACACAAAGAAGGCTTATTTTCAGTATTACAAGTGGAAATAACTTCATCATCTTTCAAGGAGCCAAACGGAGGAGGTTCTATGCTTGCTTAGGGAGAGCAAACCGTGGGAGCATCTCATTTATTGACTCTCCTCCATTCTTGTTTTAGCTTAGGAGCAGAAACATTTTCAGATGGGGAAAGTAGAGGCTTAAGCTTAGGGCAATTAGTAATAGAGTGGCCGAAAGACTTGCATTCAGTACAAATTTTTGGTTTCCATTGGTATTCCACCAAGATTTCCACGTTTTCTCCAAGTTTTGGGTTTGAACTATCACCCATAAATAGGTCAAAGGAATCAGCAAGGTCACAAGAGGCATCAATTTCAATACAAACCCTAGCAAAGGAAATTCTCTTCATGGATTCAGTTAGGCTATCAGCATAGAGGAGCTTACCACCCGCACTAGCAATATTGCTCAGCCCTTCTTCATTCCAGTATTCATGGGGAATGTTGAAGAGCTTAACCCAAACCGGAATTTTAGAGTAGGAATCTTTAGATAGAATGAGCCTAGGATGCCATTTTTTAGGATTACCATCCTTCTAGCAAATAACCAAGGGCCAGCCTTCAACACATTAGAACAAGCTTCATCATCCGAGAACTTAAAGAAGTAGAACCCTTTTTCATTAGTTAGAACTTCCAACAGGCCACGATTGCCCCAAATACGCATGGCTATGTTGTTAACTAGAGAAAATGAGAGCTTTTTCTTAATAAAATAACCCACCAAGCAGTTCTTCCATGCTTTAGAGCCATTCTCTGCAACTCCTAAGGGAGGGGAGACACACTTCCTATTTCCACTATGAAAGGGCTGGTATTATTTAAGATTCATAGGCCTACTACAGGGGGCATCCATAAGTGGATTATGATGAGCACCTTTCAGCACATTAATATAAGAAATATGGCCTTTTTTGGAAATTATAGCAGGCACTTGACCTATAGCATTGCTAGCATCTTTATTCACCAAAGGAGGAGTGATAGAAATACCTTTATTATGGGGCAGCACATAATTACTTAAAGAGGAGACCTCCTCTAGCCGAACCTTTTGATCTTCAACAATTACGGAGGGACAAGCTTCTCCTTTAGAGGCAGGCTTTTCAACCATACCAAAATAGGAAAAAGGAACCTGGTGTAGCTGGTCAGGTCTATGGACATCAAGGGCAGGCTTTTCAGACTTATTACATTGATCAATGGGCCCTTTCATCTTCCTCAATTCGTTCTTGAGATGTGCAGCAAAGCTTGAATCTTCAAGACCTCCATTGTTGCCTAAATTGGCTGCAATAGTTGAGGTTTATGGGCTGCTTGATAGGACCCATTTAGCTTCAGCAACAACAACTCTATTGAGTGTACTATGACCAGTTCTTGCATGGTTGAAGGCATTATTTAAAATGAGCTTGGGTATGCTAGAACAATGCCCTCTTTTGGTAGACCCATTGCTGCACTCAATAGAGTCATTAGCATTTAAAATGGAAAAAACACCAGCTGAAGAAACTATGTAGGGGGAGGGTAAATGACGGTCTTGCAAGGAAGGGGTGGGAGGCAGTACACTAGAAGTGGAAGAAGAAGGTGCTTCCGGGAATGGTGGATTTTCCATGGTAGAACCGGGTGGGAGGACCAAAGAGTAAGGGGTAGAAAGCCTCTTGGAACCAAGGCAAGGAAGGGATGGATGTTTAGGTGTGGGATCCATGGATGGAGAAAAGTCCACCATGAAAACAAGCTAGAAAAAGAAGGCATCAACAAATTCTAGAGAGAAGGCAAAAAATACTTTTCAATTGTCTTTTCATGCTCCTTGATGACTTCACTTTGCTTGCTCATCTTCTTCAAAGACATCTTCTTTTCATTATTGAGAACTTTAATTATAACAACTAAATTGACATCGATCAACTTCAACTTGTTGTTCTCATCATTCTTCTTGACATTTGCACTAGTTAGTTAAAGGATGATCAAGCTATAAATGTTCACATTTCGCTCTCCCTTTTCCTATCAGTTGTTCTTGTTCGTGAGCATTTTTGTGTATATAACATGTGTTTTCAGTTAAGTACAGGCTTTTGACTTATAAAGGAATTGCTTGCCCTCAAATCCATATCCTTTAGCTTGTTTCGAGTGTGTTTTAGTGTCTAATGGCTTTATTCTAGTCAATGCAAGTATTTTTAGGGAAAAATCAGTTTGAGAGGCAAAAATTAGCAAAAAATGGGATTTGATAGAAAAATGGGCTGAAATTGTGAAAAGCTTATGTAGCATATCCAACTTCAAAGGGGCATATCTCCCTATTCATATTGAACTATGTGTTGGATTACATATATTCCGAAATCCCTGAAAGTCTAGTTTCCAACGATTTTTATAGATTGTGATTCCGAGTATTCTAGTGGAAGTTATGGCCATTTTAGTTACTACTGCTCAAGACCTGCGAACCTACCAGCAAACCTACCTGTTAACTGAGTGCCAAAATGCAGTGTGTGGGTAGCCTACCCATACACTGTGTGTTGTGAGTTTCCGGGAACAGCCAAATGATGGGTTTTAGGCAATTTTTAAAGGGTCAATGTTGTCTTTTAATGCCCAGATCATGCCCTAGCCTTCCAAGCCTATAAATACACCATTTTCTTCAAGACCCATTCATTCATTCAATCAATTACCCATTCAAGACAACAAATCTTCTCCATTTCATCTTCTTCACCAAATCAAGAGAGAGAGGAGCTTCCAAAGGCATCAATGGAGGTTTTCCTCCATGGATTTCCTCTCCACCACCACCTACTACCATCATCATCCATCTTTGAGGAGGATTCAAGAGGAAAGAGCACCCTACCTTGTCTATGAGGAGGAGGAGCTTCAATGGAGGATGGAGACTTGAGATGACAATTGGGTTTCCTCTTTTTACTCTTTTTTTTGTTATTTTCTTCTTTGATGTGTATCCCCATTTGGGAAATATGTAAACCTAATATTAGTTTCATTTATTTGATAGATTTGTATTTGATTTCTTTTTGTATTGTCCCATTCAATTGCACTTAATTGATTCTTAACTTGTATTAAGTAGGATTGACAACCTAACTCTTGATGCATGTTTAAGGATAGCTCTTGTCTTTACAATCTTGTATGTAGGATAAAAAAAATTGGTATCTGTTCATGATTGAGATTAGGAGTAGAGTAATGTAATTTAGGAGTAGATTAATTAAATATCCCATGATTGCTCGTATGTCAATGGATTATCCGAAATACATGTTGTGGATTGATTTAAGTATTTTTGGTTGTTTGGGTGGACTTCATGAAGAGCACACACCATGCCTTTGTGGGTTTCGGTTCAATAAACCTACATGCTTACGTGACCCTTGAGCGTTGCTCACGCGATACATTCTCGTGAGTAGCAATCCAGGGTTGCAACTCTTGGTCATTGCTCGAACAATACACTCTCAGTGAGTAGTGCTTCCATTCATAGTTTCTTACACATGACAGGTAAGCAGCAGTCGGTGGTTGATCCTAATTCTATCTTTCTAATATATGTACTAAAACACGATCCTTAGTAATTGCTCATGTGATACACTCTCGGTGAGTAGTTTTAGAGGACTAGATGACTCCCCACATTTCCATATCTAGAGGTCGTACTTAAGGCTAGGTTGAACCCATGCTCCGAGTGTCGGTGCGATTAGTTGTTATGAGTGGTGCGAATGTTTTGGTAGTCATGAGTACCTTTTGTGTTCATTTTCTTGCATCTCTCATATTCGCCTATTTTATATTTATCACTTTAACCACCATTCTCATCCCTCCAAATTCTCTTATTTTTCTTATCTTTATTTTCATGCTCTTGTTTCACTCACACACAACATGTTACACTTCACACACACCACTCTCACCCTTGCCATGTTTTTATTTACATTGCTTTCAATAATCACTAAAATGTTAGACGATCGACGGATGACACCTCCCTGTGGACGATACCCTCGCTTGCCACTTTACTAGTTTTCAAAACTATAGAGCACATTATGTAGGACTTTTTTTAAAATATTTTTTTCATCCGCAATTCGGTAACGACACAAAAAGCGAGTATCACTCATCTTCTTCAAAGAAATCTTCTTTTCATTGTTGAGAACTTTAATTATAATCACCAAATTGGCATCGATCAACTTCAACTTGTTATTCTCATCATTCTTCTTAACATTTTCAATAGTTAGTTGAAGGATGATCAAGCTATAAATGTTCACATTTTGCGCTCCCTTTTCCTATCTGTTGTTCTCACTCGCTAGCGTTTTTGTGTATACTTAGTTAAATGCAGGCTTTTGACTTATAAAGGATTTTTTTGTGTTAACATGGAGAAAACAGGCCAAAAGAGGTAGAACTATGAAAAGCAGGGCACCGTGAGCAAGAAGCCGCAGAGAGATTCCACGACTTTCATCCACGGGAATAAACCTGCGAAACAGAAGGAAGGAAGACGCGCCCAGCTCCAAAAGAGACCGCAACTTTAGTGCACGGGAATATTCCCATGAACCAAAAGATGCCAAGTCACGCATAAGTATTAGAATTATACCAAGAATTTCATTCATCGGAATGAAGCTGTGGAACGAAGCCGCAGACAAATACTAGGAGATCTCACGACTTCAGTGAGCGAGAAAGAACCCGTGAAGCATGGGATCCGAATTTTCCTAAGATGGATAACAAACAACCTAGAATGGGGGGAGGGTGGGGGGTGAATAGGTTGGATCCAATTTAAACAACTTTTTCAAACTTTGATTGATGTACAAACAAATTATCAAAGCACTTCTTAAAAACAAACACCAAAAAGCTTTACAAGATGGTTAGTAGTAACAAGTGTAAAAGATATAGCAATTTAGAGTAACTACTATAATGTAAACCAAATGAATTCAATAAAAGAAAATAAACACAATGATTTTTTTTAACGTGGTAAAACCTCAAAACTTGAGGAACATCCATGGGCTGATTCTACAACCACCAGCAAACTATTTTTCACTCGATAATAGAATGTACACCCTCAAGCGATCAAATCACATGATCCACCCTCTTGGATTGTTCCACTCTAATCCTACCCAATGAGAGACTTGCCTAATTTCTATCTAAGACACTTCACATGCCTCTAGAAAGCAACTTTCTATCCATGATACTTCACATACCTCTAGAAAGATTTCCTTGCTCGACTATCCGGATCTTCACAATCCTAGCCAAGACTTCTTGCTTAACTATCCGGATCTTCATAATCCTAGTTGAGACTTCCTTGCTCAAATTGAAGCTTCACACCTCAATAAGAGACTTCCACCTTTTGCAAGGCAATGATCAAAGTGTAGTGCAAATATGCAATCATACTGCAAAACACAAGCAAATAGAGCATGTAGATCAAATATACTCTATGAAGAATTAGTATAGTACAAATCAAGCTCATAACCAGATGTAGCTAATTCTTATTAACATGTAATAGGAAACCTAGATTAGGCATTCAAAATCATTCACAAAAATATCTAGAAACCTAAACATGTCAATCAAAGCTAGAATAATAGATTTTCAACAAAAAACACAAAAATAGCTTTGAAATCAAGTGATCAAGTTAACACTTGAAATCCACAATATTTTCAATCAAACAAGAACTAGATTTGAATATTAGAAATCACAATCAAAATATTCTAGTTCTAGAACATGTGACAAAAACCTAGAAATCAACAATAAAAATCAAAGCACAAAATTTTTCTAGATTCAAGTTCATGTTCATCCAAATTAGCTAGAATGATCTTCAATTAAAAATAACACAAGCTAATTTCGAAAATCATTCAAACGAGTCCAAAAATAGAATCCAAATCATTCTAAACACATTTATATTAGGATTTTGAGTTATGTTGGCATTATTCTATATCAAAACAATATTTCCTTTGTATTGATTAGTTATCTAGGATTCACAGTTTATCAAGCTTCAAGGAAGTTGGGCAACTCATCAAGCAAAGTGAAGCCTTCAAGATGAGTAAGTGTTGTTGCTCATCAAAGGTATATTAAGACCTCATTCCTCTTACAAGGCATTTAGGCACACACACACACACATTGCATCCATATGTGTCCCTGCATCATTGTGTTCAATTTGTATAACACATCCACACACATATCAGTGTATGCACATGCACATGCATTAGATTTAAATAGAATTTTTTTTGTAAAATCCATGTTCTAGGACTATATCTAGGAAATGACATACTTATGTGTTCATGTGTTTTTTTATTTATGTTTTTATGATATCAGACTTGAATATGCTCTCATATTATTCCTTTTTAAGTTACTGTCATTTCAGTTACTCATTCATTAGTTTTCGAGTTCCGAGTTGAAAGTTAAGAAACTTTTCGTACTTTTTATCGTACATGGTTTTCTTCCTTATGTATCGAGTCAATTTCTATATTTTCATGAAAATTTTGTTGATGTCTATGTGCGTTAGTGATCGAGCCAAAAATGTTATACATTTCGGCCCTCATATCCTTTCTCTTTGTTTTGTTCTTGAGCGTTTTTATGTGTATTTATGGCTCGTTTGGTTCGTATTGCAGGCATTAGGTAAAAAGGCATGAAAGGGGGCAAATTGGACTAATTAGTGCACAAATGAAGTGAAGAAAGTAGATGTGCATGGGTAGCATACCCGTGCACCGGAAGGTGGATTTTGAGAAGACCAAACTACACGGGTACTTGCATGGGTCACACCCGTACACCCACCCGTGCAGTTCACCAGACTAGGGAGTAAGGCCACGGGAGAAGGCAACTGCACGAGTGGTGCATGGGTCATCCACCCGTGCACATTGTGCAAATCTGAAGAGAAATGAAGAATGCACGGGTAACTGCACGGGTAACCTACCCATGCTATACCTGTTCTATACGAGAAATCCAGCTAGCCACATCAGCATTTTGGCCTAGTTTTTGAAGGAAGTATAAATAGTTTTCAATTCTGATTTTCAAGAGGAGAGACCCACGACCATACACCATTCCATTGATTCTTTCTCTCTCTAAATCCTAAAAACCTTTCTCACCAAAAACCCATCATCATCTTCATCAATTGCTACTCGTAAGTACATAGGAGATGGATTGAAGCTTGAAGAAACAAGGTTCTACATGGGTCTTTTCTACTTCCCTCCTTTTTATTCTTGTATTCCATTTGTTATGAGTAGCTAAATTCCATTAAGGGAATGATGTGATTCACTTGTAAATATGGGTATTTGTAATGAACTCAATATCTTTTATTAAAAATCTATCTCATTTTGTTCTATTCAATGTTTTATTTGATTTCAAAAGCAATTTGTGTTTGATTGTACATGACTCTCTTCATGAGTTGTTTGAGAAGTTATATGTGTAGAGAATCAGGTATACATGATGCTTGTCTCTCTAAGCTCAATTGAATAGGAGGATTGAACAAGGGTACATGACCCAAGTAATATCCGGACTTATTAATCTCACTTAATTCTAATCTTTCATGGGTAATCAAGACTATACATCCTAGGATTGTTTGCATATGATAGATTAAACATCAACACTATACATGATAGGTTGGTGATTTTTAACAAAGAGATTTGTCCCTTATGAGATAGATGTTCTTTCATTGTAGAACCAATTGTGGGTGGCCAATGCTATACATGATGGTTTGGGCATTCACAAGTGGTAAATAATCACTCCTATACATCCTAGGGTGGTTACATTAGTTAAAGACAATCATTGTGAGTTCATTCTTTACCCATTGTTTGCTAGTTGAATTCATCAATTCCTTAATCTACATATCACATATCCATACCTTTTTAGAATAGTACATTTTAGTGCATTTTAGCTTAGTTTACATTTTAGTTTTATATCTTCTCCAAATCCATATAAATTTACTTTTCTAGCATAAGTAACTAAAGCATTGATTTACTCATAACTATCGCTCGATCTCTGAGGAACGATACCCATACTTGCCACATACTAGTTTTATACTTGTTTTTAGTGCATCTTAGGATCTTATAAATTTGTTCGAATAGTGCATATCACGACATATAAATTATTGCGCGTTCAGTTAGGGAGTCCCGGTTTGTAATCTGAAAACGGATTTGAAACCGAAGTTCGGAGGCCGAAATACGGTTGAAGAATGTGTAAGGTGCACGAGGGAAGAGGAGTGGCAATTTTCCATTTGTACGCCTCCCCCGTGGAGGTGGGTGGTCTCCATGGGAAGGGATGCCCTCTGCCCCCGCGGAGGCCACACGCCTCTACGGGAAGTCAAGGTGGCAACCCTCCAATGGTGGTCTTCGATTGCTCTAATTTCCCGCTCTTTAAATAGCATTTTCCCTCCTATTTTCCATTGAAGAAGGAAAAAAAGAAATATAGGTGCAGAAATTTTCTCTCTAGATTTTCCTAACTTCCAAACACCATAACTCTCTCATTTCTCATCTGTTTTGAGTGATTCAAGTTAGAGAATCTTCGTATTGGAGTTCTCTATCTTCTCCAGGCAAGTTTGAAGCTTTTGGCTCAAGTTTTTGAGTTTTGTGCTTCATGATCTTCAATTACCTTGGGTTGTCTTCTTCTATATGTGTATGTTACTTGAGCAAATGCTATTGAGAAGTAGAGCTTCAATTATAAGATAATCTTGTCTAATTAGAGGCTTGAATGTGAACTAGGTTTTTACAAATATTTGATTTGACATTTTTGTGAGTTGTATTGTGAAGGGCTATTTGTGCTTTGATTGAATTTATTTTCATGATTAATAGTCTTATCATGTGCTAGGACTCATTAGTTGAATAAATCTAGGATTAGCATATTTGATTTTATATTTAGAGATAATTAGGATTTAATTGACTATTGTGTGAATATATGCTCTAAATATTTTCTAAACTTTTAATTGATCATATCTTGTGAATATAACATGTTTTTGTTTGTTACTAAAATCTTGAATGTGTGCTTAATATATATGCGTTGATTTAACTTTTAGTTGCATGAATAAATATGGGTATTAAAAGTGTTTTTTGGTGTTTCACATGTTCTAGAATTGTTTTTCATGTATAGTAACTAAAAAAACTGTGATTTATGAACTTACATGCATATGTCTAGTTCCCATAGGATGTGTTGATCATCATATTCTATGTTGAGTGCTTTTTTACATTTTCCATTCATTGATCACAATTAGGACGTCATTGCAAAAGGCATGAAGTCATAACTAGGATCGGTATGATCTAGATAGTTAAGCAAGAAAGACTTGGCTAGAATCGAGAGGATTCGAATAGTCAAGCAAGAAGTCTTGGCTAGGATCGGGAGGATTCGGATAGTCATGCATAAAGTACTCCTAGTGGCGTGAGCGTATCAGATAGGAAGTTACTTTCTTGAGGTGTGATAGTCATATCTTGGATAGGAAGTAGGCAAAGTGTTTCACTAGGCTCGAGGGTAGAATATGAGTGATATCTTGGAGAGTGTATCATTGGATTGGTCACTTTTTAGTGTGTATCTTTTATTCGTCATGGTGGAATACGGTTTTCCGGTGGTTATGGATTCAACCCGTGGATGTTTCCTCTTTGGCGGTTTTACCAGGTAAAAATAATGTGTCAAATGTCTCTATCTCTATCTCTTTATATTTGTATATGTGATCAATTATATCTTGTTTAGATCTTCATTTCTTCACATCCTTGTAAACAAGAATCTTGTAGAGAAAGAGATGCTTACATTCTTTGTTGAATCAACATTTGTCTCTTGTATCTTTGTAGTGTTTGAACATTGTATCTTGTGATATTCTATATCAAGTTGTAAAGTTCTACTTAGTGAATTTACATTGTAATATTCAAAGTACAACTTGTGGAATTTGCTTTGCATTGAATATATCACTATATGAGATACTTTGTTCCTTGTTATATGTTTGTAGACTAAAGGTGTTAAATTGAGCTTACATATGATAATTGTTTTTCTTATAACAATCATATTAAAGGTTAATTTGTATGCTCACCAAGTGTTTGACAAAAGTCTCGAAAAGGTTTTAAAAAAATAGTGTCAACCTATTCACCCCTTCTAGGTTGTGCAATATAACCTTGTAGGTATTTCAATTGGTATCAGAGTGGGTCACATAAGGTAATTAGTGTGATTCGGGATCTACAAGGTTATTTACTAACTATGGATAATAACCTTAAGTCTAAAATTGTTTGTAATGGTTGTCATCCTTTATTGATTGGGAAAATATATTTTTGTGTGGAAAATGCTCATGAAAGATTTCATTAAGTCTAGTGATGAGAAAGCTTGGTTGGTTGTCAAGAAAGATTTGATGGAGCAGTTTCTTCTAAACCAAAATGCTCATGGAGTATGAAAGGTTTATTTAGAGAAGTTGAAACTTTTAGACCTTTTTTTGCCATTCATAGTGGTGTACAATTTAAACACCTTTCTCTTAGTAAAGATACTATTATGGAAAAAGAGACATGGAATAGATTCCAAGCTATTTGTGAAAAAGGTTCTTTTTGTTTTATGATTCATTTGTCTACTAACAATTTTGTTGATAAGCTTAAAAAGAATGTTAGTGACAAAAGCAAAGAAGAAGAAGTTTTCCCGGAGGATGATCTATTTGGACATGATCACTTACTCAAGCAACTCAATGAAGAGAATTGCAAGTCAAAGACCACCAACTTCAACTTGATAGCAAGATTCAAACTCTTGAGAAGGAAAGAGATGAAGCTTTGATGGAAGTTGAACTGAAGAGTGAAGTGATCAAATGTCAAGAAAAGAAGATGGTTGAAGACGCTCTTGTGTTAAAAAATTTAATGAGTGATTTTGCAAATAATTTTTTTTTCTTGAAGGAAATGATCAAAGGCAAGGAAGAAGAGTTGGCAATCATGAAGGCCAAAGAGCTTGGTAAACGTCATGGAGATACAAGTGACTTAGGCTTTGTAGACGAGCAAGTGGAGTCTCCTACAACTAAAAGCAAGTCGCTAAGGAACACGAGGATCTCAAAACCCAATCCTTCCAAGGTCAAGCGCAAAATAAAGAAGAGTAAGAATCCTTCATCATTGGTACACTCTCACATAAATAGTAACATCTCCAAATTTATCCTGGTTTGTTATTTTTGCAGTGTTGCAAGGCATATTAAACCTAGATGCCCTGAGTATATTAGACAATGCAAATTAGGGAATGAGATACATGCTAGTGAGATGAGAACAATCTTCCGTGAATGTTTCTACGTTTGATAACACTTTGAATGTTGTGCGTGACAATGATAATCATGTGAAGATATTTGTCAAGAAGATTTGGGTGAAAAAGAGTGTTCACAATATCATATGCATTGTCTTGATGATATCTTTGTTGATGGCAATAATGATGTGTTTGACATGAGTAATATCTTTATAGAGAAGATAATTGATGATTTATCTTTTAGATATAATTTTACCAGGAGAAATGATCATGATGGTTTATGAATTACTGCACCCAAGACCAAATGGGTCAAGGATCTTACTATTAGTGCAAGTTGCACATGTGAGTTAGCTTTAAGATTAGTGTCAAGTTGTTAAGTAACTTAGCTAGCTAACTTTGTTTCTCCATAACTTGACATGAACGTAGCTAGCTCACAAATTTGCTATGATAGTCAAAATTCGTTGTTTAACTTTAAAGAAGTTGTATTCTTGAAATCTATATGACGATGGATTTTGTTAAGACTTTTAGAGAAAGTCATTTTTATATGTGTTTGAGTTCAAGTGTTAAGCCTTTATTCTTTTGGCATAACACACCAACAACTTGTTGTTATGAGGACAAACAAGCCAAGAGAGCTCATAAAAAGAACGAAGGCTTTGCATTTGATGAAAAAGCTTGTTAGGTATTTCTATATCCTAATGCTTGCTTTCTAGCTTTCCATCTTTCGACTCTATGCTTGCATTACATCATGTAGCATGTCATATTAGAGAACTAGTATAGCATTCATTTATTTCTCGTTGACATTTGCTCTCTAAAGATCTTTTAGTGATGTGTTCACAATGATCTTGTACATGATGCATGAAATGCTTATTTCAATGATGAGTGGCATATTTTTTTTTTTAATATGTGCTTCATATTCTTTGAAAACTGCTCTCTTTAGAAGTATGATCTTAAGTAAGTCTCTTTGTATTGCTTTTCGATCATGCACTTTTAAGCCTTAAAACTCGGTTTTCAAAAGTGAACACTTTGCTTCTCTTATATGTTTAGTTGAGTAAGTTGAGTTTGAAAATATGTAAGTTATGGATACACCTTGAAGTTTTATGACTAGTACATTAAATATGACATATGGTTAGTATCCATTTTGCTTCAGCAACTACATAGAACTCAACGAGCACCTTCATGAAAAGGGCTACACATTTTGGTTGTGCAGCCGCTCAATGTAGGAAAAGGCTACACCATTGTGATTAGTTAGAGCCGTCATGAAGCATATATGTTTATGTTAGAAAAATTAAATTAGTGTTGAAAAGAAAGAATCAATAAAAAAAATCTTTGATTCAAGCCTAAATAATAATAAAAAAGGCTTAAAGGAGTGTAGTTGGAAATCAAGATTGCTAGGGTTGAAAGATAGAAATGGAATGAAGAGCTACATGCACACACACGCTCACATGTTGAAAACTATTATCTTAAAAGCAAAAATTCCGGATGATAATCAGTTTGATCTTTTATGGAAAAGTTTAAGATGAATAGATGTTGATATGGTTTGCATGTTGATTATTAAATTACTCCTTTACATATGCTTGAAGCAAAATTCACACATACTTTTGCTTATAAATTGTTTTGATATTCTAGCAATTTTAGAAGAATAATGAGAGAAATTGAAAATCTTGGTGTATCTCTCATGGTTTGTGGAGCTTGTTTTGTTGGATGTCATTAAAAGTTGCCTGAACGTGTGATTGTGTGGATATCATTGTGAATAATATCCTATCTTGATCTTAGATAAAGCATTTATCAAGGGGGAGCATAGTATGCTAGACTTTGTTCTCTTTTATGATTTGTTCACATGTTTCAAGTTGATAAATGTTGGCATATTGTTGGTTTTTAATGATGAATCTTGAAGATGCAATTTCATATTCCTTGATATGCATGATGATTCTTCATAATGTTATATGCTTTTGTATTTTTGATCACAAATAATGCATGAAACTTATTTTGTAATAATTGTATGAATGTGTTTGCAATCAACTTCTCCTTGTTTGGGGTTGATAGTAGTTGAGATTGCAATCAATTCCTTCGTACTTGTGGTTGATATGATTATGGTTGCAATCAATTCGTCCTTGCTTGGGGTTGATAGTAGTTGTGGTTGAAATCAATTCTTTCATACTTGAAGTGGATATAATTGTAGTTGCAATCAATTCCTCCTTACTTGGGGTTGATAGTAGTTGTGGTTGCAATCCATTTCCTCATGTTTGAGGTTGATATGATTGTGGTTGAAACCAATTCCTCCATATTTGGGGTTGATTGTTAATGCAATTGTAGAACTTGGTAGAAATGACCAATGTGCTTAAAAGTAAAATTTATGCATTTGTGATTCATTATACCTTGATGAGTTTGCTGTGTTGTATAGATTTAAATAACCTTTACTAGGTTAATATAGAGAACAAACAAGAATCAATGGAGAAGATAGAGGAACTAAACTCAAAGGTGGTTCAACAAGATGCAAAAAATCAAGAACTTGGAAGAAAGCATTTCTCCAAGCAAAGCATCCACCTCCAAACATTATGTGAGATCAACAAATCGTTCAACGTTCTTTGGTGGCATAAGTGGCTAGCAAAACTTAAGTGATCTCTATGTATTTTTTTCCTTTTGGCTTCATTTTATGTCAAAAGGGGGAGAAATATGATATTGTTTTAGCCTATCTTCTTTGTGTATTTGTCCAAGTATTGAACTTCTTATGGCATGTAATATCTTGGATGAGATATTTTTGATGGATATGCATGTATTTACGGGGAGCATACATGTATCCATTTGATCTTGTTAATAATCTTTTTTGCCAGGGGTCCAAAAAAGAATTTTCTATCGAGCTGATATCTAGTAGGGCTTTAAGGGGGACAATTCCCAACTCCCAGGTACCCGAAAGCATCGGTACCGTGATCAAGGAAGGATTGATACCTGGTAGGGCTAGATCCGCGACTGCCTCGCTAACCTGGTACCGGATGAAGCACAAGAATCATGACCTAAGAAGGATAGGTGCCACGTTCCGCCTCTACTCCTGATACCAAGTGAGGCCGGTACTGCGATACCACGTACCCAGTACCTAGCATCTACCTGATACCCAACTACGACGATATCAGTCTAGATTTCAGTTGAAACATGTGTCCTACCCTCAAAGTAAAAAGAACGTCACCATGAAGATACCGGACAAGCGCCATGCCTACAAGAGCAGATCGGTACATCAGGGTACTGTGCCACCCAAAGTACATAGTAAGATTTTACTCCAAGCAACGTAAAAGGAAGAGTTGGCTTTGTCCCCACTTAATGTGCCATAAACGAGACCAATAGGTCAACCAAATCACAGTTTAAACGCAACAATAATTGGACTGATCAAATCCCGAGTCTTTAGCCTCAATCAATGTCTTTCAATGCCAAAATAAGGATTCCAATGACTCTCCATAAAAGGGACCTGATTCTCAGGAATAAGAGAGAGTAGTCCATAAATACAACAATTGAAGACCGAGAGAGGGAGATTAATTTTTTTTTCGGTTTCATAAACAGTGAAAGATTTCTGACCGTCGTTGAGAGAAAAATATCCACTTATGAGTACGAGTTCTTCATCACCATTTTTGTGTAAAAAGAAAGATAGGAACAATAGTTCTATAGTTTGGGATTTCCCAGTGATTAATAAAGTAGCTTCTTCATCACCTTTTATTATATACAAGTACTGTTGTTCCCTTTTTTTTCTCTGTTATATTCATTCCATCAAAATCATTGTACATGAGAGATATCTCCCTGACTGCAACCTACCGGGTAGCAGTCTGAGGGTGTTTTAAAAATACAAACACGGTTAATTTGCTTTGAGCTAACCTAGAGGGGGGGGGGGGGGGGGTGAATAGGTTACTACACCTTTTTCGCTCCCTTGAAACAAACACAAGTTTGTCCCTCTATGTAGCTTGTATCACACTTTAAAAACAAGTACAAATATTATCAAATCAATTAAAGATATACTTGGTCAAACATATTCAATGTAAGTTTTAACTTGCATGTGATACAAACTCAATTTATATATTGGCTTTTAATCATAAAGCTCCAACAAATACAAAATCGTTATATCATGAATATCACATACAAAGATATCAAACAAGATTTATATCAACATATACACAAATAACAAGAGATAAGGACAGAGAGAATTAACACATGATTTTTTATAGGGTAAAACCTCCTAAGAGGAAACATCCACGGGTTGATACCACAACCACCGGCAAACACCTTTCACTAGTAAGATAAAAAAATATAATCTCTCAACTGACCACTTCACCTAGAAATCTACCCTTCAACCCTACACAATGAAAGAGATGCCACCTTTGCACAAATTGATGAATCACTCACCAAAATGTGACTTCCATGCTCAAATCAAAGAATCACTCTAAGAAATGAGACTTCCAATGCACAATCCAAAGAATCACTCTAAGGAATGTGACTTCCAATGCACAACTTGAAGATTCACTCTCCAAATGTGACTTCCAATGCTCAATCCAAAGAATCACTATAAGGAATGAGACTTCCAACCTTTTCACAAGGCATGTGATCTAAGTGAATGCAAATGATGCAAACACACACAACATAGTATATATGATCAATATATCCTATGGAAACTAGAAATGAATCAATATGCACAAGTCAAATGTATTCTAGCTTACAATCCTAAAAACATTGCAATCATACTCAATGATGCATGTACATATGAAATGTGTAGATTAGTAACATAACATGAAGAACTAGATTTTTATCAACAAAAGCTCAAAAACAAATTTATCTAGAACTTATAACATGAACAATTAATCTAAAGTATGTGAAACACCTAACACACACAAAGACCTAGATTATGTTCAATCACATAAAAATGCTAAAATCAATTTGATAAAATCAAAATTGAATCTCTAGCAAAATAATAGAGCTTAGATTCTCAAAATAATCATATAAATCCAATCAAGCCCTAAATCATCAATCAAATATGTTATTTCAATAAATCATCAATTTAAATGACCTAGCATATGAAAAGACTATCAATCAACAAAATCATGTCAATAAACACACAAGATAGTCCTAGATTTGAAGCTAGCACAATACAACATCTCAAACATGTGAAAACATAGATTTAGAAAATTCTAACTCAACATGTAAGTCAATTAAAGCTCAAACTAGCTCTATTAGAGTTCAATACTCTAATAAACATTAACACATCAAACATACATATATTCAAGAAGAAAACCCAAGGTGATTGAAGACTTGAAGATCAAGAACAAAATAGAAATCAATACCTTGAAGAAAAACTTTGCTGTCACGTTTTTGTGAGTGTAGCTACCAGAAAACTTGATCAAATGACTCCAAACCTTTGTGAAAATGATAGAGGACTGATAGCCAAAGATTCTCAAACTTGAATAACTCAAAACGAAGTTTGTATGAAAAAGTTATAGTGTTTGGAAGATGAGAAAGTTTGAGAGAAAATTTTCTGCACAAGTTTTTTTCAAATTTTTCTTCTTGTTCAAGAATGAGGGGAAAGTGATCTATATAGGAGAGGGAAACGAAAGTGAGTTGAGGATCAAATAGGGAGCTTCCAGTCTGCTTCCCGTGGAGGTGCGTGGCCTCCACGGGGGCAGAGTGCAGCTCTTCCCATGGAGGCCACGCACCTCCACGGGGAGAGATGCTAGGCACCTCTAGTTTGGCCATTTAACTCCCCTCGCACACTATTTTGTTCTTCAACCTTTCTCCTGTCTCCAAACTCTGATTTTGAATCCCTTTTTGGATTATGAACCAAGACTCCCTCACGTACAAAAGAGTTCAAGACAACTTTCACAAAAAATATGTAATTCAACTTGAAAAATAAGGATGAAAACTATGTACGATAAAATCACAGAATGTTTCTTAACCTCCTAATTTGAACTAGAAAGTTAATGAATGACTAACCGAAACAACCGGAACTCAATGAGGAATTATATTAGCTTGAATTCAAGTTCAATAACACACAAACAAAACAAATAAACACTAGAACACACAAGTAAGTCATTTTCTATAAATAATCCTAGAACATGCAATTTATTAAAATTGTCAACTTTAAATCTAATGCATGTGCATACATGTATACGTGTGTGTATTGTGTTATACCAAATTTTGCATAACCATACAGTGATACATATGAATGCAATTTGTGTGTGTACCTAGGCCTTGTAAGAGGAAAGAGATCTCGATATACCTTTTGCTAAGCAATTTAGTTTTATTCATCTTGAAGCCACCATTTTGCTTGAATGTTGTCCAATCTTTCTTGAAGCTTGATTATCCACAAATCCTAGACAACTAATCAATACAAAGCAAATGTCGTTTTGATATAGAACTATGCCAACACAAGACTCAAGAACCTAACAATCTCCCCCTTTGGCAAATTCTATGTCAAAACATCTATACAAGATACTAAAACATACAACATGAAGATTGGTCACTAATCACACCCTCACATTACAATGTGTTAGTTCCCTTAGACTAATCTTCATCAAGTCTTAAATTCTTCTATGTAGTCTTCTCTTGTTATCACCTAAAATCATCTTGAAACAAAGCATATACAAGAGAAACATTCATTATGGCAAGATAATATTTAGATACAAATCAATTAAAGTTCAAATGGATACACATGTCTCCCCCTAAATACATGCATACTATCCACCATCAAAATATTATCAATATCCAAATATTACAAACCAAGAATTCAAGATACCAAATAAAAAACAAAAAAAAATTACTAAAAACTAATCAATTCTTAAGATTAAGAGCATTTAAGAATATCATTGTTTTTGATGAGAATAAGGGAGCTGCACCAAGGGATCCATTTGCATGTTCTGGTTGGGCCAATAATAAGGGCAAGGGCTAAGAGATTCAAAGAAACACTCAATGACCTGATTCAAGATACTTGGGCTGATGTTGAATTGTTGAAGTCCAAGATAAGCCCACATGAAGACCAAGGCTTTATTAACATCATTAAGACAATTGATTAGGCCGAATAAGAGAAGCGTTTGGGCATGTGGCACAACATGGGCGGCGTATGGTTGGAGGAAATCTCTATTTCAGCATTTTTCCTATTTATTTTCCAAAGAATAAGAGTTAATTTGTTTCCCAAATTAAGGGGCTGATTTGTTTCCAGATTTAGCCTTCCAAATAGGAAACAAGTCAATAGTTGCTTGTTTTAGTCTTCTATTTTCTTTCCCATTTGTAAGGCAATTATTGCCCAATTTAGTTTTCTGATTGTAAGGCCATAATGGTCGAATATCTTGTTTCCTTTCTTTTCGATTAGGGTTTTAGTTTATAAGGAACCAACTGATGTAATTTTCGGTAGACTTGATTTTGAATGAAAAAATAGAGAGAATTTTCTCTTTGGTTCCAAAAATTGACTTATCACTCACCTTTCTTTCTTGTTCTTGAGTGTGGCATCTATCACTTTCTTGATACCGTTGGTTCTTATCTCATTATAGATAACAGGTCACGGTCCTACATTGTTCTTACTTATAAACTTGAATCTAGAAAACGATCCTTACTACCATATATTGGTTCCGGGTCTCGCTGTTCTTGGTGAGGTTCATATTAGTTTTTCTCCCCCTTTTTGACATAAAATGAAGCCAAAAGGTTAAGTAAACATAATACCTTAAGATCAAGCATCATCAAAGAAAGTTCTTCTTGTCGTTGATCTCACATAATGCTTTGTAGCGGATGAGTTTCTAGAGGCAATCTTTTCTTCCAAATACTTGATCTTCTCATCTTGTTGAATCACCTTAGCCTTTAGTTCTACCACTTTAGCATCAAACTCTCCAATCTTAGTCATAAGCACCTCTTGAAATTGCATGACCCATTCCGGTAAAGGATTTGTGCTTGTCATAACACATGGCTCATGGTATTCACTAAAAAACCTACAAGTGTTACTAGGCTTCCCTTTTTCCTTATATGACATAAACACTAGACGTTTGTCACAAAATTTCTCCAAGGGAGGTAGAAGCACATCATCTTCAAGCATCGGACCACCTTGCTTCATGCAAAAATGAGTAAGGAACCCCGGAAAAGCCAACTTCTTGTCCAATCTTGAAGAAGTAGCCGCACTCTCAGTATGTTATATCAAGAGATCACCAAGGTTCAAAGGCTGGGTTGTCACCAAGGTGTACACAATCTTAATCTTCTATTTGTTAAGCTCGTAAGCATTTGTAGAACCTAAAAGATTTGCACAAACAAATAGATGCCAAAAGGCACTAACCTTGGTTAACTCACTTTGACCTATAAAAGCTCTCTTACCCCATTCAAATCCATCATCATCACATAAAGTCATTCCCATAAGATTTAAATGATCAATGTTATCCACATCAAGTAGTTCTGATACAATCTCACTTGAAATACCAAGGAACTTGTTGATGCTATCTGAGGAGATCCTAAATGTTTTTCCTCTCATATTCATCAAGACATTTTCAAAGGTTGTACTCTCCTTATACTCAAAATAAAATTCTCTTATAAGGCTCTCATTAACAACCCCAATCGAATTTATCCAAGTACCAAAATGCCTCTCAAGTATAGAGTGGTGAATGTAAGAACCCTCAACCAAATCAACACCCCTATCTTGAATAAGCTTATTGGTTCTCATAACACCTAAGGCTTTCAACTTGTTGGGTTTGGGTTTCTTAGAGGTGGTTAAAGTAGATTTGGGTTTGGCTATGGATTTTGATGGATGAATGGAATTAGAAACCTTATTCCTTCCCATGCCTTTGTTGTTAACACTACAAAAAAAAACCTCACATGAGTGGAAAAGAGACACAAGAGAGTGTTAGTTAACAAAAAGAAACATAAAATGACATATGATGAAATAATGAATCATAAATGCATAAATGTTCTTTTTCAAGCACATTGGTACACTTTACCAAATTCAACAAATGCATTTAACACCAAGATTCATCTACAAATGGAGGAATTGGTATCAATCACAATTACTATCAACCTCATAACATGAAGGAATTGGTCGTAACAACAACTACTATCAACCCCAAGCAAGAAGGAAGTTAATCAACCTCAAGCTAGGAAGAATTGGTTGTAACTACAACTACTATCAACCTCAAGTATGAAGGAATTCATTGCAATATCAACTACTATCAACTCCAAACTAGGAGAAATTTATTGTTAACACATTCGTACAATTATTTCAAGATTGATATCATGCATTCTTATCATTCAATTATTCTAATCAATCCATATGTCAACAAATAACAAAGTAAATCATGTGAACATATCATAAAAGAGAACAAAAGTTTAACATACTATGCTCCCCCTTGATAAAAGCTCTATCTACGATCAAGATAGAATATTTTTCACAATGATATCCACACAATCACACATTCAAGAAATTCTAAAATAAATTCAACAAAATAAGCTTCACAAACTATGAGAGATATACCAAGATTTTCAATCTCTTTCATAATTCTTCTCAAATTGCTAGAATATCAAAATAATTATAAAAAAGTGTGTGTGTGTGTGTGTGTGTGTGTGTGTAAATTTTGCTTCAAACATATGTAGAGGATTAATTTAATAATCAACATGCAAATCATATCCACATCTATTCATCTTAAGCTTTTCCATAAAAGGTCAAACCGATTATCATTCAGAATTTTTGCTTTGAAGAGAATAGATTTCAACATATGAGCGTGTGTGTGCATGTGGCTCATCATCCCATTTCTATTTTTCAACCTGAGTATTCATGGTTTTCAACTATACTCCTTTAAGCCCTTTTTTTTATATATATTTAGGCTTTGAATAAAATATTTTTTTATTGATTCTTTCCAACACTTCTTTGATTTTTCTAACATAAACTTATACTCTTCATGACAGATTTCACTCATCACAATGGTATAGCCCTTTCCTACATTTGGCGGTTGCATAACCAAAGTGTGTACCCCTTTCCATGAAGGTGCTCTTTGAATTCTATTTAGTTGCCGAAGCAAAATGGATACTAACCATAGGTCATCTTAAATGTACTAGTCATAAGACTTCAAGGTGTATCCATAACTTACATATTTTCAAATTCATCTTACTACAACAAAACATACAAGAGAAGCAAATCGCATTTTTGAAAACCAACTTTTATGGCTTACAAGCACATGATCTAAAAGCAATAAAAGAGATTTACTTAAGATCATTACTTCTCAAGAGAGTAGCTTTCAAAGAATATGAAGCTCATATTTTTCAAAATATATGCCACTCATCATTCAAACGAATATTTCACACATCATATATAAGACCTTTGTGAACAACATCACTATAAGATCTTTAGAGAACAAATGTCAATGAGAACCATATGTACATTACACTAAGTTCTCTAAAAATGACATACTAGATGATGTAGTGCAAACAATGAGTTGAAAGATGAAAAACAAAGTATGCAAGCATTAGGATATAGAAATACCTTATCAAGCATTTTTCATCAAATGCTAAGTCTTGCCCTTTTTATGAGCTCTCTTGGCTTGTTTGTCCTCATGACAACAAGTTATTGTTGTGTCAACCCAAGAGAATAAAACTAAGCATTTTCAACTCAAACAAACATATAAAAATGACTTTCTCTAAAAATCTTAACAAACAATCAACACCATATAGATTCCAAAAATGAACTTCTCAAAAAGTTAACCAATAGATTTCGACTATCATAATAAATGTGAGAGATAGCTAAGTTCATGTCAAGTTATAAAGAGACAAAGCTAGCTAACTTAATTTCTTAAAAACTTGACATTAATCTTAAAGCTAACTCACATGTGCACCTTACACTAATAGTAAGAGCACTCACCCTTGACCCATTTGGCCGTGGGTGAACTTACATAAAAATCATGATCATCTAGAGTGGAGACATTCAACAATTTGATTCATAAGAATATCATTGATACTAATCTCCTCAACATTATTAGCAACACATGCTTTGTCAAGATTCACATAACCATCACATTTCTTCATCCAATTCTTTTTAACATGCATCTTCGAAACATCATGCTTATCAACATCTAATGCCCTAGCATGCTTCAATTTAAGTTCAATCTCTTATCTGTAGATGCATTTCCTATTTTGTAAAATTCAATATACTTATAACACCTTGGTTTGATATGACCAACGGTATTACAAAAATGACAAATAGGAATAAAATATGAGATTGTACCTTATGGATTTGAAGAAGTGATGAGAGTTTGTGAAGATACATTGTCTTTCTTTTTACCTTTAGCTTTAGGAGGATTATTCTTAGGAGACTTCTTGACCTTAGCCTTCTTTGAGGGAGGTGATGCTATCACAAGCTTCTCCTTACCTTTCAAGATGCTTGGTTCTCCTTGAGGTTGAGCAAGATCCATGCTATTATTCATGTTGATCGAACCATTGACTAAGTCTTTGATTTCTTGCTTAGCAATGTTGATCTCTTCAATATATTCTTGCTCTCTAACCTTCATCTTAGAAATAATCTCCTTGTGCTCAAAGACAAGTCTCTCATATAGGTTCCAGATTTTGGATTGCACAGCTGAATGTGGTTTTTAAAATTTCAATGCAATAATCAATTAAATCAATTGTATAGTAATAATCGAAAACAATAAGAAAGAGATGAAACTATTTCATACCAACGTTTGTAGGCTTCTTCTTCTTTTTGATTTGCTTCCTGATTTGAACCACAAGATCTTCATGGCTATCTCTAGGGATTGGTAACAGCGTGTGTGCGCGTCACGGTACTTAGGAACAAGGAGGATGAAGAAAATAAGAAAAAGAATTTTTTTTCTTTGGCCAAAAAAATACCTAGAACACTTTCTAGGGTTTTTTTTCTTTTCTCTTCTTTGGTTCTATATGCTCAAAAAATTGACTCTCAATTCTGAACGTATGTTATGTTATCTTAGTTTCCAAAAACAAATATCATATATATATTTTTAATAAAACTAATTAATCAAATCTGTTAAGATACCTGATATCTTTAAAGATATTAATTAATATTAATTTATTCGATTTGATTTGAATTCAAACTCTTATAAATTCAAATTTAAATATTTAATTTAATGTAAATAAAATAATCAAACTATCTTATCTTCATTCAAAATTAAATATCAATCAACGCCCTTCATCTAATGATTAATTACACAATTAAATAATCTAATTATTTAATTAACATAATCATTAACATTCATTAATTAAATAATCTCATTATTCAATTAATTCCTGAATAGACACGTGTCACTTTCGTAACACAATGAATTGGACAATCCAATTGATTAACCGTGACCCTTGTTACCTTAATCAATCGGGATAGCAAGGGGACCCAATAGAGGGTATTGATTGATATGTTTGCAAGAAAAGAAAAGAAGGAGTTGAACACTTGTTTCAACGTGACAACCAAAGAAATCGAGACAACAACCGAAGAACCGATGGATGACTTGGAAGACTTCTTTCAAGCATTTCAGGATGAAGTAAGAATGCTTGAAGAAGAGAAGAAGGCAAAACTAGAAAAGGACCTCATTAAAGAAGATGAGAAGCTAGAGGTAATAGATATCAAACTTGCCTTGAGGATTGATACATTGATGAAGGAGAGGGATGAAGCCCTCAACAAAGGTGAAGAATTGGCACGGGTTGTCAAAAGTCAAAAGGAAGAGTTTACATGGAAAATGGGAAAGATGAGTTTGGAAGTAGAGGGGAAAGACAAGGAGCACTAATCTCTTAAGGATGCCTTAGCAGCAAAAGAATATGCATGCAAGGTCTCTAAGATCAAGGAATGTGATTTGATAGTAGAACTCGAGCAAGCTGAGCACGCCATCGAAGTTTTGATGAAGAAGACACCCATGAAGAAAGAAGGATCCACCTCAAAATCCACCAAAGCAAGCGACAACAGAACATGCCCACGGAAGATGAAGGGTAACGTTCCCTATTTCCCTTTCTAAATGCTATTTTTGCCATGTTAAGGGTCACAAAAAGACCCAATGAGATGAGTACACCAAGAGTCATAAGAATAGATATGAAAATGTTGTGGGGAACCAAATGAGGGTCACACCTATGTGGATCCGAAAGGAGAAGGGCGACCAAACCAAGGGGACTTCTTCAGTTACAACAAAGTCAACACCTATTCCAAAGGTGTACATTTTGAAAAGAAGGGAAACCCTTGATTTGTCTCTTCACCCTACTATTATTCATCATGGAAGCATAAGTGGAGTTACTCCACCATTGATTGCATGGACTTTTTGATTGATTTTGTTTGTGTACAAATAAGAAGTCGCTTGTCAAGAAAGCGCAATTTTGGAACGAGTTTGATGTTTGATGGCTGGTAAGGCCGGAGGATTGTAAATATGTTATTAGTGCATATAGGAAGCAAGAGACGCGGAAGAAATTTTTATAACGATAAAAAGGTCACATCTGCGAGCTTCGACTGCTAGTTTCACCTCACAGCGACATCTCGCAGTGCATTTTGGAGATCATTTACGAGTAGAGACTGCGAGCATGAAGTCGCAGCTGGAGAGTAACAAGTAGCAGTATCTCCTGAGGTAATTATACGACATAGGTCTGCGAGTAAGAACTCGCAGAGGAAAAGAAAAGAAATCGCAGTCGATTCTGGAGGAGTCTCTTCGAGTGGCAACTGCGAGCATGAAGCCGTAGTTTACAAATCTGCTAGGAAGAGGTGCGAGTAAGAACTTGCAAAGAAAGAAGCATCTTATCCAAGGTAACTCTGTAACTAAATTTCTTTTCTCTTTAGTCTTCATAAATTTCTTACTTGATCTTTTTAATATTTTGTTTATCTCATGAAGGAAGTATATAATTTTAATTCTATAGGAGATATTATGACATTTAAATATTTTGCATAAAAAGAGAAAGATGAGTAAGATGTCAAGCTAAATAGAAAGATGATCAACTCTTGTGTGTTCTAAATATTTGCACTAATAATTTACTTACTTATATTAGTTTATGGTTGTACAAAGGTAATTGTGTAAGCACTTTTTTTTTATTCCAAGTGTTTTGTTTGCAGGAGAATGGAAGAATTTTTAGAAGAAGAGATGTCCGATTTTGAACAACTCTGCTGGATCGGAACATTTGTGAACAAGGTGATTGTCACAAAAATAGATGATTGGATCAAGACCTTAGTATGGGCAAATGGTTCAAATGCACTAGAAGAAAGCAATAAAGAAATTCCTATAAATGGATCAATTCCGAGCTCTAGTTCCACTCCAAAGTATGAATTGAAACCTCTACCATCTTCATTGAAGTATGTTTTTCTTAGGGAGAAGGAGTCACTACCAATGATTGTAGCATAAGACTTAAGTCCACCAGAGGAGGCAGAACTCATAGAAGTTTTGAGGCATTATAAGGGAGCAATTGGATGGAGTTTGGATGATCTAATGGGAATAAGTCTAACCACTTTCATTCATAAAATTCTTCTTGAAGAAGGGTCCAAGCTATCAATAGAAGCTCAACGAAGGCTCAACCAAATTATGAAGAAGGTGGTTAAGAAAGAAGTTCTCAAGTTATTAGAAAATTGTATCATCAATCCAATTTCGGATAGTAAGTGGATTAGTCTGATACATGTGGTGCCAAAGAAATCAGGTATTACGGTTGTACAAAATGAGGATAATGAGTTGGTACCTCAGAGAGCTCAAATTGGGTGGAGAGTCTGCATAGACTACCAAAAGCTTTACAATGCCACTCGCAATGATCATTACACTTTACCTTTTATAGATCAGATGTTGGAGCACCTTGCGGGACATAGCCATTATTGTTTCTTGGACGGCTATTCAGGATACAATCAAATAGCAATTGACCCGGAAGATCAAGAGAAGACTATATTCACATGTCAAATAGGGACATTTGCTTATCGACGTATGCCATTTGGTTTGTACAATGCACCCGGAACTTTTCAACGATGCATGACATCGATATTTTCAGACATGGTGGAAGGAGTTATAAAAGTCTTTATGGATGATTTCTCGGCAACAGAGAGCTCATTCAGTGATTATCTTTGCAACCTCATTTCAGTGTTAAGAAGATGTAATAAAGCTAATCTTCTATTGAATTAGGAGAAGAGCCACTTTATGGTGTGTCAAGGGATAATTTTAGGCACATAATTTCAAAGAGAGGAATAGAGGTAGATAAGGCGAAGATTGATGTGATGAAAAGTTTGCAGCCCCCTGGAACGGTGAGGGAAGTGCGTTCATTCTCGGGGCATGCCGGGTTTTATAGAAGATTCATTAGAGATTTCTCCAAGATTTCGAGACCCTTATGTAGGTTGTTGCAAAAAGATATCGACTTCGACTTCGACTTCAATGATAAATGCTTAGAAGCTTTGAGAAGCTTAAGACATTATTGACATCGGCACCGGTAATGAGACCACCGGATTGGAATCTACCCTTCGAATTTATGTGTGATGCATCAGATAATGCGATAAGGGCAGTGCTTAGGCAACGAGTAGAGAAGATTCCACACGCTATTTATTATGCATCTCGTACATTGAATAATGCTCAACTCAACTACTATACTATAGAAAATGAGTTGTTAGCAATAATTTTTGCCTTGGAGAAATTTAGGTCATATTTGATAGGGGCAGAGATAGTTGTATTCTGATCACTCGGCACTTTGGTATCTTCTTCAAAAGAAAGACGCCAAACTACGACTTTTTCGGTGGATACTTTTGTTACAAGAGTTTGATCTCGATTTTCGAGGAAAGAAAGGAAGCGAGAATATGGTGGCAGATCATTTAAGTAGGTTGATGTATGAATCCAAGCAAGAGGAAGACTCACTTCTTGGCCATTGCAAATGAAGAGCCATGGTATGCGGATATTGTCAACTTCTTGACAAACGAAATCATACAATCAAATTTGTCATACCAAAGCAAGAAATGGTTTAGATGGAAAGCAAGGCAGTACTTGTGGAATGACCCATATTTGTTCAAGCATGGAGCGGATCAGATTATTAGGCGGTGTATTCCGGAAGGTGAGCAGATGGACATTCTGAAGTTTTGTCATGAGTTGAGTTGTAGAGGCCATTTTGGCGCAAGAACCGCGGCTATGAAGGTTCTTCAAGCAGGTTTTTATTGAACTTCTATTTTTAAAGATTCCTATCATTTTTGCATTAATTGTGATAGATGCCAAAGGTCTGGGAATATTGGAAAGAGGAATGAGATGCCGCAATCGATTAATATGGCGGTAGAAATATTTGATTGTTGGGGAATCGACTTCATGGGACCATTCCCACCTTCAGAGGGCAACTTGTATATCTTTGTGGCAGTGGACTATGTGTCCAAGTGGGTAGAAGCAAAGACCACTAAAACAAATGATAGCAAGGTTGTTGTAAAGTTTGTGAAGGAACATATTTTCACAAGGTTCGAGACCCCTAGATGTATGATCAGTGATGGAGGAAGCCATTTTTGTAATAGAGTAATTGCCACATTGATGAAACAATACGATGTGAGGCACAAAGTGGTGACTTCATATCATCTTCAGACCTTGGGCCAAGTAAAAGTCAGTAATCGATATATCAAGCAAATTCTAGAGAAAACGGTCAAGCCACACCGAAGAGATTTGGCTTCCAAGTTGAATGATGCATTATGGGCATATATGATAGCATTCAAAACTCTAATTGGTATGACTCCATTCCGATTGATTTTTGGAAAGGCATGTCACCTACCGGTGGAATTAAAGCACCATAAGTATTCGGTGATTAAGTCATTCAACTTTGATTTAGACAAAGCAGGAGAGCAATAGAAGTTATAATTGAATGAACTTGAAGAACTTTGGGATGAAGTCTATGAGAATGCAAAGCTCTATAAGGAGAGATCAAAAAGAGTACATGACAAGATGATCATTTGAAAAGATTTGCTTCCAGGAATGTTGGCACTATTTTTCAATTCTCGGCTAAAGATGTTTCCGGGAAAGTTGAAGTCAAAATGGTTCGGTCCATATCGAATCAAGGAAGTTTTCCCCTATTGAGCAGTGGTTCTAGAAGATTTAAGGAATGGGGACACTTTCAAGGTCAATGGCCATAGAGTGAAGCCAGATTTACAAGGGATTGAAGAAGCAAGAGTGTTAGAGCAAATTGAACTTACGGAGCCGGAGAGCTCCAAGCAATGCTTGGTGGTAATCAATCCACCTAGGTGCACTCAATATTTGTATATAGCTAGTTAATTATTTAAATGTTATATTTTGTTCAGTCTAAGAGTGTGGTTGCATTGTGATTAGTCGATAAGATGTGTTTGTACATATATGATTACAATGTTTTTGAGGTTCGTACAACCAAACCCTCCAGCTCATGCCCATGTTCTTTATTGTTTAAAACATTGGGGGCAATGTTGAGTTTAGGTTTGGGAGTGTGGGCATAGTGTTAAGATTTGAGCCTTTCATGAACAAAAATAAATTTTTTGAATGTGATGTTTGAGTTGTTGAGTATTGTGCATTGCACTACTTTCTGAGTTTTGTATAACTTTTTATCAATCTATGATTGATCACACAAATTGAGTTACTCCCATTTCTCTTTATGACTTAGTGAAAGAGATTTTGTGCGAAATTGATAGGTTCAATAATGGAGGCTACCGAAGTGAGAATTTGTGCCCAATTTTTCTTATTTTTGAAGGTTTAATTCTATTCTTACAAACTGTGTTTTAAAATGTTCTATGCTTATGTTGATCTCATTAAGCATTATGCATATTAAATGCCATTGAACATGCATGTGGACTGCTTACTAAAATTTGTATTCCCCTGTTAGATAGACTTTTGAATATGATTTTAGGCAGTGTGTGCTCTTAATTTCCACATATCCAAATGAAAAGAAAATTGCAAAGGTCAAAACACAAGCCCTACCCACTAAATTCTTAAACACATTCCTTATCTCACAAAACATGAGAAATAGCTTGTACTTAGGCATTCTATGAGATTGTGCAAAGAAGGTGTTAATTGAAAATCGTCACCCGGATGAAAACTCCAATTAACAACTTTAAGAGGCCAAGATCTGGATGGATCCTGGCCGGAGAGGTATCAAGTTGTTCGATACCTAGCGGGGTTCTCGTCAAAGTAAATTTTTATTGATAATCACAAAACCCAAAATACATCCAGGGTTTCTTAATGGCTATGAAAAAAGTTAAGGACTGTTGATGGTGACACTCTCGTGCCTGTCGATAAGTATCCAAAAAAATAATTCCTCCCTCTTCTGTATGATAATATGATGTATATATAGGTCCCGTTTCTTGCCCTGCACTCTTATAATTTCGGTCTAGAGTTTCAGCAATTACCGGACCTTCCTTGGTGATAGGCGAGTATATCGTGGGATTGATCCCTAGAATCAAGTGATTCTTTATTTGGTGAGACTATTCTGGATTTGACTTCTTATTCAAATAGAACTCTTAAATGGTGGAAATGAGTCTGCTTCTGTACTGTGTAAACGATGGCGTTTCAATGTAGTTTTACACCTATCTTCTAGGTGCCTTAATGATTTCCCATCTTTTGGAGCTTCAGCCGCTTGGTTGACGGATTCTAGAAAGAACTAAGGAGGTTAGACTTACGGGATCGTGGTAATAGCATGTCCAGGTACCATGATACCGGTTGATGCTGTAGCAGGGTATCGAGATGATGTAGTATCGGGGTACTGGATCCGCCAGGTAGTGGGGTTCCTAGGATTCAGCCTTTGTTTTGTCAACCAGGAATCTTGGCATTCTCGACCCAGATCCGGATGGGCCGGCATTGGTTCAGGATACTCTGGTCCAGATCCTCTATTAGTAGTAGCTGGATCCTGTCTCGTTGCCCAGAATCGGGATGGAAAATTCTTCTTTGATCCCTCAACCATTTTTGGCGGTTAATAGAAGGGTAATGTCAAAAGAAGAAAAGAAATAAGTGCCAAAATAATTAAGCATTTGAAACCCGTGTTCAGTCATATATATATGTCACTCAAAACATAAGTGACATCTTAGCACAAGAAAAAGGAAGTGAAGCCTAAACGCTAAAATTGAAAAGTGTATGAGTCGTATTGGGGAAATCACAAATTGCCAAAGTACTACAATACAAAAAATCAGTATGGGCAATAATCAAAGTATACCAAAATCCATTTACCAATTGAAATCAAGAGAAGTCCTAATTGATCTTTAGGATGTCTAATTTGGGAATACTCATCGATGCATGCTCTTTCCACGTTCTTGGTTTTTCAACTCTTTCTTGAGATCCATGTTTAGAAATATGCTTCCATGAAAAATATATCATATGCGAATACATTCACACATAAATTCAATTTCGTATATGTTGATAAAGAGTGAGCCTAGGATTCTGAGAAAAAAATCGACTGAAATCCAATGAGGGTTAGAGTCAAGGCGAAATGTTTCCATGCATTCTAGTTCAGAGTTTTTGACACTTCGAAGTTAGAGTGTGGGATTCATTTGTCTGCAATTTCATATTGAATGACATTTTGTTATTTTCTACTCAGTATCTTTCGCACTGTTCTCTTCATTCACATATATCACAATAAATATCTTTTGAAACATTGGCTCTCGTAACCTTTTAGGATTTTTATTTTTGTTAATAGTTTTGCTCGAGGGCGAGCAAATGTTAGGTTTGGGGGTTTTGATAGCTCTAAATTTGTATATATTATGAGCATCTAATTCATCTCTTTTGCGTCCGTTTATCGGACATTTGTGTGTTTTAACTATCTCTTTAAGTCCTTTGCAGGTGTTATTGTTATTTTGGAGAAATTTAGGACTTGATGAAGAATATGGGAGAAAAAGAAGTTAGAATTGCATTTATGGTGCATTCTGCGAGATACACCTCATAGGATCATGTCGCGGATCATGTCCAGAAGACTCTGCCATTTCGAGATGCGACATCAGCCTAACAGAACTAAAATGCAAGTTAACACTGCGAGTTCCAACTCACAGACCAAGGTAGCAGCCAAACCTGATATTTTCCTGCGATAACCTACTGCGAGTTCCATGTAGCAGTTCAATTCCAGAAAAGATTGCGACACACGACTGTGAGTTACACCTCGCAAAGCCATCTTGCAGTTCAGATTCAGAAAAGACTGCAACTTGAGATTACGAGTTCATCCTCACAAAAAAATCACGCAGAGCAGTACCAGAAGACACTGCGAGCATAGACTGCCGTAGGGAAAAATACGAAATCGCAGCGGAAGCGAGACTAAAAAAAATTTAGTATCGTTTAAAATTTTTTCAATATTTGAACCTTAACGCTTTAATTAATTAAACATACATATATTCAAAAGATATCATACCTCTTGTTGCGTGATCCTATTGACTTAGCGTCGATGGTAAACCGCAAGATCTTCAAATCCGATCACGAACGTGAATCACCTAGGAGCGCGGTCTCCCTATTCTTTGAATTGTGTACCTGAGAATGGAAAAACGAAATCTTCTTTCTTGATCGTTAATCACAAAAACTCCAAGAGCCTAGAAAGATCATTCCGGTCACTTTTGAATTCACAATCGTTATGATTGAAACTCGCGTGAACCTAAATCGAAAGTGTGCAAAAAACCTTTTTATGTAAAGGCACACAAGTGCACTATCGAATTTACAACTATCTTTCTCTCTTCCTCTTGGCCGAATTCTCACTATGTTCTAGAGTTGGAATTTTTTTTTATTCAAAAGCAAGAGAATAAAAAATTCTTTCTCTAGAAAAAATAAACTTTTTTTTCTTCCTATCACTATTAATTCCGAAATTAATAATATATATATAGGTATACAAATCCTTTCCTAAAGAGGATTTACTTGGTGGGCAAGAATCCTATCTCTAGGTGGATTTACTTGGTGACAAAGAATCCTTTTTCAAAAAAAAGATTTATTTTTCCACATCAAGACTCTTAATCCAACTCAAATAGTGTATTTGTGATTATATTAAAGACTTCCTTATTTGATTAGATAAATAAAGAATTTATTTATCTACTTACCAAATTAAGTCTTTTATATTTATTATACTACTATAATAGTATACTACTAGGAAACATAATTCCTAGTCAGAAAAAAATTTTGATTTTTAATTAAATTATTAATTAATCAATTAATTAATTTCCATTTAATTAAACAATAAAATAAAATAATATTTTAGGCTATTATTATAGCCTTGCCGCCCACAAAAAAAAGGGCCAAATATTATTTTCTTATTTTATTTCATCCATTCAGGCTTTAAATAAAAACATACATGTGAACCATGCCCATTCTTACTAAAAGAAACAAGCACACATGCCACTCATTAATATATTAATATAATTTGAGCAGCCTATTAAATAAATAATGTGCAAATTATATTCTGAATATATTAAATACAATTCTAGATGGACCCATAAATTAGTTCGGTAGAATATATCAAGTGATCCATGCAAGTCCGTGTGGATTGGGGATCTTGGCGGGCTATCTAAATTTAAACTTCAATAGAGACATAACCAATCAACAAATGATTCACTTAGGTCCGATCTATTAATTTTAGCTCATTCCACTAAAGAGCTAAAATTGAACTCTTAAATAAAGATAGAATAAGAAGATGTTTCTCATTCATACCCTAGACAATCTTATTGGAGATAGTGTATCCTTGTGTATAATATCAGTAATCGCCAAGAGCTCATAGACCGCCTATAGCTCTCCTAGTTACCATATTTACTCATATGACCACGGTTTGAACTTGGATATTTTGACTTGTCCAGAAGCCATGTTTTCAATAGACATTATCGAAAACTCAACGTTGAGATTTAATATCCAATACCTCAAAATATCCATATGATAATATTATACTCTCATTCAATAAATTGAGCAACAATGTCCATATCTATAAATGAAGTCCTCTATCGATTAACAAATGAATACAACCAAACTATCGAGGATAGACTATGCTATATAATCGTACTCATTGATAGCTCAAATGATAACACTTGCAATCATAAGTCCATCATTTATCTCAAGATTAAAATAGACTCTCTGATTGTCCTCATAATGAAAAGACTTATATCTACTGACGGTTCTAGATAAAATATTTTATTGTGATCCCGTTCAATGCACCCAGTGCACTAAATTCTTTTACTTGAAGACCCTTTCGAAGATTTTAGACTCATAATAACTCATTTGATCCCACTCAAATGCCAGCAAAAGAATTCTACAACTTTATCAAGATAAAGGTGCCCAACCTTTAATTTAAGTTGTGAACGTTTATTCAAGACTAACTAAAGAATTGTGTCTAGCTCATACATATCCAGATGTACGAACAATTCTTCCTTTCTCATAGTCTTTTGACCTTATGATTATTTACTTTGACAATTATCATTATAAATGCTATAAGATTTTGTAAAACCATAAATCACTTTATTAATATGAAAAGATTATCAATTACAATATTACACTCTTGCTATTGAGCATAATCCTAATAACTACGACGTCCACGTCGCAGATCCAAGTCGTAGAGAAAACACAAATGAAGATCTGCGAGTTACAACCAGCAGAATGGAGTGGCAGATTTAACCGACCTAGCTGCGACATGGTACTGCGAGGTCCAAGTCGCAGATTCAACTCGCAGAAGCCATTCCATATAATCCTGCAAGTAGATTTCATCCATGACTTTTTCCCACTATATAAACACCTTTTTCTTTCAAGAAAAAGTGTGTGTGAAAAGAGAGAGCTTACAAGAACTTTGTAGCTAGAGTTAGAAATACCCTTTTCACAAATCACTTTTCTTTGATTTTGTATTTTAGTTTAAACACTTTAATTCTACATAGATTAGAATTAGAATCTTCTAAGTAGTGGTAAGTAAATCTACTATTTGTCAATCAAGCAAAGTATTATTGAGCAAGCAAGAGGACAGCATCAAGAACACCATGAGATTTCTTTATCTTTCTCTTTTCTTTACTTGTATTTATTTGATTATGAGTGGCTAAATCCTTTTTGTTGAGGATGTAATGATTATATATATATATATATATATGTGAACACCTTTAGTAATGATCTAGTCTATCTTTTATCTATTTTGAGTTTGCACTTGTGCTTAATATATTAACATGTTAATTGTTGGGTATGAACTTTACTTAACATCCAAGCATGAATTGTTGTGCATGAATTGTTGTTCTATCTCTTGGTTGACCAATTTTGAGTAGTTTGCACTTGAAACTCTTACATATATATGGTTTAAGACTAGAACTTGGGTTGTGAAATTTGTTATTAGTATATTGCATCATTACATCCTCAACATATCTTTAGAATCTTTAAACTTATCATTTACAAGCAATTTCTTATTAGCTTTAGGTGAATTATACTAGACCGACCACTAGAACACGTTCGAGTTCCTTATGGGAAGGAAACCCTTACTTGTGTCCGTTATACTCAACAATGATTCGTAAACTTGTGAAGGGTTAATTAGACTCGCGCATTCCATTCCATTTAATTTAGTTTCTAGAGTACCATTAGTTTTGAGGTACGATCAGAGTGCGTCACACTACATTATATTGTTTGTATTACTTAATTGAGTGCAAATTCCATTTATAGTTGTTCACCTCACATGCACATGGTCTTGGAAAGTGCTTTCTTGCTATTGTGTGTAGGTACGATGATCTACGAAGAGATTGAAGACCTTGAATACTTAGTATCTTAGGCCTCTCTTAATGTAACGTAGAATGATTTTTTGCTGACCAATAGCTTTGTTTTCTTTTGTGAGGATTATTTTTGTGAGTGGTTGTTTTTTTCATGAAATAGCCAAAGGGGGAGATTGTAAGGACCTCTATTTTTGATTGGCTTATTTCATGACAAACATCATTGAGATTACATTGTAATGGGTAGCTTAGGTCTTCATTATGACTCATCTTCAACAAGCTTCCAAGATCCCTAAATGCTTTAAGAGATGTAGTTTACTTGACTTGACTTTTTCGAAGAGATTTAGTTGCACACACTCACTAGCTTGCATTAGATATTATATCTTGCATTGTGTCTAAATTGATAACATGTTTTGCATGTTAATTATGCTTTCTTTTGTGTGAATTTCACTTACTTCACACTTGCACAACTTTCATATAAGTTAGATATTTTTTTTTGTGTTGGAAAGGGACTTTTTCCCTTGACCCTGGCTTAGACCGCTTGGTATGCACCTGTACATACCGCGGTCCCAACAGCAGTTGGTAACGGTGTGTTTCACGCGTCGGGCACGCGGTTGGTGTCCTTGCCTGTCCAACGGTTTCCACCGTATCTCTTTCCAGTGTGTGTGACGCGGTGTATACAGCGGTCTGGACACTTGCCCGAACTGCCATACACACTGTGGTCTGACGCATTTTTACAGCCTCTTTGCCAAAACGACGTCACTTTGTCAATGGCTTCTTATATATTCTCCTTCTCTTTCTCTTGGCCGACCTTGAGCTACGAAATTGATATCTTAGAGTGATAAAGTGTTCT
Organism: Dipteronia sinensis; assembly: GCA_033220585.1. Lineage (NCBI taxonomy): Eukaryota > Viridiplantae > Streptophyta > Magnoliopsida > Sapindales > Sapindaceae > Dipteronia > Dipteronia sinensis. The sequence continues at coordinate 59,767,175 of CM065636.1, read as the reverse complement.
TTAAGTGAGAGAAGCTTCAAGACTCCATCTTTACTCAACCAAACACCAACCCCATGTGCATCTAACATCTTTGAAGCATCATCTACTCATACGACTTCTTGATTTCACTTCTTTTTAAGTTGAACATGTCCTAGAACCTGTTGTTTGCATATTTATTCATATTTGCTTAGGATTAGCAATTACTTTATTGATTATTTGCATGTCCCTTTGATTAAGCATGTTTTTGAGTATGTTTGTGTTCTTGTTTATTGGTTGAGATTGCCCACTAATTGATAGCTAGAATTTAGGATCATTTTGGCATCTAGCTAAGTCTCTATGCTTTGCATTTAGACATTGTTGTTTAGGACTTATTGATTGCATTTAATGATTTCATTTATTGTCCTTGCCATGATTAATGACAACTCTTGTTGATTATCATTTATTTGATGACTAGATTTTAGTCTTGCATATCTATATCTAGTTAAGTCTTTATGAGCATTCATATAGATATTGATATCTAGGATTGCTTTTATTGCCATCATATAATCTCTAGATAAACATTTAGTGTTGCCTAGCATTATTTTCATGTTTGAATATTTTTACATATTCACATAGGTTGTTTATCTCTTCTTGAGAGTTAAGTCTTGTGACTACGGGTGTGTAGTGCACAAGCAATTTGATCTAGAATCACTATAAAAGGCATGCGGGTAGTAGTGGTGGGTTAGTGACCGAGAATGGTGTGAATAAAGGTCAACCTAGGTTGCAAACATTATTATATATAGTGGATTTGAGGACCGTATGTGGTTAGAAGGATAACCCGTGAGTTTTTCCCAGTTGGATGGTTTCTCACGTAAATCAATCGATGTGATATTTATTGTTTTCCTGACTTTAGATTATCGATTTATTGCTTGTTTTATTTGGTTAATTATTAAATATTGACTAATAAAGAAAAGTTGGTAATTAACTTGATTAAAACCTATTCAACCTCCCTCTAGGTTTGTGTATTTTCACCCGAAATAGGTCTGATTTTGCTGACGTGGCTGCACCTGACGTTTCACTCGCACACATAGTGTTTAGGAGAAATGAATGCAATGAATAAAATGCACACAAATGCAAGACACACAAATATAGCAAGGATCTCCTAAGTATGTCTAGGAACCCGCTCTGATACCAATTGAAAATATTATAAACGTGTGTCTAATAACCAACGGGGGGGAGGGTGAATAGGTTTTAATCAAGTTAATTACCAACTCTTCTTAATTAGTCAATATTAAAAAAATCACCCAATAAACAAACAATATAAAATCAAGTATAAATGCGAAAATTAAAAGACACTTGATTTTTTTACGTGGAAAACCTTCAACAAGGGAAAAACCACAGGCTATCCTTCTAGCCACACCGATCCTCAAATCCACTATTGTAATTATGTTTACAACCTAGGTTGACCTCTAGTCACACCATTCTCGGTCAATAACCCACCACTACTACCCAACGGGCCTTTATAGTGAATCCTTGATCACTTTGCTTGCCAACCACACCCTGGTTGCAAGACTTCACTTGCTTGTGCACTACACCTTGTAGTCACAAGACTTAACTCTCAAAGAAGAGATTAACAACCTAAGTGAATATATGAATATTTAAAATGCAAATAATGCTAGGTAATATTAAATGCTTATCTAGGAATTAAAGATGACACTAAGTAAAAATCCTATATATCAATGTCTATATGAATGCTCATAAAGACCAAACTAGATATAGATATGCAAGTCTAAAATATAGTCATCAAACAAAGCCATATCAACACATGTTGTCACATAAAATGGCCAGGACAATAAATGTAATTAACAAATGCAATCAATGAGTCCTAATTAGCTAGAGGGAAAATATGTCCTAAATATTAGCTATCACAATACAACAACCCAAACATCAACAAATATCTCAACATGTAATTAATATCTAAATCTAGATGCAAAGAATTTATAAATGAGATTTCTTGTTAAGCAAGAACACTAGAATGAGTGAAGATTGTGTTCTACTTACCAAGTCATGTATGTTGATGAAGACCCATGCAAGAACACATCCTAGATAAGGCTAGATAATGCTTGATTCATGAATGAATTATGGGTTTGGGTTTCGGAGAGTCAAGGAACAAAGCTTAAAGCTTTCTCTCTCTAAGGGTTGTTCTATCTCACAAAAATAGGTTCTTGAAGCTCTAAAAAAATGAATTAGGAGAGAAGAGAACATATATATATATAAGCCCTAGACAAAACTACGTCATTTTGAGAAAGTTTGCAAGAAGACAAGGCAAACGTGACGTAGTGCACGGGTGCCACTGCACGAGTATCTACCCGCGCAGTGACCCGCATACATGGGCCTTGCTGGTTCATGACCAGCGAACCCACTAGTGAACCAGGGATAAAAAAATGCCCCAAGACCAACTGCGTTGGTCTACTGTGCGGGTATGGACCTGAGCATGTACCCACACACGTGCACTTTGCTAGTTCCAGCCCAGCAAACAGACTAGCGAACCGGGATTCAAGAATCACACCAGGACAACTGCGCTGGTGGGTGCGTAGGTAGTGACCCGCGCACAAGGACCCTCATACATGGCCTATCAACGCAAGAGAAAAACAAGCACTTCAAGATGTGCGAGAGCGAATGCAACAACCACACTTAAATCTAAAAATAAAGTGCAAGTGTGATTGTGAAAGAATGCACACATGAGCAATCATGAAACAAATGCAAAACAATTTAAATGCATGTAAGTGTGTGAGTGTGCAACAATCAATGCATGTCAATACAAATGCATAAGATGTGAGTGTGTGCAACTAAATCTCTTCAAGAGTTAAGAACATGTGAGCTACCTCTCTTGAAGCTCTTTGGGATGACCGGAAGCATGTCTTCGAGAAAACCACACTTTGAGAACCTATGATACCCGTTACATAAACATCCCCAATGTGATTTGTCATGAAATAAGCCAATCATAAAAGTGAGGTTCTTATAGTCTTTTCTGGAGGATTTATGATCTCCGGTTCGTAGGTTGATGTGCTGGTATGAACCAGCTAAGTTCTGAAGCTTAGGAGTGTGCGGGTAGTGCACAAGTAAGGACCTGTTCACCTACCAGTGGAATGGAGCCTTCCTTCTTGCTTCTTTTAGCTTGTTTTTTGCCTGAATTCTCTTCTTTACTTCTCCAAGACCAGAATTGCACCTATTTCTGGCAAACCCAATAAAAGAGCTCATAAGATAGAAAAACATGCTCGAAAACAAGGCAAAGGACAAGGAATGAGGGCCAAAATATATAACAATTTGGCGCGATCAATATTAGAGGGGTGTACTCGAAGGAGGATGCGATGAGCGTTATGAGCTGAGAGCTAGGATGTAAGCTTGGTTGTGAGCTTGGGGGCATGGTAAGGCTTGGTTGTTTGGAGTTTGGGGTTTCGAGAGAGAATCTGGAGCATATGGTTATATAAATTTACTACATATTTGATCGTTTCTCTGTCGTCCTAATGGTCTGTGGTTTTTTCCTTGATTTAGGGTTTCCACATATATCTTGTATTCATGTGTGGTTGGTTTATTTTCTCTCATCGTATTTTTTTCTGCTAGTAGACGTTATTTGTTACTTTGGTAATTATTAGGCATGCGCTTCCACGTTAATCGATTTTTTCCAACAACTAGTACATTAGTAGTACTGGTGTTTGCTAACAAGCAGTGTCAAGCATGAAAATACTATAAAGCGTGTGTCTACTAACCTAGAGGGGGATGAATAGGTTTTAGTTGATTTATTACCAACTTTTCGACTTAATCAATTTTAATAATGCTACCCCATATTAGCAATCAACCAATCCAAAATAAACATGCGGAAAACAATAAAAAAAAACGCAAGGATTGATTTACGTGAGAAACCCTCCAACTGGGCAAAACTCACGGGCTATCCTTCTAGCCACACATGGTCCTCAAATCCACTATTTGAATGAAAATTTACAACCTAGGTTGACCTCAAGTCACATCTACTTGGTCACTAACCCTTTCACTCTACCCAATGGGCCTTTAATAGTGATCCAAGACCAACAAGCTTGTGCACTAATCCACTTAGTCACAAAGCTTAACAATCAATGAAGAGGTTAAGCAACCTATGTGAATATGTGATAATATTCTATCATACAATTAATGCTAAGCTACACTAAATGCTTATCTAAGGATTTAAAGATGTCAATGAGTGCAAATCCTAGATATCAATATCTAAATGCAAATGCATGAAGATTTAGCTAAAGAGCAAAATGGTCCTAAAAGATAGCTATCAATGAACATGCAATCTCAACCAACAAGCAAAGTCACAAACATACTCAAATCATGCTAAACAAATTAAACATGCAATTAATCAGCTACTAATTGCTAACCCTAGGTAAACTAAGAACTTAGAGATGAAACAAGAAGTTTTAGTTCATAGTTAATTACCTAGTCAAGAGAAGCATGAAGGCCCATGAAGAATAGATGCAAGAATGAAGCTAGATGCACATGGATATGAGTTTGGTTTAGTAAAAATGGTTTCTTGGGAGTCTCTCTCTCTAGAAAATCAATTTCTCATTATAACACCAATCTGAACTCCTTAAAACGAAATGGAGAGAAAATTATATATATATATATGAGGTCAAACTGAAGCTACGTCGTTTTGGAAAAGTTTACAAAAAGACAAGCAGAACAGACGTAGTGCGCGGGTCAATGTGCACGGGTAGGGTATCCGACCATGACCAGCGCATAAGACACTCTGGGCAAAATTAGCCCTTAGTGCATGAGTAGGATACCCGTGCACCACCCGTGCATTAACCTGTGCAGTAAACAAAACCGGGAGACATAAATTCAGTGCGCGGGTACCTGCGCGGGTAATGGACCCGCGCACAACCCGCACACTTGGAAAATCTGAGAAAAACAATCCCCGATGCACGGGTACCTGCACGAGTACGGTACCCGTGGAGACCCAGACCCGAGAAACCTAAAGGTCGATGCACGGGTGTTGCGCGGGTAAGGGACCCGCGCACAAGGACCCGCGCACACTCTCAGTCAACCACACACAAGCCAAAATGCAACACAATGGAGCACGTGTGAAGTGAAAAGAAATGCATACATGCAATGATCACAAGGACAGCTAAGGCATGCATGAAATGTATGTGTGTGCTACTAGTCTCTTCAAAGAAAGGTAAGCAAAAAGTATACCTTTAGAGCGCACTTGAGCTTGATCACGAACAAAGACGGCCTAAACTACCCTTACACATTTAAGCCCAAATATGTGGTTTGTCAACGAAATAAGCCAATCAAAAGGTGAGGAACTTACAAAGCACTTATAACACTATGAATCGCACGGCTACTGTTCTTATTGTAATTTTGATGCATTATTCTTTCTAGTTTAGTACAACTGTTATTCGAATAAAATAAAATAAAATACAAATGTTTTTGATCAAAGGCTTTTTTTTCAAGTTGTAACTTATTATTTGTATGTAGTTATCTTTTGTGGCTTGTTGTTTGTTCTTGTTAATATTTTTTTAATTGTTTATAACGTTGCATACAATCTAGCTAGGAATATTATTAATGGGAGATTTACTCCAATTAATAGTTTAATCAATTTCTTAAAATTGTTACTGTGTAACAATCACAAAAATCAGAGGCCAACTTGTTTACCACCAAAAAATTTGACTGTTAAGTTACAAGTAACCTTTGTGATATCGAAATTTAGTTGCTTTTAGGTTCATTAATGGTTTTGACTTGTATATATTCTTTGTTTTACTGGAAATTCGATCTAGACATATTTATCTATATATGAGAAATAGGCACACATATAGAGAAAAAATCAAGATGAACTCTCCCGCACAAGATAGTATATGGTCCGTCGGTTTTTTATTTTTTAAGGAAATTAATAATCAGATACCATTAGTTTATTTTGGAAGTTGGATTATCAGATGTATCACAATTGAAGTTGCAAATACAATATTTATTTCACTGATATATATATATATCAGTGTCTTGTATGTGGATCATTAGATTCAATTGTTTTGATCCAGTCAGCAGGGCCGTCTCCAGATATATTGTGGCCCGAGCGATTTTATGATATGAACAAAAATCGAGACCCTATAAAATTATTATCATTAACATAAAAATCAATGGTGATTTTTAGGGTTGATTTTTCTGGGTTTGGTTTCGAAGAGAAGATTTATGTGTTTATGGTGTTTTTTGGGTTGATTTATGGATTTGGAGAGAGAGAAGAGAAGTGATTTCTGGGTTTGTGGTGATTTTTGGGGTTGATTTTTCTGGGTTTATGGAGATTTCTACGTTTGGTTTCGAAGAGAAGAGATTTCTAGGTTTATATTGATTTTTGAATTGTTTTTTGGATTTGAAGAAAGAGAAGAGAATGGATTTTTGTTTGGATTTTGGTGTGGATGTTAGGGGGAGAGAAGAGAAGAGAAGGGTTTTTTTTTTACAGTTTTTTTATTGGATTCCTGGTGGTGGTGGGGTTCAGGTTTGTGGGAGATAAGTTGCTAGGAGTGATTGATTCAAATCGAGACTAGTGTTGTTGAATCTGGACTGGTGATGGTGTTGATAATGATATCTGGGTTTGATTTTGATTATTGATTTGGTGTTGATGATGATGATGATTTAATTTTTGTTTTCTTTTATGCTTTATGATTATTTTTTATGATGATGGTGGAGATCCATTTAAGAAAAAAAAATTAATTTTTTTTTAAAAATCGTATTCATTCACAATTATTGAAGGGCAACAATGTCTTTTAACATAAAATTTAACTTTTTGAATGGAAAATCTGACGATAGGGAGAAAATGACGAATAGGACAAACTACATTGGGAAAAATGGCCATTACTGAAACTATAAGGGTAAAGTGTCTAATATGACAAATTAAAGGAGAGAAAATGATTATATCCCATAATTAATTAACTATTTGGTTTTGTTTTAAATGATGGAGTCTCAGAATCACAATAACAAGTTTATTGGGCATGATGTTTTTTTGTTTAATTGTATTAGTTCATTGGGCCGAAAATGAATATATATATATATATATATATATATATATATAAAGCAACAAAAAGTTTGGAATTGGACCCTATTTAAAGATAACATACTAGGTTCTGAGGCCCCAAAGAAGAATTAAAAAATTGGGCCGGTTGGAGGCCCCAGCAAAATGCTGGGTTTGCTGCTCCCATGGGCCGGACCTGCCAGTCAGCATACACTTGTCAGTGTTTATCCATAATCTATGGTCAACACGCAATGCACTGATGTATTTTATACCGGTGCGTACTGAGGAGAAAATGACTATATATATATATATATATATTGCATGTAGACCATAAATTATGGATAAGTACTTGACAAATGCATGCAGACTGGGTCAAAACAATTGAATCTAATGATCCACATGCAAGGCACTGATATATATTTATCATTACGCACTGAGGAGAAAATTTTCATATATATAGTGGTGTAAATATGGGTCGGGCCTGGAGGGCCCGGCACGGCCGGCCTGCCAAGGATGGCGGGCCGTGCCTGGCACGGCCCCCATTCTTGGCACGTGCCGGGTCAGGGTTCCAGGCACGCCGTGCCAGGCCCAACGGTCGGCATGCCGGGCCGGCACGAGTGCCGACCGTTGGGCCCGCGGAAATATTTTTTATTTTTTTTATAAATATAAGTATATAACGGTTGTTTTTTTAAAAAAAAAATAACCGTTGGCTGACGTCTGACGTCAACGGTTATGTTTTTAAAAAAACTATAAAAATTACAATTTGCCCCCTCAACTCTTGTCTTTTATATTTTTACCCACTTTTCTAATTTTTCTATAAATACTCCCACACATTCCACTTTTCATTCACTTTCTCTAATTCTCTCAATCTCTCCATTCTCAAACTCTCTATACAATTTCAATTATTCTTAATTTCATTCTTACTCTCTCTCTCTACTATTCTACACAACTAATATATTATTATAATACTTTATTACTAATTTACTATTATATAACTATTATTCTCTAATCTCTCAACCAAGACACCAAAGTTCAAACTTCAAAGGTACATTTTTATTTAAGTGTTATATTTTAAATTTAATATGTTTGTTTAGTTAGTAAATTTATCATTTTATGTTTATATCAGTTATTAATTTTATTTATTTAGTAAATTTATCATTTTTATGTGTAGGGGTTAATTTTAATTTTTGTTTTTAGTAAATTAAACAATTTATTTTTAGTAGTTAATTTTAATATATTTTGTTAGTAAAATAATCATTTTATGTGTAGGAGTTAATTTTAATATATTGTTTTAGTAAAAAAAAATCATTTTTATGTGTAGGAGTTAATTTTAATATATTGTTTTAGTAAAATAATCATTTTATGTGTAGGAGTTAATTTTAATATATTTTTTAGTAAAATAATCATTTTATGTGTAGGAGTTAATTTTAATATATTTTTTTAGTAAAAAAATCATTTTATTTTTAGTAGTTAATTTTAATATATTTTGTTAGTAAAATAATCATTTTATGTGTAGGAGTTAATTTTAATATATTGTTTTAGTAAAAAAATCATTTTTATGTGTAGGAGTTAATTTTAATATATTTTTTTAGTAAAAAAATCATTTTATTTTTAGTAGTTAATTTTAATATATTTTGTTAGTAAAATAATCATTTTATGTGTAGGAGTTAATTTTAATATATTGTTTTAGTAAAAAAAATCATTTTTATGTGTAGGAGTTAATTTTAATATATTTTGTTAGTAAAATAATCATTTTATGTGTAGGAGTTAATTTTAATATATTTTTTTAGTAAAATAATCATTGTATGTGTATGAGTTAATTTTAATGACCTGAACTTTTTTTTTCTAGGAAATGGATCCTACCCATCCTTATTTTCCAGACGGTCTAAACATGCTGAAAGATGATTTTGATCTCTCCGGACCGGCAGAAACCGTAGCGGGACCTTCTGGTTCCGGCGCCACACCGACATCACGTACAAAATCTAAGAGGTTAACATCAGACGTATGGCAGTGTTTTGACGTAGTAGAAATGACACTTCCAGATGGTACGGTCGGCCCCAGAGCCAAATGTAAGTTTTGTCCTAAAAACTATACCACTACTAGGGGTGGAACCGGTCATTTGAAAAGGCATATGCTAAAATGCATGCCCAAACACGTACATGTACCCACTACAACCCAGACACAACTGCAACGGCACCCAGACGGGTGGGTTACGACGTGGCATTACGACGCCGCGCATGCTAGAGAATGTTTGGCACGGTACATTGCACAAACTGATCAACCTATTAATTTCGGTGACTGTGTTTTTTTTCAAGAATTTATCACATCTGCATTTTGCCCCCAAATGCAAATTGTTTCTAGAACCACCACTAGGAACGATTTGATAAAAATGTTTAAAACCCAACGAGATGACTTGACGGCTGAATTACAGCATCTAACTGTCTCAATTGCATTAACTTCCGATATTTGGAACGCATGTTCCAAACAGGACTATTTATGTGTCACAGGACGCTATTTAGACTCTAAATGTAGGATACAAAAAAAATTCTTGGTTTTCGTTCTATGGATTTTGCACATACCGCAGACAATATTTTTGCTGTCATTCTTTCTGTTTTAGAAACTTATGACATAACTCATCGCATCCTCTCTATCACATTAGATAATGCATCGGTAAATACTAAGTCTATTGCATTGTTTACTGAAAGAAACATCCCGCAAGCTGGGGGTTCTTTCTTCCACCAGCGTTGTGCATGTCATATCATAAATTTAGTTATACAGTCTGGTTTGAAGGAAGTAAGCAATCGTATAGAACGCATCAGAGATGCCATTTCTTGGATCGGTAGCTCTAATCCAAGATTTCAAGAATTTGGCAGACACTGTACATTAAACGGTCTACGACCCCGACGATTCCAAACTGATATGCCGGTAAGGTGGAACTCTACTTACTTAATGCTGAAAAATTATTTGGAATATGATACAACTATTTCAGGTTTTTATAACATGAAATTGGCCGAAAGTGGCTGTCCACCTGCTCAATCACTGACACCAGACGATTGGTATGTGGCAAAGATTTTTGTTGAATTTTTACAGGTTTTTTACAATGCCACTGTAACTCTTTCTGGGGTCTACTATCCCACATCTTCCCAGGCAATCCATCAGATTGTGGAAATGTCTGACATGTTAAACACTTATAGGGAAGATGACTTGCTTGGCGATGCAGTTATTGCCATGGAGACCAAGTTTAAAAAAGACTGGTCTGAAATGCCTTTCCTTTATGCCTTAGGTGTTATAGTAGATCCTAGAATTAAATTAGCTGGTTTAGAATATTTGCTTGAGTTTACTGGTAATAAATTGTCAATAGATTATTCCGACCAGATTACTGACATTCGAAACAAGTTGTTCGAAGTTGTTAGTATTTATGAGCGCAGGTTTGGCGGCGTTCACACGGAACCATCACCAGAACCGGACACACAACTGTTGCCGACAAGTTGGAGCATTCTCAAACGCCGGAAAAAAGACAAATCAGCAAGTTCTTCTTCTTCAACTACATGATCTGCTGCATCTTCTGGTGCCGAACTGAATAGGTTCCTTGAAGCACAGTTTGATGCCGACGAAAACACAGAGAATTTTGATCTGTTGTTATGGTGGAAGACCTATAGCTACAGGTATCCGGTCTTGTCACACTTAGCACGTGACATACTGGTTATCCCCGTGTCCACTGTGTCTTCAGAATAGGCATTCAGCACGAGTGAACGAATTATTGAACCAAGAAGAAATTGTTTGACTCCAGAGATGGTGGAGGTATTAATATGCGTTCGGGATTGGGAGCATGCTCGAAAGAGGATGTAAAATGAAACGGTAGACGAACAATTTATTCAAAATTTCTCCAATTTATATGTCGATGAGGGTTCCGGCAGTAACCAGATCCAGAACTAGGTTGTACATGTACATTTACTTGTAATATGATTGCACTCTTTTTCCCTTACCAAGTTTTTATCCCACTGGGTTTTCTTGGTAAGGTTTTTAATGAGGCAATCATGTAAATATGTAATACTGAAAGTCCGAAATAAATAAAGAATTCTTCATTTCATATTTTTATCTACTTTTTTTTCTTTCATGTTTTATCTTTATTTATTCTTTGAATTAATTCATTAAATAAAATTAAAAATGTATCTATAATCTATTATTAATTTATTATAAACATTTTTTTTATTATACTAAAATAATAATATGTAAAAAAATTAAAAAAAATATTAAAAATATAGGCCGGCTCATTTAGCCCGCCAAATTGGCCCACGTGCTGTGCCCCTATTTAGGAAAACGGGCCGGGGGGCCGTGCTGATGTGGGCCGGGCCGGCCCCCTTTTACACCACTAATTATATATATATATATATATATATATATATATACAATAATTTTCAAATAGTGCGCACTGATAGAATTATATAAGGACATTGAATGTGAGCCACTCATTTTACATATTTTGACTTGGCATGTATGCACTTGTCAAAACTCTTTTATAAATGAGTGGCTCACATTCAATGTCCTTATATAATTCTATCAGTGCGCAATGACAGGAAAATGACTGTATATATATATATATATATATATATATATATATATATATATATGGGCCATTCGACAGTTCAACGTTGCACGATGCAACGACTTGTGATCACATATGATTGCATCTGATCACATCGATATATAATGTTATCGCATATGAATTACTTATGATCACACAATTAAGTTGTGATCGCATGTTAGGACGTGTGATCACATATTAATTGATGTGCTCATACCCAAAAAGACAAGATCGCAGTCAAATTTTTTTATGTTGCACCATGCAACGTTGCATCCAAGAGCAACCCTCTACATATATATATATATATATATATATATATATATTAACTTTCAAGTGAGAGATCCCTTACTTTAATTTCGGTCCGTAATTTGATGAAATCACATCGATTTGTATGAATTTTGATATGAACTTTTTTGTGGATGAAAAATTCTTTAAAATCTATCTATAAATAAATTTTGAGAATTTTTCAAGCATTAGAACTATTGTTTTGAATTTTCCTATATATCTCCCATTTTCGATGCATTTATATTTAACAAAATCGGGATAAATAGTTCTAGTGCTTGAAAAATTCTCAAATTTTATTTATAGGTAGATTTCAATGAACTTATCATCCACAAAAAAATTCATATCAAATTTCATACAAATCAATGTGATTTCATCACGATGTGGACTGAAATTATGTTTAGTCTTCTATTTTGTATTTGAGATCTTATATATCTAGATAAATATGTAGTATCCAAAATCTATACAATAAATTCGTTGGGTTCGGCTCAATCCTTTCAGTAACATTACGGGATCTATCACTCAAAAGTTAATATATATATATATATATATATTGTTTATATGAGTTATAAAATACCATTGTTTTGTTCCATATCTACAAGCTTTTGAATATTTTCGGTTAAACAGTTACTTAATTATATAGTATTAGAGCTAGTTTTATATGGAACCCTGATTCAATTTCTTGTATGTAATTGCATTTGAATATTGAAAATGTTTCACTTAAAAAATGGGATGCAACAAGTAAAAATTTGAGTAAAAAGTTCTTTCTCTAGTGAGGAAGCGGAGTCATGGACATAATTGGTCAATAGAATGCATGATTGCACCATTTAGCAGATTCGGTTTTCATGAAATTAAACTCTTGAACAAAAAATTCTTCTCTACATTGCAGGTATAAAGCAGTTTTATGAGTAGAAGAGAGAAATAGAAACACTCTAGCTCACTGATTTGTTGAACAAAAGAAGAAGACGATTCAAACTTGTTTTAGAGATGTTGGCATAACTAGGATCAACTTTTGGGAGCTTGTTTATTGTATCTATAAAGTCAATGAAAGTCTATTCATTGTATATGGAAGTCCATCGATATCTTTAAAAGTCTTTTAAAATAAAAGTATTTCATATCAAAGTATATAAAAGTCAACAGAAATTCATGAACTCCATAGAAGACATGCATTCAAAAAAAAGGTTTTAGAAGTCTTTTGGTTGGAGGGAGAGAGAGTAGGAGAGATGGAGAGGATACCATCTATCATTCATGTTTTTTTGATATTGAAAAGAGAGTTGAATAGATGAATTGGTATATAATTTATAAAATTACTATATTACCCTTTTATAAATTGGGGGTAATAAAAAATTGAATGGTATTATTTTCATTTCCCTCCCATTATAGAGTTTAGAAATTAAATGGCACTAATTGGAAGTGGCTTTTCAACACTGTCTCCATTTTAAAAACTTATGTTTAAAAATCATCTATTATGGTGAACAGACAAAAATGCCCCCTACAATAACCTTCTTCACCATTTTGTTTTTTGTTTTTTTTTCAAAATCCTCCATCAATGGAGGTTGATTAAGAAGCTAAAAAAATATTAAAAAAAAATTGGAGGTCATTTCTTAAACTTTTCAAGCATTTCCGAGAGTTTTTGTATTATCCGAGACTTTATGAGTAAAAATGAAATTGCCCGAGACTTTTCATTTTTTTGCTTAGAAAGAATTCTTGGAAAATTTCATTTGTACCCAAAAAGTCTTGGAAATTACCAACAGTCTTGGAAATTACCAATAATCTCGGAATATTTCATTTTTACCTAAAAAATCTCGAACATTACCAAAAGTCTCGAAAATGCTTGAAAAGTCTCATAAAATACATGAAAGGTCTCGAAAAATTATGAAAAGTCTCGAAAAAATATGAAAAGTCTCGGAAAATACATGAAGAGTCTTGAAAAATTATGAAAAGTCTTAGAAAATACATTAAAATTCTCGAAAAATGATGAAAAGTCTCAGAAAATACCTGAAAAGTCTCGGACAAATATGACAAGTCTCGGAAAATACATGAAAAGTTTCGAAAATAAATAAAATTTTCTAAAAATTAAAATTTTCCAATTTTTTTTTTCATCTTCTTCTTCATCGACCTCTAATGGAAATCAATTTTGACCTCCAATAAATGTCGATTTTGACCTCAATGGAGGTCGAACAGATTTCCAATGGAGGTCGAACGACTTCAATCTCCATTGGAGGTCGATTACAACCTCCAATGGGGGTCTATTCTGTTAAATAGGCCTCTATGAAGAAGATGAAAGAATAAAATAAAAATACTAATAAAAATTGAAGAGTAAATAAAAAAAATAGAGTAAAGTGGTGATAAGTTATTAAAATAGTGATAGTCTTGAAACACCAACTTAAAAAAGTGACAAAAAACCCTTATTTCCTCCCCATTATACCCCTACTTTCTCATCTGCCCAATAATGGGAGGATTGCTCTTGGTGGACCCAGAAGGAAGAGAGATCCCTCATCTTCTCCTCTCCTATCTCCTGTCTCTCCAACCAAAGAATGGATTGGAGCTCTCCTCTCACCCCTCTCCCTCCAACCCTCTCCCTCCCTCCATCTTTCTCTCTTACCAAACAAAGCCTTAGTGTCATGATTTTTTTATCCGTTTTAATGTAATCATTCTTATAACCTGGGTTTGTATAATTTTCCCATAAAAAAAATGGGTATACAAATAATTTCTTTGGAGGCAATTTCTGCACCCTATATATAATACAACTTGAACTCATAACCTTAACATGCAGATAAGAGAGACTTATCACTGAACCACCTCAACTTATGTCAAATTTAACAAAAAAATTGATTTATTGGAAAAGGTTCAGTGAAATATCATATAACTTATACTCCAAGAGCTCTGCTCTGAGTTGCAACTTGACAAAGAAATTGAAAAGAGCTTTTAGCGATGCAAAAACTCATTTGATGAATAGAAAAATGGTACCACACATACACTTAAAAAAAGGACCATTTACAACTTGGGTTTATAACAAATACATACATGTAGTCATTCTTTAGTTTTCCTGTATATTATTTTTTTCATATGGATCTCAAATCTAATTCAACCTAGTCAAATGTGTTTTTATTTTTTAGAAGCATTGTGTTTTTGCAACCAACAGTAAGGTTGTCGAAGGAAATCGAAACAAGTTCATAATTAGACGAAAAAAAATGGATAAAAATCAAGCACCAATCAGACTGAAAAGTTACCAAGAACAAGATGATTAATAATTAATACAAATAATCGTGTTAATTGTTATTGTATGTATCATATACAAAGAATTTAGTAGCGTAGAAGGGTTGATCAATTTCAAAGAATTACAACCTCAAAACTCTTCTCAACTAAAATGAAAGAACTCAATGAATGATGCATCATAAGTTACATGTACACGAAAATTTTGTAACCCTAGAGACAGTTTCTATGTTCAAAATTATTTTTGTTACCGTGTTCATTTTGATGATTCGGTTTGTTTACACATGCAATCAGGCATAGGAAATGTGTACAGTGATGCACTGGGTTTCCTTAATTCACTTCCCTTCACGTCACTATGGCGAAGCATATCTTGCATCTGTCGCTTGAATTCATCCCATCTGCCAAACACAGATGACAAATATGTTACAACCAAAAATTGTTGTTTGTAATACTCAAAAACAATTTGGTCCGAATCTGCAAGAAAACAGAAAGTGAAAACCACAAAACAACACTTTAGAAAACCGGTTTTGGGAAATCGAGGCCCGTGTTTCACACGGTGTCCTTAAGACAATTTCGTCGTATAACACCGTATGTGTATAGCGATTGTCTCCCAGGATACAACGATTTAACAGTGATCATGCATAGCACAAACACTCTCGGCGAACTCAAATCAAGTCCGAACTTACCAAGAACTGAAACAGAGAAGAGACAGAGAAGCAAAAAACAATTGATTTCGTGATATGCAGTCTGTATTCAGAATGTGTTTTCTGATGAATAAATTAGGGTTTTAATAAAACCGAAATCAAGAGGATTGTTTAGGAAATACTTGTCAATTACGTTTTCAATGAAAAGGATATTAATTAAAAATCAATCTCCAAGAGATTTATTTCTAATTAATCACCGATTCTATTTACTTAGTGATCAAGTAAGTATCTAGAATCCAAAACGGAATTTCCTTATCATTATACGTTTAATTTAGGGAAAATTAAATTGAATTAATTCTTTCCATATCAATATAAACATTGACTTAGAAAAAATAATTTCCAAACAGTAGTAAAAGGTCGTTTCCTATGATAGCCCAATCGGAGCGGCATTCGTGTACGCGGGTCGCGCCCACACACAAGTCATACAATCTGAAGGTTCGGGGTCGAATATACATTGATCTTCCATTTTTTATAGAACTGATCAAACTCAATTAATGCTCTCAAAGCACTAGTTTGTCACAAATTTTCCAACAAAAATTACCTGCGTATGAAATTTGGAGACAAAACAAATTTGCCAACAAATTGGTTGCTAGTCAATATAAATTTATTCTGGTTTATAATCATTATTTGTAGAGGTTGCAAAATGATCAGAAAAAGGAACAGATGAAGCACAATTGATTTGAAAGAGTTGTCAATTAAAAAAATACACATTCTTTACCCAGCATGTGACGTTTCAATCGCCAAGTGAAAATCTACAAAAGGAACGAGTTGAACTGGTATGTACCTGATATCGGGGCTATCGAATAATAGTGCTAGTTTTCTCTTATCAGGTTTAATTGTCTTTGCATGTCCTCCATATAAATAGCGCCGATGACCCATCAAGAAGTGAGGAAAATTTCCCCCTTGTGTTGTGACAAATACTTCACTGTGAAGGCAAACCATATAATCGAGAGCAGCCAGTCTAGACGAGTGGCCCTACATCAAAAACTTTGGTTATTATAAAGATAGAAGACTTCTGGTTGGCAATGGCATTAACTTTTCTCCTTGTATGCTAACAAGTTAAAAAGTTTCCTAGCAGAAAAGAAATAGCAGATTTAAACCACTTAATAGAACTTAGAAACCTAAATGCTGGCTTATTTATGGTAATGATATCATACCTTAAATGCAACAAGTTCTTCCGGAGTAGCTAGAGTATCCTTTGTTTCTAAGCGTGGAAACATGTGTCTCAGAGGAGCCATATACTTTTCGGCTTTATAAATTTTTCCAGCTGCAACATATACTGAGGTGGTGTTATCAAAACCCATCCCCCTAAGCATCATTCCCACCTGCAGATTCAGTAACATGATTTATAAATCATTGATTACAGGTAAAAAGGAAACTAAGAATCAAAATGTGAACACGACAAGAGTATCTTGTGCTTCTGTAACAAGTAACCACAAAGTCAAGACAACTTATCACATATGTTGTTGTAGTTGGATACCTCCAGTGGAGTCAAAGGGCATTTCCCATCCACACGATTTGCACCTGGCCTTATTATTCTTCCCCTTTTCCTGAATTTTCCTCTCCAACTTCTTTCTCGAGCAATATCCATTTCACGTCTCTCTTCCTCCCCGCCATCATATTCACAGCATGAAAATGCAACCATATCCTTTAGAAAAGAGATAACTAACACTTAGAGAATAAAGATAATGGCTACAAAAAGAGAAATCATTAAAGTAAACAAACGGGTACCGTCTCAAAGCGAAGATGCACTGAAACATATTTCCCCCCAGTCTGAGAGCTGTTCTTAACCATCCGTTCAACCATTTTCTCTGCAAGAGTTCTTACGGGTTCAGAAAACCTCATTGTTTCAAAATTGACGAAGCATCTAAGTCCTTGAATATATGAAGGAACTCCGTGAGCCAGTCTGTTGGAGAAAGGTGCAATGCGTACAGCCCTGCATCATGAGAAAAAATATATGGTATAGTTCTCGAATAACTGTGCCACAAGACCGTGACTTAAGGATTAATTCCACACATATAATTCCAAGAGTACCATTAATTGCATGAACTCAAATATGTTTTTTCATATATATGGTTTGAGTATGAAAAATATTGTTTGAGTACGAAAAAAACATATTCCACACACAGTTCCTTTTTGTTTCTATTTTAATAAATATTCAAAAGTATCCAAAATCCAATATTTCAATTCCGATTCAAAGAAGATTTGATCCTAAAAATTATATGGTATGTTCAAAGAAAATTCTTTTAAAATTTGGCATTTCCTTGAAGACTATCCATATAAATTAATGAAGCTGACAGTTCATACCTCATCTGCACCAGCTTTGGCAGGACCTTTTGGAGATAATAGGTAGGGCTAGACCAAGCTTTAACTCTCAAATTCACAATGCTGCTTATATTGTTATCAAATCGTTCAAGTATATCCCCTGGAAGTTCTTTAACAACATTCACATTATTTCGAAGTGCATGGATGAAAAAATCTTCATCAAATATGTCCCCAAATTTGCTGCATGAGATCAAATTAGAAAGAAAAAATAAAACATCTAAGTGATTTCAAATATCTTGCAGCAAAAACAAGAAAGATAAAATACATTTATAATTTATATTGAGGAAACATGACTTCTAATGGACTTAATAAAAATAACAATGCAAATACATCATATATTATTTAACATTAGCAAGAACCGAACATCATTTCGGCCTTGATTTGGTCATACTTTGAAAAACTATTCCATATGGTATCATGAAATCATTGTTTTAGGAAGAATAAAATAGTAGTCAACGTAGACATTAACATTAAGGTTTGGAAAGGACTACCAGCTGCCTAAAACTTCACTTATCAAGTGGATCCATTATGTGAGAGTACAAAACTAAATCAGAACAAGCGATAGGAAATGAAGAAGAAATCAATTCTAAAAATAGGTTGACACAAGAAGCCATATATCTTTTTTTTCTTAAAAAAGAAAACTGTTATAATAAATATAAACCAGATCCCTCCCCACCCCTGTTACAAGAAACCATGCATGCTCGATCTTTAATTTATTTAAGAGATCAACTAAGATGTAACATTTTTTCATATGCAAGAATATGCATTTATGCACCCAGTGGACTCACTTTTTACTGATGTTTTAAAATACGTTTTAGTATCGAGGCGTAAGCCTCACAAAAGATTAAAAACACAAAATATATATATATATATATAAAGCACATAAAATTTCATAAAACAACCAAGAATCACATAATCACATTAATAATCATTAACAATCTATTTTATCCTATAAATATCAAGTTACAAAGCTAAATGTAAGATTTAGAACTTTACAAACAATCAATAACACGACATAATTCATAAAATAATTAACATGAAAATTTTCATACAAACAACAAAGATGTTCAAATTAGTTTCTAGGCTCTAGCAATCCCCAACTCAAACAAAACCAACTTCATAACATCATCAATGCTTTTTCATGTTAGGTTGTGAAGATTGAATTAGTTTTGTTGCGTTGTGCTACACTTGTGCCTCAGCATTTTTGTAAAAAACGCCTCAGAACGTTTTTTCAAACAATGGTTTTTACAAGTTAAAAATTCAGTATCTGCACAAAACCAATGGAACCGAGAAGCCTAAACAAATCAAATGATTGATTCTATTTTCTCCTCTTTGCAGTTCACTTTTTTGTTTCAAGGAATAGAAACTGATCACAGTCAGTATGATTTCACTTTTTCTTAAAAACCGAACCCATTTGGGTACTTATAAGGGTATTACAATTACAATTTTTTTTTAACTCTATTTTTCTTTTTCCTAATTTTGGATCAAGCAGACTAACAAACTAAAGAAACCTGCAGTTTATTTCTGACAATCTAATCATCTAAAAGACTGCAAATGCTAGTGGGAGTTGGCCATGTGGGGATAATTCTGGTTTCCTCTTGACTACAATGGTTTTTCCATTGTTCTTTCTACACCAGACCAGACCAGAATTGCTATCGGAACTTTAAGTGCATTAATCAGCATAACCCCTGACAGCAATATGTTCACGGAGATGAAAGGAAAACACATATCACAACGTTAGTTAGTTAAAACAAGAATAGCAGGATCAGTATCAGCAGCAACTAAAAAAGCACCTACAATAATCACCTGGAATCTCGCCAAACACTATTTAAATGAAAAATCGGAATGACAAGAGTTGCATTAAGTAGTCCTGCAACTGCCACTGCATCACATATCTGTACTAAGAAAACCCAAAAAATAAAGTTAACAAAAAAAATTTGACTTAAAAAGACAAACTTTTTCTTAGAGGCCTAGTTGACAACCCTATAAAGGCATAGTTGCCAACTATGTCTGTGGCATTTGCATTCAACATCTGACATAGTCATACATCCACATGCACAACCATTTGCAATTGATATTATTTTATTCTATTTACCCAAAATAAAGGGGAAAAGGAGATCAATAAAAAGGGGAGGGATGAGAGAGAGTGAGAGAAAGTCTGTCAGCATAGTGTAGAAAAAATGTATTCATATGAAGGATTCTTGCTTTTTACTATCAACAAGGATCAACTATAATGAGTCGTCAAGTCAAATGCCAAAGGTGCAGATATGAATACTCAAATATATTTAAGGCAATGATATTGAATTTTCAATAACATTATAATCAGAACTCAGTCACAAGTCTAGACCCAAAATGTTAAACTTTGTGAGGCCAAATAGATGTTGAGAGTGGAGATTTCATCATACATAAGTTTAGACATATTTATTGGAATCAAATGCACATGCACTATCCCTTGTCTTAAACATATAATGGTGAATAAGCACTTGCCCAGGAAAACTCCTTTAGGAGACAAAGCTACTCAAGAGATACTCTACAGGAGATCAGAGACTCTCAGAAGTATAGTGAGCAAGAAAGCAATAAATATCTAGTGTCATGTCAACAATGGGAAATCGACAAGAAGACCAACAGAATAGAGAGAATGCACACGAGGATTAATGGTGACAGCCTGCTAACATGGAAAGGAGGACATCCCACCTTGTGGCGTGGACCCAAGAATCGCGGTTGGTATGGCTCCCTCCAAATCAGACATGCTAAAAACAACTCTTCAATCCACTGGTGCCAAATAGAGATATTTCCAGGACCACCACTGTAATGAGGACGCATTACTAATGATCGACAATCGAAACATAGCATTTGGGGATCTAACTTTGGTGACAACGCCCTACTAGATGAAGGAGCATGCAATTGACAAGGAGATAAGATATTCACCTATTGGTACACATTTAATAAGTTCACTCTTTCTTCTTACCCACACACTCTCACCATTGTTATTTCTTACACAGTTACATTGTTTTGCATGCTCCTTCAGCTAATAAGGAGTGGTCATCCAGGTTTAGTCCCCACCTACTGACCTACAGTAATTGGATTGCCAACTGATGGCCACACGTTCTCATTACAGTGGTAGACCTCACCTTCCCATGGAAATATCTCCATGTGGTATCAGCTAATAGGAGGGTGGTCCATATCAATTGAGGTATGAGGAGATCCATACCAGACCGTGATTCCTGAAACCATGCCACAAGGTGGGTTGTCCTCCCTTCCACGTTAGCATGTTGCCTTTAGCAATCCTCAGTTCCTCACATGCTCCCTCCCTTCTTGATAGCCTCTTAGTCATTTTCCTTAGTTGACACTGCATTAAATATTTGTCGTTTTCTTGTCCATTAGTCTACCACTGAATGTCTTGCATCTCTTGAAGAATATCACTGGGAGAAATTATCTCTTGAACAGTTTTGGGCTCTTGAAGAAGTTCTCCTGTGCAGATGCTCCATTTGGGTGAAATTTAATCATTAACAATCGCTAATGCACAACTTTCAATCCAGCTTGCATTAAGAGGAGTAGTATTGAGAATTCACTACTATACACACAAGCATCTTGCACTTTCTTTTTGAGTGCTAAAAGCAAGAGATCAATTTCGTTCGATGAACTAGAACATACCGATAAGCGCTGCTGGTTCAACCCTCCATTAGCTTCAATTATAAGAAAACCATTAGACTTTGGCAATTCTGTGAACAATCAAAGCATAGAAACAATAGTTAGCTTCTAAGAGTCTTAAGGATGATAAAGTGCTTACATCATTGATATTGTTGTTTAGAAGATATAAAACATCAATAACATATACATTAGAATTTATAATCATGTAGGGGCAGATCACGAAGTTAAAAATTCCTGCATATTAAGATAAGTTAGAGAGCTATAAGTTGAATTATTAGGTCTTTAACTGATTTAGGTTAAAAGATATCATGTAAGATTCCCAACTCTAGTGATTGAAGGGATCATAATCTTTTCAGGATAAGAGTCAATTCTCAAATGTGCCTCTATAATTCTAGATTTATTAGAATTGATTAATGGATATTGAGTCATTTGGTTCTTTATTGAAGGCATGGATATTTCATCTCTTTTAATCTTCACTTATCTAACATTTGTTCTCCTTTAGTTCTTCTTACTTGATCTTTTCCTCACAGTTTAATGTTTATGCCTTCACAGAAACTAATCACTTCATAATTCTACATCTTTCATCAAATCCAACTGAAACCTCAAATGCTGCATCCCTTTTTCTACACATCTAAATTCCAAAATCACCAATTTGCAACCGTCCTACATCAACGGCATCACAATCTTTAACGAAAAAATTTCAATAATATAATATGTACTACATAGACCTAAGCATTAGTACTATAAGAAAGCTCAAAGTGTAGTGTGACACATATCATACAGATGAAGCGGTACCAACTCACAACATGAAAAGTGAGAATCTTATCTATCAATAAATTGAAACTAACTGCTGTCATATAACTTCAATTCTTGTCCATAGAGTTCAAACCTGCTTTAGAAATACTGTCGTTGGCACAGGGCTTCCAACCTTGATGGACTTTTGAGTTCCATGCCATCATCAACTGCATGATTTCCATTTGAGTATTTTGTCAGTCAATTGTAGTTAACTGTACACATTAGAAAGTAATTTGAGGAACTACATTATAAGGCATGCTAAAAAAGGCTATATATCAAACTTGATTTGTCTACTCTGCAATACGAGTTTTCACATCTTTCTGTGAATTCTATATGGTCATCAACATGTTTTCACAGCTAGCAACCAGCCTAAAATCCGAAAATCCCTATTCGCATACTCTACCATGCATAAGGAGGTAAGAAAACATTACCAATTCAAGCACATACCTCTAGCAAAAGGGTGATACATTCATTGTACCGAATTCGAGGATCATACATACAATCATCTGAACTCAAACAGCAGTAAACAACATTCAAGACGATCTAAACTAGTCATAAAAAAAATACTCTACAGATGAAGGGAATCTAATGACTTTGCTAGTACAATGTATTCAAACACAGAGCAGTAAACAAGAGAGTACCGCATTGTGGGTGGCATTAGCCTCCATGAAGGGCCATAGTTTCTGGAAAAGCTGAGGACTTGTATACAGAGAGCCAGGTGGTGGCGTGCGCTTGTGCACAACAACAACACTCTTCAAATCTACAACATCGAATCCCAACGAGCCCATGTACAACAACATTCCCGATATATACAACAAAGGAGCCAACAGCAACACTCCCTTTCGCTTGAAAACTACTGAAATCACAACAAGCACCAGCCTCTCCACCAGATTCTGCTGCTTTCCCCACCGCCCACCACCAAACCCAGTGTTCTTGTTGCGGCCGTGGCGTAACCGCGGCGACGACGGTGGAGAAGAAGAAGCCCCCGTCGCGGTGGCGCTGACGGAGCGGACTGTTCCCAGACGACTGAGTCCGTGCATTTGTATTAACTTCAAAAAGTTAAAAGATCTAAAAACAAAAAATCAACTAAAGACACTATTTTATTTGTAATGGGTACATGGTAATTTGCACCAAATCAAATTTTATGAAACTGGGTTTCTTCTTCTTCAAGTACAGTTATTACAGAAGCAGAGAGGGATGTATGGGTTCTCTGCAGTTGTGTTGTGGGTTTTCAAAGAGGGAGATGTCTCCTTCAGTCACGTATAGTGTTTACAGTCTATGTTAGAGTTAGAGTTAGAGTGAGTTGAGAAATTGAATGGTGTGAAAGTGGGACCTTTCGCCGACAAACAGCATTAGGACATTTCGCCGACAAAGATGAATAGTAGTAATTAGTAAAAGGGAAAATTACACAAACATACCCCAACTTTAACGCATATATGAGGTCTAATCCAGTTTTACAAAACATACAAGAACATACCCTTGACTTAGGGGTTGACCGTTAAATCTAACAGTGATATAAAAGTTTAGAAAAATTACACAAACATACCCCGACTTTAACACATATATGAGGCATAATCCAGTTTTGCAAAAAATACAAGAACATACCCTTGACTTAGGGGTTGACCGTTAAATCTAACGGTGATATAAACTTTTATCTTAAAAATACCAAAATACCCTTCTGCTAATATTTTTTTTATAAAAAAATCAATAGATCTCCATGATCATCATCGAGACTCCAGATCTCCAATTGAGATCACCCATTAAACATGATGTTTTTCTCAATCAATTAATTAAATCTCCACTCAAGACAAAACCAACAACCAAAACTCTCAAAAATAAAACTAAATTCCACTTCACTCAATGGAAAACCCCCTAGCAAAGACCAGCAAAAGACCCAAAAACAGAAACAACCAAAACTCTCAAAGTCACTAGATCTCCAATGGAGAGATTTGGTTTTACTTCTTTTAAAAAAAAAGATTTGGTTTAGTTAATCAAAATAATAATTATTAAAAAAAATCACCAAATCTCCTATTATCCATTCCAACGGATATTTGGTTTGGTTAATAAAAAATAATTATTAAAAAAAATAACATTGCCAGATTCTGGTTATTTTTTCTAAAAGAAAACAACATCACTAGAAAATGAGATCTGGTTCAACTTGGATGATATCTTTTCATCTCCAAAAAAAAATATCAAAAAATTTAATTCAATTTCTCCAACTCAAAGATAATACCAAAATAAATATTGAAAAGGAAAAAACTCAAAAGAAATTAAGAATCCATTGGAGAGAACTCTTCAAACCACCAAACCATTACCGTCATCGCCACCGGCCATTCCTCGTGCACCGCCGCCGCAGTCTTCTTCGCATTTCTCTCCATCTCCTATTCTCACCATGGCAAGCTCATCTACTCGATATTTGGAGGAGATTTGTTTCAATTTCCTAAAAAATATAGAGGAGATCGAACTGATGACTGATCCCCTCTATATTTTGAAGGAAACAAACATATTTGGCTTTGAAAAGGGGTCATAGAAATTTTTTTAATTTTTAATTTTTTAATCAATTAGAAAATGACAATACTACCCTTCAATGGTTGAAAATACACTCTTAATGTGTGTCTAACAACCTAGAGGGGGGGGTGAATGGGTTGTTAATCGATTATTACCAACTTTTTCGATTAGTCAATATTAAACAAATAACCCAATTAAATCAAACATACAAAATCAAGTGTAAAGTGCGGAATAATAAATAACACTTGATTTTTACGTGGAAACCCTTAAACAAAGGGAAAAACCACGGGCTATCCTTCTAGCCACACACGATCCTCAAATCCACTATATGAGTAAAACGTTACACCCTCAAGTGATACTCGGACTCTCACTCTAGATAACCTCAGGCTATGGACACTACCACTCGCCACTCTTGGTTCAATCCCTAGTGATATCCACTGATACACTACTATCGGCGTGAGCACCTCCTACTCTACCCGCAGGCCTTTTACAATGGATTCTTGACCAATGCTTGCCAACCACAACTTGGTTGCAAGACTACAATGCTTGTGCAACTTCACCCCGAAGCCACAAGACTTTGACTCAATGAAGAGTATAGAGTCTAAGTGAACAATCAATGAATGCTCAACACAATATATGTTAGACCAAACATACAATGCTTAACTAGATGTAGATAATGCAATACAACATCCTAGTTATCAAATAATGCCTACATGTACACACATGAGGTCTCAATTAGTTGTAGAGAAATTCTAACAACCTAATTGTCAATTAAATTCACATAAACATTCATAAACTTGACTAGATGCACAAAGTCAACCTAATCATCAATTAAGCATACATGAATATTTATGGATTAGCTATTTAGGCATATATGACCTAATAATGCAAGCTATCACAAACAAACACAATCAAATATTCATGAACATTAACTAGTTGATTAAAACACAATTTCTCAACCTAGTTATCAATTAATCACACATGAATATTTATGACCTAGCTTTTAGGCAAAAATGACCTAATCAATTAAGCTATCAAAATACAAACCCAATCATGTTATCAAGACTCATAAATATGCAATAGAGTAGAGTCTAGGTATTTAATCATGCAATAAATACCTAATCTAGAGTAAGAAGAACAATAAATGATATTCAAAGAAGTTCTTGCTTACCTAGTCATGAAACAATGAAGACCCATGCTCAAATGATGTTGAATGATGCAAGATGGAGATGGGTTTTGGGTTTGGAGAGTCAAAGAAGCTTTCTTGAAGCTTTCTCTCTCTAGGAGCTCTAACCTCTCTCTAGAATTGATTTTCTGAGCTCTTTTACGGCCAAGAAGAGAAGAGGAAGAATATATATGAAGCCCTAGATCAAACTACATCGTTTTGAACTTGGGAACCAGAATCCCGTCAAAACCGCTTGCTAGACCGCGGCACAGGTAAGTGTCCAGACCGCTGTACATACAGCAGTGCACCGTCTGGACTACACCGCGGTTGGGACCGCTGTGCGTGCAAGTGCACAGGTCACGGTCCACATCGCGCATGACGCACTGGAGAATACCGCTCCGTGCGCCGCGGTGCAAGCAACGCCTGCCGAGCGGTCTAGGCCGCGCCAAAGGGAAAAATCCCTTTTTAACACTCAAGATAAAAGTCAATCTTACATGAATGTTGTGCAAGTGTGAAGAGAGTGGGATGCACACAATGAAGCACAATTAACATGTCAAACATGTTATCAACTAAGATACAATGCAAGATATGATATCTAATGTAAGCTAGTGAGTGTTTTAGAAAAGGATGCACACTTATACAAACAATAAAGAACACAAATGCAAGATAAACAAAACATGCATGAAGTGTGTGTGTGCACCTAAACTCTTCAAGAGACAAAGTCAAGTGAATATACCTTTTGCTCTTGAAGTCATGGAGATGCTTGGAAGCTTGCCAATACGGACCTAAGCTACCCATTACACAATCATCCCCAATGTGGTGGTTTGTCATGAAATAAGCCAATCATAAAATCGAGGTCCTTACAATCTCCCTCTTTGGCTATTTCATGACAAAACAACCACTCACAAATATTCCTCACAAAATAAAATAGAGCTATTGTCCATAATCACTTCTACAATACAAAAGAGATTCCTAGAATCTAAATATTCAATATCTTCTATCTTCTTGTAGAGTCATCAATGTACCTACACACAATAGCAAGAAGCACTTTCCAAGAACAAGTGCAAGTGAGGTGAACAAATAAAAACAAGCATTGCACTCAATAACAAATAAAGCAATACAAAGAATGCATGTGCAATGCTCCCCCTAAAAGGTTACTCTCCCTCATGATTTTTCCCCCAAAGCATAGCATAAACAATGCTCCCCTTATATCTCTCACTCCCCCTATTTCTCTCAAGACTTCTCCCCCTTTTTGTCATGAGATAGGCAAAGGAGCTCCCCCTATCGGGTTGCTTTAGCAAAGAGAGCTATTCGCACAACAACATTGCATAATCATATACACAAACTTTATGCAACTTAAATAATTGAGAGAGATTCAAGGAGATTATATTAAAAAAAATGTGTGCGTGTGAAAGGTTGCTTAGCATGTAATACAAAATACTATTATTCTCATGCATAAAAATCAATCAAAGCAACACTCAACAGGATTTCCAATTGAAGTCAAACCAATTAAGACCCTGTTGTTATGATAAGAAGATATATATCCAAGCATTTGTGTGCAAGTGTACTAATCACAGCAAAAGTATATCATCTTTTCTTCATTGCAAGATACATCATCAATCAACAATTTTGATGTCAAAAATAAGCAATGCAACACTACACATAACAGTCATATAACAACATTTTCTGTTTTTCTCCTTTTTCTGTTTTTCTCCATATTCCTAGCAAGCATGTATTTCTGTTTATCATGCTAATGTAACTCTCTTGATGGCTTTCACTCGGTTTCAAATGAGTAGCCTTTTCCAACATTGGGCGGCTCCACGTCATATTGCCAGTAGCCCTTTTCAAGAGAGAGCTTAAGAATGCATATCTAGGAATCATGAACATGGAGAATAATTTGAGGTCAATCAAATGTACTAACAAGTAGAACATTCCTCGAAAAGATAAGCAT
Organism: Dipteronia sinensis; assembly: GCA_033220585.1. Lineage (NCBI taxonomy): Eukaryota > Viridiplantae > Streptophyta > Magnoliopsida > Sapindales > Sapindaceae > Dipteronia > Dipteronia sinensis. Next base: position 59,738,993 of record CM065636.1, on the reverse strand, counting down.
GCTCAAGCAATAATAGAAGTCATGCATTATCATACAAAGCAACCGTGCAATGGTGTAATCAAAAACATTATACAATTATTAATCAATGTTATTCACCAAGCACACTCAAGCAATCATAAAAGAGCATAAAATAAGCCAACTTTTTGCATATAGCAAATCATGCAAGATCGCTCTCTTTGCTTGAGCTCCCCTCATGGGGTCAATATCAACCAAGTCAATGGGAGACATGAGCTCCTATAGATCTATCAAGTCCAATGGACTTAACTGCATCTACGGGAGTCACATGGGCACTAAGGCAAGCGGGTTCATTCTTTCTAACCCACCTAGGTTCCACTTTAACATTTTTAGTGGTCATAGACATGTTTCTAGGTTCCCTAGGTTTATGCAAACTTGCCCTATTTATCAACCGTTTTTCTTTCATGCTCTTTAATCTACACCTCTCAATATATTTAAAGCAATTTGGTCTTAAGTGACCAATCATACCACAAAAATGACAAGTAAGTACAAAGTAAGGATTTATACCATAGCATTGTGATCTCATCGAGGCATCGCCATGTTGATGAGGTTGTCTTTGATGGTGCATCGGTTTGCTTCTCCTAGGAGCTTGAGCCGATTGGTGGCACCTTTGTGGTTTTGCTTGTTGAGGTGGTTGAGCCGGTTGATCATGCCTTCTTGGTTTAGCATGCCACTTATGGTCACCTCCTTTCTTGATGGTTGACTTGTTGACGGAGGTGGTTGGCTTCTCAAGGAATTGTCCTTTCTTCTTGGATTGCCTAGGCTTTGGTTGGGATGCCAAGGATTGTGTGGACTTTCCTTGAGTGGAAGATTGCTTGGATGAAGCTTTGTTCTTGCCTTGAGCTTGAGGTTGTTTAATCTTGGCCTTTTTTAGTTTTTCAAGACACCTCATCTTTCTTTCTTTGATAATCTTCAAGGAATTATCTTTGATGGCAAGTTCATCCTTCATTGCCTTTATCCTTTGGTGGCAATCTTCAATCTCCTTTTCGTACTTGGACACATCAATCATGTCCGTCTTCGAGGAGTCATCTAACTTAGCCTTTAATTGAAGATTATCCTTTTCCAATCTAAGGATATCATTTTCTCTCTCCTTCAAGGACTTTTGAAGAAAGTCAATGAACTCTTGGTTATGCACCATGTTGTCACAAGAGTTCTCGGAGCATGAGCCATCACAATCAAGGCTTCTCCCACTTGTGCTTGTGAGAGTCATATCATCAAGGCTTGTTTCACTCAAGTATGCTCCTATTCGGTTTCCAAGTTCAAGGCCACCCATCTTGAAATCTTCAAGTGATAAACATTTGGTGATGGCTTGAGTTTCTTCATGGTAGGAACCCGGAAATGCGAAGTAGTTGATCTCACTAGCAACCGAGCTTGTGGAGCACTCTTCAACTACTTCAACTTCGCTATCACTCCGAGTAGCGATCATAGTTTCTCCTCCCTTCTTGTACTTCAAGTTACCACACATGGAGGCAAGGTGGCAAACTCCACCACACTCAAGGCAAGGGTCATCTTTCCTTGACTTTTTCTTTTCCTCCTTCACCTTGGAGGTCATGCCCTTCTTTTGAGATTTTGTAAATCTCTTAAATCTCTCTACCATGAGAGTCATCTCCTCATCGGAGTCATATATCTCCCTCTCAACTTTGGAGGTCAAATCACCCTCTATCATCTCAATGCCACTCATAGTGTTTAGGGAATGAGATGAATGCAAATGAATGCGATGATCAAAAGGCACACAAATGCAAGACACACAATCACGAGTAAGGATCACCTAAGTATGTCTAGGAACCCGCTCTGATACCAATTGAAAATACACTCTTAATGTGTGTCTAACAACCTAGAGGGGGGGGGGGTGAATGGGTTGTTAATCGATTATTACCAACTTTTTCGATTAGTCAATATTAAACAAATAACCCAATTAAATCAAACATACAAAATCAAGTGTAAAGTGCGGAATAATAAATAACACTTGATTTTTACGTGGAAACCCTTAAACAAAGGGAAAAACCACGGGGCTATCCTTCTAGCCACACACGATCCTCAAATCCACTATATGAGTAAAACGTTACACCCTCAAGTGATACTCGGACTCTCACTCTAGATAACCTCAGGCTATGGACACTACCACTCGCCACTCTTGGTTCAATTCCTAGTGATATCCACTGATACACTACTATCGGCGTGAGTACCTCCTACTCTACCCGCGGGCCTCTTACAATGGATTCTTGACCAATGCTTGCCAACCACAACTTGGTTGCAAGACTACAATGCTTGTGCAACTTCACCCCGAAGCCACAAGACTTTGACTCAATGAAGAGTATAGAGTCTAAGTGAACAATCAATGAATGCTCAACACAATATATGTTAGACCAAACATACAATGCTTAACTAGATGTAGATAATGCAATACAACATCCTAGTTATCAAATAATGCCTACATGTACACACATGAGGTCTCAATTAGTTGTAGAAAAATTCTAACAACCTAATTGTGAATTAAATTCACATAAACATTCATAAACTTGACTAGATGCACAAAGTCAACCTAATCATCAATTAAGCATACATGAATATTTATGGATTAGCTATTTAGGCATATATGACCTAATAATGCAAGCTATCACAAACAAACACAATCAAATATTCATGAACATTAACTAGTTGATTAAAACACAATTTCTCAACCTAGTTATCAATTAATCACACATGAATATTTATGACCTAGCTTTTAGGCAAAAATGACCTAATCAATTAAGCTATCAAAATACAAACCCAATCATGTTATCAAGACTCATAAATATGCAATAGAGTAGAGTCTAGGTATTTAATCATGCAATAAATACCTAATCTAGAGTAAGAAGAACAATAAATGATATTCAAAGAAGTTCTTGCTTACCTAGTCATGAAACAATGAAGACCCATACTCAAATGATGTTGAATGATGCAAGATGGAGATGGGTTTTGGGTTTGGAGAGTCAAAGAAGCTTTCTTGAAGCTTTCTCTCTCTAGGAGCTCTAACCTCTCTCTAGAATTGATTTTCTGAGCTCTTTTACGGCCAAGAAGAGAAGAGGAAGAATATATATGAAGCCCTAGATCAAACTACATCGTTTTGAACTTGGGAACCAGAATCCCGTCAAAACCGCTTGCTAGACCGCGGCACAGGTAAGTGTCCAGACCGCGGTACATACAGCAGTGCACCGTCTGGACTACACCGCGGTTGGGACCGCTGTGCGTGCAAGTGCACAGGTCGCGGTCCACGTCGCGCATGACGCACTGGAGAATACCGCTCCGTGCGCCGCGGTGCAAGCAACGCCTGCCGAGCGGTCTAGGCCGCGCCAAAGGGAAAAATCCCTTTTTAACACTCAAGACAAAAGTCAATCTTACATGAATGTTGTGCAAGTGTGAAGAGAGTGGGATGCACACAATGAAGCACAATTAACATGTCAAACATGTTATCAACTAAGATACAATGCAAGATATGATATCTAATGTAAGCTAGTGAGTGTTTTAGAAAAGGATGCACACTTATACAAACAATAAAGAACACAAATGCAAGATAAACAAAACATGCATGAAGTGTGTGTGTGCACCTAAACTCTTCAAGAGACAAAGTCAAGTGAATATACCTTTTGCTCTTGAAGTCATGGAGATGCTTGGAAGCTTGCCAATACGGACCTAAGCTACCCATTACACAATCATCCCCAATGTGGTGGTTTGTCATGAAATAAGCCAATCATAAAATCGAGGTCCTTACAATGGTTAACACCATCGTTAACTTTAACAGTCAACCCTAAGTCAAGGGTATGTTCTTGTATTTTTTACAAAACTGGATTATGCCTCATATATGTGTTAAAGTCGGGGTATGTTTGTGTAATTTTTCCAAACTTTTATATCACCGTTAGATTTAACGGTCAACCCCTAAGTCAAGGGTATGTTCTTGTATTTTTTACCAAACTGGATTATGCCACATATATGTGTTAAAGTCGGGGTATGTTTGTGTAATTTTCCCTTAGTAAACTGAGAAAAACTTACACGCGACGGTCTCATTGCCATCGTCCAATACAAGTGTGTCATGTGATAATTTTAAAATGCCATGTGGCCATTTAGTGAGGAGAAAAACTTGGGTGTAACCGATGCACCATGCTAGATTCTGATGGTGATGCATCGGTCCCATCTAGTGAGTGACACATGTCACTTACTTAAATTTCATTTTTTTTATTATTCTCTCTTCTTTTCCATTTTCAATTGGATCCAGATTTCCATATCTCTCTCTGTGCTCTATAACGACGTCAACTTGTCGTGACTGTCATTTCTGGTTCTTGCCATTTTTCGGTGACCGTCGTCGTCTGGTTCTCGCCATCTTCCAGTGACAACTGTTTCATTCCGTCGTTGTTTCCGGTCTTTTTTTATTTTATTTCAAGTGTAATACAAAACCTTATATCAGAAAGATCTTATTTGATTTGTCATTTATAAAAGCATCTCCAATCGAACGCCAAATTGGAGTTGAACTTCATATTGGTACGAATATGGAGCTCCAACCGAACGCCAAAACCAGATGCCAAATTGGCATGTGCTACAGTGTTGCCCCATATATGGTGTAGCACTGTTCATATGGCACAGCTTGTGTATTTTGGGTTATTTTCAATTTATCCTAATCTATATATCTTCAATCAAATTTATATTGTATCTTTTTTTATTTAATGATTTTGTTTAATTTATATTTGCTTTAATTTAATAATTATTTATATTAACATTTATAATAAACTAAAATTAAGTATATAATACACAAATTACTAATTTTAAAAATATACTAATAAAATATATTATTGCAATATTATGTTAATTAATGTATAATTAAATAATTGGTGAAATATTAATTGTTGAGAAATAAAAAAAAAGTATATTCAAGGGAATATCTTTTTTTATTGTAACATTTGGTGCAATGGATTAGAGATGGAAAAAAGAAATGGTGTTAAAGTTACACCATTTTAGTGTAAAAGTGGCACCAAATTGAGATAATGGGTTGGAGATGACCTTTAGTCATAATAATAATAACCCTAAACAAACTATTCATTTCGATCTGGGATTATGACATGAAAAATGTAGAAAGGAAATTGAAAAATAAAACCTATGATACTTGATTAATTGTTCACACATGAAAAAATGAACATGAAGATCTTGCTCCTTTTAATTCTTCGTTTAAACATCCAATAAAAACCAAAAACCAAAAAACCAAAAAACCAAAAGGAAAATACATAAAAAATTCTCTAATCGGTCTCTCACTCACACACCCACCCACCATTCATTCACAAATCACATCTAGATCCAATCTTCAACAAAGACCCTTTTTATCTTCTTTTTTTTTTTCCAAATTTAAAAAAAAAAGTTAATATGGACGTTGGCAACGACCGGAAAGTTATTACGATCATCGGAAGATGCAAGTTGGCCTCAAGATATGAGATTATGAGGACTAAGAGAGAGAATGATGGAAAGAGAGAGCATGTAAATCGGGATCATAAGAGAGAGAATGTTGGCCTCCAGTTGAAAATGGAGAACTGAAGGAAAGAGAAAATGAAAAAAATAATTTAAGCAAGTGACATATGTCACTCACTAAGTGGAACCGATGCACCAACATCAAATTCAAGCATGGTGTTTCAGTTGCACCCAAGTTTTTCTCATTGGTGAGACCGTCCCATGCAAAATTTTCACTAACCCCTCACACCTACGTTATGAGATTGTGGGTTCGAGTCCCCCCTCTCCAAGAAAAAAAACCCAAATTTATATAATTTTTCAACAAAAAAAAAGACCACAAAACCAAAAGATAAACAATATCAATCAAACTCAATTTCTTTCTTCTTTTTAATTTCTATTGTTTTTTCATTTGTTATATTTTTTTTAGTTTTAACAAATTTTTTTTAATTAATACGTTATAAATATAAATAAATAAATATATATATATATATATTTGAAATATTACAACTAGAATGGTGCTATTAGCACCCCTCTATTGATCTATTTATGCCTCACTTTTTAAAATTTTGATTTAATTATAAAAAATTAAATGGTTTTATTAATTTTTTTTATTTATTTTTAAAACTACCATTTTTACTTATTTTTCAAACTTAATAAACCTCATCTCTATTTCAAAATAATAAAAATGAAAATACACTCTATCTCTGATCCTATCTCTGATCTCTCTATACAGTTTCTCACATCTATCGTAGGATTTATTTTTTTCTTGTTGTTTCATTGTGAAACCATCCTTCTATAAGCGATTTTTTTTTTTGGTTTCGGTATTTGATTGGATTGTTGGTGGTAGATTGAGAGTATGATATTGATTGTCTTTAATGATTTTTTTTGAGCAATTGAGTTAAGGTTTTAGTATGGTTTCGTTTCATCAGAGATTAAGTTTTACCAGTTGTGATTCTTGGTGCAATTTCATTTTTTTTGTTGTTGGTGGTGTGTGTGGTGCCGTTTTCATCCAGTTGTGAAGGTCAATTTGGGTTTCTTGGAAAAAGATCAATGTTCAATTTGAGTTTGATTCATTCAAGATTCTTTCATAATTTTTTTTTTGTATTCTATTTTTTTCCTTTATCAAAATTACTTAAAAAAACATACAAATTTTTTTTAAGAAAAAAAAAATCTTTTACAAAATAATCTAATAAAACCCTACACACATACAAAATTGTCTTGTTTTGTTGAAAATATTTTTACTTAACTCTTAAACCTAAAATTTGCTCCTTACACATATACAAAATTGTCTGGTGTGTTGTCAGATTGATTTTGAAAATGATGTAAAAAAAAAAGTGAATAATTGTCGATGTACAGTAATTCCGTTGATACTACAGCGCTGCTATAGTAATTCCATCGCTGCGATAGTGTCGCAACAGTAATTTTGCCGCCACTACAGTAATTCCATCAATGTTATAGTGTCACTACAATATTTTCGTCGCTGCTATAGTGCCCAACTACAGATTTCCATCGCTACTACAGTGCCGCTATAAGAATTCTATAACTGCTATAGTGTCATCGCTTCAGGCTCTACTAGGGTTTTGGTAACTGCTTGGGTTCATGAAATTAAGGTTTTGGCCGATATTGAGCTCTATGAATCCTATGTGGATGGAGGCCACTTTGTCTCTTCCTCCTCGGCTGGTCAGGTCGGTCTGCGTACGGTGAGTGGAGTACCTTCCTCTTCTTGGGTTGTTCCTCTCGCATTTGATGGGGTGTGTTCATTAGTTAGTGAGCCGATTCCTCATCAACTTGAGGGGGGTGTCTCGGTGATTGTTATGGATTCAGGTACGAGTATAGGTCTCATTTAGAGTTCAGAGTATATAGTCCACGGTTATAAGTCTTTTACGGGTCTTTTCAAATCTTCTCTTGTTGAGACTTTACCGGTGCCATCAGCGGTATGTTTCTATTTGGGTGGATCAGATTGCTTATCAAGCCTGTCTTGAGTTGTGTAGGAATGCTCTTATTGGTCGTGTGGTGCTTTCCATTAGTGACCGGCCTTAGAAACTTGTGGATTTTAAGGCGAGACGTAGCAAGCATTGGATGTTGAATGCTGATTGGCACCTTATATCTCTGGGGAAAGGCTATTATCTGATTCTTTTAAAGTCTTCCGCTAAGAAGAATCTTGTTTGGGGTTAGGTTCAAGTCATCTAAAGGCAGGTATTCTTCGCCTTTAGCCTTAGGTCCAGGATTTTAACCCATTGCTATAGAAGTCCACCAATGCACAGGTTTGGGTTAGGTTTTTGATCTATATTGGGAATATAGGCATCCGAAAATTACTTCTGACTTGGCTAGAAGGATTAGGGTGCCATTGCGGTTGGACAAAGCTACTAGTGATGGGGATTTTGGTCATTATGATAAAGTTCTAGTTGATGTGGATGTGTCATTAGTGCTACCTACTTTAGTGTTGCTATAGAGGGATGAATTTCATAGTTCTTTTATAGCTGTTGAGTATGAGAATCTCCCGGTTTTTTGCTCTACTTGCTCCTCTATAAGTCATTTACCTAATTCCTGTCATTAGAACAAGTCTTCTATGGTTCCTCTGACTAGTTCTACAAAATCGGCCCAGGAAAAAGTGGGGGATTCTAGAGTTTTTAGGGATGATGGTTTTCAGCCTGTTCGGACCCGTTCTTCTAAATCCATTTATCACCTTATTATTGCACCTCGGAAGAAGGTCCTGTTATCCAATGTTTTTTCAGCTATTCACTAGGATCTATGTGGTCAAGATCCGGTGGTTGTCCATACTTCAATAGAGTCTAATTTGATCTCGGGTTCCACTTTATCCACTGGTTTGGTTCTTTCTTCGGATTAGTCTTCGTCTACTGTCTCAACTACTTCGGCAGTGGTTTTGAGTTTGGTTCCTCAGAGGATTTCCCAGGCATTGTAGATTAGCGAAGGTTCAGGTCTTCATGACTGGGTCATTAATTCAGTTCTGGTTTCTAGTTCTTCGGTTGTTGATCCTTCTGTTAGTTATGTCAGTTTGGATGTGGTGGTGGTGCATGATTCGAGGACTGTTGTTCAGGGCTCTTCAGCGGTCAATCAGGTTCGCCCTATGGTCTCTACCATTTTATCTAGGTCATCTTCTCGTCCAAGTCTTACGGCTCGTCGACAAGTTAGGGTTCATGAGGTTTAAGGCAATCAGTCAACTGATGATGCAGTTGTGTCTTCAGCTCCAAATGTCAATATGGATCATAGTAGTTTACAAGATGGATCTGGTTTTTCTTGTTCTTTGGTTTTGGATTATAAGGTGTAGAATCGGAGCTTGGGTGCATTGTCAGAATCTCAGGGTGAGCTTCGCCTCATTACAGATTCTTAATGGGCTTCCTAGGTGGAGGAGGGTGAGTTAGCTAATAGTGATGTTGCTCAAAGAGCTTTGAGGGTTGAGCATAGGCTGGCTTCTTTAAAGTACAGATATCGGGCTCTTCTGACGGCCTTCGATGATTAATGTTCTCTTTTGGAATTGTTGTAGGATCTGGGGTTAGCCCATAAGGCAGATTTTTAAGAAGTTGTGTCGTTTACATAGACCTATTTTGGTTTGTATTGCGTAGCCCATGATGGATTTTTTCTCTATCTCTTCAGGTTTCTGGCTTTCGATCGGTTTTCATCTGGTGGGTATGAATGATAGGGGTCGGTTGATTCTAACCATTTGGGTTTTTGCTTGTGCTTCATTTCTTGATGCACAGATTGTTCATTGTCATGATCAAACGCTTACTTTTTCGCTCTCGATCGGTTCTCGGGTGCACTAGTACACTTTTGTTTATGCAAGCACTTCTACAGTTGTTCATAGGTCGCTTTGGCAGTCTCTTTGGGATATGGTTAGTTTGGTTTCTTCTTCCTAGTTGGTTGTTAAGGATTTTAATGCGGTTCTAGGTGCTTTGAGGCTTTGGGTTTTCATTCTCCCGCCCATGGTTCTTGTAAGGAATTCAGATCGATGATTGAGGATTATGATTTGGTTGGTATTCAATCTCAGGGCACCCGATTCACTTGGGTTAGAGGTCGTAGTACCCGTACTAAAGTTGAGAGATGATTAGATAATGTTTTGGTTTTGAATGGTTGCATTTCCTGTTGGCGGGAAATTTCGTGTGTGACTTGTCCCCGAATTTGTTCTGATCACTATCCGTTATTGGTTCGGTTATCAGATTTTAAGGTTTCTAGTCCTAGGCCGTTTCGGTTTTAGAGAATGTGGTTAGAGCATCTTGATTTTATAGCTATTGATCGCAGGATTTGGAGCTCTGCTATTGTAGGTAGGCCTCCATAGGTTGTTATCAATAAGTTGACGAGCTTGAAGAAAGCTCTCAAGACTTGGAATTGAGAGGTTTTCGGGGATCTTAACTCTGCCATTACTGGGAAGTCTACAGAGCTTCATTCTATTCAAATGGATCTGTCTAACCGGGGTTTTTCAAATGTTCTTTTTATGGTCGAGGTGAGTGTTCATTCTGAGCTAAATATGTTGATAAGCAGACATGAGTGCTTTTTTCAAGATCGGTTCAGAGTTAGGTAGCCTCATGATAGGGATTGGAACACATCTTTCTTTCATTCCTCTATTAGATGTAGGCAGTATCGTAATGCTATATCAACCCTTTCGATTAATAGGGTTATCTTGAAGGATCGGCTTACCATCAGGGATCATATCATCTGTTATTATTTTGACCTTTTTTCCTCGAATGTTTCTCGATTTGGGAGAGATATATCTGTTATAGATGATGCGATTCTTTCCATGGTGACTGCCGTAGAGAATGCTTTCTAACTAGCGTTCCATTTGCAGATGATATTCATGATGCGTTCTTTACTATGTATGTTGATTCTGCTTCAGAGCCAGATGGGTTTTCTTCTAGATTTTATCAAAGATGTTGGGATGTTGTAGGTATTAATGTGGTTCTCGTTGTTCAGGACTTTTTCATCACTAGAATTATTTTCCTAGGTCTCAATTCCAGCTTCATTGTTCTTCTTTTGAAGCTGGGGAACTCGATTTTGACTGATCAGTTTCAGCCAATTGTGTTTGGTAACTTTTTGTTCAAAATCTCTTCACAAATTTTGGCTGATCATTTAGCTCGGGTTGCAGCCAGGATTATTTCTCCTCAGCAGTTCGGATTCATTCGAGATCGGCATATCGAGGATTGTATTTCTTTGGCTTCTAACTGTGTGAATGTGTTGCTTAAAAAGTGCTATGGGGGTAACTTGGCCATGAAGATTGATATCTGCAAGGCTTTTGACACATTGGATTGGTCTTTCCTTGGCAAAGCGCTTCAGGCTTTTGGGTTTTCTTCTATTTTAATGGACTGGATAGATGGCATTTTTCATTCATCTAGGCTTTCGGTTCAATTGAATGGGGTCCTAAAGGTTTATTTCTGTTGCTCTAAAGGGGTTCGTCAGGAAGATCCGCTATCTCCGCTTTTGTTTGGTATTGTAGAGGACTTCCTTAGTAGTTTATTGACGAGGATGGTGGGTTCTTCTTAGATCCTGTCAATTTCTTCCCCAATGGGTTTTTGACTCCAACTTTTTTGCTCTATACAGATGATGTTCTGATCTTTTGTAGAGGCACTCAAAAGAATCTAAAGAATATCATGGGTGCTTTAGGGATTATGGTGATACTCCAGGCTAGTTGGTTAATTGGTGTAAGTCTTCAATTTATTTCGGATCTTTTGTCTCCCCTTCTCGGATTGGTAGTTTGTATTCTCTGGTTGGTATGCAGATTGGGTAGCTTCTGTTTTCTTATTCGGAAGTCCCATTGTTTCGGGGTAAGCATCGAAAGGCGGTGTTACGACCTATTGCGGATAAGATCTTATCTAAATTCGCTAAATGGAAGAGCAAGTCCCTCACTCTGGTCGGTCGTGCTACTCTGATCAAGCCGGTAATTACTAGTTCATTTGTGCCCTTTTTCATGATTTACAATTGGCTTTCTTCTTTACTGTCGCTGATTAACAGTAATTTATGGAACTTTTTGTGGACTGGTTCTTATGAGGAGACTAAGTTGGTGCGGTTTGCTTGGGATCGTTGTTGTAGGCCTTACTCTCAGAGTAGTCTTGGTCTAAAAGATCTTGGGATGCTGAATGACTCGCTGTTGCGGAAATTCACTTTGAAGTTTATGACTTCTGATGGTTTTGCTTTCTCATTTCTTCGGGAGAGGTATCTCAAGCAATTGCAGAAGCCTTATGAAGGGTATGTCACCTCATTGATTTGGTCTTCTATTCGGACCAATTATAGTTCCCTTCTTAAGGAAGGTATCTTGATGATTGGCGAGAACTCTTAGTGGGACTTTTGGCATGATAATTGGTTTGGGGTTCCTATTTTGGAGCTTTTAGGGATTCCAGATTATTTAGCTAATCCGCTTCGGGCGAAGGTCTCAGATTTTATTCAGGAGGGTAGATGGGTGCTGGACGATTATTTCCGAGCACGCTTCCTAGATCGGTGTTTTTGGATTGATCGGATTACGAATTCTCCTGTTGTGGATTCTTTGGTTTGGGTTAATTCTCGGGATGGTCGTGTTTCTTGCAAGGCTGCTTATTATCAGTTTTTCCATGATATTCTTCAGGTTGTTTGGTGGAGAGATATTTGGTCCCATTTTATTCCCCCCTCTCGCTCAGCTTTGACCTAGCATCTTATGTTGAACAGGCTTCCTACTAAGGATTGTCTTTACAAGTCTGGGTTACAGTTGGCTTCTCATTGCAGTATTTGTGGGTTAGTATGTTGAATTTGCATATCATCTTTTTCTTCATTGTCCTCTGACGGTTGTTCTTTGGGAGACTGTTTTCTCAAATTTCCAGTGTCGTGCCTCTACAAAAACTTAGAAATCCTTCTTTTCACAGGCCATGTCGGTTTCCTTTAGTGGGCATGTTAGGATTTTATGGAAGGCAGCTATCCATGCAGTGATTTAGGGGGTATGAACTGCCTGTAATTAGTGGATCTTTAAATAGAAATCATTGGACTTTAGATCTATCCTTTCTCTTGTTTGGCGTGCAAGTTCAAAGGCTAATCGCCTAGAGATTGGTTGTATATGGAATTGTATGGACAACCTTATGCTTCTTTGTTGATTTGGTCTTCGAGGTCACCCTTCTAAAGCCCCGGTGATCAAGAGTGTGGTTTGGTCGCCTCCGGCTTCCAGTTGGATGAAAGTGAATACAAATTGTGCTGTTATGGGTTCTTCGGGGGTTGGTGGCTATGGTGGTATCTTTTGAAGCTGTAGAGCCTTTATGAAGGGTTGCTTTGCTATTCCTCTTGGTCAGGTTTGCACTTCGAGCCCAAGCTTCTAGTGGCCTCGTTGACCATTAATTTTGCTTAGAAGGGTGGTATCAAATTTGGTGTAAAATCGATTCTTCTTATGTGATTCAGCTTCTTTCTTCTCGTAGATGGATTTTCAGGTTTCCCATATTTTCAGTAAGGAGAATCAGGTTACAGATGCTCTTTCTAAGCTTGCTTTGGAGCTTCATGTTGATTCTAGGTGGTTCCCTGCCCCACTATTTTGTTCATCGTTAGTTGGCAATGACTGCAAGGGTTGGGAGTCTTTTCGTTTTTCTTGATGTTTGCTTTTTCTTTTTGGTGTTGCTTGCGTGCCTCTTTTTGTTTAGGGTTGTGTTATTGGTACTTGAAAATACACAAAGTGTGTCTAATACAACCTAGAGGGGGGGTGAATAGGTTTTAGTTGATTTATTACCAACTTTTCGACTTAATCAATTTTAATAATCCTACTCCATATTAGCAATCAATCAATCCAATATAAATATGCGGAAAACAATAAAAATACAAGGATTGATTTACGTGAGAAACCCTCCAACTGGGCAAAACTCACGGGCTATCCTTCTAGCCACATACGGTCCTCAAATCCACTATTTGAACGAAAGTTTACAACCTAGGTTGACCTCAAGTCACACCTACTTGGTCACTAACCCTTTCACTCTACCCAACGGGCCTTTAATAGTGATTCTTGACCACAAGCTTGTGCACTAACCCACTTAGTCACAAAGCTTAACAATCAATGAAGAGGTTAAACAACCTATGTGAATATGTAAAAGATATTCAAACATGCAATTAATGCTAGACAACAATAAATGCTTATCTAAGGATTTAAAGATGTCAATAAATGCAAATCCTAGATATCAATATCTAAATGTAAATGCATGAAGATTTAGCTAGAAGGGTAAAATCGTCCTAAATGCTAGCTATTAATGAAAAAGCTCTCAACCAACAAACATCAACTCAAGCATGTTATAAATGCCAATAAACATAAAGATATGCAATAAAATCATATAAAAGAGCTAACCCTAGGCAAACAAGAACATAAATAAATACAAAGAGATTTAGGGCATGTTCAAGTTACCTAGTCAATGGAAGTAAGAAGAATCCATGATGAGATGATGCTTGAAGATGTTAGATGCACATGGATTTGTGTTTGGTTGAGTAAAGATGAGTTCTTGGGAGTTTCTCTCTCTAAGGGAAGCTTGGCCTCTCAAAAATGGCTTCTTTAACTCATTAAAACGAGCAAGGAAGAAGATAGAGTATATATAAGGGAGCCCTAGACAAAACAGCGTCGTTTTGAACTTATGGCACAAAATCCCGTCAATACCGCTAGATGGACCGCGTCTCAGGCAGGTGTCCAGACCGCGGTACACACAGCAGTGCACCGTCTGGACAACAACGCTGTGCAGGGCGCTGTGCATGCAGGTGCACAGGCCGCGGTATAGGCAACAGAGGCCTACTGGACAACACCGCGACTTGGGTCGCTATGCATGCAAGTGTACAGGAAGCGGTACATGAAGCATTACCCTACTGACGTATACCGCTCTGTATGCCGCGGTGCAAGCATGTCTTGCCAAGCGGTCTAGGCCGCTGTAAGAGAAGAAATTCTCTTTTCTGGGCAAACTCAACACACTAAGTGATGTGCAAAATGTGCAAGTGTGGAGTGTGAAAAGAGGCATACAATACATCATTCAATAACATGAAGATAAGAGCATAATGCATGCAAGTGAGTTGTGCAACTAGATCTCTTCAAAGAAAGTTAAACTAGTGAGATACCTTTGAAGTGCTCTTAAGAGAGATGATGTCCTTGAAGCTTGATCACACCCAATGAGGCCTAATTTACCCTTACAAAGAATAATCCCCAATGTTGTTTGTCAACGAAATAAGCCAATCAAAATATGAGGAACTTACAATCTCCCCCTTTGGCTATTTCGTGACAAAACCACCACTCACAGATCATCCTCACAAAAAACATAAAAACTAGAGGTCAACAAAAGATATTCTTCATTACAAAAAGATACCTAGATACTAGGTCTTCAAAACTTCAAGCTCTTGTAGAATAGCCACCTTCACTACAAAACAATGAGACTACACTTTCCAAGACAAGTGTATGTGAGGTGATCAAGAGAGACAATAAATAAAAGCAATTTGCATAATAAAAGAAAACTGCAACATGCAACATGCAAATGCTCCCCCTATATAGGTTACTCCCCTTAATGGGATAATCCTACCAAAAATGCAACCCCATTAAATAAACCACATTACTCCCCCTTTTTGTCATGAGATAGACAAATGAGTATTTCCCCACCGAGTCACTTTAGTAAAGAGAGCTATTTGCAAGATAAGTGCATAATCATATACAACAACGTTATGCAACTTAATTAATTGAGAGAGAATCATTGAGGGTTTAATGTTTAGAGGAAAATGCGTGACTTAGTTGCTTTGGATGTAAGACATGGAACATCATAGCTCAAGCAAATGGTATTTGGCAAGGAGAACATCAAAAGGTTTCCAAAAGAATTCAAACCAATTTGTATCCTTTTTTCATAAGCAAACAAGATATAGTGTTTCAAAAATGAATTTCAATTTAAAGAGCAACTATACCAAACTTTATAAGCGAAACAAGACATGAGCGACTTTTGCACCCTTATTGATTTTTCCGGGTAAGATACCCGTATGATAGTAGCCTTGTTCAACTAATAAAGAGAGAGAGAAGACTAAATTTGGATGAGACATCCTTATTTATTGCATGGATACTAGATCCTTATTGGGTTTAGTCTTCTCATTTGCTTTCACACATATTTTGCACTAAAGCAATAAAAAACAT
Source organism: Dipteronia sinensis (assembly GCA_033220585.1). Taxonomy (NCBI): domain Eukaryota; kingdom Viridiplantae; phylum Streptophyta; class Magnoliopsida; order Sapindales; family Sapindaceae; genus Dipteronia; species Dipteronia sinensis. Next base: position 59,723,413 of record CM065636.1, on the reverse strand, counting down.
GTCATGCATATCATTTTGAGCATGTCATAAACAAGTTCACATGTCATGGAGATAAATTATAGGTCATTCAAATGTACTTTCCAATCAATTCTCCTAATCCAAAAATGCATGTTTGAACATAGAGGTGACATGGATTACAAACCAAGCAAGGCACACTTATTTAATAAAAAGCCATATAAGAATATATATAAGCACAACCAAAAAATACTCAAGCAATTAATAAAGAAGCATAAAGTTGATCAAGTTTTTGCTTATTCCAACATGCAAGGTTGCTCTCTTTGCTTGAGTTCCCCATAAAGGGTCAATCACCAAAACATATCAAGGCATATGACAAATCCCAATAGACCTACTAAGTGACTTGAACCTAGTTGAGTCTAAGGGCTTTGTAAATAAATCCGCTAGTTGATCATTTGTGCCCACATGCTCAAGTGCAATGCATTTGTTTTCAACTAGTTCTCTAATGAAATGATGCCTAATGTCTATATGCTTTGTTCTAGAGTGCTGAACAGGATTCTTTGAAATGTTAATTGCACTCATGTTATCACAATAGAGGGTTAGAATACCTTGATCAAAGCTATAATCCACGAGCATTTGTTTCATCCAAAGGAGTTGTGTGCAAGAACTCCCGGCGGCTATGTATTCCGCTTCAGCTGTGGATAGAGAGATGGAATTTTGCTTCTTGCAAAACCATGAGACCAAGTTGTTGCCTAGGAAGAAGCAACCGCCCGATGTACTCTTCTTATCATCACAATTTCCTGCCCAATCTGCATCACTAAAGCCAACTAAGCTAGCATTAGTGTCAAAAGAGTACCATATCCCATAGTTGGATGTCCCATTCACATATCGAATGATTCTCTTCACGGAGGAGAGATGAGATTCCTTGGGATCCGCTTGGTACCTAGCACACACACCCACACTGAAGGCTATATCGGGCCTACTTGCGGTCAAGTAAAGCAAGCTACCAATCATGCCACGATAAAGACTTTTTTCCACACTCTTGCCACTAGCATCCTTGCTTAGTTTCAAGGTGGTACTCATGGGTATGTCACAATGTTTGGCATTCTCAAGGCCAAACTTCTTCACTAGGTTCTTAGCATACTTAGCTTGGGATATGAAAATCCCATCATGCAATTGCTTGATTTGCAAACCTAGGAAGTAATTAAACTCCCCAACAAGACTCATCTCAAACTCATGAGACATGACATCAATAAATTTTTGGACTTTGGATTTGTTGGTGGAGCCAAAAACAATATGATCAACATAAATTTGAGCTATGAAAAGCTCATCTTTGTTCCTCTTGATGAATAAAGTTTTGTCAACACTACCCCTAGTGTAGTCATTGTCAACAAGAAATTGAGTGAGGCGCTCATACCAAGCCCTAGGTGCTTGTTTCAACCCATATAAAGCCTTCTTGAGGCTATAGACATGATTGGGGTAGTGTGGATCCACAAACCCCTTAGGTTGCTCAACAAACACCTCCTCATGCAAGAAACCATTGAGGAAGGCAGTCTTAACATCCATTTGATGCAATTTGAACTTATGCACACATGATATGGACAAAAGAAGCCTTATGGACTCAAGACGGGCAACCGGAGCAAAAGTATCCTCAAAGTCAATACCCTCAATTTGAGAGTATCCTTGTGCAACAAGTCTAGCCTTGTTGCGCACAATGTTGCCATTTTCATCCGACTTGTTCCTATATACCCATTTGGTGCCTTTGACATTAGTATCTTTGGGTCTAGGAACAAGAGTCCAAACCTCATTTCTTTCAAATTGGTTTAGCTCTTCTTGCATGGCAAGAACCCAAAACTCATCATTCAAGGCTTCATCAACCTTTTTGGGTTCAATTTGAGAGGGTGTAACAAGTATAGCTAATTTGATTAGCTATTTGACGCCTAGTCCTAACACCCTCATTCATATCTCCAAGAATGTCATTCTTATTGTGGAGATGTCTAACCCATGGAACGGGTTCTTTAGAGTCCAAAGATGGATCTCTATCAAGAGGTTGGATGACCTCTTCATCAAGACTTGACTTCACATCAATTGAAGTCTCACCATTCTTCTCCAAGAAAGGATCATCAAGCACAATGACCTCCTCATCATGGTCTCTAGTCTTAGGCCTACAATCATCTATGACTACATTAGATGATTCCATGACACTCTGAGTTTTTAAATTGAGAACTCTATAGGCCTTACTATTAAGGGCATAGCCAATAAAAATCCCCTCATCACTCTTGGCATCAAACTTGCCAAGTTGATCTCGGTCATTTAGAATGTAGCATTTGCTCCCAAATGAGTGGAAGTAGCTAATATTTGGCTTCCTACCCTTCCATAATTCATAGGAGGTTTGCCTAGTACCGGGCCTTAGGAAGACTCTATTTCCTATGTAGCAAGCCGTATTGACGGCCTCGGCCCAAAGGTTCCTAGGGACATTGTTGCTAAGCAACATCACACGACCTATCTCTTGAAGGACCCTATTCTTCCTCTCAACAACCCCATTTTGTTGAGGAGTTCTTGGAGCCGAAAACTCATGAGAAATGCCTAAGCTATTACAATAGCTTTCAAAACAAGCATTTTCAAGTTCCCTCCCATGGTCACTCCTAATTCTTTTAATGCTTTTAATGTGTGAGTTCTTTTCATTTTGAATTTTAGTGTAAAGCATTTAAAATTTTTCAAATGTTTCAGATTTTTCTCTAAGAAAATATGTCCATGTAAATCTAGAAAAATCATCAACACAAACAAAAATGTATCTCTTGCCACCGAGACTCTCGGTTTGCATGGGACCCATAAGGTCCATATGTAGAAGCTCTAATGGCTCCTTGGTGGCGAGATACTTGCCTTTCTTGTGCATACTTTTGGTTTGTTTCCCTTGTTGGCAAGGTCTACAAACGCCATCGACTTTCTTCCCAAGCTTAGGGAGACCACGCACAACCTTGAACTTATTTAAGATCCTCAAATCTCGATAGTTCATGTGGCCAAGTCTTTGATGCCATAACTCAACTTCCTCACATTTGGACATATTGCAAGAGATAGCACTAGCTTCAAGACAATAGCAATTGTCACTAGATCTCTTTCCTTTTAGCAAGGTTTGTCCATTTGGCATTAAAATAGAGCAATCATTTTTGTTAAATAAGACGGAGAGTCCATCATCATTAAGATGAGAAATGCTTATAAGATTGGCCTGCAATCCATCAACAGGTAAAGCATTGGACAAAGAGGGTAAGTCGGGAATGGAAATGGTTCCTTTCCCTATGACTTTCTTTCTAGATCCATCACCAAAGGTGACAAATCCTCCATCCTCCAAGACAAGGGATTTAAAGAAGCTCTTGTTCCCCGTCATATGCCTAGAACACCCACTATCCAAATACCAAGTGTTCGAGGCATTTGCCTTCAAGGCAATTTGAGCCACACAGCAAGAATAGTTATCCCTTCTAATCCACCTAGGTGAGATGTTCTCATTCCTAGTGGTATTAGTCACATTGGCTCTAGATTTCCTAGGATCATGCAAATTGGCTCTAGATTTCCTAGGAACATGCATTTTAGCTCTAGCTCTATTTCTTTCAATCATGCTCTTGATTCTACACATTTCAATGTATTTGAAGCAATTTGGTCTAATGTGACCATCAACACCACAAAAGTGACAAGTGGGAATAAAATAAGAAGACATACCATGCCCTTGTGAGTACAAAGGGGCTTTCCCATGCATTTGAGCTTGTCTTTGGTGTTGGATTGGTTCTCTCCTTCTTTGTTGTTGAGTTGGAATGAATTGCTTCCTTGATTGACCTTGCATGAATTGCTTCTTGGCTTGATGGTATTTGGGTTGAGGGAAACTTGCTTGATGCACTCTTGTTGATTGAGCTTGAGCTTGTTTCCCTTGTGCTACCTTGACTTGAGAATCTTTAGAGCACTCTCCTAGTTCGATCTTCTTCCTAGGATGTTGTGAGGGTGGAGGCTCTTTGTTATTCAAACTATTGACAATCACAATCTTGCTTGAGGATGAGGTCTCCTTGTCATCTTCATAGCCAAGACCTTTCTTATCACTTGGCCTCTTGCCAACTCCCAACATGTGGTCAAGTTTATTCGTGCTTGAAGTCATCTTAGCAATGATCTCTCTAGCTTCTTCAAGCTCCTTTTCCATCAATTCCTTATTCCTTTTGGCTATCTTCACTTTTTTATTTAAGTAAGTAGCTTCGGTAGATAGCTTGAGATTCTCTCCTTTTAGCCTTTGAATCTCTTTCTTCATCTTCAATCTTGAGCTTTGAAAATGCTCAATGAAGCCTTCAAGATCCATTCCTCTTACATCCATATTTGTTGAATGGGATGAAGAGTCACCATCGCTAGAGTCATCTTCACTTTGTTTCTCTACCTCTTCATCATCTATTGCTTCCTTACTCTTGAGAGAAGATGCGAAGGCAATAAAGTTTGCCACATGATCCTCATCATCCGAGGATTCTCCTTCTTCTTCCACGTCATCACCATCGCTCCACGTGGCGGCCATGGCCTTTCCTTTCTTCTTGTTTTTCAAATTTCCACAATCCGTGGAGATGTGTACGAAACCTCCACATTCGAAGCATTGAATCCTTTTTCTTGTGGGATTGTCTTTACTTGACTCAAACTTCTTGAAAGGAGTCTTCTTCTTTATTTCCTTTTCTTTGGATCCAAATCCCCTCTTCTCAAAATTGATGAACTTCTTGAATCTTTTCACCATGAGGGCCATTTCTTCATCTGAGTCTTCTTCCTCCTTCTCAACCTTAGAAGTCTTCAGAGCAATACTCTTTTGCTTCTTTTGAGGTGTAGGTGTGGGAGTCCATCTAGACTCATATGCTAGAAGCCTTCCAATTACTTCACTTGGCTTCATATTATTGTAGTCACTATTCTCCACAAGAGCCGACACTTTTGACTCAAATCTTGCTGGAAGCGACCTCATAATTTTTTGCTTGATCCTCTTATCCGAATAGGGATCACCAAGTTGATGGCTCTGATTGACTATGTCCATCAACTTCACTTGAAAGTCGTTGAAGCACTCATCCTCCTCCATCCTAATTTGCTCGAATTGTGTTTGGAGGACTTAAAGCTTGGAGTCCTTGACCACCTCGGTTCCCTCATGGGCCATCTCTAGAATCTCCCATGCCTCTTTTGCAATTCTTGTTGTTTGGATCAATTTGTACTGATTGTCATCCATTGCACAAAGAATAGCATGCATAGCCTTGTTGTTCCACTTGGATGCTTCAAACTCTTGAGTTGACCATTCCGACTTTGGCTTGGGAACTACACTTTCGTCTTCAAGAGTCTTTTCCGGAAGAGTGTAGCCATCTTCAATTGCCATCCATGCTCGGTCATTTATTTGGCAAATGTAAGACTTCATCTTGCCTTTCCAAGAGGCATAGTTTACTCCGGTGAGCAAAGGGGGTCTTGTGCTAGAGGCTCCCTCATTACCACTTCCGTTCCCACTCATAGTTTTAGGTATGAATGAGATGAATGTTTATGATGCAACAAACACAAACAAAATTCAAGACACACAACGAGCAAGGATCACCTAAGTGTATCTAGGAACCCGCTCTGATACCAATTGAAAATACACAAAGTGTGTCTAATACAACCTAGAGGGGGGGGGGGGGTGAATAGGTTTTAGTTGATTTATTACCAACTTTTCGACTTAATCAATTTTAATAATCCTACTCCATATTAGCAATCAATCAATCCAATATAAATATGCGGAAAACAATAAAAACACAAGGATTGATTTACGTGAGAAACCCTCCAACTGGGCAAAACTCACGGGCTATCCTTCTAGCCACATACGGTCCTCAAATCCACTATTTGAACGAAAGTTTACAACCTAGGTTGACCTCAAGTCACACCTACTTGGTCACTAACCCTTTCACTCTACCCAATGGGCCTTTAATAGTGATTCTTGACCACAAGCTTGTGCACTAACCCACTTAGTCACAAAGCTTAACAATCAATGAAGAGGTTAAACAACCTATGTGAATATGTAAAAGATATTCAAACATGCAATTAATGCTAGGCAACAATAAATGCTTATCTAAGGATTTAAAGATGTCAACAAATGCAAATCCTAGATATCAATATCTAAATGCAAATGCATAAAGATTTAGCTAGAAGGGTAAAATCTTCCTAAATGCTAGCTATTAATGAACAAAGCTCTCAACCAACAAACATCAACTCAAGCATGTTATAAATGCCAATAAACATAAAGATATGCAATAAAATCATATAAAAGAGCTAACCCTAGGCAAACAAGAACATAAATAAATACAAAGAGATTTAGGGCATGTTCAAGTTACCTAGTCAATGGAAGCAAGAAGAATCCATGATGAGATGATGCTTGAAGATGTTAGATGCACATGGATTTGTGTTTGGTTGAGTAAAGATGAGTTCTTGGGAGTTTCTCTCTCTAAGGGAAGCTTGGCCTCTCAAAAATGGCTTCTTTAACTCATTAAAACGAGCAAGGAAGAAGATAGAGTATATATAAGGGAGCCCTAGACAAAACAGCGTCGTTTTGAACTTATGGCACAAAATCCCGTCAATACCGCTAGATGGACCGCGTTGCAGGCATGTGTCCAGACCGCGGTACACACAGCAGTGCACCATCTAGACAACAACGCGGTGCAGGGCGCTGTGCATGCAGGTGCACAGGCCTCGGTATGTGCAACAGAGGCCTATTGGACAACACCGAGACTTGGGTCGCTATGCATGCAAGTGTACAGGAAGCGGTACATGAAACATTACCCTACTGACGTATACCGCTCTGTATGCCACGGTGCAAGCATGTCTTGCCAAGCGGTCTAGGCCGCGGTAAGAGAAGAAATTCTCTTTTCTGGGCAAACTCAACTCACTAAGTGATGTGCAAAATGTGCAAGTGTGGAGTGTGAAAAGAGGCATACAATACATCATTCAATAACAAGAAGATAAGAGCATAATGCATGCAAGTGAGTGTGTGCAACTAGATCTCTTCAAAGAAAGTTAAACTAGTGAGATACCTTTGAAGTGCTCTTAAGAGAGATGATGTCCTTGAAGCTTGATCACACCCAATGAGGCCTAATTTACCCTTACAAGAATAATCCCCAATGTGGTTTGTCAACGAAATAAGCCAATCAAAATATGAGGAACTTATAGTACTGTTGATGGTGATTTTTGGATTGTATAAAGTCAATCACGCGTCACACAAGTTAATTGCAATTGATGATTAAACAAGAAATTGAAAAGAGTAAAATAAGAAACAAGCAAAAAAGAGTTTACGTGGAAAACCTTAAAGGGGAAAAACCACGGTTGCCGATGACGGCGAGAAAGTAATCCACTATCAAAAGAATATTACAATCTCTTTCTCACTTGCTCTCTAATAATACCCCTTGATTTGTGAACCCGTGTTGGGTGTTTTTAGGGTCTATTTATACATGTATAGAACCCTAATTCTTGGAGTACAAGTAAAAGAAAGGTGGTAGTAACTCAATAAAACTCTGACTTGTTGGAGGCGTTTTAATCACATCAGGACTTTTGCCTATTCTGGGTTATGATAACTCTAACGAAATCTATTTCCTTATCGGAGTATGCTTTATGAGACCTTATTCGAGGAAAATTCTTCTTTATGTGTTTGAGTCGTAGTAACGTTATCAATATGCCAAGCATCCGAACGTATCTAGAAATTGTCCATATGTTGCTTAGCCGACCGTCTTCCAAACCCGACCAGATCTCTTTCACCCCCGACCAGAGATCTTCTCCTGATCAAGTAGCTAGACCCGATCATTTGGGTTTTCCCGATTGTTTTCTTGCTAACCCGATCAATCTAATTACCTTGGTCGGGTTTTTCCAACCCGACCTATCTAAGTTACTTTGATCAGTATTGTGGGGTTATTTTCTGATCACTTTATGTTGGTTCAATTTAGTTGACACGTCACTTATTGTCCTTGTGTAATGTGATGTTTATGCTGACGTGTTATCTTCTCAAATTGTATCATTAACAATACCCGCTTAAACATTCAAACCGAGCATTTCGCTCAATGAAGATAACTCGCTCGATGAGACATGTTTAACTCATGAGCCTTTTGTCTTGTAGCTCATTAATGATGGTTAATATTGGATAGCTAGCTTTTAATTTCAGCCACAAACGCTTGATTTGCCCCAGTGATTTGACGCGAATGACGCAAGTGATGGCAGTGGTTCAAATTTCAAACGACCCGTGATCTTCGGGATTCGCACGCCAACCACCACTCTCGCATGACGTCATCCTCGCCTATATATAGTTTCAAATCCTTTCAGTTTCCCTCTCATGCAATCTTCTCGTTTTCTAAATTTTTTCTTTTGCTCCAACGCTTTCTCTAAGTTCTTCGTCTTTTTTCAGAGCTTCATCTTCGTCAGAGTTCTCTTCTCACCCACTTTAATTATCAGGTATGGATCCTCCTACCCGACATCGTTACGTTGAATTATTGTTACATTATATTGGAATAGGTGATAAGGAAAATATTGCCAGGGTTGAATCTATTTTAGGGGGATTTTTTCAAGATTTTCTCATCTTGTTCAACCTACAGTCCTTAATGTTGATTACTCAATGGCTCTCCCTGAATTTCAACCTTCTTCTTTTGAATCAAACACTGCTAACCCAACTGTTTCTTCCATAAATACATACCCAAATATGTCAAAGACAACCGGATTCGTTCAAGGAAACAGACCAAGCTCTAGGGATTCTTCTACAATCTATTTGAAAATCCATTCTCAATTACTTAAGATGGAGGAAGTTCCTAGGAGGCGGCGAGCTTTTCTTTTAAAGTTCTCTGCCAATCATCCCAGCGCCTTTGACTTGGAAGTAAATGGGGTAGATGAGCCAGAGTTGGTGAAGTACAGTGAAAGGTTTGATCTTCCTCGATCAACTGAACTTTTCTTGAATGGCCAACGCGCGATCTGGAATCCCCCCGAGGTGCTCTGGCAATTTATGGGGCGATGCTCACATCGGGGGTCACACTACCCCTTCAACCTTTCATTGCTCGGTTCCTAGCTGAAATTGGAATTGCTCTTGCTCAGCTCTCTCCAAACTCTTACCGAGTACTGATGAGTTTGTGGCATCTGTGGAAGCAGATCGGTGCCAAGCACCCCCGACCCCTCAAGAAATTCTGAACTTCTACACTTTGGGTCGGTCAGATAATGCATGCACTTTTTATCTTCAATCCCTCTTTATGAGCCATTGGATTCCCGAGGGGTATGATCAACAACCTACTCCTCTATCCAACAAGGATCACAAAGGCTTCATTTGGGGCTTCCCCACCTCTAACAAGTACTGGAAGAACAGTTGGTTCTTCGTCCAAGGCGAATGGGGTAAGACAATCGTTGCTGACCCTTGCTAGGAATTGGCTAGGAACTCTATTCCCATGCACTTTTACAGTCCTGAATTATGGAATCAGACTCATGCGATCATCACAGAAGATCAGGCTAAGAATGTAGGCAATGCCGCTCAAACAACTTGGGAGACCAGGGATCGACGTGCACTATTCACCGAGAGGGACCTCCTCGACTTGGGTCTGTTTCCTCTGATCTAGAATCGACGCAAATGTTGTAAGTATCATTTTTCCCAAATCGTGACTTTCTTGGATCAAGTTTGGTTTGTTCTGACATTCTTTCAATTGTTCAGTGTACGAGGTAGACATTGTGATAGGCGAGCAAGCCGAAAGAATCAAGAACCTTTACATAGTTAGCCGTGCTACGGCTGCAGCCCAACTAGCTCAGGGGATAGCTCCTCCCCAACAAGGCACTTATGAGCACACTTATGAGCCTGACCCTCACACTTCTTCAAATGCTCCTAATCGGGAAAGGGAAAACTGACCCTCTGACCAGGTTAATGAACAAAAGAAATCTCCTAGGGGTTCAAAGAGGAGATATGTCAAAGAAACAGCCGGTCGTCACGTGACCAAATCCTCTAAGAGATCTCCGGTCAGTAAAGTGGCCAAGACTATTGCTGGCTCATCTGCTTCTGATACTGCTCATGGAAAGAAGAAGACTGAAATTTCAGAGGGCCAAAGAGCTCATCAGACTGAAGTCAAGCTAGTCATTACTGAAGAGGATGATGAAGATCAAGATACGTTGACTGATATGATCCGTAGGGAGCACCAATCGAAGAAGGGAAATTATCGTTCTTCAGCTCCATCTACTACTCTGCCTTCTGATCAACCTGGAACAGATGATCAGACTACTACTGTGGCTATGAGACAAGCCCTTCCTCAACAAACTCTACCCCCATCTCTGGCCGAGCCGGTTTCTCTCTGAACTGTCCACCCTATTGGTCAGGTTTCTGTTGGTTCTCCTGTACAGCGTGCTAGCAAGGCTCCAATGCAGTTCTTTGTTAAATGTCAGATAGTCTTCATTGACTTAGATTCTGACGAGGGACAAGCTAACCTTGAGAAAGCATTATTCGATCCGCCCGCTCATGTGGATAACCTATCTGACCATGAAGCGGTTCATGTCGACAAAGTAGCTATCTGGTTGAACCATCCTTCTAAGCCCCTGCCCAATGTTGTCATGGCCCCTGTTGTAAGCGATGCCAAAGCGGGCCTATCCAGAGCCACTGGTCCGGAGTAAACTAGTGCCACACCCTCACTTGCTGTCCCTAATACCACCCCCGTTTTAGGTTCAGTTCAAACTGGCCAACAGCCTCAGGGTCCTGAAGTGACGCCACTTTCTGCTGCGGTCGGCACTCATAGCTTGGAAGAAATGCTAGTCGACCCTCTTGACATGCTGAAGTCCATGTCCATGGGAAGGGGTTATATTGGTAAAGGCTACTGGATTGATTTCTGGAATGCCAGTGATGTGGATCGAGTCCGCGCTATTTACAATAACGGTGTATATGTATGTACTTTTTAATCCCTTGTCAATTTCTTTCATTTCAGGTTTTATCAGTCATAACTCGTTTCCTTTCTCTTTTAAGGCAGTAGAGGAGATGACTAGGGTTATGATGGCTCAGAAGAAACAGGCTACTGAAATCTCTCAACTGAAGAAGGAGCTGGAAAAGAGGAAGAAAACGGTCAGTTCTGCCTCAGCAAGTGAATCAAAATTGAGAACGTTTTTTGAAGAAAAGTTGAAACAGCGTGACGCGACTGAGGCAGTCCTAAGGAAGGGCGTGTCTACTATTGAGACCCGAGCTAACAATGCCACAACCAGCCTGACGAAGCTTGTCGTGAAGAACACCCAGCTTGAAGCAAATCTGACTAAGGCTGAGCAATGGTGCGCGGAGCTTGAACAGAAGCTATTCCTGGCTGAATAGGCTGCTGCTGGTCAGGAGGCAGAAGCTCGGGCTGCCAAGAAAACTCTGGTTGCCTCCCAACAATCTATGCTTGAGGCCCAGCAGGGATTATAAGAGGCCAAGCTTCGCTATGAAAGGTTAGCTGAAGATCTGAGGCAGCAAAATGTTAGAGTGGAGGTGCTCTCTCAAGAGGCCAGACTAGCCCTTAAGATTCAAAGCATTGATCGTTATAAAATGTCTCCTACATTCAAGGGAGTTATGCTGAGGGAACTAGAACGAGGGCTTGCTACAGCTCGAATGTTCTTTGCGGGTAAGGAGAGGTTTTTTGGAGAGGCTCGCCGTAAATGGGATCGAACGATTGAAAAGCATAAGGTCGAGTCTCTCAATGCAATAAAGAACCAGATGATGACATTGAGGGCTTACTACAAGTCTATTGGGAAGGATCCCCATAAGATGCACCTAGAGCTCCCCTCCAAGTTTTCCCTGGTGACCTTTCATACGGTCAGGAAGGTGGTGCAATATCCAAGGGCATTGATATTGGACCTTTTCCTGAGACCGATTACTCTTCTTTCTTGGCTGAAGATCCTGAAGTTAACATCTACTGACCATATTTTAGAGATCTGACCAAGAGCTATGAAGAAGAAAATAAACCCCCTGGCATCTCCGGACCCGGTGGCCTTTCAAGAACTCCTGAAGCGTGATATCTCCTCCATCACTATACATTTTTTGTTATACCACACATTTTGTAAATTTTTCTTGTAACATTATATAAATGATTGACTCATTCTTTAATGATACAGATCTTTAATTTACTTATGTGGTTTTCTTTCTTTTTAATCAACCATCTTTGCTACTGTCACTTCTGATTCAATCAATTATCTTGCTAACTGATTGTGATTGATCCAATTGATTATGTTTTCAACTAACCGAATTTGATTGATTACTAACCCAACCAGCCATCTTACTTGACTGATCGAACTTGGCTAAACTAATTATCAATCATCTTTTTTAATTCGTTCAATTATCTTTTTAGCTGCTTGTTATGGACCCAGTCAATGATATTTTTGATTGGCTGAACTTGGTCAAGTCAGATTAGCTACTAACTAGTTTCTAGTTATCCTGACCGGTTATCTAATCAACTGATTGGGTTTGGTTTGGCTTTAGTTGCGCTATATGTTAGTTCAAGTAGTGTTCATTTGATTGTCCATATGCATGGTATCTAGTTTATAGACTCTTGTCTTTTATCTGACAACTAAGTCACTGGGACGTCTCCCAGTAGTCTGTTACTCAAGATTCGTTGCGATGAGGGTTTTCTCTTTCTCATTAACTTTGCTTATCTTAGCTGAGTATCTAATTAATTGGCATTCAAGCGTGAGAATTTGATTACCTCATCCAACTTTCTGCGCATCCCATCAGGTATCTATTCACCTGAAGGCACTCTAACAGTGCTTCTAATGCACCTAGTTAATTTCTGTGAAAGGGCAATATCTTTGCAACATATGGTTTCTGCCCCATCACTGGGCCCCCCGAGAACCCATTCGGGGTTCACGAGACTTGCTTTTGTAAACGAAAGCAATATTAGAACACTTTTTCTTGAATTGTGCTTCCCTTGAAGGGCTATTATTAATATTTTCAAAAAACTATAAGGAGAAACAAATGATTAAGTATAAGAAAAATCCGTAACTATTCTAAACCCGACAGAATATCTAAAAACTAAGATAGAAAACATTAAAAGAAAGCCCCTTAAGGGTAGAATATCTTCAAGTATTGAGCGTTGCATGGCATGGGTGACTCTCCTCCTTCTAGTCGGACAATGAGATATGCTCCATGCCCAGCTAGTCCGACCACCAGATAAGGTCCTTCCCATTTGTCTACAAGGATCCAGCCGACTTATCCCTTGTGTTTGGAGACACCCTTCTAAGAACAAGATCTCCGAGTTGGAACTTCCTTACCTAGATATGCAAGTTGTAGTATCTTGCAACCCTTTGCTGAAAGGCTGCATTTCTTACTCCCGCCATGTCCCTTTTTTCCTCCAACTCATCCAGGCTCTGTTCTAGGGTCTTTATATTAGTATTGGGCTGATATAGCTGGACTCTAAGGGAAGTATAGGCTATCTCGGCTGGAATGACAGCTTCATTCCCGAATGCCAGGGAATAGGGTGTCTCTCCTATCGATGTTCTTTGAGTTGTTCGTGTTAGGATTATGCTCAATAGCAAGAGTGTAATATTGTAATTGACAATCTTTTCATATTAATAAAGTGTTTTCTGATTCTTACAAATACTTATAGCATTTATTATTATAATTGTCAAGGTAAATAATCATAAGGTCAAAAGACTATGAGAAATGAAGAATTGTTCATACATCCGGATATGTGTGAGGTAGACACAATTCTTTAGTCATTCTTGAATAACGTTCACAACTTAAGTTAAAGGTTGGGCACCTCTATCTTGATAAAGTTGTAGAATTCTTTTACTAGCATTTGAGTGGGATCAAATGAGTTATGATGAGTCTAAAATCATCGAAAGGTTTTCGAGTAAAAGAATCTAGTGCACTGGGTGCATTGAACATGATCACAATGAAATACTTTATCTAGAACCGTCACTAGATATAAGTCTTTTCATTATTAGGACAATCGGAGAGTCGATCTTAATCCTGAGATAAATGATGGACTTATGGTTGCAAGTGTTATCATTTGAGCTATCAATGAGTACGATTATATAGCATAGTCTATCCTCGATAGTTTGGTGGTATTCATTTGTTAATCGATAGAGGACTTCATTTATAGATATGGACATCGTGCCTCCATTTATTAAATGAGAGTATAATATCATCATATGGATATTTTGAGGTATTGGATATTAAATCTCAACGTTGAGTTTTCAATAATGATTATTGAAGACATGGCTTCTGGACAAGTCAAAATATCCAAGTTCAAAATGTGGTCATATGAGGAAATATGGTAACTTGGAGAGCTATAGGCGGTCTATGAGCTCTTGGCGATAACTGATATTATTCACGAGGATACACCATCTCCTATAAGATTGTCTAGGGTATGAATGAGAAACATCTCCTTATTCTATCTTTATTTAAGAGTTCAATTTTAGCTCTTTAGTGGAATGAGTTAAAATTAATAGATCGGACCTAAGTGAATCATTTGTTGATTGTGATTAGGTTATGTCTATTAAAGCTTAAATTTAGATAGTCTGCCAAGATCAACAATCCACACATACTTGCATGGATCACTTGATATATTCTACCGGACCAATTTATGGGTCCATCTAGAATTGCATTTAATATATTAAGAATATAATATGTCTATTATTTATTTAATGGGCTGCTCTATTATATTAATATATTAAAAGGAGACATGTGGGCTTGTTTCTTTTAGTAAGAATAAGTCTGGTTCACATGTGGGCTTTTATTTAAAGTTTAATGGATTAAATAAAATAAGAAAAATAATATTAGGCCCATGTATATATGGTGTGGGCGGCAAGGCTAATAAAATAGTCCAAGATATTATTTTATTTTATTGTTTTGATTAAATGGAAATTAATTAATTATTTAATTAATTAATAGTTTAAATCAAAATCTTTTCCTGATCAGTAAATAAAATACTATGTGTTGGATTAGGGTTAGAATTCTTTTAAGTGATAGGAGTCCTAATGTGGTAAGGATTCAGTCCACATACACTCCATACCACACAAAGAATTCGGCCACCCTAGTCCTATAAGGGTTAGGATTTTTAAATTGATAGGAATTAGGGAAAAACACAATTCCTTTTCAAAGTAAGGAAATTGGCCAACCCTAGATTTCCTACACAAAGAATTCGGCCAACCCTATTTTGAGAAGGAGAAATTTCGGTCACCTTATAAATATAAGGTGATAAATTTCGGCCACCTAGAAGCTTGAGTGAAAGAGATTTTTGTTTGCTTTGAAAAATAAAAATCTTACTCAATACACATAGAATTTCGGCCAAGAGAGAAAAAGAAAAAAATAAGTTCTCATTCGATAGTGCACTTGCAAGCCTTTAGGATCAAAAGGTTTTGTGCACACTTTCGATTTAGGGTTACGCAAGTTCCAATCATATTGATTGTGAATTTAAAAGTGACCGGAACTATTTTTCTAGGCTCTTGGTGTTTTGGGATTGAAGATCAGGATCAGAAGTTCCATACATCCATTCTCAGGTAAGCAATTCAAAGAAAAAAGGGAGACCACGCTCCTAGGTGATTCACGTACGTGCTAGGATTGAAGATCTTGCAGATTACCATCGACGTAAGTCAATCGGATCACGCGACAAGAGGTATTTAACTCTAACCGTATATTTGTGTTTAATTAATTAAAGGGTTAGGGTTCAAATCTTTTAAAAAAATTTAAACTATACGAAAATCTACTTTTCGCCTTCCGCTACGGTTTTAGTTAATTTTTCCCTACAATTGGTATCAGAGCCAGGTTGTACCCTTTAATTAATTAACGTATATATACGTGAATCTATTTCTCTTTATTGTGATTATGCATGTTTTAGAAAGAGATGGCACTCTAGGTATTCGCATATATAATTACATGTCGAATGTATGGATTTATATATGTTGTTATAAAGTGAATTGTTATTGCTCAATTTTGGTCCTAGATTTTCAATGTAATTTTTGTTTCGGAATTGTAACGAGAAGGGTGGTTTATTATCGTCACAAGTTCCTTCTTGATAATTGCTTAATTTTTGTTGTTGTATAAAATAGTGCAGTTTTTTTTTAATGTATTAAAAATACTGCAGTTTTTTTAGTGCAGTTTTTTTTATTTGTAAAAAAATACTGCAATGGTTAATAAAAAAAATTACTGCAGTATTTTATTGTATAAAATAAGATGTAATATATTCAAGATTCTAAGACTCGAAGATTTGAAGAAATTGGAGTATCTGGAACCCGTCTTGGCACCCGCGCGCACCGAGACAACAAGCGCGCACGTAACCAAGCGTGCAGCTGCGCTTGTTGCGGTGCAGCAGCGCGCGACCCATGCATAGGCTGGCCGTGTGGTAGCTCATGCCCTTGCATGGGCTAGGCGTGCGCATGGGCTGCTGCGGTGATCTTTGGGCGCACGAGTTTCATGCTCGAGATGGTCGCTTGAAGTCTTGTCCGCCAAGAAAGGAGTTTTTGTATTCCGTACAATTGTAATTTACATGCTTTTCTAGGATGGACCAAAATTGTGGCTATTTATTTTTTATGTATAAATATTACAATATTTGTTATTGTATGATAACATGTCATATAGAATAGGAGTGCCACTCATATATCTCTTATGGTATGAACATGCATTGAATGATTTAGGTATCTAATTGGCATCTAGATAACTTGGTAAAATCATTCTTTGGAATTTAATCACATGCCTTAAATAATTGAGTGGGAGAAGGTGTGTTAGAACGCCTATGGCCTCCAAGGTTAGTTGAGTTTTATTATTTTTGGTAATCCCCCCAAGGGACGTCTATAAATGGAATTTAACAAAATACTTCCTTACAAGGATAGACTAGACAATTGACTTAAACGAAATCTACTCCCCAAGGAGGGATTCTCGTGAGAGAAAATTGAGGGTCGATATCTTGGTAACACACTCAATGTAATTTTATTAATATCCTCCCAAGAGTTCTTGTTAATAAAATTGTAAGGATAAAATTGAAAACGCTGGTTGTTATGTTAACAATTAGGTGGGACCTAGTCCAACTAGTAAATAGTACGAACTCCCAAAAGAGGCGTAAGATTTATGGGTATTGGATCACCGTTGAATTTTTACGATTGAATTATTTATTTAATTTAAGATAAATATTTAAAAGTGCTTTATCATGATTATTTACTTATATATGTTTTGTTTTAATCAGAAATTATGACCCCATCACTTATGAACATCCTGAAAGATAACACCTTAACTGGAGATAATTATGTCACATGGAAAAGGAAAATTGGGTTGTTGCTGCAATGTGAAAAACATAAATTTGTTCTGACTACTCCTAAACCACCCCTTCCTAATAATGAATCTAGTGTGATGCAAAGAGATGAGTATGAGCAGTGGAAGACTTCTCATGATATGGCAAAATGTTATATTATGGCCACTATCTCTGACGTGTTGCAACAGCAACATGAAGGAATGGAGTCCGCTGCTGATATAATGATGTCTCTAGAGGAAATGTTTGCTATGAAGTCTAGGACGACTAAGAGAGAGGCAGTGACTACTTTTATGAATCTTAGGATGAAACCTGGACAATCTGTGAAAGATCACATGATGAAAGTCATAGCACATCTCAATATTGCTGAACTAAATGGTGCTGAAATTGATGGTGAGACCAAAATTGATATGGTAGTTAACTCACTGTCAGATTCCTTTGATCAGTTCAAGTTGGACTACACCTTGAACAAAAAGGAATACACCTTGCAGGGCCTGATGCAAGATGTTCAAAGCGCTGAAAAGATCCTTGTGAAAAACAAAGGTCAAGAGATTCATTTGGTTGGTAAAGTTGCTACTGTTAAGACCCATAAGAAGGTCAAGAAACAACAGAAGAAAAAGCAACTTAGGCCTACCAAGAAGGAAACCAAGAAAGTAACCAAGATCAAAGGGAAATGCTTCCTTTGTGGTGAAAAGGGACATTGGAAAAGAGATTGCTTAAAGTCCCAGAATAAGAAGGAAAAAGGTAATATTAATTATCTTTAAACATGTTTTCTGGCAGATTCTACTGATTCTTTGATCATAGACTCTGGAGCCACTAATCATGTTTGTTATTCCTTGCAGGGGTTTCAGGAAAAGAGAAGGCTGAATGAAGATGAAGTCAATTTGTGCTTGGGCAACGGAACGTTAGGGTCTGCAAGTGCAGTGGGAGATATTAGAGTTATTTTAGATTCTAGTAGGCATTTAGATTTAATAGACGTTTATTATGTACCTCAATTCAAGAGGAATTTAATTTCAGTTTCTTGTTTAAATAAATTTGGATATTCGGTTACTTTTAATAAAGCTTTTATTATTAGTAAGAATGACAAAATTGTTTGCAAAGGTACATTGGAAAACGGTCTATTCTTTTTCCATAGAAATATCTCTCACTCGTTAGACACAGAAATAACGGAACCTAATCATAAAAGAATAAAATTATCAAAAGATGAAACCTACCTTTGGCATTTACACCTAGGTGACATTAACCTTAATAGGATTAAAAGATTGGTATGTGACGGACCTTTAAGTGACTTAAAGGTTGATGATCTACCAACTTGTGAATCTTGTTTGGAAGGTAAAATGACCAAAAGGCCGTTCAATACCAAAGGTGCAAGAGCCACTGAATGTTTAAGACTAATACACACTGATGTATGTGGTCCTATGAGCATTCAAGCTAGAGGTGGATATGAGTACTTCATCACCTTCACAGATGATTACTCAAGATTTGGTTATGTGTATCTCATGAGACATAAGTCGGATGCTTTTGACATGTTCAAAGCATTCAAAGCTGAAGTAGAAAATCAGCTTGAGAAACATATAAAAATCTTGAGATCTGATCGTGGTGGAGAATATCTATCTGGAGAGTTTCATCAATATCTTATTGATAATGGGATAGTTTCTCAGTTTTCTGCACCAGGTACACCTCAACAAAATGGGGTAGCAGAAATGAGAAATAGAACTCTTTTAGAGATGGTTAGGCCAATGTTGAGTTATTCAACACTTCCTATTTCTTTTTGGGTATATGCTCTACAAACAGCAATATACATTCTAAACGATGTACCATCTAAATCTGTCCCTAAAACCCCACATGAATTGTGGACTGGACGAAAACCTAGTTTACATCACATGAGGATATTTGGTTGTCCTGCACATGTGTTGAAAGGAAAGACAGAAAAAATGGAGTCCCATTCAGAAACATGTATATTTGTGGGGTATCCAAAAGGAACTAAAGGATATTATTTCTATAGTCCTAATGATCTAAAAGTATTTGTTTCAACAAATGCTTCATTTCTAGAAAATGACTATATGAATAATTTTGTGCCCAAAAGTAGAATTGTCCTGAATGAAATGTCAGGAGATACAATTCCACAAGAGGTTTCACAACCTAGCCCAATTGTAAGTTCCACTCCAACACAAAATCAACAACCTACCATTCCTCGTCGTAGTGGGAGGGTTATAACATAACCCGAAAGATACATCGGTCTAGAAGAATCTGTGGAGAATCTCCCGGACGACGATGATCCCTACACGTACAAGGAAGCAATGGAGGATGTTGATTGTCGACATTGGCAAAAGGCAATGCAATATGAGATTGTATCGATGTTCAATAACAAAGTCTGGTCCCTTGTAGACTTGCCTAAAGGGATAAAACCCATTGGGTGTAAGTGGGTATACAAGAGGAAAAGAGGTATGGATGGTAAGGTGGAAACCTTTAAAGCTAGACTGGTAGCTAAAGGTTATACACAGAAAGAAGGTATCGATTACGAGGAAACCTTTTCTCCTGTGGCCATGCTTAAATCCATTAGGATACTCTTATCCATTGCAGCATCTCTAGACTTAGAGATTTGGCAAATGGACGTCAAGACAGCTTTCCTTAATGGAAGTCTTGACGAGAGCATCTACATGATGCAACCAGAAGGATTCATTGAAAAGGGCCAAGAGGAAAGAGTATGCAAATTGCAAAAGTCCATATATGGACTGAAGCAAGCATCTAGATCCTGGAACATAAGGTTCGATCAAGCTGTGAAAGGTTTTGGATTTATTCAAAACCCTGACGAACCTTGTGTATACAAAAGGATTAAAGGCGACAAGCTGGTTTTCCTCATTCTTTATGTTGATGATATACTACTCATTGGAAACGATGTAGGTGTATTGACATCAGTAAAAGAATGGTTAGCAAAACAATTTGATATGAAGGACTTAGGAGAAGCAAGTTATATTTTTGGTATCCAAGTAATAAGGGATAGAAAGAATAGAACGATTGCATTATCCCAAGCTTCATACATTGATAAAATCTTGTCTAGATTTTCCGTGCAAGATTCCAAGAAAGGTATGTTACCTTTTAGACATGGAATAAAACTTTCTTTGGAACAGGTTCCTAAGAATGAGCATGAAGAGCAATTCATGAGTAGAGTTCCATATGCATCGGCAATTGGAAGTCTCATGTATGCAATGCTCTGTACTAGACCAGATATTTGTTTTGCTGTTGGCATTGTTAGCAGGTTTCAGTCGAAACCTGGTCCTGATCATTGGACGGCAGTCAAGCATATTTTCAAGTATCTTAAAAGAACTAGAGATTATATGCTTGTATACTCCGGAGGGGATTTAATTCCCGTTGGGTATACAGATTCTGATTTCCAGTCGAATTATGACTCCAGAAAATCCACATCAGGATCTGTGTTTACCATTGGAGGAGGAGCAGTCATATGGAGGAGTATCAAGCAATCTTGTATTGATGATTCCACCATGGAAGCTGAGTATGTTGCTGCATGCGAAGCTGTAAAAGAGGCTGTTTGGCTCCGCCAATTCTTGATTGACTTGGAAGTGGTTCCTAATGCAAATAAGCAGATCACTATACACTGTGACAATAGTGGAGCAGTGGCTAATTCGAGAGAACCAAGAAGTCATAAGAGAGGTAAACACATAGAAAGGAAATATCACCTTTTAAGGGAAATTGTTCATAGGGGAGACATGACGATCACCAAAATCACGTCAGCAGAAAATCTAGCGGATCCTTTCACAAAGGCTCTACCTCAGAGGAGTTTTGATGGGCACCTAGAGAATATGAGAATGAGAGATATGACACACTTGCTATAGCGCAAGTGGGAGATTGTTAGGATTATGCTCAATAGCAAGAGTGTAATATTGTAATTGACAATCTTTTCATATTAATAAAGTGTTTTCTGATTCTTACAAATACTTATAGCATTTATTATTATAATTGTCAAGGTAAATAATCATAAGGTCAAAAGACTATGAGAAATGAAGAATTGTTCATACATCCGGATATGTGTGAGGTAGACACAATTCTTTAGTCAGTCTTGAATAACGTTCACAACTTAAGTTAAAGGTTGGGCACCTCTATCTTGATAAAGTTGTAGAATTCTTTTACTAGCATTTGAGTGGGATCAAATGAGTTATGATGAGTCTAAAATCATCGAAAGGTTTTCGAGTAAAAGAATCTAGTGCACTGGGTGCATTGAACAGGATTACAATGAAATACTTTATCTAGAACCGTCACTAGATATAAGTCTTTTCATTATTAGGACAATCGGAGAGTCGATCTTAATCCTAAGATAAATAATGGACTTATGGTTGCAAGTGTTATCATTTGAGCTATCAATGAGTACGATATATAGCATAGTCTATCCTCGATAGTTTGGTGGTATTCATTTGTTAATCGATAGAGGACTTCATTTATAGATATGGACATCGTGCCTCCATTTATTAAATGAGAGTATAATATCCTCATATGGATGTTTTGAGGTATTGGATATTAAATCTCAACGTTGAGTTTTCAATAATGATTATTGAAGACATGGCTTCTGGACAAGTCAAAATATCCAAGTTCAAAATGTGGTCATATGAGGAAATATGGTAACTTGGAGAGCTATAGGCGGTCTATGAGCTCTTGGCGATTACTGATATTATTCACGAGGATACACCATCTCCTATAAGATTGTCTAGGGTATGAATGAGAAACATCTCCTTATTCTATCTTTATTTAAGAGTTCAATTTCAGCTCTTTAGTGGAATGAGTTAAAATTAATAGATCGGACCTAAGTGAATCATTTGTTGATTGTGATTAGGTTATGTCTATTGAAGCTTAAATTTAGATAGCCCGCAAAGATCCACAATCCACACGTACTTGCATGGATCACTTGATATATTCTATCGGACCAATTCATGGGTCCATCTAGAATTGCATTTAATATATTAAGAATATAATATGTCTATTATTTATTTAATGGGCTGCTCTATTATATTAATATATTAAAAGGAGATATGTGGGCTTGTTTCTTTTAGTAAGAATAAGTCTGGTTCACATGTGGGCTTTTATTTAAAGTCTAATGGATTAAATAAAATAAGAAAAATAATATTAGGCCCATGTATATATGGTGTGGGCGGCAAGGCTAATAAAATAGTCCAAGATATTATTTTATTTTATTGTTTTGATTAAATGGAAATTAATTAATTATTTAATTAATTAATAGTTTAAATCAAAATCTTTTCCTGATCAGTAAATAAAATACTATGTGTTGGATTAGGGTTAGAATTCTTTTAAGTGATAGGAGTCCTAATGTGGTAAGGATTCAGTCCACATACACTCCATACCACACAAAGAATTCGGCCACCCTAGTCCTATAAGGGTTAGGATTTTTAAATTGATAGGAATTAGGGAAAAACACAATTCCTTTTCAAAGTAAGGAAATTGGCCAACCCTAGATTTCCTACACAAAGAATTCGGCCAACCCTATTTTGAGAAGGAGAAATTTCGGTCACCTTATAAATATTAGGTGATAAATTTCGGCCACCTAGAAGCTTGAGTGAGAGAGATTTTTGTTTGCTTTGAAAAATAAAAATCTTACTCAATACACATAGAATTTCGGCCAAGAGAGAAAAAGAAAAAAATAAGTTCTCATTCGATAGTGCACTTGCAAGCCTTTAGGATCAAAAGGTTTTGTGCACACTTTCGATTTAGGGTTACGCAAGTTCCAATCATATCGATTGTGAATTTAAAAGTGACCGAAACTATTTTTCTAGGCTCTTGGTGTTTTGGGATTGAAGATCAGGATCAGAAGTTCCATACATCCATTCTCAGGTAAGCAATTCAAAGAAAAAAGGGAGACCACGCTCCTAGGTGATTCACGTACATGCTAGGATTGAAGATCTTACGGATTACCATCGACGTAAGTCAATCGGATCACGCGACAAGACGTATTTAACTCTAACCGTATATTTGTGTTTAATTAATTAAAGGGTTAAGGTTCAAATCTTTAGAAAAATTTTAAACTATACGAAAATCTACTTTTCTCCTTCCGCTGCTGTTTTACTTAATTTTTCCCTACAGTTCGGTATGCCTAGAGTACCTTAGGCAGCTTGTCCGTCCAATTTCCTTTCTTGCCGTCGAGCTTGGCTTCCAAGGTGTGCTTGATGATCTTATTGACAGCTTCGGTCTGACCATTGGTTGCTTGATGATCTTATTGACAGCTTCGGTCTGACCATTGGTCTAAGGATGAACTTGCGTAGCATAATAATTTTTGATGTGGTACTTTTGGCACATTTCCTTGAAGTCATCACTATCGAATTGAGTCCCATTGTCAGTGACAATTGTATCTAGGATCCCGAACCGATAAATGATGTTCTTCTCTATGAAGCTGGTGGTATTAGCTTCAGTTATATGTACCAATGCTTCCGCTTCTGCCCATTTTGTGAAATAGTCAAAATGCCACAGTAACATGATTTCCACCTCTTTTAGTTGCTGTTGGGATGTGGCATATCAAATCTAGTCCCCACATTACAAATGGCCAGGGTGAGGTCAGATTCTTCAGGTTCTCGGGTGGCTGACTAATGTCATTTGCGATTCTTTGACAAGTGCCGCATTTCTCGGCCACCGACTTAGCATCCTGAAATAAGGTTGGCCAGTAGAAGCCCTGCTTGAGGGTTTTATGAGCCAAACTTTTTCCCCCAGTGTGGTTTCCACATACGCCTCTATGTATACTAGCCAAAATCTTATTTCTCTCATCTTGACTGACACATCTTTGTAGAGCCTTCAAAAACCCCCTTCTATAAAGCTCACCACCTATTATTGAATATCGGGCTGCTCTGTATCTGGTGCGTTTTGCTTCAGTTACATCTTCAGGGAGCGTGCCATCTTCTATGTACTGCCTAATCAGGGTAATCCAAGTGATTGGCCATATTTCCATTGTTTCTACTTTCAACTTTTCTTCTTCTTTAATACTGGGCTTCTTAAGATGAGCCACTAGAATCATTTTGTACCAGATACCAGTGGTTGCTGATGCCAATTTCTATAATTTGTCAGCTTTCTCGTTCTTCTCTCTCGGGATCTAAGTGATTCTTAATTTCTTGAATCTCCCAAGAGTGCCTTGGCTATCTCTAGGTAAGCTACCATGTTAAGATATTTTGCCTGGTACTCATCTAGGACCTGGTTAACCACAACCTGCGAGTCACTGAATATCTCCACTTCGTCTGCTCCTAATGCTGTGCATACCCTAAGTTCAGCCAACATCGCCTCGTACTCGGCCATGTTGTTAGTAGCTTTGAAATCAAATCGCATGGCACATTCCACCTGATCTCCTTCTGGGGTTGATACTACTATGCCTGCCCCGTTGGCATGCGCGTTTGACGACCCATCAACGTGCAGCTTCCAGCTGAAGACTTTCCTTTCCTTTCCTTCTAATATCCTGACCACCTCACTGTGTGGCTCAGTGAATTCGGCAATCAGATCTGCCATTTCCTGACCCTTTATTGCTGCCCTTGGCAGGTAAGTAACATTGAACTCACTCAGCTTCACCACCCACTTTGTCAATCTTCCTGACACTTTTGGCTTGGATAGGATCTGTTTTAACGGACAATCTGTATAGACCTCAATTTTGTGAGCCTGGAAGTAGGGTTATAGTCTTCTTGCGGCTGTCACTAGTGCTAAAGCCATATGTTCTGCTACTGAGTATCTTGTCTCTGCTGGCAGTAAAGCCTTGCTGGTATAATATACTGGTTTCTGCACTCTTTCGTCCAATCTGATCAGTACTGATCATGTGGCCACGACTGTGACTGATAGGTATAAGTATAATGTTTCTCCCTCCAAGGGCTTTGAGAGGATATGAGCCTTGCCCAAGTACTCTTTGATCTTCTGGAACGCTTGTTCACACTCCTTATTCCATTCTACTCCCTTACCTTTCCTTATTGCTTTAAAGAAAGGCAAGCATCTATCGGTTGACTTGCTGATGAATCGGTTTAGTGAGGTTAGGCAGCTCGTCAACCTTTGGATGTCTTTTAGGGTAACCGGGGACCTCATGTTTTCTAGGGCTCTTATTTTTTCTGGATTCGCTTCGATCCCCCTCTGGTGCACTTGGAATCTGAGGAACTTTCCCAACGGTACCCCAAAAACACGTTTGTTCAAGTTAAGCTTCATCTCATACCTTCTCAGCACTCCAAATGTTTCCTCCAGATCAGTTACATGCTTGTCTGTTCTGATGCTTTTTGTTAACATGTCGTCTATGTAGACTTCCATGTTTCTGCTGATCTGTTGGGAGAACATCTTATTTACCAGTCTTTGGTAAGTTGCCCCGGCATTTTTGAAACCAAAAGGCATTTCTTTGTAGCAGTAAAGCCTTTGATCTGTTATAAAAACAGTCCTTTCTTCATCTGGACCGAACATCCTGATCTAGTTATAACCTGAGTACGCGTCAATGAAGCTCAACAGCTTGTGCCCCGCAGTCGCATCGACCAACTGATCTATTCGGGGACGAGGGAAACTGTCTTTCGGGCATGCTTTTTTAGATCTATAAAGTCTACAAACATTCTCCACTGCCCATTTTTCTTCTTTACGAGAACCACGTTGGCTACCTACTCGGGATATTGAAATTCCCTCATCGATCCTGCTGCCAATAACTTGTGGACTTCCTCTTTAATTGCTTGGCTCCTTTCAGGGTTGAATCCTCGCCTCTTCTATATTACTGGCTTGTGCTCGGGGTCAACAGTCATAGCGTGGGAGGTTATTTTGGCGTCGATTCCTAATCACTTTTTGTGTCGTTACCAAATTGTGAATATCAAAAGATATTTATAAAGTTGTTCCTACGCAATGTGCTCTAAAGTTTTGAAAACTTAGTAAAGCGGTAAGCAAGGGTATCGTCCATAGGGAGGTGTCATCAGTCGATTGTCTCTCGTTTTAGTGATTATTGAAAGCAATGTAAATAAGAACATGGCAAGGGTGAGAGTGGTGTATGTGAAGTGTAAGCATGTTTGTGTGTGTGTGTGTGAGAAAAGAGCATAAAAATAAAGATGATAAAAATAAGAGAACATGTAGAGATGAGAATGGTGATTAAAGTGATAAATATAAAATGGCAGATAGGAGAGATGCAAGAAAATGGATACATATAGTACTCATGACCACCAAAACATTCGTGCCACCCAAAATAACTAACTACAAAGACACTCCTATATTGAGTTCAACCTAGCCTTAAGTACGACCTCTAGATATGGAAATGGGAAAGTCGTCTAGTCCTCTAAAGCTACTCACTGAGTTTGTATCGCATGGGTAACTACTAAGGACCGCGTTTAAGCACATGTATTAAAGAGATAAACATATGATCGACCACCGATCGCTACTCACATGTCACGTGTAAGCAACAACCAATTGAGGCATTAAGCATAAATGGACCCTCGACCACTACTCGCCGAGGATGTATCGTGCGAGCAATGACCAAGAGTCGCGACCCGATTGCTACTCACCAGGATGTATCGTGTGAGCAACGCTCGAGGGTCGCGTAAGCATGCAGGTTTATAGAACCGAAAACCATAAAGGCATCATGTATACTCTTCATGAATTCCACCCAAACAAATAAAAGCACTCAAGTCAATCCAAAACATGCATTTCGAATAATCCATCAACATATGAGCAATCAAGGGATGCTTAATTAATCTACTCCTAAATTACATTAATCTACTCCTAATCCCAATCATAAACACACATCAATTTCTACTCTACATGCCATGAATGTAAAGAAAAGGGCTATCCCTAAACATGCATCAATAGTCGAGTTGTCAATCCTAACTTAACACAAGTCAATGAGCAATTAAGTGCAGTTGAATGGGACAATACAAGAATAAATCAAATACAAGTCAATTAAATAAATGGAACTAGTATTAGGGTTTACATATTTCCCAAATGGGGGCACACATCAAATAAAGAAAATACAAGAGAAGAGTAGATAGAAGAAACCCAAGGTTGTCAATCCCGGATCTCTAAGCTCGGAGAGTGGCCCAATTGTCATTTCGGATCTCCAAGCTCCATTGAAGCTCCTCCTCCTCATAGTTAAGGTAGGGTGCTCTTTCCTCTTGAATCTCCTCCAAAGATGGGTGGTTGTAGGTAGAGAGTGATGATGGGGAGGCAATCCATGGAGGAAAACCTCCATGGATGCCTTTGGAAGCTCCTCTCTCTCTTGATTTGGTGGAGAAGATGAAGTGTGGAATGGATGGATTAATTTAATGAATTGGGATCCTTGGTCTTATGGCAAAGTGATGTATTTATATGTTTGAGATGCTAGGGCACGAAATAGGCCTGAAAAGACGACTTTGCCCTTCTTAAAATGGCTGAAAACGTAACTTGAGCATAGCTGGAACACGTAGTGCGCGAGTACATGTGCCCGGGTAGGGACCCGCGCACTTACCCGCGCACAGGCTCTTTACAATCTTCCTTCACCCGGTGCACAGGTAACTGCACGGGTAGTGCACAGGTAAGGGACCCGTGCACTATGCTTCTGGGCACTTTTCCACTGAACTTAGACTCATTTTTCGTCTGAAAGTTTCGGTTTCCGCTTCCAGCTCCTGAAATCCATTGAATGCTTGTAATCACTACAAAATGAGTCATTACACACCAAAACATGCTTGAAAATAAGCCAAAGGATATGGAATTGAAGGCCAAAATATATGACAATTTTGGCTCGATTAATTCCAGGCATGTCTTCATGTTTCCAAGCAAACATATCCTTGTATTCTTTCAACAGGTTAATCAGTTGATCTTGTACTAGTTTGGTCAGCTATTCCCCCAACTTTACCGTTTGTTCAGGATTCCGGTTGTCCATCATGACTTCAATAGTTGGTTTCACTTCCTGGTCTTTCTTATCTTCTGGAGATGGCTCCCTTGGGTCCTGGTCAAACCGAGTTCGCGTTTCCGCTTCTTTTTCACCTTCATCATTTTTCAAGCACTTTTTTCTACTCGGCGAAATCTACCAGCGTTACATCTAGCTCAGCTTTCTCTCTATAAACCGCCAGATTGGCTTTCCTCGTCCATTCTTGGGAGCCCTTCAATACTCCAACTCCAACCTCGGTCGGGAACTTGACGGTCAGGGCATAAGTTGCTGTAACTGCTTTCGTTTTGTTCAAGAAGGGTCTACCTAGCTAGGCATTGTATGAACAATTCTCGATGTCAACGACCACGAAATCGAGCAGTACTATTTTCTGACATGGAAAATTCCCTATCTCGACCGGGAGTTTGACTTTTCCTAGAGATCTCACTTCTGCTCCCCTGAATCCTCTGAGCTGGATTGCCAATGGTTGCAAATCCTTCCTCTAAAGTCCTAATTGATCAAATACCCCAGCGCTCGGAATATTCACCGAGCTTCCATTGTCGATCAATACTCTCCTTACTTCCCGATGGCCGATGCGAACTGACACAACGATCGCATCATTCGGTTTAACCTCCAATCCGTGGGCATTAGCTTCGGAGAAAATTATCGAATCCTAACCTTTCTTAAGCTTCTTCTGGTCGGGACCCATTGAATTTACCTCTAAGTTTCTTTGGCCATCTACTGCTTTAAGGACTTCAGACATTCTCTCCCTGCTACTTCTCTCTGTACATGGCCCACAGAAAATGGTATTGATAGCCCTGACGTCTGAACTTCCCCTTGGACTGCCCTTTCTGTCTTAGTCGGTTTTGGTAGTGTCATTCTGTCGATCATCACCCCCTTTGAGAACCATGTCCTTCAGGTGTCCATATCTGATTAGCTTCTCAATGTAACCTCTTAACTAGTAGCATTTGGAAGTTGCATGATCATTCTCCCGATGAAACCTACAATACTTAGAAGTGTCTCTTCGTGCAAAACTATATTGGTTTGGAGGCTTCTTATATAAGTTCTTGTCCTCGATTATATTCAGAATTTCTTCTTGCTTCTAAGCTAGGGGGTATAGTTTTTGTACTGCCTCTTATAGGTCATGTTGCTTTTCTGATCATCTTCCTTCCGGCCTTCCTTGCCTTTCCCAAAGTTATTCTTTTGGTCTCATTTGGGATTTCCTTTCGGGCCATTATCTTTGGGCTTTTGACTTTCTCCTGGTTGGCAGCCATGTATCAACTCCCCTCCATGTGCTATTTGTTATTCTTCAGCCATTGCATATCCTCCTACATCATCTACCAAATTGGCATAAGTGAGCTGTCCCTTTTGTCTTAGACTGAGTGATAATTGGCTATACCGCAAACTGTGGATAAATGCAGCTACAACTGCATCATCATTAGGGTCCTGCACTTCCGAGACTTCCTGTGAGAACCTGGTAAGGTAGTCTTTCAACTTCTCGTCCTTTCTTTGCCTTAGGGTCAAAAGGACGGATATCAACTTCCTACGTTGGGTATTTCCCATGAACTGCCTGGTGAAGGCCTGTATCAATTCCTTGAAACTCCCGATCAATCTGCCTGCAAGGCTACCAAACCATCTAGACCCCTGATCCCGTAACATTTGAGGGAACATCCTGCATAGGAGTGCATCATCATAATCATATTGTGTCATAGCAGTCTGGTATCTTCTAACATGCTCCTGGGGGTCGGTGTTGGCCTTGAACTACTCCACATGTGGCATTCTGAATTTTTTCGAGAAACGGGCTTGTCTTATGGAGGCTATGAATGGACTACCGGAATTACCGGTCAGCAGGTTCCTGCATCCTTGTCTACGTTCTAACGCTTCTATCCTTCTTAGTAGAACTTCTTGCTCTCCCTCTAGTTTACCACGTTCATCGAACTTCTGGCGGATAATAGGACCATAGAGGTCTTTTGAAGTTCGCCCTGTGATCTGGGTGTCACAAATATTATATTTGGGCATTAGAGTTGTCTCTCTACGCCTTCTAGGGGGTGCCTCTCTGTCAGTTGAGGGTGATCAAGACTTCCTCCTACGTCTGTCATATCTGTCGCTTCGATCATAACTTGTTCCATGTCCATAACCTCTTGCAGCATCGTCATACGGATTGGGCTCCCTTCTTCCCTGGCTGGCCTGGTCCCCATTATTCCTGTGATCCTAGTAGACTTGTCGATCGTCTTTATTTTGGGGTCGCTCCCTCTTTTCATGGCGATTTGCCCTATCTTTACCAGTTTTCTGCGGAGCATCAGGGGTTGGAATTGCTATCTCAGATCGTACCTTGGAGTCTTGAGCCATCACAGGTGTAGATAGCTG
Organism: Dipteronia sinensis; assembly: GCA_033220585.1. Lineage (NCBI taxonomy): Eukaryota > Viridiplantae > Streptophyta > Magnoliopsida > Sapindales > Sapindaceae > Dipteronia > Dipteronia sinensis. The sequence continues at coordinate 59,693,026 of CM065636.1, read as the reverse complement.
GAACGATGAGGTCAAGTTTACGGTGGCAGTTATATTGATTCCTTGTCTAGCGGCGTCTTCAGTGACTCCCCACAAGGACTCTTGAACCTGTCAGAAAGCATCTGAGGAGATACCAAGGTTGCATCGGTAGAGGATGTGATATCTTGCCCAATGGAAGGTGGAATCCTGGGAGGCAAATCTCCTCCTGCACCACTGGTGTTGGTTACACCAATGTCGTTGACACCACATAGGGTACCTGTATCATATGGAGACTGTCTCCCATCTCTACTATTCCCCATATGGCTATTGCCCAGGTTCTTTTATCAAACCGTGTTAAGCAGCAAGCACACACTCACGAAGGTTCAACCCCTTCTTTTAGCGCCAATTGTTGACGGTGATTTTTGGATTGTATAAAAGTCAATCACGCCTCACACAAGTTAATTGCAATTGATGATTAAACAAGAAATTGAAAATAGTAAAATAAGAAACAAGCAAAAGAGAGTTTACGTGGAAAACCCTAAAGGGAAAAAACCATGGTTGCCAATGACGGTGAGAAAGTAATCCACTATCAAAAGAATATTACAATCTTTTTCTTACTTGCTCTCTAATAGTACCTCTTGATTCGTGAACCCTTTTGGGTGTTTTTAGGGTCTAGAACCATAATTCTTGGAGTACAAGTAACAGAAAGGTGGTAGTAAATCAATAAAACTCTGACTTGTTGGAGTCGTTTTAATCATATCAGGACTTTTGCCTATTCTGGGTTTTGATAACTCTAAAGAAATCTATTTCCTTATCGGAGTATGCTTCATGAGACCTTATTTGAGGAGAATTCTTCTTTATATGTTAGAGTCATAATAATGTTATCAACATGCCAAGCATCCGAACGTATCTAGAAATTGTCCATGTGTCGCTTAGCCGACCGTCTTCCAAACCCGACCAGATCTCTTTCACCCCCGACCAAGGATCTTCTCCTAATCAAGTAGCTAGACCCGTTCATTTGGGTTTTCCCGATCGTTTTCTTGCTAACCTGATCAATCTAATTACCTTGGTCGGGTTTTTCCAACCTGTCCTATCTAGTTGTTGGGGTTATTTTCCAACCTTACCCTATAAATTTAGTTGACACGTCACTTCTTGTCCCCGTGTAATGTGATGTTTATGCTGACGTGTTATCTTCTCAAACTGTACCATTAACAGGTACAATTTGAAAAGATGGCAGGTCAGCATAGACGACGTGTAATATGGGAACAACAAGTGACGTGTCGACAAATGTCAACTAAATTGAGCCAACTTAAGATGATCAGAAAATAATCCCACAGTACAGATCAAAGTTACTAAGATGGTCGGGTTGGAAAAACCTAACCAAGGTAATTAGATTGATCAGACTTAAATGGTCGGGTCTAGTTATCCGATCGGGTTTAGATCCTTGGTCGGGGTGAAAAGACCTGGTCGGGTTTGGAAGGTGTTCGGCTAAGCGACACGTGGATAATTTCCAGATACGCTCAAATGCCTGACATGCTGATAACGTCGAATCACGACTCAATCACGTAAAGAAGAATCTTCCTCAATAAGGTCTCATGAAGCATACTTTGATAAGGAAACAGATTTCCTCAAAGTTATTAGAGTCCAGAATAAAAGACCTGATGTGATTAAAACACAAACGATACAAGACAGGAACGAAGAGCAGTACAACTCCTATAAGTCAGAGTTATTTGTATTTCATTAAAGGACTGCCACCTTTCTTTTACTTGTATTCCAAGAATTAGGGTTCTATGAATGTATAAATAGACACTAAAAACACCCAACAAGGGTTCACGAATCATCAAACATTATTAGAGAGCAAGCGAGGAAGAGATTGTAATATTATTCTTATAGTGGATTATTCTTTCGTCGTCTTTGGCACCCATGGTTTTTTTCCTTTTAGGGTTTTCCACGTAAAATTTCGCTTGTTTATTTTTTGTTTAGCTCTTTTTAATTTCATACATAAGCTTGAATTGCAATTAACTTGTGTGACGCGTGATCAATCTTATTAATCCAAAAATCACCATTAACGATTGGCGCTAGAAGGAGGGGGAACCTCCATGAGTGTGTGTTTGCTGCTTAATATGGTTTGATAAAAGAACCTGTGCAACAGCCTTATGGCGAATAACAGAGACGGAAGTCAGCCCCCATATGAGATAGGTACCCCACGTGGTGTCAACGACACTGGTGTAACCAACACCAGTGGTGCAGGAGCACACTTGCCTTCTAGGACCCCACCTTCCATTGGGCTAGATCTCACAACCTCTACTGATGCTGCCTCTAGTATCTCTCCAGACGCTTTCAGGCAGGTTCAAGACTCCCTACAAAAAGTCATTGAAGACATCGCTAGACAATGAATCAATATAACTACCACTGCTAATTTGACTTCACCATTCCAGCTATCTACATCTGTGGTGGCTCAGGATCCTAGGATACAGTATAAAGTAGTAGTTCCAACCCCCGATGCTCCACAGAAAACTAGTTGAGATAGGGCAAATCATCATGAAAAGAGGGAGCGATCCCAAAAGAGAGACGGTCGTCAAGGTTACCAGGATCATAGGAAGAATGGAGACCAGGCCAGCCAAGGAAGAAGATAGCGTAGCCGGTATGATGATGTTGCGAGAGATCACGGCAGGGAAGCAAGTTATGACCGAGGATACAGGTATGACGGACATAAGAGGAGGTCTCGATCACCCTGAACTGACAGAGAGGAGCCCCCTACGAGGCGTAAGGAGACAACCCATGTGCCAAAATTTAACATTCGTGACACCCAGATCACAGGGTGAACTTCAAAAGACCCCTATAGTCTCATCATCCGTCAGAAGTTCGATGAACGTGGCGAACCAAAGGGAGAGCAAGAGGTTTTGCTAAGAAGTATGGAAGCAATGGAACTGAGACAAGGACGCGGGAACCTGCTGATTGGTAATTCTGATAAGCCATTCACTACCTCCATAAGGCAGGTCCGTTTCTCGGAAAAATTTAGAATGCCACACGTGGAGCAATTCAAAGCCAATACCGACCCCTAGGAACACGTTAGAAGATACCAAAGTGCAATGGCATAGTATGATTATGATGACGCACTCCTATACATGATGTTCCCTCAAACGCTATGGGATCAGGGGTCAAGATGGTTTTGTGGCCTTGCAAGCAGATTGATCGGGAACTTCGAGGAACTAATACAGGCCTTCACTAGGCAGTTCATGGGAAATATCCAGCGTAGAAAGTCGATATCGGTCCTTTTGACCCTAAAAAAAGGAAGGATGAGAAGTTGAAAGACTATCTTACTCGTTTCTTGCAGGAAGTCTCAGAGGTATAGAACCCTATTGATAATACGGTTGTAGCTGCATTTGTTAACAGTTTGCAGCATAGCCAATTATCACTTAGTCTAAGACAGAGGGGGCCGGCCACCTATGCTAATTTGGTGGATGATGTATGAGGGTATGCGATGGCTGAAGAAGAAAAGATAGCCCATGGAGGGGAGCTGATACATGACGGCCGACAATAGCTCAAAGGGAAATCTCTAAGGAGACCAAAAGAATAACTCTGGGAAAGGCAATGAAGGCCACAAGGAAGATGATCAGAAAGGCAACAAGACCTATAAGAGGTGGTACACAAACTACACTCCTCTGACTCAGAAGCAAGAAGAAATTCTGAATGTAATCGAGGATAAGAACTTGTACAAGAAGCCTTCAAAGCAATCCAGTTTTGCACGAAGAGACACCTCTAAGTATTGTCGGTTTCATCGGGAGAATGGTCATGAAACTTCCAAATACTACCAGCTAAGAGATTACATTGAGAAGCTAATCAGAGAAGGGCATCTGAAGGACATGGTTCTCAAAGGGGGTAGTGATTGGCAGAACAAACCTACAAAAACTGACCAAGACAGGAAGGGCGGTCCAAGTGGAAGTTCAGACGCCGGAGCTATCAACACCATTTTCAGTGGGCCATGCACAGGAAGAAGTAGCAGGGAAAGAATGTTTGAAGTCCGTGAGGCAATGGATGGCCAAAGAAACTTGGAGGTAAACTTGGTGGGCCCCGACCAGAAGAAGCATAAGCAAGGTTGGGATCAGATCATTTTCTCTAAAGCTGATGCTCACGGTTTAGAGGTTAAACCAAACGATGCAATTGTTGTGTCAATTCGTATCAGTCATCGGGAAGTAAGAAGAGTATTGATAGAAAATGGGAGTTCAACGGATATCCTAAGTGCCTGGCTATTCGATCAGTTAGGGCTTCAAAGGAAGGACTAACAGCCACTCGCAATCCCACTCAAAGGATTTGGGGGAGCAGAAGTAAGATCTCTGGGAACGGTTAAACTGCCAGTCGAGTTAGGGATGTTCCCATGTCAGAAGACGGTATTGCTAGATTTCATGGTTGTTGACACTGAGAATTGGCCAGACAATGCCTTGTTAGACAGACCGTTCTTGAACAAAACAAAGGCTGTTACAGCAACCTACGCCCTGACCGTCAAGTTCCCGACTGAAGCTGGAGTCAGAGTTTTGAAGGGATCCTTAGAATAGGCGAGGAAAGCTAATCTAATGGTCTACAGAGAGAAAATCGAGCCATATGTAATGCAGGTAGATTTTGCTGATTAGGAAAAGTGCCTGAAAGATGATGAAGATGAAGAAAAGGCAGAAACGCCAACTCGGTTCGACCTGGATCCAAGAGAGTCATCTCCAAAAGATGAGAAAGACCAGGAAGAGGAACCATCAATTGAAGTTATGATAGACAGAAAGAATCCTGAATAAATGGTAAAGTTGGGGACACGGCTGACCGGACAGGTACAAGATCAGCTAGTCAACCTGTTGAAAGAATACAAGGATGTGTTAGCTTGGAGACATGAAGATATGCCTAGAATCGATGCCAAAATAATCTCCCACGCTCTAACTGTTGACCCTAAGCACAAACTAGTAATTCAGAACAGGCATGGATTCAACCCCGAAAGGAGCCAAGCGATTAAAGAGGGGCTCTATAAGTTATTCGCAGCAGGATCGATCAGGGAAGTCCAGTATCCTGAGTGGGTTGCCAATGTGGTACTCATAAAGAAGAAAAATGGACAGTGGAGAATGTGTGTGGACTTCACAGATTTGAATAAAGCATGCCTGAAAGATAGTTTCCCTCAGCCCCGAATAGATCAGTTGGTTGATGCGACTGCATGGCATGAGCTGCTGAGCTTCATGGACTCATACTCAGGTTATAACCAGATCAGGATGTTCGGTCCGGATGAAGAAAAAATTGCTTTGATAACAGATCAAGGGCTTTATTGCTACAAAGTAATGCCTTTTGGTCTCAAAAACGCTGGTGTAATTTACCAAAGATTGGTAAACAAGATGTTCGCCCGACAGATCGGTCAAAACATGGAAGTCTATATAGATGACATGTTAACAAAAAGCGTCACAGCAGCTAGGCATGCAACAGACCTAGAGGAAACATTTGGAGTGCTAAGAAGGTATGGGACGAAGCTCAACCCGAACAAATGTGTTTTTGGGGTACCGTCAGGAAAGTTCCTCGGATTCTAAGTGCAACAGAGGGGGATCGAAGTGAATCCGGAGAAAATAAGATCCCTAGAAAAGATGAGGTCCCCGGTCACCCTAAAAGACATCTAAAGGTTGAGGGGCTAGTCTTATTAAACCAATTCATCAGCAAGTCAAAAGATAGATGCTTACCTTTCTTCAAAGCAATAAGGAAAGGTAATGGAATAGAATGGAATGAGGAATGTGAACAAGCATTCTAGAAGATCAAAGAGTACTTGGGCAATGTTATTATCCTAGTAAAGCCTCTAGAGGGAGAGACACTGTACTTATACCTGTCAGTTACAGTTATGGACACAGGGTCGGTGCTGGTCAGGCTGGATGAAGGAGTACAGAAACCAGTGTATTACACCAGCAAGGGTTTGCTGCCAGCACAAACAAGATACTCGGTAGTAAAACAGATGGCATTAGCACTAGTGACAGTCTCAAGAAAGCTAAGACCCTACTTCCAGGCTCATAAGATTGAGGTATATATAGATTGTTCGTTAAAGCAGATCCTATCCAAGCTAGAAGTGTCAGGAAAATTGACAAAGTGGGAGGCGGTTAAGCTGAGTGAATTCGATATTACTCACCTGCCAAGGGCCGTAACAAAGGGTCAGGCAGTGGTAGATCTGATTGCCGAGTTCTCTAAGCCAAACAGAGAGGTGATCAAGATACTAGAAGAAAAGGAAATTAAAATCTTTAGCTGGAAGCTACACATTGATGAGTAATCAAATGCACATGGCAGTGGGGCATGCATAGTAATATCAACCCCAGAAGGTGATCAGGTGGAATGTGCCTTGCGATTTGACTTCAAGGCTACCAACAACATAGCCGAGTATGAGGCGTTGTTGGCAAGACTCAGGGTATGCAAAGCATTGGGAGCGGATGAAGTGGAGATATTCAGTGACTAGCAGGTTGTGGTTAACCAGGTCCTAGATGAGTACCAGGAAAAAGATCTTAATATGATGGCTTACCTAGAGATAGCTAAGGTACTTCTCAGGAGATTCAGGAATTATAGAATCACTCAGATCCCGAGATAGAAGAATGAGAAAGCTGATGCATTGTCAAAATTGGCATTAGCAACCAATGGTATCGAGTTCAAAATGATTCCAGTTGTTCATCTCAAGAAGCCCAGTATTTAAGAAGAAGAAAAGCTAACAATGTAAACAGTGGAAGCAGGGCATGTCACTTGGATTACCCTGATCCGACAATACCTAGAAGATGGCACACTCTCTGAAAATGTAGCAAAAGCAAAACGAATCAGATACAGGGTTGCCCGGTATTCGATAATAGGTGGTGAGCTCTACAGAAGAGGGTTTTTTGAAGGCCTTACAGACATGCGTCAGTCAAGACGATGGAGATATGATTCTGGTTAGTATATATAGAGGTGTATATGGAAACCATACTGGGGGAAAAAGTTTGGCTCACAAAACCCTTAGGCAAGGCTTCTACTAGCTAACCCTATTTCAGGATGCCAAATCAATGGCTGAGAAATGCGGTACTTGTCAAAGAATCGCAAACGACATTAAGCAGCCACCTGAGAACTTGAAGAACCTGACCTTACCCTGGCCATTTCCAATGTGGGGACTAGATCTAATCGGCCCAATGCCAACAACAACTAAATGAGGTGCAAAACATGCTATCGTGGCGGTTGACCATTTCTCAAAATAGGCAGAAGCGGAAGCATTGGTACATATAACTGAAGCTAACACTACCAGCTTTGTATAGAAGAACATCATTTATTGGTTCGGAATCCCAGATACAATTATCACCGACAATGGGACTCAATTTGATAGTGATAACTTCGGGGAAATGTGCAAAAGGTACCATATCAAAAATTATTATGCTACGCCAGCTTATCCTCAGACCAATGGTCAAACCGAAGCGGTCAACAAGATCATCAAGCACACCTTGAATGCCAAGCTCGACGGCAGGAAAGGAAATTGGGCGGACAAGTAGCATGAGGTACTATGGGCATACCGAACAACTCAAAGAACATCGACAGGAGAAACTCCTTATTCCCTAGCATTCAGGACTGAAGCCATCATCCCAGTCGAGATAGCCCACACGTCTTCAAGAGTCCCGTTATATTAGCCAGATATCAATATAAAAACCCTAGAACAGAACCTAGATGAGTTAAAAGAAAAGATTCCAAACATGGCGAGGGTAAGAAATGCAGCCTACCAACAAAGGGTTGCGAGATACTACAACTCGCATGTTTAGGAAAGAAAGTTACAACTCGGAGATCTGGTTCTTAAGAAGGTATCCCCAAACACAAGGGATAGGGTAGCTGGATCCTTAACAGATAAGTGGGAAGGACCTTATCAGATGGTCGGATTAGCTGGGCATGGAGCATATCGCCTTGTCCGACCAGAAGGAGGAGAGTTACCCAGGTCATGCAATGCTCAATACTTGAAGATATTTTACCCTTAAGTGGTTTTCTTTTTTTGTTTACTCTCAGAATTTTTAGATATTCTGCTAAATTTAGAATAGTTACAGATTTTACTTATACTTAATCATTTGTTTATTCTTATAGTTTTGAAGATATTAATAAAAGCCCTTCAAGGGAAGCATAAGTTAAGAAAAAGTGTTCTAATATTGCTTTCATTTACAAAAGCCAGTCTCGTTGAACCCCGAATAGGTTCCCAGGTGGCCCAGTGATGGGGCCGAAAGCATGTGTCGCAAAGACAGTGCACCGAAACTAATGGGGTGCATTAGAAGCACTATTAGAGTGCACTCAGGTGATTAGATACCTGATGGGATGCGCAGAAAATTGGTTGAAGGTAATCAAATTCTCATACTTAAACGCCAGTTAACCAGATACTCGATTAAGTTAAGTGAAGATAATGAGATAGAAAAAACCCTCATTGCAACGAATCTTGAGTAACAGACTACTAGGATACGTCCTAGTGACTTAGTTGCCAGATAAAAGACAAGAGTCTATAATGTAGATACCATGCATATGGTCCATCAAATGAACACTACTTGAATGAACATACAGCCTAACAACAAACCAAACCAAACCCAGTCAGTTGATTAGATAACTGATCGGGATAACCAAAGGCTAGTCAGTAATTAAACTGACCAGACCAAGTTCAGCCAATCCAAAAAATGATTGACTGGGTTGATAACGAGCGATTAAAAGGATGATTGAACGAATCAAAGATGACTGATAATTAGTTTAGCCAAGTTTGGTCAGATGACTGGTTGGGTTGATAATCAGTTAGGTTCGATCAATTGTAAACATAATCAATCGGATCAGCCACAATCAGTTAACAAGATAACTGGTTAAATCAGAAATGACAACTAGCGAAGATGGTTGATCAAAAGAAAGAAGACCACACAAGTAAATTAAAGATCTGTATCATTAAAGAATGAATTAATCATTGTTACAAGAAAATTTTACAAGATGTGTGGTATAAAAAAAATGTATGATAACGAAGGAGAGATCAGACTCCAGGAGTGCTAGAAAGGCCACTAGGTTTGGAGGTGCTAGGGAGTTTATTTTCCTCTTCATAGCCCTTGGTCAGATCTTCGAAATCTGGCCAGTAAATGTCATCTTCAAGATCTTCAGCCATGAAATGAGAGTAGTCGGTCTCAAGCAAAGGTCCAACATCAATGCCCTTGGATATTGAACAACCTTCTTCGACCGTATGAAAGGTCACCAGGGAAGACTTGGAGGGGAGCTTCAGATGCATTTATGGGGCTTATTCCTAATAGACTTACTGTAAGCCCTTCACCTCATCTTCTGGTTCTTTATTGCATTGAAAGACTCGGCCTTATGCTTTTCGATAGTTCGGTCCCATTTATGGTAAGCCTCTCCAAAAGATTTTACCTTACCCCGGAAGAACATTAGAGCAGTGGCAAGCCCCCGTTCCAATTCTCTTAGCATGACTGCCTCAAACGCATGAGACCTCTTGTAACTATCAACGCTCTGAACTTCAAGGGCTATTCTGGCCTCTTGAGAGAGCACCTCCATGCTGACCTTTTGTTGTCTTAGATCTTCAGCCAGCCTTTCATAACGAAGCTTGGCCTCCTCAAATCCCTATTGGGCCTCAAGCATAGATTGTTGGGAAGCAGTCAGAGTTTCTTTGGCAGCTTGAGCTTCTGCCTCCTAACTTACAGCAGCCTGTTCAGCCAAGGATAGCTTCTGTTCTAGCTCTGCGTACCACTGTTAGCTTTGGCCAGATTTGCTTCAAGTTGGGTGCTCCTCACAATAAGCTCTGTCAGGCTGGTTGTGGCATTGTCAGCTCGGGTCTCAGCTATTGACACAACCTTCCTCAGGACTGCCCCAGTCTTGTCATGCTACATCAACTTCTCTTCAAAAGATTTTTAAGCTTTGATTTACTGGCTAAAGCAGATATTCTCACTTTCTTTATCCTTTCCAACTCCTTCTTTAGCCGAGAGATTTCAGCAGCCTGTTTCTTCTGAGCCATCATGGCCCTTGTCATCTCCTCCACGGCCTTAAAAATGAAAGGAAACAAGTTATGTTTGATAAAACCTGAAACGAATGGAATTGACAAGAGAGTGAGAAGCACATACATAGGCGCCGTTATTATAAATATCGCGGACTCGCTCTGCATCACTTACATTCCGAAAGTCATTCCAGTAGCCTTCGACAACATAACCCCTTCCAGCGAACATAGACTTCAGCATGTCAAAAGGGTCGACTGCCGCCTCCTCTGAGCCAGGGGTGCTGACTGCATCAGGAAGTATTGTCACTTTTGGATCGTGAGGCTGTGGATCAGTCTGGACTGAACCTAGCACATGAGTGGTCTCGGGAGCAGCCATCGGAGGTGTGACAATAGTTTGCTCTTGACCAGCTGATCGTGCCTAAATTGTTGTATATTTCGGCCCTCATTCCTATTCTTTTGTCTCGTTCTCGTGTGTATTTTCTATATATATTATGTCTTTTATGTCTAATAGGCTCATTAGTGTTAATTGCAGGCAATAGATGTAATTCTGGTGTTGGAAGTTAATTGCAGTGGTTCCGGTAGAAAAGGGGCAAAAGGGAAGACAAGGATCATAAGCAGCTCAAAAGTGCGGGTCAAGTGCAGGTCGCAATCGCACTCCAACCGCACTCCTTCCCACAGCCGGGACCTGAAGCATGAAGGAAATATAAAGTGCGGGTAAAGTGCGGCTCATCCAACCGCACTCCACCCGCACTATTGCTCAAGACAGAGGAGCTGATTCGTACCTGACAGATAAAGTGCGGGTCAAGTGCGGGTCAAGTGCAGGTCAAGACAGAGTTTAATTCATTAAAGTGCGGGTCATCCACCCGCACTCCACCCGCACTCACCCGCACTCCACCCGCACTCCACCCACACTATTGCTCAAAACAGCTCCAACTGACACTAAAGTGCAAGTGCGGGTAATTCAACCGCACTCCACCCGCACTGTTCCTCAAGACAGAGGAGTGGATTTACACCTGACACCAGAGTGCGGGTACAGTGCGGGTAATTCACCCACACTCCACCCGCACTCTGCGCGCGACAGCTTCTGGTTTCAAGCTTAAGTGACCTATTTTTCCATCCTCTATAAATAAAAAAGGATGGGAACGAACCAAAATATCACCATACCTCCCAACACTTGTATTCTAAGCTAGTAACACATCTCCCTCTCATCCAAACCATCTCTACTCAATCAAAGGCAACTAAGAGACTTGGATTCAAGCTTCAAGGAAGGAGATCAATCGTCTAGGGTTATCTCTACTCTCTCTCTTAGTTTATTTGTTGTAATAGAACATGAGTAGCTAAAATACCCCACTATGGGGTTGATGTTATTTGTTTGATGGATATTTTGGGCTTTGTAAATAAACTCTATGTATTATATTTATTCTATCTCTATATGTCATTCCATTGCTTGTATTAATTTCCATTATTGACTTGCTTGGATACACTCTCTTAGCATGATTGATTTGGATTACTTGAGTAGGCAATTAGGTTGTCTAATGCTCCATTGAATGGAAGGATTTCTGGAAATCCAGCTCTATAACCATGCCTTTAATCTAATCTCAAATTAGTGGCTTTCACTATACATCCTAGGTTATCCACTTGTGAGAGAATTAGAAGCCTCCTCTATACACCCTAGGTTGGCTACTTTAGTGATTCTACGAGAACTAACCTTCGAGTAGAATTCGGTTGATAACCTAAAGCCTCAACCAATCTCAAACGGGTGGCCTTCACTATACATCCTAGGTCGGCCACTTGTGAGGGAATTGGAAGCCATCACTATACATCATAGGATGGCGACATTAGTAATAGGTTGAGCCATAGATAGATAGATGAGCATTCATGGAACAAGTCCGGATTGAGTAACTAGCCACTGTTGGTTGCTTAGGAGGGATTAATCTCTAGTAGGAGGTCTTCGCTATACACCCTAGGTTGACCTCTTGCTATAGATATATACCAACACTATAAACCCTAGGTTGGTTACATTTGTCAAAACGTGCTTAATTGAGAGTTTGCTGCATTTGCCCCAATATTCACTTACTAGTCCATCAACTCCGTAGTTCCATCATCATTCATTCATCACTCCATTATCATCCCATTTTATTTGCTTTCATAGTTTAGTTTATATTGTATTTTCATTCACCATAACTTTTACTTTTATGCATACTAGTTATATTAATCCTAATCTTATCACCGCTACCCCGATCTCAGTGGACGACACCCGTGCTTGCCGCTTTGCTTGTATTTATACTTGTGAACGCATCGCATAGGTTTTAGCAATTGTTTTGACGGACGGTTTTCTGACGGCAAAAACCTTCTCATCAAATGGTGCCGCTGCCGGGGAACGGTGTGCGTAGTAGTGATTAGATTAGTTTTAATACTATTAGTTTATTAGTTGTTTTTAGTTTTGTTAGTTTCTTTTTATTGCTTTGGTAGTTTTGTTTTTGTTTGTTTCAGGACTCTATGGATTCCTTTTGGCCAAATTCAGGGTCAAGCTACGAGCCTAACGAGAATACCTACATCTCATCATTCCAGTCAAATTCCGTTGAAGATCAACTACAAAATTTCATGAAGAATCATGTGCGGGAGACTGAGCAAATGATAGCTTCCCAACAAGAGACTCAAGCCTTCATAGAAGAGAAAACCACCCAAATGCTCGAATCCGCCCAGCAGTCCACCCCGGTAAATCAGAGTTGTTTCCAAGTTAAAGCAGCCAAACCGGTGGATTCCTCCACTTTCTCAAAAGAAGACATGTATAAGCTCTGAATAGAATTTGAAGTGGAGTGAAGCAAGAGAATGGACGAGAGGGACAGGATGGTCAAGATGAACCAGCAGCTTATGAGCGTGACCAATGAGCTAGTGTTGGAAAGAGGTGTGTTGAAGGAAGAGAATGAAGCACTTCAAGAGAGAGACGCCTTGGGAATGGAAAAGGCGAGTAATCTTCAAGAGTTGAACAATAAACTATTATTTGAAGTGAAGATGCTCAGGGTTGAGAATGCTACTCTCAAGAAGACAAATGGCGAAGTCTCCGCCAAGAACAAAGAATTGGAAGAACGAATTGAGAGATTTGAAGCCGAAAATAGTACCGCATTGAAGGATTTGGAGAACTTAGTGAGGCTATCAAAAGATTTTGAAGATGAGATAGCTCACAAGTCCATGAAGATGCAAATGGAGGTTGATCAAAACGTCAATGCCTTAGAGGAAGCAAAGGTAGCACTAAGCAACAAGGAGGCGGAGGTCAAGGCGTTACAAGTGAAACAAATCAAACGTCCTCAAGACCACTCATCAAAAGGGGAGTTTCTCTAACTCTCATATCTTTTGCTATGCATGTTCTAAGAAAGATCACTTTAAGGCTAAAAATTACAAGCCAAATCAACATAGGAAAACTAAAGGTCCTAGGAATAGAAGGAGTCCACCTAGGGTCAAGCAAATATGGGTAAGGAAAGACCAATTACAATTATATAGAAACATGTTAAAGGAAAAGATAATGAAGTCACCTAAATTTATTTGGGTAGTGAAAAATAGGGAATTTCCTAACTTGGTCAAACCACCCTTAGAGAACCCTAGCCTCTCCATGAATGCATCCCATTGAATAATTTTGATGCATGTACTTAGTTTTATGTTTTATGTTGTTCAATAAATTGTGTTGTTGGGATATTTTTGTTCGAATGTTATATTTTGTGGATATTTGCACATCGAATTTATTGATTATATTCGTGGATGAAAGAGCCGGAGGCTCTTGTGCAAGTATGAATGCATGTGCTTTATATTGTTTAATTCGGTTTGGGGGTTCATGCCCCATTCCGTCATTTTTGATAAAATGCATGATGTTAAGCTTGACTTGTGCTTCAATGATATATTGCATGAATTGCCTTTATTTTGTGAGCCTTGTTTGAGTCATTTTTATTTTGGTGGGGCATTGATTGTGTTTGATTAGTGCCTAGGTTTGTTTGAGTCATGTTAGGTGCGTGCCGCTAGGCCAGATTCTCTTGTCTTCAACATTGAGGACAATGTTGGGTTTTGGTTTGGGGGTGTTGACGCCTTTTTGAGTCGTCTTTTGTGTCTTGAGTCATTTTTGTGTCTTATTTTCGAAAAAGTTGCTGCTTAGCCAGAATTTAAGCTTATTTAGCTTGGTGAGATACCTAGAGCATAGTGTTTGTGGCGAATGTGTGTATGCTTTGTGTGCTCATTCAATAACTCTTAGTCACTTTAGGGGTCTCACTTGCATTTCATGGGCTAGTCTCATCTTCTAGTGTCCAAGTTTAGGGAACTCGGTGCTCAAGCACCTTGTTCTAATAATGGAGATTTCCCTTGTGAGATCACAAACACAAGCCAAAAGCTTGTATATTTGAGGGAAAATGGTTTTCAAATCTGTAAACACTATTCAAACACCATGCATAGTCTCATCATATCAAAAATCATCATTTGTCATTGAACATGCATCATATATGTGGACTGCTTGACATAAACTTTTATTCCCTTGGTAGATTGATCCTTTGAAGTGATATTAGGCAATGTGTGTTTTAGCCACTCAAAAAGAAAGCCTAAATACTTCCAATTCCCGTAATATGTGTGCTCCCAAGCCAATTTTGAAGCCAAACACATATAGACTTTTCTATTCTACACACACGTTATCCATAACCCAAGCAACCTAAACACTTAGCCAACCCTCTCTTAATTGATCTTGTTGAGGCTTAGGAATGTAAAGTTGTGCTTTAATTTGATAAATGGCGTGTACCTAGGCAAGAGTAATGAGTTGTGAAAATGTGCATAGTAAAAAGGCATGAAAAGAAAAGAAAAGAAAAGAAAAGAAAAGAAGCAAACAACAAAAGAAAAAATATGCTTCAAATGCCTTGTGTAAATTGTAAATGCTACTCAAATGTAACATGAGTAGTTAAAGATTGCACGTAGAGTCTAATTGTATGCCTGGACGCCATATTGTATTTGGAAGTGGGGTTGCACGAGAAATTAAATGCTAAAGTGTAGAATGCATTGCCTTAACTTGGTTGATTAGTGCTTGTGCCTAAATTTCTCATTCTTCCAATCACCATTCACCGTGGCCACGTTACAACCAAATGGAAAAGACCTAGTTGATCTTAGGGGATGTCTAGATTGGGAATATTAGTTGATGAATGCTCTTTCCACGTTCATGACAAGTGATTCTTTCATGAGACTCACTCACTAAAAACAACATTTATTCTACACTAAATGTATGCAACTAAGTTGATTCAGTTACATAAATTCATTGGCATACATGTTGCATGAGTGTGAACCTAGGTTCTGAGAGGAAAGATAAGAGAAAATCCATGTGAGAACTTAGTGTCGAAGCGAATTATGCTCGAGGTGTGAGAGTGAGTAGTTTCTGAGGCGCGGGCATTTTAAGTGTGGGATTCGTGCTGTGCCAGTTTCCTTTGAGGTGCCTTCGAGTTGTTTAGAACATTTCGCATATGCTCATTCCTCACTTCCATTTGCTTTTGCGTATCTCTCTGCTAGTTGGTTCTGCAGCAGGTTTTTCTTTGTGTCTAGGAAAGTTTTTAGTTCGAGTCATTTTAAGTTTGTGTCTTATTTGTTTCATTTTATGTTTGCTCGAGGATGAGCAAAGGTTTGGTTTGGGGGTGTTTGATCGTGCCTAAATTGTTGTATATTTCGGCCCTCATTCCTATTTTTTTGTCTCGTTCTCGTGTATATTTTCTATATATATTATGTCTTTTATGTCTAATAGGCTCATTAGTGTTAATTGCAGGCAATAGATTTAATTCTGGTGTTGGAAGTTAATTGCAGTGGTTCCGGCAGAAAAGGGGCAAAAGGGAAGACAAGGATCATAAGCAGCTCAAAAGTAAGGGTCAAGTGCGGGTCGCAATCGCACTCCAACCGCACTCCTTCCCACAGCCTGGACCTGAAGCATGAAGGAAATATAAAGTGCGGGTAAAGTGCGGGTCATCCAACCGCCCTCCACCCGCACTATTGCTCAAGACAGAGGAGCTGATTCGTACCTGACAGATAAAGTGCGGGTCAAGTGCAGGTCAAGTGAGGGTCAAGTGCGGGTCAAGTGCGGGTCAAGACAGAGTTTAATTCATTAAAGTGCGGGTCATCCACCCGCACTCCACCCGCACTCACCCGCACTCCACCCGCACTCCACCCACACTATTGCTCAAAACAGCTCCAACTGACACTAAAGTGCGGGTAATCCAACCGCACTCCACCCGCACTGTTCCTCAAGATAGAGGAGTGGATTTACACCTGACACCAGAGTGCGGGTACAGTGCGGGTAATTCACCCGCACTCCACCCGCACTCTGCGCGCGACAGCTTCTGGTTTCAAGCTTAAGTGACCTATTTTTCCATCCTCTATAAATAGAAAAGGATGGGAACGAACCAAAATATCACCATACCTCCCAACACTTGTATTCTAAGCTAGTAACACATCTCCCTCTCATCCAAACCATCTCCACTCAATCAAAGGCAACTAGGAGACTTGGATTCAAGCTTCAAGGAAAGAGATCAATCTTCTAGGGTTATCTCTACTCTCTCTCTTAGTTTATTTGTTGTAATAGAACATGAGTAGCTAAAATACCCCACTATGGGGTTGATGTTATTTGTTTGATGGATATTTTGGGATTTGTAAATAAACTCTATGTATTATATTTATTCTATCTCTATATTTCATTCCATTGCTTGTATTGATTTCCATTATTGACTTGCTTGGATACACTCTCTTAGCATGATTGATTTGGATTACTTGAGTAGGCAATTAGGTTGTCTAATGCTCCATTGAATGGAAGTATTTCTGAAAATTCGGCTCTATAACCATGCCCTTAATCTAATCTCGAATTAGTGGCTTTCACTATACATCCTAGGTCAGCCACTTGTGAGAGAATTAGAAGCCTCCTCTATACACCCTAGGTTGGCTACTTTAGTGATTCTACGAGAACTAACCTTCGAGTAGAATTCGGTTGATAACCTAAAGCCTCAACCAATCTCAAACGGGTGGCCTTCACTATACATCCTAGGTCGGCCACTTGTGAGGGAATTGGAAGCCATCACTATACATCCTAGGATGGCGACATTAGTAATAGGTTAAGCCATAGCTAGATAGATGAGCATTCATAGAACAAGTCCCGATTGAGTAACTAGCCACTGTTGGTTGCTTAGGAGGGATTAATCTCTAGTAGGAGGTCTTCGCTATACACCCTAGGTTGACCTCTTGCTATAAATATATACCAACACTATAAACCCTAGGTTGGTTACATTTGTCAAAACGTGCTTAATTGAGAGTTTGCTGCAATTGCTCCAATATTCACTTACGAGTCCATCAACTCCGTAGTTCCATCATCATTCATTCATCACTCCATTATCATCCCATTTTATTTGCTTTCATAGTTTAGTTTATATTGTATTTTCATTCACCATAACTTTTACTTTTATGCATACTAGTTATATTAATCCTAATCTTATCACCGCTACCTCGATCTCAGTGGACGACACCCGTGCTTGCCGCTTTGCTTGTATTTATACTTGTGAACGCATCGCATAGGTTTTATAAATTGTTTTGACGGACGGTTTTCTGATGGCAAAAACCTTCTCATCACCAGCAGCTCCTAATGGGCCCGCCTCAGCATTGCTTACCAAAGGGGCCATGACCACATTGGGCAAAGGCCTAGAAGGACGGCTCAGCAGAATAAAAACTTTGTCGACATGATCCGCCTCATGGTCAGACAGGTTGTCTGCAAAAGTGGGTGGACATGCTAATACCTCATTAGATCCGGCTTGACCCTCATCAGAATTTGAGTTAGTAAAGACTATCTGACGCTTGACAGAGAATTGCATCGGGGCCTTGCCAGCGCGATGAACTGGAGAACAAGTAGGAACTTGGCTAGCTGGTTGGCCAGTTTGAAAAGGAGATGGCTCAGCCAGAGTTCGGGGATGAACTTATTGAAGGGTGGCTTGTCTGATAACCCCAGTAGTAGCCTGATCATCTGTTCTGGTTTGGTCAGATGGCAGAGCAGTAGATAGAGCTGAAGCATGATCATTTCTCTTCTTTGATCATTCTCCCTACGGATCAGATCGGTCAACGTATTCCGATCCTCATCATATTCTTCAATAACGACCATTTTGACTCCAGTTTGATGAGCTTCTAGATCCTTTGCCGACTTGGTCTTCTTCTTTCTAATAGTAGCATCATGAGCAGTAGAGCCCGCAACGGTCCTAGTCACTTTGCTGACAGGAGATCTCTCGGAGGATTTGGTCATGTGACGACCACCCGTTTCTTTGGCATATCTCCTCTTTGAGCCTCTATGAGATTTTTTTTGCTTGCTATCCCGATCAGATGGCCTGCTCTCTGTTTCCCGATCCGGGGCACTGGTAGACGTGTTGGGATCAGGCTTATAAACATGCTCAACCATAACTTGTTGAGGGGGGGGGGGGGGGGATCCCCTAGGCTATTTGAGCTGAAGCTCGACTAACCTTATCAAGATTTTTGATCCTCTAGGCTTGTTCACCTGCCATGATATCCATCTCATATACTGAACAAATAAAGGAATATCTGAATAGATAAGACTTGATTCGGAGAAATCAAGATTTAGAGAAAGCAACACTTACGGCGTTTGCGTAGGTTTGAGATAAGGGGAACAACCCCGGATCCTAAAGAGCCTTGTCGGTGAGTAGCGCACGCCGATCCCTAGCCTCCCATGTTGTTTGAGCTACCTCCACAACGTTCTAGGATTGATCCTTTGTAAGTGTTATAGGAGTTTAGCTCCATAGTTCAGGACTGTAGAAGTGCCTAGGGAGGGTGTTCCTAGCTAGCTTCTAGCGAGGATCTGTGACCACGGTCTCACCCCATTCACCCTGAACGAAGAACCAGCTGTTCTTCCAGTACTTATTGGTAGTAGGAAAGCCCTAGATAAAACCCTTGTGATCCCTGCTGGATGGGGGTATAGGTCGTTGGTCATACCCCTCAGGAATCCAATGGTTGATCGAACTAGACTGAAGATGGAAAGTACCCCCATTGTCTGACCGACCCAGAGTATAGAAGTTGAGAACTTCTTGTGGGGTCTAGGGGTATTTGGCACCAATTTGCTTCCACAGGTGCCATATGCTCATAAGGACCCGATAAGAATTCGGTGAAAGCTGAGCAAAAGCGATCCCAGCTTTAGCAAGGAAACATGTAACGAATGGTTGAAGGGGCAACGTGATAGAGGTGAGCATCGCCCCGTAAACAACCACCGCACCCCGAGAAGGGTTCCTAATAGCGTGATTCCCGCTCATAAGGATTTGGGCCGATCGGTGGAGATTGAATCTTTTGCTATACTTTATGATCTCCTGTTCACCGACCACATTCACTTTGAAATCAAAGGCATTCGGTTGTTCCACTGAAAATCTCAACAAGTGGGCTCGACGCCTCTTGGGGACTTCTTCCATCTTCAACAGTTGGGATGGAATTTTAAGGTTGATTACAGAAGAGTCTTTAGGGTTTGGTCTGTTTTCCTGACCAGATCATGTTGTTGTCAACATATCTGGGTATGTATTGGGAGAAGAAATAGAAGGGTTAGCAATATTTGAATCAAAAGTTGAAGGTTGAAACTCAGAGAGAGCCACTGAGTAATCAATGCTGAGGGCTACGGGATGAACGGGACGAGAAAAATCTTAAAAAATCCTCCTAAAATGGATTCGATCCTAGCAATGTTATTCTTATCACCTATTTCAATATAATGTATCAACAATTCAACATAACGATGGCGGGTAGCCAAATCCATACCTGATGATTGAAAAAGGTGAGATGAGAACTCCGATGATAATGAAGATCTGGTAAAGACGAAGAACTTCAACAGAGCGGTGGAGCAAAGAGGAATTTCAGAAGTTGAAGAGTTGTGTGGCTTGAAAGAAAAGATTACGATAGGGAAAATGAAGGGATTTGAAAGTATATATATAGGTGAAGATGATGTCATGTGAGAAAGGTGGTTGTGTGTGCATCCCAAAGATCACGTGCCTTTTGAATTTTAACCGCCGCCGTCAGTTGTGTCATTCGCGTCAAATCATTAAGGCAAATCAAACATTTGTGGTTGAGATTAAAAACCAGCTGTTCATCATTAATAAGCATTAATGAGCTACACGACAAAAGGCTCCCGAGTTAAACATATCTCACTGAGCGAGTTACCTTCACTAAGTGAGATGCTCGGTTTGAATGTTTAAGGGGGTATTGTTATTGGTACAATTTGAAAATATGGCACGTAAGCATAGACGACGTGTAACACGAGAACAACAAGTGACGTGTCGACAAATGTCAACCAAACAGAGCTAACTTAAGATGATCAGAAAATAACCCCACAGTATTGATCAAAGTTACTAAGATGGTCAGGTTGGAAAAACCTGACCAAGGTAATTAGATTGATCAAGCTAACAAGATTTTATCAAGAAACCCCAAGATGGTTGGATAGACTCAAATGATCAGGTCTAGTTATCCGATCGAGTTCAGATCCTTGGTCAAGGTGAAAAGACCTGGTCAGGTTTGGAAGGTGATCGGCTAAGCGACACGTGGATAATTTCCAGATACGCTCAGATGTCTAACATGCTGATAACGTCGAATCACGACTCAAACACGTAAAGAAGAATCTCCCTTAAACAAGGTCTCATGAAGCATACTTTGATAAGGAAATAGATTTCCTAAAAGTTATCAGAGTCCATGATAAAAGACCTGATGTGATTAAAACACAAACGATGCAACACGGGAAAGAAGAGCATTATCACTCCTATAAGTCAGAGTTATTTGTATTTTGTTAAAGGACTGCCACCTTTATTTTACTTGTATTCCAAGAATTAGGGTTCTATGAATGTATAAATAGACTCTAAAAACACCCAACAAGGGTTCACGAATCATCAGACATTATTAGAAAGCAAGCGAGGAAGAGATTGTAATATTATTCTTATAGGGGATTATTCTTTTGCCGTCTTCGGCAACCATTGTTTTTTCCCTTTAGTGTTTTCCACATAAAATCTCGCTTGTTTATTTCTTGTTTAGCTCTTTTTAATTTCATACATAATCGTTAATTGCAATTAACTTGTGTGACGCGTGATCAATCTTATTAATCCAAAAATCACCGTCAATAGGTTGTTTTCCTCTTGGTTCTTTGTGCTTTGTTACTTTTTGTCACTATTTACTTTTCTTTTATCTTTTATAAATATGGATACTCCCTAGGGGTTTTTCAGCATATGATCGTTTGTGATGCATTTTCCCCTTAGGTCAGTCCAATTTTATTAAAAAAAATAGAATACTAAATAATTAAAAAAAAGTGAGGTATAAATAGGTCAATAGAAGGGTCTGACCAATAGCAATACTCTTTCAACTCTTACAATAAGACTGTCGGAACATGCCAAGATCAGACCATACATGTGCTGTTCGGATAACTACTTGATGCATGATATATTATTAAAGATTTTCTTGAAGACTTTTTATTTTAAAAATAATATTGTAATTAATATCTATTATTCTGTTTCTTTTTATTGTATATTTAATTAGGTAGTTAACTATTTTATGATTTGATTTTTATTAAATCAAATCTTATTTCCTATAGGTTTTGAATGTTTTAGGATTCTTTTGACTTTTTTTAAGAGATTTGATATCTTTTTCATTTGGGATTCTATCCCATTTCATTAGGATTTTTGTTTCGATTTCTTTCTTGTTTAGAATTCTGGGAGAAACATAATCCCTATGGATTCAATTTACTTTTACTCTATAAGTAGCTTGTATTAGGTTTTGAGAATTAGTTGTTAAAGTAATAAAAATTAAAGAGTTTTCTCTTTTATTGTCCATTTTCGGTACCTTGTGCAGGTCAACAAATTTGAAGCTTATTTTTCTGGTATCCTTGTGTGGATCAACAGATTAATAGTAGGGTTCAGTATTCGTGCGTGAATCAACGGATTTGAATCGGTTACCCTTTCTTTTATCGATTGTATATTTAATTAGGTTGTTAATTATTTAATGATTTGATTTTTATTGAATCAAATCTTATTTCCTATAGGTTTTTAATGTTTTAGGATTCTCTTGAAATTTTCTCGCTACATCAGTTGGTATCAAAGTCATCGAGTCTACCGTTGTGCTATGCTCATTGATCCATAAACCATAACAAATTCCTATCTTCATGAGATATTCACCTTCCATATTTCTCCAAAAAAAAAGTAATAATCAAATTCCCAAGAATCCCCAAAGCAAAATTTCCTCCTACCATTCATTGTTTTTCGATGACGATTGTGTGTCGGACCCAATTATCGTTGACTTCGATAAGCCGCCAATTTTCGATGAGGAATATGTGACAAAGCCTGTTACATCGATTTCAATAAGCCACCAGTTTTCGATGAAGATTTGTTCTAGAACGAGCATGGGAGGAATTCAATTTTTGAACATTATTTCTACGATATTTCTATGTTTCATCATTCAACGGCATCTCCAATTTATTTGTTACTCAAAGCTATCAAAATTCGAGGACAGATTTTCTCCACACTGGAGAGAATGATGCATGAGATATTATTGAAGAATTTCTTGAAGACTTTTTATTTTTAAAATAATTTTCTAATTAATATCTATTAGTATGTTTCTTTTTTTGTATATTTAATTAGGTAGTTAATTATTTTATGATTTGATTTTTATTAAATCAAATCTTATTTCCTATATGTTTTTAATGTTTTAGGATTCTTTTGACTTTTGTTAGAAGATTTGATATCTTTTTCATTTGGGATTATTTCCCATTTGATTAGGATTTTTGTTTAGATTTCTTTCTTGTTTAGAATTCTAGGAGAAACAGAACCCCTATGGATTGGTTTAGATTTACTATTTGAGTAGCTTGTATAAGGTTTTGACTATTAGTTGTTAAATTAATAAAAATTAAAGAGTTTTCTCTTTTATCGTCCATTTTCGGTACCCTGTGCAGGTCAACGAATTTGAAGCCTATTTTTCTGGTATCTGTGCGAGGATCAACTGATAAATAATATGGTTCATTTCCGATATTCGTGCCTGCATCAACGGATTCGAATCGGTTACCCTTTCTTTTTTCGATTGTTGTTTTGTGTGAATTTTCTCGCTACATCACTACTCCCACAAACCGAAAGAAAACTCATCACAACCATCTGTGCTAAGAAGAGGTGATGTGCTTTTCATTTATTAGATTGATTCCACGTTATTGTGAAGTTTTCATCTCTTTTTCATTTTTTGCTTTTTACTTCACAGCTACTAAATGCGCGCCACTTATTCTCTTGATCGCACCAAAATTGTTATGTATTTTGACCCTCATATCCTTATCCTTTGTCTCGTTTTCTATCGTTTATGAATGTATAATGGCTCGTTTTATAGTGATTGCAGGAATTCAACGGATTTCAAGTGCTAGAGGCAGAAACCGGGACTTTCGGGAGATAAGCAAGTTAAAAACTCAAGGAAAAAGAGCCCAGAGCATAGTGCACGGGTCAAATACCCCTGCACTACCCATGCACCAGGTGAAGAGCAGATCGTGAAGAGCCTGTGCGTGGATCACTACGCGGGTACCTTACCCGTACACAACGTGTTCTAGCTAAGCTAAGTCGTGTTTTCAACCATTTCAAAAAGGGCAAAGTTGTCCTTTCAAGCATATTTCATGCCCTTGACTCCCAAGCATATAAATACACCATTCTCTTGGAAAATCTCTCTCTCTCTCTCTCTCTCTCTCTCCTCTTCTCTTGTCTCATTCCTACTCTCTTCCACTCTCTCTCCCAAGAACACTCTTTTCTAATCCCTAACCACTAACTACTAACCACTAACTTAGATCTAGGAATCATTCTCACCATCTCTACTCAAGAAGGCCACTAGGAGATTAGATTCAAGCTTCAAGAAGGAGGAGTTCTACATGGGTCTTCTCTATCTCTTATCTCTTAGCTTTTATTTTTTATATAGTATTAGTAGCTAATCCCCCTTGTGGGAGTTGATGTAATTAAACATGAGTTTTGGGATTTCCATAATACTTTGAATATTTGATCTATTTTAGTTCCATTCATTTGTTCTTAATGTATTTAATATCTCTTTGAATTAAGTAGGCACACCAACTCTTGGTTTATTGATTGATGTTGAATGTCTTGAATGTTTATTAACTTGAATTTGGTATCCTCTTGATTGGGTAGGCACACCAACTCTCAATCTTAGTTGAGATACACACATTTGGGTGACTAAACAAGCTAATTTGAATGGGAGGGATGTGTTGTGAGCACACCAATCCACCACATCCCAGCTAAAAGTGTGGAAATGGTGGATTGTGAGCACACTAATTCAAGCCATCCCGACTACCTTAATCTATCTAGGCTTCATGAGAAACCCTCTCTATACTCAATAGAACACACCATTCGTTGTTGTGCGGAGAGAGTTGAGTGATCTAAGAATCACGTCTAAAGGTGGATTTAGCCCTAATAGATCGAATCGGTTCTTAAAGGATTAATTGGTTTGCCCACTATTCGTGTGACGATTGCATTGACTCCCACTCATCTCATCATTTTTAATTTGCATTCATTCTAACCTAGTTGCATTTAGTATAACTTAGTTTAATTGCATTTTAGTTGTTAACCTTTTCAAACCAACCATGACACTTTACTTTTATGCATTTTAGTATTATTAATCATAATCTAGTCATCGCTACCCCTAATCCCTGAGGACGATACCCTTACTTGCCATTGCACTTGTTTTTTAAACAATTTGAGGCATTTGAGGTTTTTATAAATTACTTTTGACAGACATTTTCTAATGACAAAAATGTACCACGTCATCTACAATTTCAAATAATTTGTGTGTTTATATATATATATATATACAAATAATTGTGTTAGTGTGTAGCCTATAGAAAACAGTAATAAAAGCATTATATTTATTTTTAGAAATATATATATGCAAATAACTAAGTATAAATTGTTTAATCGAGTTTAACATTTAAGAGAGAATTTTTTTAAAAATATGTACATTTCATACTGCTGGTGAGTGGTAAATATGTAATATATATATATATATATATATATATAATATTACTTGCAATAGTGTTCATTCGAACCTGAGACATTATACGTACACATGAAATTGTAATATTAGTAAAGCTACTTATCATTAAAAAAAATAGTTGACATCATACTAAGATTATACAACATTTTTTTTTTTATAAAATTGGACTAATCTAGAGGGAAAAAGCATCACAAGCGATCATATGCTGAAAAACCCCTATGCAGTATCCATCCATATTATAAAAATAAAAAATGAAAAGTAACAAAAACCAGAAAAACATAAAAACCAAGGGAAACAATCCCAACAAAAATATTGGCACATAGGCCATAAAAAATAGAAACAGAAAACATCAAGAAAAACGAAAAGACTCCCGAACCATGCAATCATTGCCAACCAACAAAGAGCAGAAAGACGGGGTGCTTGTCCACCATGAATCAACCGCCAACCTCAAAGCATGCTTAGAAAGAGTGTCAGCAACCTGATTCCCCTCCCTAAAGATATGGAAACCTGAAACTCCATTTTTGATATCTGATAGATAGAGTGTTGCCAAGCCTGCCGAATCTGCCAAGGAACCTGTTCGGAGCGAGAGGCAAGCAGATGAACCACATAAGAAGAATCACTCTCAAGCCAGATTCGATGCCACCCATTCTGCCAAGCCAAAGCATTGCAGCATATTAAAATTAACTTGTTTGTGACCCTTTGTTTCTTCTGGATTGACCACTGTAAACACAATTGCTTATCGGGGCAATTGTGTAGAAATGGGCTCAGAGTAAAATAGTACATCCTGTTTAAATATTACCGTTGGCCCATATTTAAAATAATAATAATAATAATAATAAACAATTCAAATTCCCCCTTATTTACCATTTCCAAATATTTTAAACTCTACATTATCTCTAAATTCTCATTCTCTCTACTCTTTCTCTCGCCTAATCTCTACACACTGTCACACCCTCTAATCTCTAATATAATTAATTCAATAATTCTCTGTCTCTAGTCTCTAATCTCACCACCAAATATTTATTTACTCTCATTCTCTCAAGTCTAGGCATTTCTTCTACAAAGTACAAACTATAAAGGTAATTTCTTTTTTATTTAAAATTTATTATTTATGCTTAATTTTTAATTTTTATATTTATACTTAGTTTCTCTGTTTAATTTTTAGGCTTATTATATTTATATTTAGGTTTTATTATTAATATTTATATTTAGTATATTTATTCTTAGGTTTTATTTTTAATATTTATGCTTAGTATATTTATTCTTAGTTTTAATATTTTATATTAAATATTTATGCTTATTATATTTATGCCTAGGTTTTATTTTTAATATTTATACTTAGTTTTTTTATTCTTAGGTTTTATATTTAATATTTATGCTTATTATATTTATGCTTAGGTTTTATTTTTAATATTTATACTTAGTTTTTTTATTCTTAGGTTTTATATTTAATATTTATGCTTAGTATATTTATGCATAGTTTTTAAATTTAATATTTATGCTTAATTTTTTAATTTTAATATTTATGTTTAATTTTTCTATTTAATATTTATGCATAGTATATTTATTCATAGGTTTTACATTTGTTTTTAAATTGAATATTTATTCTTAGTTTTTAATTTTAAAATTTATGTTTAGTTTTTCTATTTAATATTTATGTTTAGTATATTTATTCTTTGGTTTTATATTTGTTTTTAAATTTAATATTTATGCTTAGTTTTTAATTTTAATATTTATGTTCAATTAGTCAATTTTAATATTTATAGTTAATTTAAATTTATGCTCAATTTTTAAATTTAAATTAAATTTTTATGCTAATTTGAACTTCATTTAAATTTATGCTCCATTTATGTATTTATTTTAATTTATACACTTATGCTCAAAATGGTGAATTTTTATATTTATAGTTAATTTCAATCTATGCTTAATATTTATGCTCAATTTTTAAATTTATATTTTTATGCCTAATTAAAATTTATGCTTAATATTTATGTTTAATTAATGAGTTAATATTTATATTGTAAGAAATAGATCCTATTTTTTCCGGCCGTTTTAACATGGACAATGATGACTTTAACCTTTTTACACCGGGAGGCAGTGTTACCAATACGGCAGCGGGTCCAGAGGGAGCCGGTCCTTCCTCCTCCACATCGACATCACATCCTAGAAAGACTACATCTGAGGTATGACAATGTTTTGTACAGGAAACCGTAATCGGCCCGGACGGTAAGGAAAAGAGAATGGCTAGTTGTAAATTTGTAAAAATATTATATAGCGGTTCTAGGTCTGGAACATGACATATGAAAAAACACATGTCTAAACATGGACAAGTAGACACTACAACACATACACAACTACAACGGAACCCAGACGGGTCTGTTACGCCGTGGAGTTACGACTCCAGGTATGCTAGAGAATGTATGACACATGATATTGCACAAATTGATCAACCAATTAATTTCGGTGACTGGTTTTTTATGAAGAATTTGTCCAAACAACCTACAACCCCCAATTTAAAGTTGTTTCTAGAACAACCACAAGAAACGATTTGAAAAAATGTTTCTACACCGAACGAGACAACTTGATCGTCGAATTTCAACATCTAAGTGTTTCTATTGCACTAACTTTCGATATTTTGAACGTACGTTCCAAACAGGACTATTTATGTGTCACGGGACACTTGTTAGAATAATACAAAAAAAATCTTGGTTTTCGTTGCATGGATTTTTAACAAATATACAGGTAAGGTGGAACTCCATTTACATAATACTGCAAAATGCTACTGATTATTCTCTCTATTAGAAGTTTTTATAATATGAAAATGGCCCGTCCAATACCAATCGTAGAAGATTGGTATGTAACAAACATTTTTATCAAAATTTGAAAGATTTTTTACGATTCCAATGAACTTCTTTCCGTGGTCCATCACCCCACATCTTCTCCTGCAATACATCAAATTTTTGAAATGTCTGATATGATTAACACTTATAGAGAAGATTAAACCTTAGGCACTGCAGTTGTAGCCATGGAGAAAAAAATTAAAAAATATTGGTCTGAAATTCTTTTCCCCTATGTCTTAGGTGTTATACTATATCATAGGATTAAATTATCTAGTTTGGAAATTTTTCTTCATTATATTGGTACTAACTTAAAATTATATTTTACTCAACAATCTACTGACATGCGAACCAAGTTGTTCAAAGTTTATGGTATTTATGAGCGTAGGTTTGGCGGCTTAAACATGATACCATCAGAAGAACATGACACACGCCTGCTGAAGAGAAGTTAGTGTATCTTTCTAAAAGGCGGGCGCAGAACTTTCAACGGGAGCTCGTCAAGTTCTTCATCTCAACCTTCAATGGTAAAAGATCTGCTCAACCTCAAAATGCTAAACTCAACAACTTCCTTAACGATGCTTTCTCTCTATTGGAAATGTAAGTTCCTCATATTTTGATTGGCTTATTTCGTTGACAAACCACATTGGGGATCATTCGTTGTAAGGGCAATTTAGGCCTCTTGAGTATGATCAAGCTTTAAGGACATCATCTCTCTCAAAGAGCACTTCAAAGGTATCTCACTAGTTTAACTTTCTTTGAAGAGATCTAGTTGCACACACTCACTTGCATGCATAAGTGTTCTTATCTTCATGTTATTGAATGATGTATTGTATGCCTCTTTTCACACTCCACACTTGCACATTTTGCACATCACTTAGTGTGTTGAGTTTGCCTAGAAAAGAGAATTTCTTCTCTTAGCGCGGCCTAGACCGCTTGGCAAGACATGCTTGCACCGGGGCATACAGAGCGGTATACCTCAGCAGGGTCATGCTTCCTGCACCGCTTCCTGTACACTTGCATGCAAAGCGACCCAAGTCGCGGTGCTGTCCAGTAGGCCTCTGTTGCCCATACCGCGGCCTGTGCATCTGCATGCATAGCGCCCTGTACCGCGTTGTTGTCCAGACGGTGCACTGCTGTGTGTACCGCGGTCAGGACACTTGCCTGAGACGCGGTCCATCTAGCGGTATTGACGGGAATTTGTGGCCTAAGTTCAAAACGACGCAGTTTTAACTAGGGCTCCCTTATATATACTCTATCTTCTTCCTTGCTCGTTTTTATGAGTTCAAAAATCCATTTTTGATAGGCCAAGCTTCCCCTAGAGAGAGAAACTCCCAAGAACTCATCTTTACTCAACCAAACACAAATCCATGTGCATCTAACTTCTTCAAGCATCATCTCATCATGGGTTCTTCTTGCTTTCATTGACTAGGTAACTTGAACATGCCCTAAATCTCATTGTATTTATTTATGTTCTTGTTTGCCTAGGGTTAGCTCTTTTATGTGATTTTATTGCATATCTTTATGTTTATTGGCATTTATAACATGATTGAGTTGTTGTTTGTTGGTTGAGAGCCTTGTTCATTAATAGCTAGCATTTAGAACGATTTTACCCTTCTAGCTAAATCTTCATGCATTTGCATTTAGATATTGATATCTAGGATTTGCATTTATTGACATCTTTAAATCCTTAGATAAGCATTTATTGTTGCCTAGCATTAATTGCATGTTTGAATATCTTTTACATATTCATATAGGTTGTTTAACCTCTTCATTGATTGTTAAGCTTTGTGACTAAGTGAGTTAGTGCACAAGCTTGTAGTCAAGAATCACTATTAAAGGCCCGTTGGGTAGAGTGAAAGGGTTAGTGACCAAGTAGGTGTGACTTGAGGTCAACCTAGGTTGTAAACTTTCGTTCAAATAGTGGATTCGAGGACCGTATGTGGCTAGAAGGATAGCCCGTGAGTTTTGCCCAGTTGGAGGGTTTCTCACGTAAATCAATCCTTGTGTTTTTATTGTTTTCCGCTTATTTATATTGGATTGATTGATTGCTAATATGGAGTAGGATTATTAAAATTGATTAAGTCGAAAAGTTGGTAATAAATCAAGTAAAACCTATTCACCCCCCCCCTCTAGGTTGTATTAGACACACTTTGTGTATTTTCAATTGGTATCAGAGCGGGTTCCTAGATACACTTAGGTGATCCTTGCTCGTTGTGTGTCTTGCATTTTGTTTGTGTTTGTTGCATCATAAACATTCATCTCATTCATACCCAAACACTATGAGTGGGAACGGAAGTGGTAATGAGGGAGCCTCTAGCACAAGACCCCCTTTGCTCACCGGAATAAACTATGCCTCTTGGAAAGGCAAGATGGAGTCTTACATTTTCCAAATAAATGACCGAGCATGGATGGCAATTGAAGATGGATACACTCTTTCGGAAAAGACTCTTGAAGACGAAAGTGTAGTTCCCTAGCCAAAGTCAGAATGGTCAACTCAAGAGTTTGAAGCATCCAAGTGGAACAACAAGGCTATGCATGCTATTCTTTGCGCAATGGATGGAAATCAGTACAAATTGATCCAAACAAAAAGAATTGCAAAAGAGGCATGGGAGATTCTGGAGACAGCCCATGAGGGAACCGAGGTGGTCAAGGACTCCAAGCTTCAAGTCCTCCAAACACAATTTGAGAAAATTAGGATGAAGGAGGATGAGTGCTTCAACGACTTTCAAGTGAAGTTGATGGACATAGTCAATCAGAGCCATCAACTTGGTGATCCTTATTCAGATAGGAGGATCAAGAAAAAATTATGAGGTCGCTTCCAGCAAGATTTGAGTCAAAAGTGTCGGCTCTTGAGAAGAATAGTGACTACAAGAATATGAAGCCAAGTGAAGTTATTGGAAGGCTTCTAGCATATGAGTCTAGATGGACTCCCACACCTACACCTCAAAAGAAGCAAAAGAGCATTGCTCTGAAGACTTCTAAGGTTGAGAAGGAGGAAGAAGACTCAGATGAAGAAATGGCCCTCATGGTGAAAAGATTCAAGAAGTTCATCAATTTTGAGAAGAGGGGATTTGGATCCAAAGGAAAGGAAATAAAGAAGAAGACTCCTTTCAAGAAGTTTGAGTCAAGTGAAGACAAGCCCGCAAGCAAAAGGGATTCAATGCTTCGAATGTGGAGGTTTCGGACACATCTCCACGGATTGTGGAAATTTGAAAAATAAGAAAAAAGGAAAGGCCATGGCCACCACGTGGAGCGATGGTGATGACTTGGAAGAAGAAGGAGAATCCTCAGATGATGAGGATCATGTGGCAAACTTTATTGCCTTCGCATCTTTTCTCAAGAGTAAGGAAGCAATAGATGATGAAGAGGTAGAGAAACAAAGTGAAGATGACTCTAGCGATGGTGACTTTTCATCCCAGTCAACAAATATGGATGTAGGAGGAATGGATCTTGAAGGCTTCATTGAGCATTTTCAAAGCTCAAGATTGAAGATGAAGAAAGAGATTCAAAGGCTAAAAGGAGAGAATCTCAAGCTATCCACCGAAGCTACTCACTTAAATAAAGAAGTGAAGATAGCCAAAAGGAATGAGGAATTGATGGAAAAGGAGCTTGAAGAAGCTAGAAAGATCATTGCTAAGATGAATTCAAGCACGAATAAACTTGACCATATGCTGGGAGTTGGCAAGAGGCCAAGTGATAAGAAAGGTCTTGGCTATGAAGATGACAAGGAGACCTCATCCTCAAGCTAGATTGTGTTTGTCAAGAGTTTGGATAACAAAGAGCCTCCACCCCCACAATATCCTAGGAAGAAGATCGAACTAGGAGAGTGCTCTAAAGATCCTCAAGTCAAGGTAGCACAAGGGAAACAAGCTCAAGCTCAATCAACAAGGGTGCATCAAGCAAGTTTTCCTCAACCGAAATACCATCAAGCCAAAAAGCAATTCATGCAAGGTCAACCAAGGAAGCAATTCATTCCAACTCAACAACAAAGAAGAAGAGAACCAATCCAACACCAAAGACAAGCTCAAATGCGTGGGAAAGCCCCTTTGTACTCACAAAGGCATGGTATGTCTTCTTATTTTATTCCCACTTGTCACTTTTGTGGTGTTGATGGTCACATTTGACCTAATTGCTTCAAATACATTGAAATGTGTAGAATCAAGAGCATGATTGAAAGAAATAGAGCTAGAGCTAAAATGCATGTTCCTAGGAAATCTAGAGCAAATTTGCATGATCCTAGGAAATCTAGAGCCAATGTGACTAATACCACTAGGAATGAGAACATTACACCTAGGTGGATTAGAAGGGATAACTATTCTTGCTATGTGGCTCAAATTGCCTTGAAGGCAAATGCCTCTAACACTTGGTATTTGGATAGTGGGTGTTCTAGGCATATGACGGGGAACAAGAGCTTCTTTAAACCCCTTGTCTTAGAGGATGGAGGATTTGTCACCTTTGGTGATGGATCTAGAAAGAAAGTCATAGGGAAAGGAACCATTTCCATTCCCGATTTACCCTCCTTGTCCAATGCTTTACTTGTTGATAGCTTGCAAGCCAATCTTATAAGCATTTCTCATCTTAATGATTATGGACTCTCTGTATTGTTTAACAAAAATGATTGCTCTATTTTAATGCCAAATGGACAAACCTTGCTAAAAGGATAGAGATCTAGTGACAATTGTTATTGTCTTGACGCTAGTGCTATGTCTTGCAATATGTCCAAATGTGAGGAAATTGAGTTATGGTATCAAAGACTTGGCCACATGAACTATCGAGATTTGAGGATCTTAGATAAGTTCAAGGTTGTGCGTGGCCTCCCTAAGCTTGGGAAAAAAGTCGATGGCGTTTGTGGACCTTGTCAACAAGGGAAACAAACCAAAAGTATGCACAAGAAAGGCAAGTATCTAGCCACCAAGGAGCCATTAGAGCTTCTACATATGGACCTTATGGGTCCCATGCAAACCGAGAGTCTCGGCAGCAAGAGATACATTTTTGTTTGTGTTGATGATTTCTCTAGATTTACATGGACATATTTTCTTAGAGAAAAATCTGAAACTTTTGAAAAATTTAAAATGCTTTGCACTAAAATTCAAAATGAAAAGAACTCACACATTAAAAGCATTAAAAGAATTAGGAGTGACCATGGGAGGGAATTTGAAAATGCTTGTTTTGAAAGCTATTGTAATAGCTTAGGCATTTCCCATGAGTTTTCGGCTCCTAGAACTCCTCAACAAAATGGGGTTGTTGAGAGGAAGAATAGGGTCCTTTAAGAGGTGGGCAGTGTGATGTTGCTTAGCAACAATGTCCCTAGGAACCTTTGGGCCGAGGCCGTCAATACGGCTTTCTACATAGGAAATAGAGTCTTCCTAAGGCCCGGTACTAGGCAAACCTCCTATGAATGATGGAAGGGTAGGAAGCCAAATATTAGCTACTTCCACTCATTTGGGAGCAAATGCTACATTCTAAATGACCGAGATCAACTTGGCAAGTTTGATGCCAAGAGTGATGAGGGGATTTTCATTGGCTATGCCCTTAATAGTAAGGCCTATAGAGTTTTCAATTTAAAAACTCGGAGTGTCATGGAATCATCTAATGTCGTCATAGATGATTGTAGGCCTAAGACTAGAGACCATGATGAGGAGGTCATTGTGCTTGATGATCCTTTCTTGGAGAAGAATGGTGAGACTTCAATTGATGTGAAGTCAAGTCTTGATGAAGAGGTCATCCAACCTCTTGATAGAGATCCATCTTTGGAATCTAAAGAACCCGCTCAATGGGTTAGACATCTCTATAATAAGAATGACATTCTTGGAGATATGAATGAGGGTGTTAGGACTAGGCGTCAAATAGCTAATCAAATTAGCTATACTTGTTACACCTCTAAAATTGAACCCAAAAAGGTTGATGAAGCCTTGAATGATGAGTTTTGGGTTCTTGCCATGCAAGAAGAGCTAAACCAATTTGAAAGAAATGAGGTTTGGTCTCTTGTTCCTAGACCCAAGGATACTGATGTCATAGGCACCAAATGGGTATATAGGAACAAGTCGGATGAAAATGGCAACATTGTACGCAACAAGGCTAGACTTGTTGCACAAGGATACTCTCAAATTGAGGGTATTGACATTGAGGAGACTTTTGCTCCGGTTGCCCGTCTTGAGTACATAAGGCTTCTTTTGTCCAGATCATGTGTGCACAAGTTTAAATTGCATTAAATGGATGTTAAGAGTGCCTTCCTCAATGGTTTCTTGCATGAGGAAGTGTTTGTTGAGCAACCCAAGGGGTTTGTGGATCCACACCACCCCAATCATGTCTATAGCCTCAAGAAGGCTTTATATGGGTTGAAACAAGCACCTAGGGCTTGGTATGAGCGCCTCACTGAATTTCTTGTTGACAATGACTACACTAGGGGTAGTGTTGACAAAACTTTATTCATCAAGAGGAACAAAGATGAGCTTTTCATAGCTCAAATTTATGTTGATCATATTGTTTTTGGCTCCACCAACAAATCCAAAGTTCAAAAATTTGTTGATGTCATGTCTCATGAGTTTGAGATGAGTCTTGTTGGGGAGCTCAATTACTTCTTAGGTTTGCAAATCAAGCAATTGCATGATGGGATTTTCATATCCCAAGCTAAGTATGCTAAGAACCTAGTGAAGAAGTTTGGCCTTGAGAATTCCAAACATTGTTACACACCCATGAGTACCACCATGAAACTAAGCAAGGATGCTAGTGGCAAGAGTGTGGAACAAAGTCTTTATCATGGCATGATTGGTAGCTTGCTTTACTTGACCGCAAGTAGGCCCGATATAGCCTTTAGTGTGGGTGTATGTGCTAGGTACCAAGCGGATCCCATGAATCCCATCTCTCCTCTGTGAAGAGAATCATTCGATATGTGAATGGGACATCCAACTATGGGATATGGTACTCTTTTGACACTAATGCTAGCTTAGTTGGCTTTAGTGATGCAGATTGGGCAGGAAATTGTGATGATAGGAAGAGTACATTGGGCGGTTGCTTCTTCCTAGGAAACAACTTGGTCTCATGGTTTTGCAAGAAGCAAAATTCCATCTCTCTATCCACAGCTGAAGCGGAATACATAGCTGCCGGGAGTGCTTGCACACAACTCCTTTGGATGAAACAAATGCTTGTGGATTACGGCTTTGATCAAGGTATTCTTACCCTTTATTGTGATAACATGAGTGCAATTAACATTTCAAAGAATCCTGTTCAGCACTCTAGGACAAAGCATATAGACATTAGGCATCATTTCATTAGAGAACTAGTTGAAAACAAATGCATTGCACTTGAGCATGTGGGCACTAATGATCAACTAGCGGATTTATTTACAGAGCCCTTAGATTCAACTAGGTTCAAGTCACTTAGTAGGTCTATTGGGATTTGTCATATGCCTTGATGTGTTTTGGTGATTGACCCTGTATGGGGAACTCAAGCAAAGAGAGCAACCTTGCATGTTGGAATAAGCAAAAACTTGATCAACTTTATGCTTCTTTATTAATTGCTTGAGTATTCTTGGTTGTGCTTATATATAATCTTATATGGCTTTTTATTCAATAAGTGTGCCTTGCTTGGTTTGTAATCCATGTCACCTCTATGTTCAAACATGCTTTTTTGGATTAGGAGAATTGATTGGGAAGTACATTTGAATGACCTACAATTTATCTCCATGACATGTTAACGTGTTTATGACATGCTCAAAATGATATGCATGACATGTTTTTTTATTGCTTTGGTGCAAAATATGTGTGAAAGCAAATGAGAAGACTAAACCCAATAAGGATCTAGTATCCATGCAATAAATAAGGATGTCTCATCCAAATTTAGTCTTCTCTCTCTCTTTATTAG
Organism: Dipteronia sinensis; assembly: GCA_033220585.1. Taxonomy (NCBI): domain Eukaryota; kingdom Viridiplantae; phylum Streptophyta; class Magnoliopsida; order Sapindales; family Sapindaceae; genus Dipteronia; species Dipteronia sinensis. Next base: position 59,657,371 of record CM065636.1, on the reverse strand, counting down.
TTGAACAAGACTACTATCATACGGGTATCTTACCCGGAAAAATCAAAAAGGGTGCAAAAGTCGCTCATGTCTTGTTTCGCTTATAAAGTTTGGTACAGTTGCTCTTTAAATTGACGTTCTTTTTTGAAACACTATATCTTGTTTGCTTATGACAAAAGGATACAAATTGGTTTGAATTCTTTTGGAAACCTTTTGATGTTCTCCTTGCCAAATACCATTTGCTTGAGCTATGATGTTACATGTCTTACATCCAAAGCAACTAAGTCACACATTTTCTTCTAAACAATAGAACCCTCAATGATTCTCTCTCAATTAATTGAGTTGCATAACGTTGTTGTATATGATTATGCACTTATCTTGCAAATAACTCTCTTTGCTAAAGTGACCCGGTTGGGGAATACTCCTTTGCCTATCTCATGACAAAAAGGGGGAGTAATGTGGTTTTATTTAAGGGGATTGCATATTTGGAGAGATTGTTCTGTTGAGGGGGAGTAACCTATATAGGGGGAGCATTTGCATATTGCATGTTGAAGTTTTCTTTTATTATGCAACTTGCTCTTATTTTTCTATCTCTCTTGATCACCTCACATGCACTTGTCTTGGAAAGTGTAGTCTCATTGTTTTGAAGGGAAGGTGGCTATTCTACAAGAGCTTGAAGGTTTGAAGACCTAGTTTCTAGGTATCTTTTTGTAATGTAGAATATCTTTTGTTGACCTTTAGTTTTTACTTTTTTTGTGAGGATGATTTGTGAGTGGTGGTTTTGTCACGAAATAGCCAAAGGGGGAGATTGTAAGTTCCTCATATTTTGATTGGCTTATTTCGTTGACAAACCACATTGGGGATTATTCTTTGCAAGGGTAATTTAGGCCTCGTGAGTGTGATCAAGCTTCAAGGACATCATCTCTCTCAAAGAGCACTTCAAAGGTATCTCACTAGTTTAACTTTCTTTGAAGAGATCTAATTGCACACACTCACTTGCATGCATTATTGTTCTTATCTTCATGTTATTGAATGATGTATTGTATGCCTCTTTTCACACTCCACACTTGCACATCTTGCACATCACTTAGTGTGTTGAGTTTGCCTAGAAAAGAGAATTTCTTCTCTTAGCGCGGCCTAGACCGCTTGGCAAGACATGCTTGCACCGCGGCATATAGAGCAGTATACCTCAGCAGGGTCATGCTTCCTGCACCGCTTCCTGTACACTTGCAAGCAAAGCGACCCAAGTTGCGGTGCTGTCCAGTAGGCCTCTGTTGCCCATACCGCGGCCTGTGCACCTGCATGCACAGCGCCTTACACCGCGTTGTTGTCCAGACGGTGCACTGCTGTATGTACCGCGGTCTGGACACTTGCCTGAGACGCGGTCCATCTAGCGGTATTGACGGGATTTTGTGTCCTAAGTTCAAAACGACGCAGTTTTAACTAGGGCTCCCTTATATATACTCTATCTTCTTCCTTGCTCGTTTTTATGAGTTCAAGAAGCCATTTTTGATAGGCCAAGCATCCCCTAGAGAGAGAAACTCCCAAGAACTCATCTTTACTCAACCAAACACAAATCCATGTGCATCTAACATCTTCAAGCATCATCTCATCATGGATTCTTCTTGCTTTCATTGACTAGGTAACTTGAACATGCCCTAAATCTCATTGTATTTATTTATGTTCTTGTTTGCCTAGGGTTAGCTCTTTTATGTGATTTTATTGCATATCTTTATGTTTATTGGCATTTATAACATGATTGAGTTGTTGTTTGTTGGTTGAGAGCCTTGTTCATTAATAGCTAGCATTTAGAACGATTTTACCCTTCTAGCTAAATCTTCATGCATTTGCATTTAGATATTGATATCTAGGATTTGCATTTATTGACATCTTTAAATCCTTAGATAAGCATTTATTGCTGCCTAGCATTAATTGCATGTTTGAATATCTTTTACTTATTCACATAGGTTGTTTAACCTCTTCATTGATTGTTAAGCTTTGTGACAAAGTGAGTTAGTGCACAAGCTTGTGGTCAAGAATCACTATTAAAGGCCTGTTGGGTAGAGTGAAAGGGTTAGTGACCAAGTAGGTGTGACTTGAGGTCAACCTAGGTTGTAAACTTTCGTTCAAATAGTGGATTCGAGGACCGTATGTGGCTAGAAGGATAGCCCGTGAGTTTTGCCCAGTTGGAGGGTTTCTCACGTAAATCAATCCTTGTGTTTTTATTGTTTTCTGCTTATTTATATTGGATTGATTGATTGCTAATATGGAGTAGGATTATTAAAATTGATTAAGTCGAAAAGTTGGTAATAAATCAACTAAAACCTATTCACCCCCCCCCCCCCTCTAGGTTGTATTAGACACACTTTGTGTATTTTCAGGAAACAACCAGTGGAATGGAGGACGTTCAGGATTTTGATCCGCTATTATGGTGGAAGAATCATAGCAACAGATATCCAGTATTGTCACAACTAGCACGTGACGTACTTGTTATCCATGTGTCCAATGTTTCTTCATAGCATGCATTCAGTACGAGTAGAAGTATCATCGAACCAAGAAGAACTTCTTTAACTCATGAGATGGTGGAGGTATTAACATGCCTTCAGGATTGGGAGCATGCTCGAATGAGCATTCAACATCAAATGGAGGACGAAGAAGTAATTCCAAATTTCTCCAACTTATACATCGATGAGGGTTCCAGCAGTAACCAGGAGGAGCCCTAAAGACTGAACAGTTAAATTTAAAATTTTAATTATACATGTACTTGTAAATTTCAATTCGATTGCACTCCTTTTCCCTTACCAAGTTTTTATCCCACTGGATTTTTTTTGGTAAGGTTTTTAACAAGGCAATCATGAATCATGTAATACTGAAATCTGAATCAGTAAATAAAATTCATTTCTTTAATTATAGTTTTTTATCTGACTTGCACATATTTTATTAAATAATTCATCTACTTTTTACATATTATTTTTTTTTTGAATTATTTTATTAAATAAATTGATCCATTTCTTACATTTTATTTTATTAGACTAAAATAGTAAACAAGATAATATAATACATAATTTATTACATAAGTTAAAATAAAAAATAAATTTTTAACTTAAAATAAATAAATTTTTAATCTTTTTTTTAGAAACAAAACTGGGTCAGCCTGTAAAGGCCTGTGGGGCCGGGTCCACCTGGCAGTACGGCATGGCACAGCCTTTTGGGGTCGTGTCGTGCCTCCAAAAACCTTACCGTGCCATGTTGCCATTTTGGCACGGCCTGTTTAATAGCACGTCACGTCTTGTGTCGTGCCTTAAAGCGTCGAGCCGATACGTTTGTACACTATTAAGTTTGAATTAAGTGGAGTTTCATCTCAATATTGTTATTATTTTAACTAAGGGGTCGTTTGTTTTTTTGTCTGAAGACTGAACAGTCCTGAATTTTTCTGAAGACTGAATAGAGACTGAAATCTGAACTTAAATGACATGTTTGTTTTTTTTTCTCACATCTGAATGTATTGTCAACACGTTTGTTTTTTAAAAGTAAAATTATCTGAAAATAAGTAATTTTACATTTATACCCATATTAAATAATTATACATATAATGTGGAATAAAAACAATCCAAAAATCATAATTATATATGAACACATATGATCATGATTTTCTTCCTCGATTACAAATAAACTTTATTTTTACTAATTAAAGAAAAAAAGTTTATTTTTTTCAAAAAATAAAAGGGGCAGAGGGAAAAATCACACAAAACATTCTAAAAAAATAATATATAAATACATCACCCTAATATCATAATAAAGTATTGATATTATACACCAATATAAGAAGTGATTATGGTTCTTTTTTATTTTTAAAGCTATTTAAAATAAGCAATATATTAAAATAACGATTTATGTACCATATATAATTATGATGAAATTGAAAATATGTTATATATGGGGATAGTATCGGAATAAAAGATTTTGGATTGCATTTAATGTAGTTCAGTGATTTGCAATTAAGTGAAAAGTAAGGATTTTTTACTTTTTATTTTAAGTTGTTTTTTGGTATTTTTAAGTTATTTGACCACTTATAAAAACAAACAAAACAACTTAATAATTATGATTCAGACCCATTAAGTTTTAAGTGGAAAAAACAAACGACCCCTAATACAATATTTTGGGATTGGGGGAGGGGCTCGACTTAGACCTACAAACTCTGGGTGTGAGACACCTACCAACCAACCTCTTCTTGTCACCTTATTATTATTATATGAAATTTTCATTACATTCGTATTATTCAAAATTATGATGTCAATATCTAATATCTATTACCGGATGATTTCGATAAAATTTCTAAGTGCTAATTACATAAACATCCCTCACATTTGATAAAATGACACGGATATGACAAATTGAGATATATGCACTTCCCCTGACATTTGAAAAATATTGCATAGACATCCCCTGCAGTTAGTCAGGATCCGTTAACTCTTATAAGTCTGTAAATTCCTCGGGTTCGGTGCCAAACCAAATTAAGGTTGTTATGTAACGGGTAGCTTAAGGTCTCAAATGGAGATCTTCGATGGCAAGCTTCCGGGCATCCCATAGAGCTTCCAGGAGGTAGTCACTTGTCCTTGACTTCTTGAAGAAAATAGTAGCACACATACACACACACACACACACACACACACACACACACACACACACACACACACACACACACCTATACACTTACATGTATTTCCATTACTCTTGCATTTGTGTTTCCTGGATTGTGTGCATTTATGTCTCAACACACTAGCACTTCGATCTTAGTCATAAGTGTGGGTTAATTCATTTTCGTTTGACTGATCGGAAATGTCTGCGCTTGCTCGGTGGTGTGAATGTCTTAGCGCGACGTTTAACCATAAGAGAATACCTTTTTCTTCACTCAGATTGGTCTTGGTCACATGGTCTTATACTATGATACTTAGAGTGGTTAAAACATTTCTCTAAGGAAGGTCGCTACGAAGTGGTGTTGTCTTCAGATAACAACACTCAGGTAGGGACCTCTCAACCAGAGAATCTCGGTTCAAAAGTGTCGCTACCAAGTGACTGCGACAAAGGTCGCTATCTTCAAGTAGAGAGACCCTTAGGTAGGGCAGGGTTTTTTTTTTCAAAATGAAGTAGTTTTGATCACGGCTTCTATATAAACACTCATCTTTTCTTCCAACCATTTTTGAACTTAAAAATCCATATCTTAGAGTCTTTTAGTGAGAGAAGCTCCAAGACTTCTTATTTAACTCACCAAACCTCAAATCCATGTGCATCCAAGCATCTACATGCATTTATTAGATAAGGGTCTTCTTGATTTCATGACCTGGTAAGTAGAACTTATATAACATTTTATTTATTGTTCTACTTTCCAAGAACTCATCATTGTTGCTCCCTTCTTGCATAGAATTGTTTATTGTTGCATATTTATGATGAGATAGGTTATTTTGATTAAGGTTTTTTAATAGCTAGCATTTTAGGTTGTCTATGCCATCTAGCTAAGTCTTTTTGAACATTGATTTAGACATTTGATAATTAGGGTTCTAGATGTGCATCTTTAACATCTAATTAAGCATATAGTGTCTTGTCTTGCACCATATTGCATTTAGAATATAATTTCATATTCATTTAGACTCTATTTCTCTTCTTGATTTAAAGTCTTGTGACTACAAGAGGTAGTGCACAAGTATGGGTCTTCTATCGCTATAAAAGGCTTGCGGGTAGAGGTGTTTCAGTTACAAACCAAGAATAGTATGACTAGGATGTCAACTTAGGTTGAAATCAAAATCTCATACAATGGATTCGAATGACTGAAATGGCTAGAGCAGCCAGTCCCGTGAGTTTTGATTCCAGTTGGAGGGTTTCTCACGCAAATCAGCAAACTTGTCATTTTACTTTCCACGTATTAGTTTGTTGTTTTACTTGTTGAATTTGGGTGTTTGTGATTAATATTGACTAATCAGAAAAAAATTGGTAATTAATTAGATTAACAACCCATTCACCCCTTTCTAGGTTGTTTAGACACACATCCTGTGTATTTTCAGGTGATATCAGAACGGGTTCCTAGACATACCTAGGTGATCATTGCTCTAGTCTAGTGTGTCCTGATTTTATCTTGCCTTAGTTTTATCCATTTGCATTTATACACCTTAATACAATGAGTGGGAATGGAAATGGAAACGAGGATGCCTCAAGCCAGGACCTCCATTGCTCCCCGGGGGAATTACTCATCTTGGAAAGAGAAGATAGTATTATCTCTCTCAAATAGATGACCGAGTATGGATGGCAATCGACGATGGATACACTCCACAAACAATGACAATCACGGATGGATGTGTCGCTCCTAAGCCAAAATTGCAATGGACTCCTCAAGAATTTGAAGCTTCAAAATGGAACAACAAAGCTATGCACGCCATTCTTTGTGCTATGGATGATAATCAATACAAACTCATCCAAACTACAAGAAATTCTCATGAGGCGTGGGAAATTCTTGAGATGGCGCATGAGAGAACCGAAGTAGTAAAAGACTCTAAGCTCTAAGATCTTAAAACACAATTTGAGCCGATCAAGATAGAGGAGCATGAGTGCTTTAATGATTTCCAAGTGAAGTTGATAGACATCGTGAATCAAAGTCATCAACTATGTGACCAGTACTAAGATGAGAGCATTAACCAAAAAATCATGGAGTCATTTCCCAATAGATTTGAATCCAAAGTGACGGCGATCGAAGAAAATATTGAGTACAAAAAGATGAAGCTGAGCAAAGTGATTGGGAGATTACTTGCCTATGAGTCAAGGAAGGGTCCTACACTACCAAAGAAGCAAAAAATGACTGATTTGAAAACCTCCAAGCATGATAAGGAGGATGATGACTCGGATGAAGATATCGCCCTAATGGTGAAGAGATTCAAAAAATTTATAAAGTTTGAAACGAAGGGCATGGGGTCCAAAGGCAAGGATTTGAAGAAGAAGACTCATTTCAAGAAGAGAGATTCAAATCAAGACAAGACTTCAAGAAAAGGCATTCAATGCTTGAAATGTGGAGGATTCGAGCGCATCTCCATAAATTTTGGTAACTTGAAGGATAAACGGAAAGGTAAAGATATGGCTGCCTCATGTAGTGATTACGATAGTGAAGAAGACAAAAAAGGTTCTTCAGATGATAAAGATCAAGTTCTTAACTTCACAGCTTTTAGGACTTCTTATATGGATGTTGAAGAGGAAGGCAAAAATGCCTTAAATGGTGAATCTAAAGAAGAGGTTGATGATGGTGTAGCTACCAAAGAGGAAATTATTGATGGAGCTAAATGTGACCAAGCAAAGGTCTTGATAAGGAAGTTGAATCAAATAATGAGGAGCGAAGGGATGAGAATTCCTCATACATAATTGATGATGAGGAAGCAAATCGAGTCTGACGTGAACGTTTTTTCGTTAGAAAAGATCCGTCAAAAATATTTATAAAATCCTTAAATGCCTCAAAATGTTTACAAAAGAACAAGTATGGTGGCAAGTAAGGGTATCGTCCACATGGATTATGGGTAGCGAATGGCTAGATTAGGATTAATACTGCTAAAGTGCATAAAAGTAAAATTTCATTGGTTGGTTTGCAACGCTAACATTAAGATGCAAATGTCAATTAAATTAATTAGTCTAAAATGCAACTACAATTAGTAAGAATGCAGGGTTATAAGATAATAATATTAGTGGGAGTCATTGCAATCAACATACGAATAGTGGGCTATCCAATTAATCTTTAAGATCCTATTCCATCTCTTTAGGGTTAAATCCACCTTTAGGTGTGATTCTAAGATCACTCAACTCTCTCCACACAACAATGATTGGTGTGCTATATTGAGTGTAGAGAGGGTTTCTCATGAAGCCTAGATAGATTAAGGTGTTCGAGATGGCTTAGATTGGTGTGCTCACAATCCACAATTTCCACATATTAGTCGGGATGTGTCGGATTGGTGTACTCACAACACATCTCTCCCATTCAAATTAGCTTGCTTTAGTCATATAAAATATGGTTATCTCAACTTGACTTGAGAGTTGGTGTGCCTACTCAACCCAAGAAGATTCATAATCCAATAACAACTTCAGTTGAGAGTTGGTGTGCCTACTCATCCTAAGGAGATACCAAATTCAATTTAGTAAACATCAAGAAATTCAATCATCAATCAATGAACCAAGAGTTGATGTGCCTACTTAATTAAATGAGATGTCAAATACATTAAGGACAAATGAATGGAACTAAAATAGATCAAATATTCAAAGTATGGTGGAAAGCCTTAAACTCATGTTTAATTACATCAACTCCCATAAAGGGGGATTAACTACTCAGGCTAAATACAAAATAAATGCTAAGAGATGAGAGATAGAGAAGACCCATGTGAAAAATCCTCATTCTTGAAGCTTTAATCCACTCTCCTAGTGGTTTTCTTGAGTAGGAAATGGTGAAGATGATGTAAGGTTTGGTAAGGAATGATTCCTAGATCTAGGTTAGTAATTAAGGATATAAAAAGAGAAAAGAGTGCACTTGGGAGAGAGAGAAGAGAGCGTAAAAGAGAGAAGAGAGAGTAATAGAAGAGAAAAAGGAAGAGAGTTTTCGAAATTAGAAAAGGATGTTTATATAGGGCTTCCAAAATTAGGTCTGAAATGCTGATGTGGCAGGTCTGACGCACATAGTGTGCGGGTAGTGACCCGTGCACTGACTCTTCAGTTGCTTTATTCTTCGGTTCGCTGGCTACTGCACTGGTAGGGACCCACACAGTACCAGCGATTATGGGCACTAGGTCGTTTCTTGGAGAATTTTCGGTCTCTAGTTCATGGGTTGGTGCATTGGTATGGACCAACAAAGTTTCTGAGGCTTGGACTGAGTGGGTAGTGCTCAGGTAGGGACCCGCACACCAACCAGAGCACTGACACTCCTCTTTCTTGCTTCTTTTGGCTGGTTTCGCCCTCGAATTCTCCAATTTCCTTCTCTAAGACTAGAATTGCACCTATTGCCCGCAAACACAATAAAAGAGCCATAAGACACACAAAAACACTTGAAAATGAGACAAAGGATAAATATATAAAGGCCAAAATATATAACAATTTTAGCGCGATCAGAGTTGAGGATGAATATAGTGATGGTTGGTCCTCTTTCTCCTCTAGATATGAAAACGAAGAGAGTATGAGTTATAAGGATTTCATGTAATATTTCCAAGACTCCTTGAATAGGAAAAACAAGAATATTCATGACTTGAAAGAGGAGAATTCTCAACTAAGAACAAAAGTAACTCACTTAGATGAAGAAGTTAAACTTGTCAAAGAGAATGGGGACAAGTTGAAGAAGGAACTTGAAGAAGCAAGGAAATCTCTTGCTGAGCTAACCTCGGGTTGAGAGAAGCTTAACATCATGTTAGGATATAAGAAGAAGCCTAATGACAAGAGAGGCCTAGGGTTTGTTGATGAGGAAGTCACACCATCCTCAAACAATACTACTTTTGTGAAGGAAAATGTTCCTAAAGGGCCTTCACCTCCTCAAGACCCAAGAAGACTTTTAGAGTGGAGGAATCCTCGAAGAAAGCCGCCATGAATATACTTCCAAGGAAACTTACTCAAGCATTAAAGATGCCTCAACCCAAGTTCCACCAACCTTTGAGGTAAGTTTAACAAGTTTAACATGCCCAACCAAGGAGACATCAATAACCTAATCAACCACCTCAACAAGCTAAACTACAAAGGCACCAACCATCGGCTCATGCTTGATCGAGCCAATTTTGTGTCACATTTTAGCCCTCATTTCCGTATCCTTTGGCTCGATTCCAATTAAACTCTAGTATTTAATGGCTTGGTTCTAGTCTATGTAGGCAAAACAATTCATTATAGGCATTTGAGATCCAATTTGGAGTTTTTTTGGCAAAGCAAGTCAGATAAAAGATTTTCAAGAATTAAAGCCCAATTCTCAGTTGGGTCTGATGGTCCTCAACCGCGACCAAACCGCAGACATACCTAAGATGATCTCAAGAAAGCATTTGCTAGTCGGCAACAGCAAACAAAACCATGGATTTACATGGGATCTAGAGACCAAGCATTCCTTGGTCGTCAACAACGAAGTGAACCACGGATGTACCTCTAGAGGATCTCGTGACCCATCTTCCGTTATTCATTAACTGCGACCTAGAGATTGCAACTAATCCAGAAGATCTCGAGACCTAGACTTTGCTGGTCCTCAACAACGAAGTCAACCGTGGAGTATGCCTCAGTTTTTATCCAACGGATCTTACGTAACGTTCTGCTGGTCTTCAACCGTGAAGTCAAACGTGGAAATGCCCCCAATTCTTCTCTAGCGGATCTCGCGTATCAACATCCACGGTTCCTCAACCGTGAATTACGGGCCACGAACCTTCCAAGATTCGATGACATCAACATTTCCAGACCTATTTTAGGAAATGATATAAAAGCCTCCTTTTTTGATTTTCAAATAACGTCCTTTTACACCAATCTTTACACCCTTACATCACTCTAGATCTAGGAATCTCCTCCCAACACATCCAAACCATCATACACCTTTCATCACCATTTTCTACACCAAATTCATATATACATTACTCCTTCCATTTCTATTTTAATTCAACACAGAGACCCACAGAAGAACTACGAAGTGGAGCACTTTAGAGAGGAAGATGAGCTTGAAGAAATGAGGATTCACCATACAACCATGGGTTTTCTCTTGAATTTTTCTAATTTAATTCTTCTTTGTAACTTCATTATGAGTAGCTAAACCCCAATTGGGAGTTAATGTAATACTTCATAAATTATGGGTGGTCCACCAACTATCTTTAGTATTCAATCTATTAGTTTATTCATTGTGATTAAGGTTTTTGATATCTTCTTAAATTGAAAAGGCACACCAACTCTTTAGTTCAAGTTTAAATGTTAAACTGAATTGAGTTTTTAATTATACACACACCAATGTTAATTGAAACAAGCTCTCTTGAATGGAATATATCACAGCACACCAATCCAATACATCTCAGCTTTTTAATTCTATATATTCTTAAGGACAATTCTCTCTACACTCAAGATACACACCAATAGTTAAGTTGTAGTTGAGGATTAAGTGATTCTTGAATCACACATAAAGGTAGATTAGCCATAAATGATTGAATAGGTTCTTAAAGAGTTAATTGGTTCACCCACTATTTGTGTATAAATTGCATTGACTCCCTAATCACATCACATTCTTGTTAATTGCTAGTCTAGTTTAGATTAATTAGTTTATAATTTTAGTTTGCCATATTAGTTGTTAACTTTCCAAACAAAATATTGAACAAACAAATCACATCGCATTTCTAGTATTTTACCATTTTAATTTGATCATTGCTACCCTGAGATCCTTGTGGATGACCTTCTCTTGTCACTATACTTGTTTTTGAAACTTTTAAGCACATTGCTAGGAACTCTTATAAATATCTTTTGAACCGCATTTTTAGACGACAATTTCATGCGCTTTCAATGCTCCAATGAGAAGCCCACTGGTGCATCACCAAAGATAACCTCATGGGAATGGTGAAAGGAGAAGTCAACCGGTGTACCACCAAAGGCACCCAATGAGGACTCATGGCAATGGTATGATTCCACCTTTGTATGTACTTGTCATTATTTTAGTATGATTGTTCACATAAAACCAAATTGCTTTAGATATATTAAGAGGTGTAGATTAGAGAACATGGAAGAGAGGAGGTCGAACCGTAGGGCTAATTTGCATGTTCCTAGGAAAACTAGAGATTGAATACATAGACCACTAGAAATGAAAATGTGGTACCTAGGTTGACTAGGATAGAGAAGCTTTTGTGCCATTTTGCACATTCAACACCCTTATATGGTACTAGGTCTAAAGGACTTGATAAATCTATTGGGACTTGTCACTCGCCCTGATATGGTTTAGATTTGACCTCAAGCAAGGAGACCAAACTTACATAATTTGAGTTGCTAGAGCTTTGATTTAGTTTATGCTCTTTGATAATTGCTTGAGAAAAAGGGTTGCAATATATATATATATATATATATATATATATATATGCTTTATCTTAATAAGTATGTCTTGTTGCTTCAATTGTCAATGCATGCTATGTCTTGGATCAAACTTGTTTAATTTTTCTTGGTAAATTGTCTTTTGCGAAGTATATTTGAATGACCCATAATTTATCTCTATAAACATGATTTGATGATATGCATTCATGGGCTCTCTCTTAAGAAGGGCTACTATTTTCATGGTGTGCAGCCACCCAATGTAGGAAAGGCTACATGTGATAAGGCTTGAGTGTAAGCCATCAAGGGAAAAAATGCATTCTGGATTAAAAATTATGATTAAAGGAGAAAATAGTATAGTTGAAAATGAAAGCATTAAAAAGAGTATATAAGCTTGTGTTTAATTGGTGATGTGGTGAAAGGCAATGACAAGACAAATTAATAAGGTTTTTATATCCACGTCCTGTCTTTATCCTTAAAATTTGAACAAGACAACACTAAAAAGGATTTTCATTTGGTATATTAATAAGGATCTTGTATCCAAGTCTTGTTCTTATTTTTAACGATTGTTATAGGAGACATTTTGCACACAAATGACATTTGGAATCTATATCATCTTATTTATGACAAAAGAGTGCAATTTGGTTTGAATTTATGTGGAAACCCTTTTAATGATTGCTTAGCTAAATTTTCATGTTTGAGCCATTGATGTCTCATGTTTTGCATGTGAAGCAACGTCTCTTCACACATTTTATTTATATGAAATAAAATCTCCTTGAATCTCTCTTAATTATTAGATGTGCATAAAGTTTGTTTATATGACTATGCACTTTATCATGTGATTATCTCTTTTTGCCTTTGCTACTTGTTAGGGGAATACTCTTTTGCTTATCTCATGACAAAAAAGGTAAGTAGTATTTATGGAAGATAGGGGAAGTTTGCTATGATTTTGCATGTGGTGAGAGTTATGCATTGATGGGGAGTAACCCATCTAGGGGGAGCATGCTTAGTTTTGCACTTATATTACATCTTTTTGCATTGTTTATTCTTTAATGCAAATGCTTTTATGTTGGATTTTCTTACATACACTTGTGTCTTGACAAGTGTACTTGCTTTGTTGTTGCATGGCGTGTTTCTTCTATAAGAGATTGAAGATTTGAAGATTATTTTTTAGCATCTCTTGTATTGTAGAAAAACCATTTTTGACAATAGCTTTTTATTATTGTGAGGATTATTTGTAAGTGGTGGTTTTGCCACGAAATAGCTAAATGGGGAGATTGTAAGTTCCTCATTTTTGATTGGCTTATTTTGGTGACAAACCATATTGGGGTTGTTATATAACAGGTAGCTTAGGGTCTCAAATGGTGATCTTCTATGGTAAGCTTCCAGGCATCCCAAAGAGCTTCAAGGAGGTAGTCACTTGTCATTGACTTCTTGAAGAGAATAGTAGCGCACAGGCGCTCCCACACACACACACACACACTTACATGCATTTCCACTACTCTTGCATTTGTGTTTCCTTGATTGCGTGCATTTATGTCTTAACACACTTGCACTTCATTCTTAGTCTTAAGTGTGGGTTAATTCGTTAAGGTCCACGCTTGCACGGCGGTGTGCATGTCTTAGCGTGATGTTTGTGTAAGGAAAAACACGCGGCGGAAGCAAAAAATCAGGTTTGGTTTATTTCAAAAATTTTCCTTTTTAAAAGAAAGAACCTTAACCATAGATTAATTAACATATAATAAAAATATCATACATTTTCCACGTGATGATTGATATTACGTCCAATTGAATCCGTAAGATCTTCCAATCCAATCAAAAACATGAATCACCTAGGAGTGTGGGCTTCATTTTCTTCGAATTGTAAACTTGAGGACAGAAAAACAAACATTTTCTTTTGTTAGTCACAATAATCCTCCTAGAGATAATAAAGAACGTTTGGTCACTTATGAATTTCTTAATCTTTTTAATAAAGAACTCGTGTGAACCCTAATTCGATCTTGTGCATAAAGCCTTTTGATATAAAAGCTTTTAGTGCACTATCGAAAATAAAACGCTGCTTATTCTTTTTCACTCTGGCCGAATTCTACACCCCTTTCTTGAGTTGGAAGTTTTTTTTTACTCAAAAGCAAGAGAATAAAATTTTCTCAAAAAAAAAACTTCTTCTTTGAACTACATATCAAAAATGAATTTTATGATACATATATAGGGTGGCCAAAATTCTCCTACAATGTGGAGGATTTGATTTCACCAAAACCTTATCAACTTAGTAGTTCAAACCTACTCCAACTTATGAGTATATTTATCCAATAATAAATTATTGAATATCAATTAAAAATTATGACTTTATCAATAACTTTCTTATTGATTATCAATTACAGTTTTGATAGATATCAAATACTTCCTAATTTGACTAGATAAATAAAAAATCTTTTTAATTTATCTACATATCAAATAAAGTATTTGATACCTAACATACTACTAACAATAGTATGGCACTAACAGTCCTTCTCCTTGTATACTACTATCAATAGTTATGACACTAAGAGTCATTCTCCTAGTAAACTACTTATAATAGTATGACACTTGAAATCCTTCTCCTATTTAGAAAAATATTTTGACTTTTAATCAAACAATTAATTAATTAATTTCCATTTGATTAATTAATAAAATAAAACAATATATTAAGCTAATAGTATTAGCCTTGCCGCCCAAGTATATATATTTGGGTAATATATTGTTTTTCTATTTTATTAAATCCATTGGACTTTAATAAAAGTCCACATGTGAACTAGACACATTCTTATTACAAAAGAAACAAGTCCACATGCCTTAAATTAATACATTAACATAATTTAAATGCCCATTTAATTAAAATGTGTAAATTATATTCTTAATGTATTAATGGAATGCTAAATGCACCTCATTAGGGCCGCCGAAGAATTCCAACATCCTTGGCCACCCATTCCAGGTATTTGAAGAGTTACCGTGTGTCTTGATCACACATGACCGCACCTCTCCAAAACTTTTGGATTCCAAAATCCAAAAACAATTCTAGATTGACTCGGAAATTAGTCTGGTAGAATATGTCAAATGATCCATGCAAGTTCGTGCGGATTGGGGATCTTGGCGGGCTATCTAAATTTAAGCTTCAATAGACATAACCTAATCACAATCAACAAATGATTCACTTAGGTTCAATCTATTAATTTTAACTCATTCTACTAAAGAGCTAAAATTGAACTCTCAAATAAAGATAGAATAAGTCAATGTTACTCATTCGTACCCTAGACAACCTTATTAGAGATAGTGTATCC
The DNA here is from genome assembly GCA_033220585.1 of Dipteronia sinensis. Lineage (NCBI taxonomy): Eukaryota > Viridiplantae > Streptophyta > Magnoliopsida > Sapindales > Sapindaceae > Dipteronia > Dipteronia sinensis. The sequence goes on along the minus strand of CM065636.1, from coordinate 59,642,042 downwards.
TCGTGAAAAATATCAATAATCGACAAGAGCTCATAGACCGCCTATAGCTCTCCTAGTTACCATATTTACTCATATGACCATATTTTAAACTTGGATATTTTGACTTGTCCAAAAGCCATGTTTCAATAGACACTATTGAAAACTTAACGTTAAGATTTAATATCCAATACCTTAAAATATCCATACGATGATATTCTACTCACATTTAAAAAATGGAGCCCCGATGTACATATCTATAAACGAAGTCCTCTATCTATTAACAAATGAATACCACCAAACTATCGAAGATAGACTATGCTATATAATCGTACTCATTGATAGCTCAAATGATAACACTTGTAACCATAAGTCCATCATATATCTCAGGATTAAGATAGACTCTCCAATTGTCCTCAAGTGAAAACTTTTATCCACTGACGGTTCTGGATAAAGTATTTTACTGTGATCCTATGCAATGCACCTAGTGCACTAGATTATTTGGTCCAAAGACACTACACTTTGATGATTTTAGACTCACCATAACACATTTGATCCCATTCAAATGCTAGCAAAAGAATCTACAATTTTAACGAGGTAAAGAGACCCAACCTTTATCTTAAGTTATGAATATTGTTCAAGACTAACTAAAGAATTGTGTCTACCTCATACATATCCAGATGTACGAACAATTCTTCATTTCTCATAGTCTTTTGACCTTATGATTATTTACTTTTGACAATTATAATAATTAAACTATAAATGCTATAAGATTTGTTAAACTAGAAATCATTATATTAATATGAAAACATTGTCAAATACATTATTACACTCTTGCTATTGAGCATAATCCTAACAATCTCCCACTTGCACTATAGCAAGTGTGCCATATCTCCCATTCCCATGTTGTCTAGGTGCCCGTCAAAACTCTTCGGTGGTAGAGCCTTTGTGTAGGGATCCACTAGATTTTTTGCTAACGGGATCTTGGTAATCATCACGTCCCCTCAATGCACAATTTCCCTCAAAAGGTGATACTTCCTTTCAATACGTTTCCCTCTCTTATGACTTCTTGGTTCTCTCGAATTAGCCACTGCTCCACTGTTGTCACAGTAAATAGTGATCTGCTTATTTGAATTAGGAACCACTTCCAAGTAAATCAAGAATTGGCGGAGCCAGACAACCTCTTTAGTAGATTCGCATGCGGCAACATACTCAGCTTCCATGGTGGAATCAGCAATACATGATTGCTTGATACTCCTCCATATGACTGCACCTCCTGCAAGAGTAAACACAGATCTGGATGTGGATCTCCTGGAGTCAGAATCCTATTGGAAATCAGAATCTGTATACCCAACGGGAATTAAATCCCCTCAAGAGTATTCAAGCAAATGATCTCACGTTCTCCTGAGATACTTGAAAATATGCTTGACTACCGCCAATGATCAGGATCAGGTTTCGATTGAAACCTGCTAACTATGCCAACAGCAAAACAAATATCTGGTATAGTGCAGAGCATTGCATATATGAGACTTCAAACAACCGAGGCATATGGAACCCTACTCATGAATTGATCTTCATGCTCATTCTTAGGAACTTGTTCCTTAGAAAGTTTGATTCCATGTCTGAAAGGTAACGTACAGTTCTTGGAATCTTGCATGGAAAGCCTATACAAGATTTTATCTATGTATGAAGCTTGGGATAATGCAATCGTTCTATTCTTTCTATCCCTTATTACTTGGATACCAAGAATATAACTTGTTTCTCCTAAGTCCTTCATATCAAATTGTTTTCCTAACCATTCTTTTACTGATGTCTATACAACTACATCATTTCCGATGAGTAATATATCATCAACGTAAAGAACTAGGAAAACCAACTCGTCACCTTTAATCCTTTTGTATACACAAGGTTCGTCAAGGTTTTGAATATATCCAAAACCTTTTACAGCTTGATCGAACCTTATGTTCCAGGATCTGGATGCTTGCTTTAGTTCATATATGGATCTTTATAACTTGTATACCCTTTCCTCTTAGTATTTTTCAATGAATCCTTCTGGTTGCATCATATAGATGCTTTCGTCAAGACTTCCATTAAGGAAAGTTGTCTTGACGTCCATTTACTAAATCTCTAAGTCTAGAGATGCTGCAATGGATAAGCGTATCCTTATGGATTTGAGCATGGCTACAGGAGAGAAGGTTTCCTCGTAATCGATACATTCCTTCTGTATGTAACCTTTAGCTACTAATCTAGTTATAAGGGTTTCCACCTTTCCATCCATACCTCTTTTCCTCTTGGATACCTATTTGCACCCAATGGGTTTTATCCCTTTAGGCAAGTATACAAGAGGCCAGACTTTGTTTGAGTACATAGACTCAATTTCAGATTGCATTGCCTTTTGCCAATAGTGACAATCAACATCCTCCATAGCTTCCTTGTACGTGTATGGATCATCGTAGTCCAGGAGATTCTCCACTGATTCTCCTAGACCGATGTATCTCTCGGGTTGTCTACTAACCTTCCCACTACGATGAGGAATGGTACGTTGTTGATCTTTTGATGGTACGGAACTTACAATTAGTCTAGGTTGTGAAACCTCTTGTGGAATTGTATCTCCTAAAAGCTCATTCATGACAATTCTACTTTTAGGCACAAAATCATTCATAGAGTCCTTTTCCAGAAATTTAGCATTTGTCGAAACAAATACTTTAAGATCTGAAGGACTATAGAAATAATATCCTTTAGTTCCTTTTGGATACCCCCACAAATATGCATGTTTTTGAACGGGACTCTGTCTTATTTGTCTTTCCTTTTAACACGTGTGCAGGACATCCAAATATCCTTAAGTGTTATAAACTAGGCTTTTGCCCAGTCCACAACTCATGCGGTGTTTGAGGAACCGACTTGGATGGTACATCGTTTAGAATGTACATAGCAGTATGTAAAGCATATCCCCAAAAAGAAATAGGAAGTGTTGAATAAATCAACATAGACCTAACCATGTCCAAAAGAGTCCTATTTCTCTTTTCTGCCACTTCATGTTGTTGAGATGTACCTGGTACAGAAAACTGAGAAATAATCTCATTATCAATAAGATATTGCTGAAACTCACAAGATAGATATTGTTCACCACGATCAGATCTTAAGATTTTTATGTGTTTCTCAAGCTGATTTTCTACTTCAGCTTTAACTGCTTTGAATATGTCAAAAGTATCCGACTTATGTCTCATGAGATACACATAGTCAAATCTCGAGTTATCATCCGTGAAAGTGATGAAGTACTCATATCCACCTCTAGCTTTATTGGTTATAGGACCACACACATTAGTGTGTATTAATCCTAAACATTCAATGGCTCTTGTGCCTTTGGTCGTGAACGATCTTTTGGTCATCTTACCTTCCAAAAAGGATTCACAAGTTGGTAGATCATCAACCTTTAAGACACTTAAAGGTCCATCACTAACCAATCTTTTAATCCTATTAAGGTTAATATGACCTAGGCGCAAATGCCATAGATAAGTTTCATCTTCTGATAATTTTATTCTTTTATGATTAGGTTCCGTTGATTCTGTGTCTAACAAGTGAGAGATATTTCTATGCAAATAGAATAAACTGTTTTTAATGTACCTTTGCAAACAAATTGGTCATTCTTACTAATAATAAACCTTTTTATTAAAAGTAACCGAATATCCAAATTTATTTAAACAAGAAACTGAAATTAAATTCCTCCTGAATTGAGGTACATAATATCTCTCACTGCATAGGCAGACACCAACACTCTATTGCCTAAGCTCAAGTTGAATTCATTCTCATTCAGTCTTTTCCTTTCCTGGAACCCCTGTAAGGAATAACAAACATGATTACTAACTTCAGAGTCTATGATCCAAGAATCAGTAGAATCTGCCAGAAAACATGTTTCATGATAATTAATATTACCTTATTCCTTCTTTTTCTGAGACTTTGGGCAATTTCTTTTCCACTGTCCCTTTTCACAACAAAGAAACACTTCCCTTTGATCTTGGTTACTTTCTTGGTCTCCTTCTTGCTAGGCCCAAGTTGCTTTTTCTTTTGTTATTTCTTGACCTTCTTATGGGTCTTAACAGTAGCAACTTTACCAACCGTATGAATCTCATGACCCTTGCCTTTCACAAGGATCTTCTCAGCGCTTTGAACATCTTACATCAGACCCTGCAAGGTGTATTCCTTATTGTAGTCCAACTTGAACTGATCAAAGGAATTTGATAGTGAGTTGACAATCATGTCAATTTTCGTCTCACTATCTATCTTAGCACCATTGAGTTCAGCAATCTTAGCACCATTGAGTTCAGCAATTTTAAATTATTTATTCCCACACTCGACTTCCTTATGTTGCACTTGCACCACACAAACCATGACCAAGATGAAAGCACTTTTGCACAACTTGAATGTCTATTGAAAGCTAAAATTGCAGTATTTTTGCTTTAGAGAGTGTGGTACTTGTCAAAAATTAGATGCTTGATGCCCACTTAGTGTTTGGTGTATGCAATTTTACAGTTTTTTTAGTATTGTTTCTTCTTCTTCTTTGAGTTTATGTTTCGGAAATAGTTTGTTTTGAAAGTATTTTTAAACGATTTTTGATAAAGAGATCATACGGCTTTGAGTTTTTGTTTCGGAAATAGTTTGTTTTGAAAGCATTTTTAAACGATTTTCAATAAAGAGATCATACAGCAGTAGTTGATGTGGAAACTGATGTTAAATTATTGCTTATAATTTGTAATACATGCTTTGTTTTAGATTAAATAGGTTTATTATAATGTGCAGGATGATTCTGGTTTTGAGGGCGGAAGGTGTGGGATATGCATGGATGTTATCATTGAAAGGGGTGTTCTAGATTGCTGCCAACACTGGTATTTATCTTCTAATTCTTTTTTGCTATTTCTTTTGTCGTGCGCTCTTCAATTGAGTAATTCCTGGAACATAATCTGTCTATATATCCTCTAGAGTATATTAGATAAAGTTTTTGCTTTGACATACTTGGTATTGATTTTGATGGATCTAAAACTTTGATCAGTGTGGTCAACTTCTATTTTGTTTGGACTAATTGCAAGTTAAAGTAGATGACCTGGATCTATCTCGTTAATTTCTTGTTTTGTTTTGCATGCATTGACAACTGGTCTACAATCACAAACCTCTGCCCACTTTGTCAGGGTGAATTTTAGCTGATTACATGATTACTTTCTACAATCACAGATTCAATAAACCACAATAATTTATTTTTATTTTTTCTAACCAATTGACTCATATGATTACTTATTTTTTATGTTTTAATTTTCTTTGCATATCATGATGTGGAAATTGTCTTTACATATCTTGTAGTGTGGTTTACTAGTTTTGAATGTGTTAAATGAAGTTTTAGGTAGCTAAACATGACTAGTTTTGAAGAAAGTCAGGTAAACGTTTCTACGGGTAGTGGTAATAATGAAGTTGAAGAAGTTGAGCTTAGTGCTTCAGGTGGCCCTAAACTTAAGCGAGGAAAATCCATTGTTTGGAATTACATGACTACGGTGGTTGTTAATGGTGTTAGGATGGGAAAATGTAATTTTTTTTGGGAAGTTGTTACATGCTAGTCAAGGGGCTGGGACATCAAGTTTAAAGAAGCATGTGTTAAAATGTCTTGATAATCATCAAGAAGCTACAAATTCAACTAATACTTCATTTGATCTAAATGTCGATAAGTCACTAGTAGCAAAGATGATTATAATGCATGAGCTTCCTTTAAGATTTGTAGAATATACGGGGTTTTGGGAGATGATAAAATATTGTCAACCTAGGTTTGAATCAATGAGTAGAAACACGTTGAAAAATGATATTTTTAAGTTGTACAATATGGAGAGGGATAAGACATTGAAGTTATTGGAGAGCATTGAAAGTAAAGTTGCAATTACTACGGATATGTGGACATCTAGTACAAAAGTGGGATACATGGTTGTTATTATGCATTTCATTGACAAATCATGGGTATTGCATAGTAGAATCATGCAATTTATACATGTTTTAAGTCCACATGATGCTACATCACTTGGTGATCAGTTGATTACATGTTTGCTTGACTGGAATGTGGATAGAAAGTTGTCTGCAATTACTGTGGATAACTGTTCCACCAATGATTGTATGATTGAAAAAAATAAAGAACCAATGGTCACATTCATTGTTGTTAGGTGAGAGATTATTCCATATGCGATGTTGTGCCCACATCTTGAATTTGGTGGTGCGAGATGGGTTGAAAGTGATTGCATATCGCATTGAAAAAATTAGGTATAGTGTATGTTTTTGGATAGCATCAAGCAAGAGAATTGAAGCTTTTGAGTGTGTGGCAAATCAATTGAAAATTAAATATTCCAATAAACTTGTGCTTGATTGTCCCACTAGATGGAATTCCACATATTTCATGCTTTCGGTTGCCTTGATGTATAAGGATGTATTTGTTCGTGCTCAGCAACATGAGCTGCAATAGTTGAAACCATTTTACAAGTTAACAGAGCTTTTCTCCAGTATTATTTTTCTATATAACTATTTAAATTTTATGCTCTTTTTTTCTATATCAATAGTTGATTTTATTTTTCAAATTTTCAGGTACCGAATATCCTACAGCTAATTTGGTTTTTCCTATGATCTGTAAAATGAGAGAGACAATGAATGGGTGGCTTAATTCTCGTCACATTGAGATACAAGCAATGGCAAGAGGTATGATTGCCAAGTTCTAGGGATGGCAAAATTCCCCGCGGGGATGGGGCCCCACGAGGACCCGCACTTTTGGGGTGGGGATGGGTTTCAATTTGGTGGGGATGGGGCAGGGATGGGGATGTATAGCCTAACCCGCAATAAGTATGGGGCCGGGATGGGTTTTATACTCCCCGCCCAGCCCCACCCCGTTTAAAACAATACTTAGTTAAACTATGTAGTTTCAAAACAAATAAATATATCTAAAAAAGGAAATATGTAAATACATTAACCCTAACTTTACATATCTTCAGCGTTATTTAACATAAAATGACAAAACAAAATACAAAAAAAAAAAAAAATCATAGCAGTTAACTGTAACTCTAAGCCTCTAATCCTCAAACAACTCGAATCGCCATCCTTAAATGTAGTTGATCGTATGAAGAGAGAACTAGAGAAATAAATGCAATTATTAGATGATTAGCGTTATGAATTTAGAATATTTTGACCTCATACTTTATGTTTATGTTTATGTTTGAAAATGATTGAATTTTATGAGATGTTTTTTTAATAGTTTCTTGGAATTATTTATTACTTTATATTTTTTTTATCATATTCAATGGTTAAATATTTGTTATTTTAATAAATAAAAAAATTATAAATGGGGTTAATGGGTGGGGATGGGGAAAGCACTCCTCGTTGTACCCCGCCCCACCTCGCCCCAACCCGCTCCATCTATGGTGGGGTTTAATGAGGGGATGAGTTTTCAAAATATAAATGGGGTGGGATACGGGGAAGGCCACCTCGCCCCGAACCCTCTCCATTGCCATCCCTACAAAGTTCGATAAGTATTGGAGTGATATTCCTAGTGTGATGGCTGTGGCAACAGTGTTGGATCCCAGGTATAAGATATTGTGTGTTGATTTTCATTTTAGTAAAATTTATGGCTCTAGTGCATCATATCAGCGAGAAATAGTGCATGAACTGTTAAAGGATTTGTTTAAAGAATATGAATTAGGATCCAACTTAGTTGAACAAATAGATGATAATTCATTCTATCATTCTTTTGACATTCTTGGGGTTGATGAAGAATTTGAGTTATATAAGAGCCAAGTGGTTAGTAGTATCAACAAGTCAGAGTTAGAGAGGTATTTGGATGAACAGGTTGAAAATAACTCTCCCAACTTTGACACTTTGTCATGGTGGAAAGGTAACAAAGGGAAGTATCCGATTTTGGCTAAGACTATCAAAGACATTTTGGCCATTCCTGTGTCTACGGTTGCTTCTGAGTCTGCTTTTAGTGCCAGGGATAGATTTTTGAGTCCACATTGTAGAAGATTGCATTCGGACATGTTGGAGGCCTTGATGTGCACACAAAATTGGATATGGGCTCCTCTTTGAGGTATGCAATTAGTTTCAAATTTAGTTATACTTATATATAATATTGGTTACTAATAATTTTGTACGTTTTTTTACTTGACTGTTTTTATTAGGTGGCATTCTGGAGGAATAAATATATGCTACCGAAAAAATAGATGAAAAAGAGCCATTAGCATCCGCATGATTGTTTTTAATTTTTTACTTGATTGTTTTTATTAGAGATTTTGTTGATGTGATATTTTAGTTTATTTTTTAATTAGATATGGATTGTAAAAAATTAGAATTTTAATGGGTTTAGATTGTGAAACTTATCTTTTTAATTGATATGGATATTTATGATTAATAGATTTGAGTAATAAAAATTTAGGCCCACCTCCCAAAAAAAAAACATTATTGCCCCAAAATATATTTGGAAATATGGCCCATTTTTTTAAAAAAAATATTTGGCCCAAAAGAAATCCGGGTCAAAAAAATCCGGGTCAAAAAGGAACATAACCGGGTCGAGTACAAACCCGAACCATAAGTTTATTTTGCGGTTCCTGGTCGAGTCTGGACCCTTTACTTTTTTCTGGGTCTTTTGTGGGTCTGGATCTGGTTCGGGTCTAGACCCTTATTTTGCCATCCCTATTTAGGGGTAGACATAACAAACTTATGTTTTTCAGATGGCAACAACAGCCCAATTTTCCTTTTCCATGTGACATAATTATCTCCAGTTAAAGTATTATCTTTTAGGATGTTGATTAGGGATGAGGCCATGATTTCTGAATAAAACAAATATTATATAAGTAAATAATCATGATAAAGAACTTTCGAATATTTATCTTGAATTCAATTAAGTAATTCAATCATAAAATTCAGTGGTGATCCAACATCCATAAATGTCACTCCTCCTTTGAGAGTTCACACCATTTACTAGTTGAACTAGGTCCAACTTAATTGTTAACATAAAAACCAGCGTTTTCAATTTTAGCCTTACAATTTATATTTACAAGAACTCTTGAGAGGATATCAATAAAACCACATTGAGTGTGTCACCAAGTTATCGACCTTCAATATAGTCCTCCACGAAAATCCCTCATTTGAGAGTAGATATCGCTTGAGTCAATTGTCTAGTCTATCCTTGTAAGGAAGTATGTTGCTAAATTCCATTCATGGATACCCCTTGGGGGGTTATCACACGAAACATAAAGCTCAACTTATCTTTGGGGCCATATGTGCTCAAAAACACCTTCTCCCACTCAATTGTTTAAGGCGTGTGATAGAATTCCATAGAATGATTTACCAAGTTATCTAGATGCCAATTAGATACATAAACCATTCAATGCATGTTCATACCAAAAATGATATATGAGTGGCACTCCTATTCTATATGACATGTTATCAAACAATGACAAACATTGTAATATTTACAAAAATAAATAGCTACAATTTTTGTCCATCCTAGAAAAGCAAGTAAATTACATTTGTTTGAAATACAAGAAACCCTAACTTGGCGATCAAGTCATCAAGCGATCGTCCATCAAAAAAACTTGTGCACCAAAATCCATACGCGGTTGCCCCATGAGCTCACCCGAAGGCTTACGCGACTGCTTTGCACGCACAGGCTGTTGCGGCCTTCCTCTGTTGCTTTTTTTTATGCTTACAATTCTTCGAATCTTTGAAATTTGAATATATTACAGCAATTATTTTTTATTATAACGATAATAAAAAATAAATAAAAAAGCTTAACAACTATTAAGAAGGAAATTATGGCGATGATAGACCACCCTTCTTGTTACAACTCCAAACAAAAATTACATTGAAATTCTATGACAAAAATCGAGCAATAACAAACCATATTATAAAACACATATATCCATACATTCTCATGTAATTATATATGTGAAAACCTAGAGTGTCATCTCTTTCTAAAACATGCATATTTACAATAAAAGAAAAAGATTCACGTATATATACTTAATCAAGGGTATAACCAGGTTCTGATACCAATTGTAAGGAAAAACGCATAGCGGAAGCGAAAAAATTGGGTTTGGTATATTTCAAAAATTTTCCATTTTAAAAGAAAGAACCTTAACCCTTGATTAATTAACATATAATAAAAGTATTATACCTTTTCCATGTGACGATTGATATTGCGTCGAATTGAATCTGCAAGATCTTCTAATCCAATCACGAAAGTGAATCACCAAGGAGTGTGGGCCCCCTTCTCTTTGAATTGTAAACCTGAGGATAGAAAAACAAACATTTTTCTTTTGTTAGTCACAATAATCCTCCTAGAGATAATAAATAGAGTTTGATCACTTGTGAATTCTTAATCTTTTTAATCAAGAACTCGCTTGAACCCTAATTCAATCTTGTGCATAAAGTCTTTTGATGTAAAAGCTTCTAGTGCACTATCGCAAATAAAACACTCCTGATTCTTCTTCTCTTTGGCCGAATTTTACACCCCTTTCTTGAGTTGGAACCTTAACCATAGATTAATTAACATATAATAAAAATATCATACATTTTCCACGTGATGATTGATATTACGTCCAATTGAATCCGTAAGATCTTCCAATCCAATCAAAAACATGAATCACCTAGGAGTGTGGGCTTCATTTTCTTCGAATTGTAAACTTGAGGACAGAAAAACAAACATTTTCTTTTGTTAGTCACAATAATCCTCCTAGAGATAATAAAGAACGTTTGGTCACTTATGAATTTCTTAATCTTTTTAATAAAGAACTCGTGTGAACCCTAATTCGATCTTGTGCATAAAGCCTTTTGATATAAAAGCTTTTAGTGCACTATCGAAAATAAAACGCTGCTTATTCTTTTTCACTCTGGCCGAATTCTACACCCCTTTCTTGAGTTGGAAGTTTTTTTTTACTCAAAAGCAAGAGAATAAAATTTTCTCAAAAAAAAAACTTCTTCTTTGAACTACATATCAAAAATGAATTTTATGATACATATATAGGGTGGCCAAAATTCTCCTACAATGTGGAGAATATGATTTCACCAAAACCTTATCGACTTAGTAGTTCAAACCTACTCCAACTCATGAGTATATTTATCCAATAATAAATTATTGAATATCAATTAAAAATTATGACTTTATCAATAACTTCCTAATTGATTATCAATTACAGTTTTGATAGATATCAAATACTTCCTAATTTGACTAGATAAATAAAAACTCTTTTTAATTTATCTACATATCAAATAAAGTATTTGATACCTAACATACTACTAACAATAGTATGGCACTAACAGTCCTTCTCCTTGTATACTACTATCAATAGTTATGACACTAAGAGTCATTCTCCTAGTAAACTACTTATAATAGTATGACACTTGAAATCGTTCTCCTATTTAGAAAAATATTTTGACTTTTAATCAAACAATTAATTAATTAATTTCCATTTGATTAATTAATAAAATAAAACAATATATTAAGCTAATAGTATTAGCCTTGCCGCCCAAGTATATATATTTGGGAAATATATTGTTTTTCTATTTTATTAAATCCATTGGACTTTAATAAAAAGTCCACATCTGCACTAGACTCATTCTTATTATAAAAGAAACAAGTCTACATGCCTTAAATTAATACATTAATATAATTTAACAGGCCATTTACTTAAAATGTGCAAATTATATTCTTAATGTATTAATGGAATGCTAAATGCACCCGATTAGGGCTGCCCAAGAATTCCCACATCCTTGGCCACCCATTCCAGGTATTTGAAGAGTTACTGCATGTCTTGATCACACATAACCACACCCCTTCAAAACTTTGAGATTCCGAAATCCAAAAACAATTCTAGATGGACTCAGAAATTAGTCTGGTAGAATATATCAAGTTATCAATGCAAGTTCGTGCAGATTGGGGATCTTTGTTGGCTATCTAAATTTAAGCTTCAATAGACATAACCTAATCACAATCAACAAATGATTCACTTAGGTTCAATCTATTAATTTTAACTCATTCCACTAAAGAGCTAAAATTGAACTCTTAAATAAAGATAGAATAAGTCAATGTTACTCATTCGTACCCGAGACAACCTTATTGGAGATAGTGTATCATCGTGAAAAATATCAGTAATCACCAAGAGCTCATAGACCGCCTATAGCTCTCCTAGTTACCATATTTACTTATATGACCATATTTTAAACTTTGATATTTTGACTTGTCCAGAAGCCATGTTTCGATAGACACTATTGAAATTTAATGTTAAGATTTAATTTCCAATACCTTAAAATATCCATATGATGATATTCTACTCACATTTAATAAATGGAGCCTCGATGTTCATATCTATAAATGAAGTCCTCTATCGATTAACAAATGAATACCACCAAACTATCGAGGATAGACTATGTTGTATAATCGTACTCATTGACAGCTCAAATGATAACACTTGTAACCATAAGTCCATAATTTATCTCAGAATTAAGATAGACTCTTAGATTGTCCTCAAGTGAAAACTTTTATCCACTGATGGTTCTGGATAAAGTATTTCACCATGATCTTATTCAATGCACCTAGTGCACTAGATTCTTTGGTCCAATGACACTACACTTTGATGATTTTATACTCATCATAACACATTTGATCCCACTCAAATGCTAGCAAAAGAATCTACAACTTTAACAAGGTAAAAGCGCCTAACCTTTATCTTAAGTTGTGAATATTGTTCAAGACTAACTAAAGAATTGTGTCTATCTCATACATATCCAAATGTACGAACAATTCTTCATTTCTCATAGTCTTTTGACCTTATGATTATTTACTTTTGACAATTATAATAATTAAACTATAAATGCTATAAGATTTGTTAAACTAGAAATCACTATATTAATATGAAAACATTTTCAAATACATTATTACACTCTTGTTATTGTGTTGGAACCCCGTTCACCGATAACGCAGCGGAAATATGTTATGAAAATTTTAATACATATCGTAAAAGATCTGGAACCAATGAACTTGAGATTGTAATTATTTTTCCGGAACTAATACATACAATTTGTAAACACAGGAAATTGTAATCAATAAAAAAAATTTAGAACCTTACCAACGTTTGGAGGCTCCTTCACTTTACGATATGCTCATGGTTTGTAACACTGATCTTCCTAGCTATTCCTGGAATTGGTAACTGCGTGTGAGCGGGTGACGTACTCAGGAACTTAGGAGGATGTAGAGAAAAGAAGAAGAAACAATTTCTTCCAAGAAAATACAAAAACTAGAACCATTCTAGTTGTTCAAAGAAAAATATAATAAATATAAAATATATTTTGTTTTCGTTTGTTTTTAATTGTGCACGCCACTGCACCACATTCTTTTTTTTTCTTCTTGTTTTAATGGTGCACACTGCACCCTTGCCTTTTTCTCTTTCTTCTCTCTATGTCTCAGGCACACATTGACGCGTTTTTATTTTGTTACACGCACAATCATTTTGTATCCTATACAAATACTTGTGTATATACCTTGTGTGATGTGTTTTTGTTATCAATATATATCTTATATATATTATTATAACTAAAACTCTTTAATTGATATCTTTTTGATTTTAAAACTACATCTTTTAAAATGATATCTCATATCTTTTATTTTAAAAGATAATTAATATTTATTTTGAATTTAAACATTTTAAATTCAATTTCAAATATTTAATTTAATAAAATAAAATAATCATATTATCTTATTCAATTTAAAATCAAATATCAACTAACATCCTCCATTTAGTGATTAATAACATAATTAAATAATAAGATTATTTAATTTATTTATTCACCATTATTCATTAAGTAAATAATCTCATTATTCAATTAATTCCCGAATAAATACGTGTCACTTTTGTAACACAATTAATTGGACAATCCAATTAATAAACCGTGACCCTTGTTACCTAAATCGACCGGGCTAGCAAGGGGATCTAATGGACCCACAGTATTTTGAGCTTCAATAATCCTTGGAATCATTAATTAAACTCTTTAATTAATATTCCTTGATTATTAACTCTGGTGTTATTCCACTAAAAACCCGAAGCTACACTCTCTCAACTGCAGACATTTTTACACAGACCTATACAACTCGGTGTCCATCGATATAGCTATTACATATGGTGTGATCCTCCACAGTAGTTCATAATTTGAGTTGGGTCATAATGTCTGTTATACCCCTCTAATTACATATATCCTTTAAGTACCGTTGATTCTCTAGTGGACAATAAATCTAATTTCCTCAAGGAATTATGAGAGCGCTCATATTTTCCAAGCCCTGAATCAACCCTTAAGGGAACTACCATCTACTTCTCATAAGGAGGAGTGGATTCCACTATTGTGTACATACCTTCCCAACCACAAGCCAAACTGCAATCCCAACATACAGAGTATATTGATCAGGAACTGCATCCGACCTCACCCATGGTATATCAAAGACCACGATCTAACCTGAAGGAGTCGATAAGACACTCAGGATTAAGATCACCCACATCTAGCCATCATTAGTTGATATATATGAATCTTATTAGTAAACGGATCTTGGTGAAAGATTCATATAGATCATGGCCCAGTCCTATATGATCACATCATACAAGGTGTCTCCATTCCCGTATCTCATATGAATGATTCATGATAGAATCATTGTACATTACGGAATGGACCGCAGCTATAGATTAACCACAAATAAAGTACCCAGCTTTATTTGCTATCTATGGACTCTTTAGATTGCTCATCTCTTACTGTATCCATCCGTATATAACACTCATATACACAGTTCGAGATTACATCTGGCAATCTAGAATGTTAATATATGCACAAGTTATAAAATAAACAACACAATAAGAATGAATTAAATTTTTCTTTTTATTTATTTCATAAATCCATTTACAAATTATGTCTTTAGGGCATTAACCCCAACATATTGAGCATAATCCTAATAATTTGACCATAAGAGAAGTTTTTTTTCTTCTCTTAGATTAAGCTTAGTCATATGGTCTTGTTGGGATTTATGCTCTAAAGCTTGTAATTAGTAAATGTGAATTAAGCATTAATAAAAGAAGTAGTTCATTCATTCTATAAATCTACCTCGTATATTTATATCATGTGTTCTATAACATCCAAGATTGTCGGATGTAATCTCTAACTGACTATATGAATGTCATATACAGAGGAATTCAGTTTGAGATGAGCAATACAAAGAGTCCGTAGATAGCAAATAGAGATGGGTACTTTATTTGTGGTCAATCTACAACTGCAGTCTATTCCGTAATGTACAGTGGTCTTATCCTAGACTATTCATATGGTGATATGAGAATGGAGGCAACTTATTTGATGTGATCACATAGGACTAGGCCACGATCTATATGAATCTCTCACCAAGATCCGTTATATGATGAAATTCATATATATCGACTAATGATGGCTACATATGGGTGATTTTAATCCTGAGTGTCTTATCAACTACTTCAGATTAGATCTTGGTTTTTGATATACCATGGGTGAGATCAGAGTTGCATTCTTAGTCAATAACTTCGTATATTGGAATCACGGCTTGGCTTGTGGTTGGGAAGGTCTGTGCACAATAGTGGAATCCACTCCTTCTTGCGAGAATTAGATAGTAGTTCTCTTAAGGGTTGATTCGAGGATTGAACAATATGAGCACTTTCCTTTTTCCGTAAAGGAAGTTAAGATTTATTGCTCATTAGATAATCAACGGTACTTAATGGAAAAGATATAATTAGAGGGGTATAACGGACTTTATGACCTAGCTCTAATTATGAATTACTTGTGGAGAATCATACCGTATGTAATAGCTACATCGATGGGCAATAGTAATTTCGGTTTGTGTAATACATCTACAGTTACGAGAGTTCAATCTCGGGTTTTTAGTGGAATAACTCCGAGGTTAATAATCATGAAATATTAATTAAAGAGTTTAATTAATTATTTCAAAGTATTATTGGAGCTCAAAACTGTGGGTCCATTAGGTCCCCTTACTAGCCCGATTGATTAAAGGTAACAAGGGTCAGGGTTAATTAATTGGATTGTCCAATTAATTGTGTTACGAAAGTGACATGTATTTATTCAGGGATTAATTAAATAATGACATTATTTAATTAATATATTTATAATTAGATTATTTAATTAATGAATTGATAATTATGAATTATGAATTAATTATTAATTGGAGGTTGCAGATTCAAATCATGACTGTAATAAAGGTAAAATAATTAGATTATTTTATTCTTTACAAAGTCTAGTATTTAAGTACAAGTCAACTAAGGTTATGTTAGGATTATGCTCAATAGCAAGAGTGTAATATTGTAATTGACAATCTTTTCATTTTAATAAAGTGTTTTCTGATTCTTACAAATACTTATAGCATTTATTATTATAATTGTCAAGGTAAATAATCATAAGGTCAAAAAACTATGAGATATGAAGAATTGTTCATACATCCGGATATGTGTGAGGTAGACACAATTCTTTAGTTAGTCTTGAATAACGTTCACAACTTAAGTTAAAGGTTGGGCACCTCTATCTTGATAAAGTTGTAGAATTCTTTTACTAGCATTTAAGTGGGATCAAATGAGTTATGATGAGTCTAAAATCATCGAAAGGTTTTCGAGTAAAAGAATCTAGTGTACTGGGTGCATTGAACAAGATCACAATGAAATACTTTATCTAGAACCGTCACTAGATTTAAGTCTTTTCATTATTAGGACAATCAAAGAGTGATGGTAAGGCTTTTGCCGTCAGAAAACCGTCCGTCAAAACAATTTATAAAACCTATGCGATGCGTTCACAAGTAGTAATACAAGTAAAGCGGCAAGCACGGGCGTCGTCAACTGAGATCGGGGTAGCGGTGATAAGATTAGGATTAATATAACTAATATGCATAAAAGTAAAAGTTATGGTGAATGAAAATACAATATAAACTAAACAATGAAAGCAAATAAAATGGGATGATAATGGAGTGATGAATGAATGATGATGGAACTACGGAGTTGATGGACTCGTAAGTGAATATTGGGGCAATTGCAGCAAACTCTCAATTAAGCACGTTTTGACAAATGTAACCAACCTAGGGTGTATAGTGTTGGTATATATCTATAGCAAGAGGTCAACCTAGGGTGTATAGCGAAGACCTCCTACTAGAGATTAATCCCTCCTAAGCAACCAACAGTAGCTAGTTACTCAATCGGGACTTGTTCCATGAATGCTCATCTATCTAGCTATGGCTCAACCTATTACTAATGTCGCCATCCTAGGATATATAGTGATGGCTTCCAATTCCCTCACAAGTGGCCGACCTAGGATGTATAGTGAAGGCCACCCGTTTGAGATTGGTTGAGGCTTTAGGTTATCAACCGAATTCTACTCGAAGGTTAGTTCTCGTAGAATCACTAAAGTAGCCAACCTAGGGTGTATAGTGGAGGCTTCTAATTCTCTCACAAGTGGCTAACCTAGGATGTATAGTGAAAGCCACTAATTCGAGATTAGATTAAGAGCGTGGTTATAGAGCCGGATTTCCGAAAATCCTTCAATTCAATGGAGCATTAGACAACCTAATTGTCTACTCAAGTAATCCAAATCAACATGCAAAGAGGGTGTATCCAAGCAAATCAATAATGGAAATCAATACAAGCAAAGGAATGAAATATAGAGATAGAATAAATATAACACATAGAGTTTATTTACAAAGCCCAAAATATCCATCAAACAAATAACATCAACCCCATAGTGGGGTATTTTAGCTACTCATGTTCTATTACAACAAATAAACTAAGAGAGAGAGTAGAGATAACCCTAGAAGATTGATCTCCTTCCTTGAAGCTTGAATCCAAGTCTCCTAGTTGCCTTTGATTGAGTAGAGATGGTTTGAATAAGAGGGAGATGTGTTACTAGCTTAGAATACAAGTGTTGGGAGGTATGGTGATCTTTTGGTTCGTTCCCATCCTTTTCTATTTATAGAGGATGGAAAATAGGTCACTTAAGCTTGAAACCAGAAGCTGTCGCGCGCGGAGTGCGGGTGGAGTGCGGGTGAATTACCCGCACTATAAAGGTTTTCTTCATCCTCAGTTCACTGATCTGGGCAATAGTGTGGGTGGAGTGCGGTTAGATTACCCGCACTTGACCCGCACTTGACTCGCATTTTACTCGCACTTGAATCGCACTTTTCTGTCAGGTTCAAAATCTACCTTCTGTCTTGTGCGGGTAGAGTGCGGTAGGATGACCCGCACAGTGCCCGCACTCTAATGTCAGGTACAACTCTGCTCTTCTGTTCTTGGTGATAGTGCGGGTAGAGTGCAGTTTGCTGACCCGCACAGTACCCGCACTCTAACGTCAGGTGCAACTTCAACTTCTCTGGTTTGGCATTAGTGCGGGTTAAGTGCGGTTGGATGACCCGCACTGTACCCGCACTTTATCTGTTTACTTGCATCCTCTCCCGGCTATGGACATGAGTGAGGCTAGAGTGCGGTCGGAGTGCGGTTGCGACCCGCACTTGACCCACATTGTAGTGCTGCGTATGATCCTTTGTCTTTCCTTTTTGCCCATTTTCTGCCGGAACCACCGCAAAGTGCTTCTAACACCCGAATTACAACCATTGCCTGCTATTAGCACAAACGAGCCTATTAGACATGAAAGACATAAAATATATAGAAAATACATCCGAGAACGAGACAAAAGAATAGGAATGAGGGCCGAATATACAACATTTTAGGCACGATCAAACACCCCCAAACCAAACCTTTGCTCGTCCTCGAGCAAACATAATCTAAAACAAAATAAGACAAACTAAAAATGACTCAATCTAAGAACTTCCTAGACACAAAGAAATACTTGCTGCAGAACCAAATAGCAGAGAGATACGCTAAAGCAAACGGGAGTGAGGAATGAGCGTATGGAAAATGTTCTAAACAACTCGAAGGCACCCCAAGGGAAACTGACATAACACGAATCCCACACTTAAAATGCCCTCGCCTCAAAAACTACTCACTCTCACACCTTGAGCATAATTCGCTTCGACACTAGGTTCTCACATGGATTTTCTCTTATCTTTCCTCTCAGAACCTAGGTTCACACTCATGCAACATGTATGCCAATGAATTTATGTAACTGAATCAACTTAGCTGCATACATTTAATGTAGAATAAATGATGTTTTCAGTGAGTGAGTCTCATGAAAGAATCATGTGTCATGAATGTGGAAAGAGCATTCATTAACTAATATTCCCAATATAGGTGTCCCCTAAGATCAACTAGGTCTTTCCATTTGGTTGTAACGTGGCCACGGTGAATGGTGATTAGGATAATGACAAATTTAGGCACAAGCACTAATCAACCAAGTTAAGGCAATACATTCTACATTTAAGCATTTAATTTCTCGTGCAACTCACCTTCCAAATACAATATGGCGTCCAGGCATACAATTAGACTCTACATGCAATCTTTAACTACTCATGTTACATTTGAGTAGCATTTACAATTTACACAAGGCATTTGAAGCATATTTTTCTTTTGTTACTTTTTGCTTCTTTCTTTTCTTTTCTTTTCATGCCTTTTTACTATGCACATTTTCACAACTCATCTTGCCAAGGTACACACCATTTATCAAATTAAAGCACCACAACTTTACATTCCTAAGCCTCAACAAGATCAATTAAGAGCGGGTTGGCTAAGTGTTTAGGTTGCTTGGGTCATGGATAACGTGGGTGTATAATGGAAAAGTCTATATGTGTTTGGCTTCAAAATTGGCTTGAGAGCACACATATTACGGGAATGGGAAGTATTTAGGCTTTCTTTTTGAGTGGCTAAAACACACATTGCCTAATATCATTTCAAAGGATCAATCTACGAAGGGAATAAAAGTTTCCGTTAAGCAGTCCACATATATGATGCATGTTCAATGACAAATGATGATTTTTGATGTAGTGAGACTATGCATGGTGTTTGAATAGTGTTTACAGATTTGAAAAACATTTTCCCTCAAATATACACGCTTTTGGCTTGTGTTTGTGATCTCACAAGGGAAGTCTCCACTATTACAACAAGGCGCTTGAGCACCGAGTTCCTTAAACTTGGACACTAGAAGATGAGACTAGCCCATGAAGTGCAAGTGAGACCCCTAAAGTGACTAAGAGTTATTGAATAAGCACACAAAGCATACACACATTCACCATAAACACTATGCTCCAGGTATCTCACCAAGCTAAATAAGCTCAAAATTCTGGCTACGCAGCAACTTTTTCGAAAATAAGACACAAAAATGACCCAAGACACAAAAGACGACTCAAAAAGGCGTCTACACCCCCAAACCAAAACCCAACATTGTCCTCAATGTTGAAGACAAGAGAATCCGGCCCAGCGGCATGCACCTAACATGACTCAAACAAACCTAGGCACTAATCAAACACAATCAATGCCCCAACAAAATAAAAATGACTCAAACAAGGTTCACAAAATAAAGGCAATTCATGCAATATATCATTTAAGCACAAGTCAAGCTTAACATCATGCATTTGATCAAAATTGACGGAATGGGGCATGAACAACCCCCAAATCGAATTAAACAATATAAAGCACATGCATTCATACTTGCACAAGAGCCTCCGGCTCTTTCATCCACAAATATAATCAATAAATTCAATGTGCAAATATCCACAAAATATAACATTCTGACCAAACTATCCCAACAACACAATTTATTGAATTTAAACAACATAAAATATAAAACTAACTACATGCATCAAAGTTATTCAATGGGATGCATTCATGGAGAGGCTAGGGTCCTCTAAGGGTAGTTTGACCAAGTTACGAAATTCCCTATTTTTCACTACCCAAATAAATTTAGGTGACTTCATTATCTTTTCCTTTAACATGTTTCTATATAAGTGCACTTGGTCTTTCCTTACCCATATTTGCTTGACCCTAGGTGGACTCCATCTATTCCTAGGACCTCTAGTTTTCCTATGTTGATTTGGCTTGTAATTTTTAGCCTTAAAGTGATCTATCTTAGAACATGCATAGCAAAAGATATGAGAGTTAGAGAAACTCCCCTTTGATGCGTGGTCATGAGGACATTTAATTTGTTTTACTTGTAACGCCTTGACCTCCGCCTCCTTTTTGCTTAGTGCTATCTTTGCTTCCTCTAAGGCATTGGCTTTTTGGTCAACCTCCATTTGCATCTTCATGAACTTGTGAGCTATCTCATCTTCAAAATCTTTTGATAGCCTCACTAAGTTCTCCAAAGCCTTCGATGTGGTACTCTTCTCGGCTTCAAATCTCTCAAGTCGTTCCTCCAATTCTTTGTTCTTGTCGGAGACTTCACCATTTGTCTTCTTGAGAGTACCATTCTCAACCCTGAGCATCTTCACTTCAGATAATAGTTTCTTGTTCAACTCTTAGAGATTACTCGCCTTTTCCATTCCCAAGGCTTCTCTCTCTTGAAGTGCTTCATTCTCGTCCTTCAACACACCCCTTACCAACACTAGCTCTGTGCTCACGCTCATAAGCTGCTGGTTCATCTTGATCATCCTGTCCATCTCGTCCAATCTCTTGCTTCGCTTCACTTCAAATTCTATTCGGAGCTTATACATGTCTTCTTTTGAGAAATTGGAGGAATCCACCGGCTTGGTTGCTTTAACTTGGAAACAACTCTGATTTACCGGGGTGGACTGCTGGGCGGATTCGAGCATTTGGGTGGTTTTCTCTTCTATGAAGGCTTGAGTCTCTTGTTGAGAAGCTATCATCTGCTCAGTCTCCCGCACATGATTCTTCATGAAATTTCGTAGTTGATCTTCAACGGAATTTGACTGGAATGATGAGACGTAGGTATTCTCGTTAGGCTCGTAGCTTGACCCTAAATTTTGCCAAAAGGAATCCATAGAGTCCTGAAACAAACAAAAACAAAAACTACCAAAGCAATAAAAAGAAACTAACAAAACTAAAAACAACTAATAAACTAATAGTATTAAAACTAATCTAATCACTACTACGCACACCGATCCCCGGCAGCGGTGCCAATTTGATGGTAAGGCTTTTGCCGTCAGAAAACCGTCCGTCAAAACAATTTATAAAACCGATGCGATGCATTCACAAGTAGTAATACAAGTAAAGAGGCAAGCACGGGTGTCGTCCACTGAGATCGGGGTAGCGGTGATAAGATTAGGATTAATATAACTAGTATGCATAAAAGTAAAAGTTATGGTGAATGAAAATACAATATAAACTAAACTATGAAAGAAAATAAAATGGGATGATAATGGAGTGATGAATGAATGATGATAGAACTACGGAGTTGATGGACTCGTAAGTGAATATTGGGGCAATTGCAGCAAACTCTCAATTAAGCACGTTTTGACAAATGTAACCAACCTAGGGTGTATAGTGTTGGTATATATCTATAGCAAGAGGTCAACCTAGGGTGTATAGCGAAGACCTCCTACTAGAGATTAATCCCTCCTAAGCAACCAACAGTAGCTAGTTACTCAATCGGGACTTGTTCCATGAATGCTCATCTATCTAGCTATGGCTCAACCTATTACTAATGTCGCCATTCTAGGATATATAGTGATGGCTTCCAATTCCCTCACAAGTGGCCGACCTAGGATGTATAGTGAAGGCCACCCGTTTGAGATTGGTTGAGGCTTTAGGTTATCAACCGAATTCTACTCGAAGGTTAGTTCTCGTAGAATCACTAAAGTAGCCAACCTAGGGTGTATAGTGGAGGCTTCTTATTCTCTCACAAGTGGCTAACCTAGGATGTATAGTGAAAGCTACTAATTCGAGATTAGATTAAGAGCGTGGTTATAGAGCCGGATTTCCGAAAATCCTTCCATTCAATGGAGCATTAGACAACCTAATTGTCTACTCAAGTAATCCAAATCAACATGCAAAGAGGGTGTATCCAAGCAAATCAATAATGGAAATCAATACAAGCAAAGGAATGAAATATAGAGATAGAATAAATATAACA
Organism: Dipteronia sinensis; assembly: GCA_033220585.1. Taxonomy (NCBI): domain Eukaryota; kingdom Viridiplantae; phylum Streptophyta; class Magnoliopsida; order Sapindales; family Sapindaceae; genus Dipteronia; species Dipteronia sinensis. The sequence continues at coordinate 59,619,023 of CM065636.1, read as the reverse complement.
CAGAGTTTATTTACAAAGCCCAAAATATCCATCAAACAAATAACATCAACCCCATAGTGGGGTATTTTAGCTACTCATGTTCTATTACAACAAATAAACTAAGAGAGAGAGTAGAGATAACCCTAGAAGATTGATCTCCTTCCTTGAAGCTTGAATCCAAGTCTCCTAGTTGCCTTTGATTGAGTAGAGATGGTTTGGATGAGAGGGAGATGTGCTGCTAGCTTAGAATACAAGTGTTGGGAGGTATGGTGATCTTTTGGTTCGTTCCAATCCTTTTTTAATTATAGAGGATGGAAAATAGGTCACTTAAGCTTGAAACCAGAAGTTATCGCGCGCGGAGTGCGGGTGGAGTGCGGGTGAATTACCCGCACTGTACCCGCACTGTAAAGGTTTTCTTCATCCTTAGTTCACTGATCTGGGCAATAGTGCGGGTGGAGTGCGGTTAGATTACCCGCACTTGACCCGCACTTGACTCGCACTTTACTCTCACTTGAATCGCACTTCCCTTTCAGGTGCAAAATCAACCTTCTGTCTTGAGCAACAGTGCGGGTAGAGTGCCGTTGGATGACCCGCACAGTGCCCGCACTCTAATGTCAGGTACAACTCTGCTCTTCTGTTCTTGGTGATAGTGCGGGTAGAGTGCGGTTTGCTGACCCGTACAGTACCCGCACTCTAACGTCAGGTGCAACTTCAACTTCTCTGGTTTGGCATTAGTGCGGGTTAAGTGCGGTTGGATGACCCGCACTGTACCCGCACTTTATCTGTTCACTTGCATCCTGTCCCGGCTATGGACATGAGTGCGGCTGGAGTGCGGTCGGAGTGCGGTTGCGACCCGCACTTGACCCGTACTTAACCCGCACTGTAGTGCTGCGTATGATCATTTGTCTTTCCTTTTTGCCCATTTTCTGTCGGAACCACCGCAAAGTGCTTCTAACACCCGAATTACAACCATTGCCTGCTATTAGCACAAACGAGACATGAAAGACATAAAATATATAGAAAATACATACGAGAACGAGACAAAAGAATAGGAATGAGGGCCGAAATATACAACATTTTAGGCACGATTAGAGAGTCGATCTTTATCCTGAGATAAATGATGGACTTATGGTTGCAAGTGTTATCATTTGAGCTATCAATGAGTACGATTATATAGCATAGTTTATCCTCAATAGTTTGGTGGTATTCATTTGTTAATCGATAGAGGACTTCATTTATAGATATGGACATCGTGGCTCCATTTATTAAATGAGAGTATAATATCATCATATGGATGTTTTGAGGTATTGGATATTAAATCTTAACGTTGAGTTTTCAATAATAATTATTGAAGACCTGGCCTCTGGACAAGTCAAAATATCCAAGTTCAAAATGTGGTCATATGAGGAAATATGGTAACTTGGAGAGCTATAGGCGGTCTATGAGCTCTTGGCGATTACTGATATTATTCACGAGGATACACCATCTCCTATAAGATTGTCTAGGGTATGAATGAGAAACATCTCCTTATTCTATCTTTATTTAAGAGCTCAATTTCAGCTCTTTAGTGGAATGAGTTAAAATTAATAGATCGAACCTAAGTGAATCATTTGTTGATTGTGATTAGGTTATGTCTATTGAAGCTTAAATTTAGATAGCCTGCCAAGATCCACAATCCACACGTACTTGCATGGATCACTTGATATATTCTACCGAACCAATTTATGGGTCCATCTAGAATTGCATTTAATATATTAAGAATATAATATGTCTATTATTTATTTAATGGGCTGCTCTATTATATTAATATATTAAAAGGAGACATGTGGGCTTGTTTCTTTTAGTAAGAATAAGTCTGGTTCACATGTGGGCTTTTATTTAAAGTCTAATGGATTAAATAAAATAAGAAAAATAATATTATACCCATATATATGGTGTGGGCGGCAAGGCTAATAAAATAACCCAAGATTTTATTTTATTTTATTGTTTTGATTAAATGGAAATTAATTAATTATTTAATTAATTAATAGTTTAAATCAAAATATTTTCCTGATCAGTAAATAAAATACTAATGTTGGATTATGGTTAGAATTCTTTTAAGTGATAGGAGTCCTAATGTGGTAAGGATTAAATCCACATACACTCCATACCACACAAAGAATTCGGCCACCCTAGTCCTATAAGGGTTAGGATTCTTAAATTGATAGGAATTAGGGAAAAGCACAATTTCTTTTCAAGTAAGGAAATTGGCCAACCCTAGATTTCCTACACAAAGAATTCGGCAAACCCTATTTTGACAAGGAGAAATTTCGGTCACCTTATAAATATAAGGTGATAAATTTCGGCCACCAAGAAGCTTGAGTGAGAGAGATTTTTGTTTGCTTTGAAAAATAAAAATCTTACTCAATACACATAGAATTTCGGCCAAGAGAGAAAAAGAAAAATAAGTTCTCATTCGATAGTGCACTTGCAAGCCTTTAACATCAAAAGGTTTTGTGCACACTTTTGATTTAGGGTTACGCGAGTTCCAATCATATCGATTGTGAATTCAAAAGTAACCAGAACTATTTTTCTAGGCTCTTGGTGTTTTGGGATTGAAGATCAGGATCAGCCATACATCCATTCTCAGGTAAGCAATTCAAAGAAAAAAGGGAGACAACGCTCCTAGGTGATTCACGTACGTGCTAGGATTGAAGATCTTGCGGATTACCATCGTAAGTCAATCGGATCACGCGACAAGAGGTATTTAACTCTAACCGTATATTTGTGTTTAATTAATTAAAGGGTTAAGGTTCAAATCTTTAGAAAAATTTTAAACTATACGAAAATCTACTTTTCGCCTTCCGCTGCGGTTTTAAATAATTTTACCCTACAATTGGTATCAGAGCCTTCGTTGTACACTTTAATTAATTAACGTATATATACGTGAATCTATTTATTTTTATTGTGATTATGCATGTTTTAGAAAGAGATGGCATTCTAGGTATTCGCATATATAATTACATGTCGAATGTATGGATTTATATATGTTGTTATAAAGTGAATTGTTATTGCTCAATTTTGGTCCTAGATTTTCCATGTAATTTTTGTTTCGGAATTGTAACAAGAAGGGTGGCCTATTATCGTCACAAGTTCCTTCTTGATAGTTGCTTAATTTTTTTTTTATGTTGTATAAAATAGTGCAGTTGTTTTTAATGTATTAAAAATACTGCAGTTTTTTATTAATAAAAAAAAAATTACTGCAGTATTTTATTGTTTAAAATAAGGTGTAATATATTCAAGATTTGAAGACTCGAAGATTTGAAGAAATTGGAGCATCCGGAACCCGTCTTGGCACCGAGACAACAAGCGCGCACGCAACCAAGCGCGCAGCTGCGCTTGTTGCGGTGCAGCAGCGCGCGACCCATGCATAGGCTGGCCGTGCGGCAGCTCATGCCCTTGCATGGGCTAGGCGTGCGCATGGGCTGCTGTGGTGATCTTTGGGCGTGCGAGTTTCGTGCGCGAGATGGTCGGTTGAAGTCTTGTCCGCCAAGAAAGGAGTTTTTGTATTCCGTACAATTGTAATTTACATGCTTTTCTAGGATTGACCAAAATTGTGGCTATTTATTTTTTATGTATAAATATTACAATATTTGTTATTGTATGATAACATGTCATATAGAATAGGAGTGCCACTCATATATCTCTTTTGGTATGAACATGCATTGAATGATTTAGGTATCTAATTGGCATCTAGATAACTTGGTAAAATCAGTCTTTGGAATTTAATCACACGCCTTAAATAATTGAGTGGGAGAAGGTGTGTTAGAACGCCTATGGCCTCCAAGGTTAGTTGAGTTTTATTATTTTTGGTAATCCCCCCAAGGGGCTCCATAAATGGAATTTAACAAAATACTTCCTTACAAGGATAGACTAGACAATTGATTTAAACGAAATCTACTCCCCAATGAGGGATTATCGTGAGAGAAAATTGAGGGTCGATATCTTGGTGACACACTCAATGTAATTTTATTAACATCCTCCCAAGAGTTCTTGTTAATAAAATTGCAAGGCTAAAATTGAAAACGCTGGTTGTTATGTTAACAATTAGGTGGGACCTAGTCCAACTAGTAAATAGTACGAACTCCCAAAGGAGGCGTAAGATTTATGGGTGTTGGATCACCGTTGAATTTTTACGATTAAATTATTTATTTAATTCAAGATAAATATTTAAAAGTGCTTTATCATTATTATTTACTTATATATGTTTTTGTTTTAATCAGAAATCATGACCCCATCACTTATGAACATCCTGAAAGATAACAACTTAGCTGGAGATAATTATGTCACATGGAAAAGGAAAATTGGGTTGTTGCTGCAAAGTGAAAAACATAAATTTGTTCTGACTACTCCTAAACCACCCCTTCCTAATAATGAATCTAGTGTGATGCAAAGAGATGAGTATGAGCAGTGGAAGACTTCTGATGATATGGCAAAATGTTATATTATGGCCACTATCTCTGACGTGTTGCAACAGCAACATGAAGGAATGGAGTCCGGTGCTTATATAATGATGTCTCTAGAGGAAATGTTTGCTATGAGGTCTAGGACGACTAAGAGAGAGGCAGTGACTGCTATTATGAATCTTAGGATGAAACCTGGACAATCTGTGAAAGATCACATGATGAAAGTCATAGCACATCTCAATATTGCTGAACTAAATGGTGCTAAGATTGATGGTGAGACCAAAATTGATATGGTAGTTAACTTACTGTCAGATTCCTTTGATCTGTTCAAGTTGGACTACACCTTGAACAAAAAGGAATACACCTTGCAGGGCCTGATGTAAGATGTTCAAAGCACTGATAAGATCGTTGTGAAAAACAAAGGTCAAGAGATTCATTTGGTTGGTAAAGTTGCTACTGTTAAGACCCGTAAGAAGGTTAAGAAACAACAGAAGAAAAAGCAACTTTGGCCTACCAAGAAGGAAACCAAGAAAGTAACCAAGATCAAAGGGAAATGCTTCCTTTGTGGTGAAAAGGGACATTGGAAAAGAGATTGCCCAAAGTCCCAGAATAAGAAGGAAGAAGGTAATATTGATTATCTTGAAACATGTTTTCTGGCAGATTCTACTGATTCTTGGATCATAAACTCTGGAGCCACTAATCATGTTTGTTATTCCTTGCAGGGTTCCAAGAAAGGAGAAGGCTGAATGAAGATGAAGTCAATTTGCGCTTGGGCAACGGAACGTTAGTGTCTGCAAGTGCAGTGGGAGATATTAGAGTTATTTTAGATTCTAGTAGGCATTTAGATTTAATAGACGTTTATTATGTACCTCAATTCAAGAGGAATTTAATTTCAGTTTCTTGTTTAAATAAATTTGGATATTCGGTTACTTTTAATAAAGCTTTTATTATTAGTAAGAATGACAAAATTATTTGCAAAGGTACATTGGAAAACGGTCTATTCTTTTTGCATAGAAATATCTCTTACTCGTTAGACACAGAAATAACGGAACCTAATCATAAAAGAGTAAAATTATCAAAAGATGAAACCTACCTTTGGCATTTATGCCTAGGTCACATTAACCTTAATAGGATTAAAAGATTGGTATGTGACAGACCTTTAAGTGACTTGAAGGTTGATGATCTACCAACTTGTGAATCTTGTTTGGAAGGTAAAATGACCAAAAGGCCGTTCAATACCAAAGGTGCAAGAGCCACTGAATGTTTAGGACTAATACACACTGATGTATGTGGTCCTATGAGCATTCAAGCTAGAGGTGGATATGAGTACTTCATCACCTTCACGGATGATTACTCAAGATTTGGTTATGTGTATCTCATAAGACATAAGTCGGATGCTTTTGACATGTTCAAAGCATTCAAAGCAGAAGCAGAAAATCAGCTTGAGAAACATATAAAAATCTTGAGATCTCGTGGTGGAGAATATCTATCTGGAGAGTTTTAGCAATATCTTATTGATAATGGGATAGTTTCTCAGTTTTCTGCACCAGGTACACCTCAACAAAATGAGGTAGCAGAAAGGAGAAATAGAACTCTTTTAGAGATGGTTAGGTCAATGTTGAGTTATTCAACACTTCCTATTTCTTTTTGGGGATATGCTCTACAAACAACAATATACATTCTAACGATGTACCATCTAAATCTATCCCTAAAACCCCACATGAATTGTGGACTGGGCGAAAACCTAGTTTACAACACATGAGGATATTTGGTTGTCCTGCACATGTGTTGATAGGAAAGACAGAAAAGATGGAGTCCCGTTCAGAAACATGTATATTTGTGGGGTATCCAAAAGGAACTAAAGGATATTATTTCTATAGTCCTAATGATCTAAAAGTATTTGTTTCAACAAATGCTTCATTTCTAGAAAATGACTATATGAATAATTTTGTGCCCAAAAGTAGAATTGTCCTGAATGAAATGTCAGGAGATACAATTCCACAAGAGGTTTCACAACCTAGCCCAATTGTAAGTTCCACTCCAACACAAAATCAACAACCTACCATTCCTCGTCGTAGTGGGAGGGTTATAACACAACCCGAAAGATACATCGGTCTAGGAGAATCTGTGGAGAATCTCCCGGATGACGATGATCCCTACACGTACAAGGAAGCAATGGAGGATGTTGATTGTCGTCATTGGCAAAAGGCAATGCAATCTGAGATTGAATCGATGTTCAATAACAAAGTCTGGTCCCTTGTAGACTTGCCTAAAGGGATAAAACCCATTGGGTGTAAGTGGGTATACAAGAGGAAAAGAGGTATGGATGGTAAGATGGAAACCTTTAAAGCTAGACTGGTAGCTAAAGGTTATACACAGAAAGAAGGTATCGATTACAAGGAAACCTTCTCTCCCGAGGCCATGCTTAAATCCATTAGGATACTCTTATCCACTGCAGCATCTCTAGACCTAGAGATTTGGCAAATGGACGTCAAGACAGCTTTCCTTAATGGAAGTCTTGACGAGAGCATCTACATGATGCAACAAGAAGGATTCATTGAAAAGGGCCAAGAGGAAAGAGTATGCAAATTGAAAAAGTCCATATATGGACTGAAGCAAGCATCTAGATCCTGGAACATAAGGTTCGATCAAGCTGTGAAAGGTTTTGGATTTATTCAAAACCCTGACGAACCTTGTGTATACAAAAGGATTAAAGGCGACAAGTTGGTTTTCCTCATTCTTTATGTTGATGATATACTACTCATTGGAAACGATGTAGGTGTGTAAGTTTCTCATATTTTGATTGGCTTATTTCGTTGACAAACCACATTAGGGACTATTCTTTGTAAGGGTAATTTAGGCCTCTTGAGTGTAATCAAGCTTCAAGGACATCATCTCTCTCAAAGAGCACTTCAAAGGTATCTCACTAGTTTAACTTTCTTTGAAGAGATCTAGTTGCACACACTCACTTGCATGCATTATGTTCCTATCTTCATGTAATTGAATGATGTATTGTATGCCTCTTTTCACACTCCACACTTGCACATTTTGCACATCACTTAGTGTGTTGAGTTTGCCCAGAAAAGAGAATTTCTTCTCTTAGCACGGCCTAGACCGCTTGGCAAGACATGCTTGCACCGCGGCATACAGAGCGGTATACCTCAGCAGGGTCATGCTTCATGTACCACTTCCTGTACACTTGCACGTAAAACAACCCAAGTTGCGGTGTTGTCCAGTAGGCCTCTGTTGCCCATACCGCGGCCTGTGCACCTGCATGCACAGCGCTCTGCACCGCGTTGTTGTCCAGACGGTGCACTGCTGTGTGTACCGCGGTCTAGACACTTGCCTGCGACGCGGTCCAGCTAGCGGTATTGACGGGATTTTGTGCCCTAAGTTCAAAACGACGCAGTTTCAACTAGGGCTCCCTTATATATACTCTATCTTCTTCCTTGCTCATTTTTTATGAGTTCAAGAAACCATTTTTGATAGGCCAAGCTTCCTTTAGAGAGAGAAACTCCTAAGAACTCATCTTTACTCAACCAAACACAAATCCATATGCATCTAACATCTTCAAGCATCATCTCATCATGGATTCTTCTTGCTTTCATTGACTAGGTAACTTGAACATGCCCTAAATCTCATTGTATTTATTTATGTTCTTGTTTGCCTAGGGTTAGCTCTTTTATGTGATTTTATTGCATATCTTTATGTTTATTGACATTTATAACATGATGGAGTTGTTGTTTGTTGGTTGAGAGCTTTGTTCATTAATAGCTAGCATTTAGGACGATTATACCCTTCTAGCTAAATCTTCATGCATTTGCATTTAGATATTGATATCTAGGATTTGCATTTATTGACATCTTTAAATCCTTAGATAAGCATTTATTGTTGCCTAGCATTAATTGTATGTTTGAATATCTTTTACATATTCACATAGGTTGTTTAACCTCTTCATTGATTGTTAAGCTTTGTGACTAAGTGGGTTAGTGCACAAGCTTGTGGTCAAGAATCACTATTAAAGGCCCGTTGGGTAGAGTGAAAGGGTTAGTGACCAAGTAGGTGTGACTTGAGGTCAACCTAGGTTGTAAACTTTCGTTCAAATAGTGGATTTGAGGACCGTATGTGGCTAGAAGGATAGCCCGTGAGTTTTGCCCAGTTGGAGGGTTTCTAACGTAAATCAATCCTTGTGTTTTTACTGTTTTTCGCATATTTATATTGGATTGATTGATTGCTAATATGGAGTAGGATTATTAAAATTGATTAAGTCAAAAAGTTGGTAATAAATCAACTAAAACCTACTCACCCCCCCTCTAGGTTGTATTAGACACACGTTGTGTATTTTCAATTGGTATCAGAGCGAGTTCCTAGATACACTTAGGTGATCCTTGCTCGTTGTGTGTCTTGCATTTTGTTTGTGTTTGTTGCATCATAAACATTCATCTCATTCATACCCAAACACTATGAGTGGGAACGGAAGTGGTAATGAGGGAGCCTCTAGCACAAGACCCCATTTGCTCACAGGAGTAAACTATGCCTCTTGGAAAGGCAAGATGGAGTCTTACATTTGCCAAATAAATGACCGAGCATGGATGGCAATTGAAGATGGCTACACTCTTCCTGAAAAGACTCTTGAAGACGAAAGTGTAGTTCCCAAGCCAAAGTCGGAATGGTCAACTCAAGAGTTTGAAGCATCCAAGTGGAACAACAAGGCTATGCATGCTATTCTTTGTGCAATGGATGACAATCAGTACAAATTGAACCAAACAACAAGAATTGCAAAAGAGGCATGGGAGATTCTAGAGACGGCCCATGAGGGAACTGAGGTGGTCAAGGACTCCAAGCTTCAAGTCCTCCAAACACAATTCGAGCAAATTAGGATGGAGGAGGATGAGTGCTTCAACGACCTTCAAGTGAAGTTGATGGACATAGTTAATCAGAGCCATCAACTTGGTGATCCCTATTCGGATAGGAGGATCAAGCAAAAAATTATGAGGTCGCTTCTAGCAAGATTTGAGTCAAAAGTGACGGCTCTTGAGGAGAATAGTGACTACAAGAATATGAAGCCAAGTGAAGTTATTGGAAGGCTTCTAGCATATGAGTCTAGATGGACTCCCACACCTGCACCTCAAAAGAAGCAAAAGAGTATTGCTCTGAAGACTTCTAAGGTTGAGAAAGAAGAAGAAGACTCAGATGAAGAAATGGCCCTCATGGTGAAAAGATTCAAGAAGTTCATCAATTTTGAGAATAGGGGATTTGGATCCAAAGGAAAGGAAATAAAGAAGAAGACTCCTTTCAAGAAGTTTGAGTCAAGTGAAGACAAGCCCACAAGAAAAGGGATTCAATGCTTCGAATGTGGAGGTTTCGGACACATCTCCAGGGATTGTGGAAATTTGAAAAACAAGAAGAAAGGAAAGGCCACGGCCGCCACGTGGAGCGATGGTGATGACGTGGAAGAAGAAAGAGAATCCTCGGATGATGAGGATCATGTGGCAAACTTTATTGCCTTTGCATCTTCTCTCAAGAGTAAGGAAGCAATAGATGATGAAGAGGTAGAGAAACAAAGTGAAGATGACTCTAGCGATGGTGACTCTTCATCCCATTCAACAAATATGGATGTAGGAGGAATGGATCTTGAAGGCTTCATTGAGCATTTTCAAAGCTCAAGATTGAAGATGAAGAAAGAGATTCAAAGGCTAAAAGGAGAGAATCTCAAGCTATCTACCGAAGCTACTCACTTAAATAAAGAAGTGAAGATAGCCAAAAGGAATGAGGAATTGATGGAAAAGGAGCTTGAAGAAGCTAGAGAGATCATTGCTAAGATGACTTCAAGCACGAATAAACTTGACCACATGTTGGGAGTTGGCAAGAGGCCAAGTGATAAGAAAGGTCTTGGCTATGAAGATGACAAGGAGACCTCATCCTCAAGCAAGATTGTGTTTGTCAAGAGTTTGAATAACAAAGAGCCTCCACCCTCACAACATCCTAGGAAGAAGATCGAACTAGGAGAGTGCTCTAAAGATTCTCAAGTCAAGGTAGCACAAGGGAAACAAGCTCAAGCTCAATCAACAAGAGTGCATCAAGCAAGTTTCCCTCAACCCAAATACCATCAAGCCAAGAAGCAATTCATGCAAGGTCAATCAAGGAAGCAATTCATTCCAACTCAACAACAAAGAAGGAGAGAACCAATCCAACACCAAAGACAAGCTCAAATGCGTGGGAAAGCCCCTTTGTACTCACAAGAGCATGGTATGTCTTCTTATTTTATTCCCACTTGTCACTTTTGTGGTGTTGATGGTCACATTAGGCCAAATTGCTTCAAATACATTGAAATGTGTAGAATCAAGAGCATGATTAAAAGAAATAGAGCTAGAGCTAAAATGCATGTTCCTAGGAAATCTAGAGCCAATTTGCATGATCCTAGGAAATCTAGAGCCAATGTGACTAATACCACTAGGAATGAGAACATTTCACCTAGGTGGATTAGAAGGGATAACTATTCTTGCTATGTGGCTCAAATTGCCTTGAAGGCAAATGCCTCTAACACTTGGTATTTGGATAGTGGGTGTTCTAGGAATATGATGGGGAACAAGAGCTTCTTTAAATCCCTTATCTTGGAGGATGGAGGATTTGTCACCTTTAGTGATGGATCTAGAAAGAAAGTCATAGGGAAAGGAACCATTTCCATTCCCGACTTACCCTCTTTGTCCAATGCTTTACTTGTTGATGGCTTGCAGGCCAATCTTATAAGCATTTCTCATCTTAATGATGATGGACTCTCCGTCTTGTTTAAAAAAAATGATTGCTCTATTTTAATGCCAAATGGACAAACCTTGCTAAAAGGAAAGAGATCTAGTGACAATTGCTATTGTCTTGAAGCTAGTGCTATCTCTTGCAATATGTCCAAATGTGAGGAAGTTGAGTTATGGCATTAAAGACTTGGCCACATGAACTATCGAGATTTGAGGATCTTAGATAAGTTCAAGGTTGTGTGTGGTCTCCCTAAGCTTGGGAAGAAAGTCGATGGCGTTTGTGGACCTTGCCAACAAGGGAAACAAACCAAAAGTATGCACAAGAAAGGCAAGTATCTCGCCACCAAGGAGCCATTAGAGCTTCTACATATGGACCTTATGGGTTCCATGCAAACCGAGAGTCTCGGTGGCATGAGATACATTTTTGTTTGTGTTGATGATTTTTCTAGATTTACATGGACATATTTTCTTAGAGAAAAATCTGAAACATTTGAAAATTTTAAAATGCTTTGCACTAAAATTCAAAATGAAAAGAACTCACACATTAAAAGCATTAAAAGAATTAGGAGTGACCATGGGAGGGAATTTGAAAATGCTTGTTTTGAAAGCTATTGCAATAGCTTAGGCATTTCTCATGAGTTTTCGGCTCCTAGAACTCCTCAACAAAATGGGGTTGTTGAGAGGAAGAATATGGTCCTTCAAGAGATGGGCCGTGTGATGTTGCTTAGCAACAATGTCCCTAGGAACCTTTGGGCCGAGGCCGTCAATACGGCTTGCTACATAGGAAATAGAGTCTTCCTAAGGACCGGTACTAGGCAAACCTCCTATGAATTATGGAAGGGTAAGAAGCCAAATATTAGCTACTTCCACTCATTTGGGAGCAAATGCTACATTCTAAATGACCGAGATCAACTTGGCAAGTTTGATGCCAAGAGTGATGAGGGGATTTTTATTGGCTATGCCCTTAATAGTAAGGCCTATAGAGTTTTCAATTTAAAAACTCGGAATGTCATGGAATCATCTAATGTTGTCATAGATGATTGTAGGCCTAAGACTAGAGACCATGATGAGGAGGTCATTGTGCTTGATGATCCTTTCTTGGAGAAGAATGGTGAGACTTCAATTGATGTGAAGTCAAGTCTTGATGAAGAGGTCATCTAACCTCTTGATAGAGATCCATCTTTGGACTCTAAAGAACCCGCTCCATGGGTTAGACATCTCCACAATAAGAATGACATTCTTGGTGATATGAATAAGGGTGTTAGGACTAGGCGTCAAATAGCTAATCAAATTAGCTATACTTGTTACACCTCTCAAATTGAACCCAAAAAGGTTGATGAAGCCTTGAATGATGAGTTTTGGGTTCTTTCCATGCAAGAAGAGCTAAACCAATTTGAAAGAAATGAGGTTTGGACTCTTGTTCCTAGACCTAAGGATACTAATGTCATAGGCACCAAATGGGTATATAGGAACAAGTCGGATGAATATGGAAACATTGTGCGCAACAAGGCTAGACTTGTAGCACAAGGATACTCTCAAATTGAGGGTATTGACTTTGATGAGACTTTTGCTCCGGTTGCCCGTCTTGAGTCCATAAGGCTTCTTTTGTCCATATCATGTGTGCACAAGTTCAAATTGTATCAAATGGATGTTAAGAGTGCCTTCCTCAATGGTTTCTTGCATGAGGAGGTGTTTGTTGAGCAACCCAAGGGGTTTGTGGATCCACACCACCCCAATCATGTCTATAGCCTCAAAAAGGCTTTATATGGGTTGAAACAAGCACCTAGGGCTTGGTATGAGCGCCTCACTCAATTTCTTGTTGACAATGACTACACTAGGGGTAGTGTTGACAAAATTTTATTCATCAAGAGGAACAAAGATGAGTTTTTCATAGCTCAAATTTATGTTGATGATATTGTTTTTGGCTCCACCAACAAATCCAAAGTCCAAAAATTTGTTGATGTCATGTCTCATGAGTTTGAGATGAGTCTTGTTAGGGAGCTTAATTACTTCCTAGGTTTGCAAATCAAGCAATTGCATGATGGGATTTTCATATCTCAAGCTAAGTATGCTAAGAACCTAGTGAAGAAGTTTGGCCTTGAGAATGCCAAACATTGTGACACACCCATAAGTACCACCTTGAAACTAAGCAAGGATGCTAGTGGCAAGAGTGTGGAATAAAGTCTTTATCGTGGCATGATTGGTAGCTTGCTTTACTTGACCGCAAGTAGGCCCGATATAGCCTTCAGTGTGGGTGTGTGTGCTAGGTACCAAGCGGATCCCAAGGAATCCCATCTCTCCTCCGTGAAGAGAATCATTCGATATGTGAATGGGACATCCAACTACGGGATATGATACTCTTTTGACACTAATGCTAGCTTAGTTGGCTTTAGTGATGCAGATTGGGCAGGAAATTGTGATGATAGGAAGAGTACATCGGGCGGTTGCTTCTTCCTAGGCAACAACTTGGTCTCATGGTTTTGCAAGAAGCAAAATTCCATCTCTCTATCCATAGCTGAAGCGGAATACATAGCCGCCGGGAGTGCTTGCACACAACTCCTTTAGATGAAACAAATGCTTATGGATTATGGCTTTGATCAAGGTATTCTAACCCTCTATTGTGATAACATGAGTGCAATTAACATTTCAAAGAATCCTGTTCAGCACTCTAGGACAAAGCATATAGACATTAGGCATCATTTCATTAGAGAACTAGTTGAAAACAAATGCATTGCACTTGAGCATGTGGGCACAAATGATCAACTATCGGATTTATTTACAAAGCCCTTAGACTCAACTAGGTTCAAGTCACTTAGTAGGTCTATTGGGATTTGTCATATGCCTTGATGTGTTTTGGTGATTGACCCCTTATGGGGATCTCATATTTTGATTGGCTTATTTTGTTGACAAACCACATTGGGGACTATTCTTTGTAAGGGTAATTTAGGCCTCTTGAGTGTGATCAAGCTTCAAGGACATCATCTCTCTCAAAGAGCACTTCAAAGGTATCTCACTAGTTTAACTTTCTTTGAAGAGATCCAGTTGCACACACTCACTTGCATGCATTATGTACCTATCTTCATGTAATTGAATGATGTATTGTATGCCTCTTTTCACACTCCACACTTGCACATTTTGCACATCACTTAGTGTGTTTAGTTTGCCCAGAAAAGAGAATTTCTTCTCTTAGCGCGGCCTAGACCGCTTGGCAAGACATGCTTGCACTGCGGCATACAGAGCGGTATACCTCAGCAGGGTCATGCTTCCTGTACCGCTTCCTGTACACTTGCACGCAAAGCGACCCAAGTCGCTGTGTTGTCCAGTAGGCCTCTGTTGCCCATACCGCGGCCTGTGCACCTGCATACACAGCGCTTTGCACCGTGTTGTTGTCCAGACGGTGCACTGCTGTGTGTACCGCGGTCTGGACACTTGCCTGCGACGCGGTCCAGGTAGCGGTATTGATGGGATTTTGTGCCCTAAGTTCAAAACGACGCTGTTTCAACTAGGGCTCCCTTATATATACTCTATCTTCTTCCTTGCTCATTTTTTATGAGTTCAAGAAACCATTTTTGATAGGCCAAGCTTCCTTTAGAGAGAGAAACTCCCAAAAACTCATCTTTACTCAACCAAACACAAATCCATGTGCATCTAACATCTTTAAGCATCATCTCATCATGGATTCTTCTTGCTTTCATTGACTAGGTAACTTGAACATGCCCTAAATCTCATTGTATTTATTTATGTTCTTGTTTGCCTAGGGTTAGCTCTTTTATGTGATTTTATTGCATATCTTTATGTTTATTGACATTTATAACATGATGGAGTTGTTGTTTGTTGGTTGAGAGCTTTGTTCATTAATAGCTAGCATTTAGGACGATTTTACCCTTCTAGCTAAACCTTCATGCATTTGCATTTAGATATTGATATCTAGGATTTGTATTTATTGACATCTTTAAATCCTTAGATAAGCATTTATTGTTGCCTAGCATTAATTGCATGTTTGAATATCTTTTACATATTCACATAGGTTGTTTAACCTCTTCATTGATTGTTAAGCTTTGTGACTAAGTGGGTTAGTGCACAAGCTTGTGGTCAAGAATCACTATTAAAGGCCCGTTGGGTAGAGTGAAAGGGTTAGTGACCAAGTAGGTGTGACTTGAGGTCAACCTAGGTTGTAAACTTTCGTTCAAATAGTGGATTTGAGGACCGTATGTGGCTAGAAGGATAGCCCGTGAGTTTTGCCCAGTTGGAGGGTTTCTCACGTAAATCAATCCTTGTGTTTTTATTGTTTTCTGCATATTTATATTGGATTGATTGATTGCTAATATGGAGTAGGATTATTAAAATTGATTAAGTCGAAAAGTTGGTAATAAATCAACTAAAACCTATTCACCCCCCCCCCCCCCCCTCTAGGTTGTATTAGACACACTTTGTGTATTTTCAAGGTGTATTGACATCAGTAAAAGAATGGTTAGCAAAACAATTTGATATGAAGGACTTAGGAGAAGCAAGTTATATTCTTGGTATCCAAGTAATAAGGGATAGATAGAATAGAACGATTGCATTATCCCAAGCTTCATACATTGATAAAATCTTGTCTAGGTTTTCCATGCAAGATTCCAAGAAAGGTATGTTACCTTTTAGACATGGAATCAAACTTTCTAAGGAACAGTTTCCTAAGAATAAGCATGAAGAGTAATTCATGAGTAGAGTTCCATATGCCTCGGCAGTTGGAAGTCTCATGTATGCAATGCTCTCTACTAGACCAGATATTTGTTTTGCTGTTAGCATAGTTAGCAGGTTTCAATCGAAACCTGGTCCTAATCATTGGACGGCAGTCAAGCATATTTTCAAGTATCTAAAAAGAACTAGAGATTATATGCTTGTATACTCTGGAGGGGATTTAATTCCAGTTTGGTATACAGATTCTGATTTCCAGTCGGATTCTGACTCCAGAAAATCCACATCAGGATCTGTGTTTACCATTGGAAGAGGAGCAGTCATATGGAGGAGTATCAAGTAATCTTGTATTGCTGATTCCACCATGGAAGCTAAGTATGTTGCTGCATGCGAAGCTGCAAAAGAGGTTGTTTGGCTCCGCCAATTCTTGATTGACTTGAAAGTGGTTCCTAATGCGAATAAACAGATCACTATACACTGTGACAACAGTGGAGCAGTGGCTAACTCAAGAGAACCAAGAAGTCATAAGAAAGGTAAACACATAGAAAGGAAATATCACTTTTTAAGGGAAATTGTTCATAGGGGAGACGTGACGATCACCAAAATCGCGTCAGCAGAAAATCTAGCGAATCCTTTCACAAAGGCTCTACCTCAGAAGAGTTTTGATGGGCACCTAGAGAATATGGGAATGAGAGATATGACACACTTGCTATAGCGCAAGTGGGAGATTGTTAGGATTATGCTCAATAGCAAGAGTGTAATATTGTAATTGACAATCTTTTCATATTAATAAAGTGTTTTCTGATTCTTACAAATACTTATAGCATTTATTATTATAATTGTCAAGGTAAATAATCATAAGGTCAAAAGACTATGAGATATGAAGAATTGTTCATACATCCGGATATATGTGAGGTAGACACAATTCTTTAGTTAGTCTTGAATAACGTTCACAACTTAAGTTAAAGGTTGGGCACCTCTATCTTGATAAAGTTGTAGAATTCTTTTACTAGCATTTGAGTGGGATCAAATGAGTTATGATGAGTCTAAAATCATCGAAAGGTTTTTGAGTAAAAGAATCTAGTGCACTGGGTGCATTGAACAGGATCATAATGAAATACTTTATCTAGAACCGTCACTAGATTTAAGTCTTTTCATTATTAGGACAATCGGAGAGTCGATCTTAATCCTGAGATAAATGATGGACTTATGGCTGCAAGTGTTATCATTTGAGCTATCAATGAGTACGATTATATAGCATAGTCTATCCTCGATAGTTTGGTGGTATTCATTTGTTAATCGATAGAGGACTTCATTTATAGATATGGACATCTTGGCTCCATTTATTAAATGAGAGTATAATATCATCATATGGATGTTTTGAGGTATTGGATATTAAATCTCAACGTTGAGTTTTCAATAATGATTATTGAAGACATAGCTTCTGGACAAGTCAAAATATCCAAGTTCAAAATGTGGTCATATGAGGAAATATGGTAACTTGGAGAGCTATAGGCGGTCTATGAGCTCTTGGCGATTACTGATATTATTCACGAGGATACACCATCTCCTATAAGATTGTCTAGGGTATGAATGAGAAACATCTCCTTATTCTATCTTTATTTAAGAGTTCAATTTTAGCTTTTTAGTGGAATGAGTTAAAATTAATAGATGGACCTAAGTGAATCGTTTGTTGATTGTGATTAGGTTATGTCTATTGAAGCTTAAATTTAGATAGCCCGCCAAGATCCACAATCTACACGTACTTGTATGGATCACTTGATATATTCTACCGGACCAATTTATGGGTCCATCTAGAATTGCATTTAATATATTAAGAATATAATATGTATATTATTTATTTAATGGGCTGCTCTATTATATTACTAATTCTATGTGTATTAGTAAGAATAAGTCCGGTTCACATGTGGGCTTTTATTTAAAGTCTAATGGATTAAATAAAATAAGAAAAATAATATTAGACCCATATATATATATATATATATATATATATATGGTGTGGGCGGCAAGGCTAATAAAATAGCCCAAGATATTATTTTATTTTATTGTTTTAATTAAATGGAAATTAATTAATTATTTAATTAATTAATAGTTTAAATCAAAATCTTTTCCTGATCAGTAAATAAAATACTATGTGTTGGAATAGGGTTAGAATTCTTTTAAGTGATAGGAGTCCTAATGTGGTAAGGATTAAGTCCACATACACTCCATACCACACAAAGAATTCGGCCACCCTAGTCCTATAAGGGTTAGGATTCTTAAATTGATAGGAATTAGGGAAAAGCACAATTCCTTTCAAGTAAGGAAATTGGCCAACCCTAGATTACCTACACAAAGAATTCGGCAAACCCTATTTTGAGAAGGAGAAATTTCGGTCACCTTATAAATATAAGGTGATAAATTTCGGCCACCAAGAAGCTTGAGTGAGAGAGATTTTTGTTGGCTTTGAAAAATAAATCTCTTACTCAATACACATAGAATTTCGGCCAAGAGAGAAAAAGAAAAATAAGTTCTCATTCGATAGTGCACTTGCAAGCCTTTAACATCAAAAGGTTTTGTGCACACTTTCGATTTAGGGTTACGCGAGTTCCAATCATATCGATTGTGAATTCAAAAGTAACCGGAACTATTTTTCTAGGCTCTTGGTGTTTTATGATTGAAGATCAGGATTAGAAGTTCCATACATCCATTCTCAGGTAAGCAATTCAAAGAAAAAAGGGAGACCACGCTCTTAGGTGATTCACGTACGTGCTAGGATTGAAGATCTTGCGGATTACCATCGACGTAAGTCAATCGGATCGCGCGACAAGAGGTATTTAACTCTTACCGTATATTTGTGTTTAATTAATTAAAGGGTTAAGGTTCAAATCTTTAGAAAAATTTTAAACTATACGAAAATCTACTTTTCACCTTCTGCTGCGGTTTCAGTTAATTTTTCCCTACAGGTTATGTGGGAGTTAGAAACCTACTCTACCTAGGACACTTAAATACTAATTATCCTTTTCATATATGGAGATATATTTTGAAAAGGATTTGTATCAAGTTATAAATATATATATATATATATATATATAGATATAGATATATATATTTACATAACTTAGGGAGAGGACTTATTGTCATTGATTGAACCAAAAACACAAAAAGAAAAAAAAAACCCTAGAGTGTCTAAGGAAGAATTTCGACCAAGAAAAACAAATTTCTTTCCTCTTGTGGTGGCCGAATTTTATGAAGAAGAGAAGGAGTTTTCTTCAAGCCTCTGCATCCTCCTCTCAGTTCCTAGAAGACGGTGACGTGCCCACACACAGTTACCGGATCGCGGGACATAGCGAGGAAGACTTGGTGGTTCATAATCAGAATAAAGCTTAAAGAAACAAAGGAGTTAGCATCAATGGTATGATCTAAATACATCTTTATATATTCTTATATGTTGTATACGGTTTACAAGTTGCATAAAAAATTTTAAAATCCCCTTTCCGCTATGCAACGTAAATCCGGGTTCCTACAGGTCTTGTACCATAAAGCTCGGAGTGGTTAAAAATTTTCTCCAAGGAAAGTCGCTAAGAAGTGGTCGCTGTCTTCAGGTAGCAACCTCTCAACCAGAGAATCTCGCTTCAAAAGTATGGCTACCAAGTGACCGTGACAAAGGTCACCACGAAGAGGTCGCCGTCTTTAGGTAGAGACCTACAGATTTTTTTGTCAAAATGATGTAGTTTTGACTTGGGCTTCTATATGAACACCCATCTTCTCTTCCAACCGTTTTCGAGCTTAAAAATCTAATCTTAGATTGAGAAAGAGTTCTTTTAGTGAGAGAAACTCCAAGACTTCTTATTTAACTCACCAAACCTTAAATCCATATGCATCTGTTAATAGCCAAATTTGGCTAGGGACCAAAGGGAAATTTTCCACCCTCTTAGTCTGGCTCCATGCCTTAGGAGACCACATTACCCGAAGCCGAGCTACGATACCGCCCCACAGAAATAAGGACGGGCTCCAGAAACACCCAGAGTAGAGCCCGGCTCGGTCAGATTGAGCCTGCATCACCGAACCTAAAACTAGGAAAACCCCTGAAGTCTGGATTACATCACAACCTCTCTAGAAGCCCGCCTGTACCACACTGACATAGAGGGGTATCCGCAGGAGGCCGCATCTAACTCCAAAAGATCAAGGGAGGTCAGACTTAGCTCCTGGCTGGACTAAGCTCCTGAATATCGGGGCTAAGACACTGACCGACCTCACTATCTGATATACCTCACCATAATATACACCATATTCAACGACCCCTATGAGGGATCATGCTACTACCCATATGAGGGATCAGGCTACTAAGACATGAAGATACACTGGATCATATCTTGAGATATTTCATACGTACAGAACAAGTAATAGACTCCAAACAGGAAACCAATTGATCTCCACCAAGATATTCTCAACTCAGTAATTAACGCAAAGTCAATGACATTTAAATGTAAAATCCCGTCCGATAAGGAGGGAAGGGATTGATAAAATCAAGGGGAGAATCAGTTAGTTTAACCTATGAAGACAATGTATAAAAAAAGGATTTCGGCCTTCAGAAAAAGGAGACTACTTTTCGACAGGCATACGACAAGAACCCGACTACACCCTAGAGAAATTGAGAGCAATTTGAGAGAGATCTGTATATCACACTCTATTAATAAAGAAAGCATTTTTGATTCTCTTTGGTGGATAATAGTACCAATATTCCTTATCATTTTACTAGGCACTGTCACACATACATTCAACCTTGGCCACTACCTACGTGGTAGTAGTCTCAAGGGTGTTAACTGAGATTTCTCACCCTGAGCAAATTTTCAGTTAACACTTTCTGGCGCCGTCTGTGGGAATACCTTACACCCAGTTAATCAAGCCAACTATTTCCATTTGCATTTTCGTTGTTTTACAGGAACCATGAGGCTCTGCTCCTCCCAAGGACAACATGGAGCTTCAGAACAACCTTCGGTGAGGCCAACGCGAAAGGCTCCAAGGAAGGGGAAGAAGTCTTGGTATAGCAATCAAGCTCTGGTCCAAACAATTAATGCAAGGGCTTCTGGCCACCCTATAATAAGCCAGGCCGCGCTCGACCAACAAGCGGCTGCCTTCGTGAAAACCGTCCGCATCCGTCTGCTCACCGAAGGCATCACAATCCAACCAACAAACCCGAATGATCAGGGAGAATCGAGCGGGTTTAGGGCTAGGCAACCTACTTTCGACCGCCTGGGACCTCCTCTTCCCGAGCCAACTCGAGATAGGACTGAGCCCCAACTTTTGATCCGGGATAGGCTAGGACCCATGCCCCCAGTTTTGAAAAGACCTTCACAATATCAGCCCAGGCGAGTTAAGCCTGCCGCAGATGCTTTGACCCGAGAGCAATGAGAGGTACCTCACCCAATGGCATCAAGAAGGAACGTCTGGGCCCAAGAGGAAGAGAATCGACAAACTTCCCGAGTGGATCATGTCCCTGAAGGGGACCAGGTAGAGGTCGCCAGTTCATCGGAGGGACTCGACAGCGAAGAATCCGAGGTCAATTCAAAGAAACCTAGGAACAAGCGACTGAGGGATCAGCTGGCAAAGCTATATAAAGAGGTCTAACAGATAAGAAAAGGAAAGAACAAGGAGGATAAAAAGGATCCATTAAGCGAGATGAACGCTCCCTTCACAAGGAGGATCTGGGAAGCGGAGCTCCCACCAAAATTCAAAATGCCAACAGATAAGTTCTCCGGAACGGAAGACCCTCTAAGCCACCTGGAGAGCTTCGTCCAACAGATGGAGGTCCAAAATACTACCAGAGCAGCTATGTGTAGTTTGTTTTTACGACCCTAACCGACTACGCGAAAACTTGGTTCAGGAAGCTGCCTGCTGGTAGCATGGATTCTTTCACGAAATTATCAACAGATTTTTACTCGCAGTTCCAAGGGGTCACTCCTCGTCCGAAGGATCCCATACACCTCTAATATGTGATTCAGGAATGAAGTGAAACACTTCTATCATACGTGGAATGTTTTCACAAAGAAGTCATACAAATGGGAGTTTTCACCGAGAAAGAGACTCTCACCAATTTCAGGCGGAGCCTATTGATCGGTCTATTTCTATACATAGTTTAGGTCCCCATTTCCTACTATTTGTGCTTTGTTCTTGGGTGAAATTAGGTATTTTATATGTTTGTTGAGCATTTATAGGTCACATTCCATGAAAGAGGTGTTAGAAGTTATTTTGAAGAAAAGGAGCAAAAAGCTGAATTTCGGCTAGTGCAGATCACCCAGATTGCGGGCCCCATATCTCTCTCCTCGGTTTGAATTGTGTGTTCTAACACCTATGGATGGAAAGCCCCGGAAGTCTAGTTTCCGACACACTTTTCGGATAGCAATTCCAATATTCCTAGAAGAAGTTATGTACATTTTAGTATCTGATGGTCAGATCAGTCATAATTCCGTAAATAGTGACGGGATTTATTTTGCAAGTTGTCGGAACGGGAAATATTACCTTCTTGCATGAGTCTTTGAAAGCAAGTTGACACCTAATCCTTATCATCCTTCAATAAGTAATCAATTTGAGTGGATTAGGAAAGAATTAAATCCCAAAAAAGATAGAGTTCCAAAAGGGAACCAATTTCCTTGTTGTTTAAGGACTTGGCTTATCATCTAAAGCCTATTTAAACCCCTTTGAAGCCTAATTTCGGGAGAGAGAAGCCAAGGGAGGTCCCTAGCCACCAAGGGGGCCGTCCCCCATCACTCCATCACCACACATCACCTCAAGACCCATCCATCCATTGTAGAAGAAGACGAAGAAGAATTGGAGGAGCTCTTTGATGATCATCTCGGGTTTTCTCTACTCAATCTCTTTTCTTTTCTTTTTCTATGATGTGTAACTAATCCCATAACTAGGGAATCAATGTGAACCTTTTGTGAATGCTCATGAATGGATTAATTATTATTTCATCAATTTAATTCTTGATTTATTCATTGTGCTTAATTGCTTAACTCCTCATTAGTTTTAATATTTATTCACACCATAGACCAAGGGTGGATAATTATTTGGCATGATTTTAGGGTTAAGACTATCTGAGAATTAGGGTTAGAGTATAGACCAAACCTAATCTTGATTAATGCTCTTTTGAATGAATGAATTTTATCTTTAGCATAGGCCAAGCAAAGTATAGAATTTGGTTCTTAATTCTTGCTCTTAAATGGTTTCTGATCGCTGTTCACACCATAGACCAAGGGTGAATAGTGGTTGGGAGCACGTGACTCATCCCATGACCATATGGTAATAGTCACATTAAAGACAAAGAATGAACCCTAGAATTGATTGAATCTTGTTTACAAATTAATTCCATACATTGAGTGTTCATAATTGGGGATCATTGATGACCTAGTGTTTTCTTTCTCTTGATCACATCCATATTCTCTTCAATTATTTTCTTAGCTTAATTTAATTTAGTTTTAGTAAAATCATCAACAAATCTTTGGTTACTTTAATTTAACTTTAATTAGAATTAGTTTTAATTAATAAATCTCTTTTCCTCGTGGGAACGATCCTTACTTGCCGTTGTGCTAATCTTCACGATTCGTGCACTTGCAAGTGAGTATATTATAACACGATTTTACACATCACCTGTGGGAGGGAAAGTTTTTCTGTTCCTTCGCCAAAAGACCTCCCGAGACTTACCAGGAGGCCTACGATCGGGCTCTTGAGCAGGTCAAGCTCTTGAGCAGGTCGAGATCGACGAGCAACTCAAAATCAAGATGGAACACGACGATATGAGAACGGCAAAGCGTCAGAAAAAAGAAGCCCCCAAATCTGAGCCAGCTCAGAAAACTCATAATAAACCTCCAATAGGTAGACCTATCGTTTCCCCACTCCTCAGCACATGCAAGAAAAATATCCAGCAAGACGAACCCCTCATCGGGCTTTGCCACCTCCCAGGACTGTAGCCCCCATAATATGAGGGGAGAAAGTGTATGACTACTACACTCCCCTGAATGCTTCTAGGGAAACAGTCTACCTTGCTATACGAGATAAGGGGAAACTCCAAAAGCTAGCTCCCATGAAAGCCTCAGTTGATAGGAGGAACCGGTACAAGTACTGCGACTTCCATGAAGACATGGGCCATAACACTTTAGAGTGTTATAATTTGTGCAACCAGATTGAAGCCCTGATAAAGGGGGGATGCTTGATTGAGTTCTTACAGCAGATCAGAGATAACATTCGGATTGGAAGGGAGGTACAAGCCGAGATCCGCAAGGATACGGAGAAGAGAAAGGGGGAACAGACTGATTTAATGCAACAAATACAGATGATACACACCATCAGCGGAGGGCCCACACTGGCTGGCACCTTCAATAATTCCTGAAAAAACAACGCAAAGAAGATCCCCTGAGTAGAAGAAAGCCAGGGAGTCTTCAAGGTTAGCCGAAGCCCGATGGAGCCTCCCAGTCAGCACATATCGTTTTCACCGAAGCAGATGTCTTCAACACCGTGCAACCTCATGATGATCCCATGGTGATCACGATACAAATTGCCAATTGCCTGGTCCATCGCGTGCTCGTAGATACGGGCAATAGTGTAGATATCCTCTTCAAGGATACTTTGGAAAAATTAAATCTGAAGCAATGGTGTTACAATAGCTGTACAACTCCACTTTATGGGTTCACCGGGGATTCGATCATACCGGTGGGATCGAAGATCCTCCCAGTAATCGTCGGAACCATACCTCTCCAATAGAATGTTATGACGGACTTTGTTATGGTTGACACCCCATCGGCCTACAACGCCATGCCATCCTAGGGAGACCATTCCTGTCCTCCTTGAAGGGAGTCTTGTCTATATACCACAATGTCTTGAAGTTCCCGGTGGGAACCAAGGTGGGGGAGGTACGCGGACACCAGCAAGAAGCTAGGAAGTGCTATGCAGTGTCTGCCAGTCCTACAGCTTTGGCGAAACAGTACGTACAGGTTACAATAATCCAGGAAGATATGGAAACATCCTGGATAATCCAGAAAGAAATGGAGCCCTCGAAGCATCGAGAGAGTGAACCCATTATGCCTTATGAGGAGGAACAGAGCAAAGAGTGGGCCAGCGGGCAACCCGTAGATAGGCTAGAGTAGATACCCATCAGAAATGTTGATCCCTTCAAAGTCGTCAAGGTCGGGGCTACCCTCGAGCTAGAAGTGAAAGAAGGCTTGATTGGTCTTCTCAGAGAATTCAGCGACATCTTCGCTTGAAGCCACGATGAAATGCCCGGGATCCCGGTATCATTGGCCGCCCATCGATTAGCGGTAGATCCAACAGTCAAGCCGTCAAACAGAAGAGGCATCACTTCAACTCTAAGAGGAACGCTGCGGTGCAGGAAGAAGTAGATAAATTGATCAAGGCAGGGTTTATCAGAGAAGTGCGCTATCCCGAGTGGATCGCCAACATGGTCATGGTTACGAAGGCGAATGAGAAGTGGCGTATGTGTGTCGATTACACTGACCTCAATCGGGCATGTCTAAAAGACAGTTTTCCTTTACCAAAGATCGACCAGCTGGTTGACTCCACGTCTGGAAATAAACTTCAGAGTTTTATGGACGCGTTCTCAGGATACAACCAAATTAAGATGCACCCAGCTGACCAAGATAAGACCAGTTTCATTACTGGGCAAGGCTTGTACTGCTATAAGGTGATGCCATTTGGTTTGAAGAATGCAGGGGCTACATACCAGCGGCTGGTTAACAAGTTGTTCAAGCCCAAGATCGGAAGGACGATGGAGGTATACATCGACGATATGATCACAAAATCACCAACCGTAGAAGGACATCGGGAAGACCTTCGCAAGACCTTTCTTATATTGAGAGAAAACCATATGCGGTTGAACCCCTCCAAGTGTGCCTTCGGGGTAACAGCGGGGAAGTTTCTAGGTTTCATGGTTCATGAGAGAGGCATAGAGGCCAAGCCAGAAAAAATCAAAGCTATCTTGGACCTAGAATCCCCCACATCACTCAAACAGGTACAAATTCTGATTGGGCATGTAGCGGTGCTCAATAGGTTTATCTCTCGCTCCACCGATAAATGCCTCCCTTTCTTCAAAGCTATCAAACAAGGGGAAAACATGAAATGGAGCCAGGAGAGCGAGCAAGCTTTCCAAGCCTTGAAAAAATACCTAACAAGCCCACAGTTGTTAGTCAAGCCAGTTCCCGAAGAGGAGCTGCAGATCTACTTGGCCGTCTCAGAAACTGCAGTAAGCGGAGCTTTGGCCAAGACGTGTGGCGACGGGATTCAAAGGCCCATATACTATGTGAGTCAAGCTTTAACCAAGTCAGAGAAAACTTATATTCTCCTGGAAAAGCTCGCTTACGCTCAGGTGATCTCGGCGAGGAAGCTCCGTCCCTACTTTCAAGCTCATTCAATAGCAGTGGTGATAGACCAACCTCTCCGCCAATTCTTACAAAGACAAGATGTGTCCGGAAGGCTAGTTTTATGGACCCTAGAGCTCACTCAGTTCGATTTAAAATATAAGCCCCGGACCACGATTAAGGCACAGGCTTTGGCAGACTTCGTGGTAGAGTTTTCAGCGCTCCCAGGTCAAGAGAATCCTGCAGCACCAAATGAGATCCCTGAAAAGACCTCCGAGATTAACAATTGGCCGGAAGGCTGCAAGTCCTGGACCCTCTATACAGATAGAGCATCCGGGCAAGCTGGGGGAGGAGCTGGCGTAGTTTTAATAGACCCGGAGGGGACTGAATTCTGTCACTGTTTCAGATTCGAGTTTAAAGCCACAAATAATGAAGCAGAGTACGAAGCCCTCCTAGCCGGGATGAAGGCAGCCATCGAACTAGAGGCCGATTACCTACAAATCAAGAGCGACTCATTGCTTGATGTTAATCAGGTTTCTGGGGTGTATCAGGCGAAGGGAGATAACATGGTTGTCTACCTAAAGCTGGATCAGTTGCTTAAAAATAAGTTTAAGGGGTTCAAGATCGATCAGGTGCCTTGACACCAAAATCACCGTGCCGATGTTCTAGCTAAGATAGCTGCAAATGGAGGCCAATCCTTACCAGGAGGAATTCCCCTTCAAGTGATCTCCCAACCAAGCACAACCGTAAATAAAGAAATCAGCTCCCTAGATCGTCAGCCTTGCTGGATGGACCCGATCGTTGCCTACCTCTTAGAGGGAAAGCTTCCCGAGGAGCCCGATCAAGCTCGAAGAATTAAAAGACTCTCGGTCTGATATTGCCTGGTAGACGGGTACCTTTACAAAAGGGGTAGATCTCTCCCCTTACTTAGATGTTTACATCCTGACGATGCTAAATGGGCACTAAGAGAGGTTCACTCTGGGACTGCGGGAACCACATCGGTGGAGAGGCTCTAGCATATCAAGTGCTTCGTATGGGGTACTACTGGCCGACCATCCACCAAGACGCAAGAAGCTTTGTACAATCTTGCGAGCCATGTCAAAGGACTTCAAACTTGAACCACCAGCCACCTGAGCGACTATCGTCTCTCAATTCACCCTACCCATTTGCCATGTAGGGGATCGACCTAATTGGACCGCTTCCCAACGCTCCAGGACAGGTGAAATATGCTATCGTGGCTATCGACTATTTCACAAGATGGGTCGAGGCAGGGCCTCTTTCTCGGATATCAGAAAAGAATACGACCAAGTTCATCAAAACCAACGTGGTATGTAGATTCGAGACCCCTTTCATCATTATAGCCGATCTGGGCAAGCAATTCGGCAATGCCCGATTCAAAGATTTCTGCAAAGGATTGGGGATCGACCTCAGGCTCGCTTCAGTAGTCTATCCCCAGACTAACGGGCTGGTGGAGTCCACCAACAAGACTATCAAGAAGCTTCTGAAGAAGAAACTACAGCAGAAAAAAGGCAAATGGGCCGAAGAGCTGCCACAAGTCCTCTAGGCATACCGGACTACAAAGAGAACAGCTACCGAGGAGACACCTTACTCCCTAGCTTTCAGAGTTGAAGCGGTCCTCCCCATCGAGCATAAATTAACCTCATTCAGGGTGCAGCATTTTGAACTTGAAAGTAACGAGGTCAAGCTCCGGGCTAATCTGGACCTCCTAGAAGAGAAACAAGACCGGGTAGCGGAGAAAGTGGCAATCTACCAGAGCAAGATTGCTAGATATTTCAACCGAAAGGTCAGAGCCCAGAATTTCAGAGAAGGGGATCTGGTGCTTAGGAAAGTGACCTTGAATACTCGAAAAAGGTCAGATGGAGTCCTAAGCCCCAATTGGGAAGGGCCATATTTGATAAAGTTAGTTGCTCGCAGTGGAGCCTACAAACTCGAAGACATGGATGGACGACCCATCGACCACACTTGGAACGCAGATCACTTGAGGAAATTCTACCCCTGAGCAGGGAGTTTTCAAGCAAATTACCTCCATTTAGGTTTCATTAGAATCCCTAATAAAGATGTACTACATCTCGATCATCAATAAAGTCATTTTTTTAATCTCCGACTATGTTCAACATTAGTATCTATATATTCGACTGGGAAATTCGACATAGACACCTCAAGACCAATGACTAGCCGGGGAAGCCCCCTCGCTACCTCTGATGCCTTGGTCGGGCTACCACCCCCAAGAAGGGTCTGAGTGTAAGAGCATAGTTGCCATCTAGATCTCGAGACCAGGAAATAGCTAAACATCCCTCATGATGCCTTGGTCGGGCTACCACCCCTAAGAAAGGTCTAAGTGTAAGAGCATAGTTGCCATCCAGATCTCGAGACCAGGAAATAGCTAAACAGCACTCCTGATGCCTTGGTCGGGCTACCACCCCCAAGAAGGGTCTGAGTGTAAGAGCATAGTTGCCATCCAGATCACAGGACCAGGAAATAGCTAAACAGCCCTCCTGATGCCTTGGTCGGGCTACCAACCCCAAGAAGGTGTGAGTATAAGAGCATAGTTGCCATCCGGATCTCGAGACCAGGAAATAGCTACACAGCCCTCATGATGCCTTGGTCGGGCTGCCACCCCCAAGAAGGTTTTGAGTGTAAGAGCTTAGTTGCCACCCAGATCTCGAGACCAGGAAATAGCTAGACAGCTCTCCTAATGCCTCGATCGGGCTACCTCTCCCGAAACGAATTTAAATATCTCCTAATGACTCGATCGGGCTACCTCTCCTGAAATGGATTTAAATATAAATATTTATTTTCGTTTGCAAAATCAAGATCATCCTGATAAGAATTCCCTACAAAGCCAGAATGAAGTATGAACAAATCATCAGAGTAAAATATGAACAAATTATCATCAAGGATGCAGTTTTGGTTCCTAGTCAGGACCAGGAATAAAACAAGAGTTTCTCAAGCGAGTCAGTTTCTCATTAAAAACAGAGGAGCCTATCCCCCGGTAAGGCTACATCCATCAAGCGGGGAGCCCAACCTCTGAATACGGGCTATAAAAAAAACTAAACTAATCATGAGTAAAACGGGGTGCCCACCCCCTTTTCAAGGCAATCAAGGCCAATCATTAACAGGCATCGTCAAGCTTTGGAGCTCTCTTGATTTCCCCGTGCTGATCCTCATTCCTCATGCTGATCCTCGCCATCAACCCTCTTTCAGGTGGTTGCCCGTCTTGGTTATCCTCGCCAACCACCTCTCCATTCAGAGGCTCCTCCTATTGATCAGCATGATCTTCCTTTAGGACTTTGTTAATCACTACCATAACCTCAGGCGGGATAGCCGCATCAAGAAGGGCAACCATAGACCCCGTCTGGCTCCTGTCAACCTCCATCTCCATTATAGAGGGTTTCTCAGACGAGCTCCTTGCTCCTTCCCCATCTCATGGCTGATCTCCTTTGGATCACGAGGACAGAACCTTACTTGAAGATTCCCCAGAACCTAAAGTAGTAAAGATATGAGGAGGAAATTGAGGATCTGCCTGGACGGGCTGCTTTCCAACTCCTGCCTGGCTTAGGGGAACCTCTTCGCCATCATCGGGGTGAGACAACTCAGCAGCCTTAATCATTATCTCATTTCTATCCCAACCGGCGATGGATGATAGATCAAAGGGAAGGGGAAGAGCTTCTGCGACCTGAAAGGAAGTGTAGAAATATCCATCACTAAAGAAGGTCTCCGCGTCAGCTTGCAACTTGGTCACCTGAGCAGTCAAATCCGGATTCTCGAGGTCCAACTTCTTAGCCTCAGCTTTCCAAGAATCCCTTAGCTTGGCCCGCCGGGTAGATTGGAGACGTTCTTGATCATAAGACTGCTTCATCCTCTCATGATCACAACGGAGCTCGGCCAGCTCGACCTCAATTTTTCCTTGGTTGGAGGTCATCTCTTCTACTAAGGTCTGAGCCCACTTGAGCAATCCCATGGCTTTCTCGGCTTCGGCTTCAGCCTTAGCAGCCCGGTCACGAAGGAGGGTTACCTGGTGGCCTATGGCTACATTTAACTTGAAGGCCTATAAAATACAAAGCTAGGGTTAGAAATCGAAAAAGCTGGCAGAAGCAGTATGAAGAAAATACAATTACCTCAGCTAAGATAGCAGACCCCTTAGTGAGCAAGACATCCACGGGCATTGAGGCCATCCTAGAGAGCCCCCCGTCCGGACAAGATGCGATGAATTGTTCCAGGACTTCTGATCGTGCCTAAATTGTTGTATATTTCGGCCCTCATTCTTATTCTTTTGTCTCGTTCTCATGTGTATTTTCTATATATTTTATGTCTTTCATGTCTAATAGGCTCGTTTGTGCTAATTGCAGGCAATAGATGTAATTCGGGTGTTATAAGCGGGTTGCGGTGGTTCTGGCAGAAAAGGGGCAAAATGAGAGGCAAAGGATCATAAGTAGCACAACAGTGCGGGTCAAGTGTGGGTCGTAACCGCACTCCAGCCGCACTCCTTCCCATAGCCGGGACCTGAATCATGAAGGAAAGATAAAGTGCGGGTAAAGTGCGGGTAATCCAACCGCACTCCACCCGCACTGTTGCCAAAGCCAGAGAAGCTGAGTTGCACCTGACGTTAAAATGCGGGTACAGTGCGGGTCATCCAACCGCACTCCACCCACACTGTTGCCAAACCAGAGAAGCTGAAGTCGTACCTGACATTAGAGTGAGGGTACAGTGCAGGTCATCCACCAGCACTCCACCCGCACTATTGCTCAAAACAGAGGAGGGATTTTGCACCTGACAGTACAAGGCGACTCAAGTGCGAATACAGTATGGGTCAAGTGCGAGTCAAGTGCGGGTAATCCAACCGCACTCCACCCGCACTATTGCCCAGATCAGAGACCTGAAGATGAAGAAAACCCTTACAGTGCGGGTAATTCAACCGCACTCCACCCGCACTCCGAGCGCGACAGCTTCTGGTTTCAAGCTTAAGTGACCTATTTTCCCATCCTCTATAAATAGAAAAGGATAGGAACGAACCAAAACAATCACCATACCTCCCAACACTTGTATTCTAAGCTAGTGACACATCTCCCTCTCATCCAAACCATCTCTACTCAATCAAAGGCAACTAGGAGACTTTGATTCAAGCTTCAAGGAAGCAGATCAATCTTCTAGGGTTATCTCTACTCTCTCTCTTAGTTTATTTGTTGTAATAGAACATGAGTAGCTAAAATACCCCACTATGGGGTTGATGTTATTTGTTTGATGGATATTTTGGGCTTTGTAAATAAACTCTATGTGTTATATTTATTCTATCTCTATATTTCATTCCTTTTCTTGTATTGATTTCCATTATTGATTTGCTTGGATACACCCTCTTTGCATGTTGATTTGGATTACTTGAGTAGACAATTAGGTTGTCTAATGCTCCATTGAATGGAAGGATTTCCGGAAATCCAGCTCTATAACCTCGCTCTTAATCTAATCTCGAATTAGTGGCTTTCATTATACATCTTAGGTTAGCCACTTGTGAGAGAATTAGAAGCCTCCACTATACACCCTAGGTTGGCTACTTTAGTGATTTTACGAGAACTAACCTTCGAGTAGAACTCGGTTGATAACCTCGAGCCTCATCCAATCCCAACCGGGTGGCCTTCACTATACATCCTAGGTCGGCCACTTGTGAGGGAATTGGAAGCCATCACTATACATCCTAGGATGGCTACATTAGTAATAGGTTGAGCTATAGCTAGATAGATAAGCATTCATGGAACAAGTCCCAATTGAGTAACTAGCCACTGTTGGTTGCTTAAGAAGGATTAATCGCTAGTAGGAGGTCTTCACTATACATCCTAGGTTGACCTCTTGCTAGAGATATATGCCAACACTATACACCCTAGGTTGGTTACATTTGTCAAAACATACTTACTTGAGAGTTTGTTGCAATTGCCCCAATATTCACTTACGAGTCCATCAACTCCATAGTTCCATCATCATTCATTCATCCCTCCATTGTCATCCATTTATTTGCTTTCATAGTTTATTTTATATTGTATCTTCATTCACTATCACTTTACTTTTGTGCTTGCTAGTTATATTAATCCTAATCTTATCACCGCTACCCCGATCTCAGTGGACGACACCCGTGCTTGCCGCTTTACTTGTATTTATACTTATGAACGCATCGCATAGGTTTTATAAATTGTTTTGACGGACGGTTTTCTGACGGCAAAAACCTTCTCATCAAAATGGCGCCGCTGCCGGGGATCGGTGTGCGTAGTAGTGATTAGATTAGTTTTAATACTATTAGTTTATTAGTTTATTAGTTGTTTTTAGTTTTGTTACTTTCTTTTTATTGCTTTGGTAGTTTTTGTTTTTGTTTGTTTCAGGACTCTATGGATTCCTTTTGGCAAAATTCAGGGTCAAGCTACGAGCCTAACGAGAATACCTACATCTTATCATTCCAGTCAAATTCCGTTGAAGATCAACTATGACATTTCATGAAGAATCATGTGCGGGAGACTGAGCAGATGATAGCTTCTCAACAAGAGACTCAAGCCTTCATAGAAGAGAAAACCACCCAAATGCTCGAATTTGCCCAACAGTCCACCCCGGTAAATCAGTGTTGTTTCCAAGATAAAGCAGCCAAACCGGTGGATTCCTCCAATTTCTTAAAAGAAGACATGTATAAGCTCTGAATAGAATTTGAAGTGGAGCGAAGCAAGAGAATGGACGAGATGGACAGGATGATCAGGATGAACCAGCAGCTTAAAAGCGTGAGCACAGAGCTAGTGTTGGAAAGAGGTGTGTTGAAGGAAGAGAATGAAGCACTTCAGGAGAGAGAATCCTCGGGAATTGAAAAGGCGAGTAATCTCCAAGAGTTGAACGAGAAACTATTATATGAAGTGAAGATGCTCAGGGTTGAGAATGGTACTCTCAAGAAGACCAATGGCGAAGTCTTCGACAAGAACAAAGAATTGGAAGAACAAATTGAGAGATTTGAAGCCGAAAAGAGTACCGCATCGAAGGCTTTGGAGAACTTAGTAAGGCTATCAAAAGATTTTGAAGATGAGATAGCTCACAAGTCCATGAAGATGCAAATGGAGGTTGACCAAAAAGCCAATGCCTTAGAGGAAGCAAAGGTAGCACTGAGCAAAAAGGAGGCGGAGGTCAAGGCGTTACAAGTAAAACAAATCAAACGACCTCAGAACCACGCATCAAAGGGGAGTTTCTCTAACTCTCATATCTTTTGCTATGCATGTTCTAAGATAGATCACTTTAAGGCTAAAAATTACAAGCCAAATCAACATAGGAAAACTAGAGGTCCTAGGAATAGGTGGAGTTGACCTAGGGTCAAGCAAATATGGGTAAGGAAAGACCAAGTGCACTTATATAGAAACATGTTAAAGGAAAAGATAATGAAGGCACCTAAATTTATTTGGGTAGTGAAAAATAGGGAATTTCCTAACTTGGTCAAACCACCCTTAGAGGACACTAGCCTCTCCATGAATGCATCCCATTGAATGATTTTGATGCATGTAGTTAGTTTTATGTTTTATGTTGTTTAAATTCAATAAATTGTGATGTTGGGATAGTTTGGGTAGAATGTTGTATTTTGTGGATATTTGCACACTGAATTTATTGATTATATTTATGGATGAAAGAGCCGGAGGCTCTTGTGCAAGTATGAATGCATGTGCTTTATATTGTTTAATTCAGTTTGGGGGTTGTTCATGCCCCATTCCGTCATTTTTGATAAAATGCATGATGTGAAGCTTGACTTGTGCTTCAATGATATATTGCATGAATTGCCTTTATTTTGTGAGCCTTGTTTGAGTCATTTTTATTTTGTTGGGGCATTGATTGTGTTTGATTAGTGCCTAGGTTTGTTTGAGTCATGTTAGGTGCGTGCCGCTAGGCCAGATTCTCTTGTCTTCAACATTGAGGACAATGTTGGGTTTTGGTTTGGGGGTGTTGACGCCTTTTTGAGTCGTTTTTTTTGTCTTGAGTCATTTTTGTGTCTTATTTTTGAAAAAAGTTGCTGCTTAGCCAGAATTTTGAGCTTATTTAGCTTGGTGAGATACCTAGAGCATAGTGTTTTTGGCGAATGTGTGTATGCTTTGTGTGCTTATTCAATAACTCTTAGTCACTTTAGGGGTCTCACTTGCACTTCATGGGCTAGTCTCATCTTCTAGTGTCCAAGTTTAGGGAACTCGGTGCTCAAGCGCCTTGTTCTAATAGTGGAGATTTCCCTTGTGAGATCACAAACACAAGCCAAAAGCGTGTATATTTGAGGGAAAATGTTTTTCAAATCTGTAAACACTATTCAAACACCATGCATAGTCTCACTACATCAAAAATCATCATTTGTCATTGAACATGCATCATATATGTGGATTGGTTGACGAAAACTTTTATTCCTTGGTAGATTGATCCTTTGAAGTGATATTAGGCAATGTGTGTTTTAGCCACTCAAAAAGAAAGCCTAAATACTTCCCATTCCCGTAATATGTGTGCTCCCAAGCCAATTTTGAAGCCAAACACATATAGACTTTTCCATTCTACAACCACGTTATCCATGACCCAAGCAACCTAAACACTTAGCCAACCCTCTCTTAATTGATCTTGTTAAGGCTTAGGAATGTAGAGTTGTGCTTTAATTTGATAAATGGTGTGTACCTAGGCAAGAGTAATGAGTTGTGAAAATGTGCATAGTAAAAAGGCATGAAAAGAAAAGAAAAGAAAAGAAGCAAAAAGTAACAAAAGAAAAATATGCTTCAAATGCCTTGTGTCAATTGTAAATGCTACTCAAATGGGTCACATGAGTAGTTAAAGATTGCACGTAGAGTCTAATTGTATGCCTGGATGCCATATTGTATTTGGAAGTGGAGTTGCACGAGAAATTAAATGCTTAAGCGTATAATGTATTGCCTTAACTTGGTTGATTAAGTGCTTGTGCCTAAATTCTCATTCTTCTAATCACCATTCACTGTGGCCACGTTACAACCAAATGGAAAGACCTAATTTATCTTAGGGAACATCTAGATTGGGAATATTAGTTGATGAATGCTCTTTCCACGTTCATGACACGTGATTCTTTCATGAGACTCACTCACTGAAAACAGCATTTATTCGACACTAAATGTATGCAACTAAATTGATTCAGTTACATAAATTCATTGGCATACATGTTGCATGAGTGTGAACCTAGGTTCTGAGAGGAAAAAAAAGAGAGAATCCATGTGAGAACCTAGTTTCGAAGCGAATTATGCTCGAGGTGTGAGAGTGAGTAGTTTCTGAGGCGAGGGCATTTTAAGTGTGGGATTCGTGTTGTGCCAGTTTCCCTTGGGGTGTCTTCGAGTTGTTTAGAACATTTTGCATATGCTCATTCCTCACTCCCATATTGCTTTTGCGTATCTCTCTGCATTTGGTTCTGCAACAAGTTTTTCTTTTTGTCTAGGAAGTTCTTAGTTTGAGTCATTTTTAGTTTGTGTCTTATTTCGTTTTAGATTATGTTTGCTCGAGTACGAGCAAAGGTTTGATTTGGGGGTGTTTGATCGTGCCTAAATTGTTTTATATTTCGGCCCTCATTCCTATTCTTTTGTCTCGTTCTCGTGTGTATTTTCTATATATTTTTTGTCTTTCATGTCTAATAGGCTCGTTTGTGCTAATTGCAGGCAATAGATGTAATTCGGGTGTTATAAGCGGGTTGCGGTGGTTCTGGCAGAAAAGGGGCAAAAGGAAAGGCAAAGGATCATAAGCAGCACAACAGTGCGGGTCAAGTGCGGGTCGTAACCGCACTCCAGCCGCACTCCTTCCCATAGCCGGGACCTGAATCATGAAGGAAAGATAAAGTGCGGGTAAAGTGCGGGTCATCCAACCGCACTCCACCCGCACTGTTGCCAAAGCCAGAGAAGCTGAGTTACACCTGACATTAAAGTGCGAGTACAGTGCAGGTCATCCAACTGCACTCCACCCGCACTGTTTCCAAACCAGAGAAGCTGAAGTCCCACCTGACATTAGAGTGCGGGTACAGTGCGGGTCATCCACCAGCACTCCACCCGCACTATTGCTCAAAACAGAGGAGGGATTTTGCACCTGACAGTACAAGGCGACTCAAGTGCGAATACAGTGCGGGTCAAGTGCGAGTCAAGTGCGGGTAATCCACCCGCACTGCACCCGCACTCTGCGCGCGACAGCTTCTGGTTTCAAGCTTAAGTGACCTATTTTCCCATCCTCTATAAATAGAAAAGGATGGGAACAAACCAAAACAATCACCATACCTCCCAACACTTGTATTCTAAGCTAGTGACACATCTCCCTCTCATCCAAACCATCTCTACTCAATCAAAGGCAACTAGGAGACTTGGATTCAAGCTTCAAGGAAGGAGATCAATTTTCTAGGGTTATCTATACTCTCTCTCTTAGTTTATTTGTTGTAATAGAACATGAGTAGCTAAAATACCCCACTATGGGGTTGATGTTATTTGTTTGATGGATATTTTAGGCTTTGTAAATAAACTATATATGTTATATTTATTCTATCTCTATATTTCATTCCTTTGCTTGTATTGATTTCCATTATTGATTTGCTTGGATACACCCTCTTTGCATGTTGATTTGGATTACTTGAGTAGACAATTAGGTTGTCTAATGCTCCATTGAATGGAAGGATTTCTGGAAATCCAGCTCTATAACCACGCTCTTAATCTAATCTCGAATTAGTGGCTTTCACTATACATCCTAGGTTAGCCACTTGTGAGAGAATTAGAAGCCTCCACTATACACCCTAGGTTGGCTACTTTAGTGATTTTACGAGAACTAACCTTCGAGTAGAATTCGGTTGATAACCTCGAGCCTCATCCAATCCCAACCGTGTGGCCTTCACTATACATCCTAGGTCGGCCACTTGTGAGGGAATTGGAAGCCATCACTATACATCCTAGGATGGCTACATTAGTAATAGGTTGAGCCATAGCTAGATAGATGAGCATTCATGGAATAAGTCCCAATTGAGTAACTAGCCACTATTGGTTGCTTAAGAAGGATTAATCGCTAGTAGGAGGTCTTCACTATACATCCTAGGTTGACCTCTTGCTAGAGATATATGCCAACACTATACACCCTAGGTTGGTTACATTTGTCAAAACGTACTTAGTTGATAGTTTGTTGCAATTGCCCCAATATTCACTTACGAGTCCATCAACTCCATAGTTCCATCATCATTCATTCATCCCTCCATTGTCATCCATTTATTTGCTTTCATAGTTTATTTTATATTGTATCTTCATTCACTATCACTTTACTTTTGTGCTTGCTAGTTATATTAATCCTAATCTTATCACCGCTACCCCGATCTCAGTGGACGACACCCGTGCTTGCCGCTTTACT
This sequence comes from Dipteronia sinensis, assembly GCA_033220585.1. Taxonomy (NCBI): domain Eukaryota; kingdom Viridiplantae; phylum Streptophyta; class Magnoliopsida; order Sapindales; family Sapindaceae; genus Dipteronia; species Dipteronia sinensis. The sequence goes on along the minus strand of CM065636.1, from coordinate 59,581,406 downwards.
TGTATTTATACTTGTGAACGCATCGCATAGGTTTTATAAATTGTTTTGACGGACGGTTTTCTGACGGTAAAAACCTTCTCATCAACTTCATCCTGCCCCATCGTGCAAGACTGAGGGCGGGAACGGCTAGGAGGAATCCCTGCGACACCCGCTTTAAAGTCCTCCGAAGCTCGGGGGGTTGGAAGCGTAACGGAATCAGGAAGACGAATTATGGGAGTAGCAATGTTAGTAACAACAATAGAAGGGGCAGAAGCAGTTGGACCAACAGCTTGGGGAGCCTTACTCAAAGCCCTAAAAGCCCACGATGCAAGGTTGGCCATCCTAGACCTAGCTGGGGAGGTAGATTGAGCAAGAACCGGTGCGACTCCAGCAAAGGGAAGAGGAGTTCGAGCCTAAAGAGATCGTTGGACGTCGCGAGAAGCTGGCTCAACAACAAAAACTGTGAGTAAACAAAACAAAAAAGGAAACGTCAGAACTAAGCTAGTCAACAAGACAAAGCAAGACGATTCAGTGACACTTATGAGGAGTAGCATCGGATATCCGCAGGTATTGATTCACCCAGTGAGGATCGAAGGCTTCATAGGTTGGGAACTTTAGGTTCAAGTAGTTCCTGGCTAGAATAGCCTTCAAAATAGTTTCAGATTTAGATGGCAGGGAGTCCCGGTCCCATGATTGTTTGTCACTAAAAGCTGTAGGAACCTCGAACTCATGCCCCCCAATAAAAATCGAGCTTCCTCAATCACCCCCCACAAGGATCCACTCTTCCTTCCAGGCGGGGTCCTTCTTCGAAGTGCCAGGAATGACAAAGTTGAGCTTGTTCTTGGCATTAGCATAAAACTGACCTCGGAGAGCGCTAGATAGGCTCCCGATTTGGAAAAGATCGACCAGCTCCTCTTCTCCGGGCTCTCTCGTCACCTTGCTCAGTTGGCATTGTTCCCTCCACAGCATGAGGAAGCCAATCAAATGCCTCCAGAAGCAGGGCGTCAACTAGAGGGGAGCAAGATGGATGGCGTTGAAAGCTCACCGAAGGGTAGGATGAAGGGGAAGCCTAACCCCATTCTCGAGAGCAGCCACATGAATTGGAAGCACCCCTTTGGAGGAATTGAAGAACTCATAACCCTTGGGAGGTACTGAAATAGAAACGCTGTCGGGAATGCCGTACTTAGACCTCAAACGGTCAACCATGTTCGGATCAACGGTGGAATCAGTGACAACCCTGAAGTCATAGGGAGGAAGCCTCTCCAAAGGGGAGCCGGTAGCCGGTAGCCGGGACTCGATGCTCCCCTACGGCATTGCCGCCAACCTCTTTATCGGAATCTTCATCGGCTAGATCTAGAGGATGGTCGAGATGATTAGAAAACCTGGTCCCAATGGACACGTTCCTGTTCTACCGCCGACGTTACGGATTGGGCGGAGAATCATCGCTATCTAAGCTCCTCCTTTCCCATTTTCCAAGGGTAAGGCTGAAGACCTCTTGGCCATCAACCATGGAATCAAAGGAGTCACGATTGGTTTTCGACATGATGGAATGAAGTCGGTGAGGATGAGGAATGAAGAAAAAGATATGCTTGAGAGAAAGTTTATCTTGGGAAAATTTGAAATTTGAAAGATATGAGGAAGACGTTGAGATAAACAAGTATATATAGGCAAGGGGGCAGCAGCACAAGCCGTCGAGATTTTAGGTTAAAATCACCTAAAATCTCAAAGACTACCGTAACGCAGCCGGATTAACTCGGAAATAAATCAATCAGCTCCCGCCACGTCACTCACGCAGTTAATGGGAGAATTCCCCTAAGATTCTGGTAAAGGTAAAGAAGGAAAAATTTCCCAAATAAAATAGAAAATCTGACTCCAACCCCAAACTCGACAACCGGTGTTCAAGTCAGAGGGGACTTCTGTTAATAGCCAAATTTGGCTAGGGACCAAAGGGAAATTTTCCACCCTCTTAGTCTGGCTCCATGCCTTAGGAGACCACATTACCTGAAGCCGAGCTAAGATACCGCCCCACAGAAATAAGGACAGGCTCCAGAAACACCCGGAGTAGAGCCCGACTGGGCCAAATAGAGCCCGCATCACCGAACCTGAAACCAGGAAACCCCCCCGAAGTCGGGATTACCTCACAACCTCTCCAGAAGCCCGCATGTACCACATTGACATAGAGGGGTGTCGGCAGGAGGCCGCATCTAGCTTCAAAAGATCAAGGGAGGTCAGACTTAGCTCCTGGCTAGACTAAGCTCCTGAATATCGTGGCTAAGACACTGACCGGCCTCACTATCTGATATACCTCACCATAATATACACCATATTCAACGACCCCTATGAGGGATCATGCTACTACCCATATGAGGGATCAGGCTACTAAGACATGAAGATACACTGGATCATATCTTGAGATATTTCATACGTACAGAACAAGTATTAGACTCCAAACAGGAAACAAATTGATCTCCACCAAGATATTCTCAACTCAGTAATTAACGCAAAGTCAATGACATTTAAATGTAAAATCCCGTCCGATAAGGAGGGATGGGATTGATAAAATCAAGGGGAGAATCAGTTAGTTTAACCTATGAAGACAATGTATAAAAAAAGGATTTCGGCCTTCAGAAAAAGGAGACTACTTTTCAACAGGCATACGACAAGAACCCGACTACACCCTAGAGAAATTGAGAGCAATTTGAGAGAGATCTGTATATCACACTCTATTAATAAAGAAAGCATTTTTGATTCTCTTTGGTGGATAATAGTACCAATATTCCTTATCATTTTACTAGGCACTGTCACACATACATTCAACCTTGGCCACCACCTACGTGGTAGTGGTCTCGAGGGTGTTAACTGAGATTTCTCACCCTGAACAAATTTTCTGTTAACAGCATCTACATGCATTTATTAGATAAGGGTCTTCTTGATTTCATGACTTGGTAAGTAGAACTTCCATAACTTCTTATTTTTTGTTCTACTTTCCAAGAACTCATCATTATTGCTCTCTTCTTGCATAGAATTATTTATTGTTGCATATTTATGATAGGTTAGCTTATTTCGATTGAGGTTATTTAATAGCTAGCATCTTAGGTTGTCTATGTCATCTAGCTAAGTCTTTATGAACATTCATTTAGACATTTGATAATTAAGGTTCTAGATTTGTATCTTTAACATCTAATGAAGCATTTAATGTCTTCTCATGCACCATTTTGCATTTAGAATATAATTTCATATCATTTACACTTTATTTCTCTTCTTGAGTCAAAGTCTTGTGACTACAGGAGGTAATGCACAAGCAAGGGTCTTCTACCACTATAAAAGGCCTATGGGTAGAGGTGTTTGAGTTACGAACTAAGAATAGTGTGACTAGGAAATCAAAATCTCATATAATGGATTTGAAGGACCGAAGTGGCTAGCGAAGCTTGTCTCTTGTGTTTTGTTCCCAGTTGGAGGGTTTCTCACGCAAATCAACAAACGTGTCATTTTACTTTCCGCATATTAGTTTGTTGTTTTACTTGTTTAATTTGGATGTTTGTGATTAATATTGACTAATCCGAAAATTTGGTAATTAATTGGATTAACAACCCATTCACCCCCTCTAGATTGTTTAGACACACATCTTGTGTATTTTCAAAGTCAATGGTAAAAGGTGCAAAAAGTGTAAAATACTCTTATTTTATTTTTAAAATTAGAAAAAAAAAGTGAAAATATAAGATAAGATAAATAAAAATAAGGGTATTTTAGACTTTTTGCACCTTTTACCATTGACTTTTAGGAGTTAACGGATCCCAACTAACGGTAGGGGATGTTTATGCAACATTTTTCAAACGTCGGGGAAATTTGTTTCCATATGTCGAAAACTGTCATATCTCTATCATTTTATCAAACCTTAGGGGTGTTTGTGCAATGTATCCCTCAAATCATACTGTTGTTCACATTTGTCCATTCTCAATAAGTTATCTTTTGTTGCCTTCATTTATGGATGACTTGACGAAAATACCTTTATTTGGCTTACTTAGAGCTTGTTTGGCTGGGCTTTTGAAAAATATATATTGATAAAAGATCTACTTGTAGTAGATCTATTAGAAATAGAGTTTTTGAAGAAAAAAAATATGGTTGTTTGGTTGATAGACTTTTTTTAAAAAATGTCTATTTGGTGAAGCACCTCCCCATGTGCTTTTGCCTAGTAGATGTTTAAATTCTACTGGCCTCTACTCAATTTAAAATAGATAATCTCAAAAGTCTAACTAAAAAACTCTAAAAAACTCACATAGACGTTTGTAGCCCTTTTGAGGCAGTAGAAAACTCAACCAAACAAGCACTTAATTTTTTCACTTTTCTAATTTAATATTTTCTTTCCCTAACAGTTTTATGTTTATTTTTTCTCACACCCATTAACTTTTCCTCGCTTATTAACTTTATCTCTCGACAAACTTTTTTTTATGTTTTGTCTTTCTTATTCATTTGTGTTTCTCTCTCTACCATTTTCTCCCTCTTTTGTGTAAATCTTTGTTCTCTTTGATGTGTAAAATCGTGTTATTAAAAATTATACTCGCAAGTGCACGAATCGTAAAGATACGTACATCGGAAAGTAAGAATCGTTCACACGGGGAAAAGAGATTTATTGATTGAAAACTAATTTTACTTAAAGTTAAATTAAAAAGTAACAAAAGATTGATTTGATTAATTAAACTAAGACTTAATTAAGAAAGCAATTAAAAGGAATTGGTTGTGATCAATGGAAAGAAAACACTAGGTCATCAATGATTCTCAATTATGAACACTCAATGTATGGAATTAATTTGTAAACAAGATTCAATCAATTCTAGGGTTCATTCTTTATCTTTAATTTGACTATTATCGCGGGATTAGTCACGTGTTCCCAATCACTATTCACTATTTGATCTATAGTGTGAACAATAATCGGAAACCCATTAAGTTCAAAAATAAAGAACCTAAATCTAAACTTTGCTTTGATCTATGCTAAAGAATTTATTTATTCAAGTGAGCATTAATCAGGATTAAGTTTTGATCTATACTCTAACCCTAATTATTAGATAATCTTAACCCTAAAATCATGCCAAATAATCATTCACCCTTTGATCTATGGTGTGAATGAAACTTAAAACTAATGAGGAGTCAAGCAATTAAACACAATGAATAAAACAAGAATTAAATTGATGAAATAATAATTAATCCATACATGAGTATTCACAAAAGGTTCACATTGATTCCCTAGTTATGAGATTAGTTACACATCATGAAAATAAAAAGACAAGAGAAATAAAAGATAAAACCCATTAAGACCTTCAGGCTTCAATTGAAATCTTCTTAGTCTTTGAATCTTCGGATGTGCAAGATGGTTGAGAGAATTGTGTTGTGATGTGTACGAATGTAGAGCTTGGATCCCAAAATTAGGGTTCAAAGGGGGTTTAAATAGGTGTATATGCTAGGCCATGTCCTTAAACAACAAGGAAATCAATTCTCTTTTAGAACTCAACCTTTTTGAGATTTTATTTGTTTCCTAAACCATCCAAATTGATTACTTATTGAAGGAAGATAAGGATTAGGTGTCAAATTTCTTCCCAAGACTCCCACTCATGTCCAAGAAGGTAATATTTCCCGATCCAACAACTTGCAAAATAAATCCCGCCACTATTCACGAATTTTATGACTGACTGATCTGCGCAACAGGTACTCAAATGGGCATCTTCTTCTATAATGTTCGGATCGATGAGCCATAAATTGGGTTGGAAACTAGACTTCCGGGGATTCAAATCCATAGGTGGCAGGACACACAGTTCAATCAGAGCTGAGAGATATGGCCCATGCAACACGACTCATCTGCATTGTCTCGGGAACAGTTGTCATACAGCAGTGGAAATTCACATAACGGGGGTTTTAGAGCAATTTGGGAGCATGATCTTCTGCCTTTTTAAGTGCCGTTGGTACCGCTGTCATAATTAACAGCGGTCATGACAGCGATCAAGGGAAAATGCATATTAGTTCCTCAATTATTTAATAATTGCCCTTTTCATTTAAAATTCTCTAAACACATCACTTAGATCCAATGACCTAAAAATGCTCAAACACACAAATTAAACACCTAAATAACTCGAGAAACAAGCAACTGATTGAAGGAATGGGGATCAAAAACATATACAAATAATGACCGATCACACTTTGCTGAAACAATTTCAACAATATATTATGGATGAAAAGAGTGTTGACATTGCCACCCATAAATATGATTTATACACCTATATTTTATTAAAAATTTTAATTACAAAAATATTTCAATTTACCAATAAGGACAAATTACTTTAACAAAACAAAAAATAAATACTATGTTTACCCATTAATTACACCCATCATATCTTTAACTATATCTTTAAACCCCAAAAAAAAAAAACGTATTATAAAGCCTAATTTGTCCTTCCTCCCAATGCAGTAGAGGATGCCAGGAAAACTTTGAAAATCAACAAGAAACAGTTTTTCCAATGTTGAGAGATTTTGATATACTTGGGCTTGATACCGTTGACAAGTACACGGAAGATTACATGGCCATCATTTCAAGTCGTGTGAGAGTGGATATCTTAGGGAACGATTCGGGAACCAAATGGAAGCGAGTGATTGACGTCTCTAGCACTAATGTCCCTAGAGTCGTCGTTTGTCATGTTCAGGTCGCAGGATGGTGAACCTAGTAATGCCCAGATTGATGAACTCAAACAAATCAAGAAGAGCAGATGCGGTAGTTGGTTGATGAAGGGATCAAAGAGAGTAAGTTAATTGCTCAGAAAGTGTCTCCGTATAATGTCTGAAGTATCACAATGTCTACATGACTAAGTTGCTTGCATATCTATTAGGAATGACAACGGGTCAGATTCGGGCGGGTTTTGATAAACCCTAACGAAATCCAAACCCGACCGTGAACCCATGAAATGTAGCAGGTTCGGTTTCCACCAGCCAAGTTTTGACTTCACCCATACCAGCACTGCAAACCCGTGAACTTCTATGGGTTTGCGGGTAGGTATTTCACACGCGGGTTTCCTGCAAACCTTGTTCTTATCCGTTTGACATATGCATCTCTTTGTTTTGATAGAACAAACCATAGATCAATTGCAAGATACTTAATTTACAAAATCTTAGGTTGTCCAGACCCAAATATTTAGTTGCTACTAAAGAACTTTGACTATTTAACTACTTTTGTTCTCAAATCTCAACCCAACTTTTGGAATACGTAGTTGTGGCATTTATTCAAACATGTGATGAGCAACAAATAACTACAAGTCAGTCGACTCCCATTTAAGGTAGACTCAAGCTAGTGATTTAGAAAAAAAGACGCAAACTGGTGGAAAATCAAAGCAGATTGCCTTGAAGGTGACCTAAAGTTGATATAAGAAAAGTGTTTATTTATCAATAAAACCCTTCTTTTGGTACGTGTAGCCTCGCTAAAACCTAAAAATAACAAATCTAAAATTTGAAATCAAATCCCAACTGGAAAAAAAAAACCTGGAAAATACAGATAAAAAAAGAATCTCTAATCCGGAAAAACTAGAGCTAAAAATAATGAGAAAAAAGAGATGTGAGGACTAATGAGCATTGTTAATTGTGAATCCCTAGCAGTTAGACTTCAATTATATAAGGAAGTAAGTGGAGGGTTTGACCGCTTGTGTAAGATTCTCAATTTTGTGATAGGTTCTCAATTTTGTGATTGGTTTATTTTTGTGACAAACCATATTGGGATGCTTTTTATAATAGGTAGATTAAGATCTTCATGTGCTCAAGAGTGTGATCATGATCGGCAATCTTCCCGACATCTCAAAGCCGACATCTCAAAGCTTTAAGAACAAGAGCTTCAAAGGTATATCACTTGACTTGTTCTCTTGAAAAGATTAGGTGCACACACACACAATTAATTCATTTGTGTTTTTCTTATCATTTTAGTATGCATTACACCGATTTCACACGTGCACATCATGCATATAGGTTAGTGTGTTTGATCACTTGAGAAGACCTCTTCTTATCTAATTCGCAGTCTTGGTGTCGTCGTAGTGGTCCGCGAAAATCACTGGCAAAAATCATTCCAGTGATTTTCACGATCCAAGTGTCGTCTTAGTGCACCACGAAAATCTTTCTATTGGATTTTGCAGACCTAGTGTCGTTGTGATGAACCGCGAATTTCCCTCTGGTGGATTTTACGGTCTTAGTGTCGTCTTGGTCAACCACGAAAATTACACCTCGAAAAACTTTCAAGAAGTTTTCTCTTTCTCATCCTGGTGAACTGTGAATTGTATGTGCGAAGTTTTCTCTGGTGGTTTTAGTTGTCATGCTCTCGTCCTGTTGGACTACGAAAATGGACCTCGAAATATAAACGTCGGTTGGTTTGCTGTTTTCGCAGTTGTTTTTCGTCTTGGTCAACCATGAAATGTTGACTACGAAAAACAGTTTTTTCACAAAAATGACATAGTTTTGTGAGAATCCTATAAATACTCCAAGATACCATCTTTTTGCTAAGGAACTCTGATTTTTAGAGATCTAGAGAGAGAAGAGTTCTTAGACAGAGAAAGGTTTATGAAACCTTCTTTGACTCTTCATTCCCCATTCATGTGCCTTTAAGGCGTCATCAATCATAGGTTTTCATTGCATCTTCACTTGGTAGGTAAGAACAAATACTCCATCTCATTTATTGTTCTTCTTTTATTACCAAGGCATCATCTTTATTGCTTAGTCTTTGAAGTTTGATTGTAAGAGGTTAGCTAATAACAAGGATTATTGGGTATTCATATTCACATTTGTTAGCTAATAACAAATTAACAGACTTTTGTTGTATTTTACCAGCTTATACCAGACAATCGTTTTATCCTTTTTTTTAAAGTACTCAGATCATACATAGGTATATATTTATGTACTTTTTTTTTGTCTTTCTTTTAAATTTAGGTATCGATGAACAAAAAGTGTGAAGTAATTTATTTAAAAAAATGATTGGCATAGACTGATGTATTCAAAATTTTATTTTATTTTTGAGAAAAATTATGTATGTTTTTATTTGCTTTGACTACCAATGATGACTTGTTAATTCGTTCAAAGTTGGAACATTATATGCTTTTTTTAAAAATTGGATGGATTAATAATTTAAAAGGTTTTACAAATAAAATGTATTGAAATAAATACACTATATTCATTTCAATAAGAGTAATATTGGCATTATGGTGGGTGCTTATATTAATGGTTTAATTTTTAATTTTTAGAAATTAGTGTGTAAATCATATTTATGAGTGGCAATATCGGTATAAATTTTCATGATTACACGCTGAGATATCAACATGATTACACGATGAGATATCAACAGGATTACACTATGAGATATCAACATGATTACACGCTGAAATTTCAACATGATTACACGACACTACGACAACATTGTAGAATTCGCTAAACGCTATTCGGGCAGTGGCCCACCGCCTAGCACCTAGGCGGAGGCTGAATGCTAAAGAAAAAGAAAAAGAGAAGAAAGGTTTAGGGTTTTTCAAGAAGACAACCCAAAACTACGTCATTTTAGGGTTGTCTTCTTTAAAAAAAAAAAGCCCTAAGCGCCGCCTAGAGCGTTCATCACTACCTAGGCGACGTATTAGGTTGATAAATGTTCATATTTGAGACCTTTAATTCTTATGATTTATGTTATGTTTTCTTATGAAATTGGACATTTTAATGTGTTTGTTGAGTGAGACGTTTTAGGGTTCACATAATATTCATATTCTCTTTGTTCTTAGTTGATTCCTATTATTAAATCTATTAGATGTCATGTTAGGTTATAATTTGGAATACACGTATTTATGTAGATGTCATGCAACTTACATACTATCTAAGAGATAATCAATGCAACTTGAGTGGGATGCCAACACCTTGTTTTGAATATCTTCGTCATGTTTGATTATTTTTCAAGCTTCATTACTATCTATGGGTTGATGGATTGTTTAGTGGTGGATAGAAGGTCCTAACTACTGTTTCCTTTATTGTTTCCTTTATTGTTTGCCATATTTTCTTAGTTTAAAAATCAAATCAAAACCATTTCCATGTGCGTGAGTTTAGAGTTTGGAGTTCTAATCTTTCGCATTCTTAGGGTGCGTTCGGCTACGTTTTTCAATGATGTTTTTGGTTTTTCGAATTGAAAAGCACTAAGATGTGTTCGGTTAAGTTTTTAAAACTTTTGTTTTAAAAACACGCAGATCGAGTTCTCTCGTTTACTGTGTTAAGTGTTTAGAACTCTGAGAACAACATGATGATATTCTTGCCGTTTTCATCTCATTTTTTTTAGAAGGATGCTAAATTCATTCTCTTAACCCACTCTCTCAATCCACTCTCTCTTCTTATGTTGACACATGTCAACGTTTCACTTTTTGACATAAAAATTGGAGTATAATGAATTTATTGTTTTTTTCAATTCAGACCAACCAACCTCTTCCCAAATTGCCCTTTCTTTTTACAAAATATAATTTGTAATATCTTTCATCTAATTATTTCCAAAAACCATTTTTACTTTTTTTTTTAATAAAAAAAAACATATCTGAGTTTTTTTTACTACAAGTTTAACTCTTTTTTTTTACTCCTAAATATCATTTATACTCCTTTAATATATATATATATATATATATATATATATATATATTGCAATCATCTTTTCCATATTATAATAAATATTGAATGAAATAAGTGACAATATAAATTATACATATTTTTAAAAAGTATAAATGATGGTTTTGAGTAAAAAAAAAATCTTATTTTGTTTAAAACGTCTTTTTCCCTTAAAAAAGTCAAAAGGATTTTTGAAAAAATTAGATGAGAGATGATAAATTATATTTGGTAAAAAGATGAGGGCAATATGGGAAGGGAATGCTTGGTTTGAGTGGTAAATAAGATGAAAAAACAATTCATTTATTATGGTTATAATTTTTATGGTAAAAAGCAAAAGATGGACATGTGTCAACCTAAGAAGAAAAATTGGGTTGAGAGAGTGTATCTAGCATTCCTCTTATTTTTATGGTCCCATGTGTTGTACTTGACTTTTCTAACACTGTTAAATTCTTATTGGTTGATCGCCTCTTTTTTTTTTTAGTATGATTGCCTTCTTTCTTTTTCTTTATAGACTAGTTCAAGAGAGAAAAAATATAACTGTTTCATCATTTAAAAATTATTTATTAAAAATCGAAATGAAATAAAAAAAAAGGATTAAAAGGTAACCGGGCCTAGACTAGACAAGATATCTTTTCTAGCTCAAGTGGTTTCAGTGCCTTGGCGTCCGATCGAAATGCCGAGTTCGAGCCCTGGAAAGTGCAAAACATTTCTGGCTCCCTTGAACTCACTCTAGGTGGACCCCAGGTGGGGAGTGAGTGATATGAAAGGATTAAAAGGTAACTGGACGTAGACTAGACAATATATCTTTTCTAGCTCAAGTGAGTGATACTAGTCAAAGGAATACAAAAGCTCAGGTAAGTGTGCCTAACAATTCAACTAAGGGTGTTGCTACTCAGGCTCAAATAGCTGAGCAAAACGGAGTTGCTTGTATAGCTGGATGCGCACTATTAGCTACGGTGGAGTGTCAATCAAGACCGTGTATTACAAGGGTATCAAGATTAGCAACACAAGGTAGAAGACTAGCTGAGGTGTTCAGATAACAGGAGGTGTTCACAAGGTAGAAGACCAGCCACGTGACTTCTGATTTGGGTAATTTCTCTACTTATACTACATATCTTGGTAGTGAAAAGTTAGCTGTAGGTTGTGGTGAACAGCTAAACATATGTCATGTTCGTGATATTAATTTTGCATCTCATACCAGACCAATAGTATCTTTATGCTTGAAAAATACCTTGCACGTGCCTCATATAGCAAAGAATCTATTGAGTATTTCTAAGTTTAATCTAGATAATAATGTTGTGGCTGAGTTTGATGATAAGTGTTGTGTGTTTAAGGACAAGGTTACCAAGAGAGTATTGCTCAAAGGAACCCTTAAAGATGGTTTGTTTCAGTTGCACATTAATGGAGGCTCTTCATCACAGCTACCTGATCTTCAATCAGGCACTGCATTTGTTTTTCTTTCAAAACTTTGGTCAATAAATGTAATAAACAAGATTTTCAAAGTAAAAATCGAATCTGTAATCAGTCTAATAGTCTGTCTTGTGTGTCTTCTGATAATTCATGTAGTTTTGTTTGTGCAATTTCTACAAGTGTTGTCAATAAATCAGCTGGTTGTACTTTTTTAGCTGACACTGTTGATTCTATGTCTGTAAAATCTAAGAGCATTGTCTTTAATTTCTATGGCATTCTAAGCTTGGTCATCCCAATGCTAAAGTACTAAAACAAGTTTTGAAATGTTTGAAAATTTCTTGTTCTGATAATATCATAAAACAGTGTGATTCTTGTAGGCTTAAAAAAAATGCATCAACTCCCTTTTACTAAATCTAATATTAAAACTAATGCTCCTCTTGAGCTTGTATATTCTGACATTTGGGGACCTACACCCATGCTTTCTGTTGAATGGTATAGGTATTATATAGTTTTTGTTGATTACCATACCAGGTATTCATGGCTTTTTCCACTATCACTTAAATCTAAGGCTTTAACATTTTTCTTGCCTTCAAAACCCATGTTGAATTATACTTTAATACTAAAATCAAGTCTTTTCAAAGTGACATGGGCAAAGAGTTTCAAGTTTTTACACCTTAAATTAGGCAAGTAGGAATCATTCACTGGCTCTCATGTACTTATACTCACCAGCAAAATGGTGTGCCTGAAAGAAAGCACATGCACATTGTTGAGACCAGTTTGACTCTACTTGCTCATGCCAATTTACCTCTAAAATTTTGGTCTGATGCATTTCTCACAGCAACTGTTTTTGAAAATACACAAAGTGTGTCTAATACAACCTAGAGGGGGGGTGAATAGGTTTTAGTTGATATATTACCAACTTTTCGACTTAATCAATTTCGATAATCCTACTCCATATTAACAATCAATCAATCCAATATAAATATGCGGAAAACAATAAAAACACAAGGATTGATTTACGTGAGAAACCCTCAAACTGGGCAAAACTCACGGGCTATCCTTCTAGCCACAAACGGTCATCAAATCAACTATTTGAACGAAAGTTTACAACCTAGGTTGACCTCAAGTCACACCTACTTGGTCACTAACCCTTTCAATCTACCCAACAGGCCTTTAATAGTGATTCTTGACCACAAGCTTGTGCACTAACTCACTTAGTCACAAAGCTTAACAATCAATGAAAAGTATAAACAACCTATGTGAATATGTAAAAGATATTCAAACATGCAATTAATGCTAGGCGACAATAAATGCTTATCTAAGGATTTAAGATATCAATAAATGCAAATCCTAGATATCAATATCTAAATGCAAATGCATGAAGATTTAGCTAGAAGGGTAAAATCGTCCTAAATGCTAGCTATTAATGAACAAGGCTCTCAACCAACACACAACAACTCAATCATGTTATAAATGCCAATAAACATAAAGATATGCAATAAAATCACATAAAAGAGCTAACCCTAGGCAAACAAGAACATAAATAAATACAAAGAGATTTAGGGCATGTTCAAGTTACCTAGTCAATGAAAGCAAGAAGAATCCATGATGAGATGATGCTAGAAGATGTTAGATGCACATGGATTTGTGTTTGGTTGAGTAAAGATGAGTTCTTGGGAGTTTCTCTCTCTAAGGAAAGCTTGGCCTATCAAAAATGGCTTCTTAAACTCATAAAAAACGAGCAAGGAAGAAGATAGAGCATATATATGGGAGCCCTAGTTGAAACAGCGTCGTTTTGAACTTAGGGCACAAAATCCCGTCAATACCGCTAGATGGACCGCGTCGCAGGCAAGTGTCCAGACCGCGGTACACACAGCAGTGCACTGTCTGGACAACAACGCGGTGCAGGGCGCTGTGCATGCAGGTGCACAGGCCGCGGTATGGGCAACAGAGGCTTACTGGACAACACCGCGACTTGGGTCGCTTTGCGTGCAAGTGTACAGGAAGCGGTACATGAAGCATGACACTGCTGAGGTATACCGCTCTGTATGCCGCGGTGCAAGCAAGTCTTGCCAAGCGGTCTAGGCCGCGCTAAGAGAAGAAATTCTCTTTTCCGGGCAAACTCAACACACTAAGTGATGTGCAAAATGTGCAAGTGTGGAGTGTGAAAAGAGGCATACAAAACATCATTCAATTACATGAAGATAGAAACATAATGCATGCAAGTGAGTGTGTGCAACTAGATCTCTTCAAAGAAAGTTAAACTAGTGAGATACCTTTGAAGTGCTTTTTGAGAGAGATGATGTCCTTGAAGCTTGATCACACTCAAGAGGCCTAAATTACCCTTACAAAGAATAATCCCCAATGTGGTTTGTCAACGAAATAAGCCAATCAAAATATGAGGAACTTACAATCTCCCCCTTTGGCTATTTCGTGACTAAACCACCACTCACAAATCATCCTCACAAAAAATAAAAACTAAAGGTCAACAAAGAGATATTCTACATTACAAAAAGATACCTAGATACTAGGTCTTCAAAACTTAAAGCTCTTGTAGAATAGCCATCCCTACAAAACAAAGAGACTACACTTTCCAAGACAAGTGTATGTGAGGTGATCAAGAGAGATAGATAAATAAGAGCAATTTTCATAATAAAAGAAAACTTCAACATGCAACATGCAAATGCTCTCCCCCTATATAGGTTACTCCCCCTCAATGAGACAATCTCTCCAAATATGCAATCCCCTTAAATAAAACCACATTACTCCCCCTTTTTGTCATGAGATAGGCAAAGGAGTATTCTCCAACCGGGTCACTTTAGCAAAGAGAGCTATTAGCAAGATAAGTGCATAATCATATACAACAACGTTATGCAACTCAATTAATTGAGAGAGAATCATTGAGGGTTTTATTGTTTAGAAGAAAATGTGTCACTTAGTTGCTTTGGATGTAAGACATGTAACATCATGGTTCAAGCAAATGGTATTTGGCAAAGCAAACATCAAAAGGGTTTCCAAAAGAATTCAAACCAATTTATACCCTTTTTGTTATAAGCAAACAAGATATAGTTTATCAAAATGAATTTCAATTTAAAGAGCAACTATATCAAACTTTATGAGCAAAACAAGACATGAGTAACTTTTGCACCCTATTTGATTTTTCCGGGTAGGATACCCGTATGATAGTAGTCTAGTTCAACTGATAAAGAGAGAGAGAAGACTAAATTTGGATGAGACATCCGTATTTATTGCAAGGATACTAGATCCTTATTGGGTTTAGTCTTCTCATTTGCTTTCACACATATTTTGCACTAGAGCAATCAAAAGCATATCATGCATATTATTTTAAGCATGTCATTAAATGTTCTCATGTCATGGAGTTAAATTATGGGTCATTCAAGTGTACTTTCCCAATCAAAATCTCCTAGTCCAAAAATGCATTTTTTGAACATAGAGGTGACATGGATTACAAATCAAGCAAGGCACACTTATTAAGTAAAAAAAACATATAAGAATATATATAAGCACAACCAAGAATACTCAAGCAATTAATAAATAAGCATAAAGTTGATCAAGTTTTTGCTTATTCCAACATGCAAGGTTGCTCTCTTTACTTGAGTTCCCCATAAGGGGTCAAACACCAAAACACATCAAGGCATATGACAAATCCCAATAGACCTACTAAGTGATTTGAACCTAGTTGAGTCTAAGGGCTTTGTAAATAAATCCGCTAGTTGATCATTAGTGCCCACATGCTCAAGTGCAATGCATTTGTTTTCAACTAGTTCCCTAATGAAATGATGCCTAATGTCTATATGCTTTGTCCTAGAGTGCTGAACCGGATTCTTTGAAATGTTAATTGCACTCATGTTATCACAATAAAGGGTAAGAATACCTTGATCAAAGCCGTAATCCACAAGCATTTGTTTCATCCAAAGGAGTTGTGTGCAGGCACTCCCGGCGGCTATGTATTCCGCTTCAGCTGTGGATAGAGAGATGGAGTTTTGCTTCTTGCAAAACCATGAGACCAAGTTGTTGCCTAGGAAGAAGCAACCGCCCGATGTACTCTTCCTATCATCACAATTTCCTGCCCAATCTGCATCACTAAAGCCAACTAAGCTAGCATTAGTGTCAAAAGAGTACCATATCCCATAGTTGGATGTCCCATTCACATATCGAATGATTCTCTTCACGGAGGAGAGATGGGATTCCTTGGGATCTGCTTGGTACCTAGCACATACACCCACACTAAAGGCTATATCGGGTCTACTTGCGGTCAAGTAAAGCAAGCTACCAATCATACCACGATAAAGACTTTGTTCCACACTCTTGCCACTAGCATCCTTGCTTAGTTTCAAGGTGGTACTCATGGGTGTGTCACAATGTTTAGCATTCTCAAGGCCAAACTTCTTCACTAGGTTCTTAGCATACTTAGCTTGGGATATGAAAATCCCATCATGCAATTGCTTGATTTGCAAACCTAGGAAGTAATTGAGCTCCCCAACAAGACTCATCTCAAACTCATGAGACATGACATCAACAAATTTTTGGACTTTGGATTTGTGGTGGAGCCAAAAACAATATCATCAACATAAATTTGAGCTATGAAAAGCTCATCTTTGTTCCTCTTGATGAATAAGGTTTTGTCAACACTATCTCTAGTGTAGTCATTGTCAACAAGAAATTGAGTGAGGCGCTCATACCAAGCCCTAGGTGCTTGTTTCAACCCATATAAAGCCTTCTTGAGGCTATAGACATGATTGGGGTGGTGTGGATCCACAAACCCCTTGGGTTGCTCAACAAACACTTCCTCATGCAAGAGACCATTTAGGAAGGCACTCTTAACATCCATTTGATACAATTTGAACTTGTGCACACATGATATGGACAAAAGAAGCCTTATGGACTCAAGACGGGCAACCGGAGCAAAAGTCTCATCAAAGTCAATACCCTCAATTTGAGAGTATCCTTGTGCTACAAGTCTAGCCTTGTTGCGCACAATGTTGCCATATTCATCCGACTTATTCCTATAAACCCATTTGGTGCCTATGACATTAGTATCCTTGGGTCTAGGAACAAGAGTCCAAACCTCATTTCTTTCAAATTGGTTTAGCTCTTCTTGCATGGCAAGAACCCAAAACTCATCATTCAAGGCTTCATCAACCTTTTTGGGTTCAATTTGAGAGGTGTAACAAGTATAGCTAATTTGATTAGCTATTTGACGCCTAGTCCTAACACGCTCATTCATATCTCTAAGAATGTCATTCTTATTGTGGAGATGTCTAACCCATGGAGCGGGTTCTTTAGAGTCCAAAGATGGATCTCTATCAAGAGGTTGGATGACCTCTTCATCAAGACTTAACTTCACATCAATTGAAGTCTCAACATTCTTCTCCAAGAAAGGATCATCAAGCACAATGACCTCCTCATCATGGTCTCTAGTCTTAGGCCTACAATCATCTATGACGACATTAGATGATTCCATGACACTCCGAGTTTTTAAATTGAAAACTCTATAGGCCTTACTATTAAGGGCATAGCCAATAAAAATCCCCTCATCACTCTTGGCATCAAACTTGCCAAGTTGATCTCGGTCATTTAGAATGTAGCATTTGCTCCCAAATGAGTGGAAGTAGCTAATATTTGGCTTCCTACCCTTCCATAATTCATAGGAGGTTTGCCTAGTACCGGGCCTTAGGAAGACTCTATTTCCTATGTAGCAAGCCGTATTGACGGCCTCGGCCCAAGGGTTCCTAGGGACATTGTTGCTAAGCAACATCACACGGCCCATCTCTTGAAGGACCCTGTTCTTCCTCTCAACAACCTCATTTTGTTGAGGAGTTCTAGGAGCTGAAAACTCATGGGAAATGCCTAAGCTATTGCAATAGCTTTCAAAACAAGCATTTTCAAATTCCCTCCCATGATCACTCCTAATTCTTTTAATGCTTTTAATGTGTGAGTTCTTTTCATTTTGAATTTTAGTACAAAGCATTTTAAATTTTTCAAAAGTTTCAGATTTTTCTCTAAGAAAATATGTCCAAGTAAATCTAGAAAAATCATCAACACAAACAAAAATGTATCTCTTGCCACCGAGATTCTCGGTTTGCATGGGACCCATAAGGTCCATATGTAGAAGCTCTAATGGCTCCTTGGTGGCGAGATACTTGCCTTTCTTGTGCATACTTTTGGTTTGTTTCCCTTGTTGACAAGGTCCACAAACGCCATCGACTTTCTTCTCAAGCTTAGGGAGGCCACGCACAACCTTGAACTTATCTAAGATCCTCAAATCTCGATAGTTCATGTGGCCAAGTCTTTGATGCCATAACTCAATTTCCTCACATTTGGACATATTGCAAGAGATAGCACTAGCTTCAAGACAATAGCAATTGTCACTAGATCTCTTTCCTTTTAGCAAGGTTTGTCCATTTGGCATTAAAATAGAGCAATCATTTTTGTTAAACAATACAGAGAGTCCATCATCATTAAGATGAGAAATGCTTATAAGATTTGCTTGCAAGCCATCAACAAGTAAAGCATTGGACAAGGAGGGTAAATCGGGAATGGAAATGGTTCCTTTCCCTATGACTTTCTTTTTAGATCCATCACCAAAGGTGACAAATCCTCCATCCTCCAAGACAAGGGATTTAAAGAAGCTCTTGTTCCCCGTCATATGCCTAGAACACCCACTATCCAAATACCAAGTGTTAGAGGCATTTGCCTTCAAGGCAATTTGAGCCACATAGCAAGAATAGTTATCCCTTCTAATCCACCTAGGTGTAATGTTCTCATTCCTAGTGGTATTAGTCACATTGGCTCTAGATTTTCTAGGATCATGCAAATTTGCTCTGGGTTTCCTAGGAACATGCATTCTAGCTCTAGCTCTATTTCTTTCAATCATGCTCTTGATTCTACACTTTTCAATGTATTTAAAGCAATTTGGTCTAATGTGACCATCAACACCACAAAAGTGACACGTGGGAATAAAATAAGAAGACATACCATGCCCTTGTGAGTACAGAGGGGCTTTCCCACGCATTTGAGCTTGTCTTTTGTGTTGGATTGGTTCTCTCCTTCTTTGTTGTTGAGTTGGAACGAATTGCTTCCTTAGTTGCCCTTGCATGAATTGCTTTTTGGCTTGATGGTATTTCGGTTGAGGGAAACTTGCTTGATGCACCCTTGTTGATTGAGCTTGAGCTTGTTTCCCTTGTGCTACCTTGACTTGAGGATCTTTAGAACACTCTCCTAGTTCGATCTTCTTCCTAGGATATTGTGGGGGTGGAGGCTCTTTGTTATCCAAACCCTTAATAAACACAGTTTTGCTTGAGGATGAGGTCTTCTTGTCATTTTCATAGCCAAGACCTTTCTTATCACTTGGCCTCTTGCCAACTCCCAACATGTGGTCAAGTTTATTCGTGCTTGAAGTCATCTTAGCAATGATCTCTCTAGCTTCTTCAAGCTCCTTTTCCATCAATTCCTCATTCCTTTTGGCTATCTTCACTTCTTTATTTAAGTGAGTAGCTTCGGTGGATAGCTTGAGATTCTCCCCTTTTAGCCTTTGAATCTCCTTCTTCATCTTCAATCTTGAGCTTTGAAAATGCTCAATGAAGCCTTCAAGATCCATTCCTCCTACATCCATATTTGTTGAATGGGATGAAGAGTCACCATAGCTAGAGTCATCTTCACTTTGTTTCTCTACCTCTTCATCATCTATTGCTTCTTTACTCTTGAGAGAAGATGCGAAGGCAATAAAGTTTGCCACATGATCCTCATCATCTGAGGATTCTCCTTCTTCTTCCAAGTCATCACTATCGCTCCACGTGGCCGCCATGGCCTTTCCTTTCTTCTTATTTTTCAAATTTCCACAATCCGTGGAGATGTGTCCGAAACCTCCACATTCAAAGCATTGAATCCCTTTTCTTGTGGGCTTGTCTTCACTTGACTCAAACTTCTTGAAAGGAGTCTTCTTCTTTATTTCCTTTCCTTTGGATCCAAATCCCCTCTTCTCAAAATTGATGAACTTCTTGAATCTTTTCACCATGAGGGCCATTTCTTCATCTGAGTCTTCTTCCTCCTTCTCAACCTTAGAAGTCTTCAGAGCAATGCTCTTTTGCTTCTTTTGAGGTGTAGGTGTGGGAGTCCATCTAGACTCATATGCTAGAAGCCTTCCAATAACTTCACTTGGCTTCATATTCTTGTAGTCACTATTCTCCTCAAGTGCCGTCACCTTTGACTCAAATCTTGCTGGAAGCGACCTCATAATTTTTTGCTTGATCCTCCTATTCGAATAGGGATCACCAAGTTGATGGCTTTGATTGACTATGTCCATCATCTTCACTTGAAAGTCGTTGAAGCACTCATTCTCCTCCATCCTAATTTGCTCGAATTGTGTTTGGAGGACTTGAAGCTTGGAGTCCTTGACCACCTCGGTTCCCTCATGGGCCGTCTCTAGAATCTCCCATGCCTCTTTTGCAATTCTTGTTGTTTGGATCAATTTATACTGATTGTCATCCATTGCACAAAGAATAGCATGCATAGCCTTGTTGTTCCACTTGGATGCTTCAAACTCTTGAGTTGACCATTCCGACTTTGGCTTGGGAACTACACTTTCGTCTTCAAGAGTCTTTTCCGGAAGAGCGTAGCCATCTTCAATTGCCATCCATGCTCGGTCATTTATTTGGCAAATGTAAGACTCCATCTTACCTTTCCAAGAGGCATAGTTTATTCCGGTGAGCAAAGGGGGTCTTGTGCTAGAGGCTCCCTCATTACCACTCCCGTTTCCACTCATAGTGTTTGGGTATGAATGAGATGAATGTTTATGATGCAACAAACACAAACAAAATTCAAGACACACAACGAGCAAGGATCACCTAAGTGTATCTAGGAACCCGCTCTGATACCAATTGAAAATACACAAAGTGTGTCTAATACAACCTAGAGGGGGGGTGAATAGGTTTTAGTTGATATATTACCAACTTTTCGACTTAATCAATTTCGATAATCCTACTCCATATTAACAATCAATCAATCCAATATAAATATGCGGAAAACAATAAAAATACAAGGATTGATTTACGTGAGAAACCCTCCAACTGGGCAAAACTCACGGGCTATCCTTCTAGCCACAAACGGTCCTCAAATCAACTATTTGAACGAAAGTTTACAACCTAGGTTGACCTCAAGTCACACCTACTTGGTCACTAACCCTTTCAATCTACCCAACGGGCCTTTAATAGTGATTCTTGACCACAAGCTTGTGCACTAACTCACTTAGTCACAAAGCTTAACAATCAATGAAAAGTATAAACAACCTATGTGAATATGTAAAAGATATTCAAACATGCAATTAATGCTAGGCGACAATAAATGCTTATCTAAGGATTTAAGATATCAATAAATGCAAATCCTAGATATCAATATCTAAATGCAAATGCATGAAGATTTAGCTAGAAGGGTAAAATTGTCCTAAATGCTAGCTATTAATGAACAAGGCTCTCAACCAACACACAACAACTCAATCATGTTATAAATGCCAATAAACATAAAGATATGCAATAAAATCACATAAAAGAGCTAACCCTAGGCAAACAAGAACATAAATAAATACAAAGAGATTTAGGGCATGTTCAAGTTACCTAGTCAATGAAAGCAAGAAGAATCCATGATGAGATGATCCTAGAAGATGTTAGATGCACATGGATTTGTGTTTGGTTGAGTAAAGATGAGTTCTTGGGAGTTTCTCTCTCTAAGGAAAGCTTGGCCTATCAAAAATGGCTTCTTAAACTCATAAAAAACGAGCAAGGAAGAAGATAGAGCATATATATGGGAGCCCTAGTTGAAACAGCGTCGTTTTGAACTTAGGGCACAAAATCCCGTCAATACCGCTAGATGGACCGTGTCGCAGGCAAGTGTCCAGACCGCGGTACACACAGCAGTACACTGTCTGGACAACAACGCGGTGCAGGGCGCTGTGCATGCAGGTGCACAGGCCGCGGTATGGGCAACAGAGGCTTACTGGACAACACCGCGACTTGGGTCGCTTTGCGTGCAAGTGTACAGGAAGCGGTACATGAAGCATGACACTGCTGAGGTATACCGCTCTGTATGCCGCGGTGCAAGCAAGTCTTGCCAAGCGGTCTAGGCCGCGCTAAGAGAAGAAATTCTCTTTTCCGGGCAAACTCAACACACTAAGTGATGTGCAAAATGTGCAAGTGTGGAGTGTGAAAAGAGGCATACAAAACATCATTCAATTACATGAAGATAGAAACATAATGCATGCAAGTGAGTGTGTGCAACTAGATCTCTTCAAAGAAAGTTAAACTAGTGAGATACCTTTGAAGTGCTCTTTGAGAGAGATGATGTCCTTGAAGCTTGATCACACTCAAGAGGCCTAAATTACCCTTACAAAGAATAATCCCCAATGTGGTTTGTCAACGAAATAAGCCAATCAAAATATGAGGAACTTACAGTTTTGATTAACAATCTTCCAACACTTGTTTTACAAAACAAGTGTCTTTTCGAATGTCTATTTGCTAAACAGCCTAATTACTCTTATTTTAAGGCTTTTGGGTGTGCCTGCTTCCCATACATGAGGCTTTAGAGCATCTCCCATCATACTCTTAATTCCTATCTCTAAGAAATTTTAGAGTATGGGTTGCTCCCACCATACTCTAAAGTTATGTCTCCAAGAAAGTTTTTAAGAGTTTCTAATATTGATATTCTAAATTTAGAATATCAAATCTCATACTCTTAATTCACTTTTCAACATTTTTTATTCTATTTATAACCTTTTACCTTTTTCATTAAATTCAATTAATGTATAATAAATTTTAATTTATAAATTTTATTAACATAAAAATTATACCATTAGAAATGTCTCCTCTAGATCTTTAAAATAAGTCCAATATTGAATATTGATTAATAATTTTTTATACTTTCCTCATTTTCATGTTATTATTTTGTTATAATTTTCTCTAAAAAAATATTATTATGTTATAAAAAAAATCTCTTATTACATATTATTAATTATAAATTAGATTACAAAAATTTTATTGAAAAGTTTGATAGAGATAATTAGGTAACAAATAAAACATGTAAGAAATTTTGGTGAAAAAATTTGATTGTAAAAGTTATAAAAGAAATAATTAGGTTGGGAAAATTAGTTGAAAAATGTTAGAAAATAAATAAGTAGGTTGAGAAAATTAGTTATTAAAATTAATATTTCTTACAATTTAGTTAAACAATAATTTATTAAGAAAGAAAAAAATAATAATGAAAATATAAATTATTTGGAAATATAAATAGAAATATGGATAGAGATAGAGATAAGGATAGTGGGTGTGGTGAGAGTGAAAAAATTTTAGAGATGGAATCTGAGAAGAATTTCCCTTTTGGATCTCTCTTTTAGAGATAGAGATAGAGATTGGGTGGAAGATGCTCTTATATTGCTCAAAAATTAAATTTTCACTCTAGCAAATGTGTTTTCATCGGTTATAGTCTTCAACATAAAGGTTGTGTCTAAGTCCTTCTAGTAGGGTGTTTATTTCTAGAAATGTCATTTTTCATGAATTTGACTTTCCTTATTTGGTTCTTTTTCCTTGTCCTTCGTCAGCTATTTCAAAGTCACATGACACAGGTCCACCTTTGCTCTTCAACATAAAGGCTGTAAGTGTCTAAGTCCTTCTGGTAGGGTGTTTATATCTAGAAATGTCATTTTTCATGAATTTGACTTTCCTTATTTGGTTCTTTTTCCTTTCCCTTCGTCAGCTACTTCAAAGTCACATGACACATGTCCACCTTTGCTTTTGTCACCATCTCTGTCTCCTATAATGCCTAATCTAAATACCTCATCAGTCCCATAATCTGCACCTACTCATTCTAGTGTCGCAGTTAAGATGTCTCCTCCTATACAGCCTGTCTCGGGTCATCCTATAGTCACCCAAGCTCACTAAAACCTAAAGTGTATTCTACTTTGTGCCAATCTCCTTGTGCTGCATTAATTCCATAATTGCAACTGAACCTGCATCTGTTAAGGTTGCTTTGACTGATTCTTGATGGAAAAATGTCACGGTTGATGAGTACAAGGCTTTAATGTCAAATAACACTTGGACTCTAGTTAATATCAACATTGTTGGTCATAAGTGGGTTTTTCGAAATAAGTACAATCCAAACGGGTCCATCTCTAAGTACAAAAGGGAAGTGTTTACCTTAGCAACCATTTTTGGATGGGAAATACAACAAGTGGATGTGAATAATGCGCTTTTGAATGGAGATTTGCAAGAGGCTGTCTTTATGGAGCAGCCAATTGGTTTCATTGACTATATATATCTTTCATATGTCTGTAAATTGAACAAAGCTCTGTATGGTTTGAAACAAGCTCCTAGAGCTTGGTTTCATAAGCTGAATGGTGGTTTTACTAGCTTGGGGGTTTGTGAATTCGTGCTCAAATGTTTCTCTCTCCATTAAGATAAGTAATGGGAAAGTTCTCTTCATTATTATATATGTAGATGATATCCTAATTACTGGTAATGATTCTAAGCACATACACTCTACTATGGTAGCTTTAAACTCCAAGTTTACATTGAAGACTTTGGGACAGGTAAGCTACTTCCTAGGCTTTGAAGCTTTTAGAAACTCTACTGGTATTCATCTCACACAAACCAAGTATATTCATGATCTGCTTGGAAAGACCAATATGTTGAATTATAAGCCTACTTCTACACATATTTGTTTTGGTGTCAAGTTGGCAAAAGTTTCAGGCCAACCTTTTACTAACGCAACACTGTATCGAAGCATGATTGGTGCACTTCAGTATCTTACTACATGAGACCTGATATTGCCTTTGCTGTCAATAAGCTTAGTCAATATCATTGCCTCTCCTAATGATATCCATTGGCAAGCTTGTAAGACGATACTGAGATATCTTAAAGGCACATCTGGTGTATGTCAGCTTCCTCTCTATATGTTGAAGCATTTATGAATGCTGATTGGGCTTTATGTTTGGATGACAGACGATCTACTAGTGGGTGTTGTGTGTTATGTGTTATTGATGCTTAACTTAATCACCTAGTATTCTCGCAAGCAGAAGGTAGTGGCTCGATCGAGCACTGAAGCCGAATATAGAGCCTTGTCTCAGGCTTCTACTGAAGTTCTTTGGTTAACATCTCTCTTTGATGAGCTTGGTGTGTCTCTCACTGGTGTACCAATTGTATGGTGTGACAATACTGGAGCTGGGTCTCTAGCTCCGAACCCAGTATTACAGCAGTATCAAGATCGAGCACTGAAGCCGAATATAGAGCCTTGTCTCAGGCTTCTACTGAAGTTCTTTGGTTAACATCTCTCTTTGATGAGCTTGGTGTGTCTCTCATTGGTGTACCAATTGTATGGTGTGACAATACTAGAGCTGGGTCTCTAGCTCCGAACCCAGTATTACAGCAGTATCAAGATTAGCATCACAAGGTAGAAGACCAGCTAAGGTGTTCAGATAACTGGAGGTGCCGATAGTTGTTTATGTTACTAATTTAGCTGAGGTGGCAAAACTATTGGCCCTCCGCATTTATAGGAAAAGTAGGTAAATTTCTAAAAAAAACGTTTTCTTGATTTGTATGTGTATATAAAGGTCCTTATAACCGTCATTATCAATTTAATGAAAGAAGAAAGTAGTTTCCTCCATTGTTGTTTTCTCTCAAAGCTTGAAGTTTTCAGTCAAGCATTTTCACAAATAGTTTGACGTTCTTTGTCAAATAATTTCTCTTCTACAAGTTTTTCAATGTACAATAATTAAAAAATAAAAAAGTAATTATAAATTATTTATAATAATTAACTATTTTTAATTATACATATATATTGAAAAAGATTATATTATATTATTTAAAAAATTAAAAAAGACAAATTAATTTTAAATTGTTTTTATTAATATTGTATATATAAAAAATTTAACTACAAACAATATAATTATACTCACAATATTGAAAATTAAACGTATCATAAAATTAAAAAACAATTCATAACCATTAGACACGTTTTTCCATTTCATAGTATTACTACCAGTCGCATTTTTTATGATTTCTTTCTCGGAATACTGTTTTCAATCATTGCTATCAAATACGTTTTCGGATCTGAAAAATACAAAAATCAATTTCTCGAAATCAAATAAAAACGAGAAAACAGAAAATGAAAAACGAAAACGTTACCGAACGGCCCCTTAGTGTTTTAATGTGTCTTAGATTCGTGTTTTTAAATTTACAATTTTTGGCCCCCAATGGTGTAGCTCTGCTGGAGATGGAAGGGCTTGGGGATTGGGCAAATGACTCCCAAGTCAGCGGCTTGAATCATACCAATGATAAAAACTTCAAAAAAATACTTTGTCTAGATAGGTGGATAGATATATACTGTCAAAAAAAAATTCATAATTTTAGAAAGTAATTAATTCTTCATTGCTTAGTCTATATACTATCGCTCACGATTTGTACACCTACATGTTTTATTATTTTTGTTGTCTACTTTGACACCATAACGGAGCTTGGCGCAAATAAGACGCCGGTTCCGATTCGGTCTAGTTCCCGGTTTGGAACGACGGTTCCGGTTCCAGCGGTTAGGAACCCATTTTTATTTTTTTTTACAAAAAATAACATTTTATTTATAAAAAAAATAAAATGTTAGAAATGACATTGTAAAGTATTTGGCCGTATCCCATAACCCTTGTCCAAGTGAGTATGCTTTCATTTGCATTCTCCTCATTTTTATATAGGTTAGACATCTCTTCACTTATCTTATTTATCCAATATGGGATGTGGAATTGAATTTCCATTTCCATTCATTAATATAACATAATAATTTTTTTCTTAAGTCTCAACTTCATCTTTAAATATGGAAAACATGGAGAGAGTTGGGAGGTCTATTGAAATTAAATAATGGTCTTGTTATAAAAAAAAAAAATCATCTATGGAAAACATGTGTTGATGATTCAAATGTGTGAAGGCCATCTATTACTTGAAACTTCTTATTTCGAGACAGTCATCTATTGAGGTGGACTGTGGACATGCACCGTTTGAGACTTTGAGTCGGGAACTTGGGATTAAGTGCCTAAGTTGTTTTTCTGGGCTTGGTTATTATTTATTTTAGGTGGTTGTTGCACTCTAATTACCTTAGGAGATTTGATCCTATGATGGTAGACGAGAGATTGACAATTGCACAAGTCATTTTATTGCACTACACCGGCTTACAATTGTGAAATTATTTCACTAAATTATTCTGAATTATTTTCTACAGCAACCAAATTCAAACTCACACAAAATCAATTGCAAATTTTGAATTGTTAGCGCACCTTCAGTTTGATTGGCTGATATATATATATATATATATATATATATATATATATATATATATAGGGTTCAAAAAATAAATAGCACTTTTTGGAGGTGGTATTTCAACAATGTCACTGCTTTAATAACTTATGTTTAAAAGACACCTATTATGGTGAACGGACAAAAATATCCCCAATAGTTCTTTTCATTCAGTTTACAGTGACAAAGTTGTGAAGTAGAGAGAGAAAGTTCGGTTGAAACTCAGACAATCACTCGAGAGCCTTTTTAAAAAAGCTCGAAGGCTTTTTTAAAAAAGTTCGGAGCTTTTAGAAAAAGCTCGGAGATTCAAAATTCTCAGATTCAAACTTCACAGAACGACCTTCATATTTACAAAAAGGAACGGTTAAAGTGTTACAAGACTCATACTCAGAAATGCAGAATAAAAAAGAAGTATTTCAGAAATATGTTATCTTGTTGTGCTGAAGGATGTCGAGAAGTTTATTTTCAGACAAGTTTATTTTAGAGAGAGAAACAGACGAGTTCAGTATTCTAAGTATGGAGATGAAAGTACAAAGACAATAAAAAAATGATTATTTAAGGGCAATTTTGGTAGTTCACCATAATTGGTACCTTTTAAACATAACTTATTAAAGCAGTGACGTCGGTGCAACTCATGTTCAAAAATGTGACATTTCTCACAATTCCCACTATATATATATACAGAAATTTTCAAGTCAGTACGCACTGATATAACTTTATCAGTGCGTTGGATGTGAACCATTAGATTTACATACTTTGACTCAAAGTGTATGCACATGTCAAAACTTCTCCATAATCAGTGGTCTACATGCAACACACTGATATAAGTTATATTAGTGCGCACTGAGGAGAAAAGGACTGTGTATGTTGTTATAGGGATTTTTTGATAGCATGACAAGTCAGCATGATCACCTGAAAATTCGGTGATTAGATATGCCACGTCATCAAAGTCAGCCAGGAAAAATCGACCCAACGCGACCAATAGATGATCTCAAGGATTAATCAAGTTTACCTAAGATGGTCGGGGAAACTAACCGATCGGGTACGAATAACCTGGTTGGGGAAGCTAGCCGATCGGGTAGAGATAACTTGGTGGGGTGAATACAATCTGATCGGGGTAAAAGAGATCTGGTCGGATTAGGCAGCTGGTCAGTTAGATAACGCATGGAAGACATTAAATATAATCACGACTCAGATACGTAAAAGAAGAGTCTTATTCAAACAAGATATCATGAAGTAAACTCTGATAAGGAAACAAACTTCTTTATAGATATCATAGTCCAAATCAGGCAACAAGTCTAATTCATTCAATTCATGGAAGATACAAAACAGGAAAGAAGACAAAGACAACTTCAATAAGTAACCAGTCCTAATTAAACACCACCACCTTTCTTTACTTGTACAACAAAGATTAGGGTTCTATGCACTATATATAGACCCATAATCTCGTATAGAAAAGGACACACACACACACACACAAACATACATAGAAACAAAGAGACAGACATACAGAAAAGAGAGATACGTAAGAAAAGAGAGAAACAGAGTGTATAATCACATTATTCATAGTGAATTCTTCTTCTCGCTGTTACCGGCAACCGTGGATGTTTCCCTGCCTTGGGGTTTTACCACGTAAAATCTATGTCTTCATAATCTCTTTTTCTTTTCTTGTTCATAACATTATTGTCAACTTTACATATTTTGTGTGACGCGTGATCGACCTAACATAATCCAAAAATCACCGTCAACATATATTTATATATATATATATATATATATATGGGTGAATTCATAAAAAGCTAAAAAAAATTATTAGTTTATTGTTTTTAGCCACCAATATATATTTTATTGTTTTTATCACTTTTGACCACTTTTGAACAAAATTACCCCTAAATTTTATTTCACCTGACATGTAACCAAGTTACATGTCATTTGATTCCAAGGTACATGCGAGTTGATTTTTCAAGTTACATGTCTGTTAAGTTTTAAATTACATGTCAATTGACTTTCAATTTACATGTCAATAATTTTCAAGTTACATGACAGTTGATTTCCAAATTTTTGGGTGGGTGAAGTAAAGACAAAATAGAGTGCAATCTTGTCTGTTTAAGGTCAAAGGTGATAAGTATAATAAAATATAAATTGATGGCTAAAACCAATAAACTAATAAATTTTTTGATTACTTCTTGCAATTTCCTCATATATATATATATATATATATATATATTAATAAATCATCAAATCTCATTCACATATTATTCTTCCCTAATCTTGGTCATATAGTGATTGCTTATAACTATAGTTATGTTCAATCTCACATCCCACATACAGGGGCGAATCCAGGATTTTCTATCCGGCGGGGCTGAACCAAATATTAGTTAGGGATATATTAATAGTACGAGTCGGGGACAAGTTTTTCATTACCATCTTCAATACCAATTTGTATGAGAAATACCATCCCGATGAATACCTACCTTAAAATAAACGGTGCGGGTATGGGGATTCCCCATTAGGGGATCAGTTTTTTACCACATACCATCCTCATCCCATTAATGTATTTTTTTATGACTTTTTAATAAAGATCATATAAATATTATTGAATTATATTAAAATAATAGTGTGAGAGGTATATTATATATAATGATCTGGAATGGAGTAGTGTTTTAATGGAAGGAAAAATGGGAAAACAGAAAGGGAAAATTATGTTAGTGAGAGAGAAAAATATGAGGGAAAATTATTTATATATATATATATATATATTGATAGACGGGACGCGGACTTGAAATAAGAAACTAGAAAGCTATACATAATTGCAAATGGTGGGTCATGACTCATGTTAATGTCTACGTACTATTCAAAACTTTAATTTTTTTTTAAAAAGACAGACGGGGCTACAGCACCCTGTTGCCCCAAAGAACATTCGCCCCTGCCCATATAGGATAGATAAGAGAAGTTAATAGTGATCTAACCTATATAAAATGGAGGAGAATGCAAAGTAAAAATATATCTACTTGGACAAAGGTTATAGGCCACGACCCAATACTCTACAATGTCCATTCTTTTTTATACATTTTATTTTTATAAATAAATTTTTTTAATAACTTTTTTAGAAAAAAAATAATTAAAGGAACCGTCAGTTCCAGAACTGAAACCATTGATTACCCCTAAAACTGAACCGAACTGGCGTCATGTCTAGTCTAGACTCATCAATTGCCCTAAAACCGGTGTGGCAGGCTACCGCCCAGCACTTGGGCGGCTCCTTAAGCCACCTTTTACAAAACTGTTACATGATAAGATATCAATATATTTACATGCTGAAATTTCAACATAATTACATGTTGAAATATCCACTTGATTACACGATAAAATACCAAAATGATTACACGATGCGATATCAGTGTGTTTACATGATGAAATATAAACATATTTACACAATAAGATATCAGTATGATTACACAATGATTTTTTTTTTCAAATTTTTATTCATGGAGGCTACCTTTTTCTGATCTAGGATAGAGGGGGTAGTAGCCTCCTTCGTCTTTTCATTCTCCCTAACTTTTCTATCTAGGTTTTTGTCTTTAAAATTTATTTTATTGCTTTTAAAATTTAATTTAGTTAGTGAAAAAATAAATAAAATAGTTTAAAAAAAATTATAATATCTTTGAATTAGAATATTAATAATTTAATATAAAAGTAATATTGAATTTTGAATATTTATAATTCTGAGATGTATAACGGGTGCAAATAGCAAATAACGGGTGCAAATAGCAAATAACGCTGCTCTTGATTTAAAGGTTAGAGTGACAATATTTACACCCATAGAAAATTATATGCACACCTCTATTTGTAAGTGCACCCAGTCAATTTTTTGTTGTTGAAATATTATAATTAGTAAGCACACTCCATACATTACTAAATATGTCCTTTAAAAAAAATTATTTAAAATTTCCTTAAAAAAATATTTAAATATTTTATAAAATAATCGATTATAAAATAAATAAATCGGAAAAACAAGAAAAATTATGAAAGAGTTATTTAGGAATTAAAAAAATCTCCATATTCTGCAGACTCCTCAAGTCCTCCCTCCATATTTTTTTTTCTCTTCATTGATTTAGTCTATGAGGTCACCTTTCTAAAGCTCCGGTGATCAAGAGTGTGGTTTGGTCGCCTCCGGCTCCTGGTTGAATCAAAGTGAATACAGATGGTGCTGCATGGGCGCTCTAGGGGTTGGTTGTTGTGGTATCTTTCGGAACTATAGATCCTTTGTAAAGGGTTGTTTTGCTATTTTTCTTGGTCAGGTTTTCGCGTTTGAGGCGAGCTTTTGGCGGCCTCGTTGGCTATTAATTTTGCTTTGAAGTATAGGTGGCATCAGATCTGGCTTGAAAGTGACTCTTCTAATGTGGTTTAGCCTCTTTCTTATAGTTCTGAGATGGTTCCTTCAAGGATTCGTTAGGCGAGCCAGCGCTGCATCTTTTAGATCTCACTGATAGATTTTCAGGTTTCCTATATTTTTCGAGAGGGGAATCAAGTTGTAGATGCGCTTTCTAAGCATGCTTTGGAGCTTCAGGCTGATTCTTGGTGGTTCTTCCCCCCGCCGTTCTATTCTTATTTAGTTGGCATTTACTGTATGACCTGTGAGTCTTTTCGTTTTTCTTAATGCTTATTTTTCTTTTTGGTGTGGCCTACGTGCTTCATGGTTCTTTGTGCTTTGTTGCTTTTCATCACTCTTTACTTTTCTTTTGTCTTATATATATATATATATATATATATATATATATATATATGGATGTCTATGGGTATTTCAACATATTATCACTAGAGATTCTTTTTTCCCTATGTCATCCAAATTTTATTAAAAAAAATAGTTTAGTTTTTTTCTTTAAATATTAAAATCAGTGGTTTTCATTAGTTAAAATTTATAATTTTAAATAATCAATGTCTAAGTTTTAATTGATAAATAATTTATATTTTGTATATAAAAAAATATATTTTAATCAGAAGATACTGTGACTATCATTTTCTATTTTTTAATTTATTTTAATTTTCTTGAAAGAAAAACTGATATTAATTTTGTTAAAATATTCAAAATATTAAATATTGTATTAATTATCAATAAGAGATATATTTATATTAATTATTTAAAACTTTTAAATAAAGTTACTGATTTGGGGGTGAATATATATATAGTTTGACATCTCTAAATTAATACCCCAATAATTAATAACCTCTGACATTTAATAAAATTTCATGAAACTGACCGCGTTATATATATATATAATTTAATATTTCTGCAATTTAATAATTAATACAATATATCAAAAAAAAAATTAATTAGCAGAATCACGTTCCTTAAATAACTATCTATCTAGAGTAGCATGTTTCCTTTCGGTTATCCTGGTCTCGAACTGTATATATCTGAGTACATTATGTAGCTGATGGTTCCTTGTGTTCGGACTTTTGAATGTTGAAATTGCTCCATTGCCCATTTGGCAAGGGCTGACTATGTGGTGGAGAGATTCTCTGCTTTGTGTAACAAATTTCAAGTCTTTAAGTATCATTGAGTGAAGAAGAAGGTTTCATTTTGGGAAGAAAAACCGGGTATAATTGGGGAAAAAGAAGTTTAGAACAAATATTCACTATTCCAGGTTTTATAGATTTAACTTGATGTTGGTGTGGTCTTCTCATATTCCTTACATTTAATTTTTAATTGGAGATATGTACCATCCTTGCATTTAATTTTTTATTGGAGATATATATCAAGCTCATTGGTAACTTACAAACAATAAATATATAAGACTAAATTAAAATGATGAAGACTTTCTAACTACTAAGAAGTAGTTGCATTAGTAAATTTAAATGAAATATATATATATATATATATATATATATATATATTAAAATAGAGATTCTATAAATTAATAACCTCCACTAATTAATAAATTACCGTACAACGGATCATATTAATTTAGAGAGGTCAGACTATATATATATATATATATATATATATAAGATCCCTTATTTTAATTTCGGTAAGGATAACTATGAAATAACATCGATTTTAATGAATTTTGATCTGAATTTTTTTTGTAGATCATAAGATCATTATATATGAATAAAATTTGAAATTTTTTCAAACACTAGAGCTATTTATCCCGATTTTTTTAAATATGAAGACATCGAAAAAATAGGCAAAATATATGAAAATTAAAGAAAATTAGTACTAGAACTTGAAAAGTCCTCAAATTTTATTTATAGGTAGATTTCGATGAGCCTATCATCCACAAAAAAACTAAGATCAAAATTCATTCAAATCGATGTGATTTCATAGTGATCTTTACCGAAATTAAAATAAAGGATTAATTATAAGAGACTCACTATATATAGTCATTTTCACCTTAGTGCACACTAATATAAAATATATCAGTGCATTACATGTGTGCCATATATTATGGATAAACATTGACAAGTGCAAACAGACTGAGTCAAAACAATTGAATGTAATGGTCCACGTATAATGCATTGATATATATTTATCATTACGTATCAAAGAGAAAATTTTCATATATATATATATATAAGTAATGCTAGGCTTCTCAAAATTTTTCCCAAATTCCTTTCCAAATGATGTTGGCACGTGAAATGTCAACATCATATCACCCACCACATAATCTCATGATTTATAAGATGTTGACAAGTCTCGTGTCAACACCATTTGAGAAGGAATTTAAGAAAATTTTTGAAAGCCTAACATTACTCTATATATATTATAGGGGTGCAAATATGACCACTAAGGTTATTTATGATTTTCGGCTAAATTTCGAACCCAAGAAGACCAATACAAATTATGTGATAGAGTGACGATATTTACACCCCTAAAAAACGGTATGTTCACCCTTTTTTATATTAACACCCCCTTAAAAAAATTTAAAAGATAGAATTTTGTAAGCACACCCCACATATTACCAAATATGCCCTTTTTAATATTTAAAAGATAAATTATAAAATATTTTAAATCAAATAATATATATATATATATATATATATATATATATAATTAAATTCATAGCATCGAGTTCGAGACCACTAAACTCATAGAAACAAATGAGATTTTACACTACTATTATTACACAAACAAATTGCTAAAATTAATATTAGATATCACTTTTTTTTTGGTGGCTGCCTCCTTTTTTTTCCGATATAGAATGGAGGAGGCACTGTCCAGTGATGAAGACAGCTTTTGGATTGAAGAATTTTCAGATTGTGTGAGGGAGTTAGTCCAAGCGGACTGCCCAGGATGATTTTGGTTTTGTTTTTCCTGTTTACTGTTCTATTGTCTAAAAATATTAGGCTTTGAAGAACACCATTTTATTGCGAAAACGTAAACAGTGAAATATTAGCAATCACCCCTGAGATTGGAATGAGTTATAGAGAAATTCATTCAGCTGCAAATCAATATTTTCTTTGTGTTCAGTACTGGAATTGAATTTTTTTCATTACTATTTTTCCTCTTTTAATTTGGTTGAGTTAGTTAATTATTCTAAATAGTAAAATAGTTATAAATAATATTATCTGTTTTAACTAAAATATTAATAATTTAATTTAAAGATTATTTTAAAATTTTAAAAATATATAAATTTAGGACGTACATTCCATTTTAGATGGGTACAAATATCGGCAGTACATGTGATATTGTAATCGATAGAATTCAACCCAACCCAAACATAACTCTCAATCTGAGGTGCTTCTCTGTATCTCTCTCATTTCGAACAAAACAAAAAAAATGGCCTGCATAATATCTTCTTCTTCGCTTGTTTCCTCTGAGTTACTCCCAACTCGCTTAACTCGATCAACTGGCTCAGATAAATTCATTTCTCTCTCATGGGTCTCTTCGTTTCCCAGTATGAACCTCTCCATCAATTCATTCACTCACCATCCTGCTCCCACTCTCAACAAGGTATCAACTTTCCCCTCTGGTTCCCTGGAAAATTACGAGGAATTGAAAAGAGAGAAATTTTGTATGGTTTGAGTTGTTTTTGTTTCATAGAAATGGACAACTCAAATATATTGTTAGTAGTTTATGTTTTTGTTTTTGTTTTTGTTTTTGGGCTGTTAGATAATGATAAGTGTAAATTTCAAGTTTTACTAGTTTTCCTTGGAAACTAAACATGGATTATAGGGATAGAGAAGATACAGAAAATTTTGGATGATTTGTGCTGTTTTTGTTTCATAGAAATGGATAACTCAAACTTAATTGTTACAAGCTTTTTTAGTTGAAATTGTGAAGTTCTTGGTTTCTTATGTTTTTATACATTTTCCTGAAAACCAAAATAGGGTTCTGGTTAGGAAAAAAAGCGATGAGAGAGAGTGCGTGTTTTGTGGGTAGTTGAACGCACTTGGAGCGTGTCCGAAGATTTGTGGTTTGAAGAGAGTACTGTTCACGCCCCACCATTGCTTCGAGTTTTCTGTGTTTTTTCTGTTCTTTTCTTTGTCATGGAGTCTCAAAAGGAGGAGTTTGTCTTCTCAGCTCAGCAAAATCTGAGTAGCAAGGAGGTCAAGATGATTGTTGACAGAAAAGGAGCTAGATCAGAAAATGAGGTTATTGGTAGAAATGATTTTGCTGCTGAAAACATGAGGAGGGAAGCCATGGGTAGCTTCAAATCTAAGCTTCTAGGTATGTCCAACCCCAGATCTTGGACTGGATTCTCTGCTAGTAAAGTCGAATTGAACATTGACAAAGAAGACATCATGATTTCGGATGGTCCGACTGGCCTGTCATGAAGCTTTCTCCAAAATTGAAAGAGCAACTTCACAAGCCGTGGTCCAATGCTTTAATCTTGAAGAATATGGGTAGATCCCATACTTTGAATTTCATGCTTACTAAATTGAATCAGAAATGGACTCTTCTTGGGCAGTGGCAACTAACCGGTCTTGGAGAGGGATACTTTGTTGCTCGGTTCCAAATGAAAGAGGACCTGGATTATGTGCTTACTGGAGGTCCCTGGTGATAGCAAATCAATATTTGGCTATTCAGCGATGGAAGCCTAATTTTGTTCCTGGAGAAGATTCTATTCAAAGCATGCTGATCTGGGACTAATCTGCTTTGGAACATAGGCATTATGTTGGGTACGATGTGTAAAGTGGATCCAATTACAGAGACTCAAGCTCGATGTAGGTATGCTAGAATTTGTATGGATCTCAAAACCTCTTCTGGGATCCCTTACTATTGAACTGCTAGGGTGGAGTATGAAAGCTTAGATTTGATTTGTTTCAAATGTGGAAGATATAGTCATAGTAAGGACAACTGCAGAGAAGGGGTGGTGGAGCAGAATGTTGAAGACCCACCTGAGAGTAGTCGTAAAACTCATGATGAGAAAGAGAAGACTCCTTTTGGTCCATGGATGCTTGTGTCATATGGAAAGCAGGGTAATCAGAATAATGGTAACAATGTTGGAAGATGTGCTATTGGTAGAAAAAATTATGGGAATGGTAAAACTGCTGGGTCTTCAGCTGATACCAATTTGGAAAGACTACTAAGGTTATGAACATTGATGTTGCTAAGAAAGTGAATGAGAGTAAAACTGGTGGATCTAGATTTGATATTCCGAGTGAGAAAGGGGATGTAATGATGAAGGAAAATGTAGGCCAGCTCAATATGAGTTTTGATGAGAATATACGAAATGGCAGTAAAACTAAAGACCTAGGTGTCCTTTCTGAAATCACTAATCTGAGTGAGGAACATGGGGAGCAAGCCATAAGGAAGAGTTGTAATTCGGTGATCAAAACTCAGAAGAACAAGAAGAGTGTTAACAAGAAAGCTGTTACACCTTTTGAAAAGGGAGGTCATTTGAAGAAGGGAGTTGTGCCTCAAAAGGATGATAGTTGCTCTTTGAAGACTACCGGAAACAAAGGGAAGAAGCAGATTTTGAATCCTACTCTCACTGAAAATGAAGATGGCATACTAGATAGCACTAATATTGTACAACAATTTCATAAGGAAGTTAGTTAATTTAAGGCCAAGTACATTGGTGGAACTAGTATGGATCCTACTAATACTAAGTGTGAGGGGCTGAACTTTGTTAATAAGGACTCTTCTAGTGGATTGAGTGATAATTTTGATGTTGTTGCGTTAGATTTGGTAGAGGCTATGGCAGTGATATCTGAATAGAGGTTCCTTTGTTTTTTTTTTTTTCCATGATTTGTGTTTGGAATGTTTGAGGTGCAGCTCTCGATCAATTTCAGATTTGAAGAATTTATATCATTTTGATATTCTTGCTATTTTAGAACTTAGAATAAGTGGTACTAGAGCTGTTAAAGTTGTTAAGAG
This sequence comes from Dipteronia sinensis, assembly GCA_033220585.1. NCBI lineage: Eukaryota > Viridiplantae > Streptophyta > Magnoliopsida > Sapindales > Sapindaceae > Dipteronia > Dipteronia sinensis. The sequence continues at coordinate 59,543,711 of CM065636.1, read as the reverse complement.
GCTTGGCGTTTCTAACAATTTTGTGGTTGAAGCTGAAGGGTTTTCAGGAGGTCTTTAGCTCCTCTGGAACAACAATAATGTTAAACTTTAGGTCATTGCTAATTCTAGGCACACCATTATTGCTTTGGTTTTTGACCAAAATGAAGCTTGGGTTCTGACAGTGGTATATGCTAGTCCTTGTGTCACCAGTAGGACTCTTTGGGATTACCTTGACTCTATTCATGGCTGCTTTAAATTCCCTTGGCTTGTGACTGAGGACTTTAAAGAAATTGCTAATAGTTCTGAAAAAGAGGCGGTAGATGTAACTTTTCTAATAGTGGCTTTGCTAACTGGATTGACAAGAATCAATTGGTTGATCTGGGATTCATAGGCTCTAAGTTTACTTGGATGACTAAGAGAGGGATTGGTGAGGAAATTTGGGTGAGGCTTGATAGAGCTTTGTGTTCTATGGATTGGAGGATTAGGTTCAGTGAAGGTTTTGTTAAGCACCTCCCTAGGGTGTTATCTTACCACTATCCTATTCTTTTTCAATTACACAGTTCTCAAATTCTTGATAGAAATTTTAAACCCTTTAGATTTGAAGCCATGTGGATGAAACATGATGGATTTGAGGAGGTGATTTGTGGTAGCTAGAATTACCAAAGAGCTACTGTTATTCAGAAAATACGCAAACTTTTTGGTGCTCTTAATACTTGGAACAAGGAGGTTTTTGGGAGCATATTTCGTTCCAAAAATCGGCTTCTTGCTCGGATACAAGGGATCTAGAAGTTCCTTAGTATTAGGCATAATCCTTCCCTTATTGGTCTTGAGGGAAAACTCATAAAGGAATATAATAATATTCTTGAACAAGAGGAATTGTTTTGGCTTCAAAAATCTAGAAATTGTTGGCTTAAAGATGGAGACAAGAATACCAAGTTTTTTCATCTCTCTCTGTAATTAGAAGAAAGAGAAACAAGCTTGAGGGTATTAAAGAGAGATGACGGGAGTTGGGTAGTGAATATTGATGATATGAAGGAGGCTGTTTCTTTTTTCCAGAATTTATTTGGTAACACCTTGAGTTCGAGTGATTACACCATGCTATCGAAGAGTTTCCCTAGATTGACTGATAATTTCAATGTGAACCTTTGCACTGTTGTTAGTGAGGTTGAAGTTAAACAAAGTCTTTTTTGCTATTGGTGGTTTAAAAGCTCCTGGACCTGATGGTTTCCCTTCCATATTCTTCCGAACTTATTGGAGTATGTGTAAGGATGATATTACTCCAAGAAAGGTTGTGTGCCTAGTTAGATCAACCAAACCCTTATTCTTTAATTCCAAAGATCCATAGCCCTACTTCTATGATTCACTTAATGCCTATCAGTCTCTGCAACACTTCCTATAAAATTATTAGCAAGATTATTGTTCAAAGGTTGAGAGATTTGCTTCCTGATCTTATCAGCCCTAACCAAGTCGCCTTTATGCTAGGTAGACAAATTCAAGATAACATTGTGGTGGCCCAAGAAGCCCTTCATAAATTCAAGAATGCTAAAGGAAAAACAGGTTATTTAGCTTGGAAGATTGACCTAGCTAAAGCCTATGATAAGCTCTAATGGGGTTTTATTAAACAGGTTTTGGGGGAGGTTGGTTTTGAAGGAAGATTTATTGATTTAATTATGAGCTGCATAGCTAGTGTGAAGTACAAGATTATCTTAAATGGTGAACTTTCTGATGAGTTTTCTACTAGAAGTGGTATCAGACAAGGTGATGCTCTATCTCCTTATATTTTTGTGCTTTGCATGGAGAAATATCTCACATTATACATCAAAAGCTTCTGGATGGGGTCTGGAAACCTGTCAAGGTTTTGAGAGGAGGTCCTGGAATATCTCATCTCTTTTTTGCGGATGACCTCATCCTTTTTGGTCAAGCCTCCTTGCATCAAGCTACTACTATGAGGAATTGTCTAGATCTCTTTTGTGATCTCTCTGGTGAACAGGTTAGCTGTCCTAAATCCAGAGTTTATTGCTCTAGTAACATCAATACTTCGAATGCCAAGTCTTATGTTGAAACCTGTGGCTCTCTTTTGACTAACAACTTGGGAAACTGTCTTGGTGTTCCTTTTATCCATGGTTGAGTCACTAGGGAAACTTACAAAGAGATCCTTGAAAAATCTCAAAAAAGACATGCTTCTTGGAAAAGGGCTTCCTTGTCTTTAGCTGGTAGGATTACACTCATTAAATCCGTGGCCTCTTCTCTACTTGTCTATGCTATGCAATCCATTAAACTCCCTAAGGAGATGTGCTCTAAACTTGATAAGCTTAATAGAGATTTTTTATGGGGTTCATACGACTAATAAAAGGAAGATACATCTTGTTAATTGGGGTACTGTTTGCTTATCTAAAGCTAAAGGAGGTTTGGGTATCAAACAAATGAAAAAGATGAACCAGGCTTTGCTTACTAAAGTTGGTTGGCGGTTGTTGCAAAATGAGATTGGGCTTATGGGGTAGTATGGTGAAAGCTAAATATCTCAAAGATGGTAATATTGCTAAGGTTGGAAATTCTTTTGTTAATAACTGCTCGAGCACTTGGAGGGGTTTTTCTTTTGGTGCAGAGCTTATTTTGAAGGGGTTCAAATGGAGAGTTGGAGATGGTAGACAAATTCTGTTTTGGTCTGATTATTGGGTTCCTGAATTCGATTCTCTCATGAGCCATGCTACCTTCCCTTTATAAGCAGATCAATTGCTTGAGAAAGTTAATGACTATATCTATGATGAGGAGTGGAACATTCATAAGCAGAAATTTGTTCTACCTTGGCACATTGTTCTTAGAATTATTAGTATTTATACTAGTAGGAGGAAGAGTGGGTCTGATAAAGCTATTTAGGGACTATCCAAAAGTGGAGATTTTTCAATTAAAAGTGCCTATGATTTTCATTACATGTTCTGTGGGATTAGTCCTTGGCAGTGGAATTTCATATGGAAGCTTAGACTCCCTCCTAGAGTTCTAAGCTTTCTTTGGATCGTTCTTCATACAAACTCCTTAGAAATGTTCACAGAGCTTCTAGAGGTATGTCTACGAATATTAATTCTTCCAGATGTAACTAGGGTTGTGAAGATTCGAATCATGTCTTCAAAAACTGTACAAAATCAATCTTTATATGGGATAAAATTTGCGAAGGGGTGACTAAGTCCTCTATTTTTAATTGTGTTTGGAAGGAATGGTTATACCTAAATCTGAAAGACAACAAGAATATTTTGAGAGATGCCTAGATATCTCCTCTTTGCAGTTACTTTTTGGTTCATCCGGAAATGGAGGTGTAAAAGTATATTTGATCCTGAGTTCAAGCATCCCTCTTGCCCTGGTTTGATTATTAAGAGGTATTTGGACTCTTGGATGAATGCTAATTATGAAAGTACTTCTGATTTTGTTTTGAATACTTGTTTGATTGCATGGACTCCCCTTTTGATGGACTGGGTTAAATTAAATGTTGATGGCAGTATGATTCCTGAGTCAGGATTCATTGCTGCAGGTGGTGTTACAAGAGATCACAAGAAAAATTGGCCAGGAGGCTTTACTCTTAAGAAAGGCATTGGTAGTGTGTTGGAAGGATGAGTTGTGCGGTCTTTTTGAAGGGTTACAAATTGTCTGGAAGGCTGGTTCCAGCAGAGTTAATGTGGAAACTGATTCCCAGACCACGGTGAAGCTATTGAACAAAACCACACCCCTAAATCACCCCTTCTTTAGTCTCATTCAAAGCTGCAAATCCTTCATTGAAGAAGACTTGTGTTGCTCTATTCAACATAAATACAGAGAAAGCAACAGGTTTGCTGACTGCTTTGCTAGCTTGGGTCACTCTCTTGAATTGGGTGTTACTTATTTTGAAGATCCTCCTCCCCAAGTGATTGGTATTTTGGAAGATGACAACAAAGGTTTGGCTATTGCCAGACCTATTCCTAGCCATCTGTAGTTCGTTTTCTTTTGTGGACTTTTGCCCTCCCTCTCACAAAAAAAAAATAGGGTTTTGGTTTTTTTATGCATTTATTTTCTGCCTTTTTTTTGGAATGTTTTACCTATTCAATGAATTGGGGTTTGTCATTTAAAATTTTAAATACTTTTTTGTTATCATTGGCTGTTTCTTCTTTATTACTAAAGAACAAGCATAATTATCTTTAATTTTGTCATTAATCTATTTGATTTAACTAAAGAACAGTTTGTAGTCATAAAAGCACCAAAGAATATCTATGGGGGATATTTTTTTTGTAATGAAAAACTTTATTCATCTGGACCTATTTGACTATGTGATTTCTTCCAAATGAGAATATGGCATTTTCTGTTGGCGAATAAGGTTTGGGTCATGATGAGATACAAGCTGTAATTTATGTTTCACTTTAAAGACAATCGGCCTGTTAGGACTTTCTTAATATTAGTCTTTTATATCATTCTCTATTACTGGTTAATGAAGTAATCATCTCATTATCAATGGGTTCAACAGGGTAATATGTTAGCTTTTTTAAATGGTTGACATGATACATTAGTTAATTGGTTTATTATGGGTCAAATGTTTAGATGGGTTTAGTTGAATTTAACATGTTTCATCATCATTATGTGGAACTACCAGAATACTCAAACATTAAGAGTTTACCCTAACTTGTTATCTTTGTGTTAGATTTGAGTCATTTTGAAGATCTTGTCATATATTGTCACCCCTACTTGTTTGGTGGGCTCAGTAGGAGTTTGTTGATGTGGGAGAAATCAATGAGGTTTTTGGTGAATAGATGATCTTTGTTGAACCTTGTTTAAGAACTAAGAGGATATTAATTTTGATTCCAGAATACCCCAAATCGTTTTATTTCAGAATAATATATTAGGTGCTAGCATATAACTCAGCTTTTCGAGCTTTTCTAGAATGCTTTCCATTTGTAAATTATTGGGAGTGGGTATTAAGGACTACGTCCACCATGCTTCAGAGCAAACTAGGAAATTCTCTTTACATGTTTGAGGCTGGGTGTCTAGGATCATTCCTTTTACACTGGAGTAGGGGGTCATATGGTGCTTTTCGTTGACAAAATGGAGAAGAGGTCCAATGTGGTTACCCAAAAAGAACCTTTTGGTGTTTTTTTTTTTCTTTCAGAATGATGGGACAAATTTCCAAAATTTGCATATGATGCCTTAGATTGCATGTCTAAGTTACAAAGATATAAAGCTATGAGGCAGTAAGCTGCAAGCAACATGCCTTGGACTGATGGGAGAGTAAAGAAGCTTGTGAGGGAGGTAGCAACCGGCAATGGTAGTGCAATTGACATGTTTGAGTGTTTGACAGCTCTACCTTATTTTTATTGTGCCGGAATAGGAATTATCTAAACATTCTGGCATGGTAGGAGGGGCGTTTGTTTGGCAGTTTAGATCACTTTCTAAGTGTGATGACTCAAGTAATGTTTTTTTCACTCTCAGCAGTCTGCTTGTCAATTGCTCCAAGTGAAAAATTTGTCGGGGCACCTATTTTTGGTAGTTTCTCTTTTCATCACCTGGACTTTAAACACAAGCTTCTGGTTGTTTGAGGTGTGCTCGGGATAGTTTATCCAGCTCATTTTTGATGTTTTAATTAACAGGGTCTTATTTCTGTTAAAAATTGTTCATAGTTCATGCATAGGTACTCTTTTCCATTTTCCATGTGCTGTAAAACCACCTGTTCTGGCCTAGTAGTAGTCTAGGATCACTATGTGGTTTTTATTTATTTTTTAATATCTTTCTGTTTCTTTGTGGTATTTTTAGGGTTGTTTTATTCAAGCAGCGTGGACCCGGAGATCTCGGGGTGAACTTGCAAAGAGACCTAACCGGAAATCCTGGAAGCAAAGGACAGATATGTATATGAAGCCATTTTTACTTAATGTTTTCTTCTCTAAGAGATTTATTCATGCAAAAGTGATGCACCGGGCGACGAGCAAAGTGATATCAGTTGCTACCACTAACTCCAAGGATCTCAGGAACTCTTTGCCCTCTCTGACTGATGACAATGCATGTAGAATTATAGGGAAGCTAATTGCGGAGAGATCAAAGGATGCCGATGTATATGCATTATCTTTTGAACCCAGAAAGGATGAGCGGATTGAAGGTAAGCTTGGGATTGTTCTTGATACAATTAAGGAGAATGGCATTATATTTGCTTAAGACTGATTCATGATCATTGTTTTAGCTCCAGAAGTGAAAATTAAATTGAAATTTAGCCTTGATGCATGTTTTACATATGCTTGTAGAATATGCTGTGCTCTTATCTCTGCATCGTTGACCCATCTAACTCTATTGTCTTTTTCATTTCCTATCTAGCGTTTTCGCTCTTACATATGCTTGTAGATTATGTGGTGCTCTTGTAAAATTGTATTACAATGCTTTAGCATGGCAATTTGATTGAAACTACTGAGTGGTCATCATCTTGACATGCTTTATTGATGATGGTTGATAGATGGTAGTTAACATCCTAAACAAATTGAAATGAAAAATTGAAGAAGGGTTGCCATTTGATTCAATTGGTGTGCCAATTCCCAAACTACTTCCACATAATGTTTTTATTGTACAAACAAAGCTGCTAGTTTCTTGTTAGCTTGCCACTTTATAAGATTACAAAACAGAAAACTAAACTACAAGTCGTTGAAGGTTGATAGAATTTGGAATGTTGAAGGTGGCTGCTTGGCTGCTCTAACTCAAGTTTAGATTGAGAGTTGTGCCAAGGAAGGCCACACCAAGTCCAACTGTGAAACCATTGAAGGCTAAATCCTTTGCTCTCCACTTGAAGCATACACACAACTTCCTTTTGCTTTGTCAATATCAGCTCCTCAAATTAATTAAAAATTAAAAACAAAGAAAAAAATAATTCGGGCAGGAAATCTGCAGAGCTGCAAAAACCAAGATTTTTTTTTGTCTAGTTTGAATACGAATGAAGTGAAATTGATGGTGGTGAATACTGGTGATGGTGTTGGGATCTGGTAAGGTTGAACATCTCACAAACACTATGTTTGGATTGATGAAATAGAAATGATAAGTTAAAGAGGAAAAGAAAGAAGATGAGAGGAAATGATAGTGTTTTTAGTGATGGTTGTTTGGATGGTTATGAATGGAAGGGAAATGAAACAAAACATAAGTAGTATTAATAGAGTTAGTTTTAGAATATTGAAAATTTTCATTAACTTATAATTCATTCCCTCCCTTTCTGTCCATTTTTTGAGAGAACAAATTCGGTGAAACAAGAAGAAATATTCCCCCTATTTCCCTCACTTTCCTTTCGTTTCTTTCTCATTTAATAATACAAACAAAGATATAAAATCCTTTCATTTCCTTTCTCTCCTTGTCCATCAAACCACATATAGTGTAAATGAAGAGCTTATTATTATTATTTGGATTTTGATTGAATATGCAGATCTCCCAATTTTTATCTCATAGGCACATATTGTAGGTATACTTAGCATAATAATACACATCACCGCACAACAACAATGAAGTCTACTGTGTTTTTGACATGTGGTAAAAGTGTGGTGATATATATTATTATGCTATAAGTATGCTTATAATGTATGAGAGAAAAATTGGCATATCTCCTCCCATGGAAGAAGAGAAAACATATATCCATTTTCCCGAAAAAAATTTCTTACTTTGGTTATTTGCATAAGCAAATTTTAAAACTTTTGGGCATCTTTATAATTTATATTTCGATAAATTTATACGAGAATTTTTTTTTAACCAAATGAAATTCACCAAATTCAATTATACCCGGTTTGTGGTAAAAGTTTATTTTTAATCATCCTTGCTTGTAAAAAAAAAAAAAATACTATGTTGCCCGTAATGAATTACATGTCATACATGTTACATGATAAACTGAAAATATATTACATGATAAGCTATCATGTAGTGTTAATCAGAAACCCAGAAATTGAAGAAATATATTACATGATGAACCATGAAATATTATCATGAAACATTAATTAGAAATCTAAAATGTTGGAAAACTTCAAAATTGATATTGAAAACCACTACATAATCTAAAATAGTATCAAAACCCATGAAATATACACTAATACAATTGTTAGCTATTTAAAGCCTTAAAAACTTACCGTATGGATTAAGGAGTGAAGAACTAAGAGAGAAGAAAGAAAGTGAAGAAAAAAAAACCGTAGGGGTCTTTTTGTCACTTTCAAGTTAGTTTTGAATAGTTTTGAAAGTTTTGAAAGTTTTGGTTGAACATGGTTTTATTTTGAAAACAAGATTAAAAGTGAATTTTGATTTAAAACTAGGATAGATTTGTCTATTGTCAATTTTTATAATTATATAAATATTTGAGGTTATTCATAATTTCTTCGGTCTTAATTAGTTATTGTTTTGTAAAAAGACCCTTTTACCCTTAAATTATTAAGTCAAACCATTAATAGTTAAATTGTTAGTTAATAGAAATCAAGGGAGGAGTAGGGATGGGCGTGGGGCCCCCACCCCCACCCCCATTCCTCAACCTTTCCCCCACAACCTCCCCCAAAACCCATTTTGGGGGACTGGAGGTGGGGGCGTTTTGTGGGGTGGTTCCCCCACCCCCACCCCAAAACCCCATTTTTCTCATTTATTTTCAATTTTCAATTCGAAATTCGGAACCCGGTTATTCCAATCTCTAGTTTGATATTTTTAAAATATTCAATCTAAAAAGTAATCAAAATATTCGTTCTAAAACATATAATTGGTTTAATGAAAATCAAAATAAATATAAATACTTCTAATAGTGTATTACACAACAAATCAAATTTAAAGTTTAAATCTTTGATCAGTGCTTATTTACTAAGTACTAATTAGTAATTACTAACTCATGTTAAAATTAAAATATATTAGTTTTTTTTAATTGTTAAAACTTTAGATATAAAGTAAAATTAAAATTAAAATAATATATTTATATATATCGGGGGTAATTGGGGAATGGGTTAGGGGAGGATCGCCCAACCACCTCCCCCATTTATGAAATGAGGGCCAAGTTTTCCCCTACCCCCACCCTTAAAATCCTTTTGGGGACAAAATTTGCCCCCAAACCCCCATGGGGGCCCGTGGGAGATGATGCCCCATAGGGAAACGCCTATCCACAGGGAAGAGGTTTGTGCAATTTTAATGAAGTTATTGTGCAATATTGACTAAACTAATGAGATTTTGTACAATTTTCCCTTAATTAAATAATTTGTGTTCGGATTGACACAAACTTGACTATAAAACAAATTTAGTGTTTTTTTTCTTCGAAATATTACAATAATCCGGGATTTGGGGGAGGGGTACAGACTTGAACCCACAACCTCATGATATAGGTGTAACTTGTGAGGGGCAAACCTCATGGTCAATCAAAATGAATAGAAGGTGGTGGTGGAGAGGCAATCCATGGAGGAAAGACCTCCATGGATGCCTTTTGAAGCTACTCTCTCTCTTGATCCGGTGAAGAAGATTTTAGGATCTAGGGTTTGGTGGATTGATTGGATATATTCGGTATGGATACCTTGGGTTTTATAGCAAAGCGATGTATTTATAGGTTTGAGAGGCTAAAGCACGAAATAGGCATGAAAGGACAACTTTGTCCTTCTTAAAATGGTTGAAAACCCGTCTTGAGTTGAGCTAGTATTCGTAGTGCACGGGTAGTGAAATTCCCTTAACCACTTATAGTGGAAAATATACCTAGAGAAGGGGGGGAAGTGAATATGTGTATGCCCAAATTCTCTCAATTCTTTTTCACACAACTAATTTATGCACACTTAGAGAATTTAACAAGTGAATTGCTTTAACAAGTTGATATGAATTCAATCAAGCAAGTTTTAAAACAATACAAGTTAATGTAAGTAAAGAAACTAAAAATGCTATAGATTGCATAGAACTCCTTGTCATAAGTAGAGTATTTCTTACGAGATTCATTCAGCTTCTCACTAAAGAATGCTATCGGATTCCCTTCTTGACTTAGAACAGCATCAATACCTTCATTTGAAGCTTCACACTCAACCTCAAACACCTTTGCAAAATCTAGAAGTGATAGGATTGGAGCTTCGGTCACCTTTCTCTTGATCAGCTCAAAGCTTCTTCTAGCCTCTTCCGTCGACTTGAAAACTCAGTGATAGGAGCCACAATAGAATTGAACCCCTTGATAAAACATCGATAAAAAGATGCAAGTCTATGAAAACTACGGATGTCATGGAGTGTCTTTGGCTCAGACCAACTCATAATAGCTTCCACTTTGTTAGGATCCATCTCAATTCCATCTTTAGATACTACATACCCTAAGAAAATTAGGATCTCCGTAAAGAACTTGCATTTCTTCAAATTTGTATAGAGCTTTTGCTCTCTCAAAATGTCAAAGAGTTGTCATAAATTGTTCAAATGATCTCCCTCATCTCTGCTGTACACAAGAATATCATCAAAATAAACAACAATAAAGTGCCCAATGCAAGGTTTAAGGATACAGTTTATGAAAGTGCTAAGAGCGTTAGATAACCCAAATGGCATCACCATCATCTCATAGAGGCCATCTCTAGTCTTAAAAGGCTGTCTTCCACTCATCTCCTTGTCTCATTCTAATCTAATGGTAACCACTCCATAAATCAATCTTTGAAAAAATTGCTGCCCCATGAAATTGGTCAATCAAATCATCAAGCCTTGGAATCGGAAAGCGATAATCAATTGTTATCTTGTTCACAGCCCTGCTATCAATACACATGTGCCACAAACCATCTTTCTTAGGCACCAAAAGAGCTGGTACTGCACATGGACTCATACTTTCCCTCACCATTCCCTTGGCTAACAATTCATCCACTTGATGTTGCAACTCTTCATGCTCTTTAGGACCCATTAGATAAGCTGCTTTGTATGGAAGTGTTGCACCTGGAACAAAATCATTGCAATGCTGAATGTCTCTCAATGGTGGTAAATCAGGTGGTAACTCATCCAGAACCACATCAAAATATTCTTCACGAATAGTCTTCATAATCAGCAGAGGATCATTGTTCCCCTCAGTTCTTCCACCACAACCAGCACATACACTTCACCCCCTTGCATCAACTCTCTCCTACAATCAATTAGAGTAAGCAAGCTATTTCCCTCTTCTTTAGAATGTTTGGGAACCTCTTCTGGTCTACTAGGACCCAACACAATCTTACAACCATTTTTAACAAAAGTGTACATGTGTTTAAAACCATCATACAACACACGCCTATCATAATGCCAAGGCCTCCCTAGCAGTAAATGACATGCATCCATAGGGGCTACATCAGACCGAACTTCATCTCTGTAATTTCTACCAATTGAAAAAGAAACAAGGCAATGTTTATTCACCTTAATCTCGTTGTCCTTTTTAAAGCCATGAAAGCTTGTAGGGATGTGGGTGCTGCACTGTTTTGAGGTCTAACTTATCAACCACATAAGAAGACACTACATTCTCAAAACTGCCACTATCAATAATCACAACACACACCTTGCCATGAGAAGTGCACTTGGTGTGGAACACATTCTTTCTCACCCAATCCTCATCTTCCCCTTCTCTAACCACACTCAAACTCCTTTGAACGACCAGAGAAGCACCATTATCTCCATAAGTCACGTCTTTCGCAACATCTTCATTCTCATACTCATCTTCTTTCAAATCTATTGCTAAGTCATTTTCATCACTGTCTTCTTCAACCAATGAAATGATCTTGTGATTTGGACACTCGGAAGCAATATGTCCAAACCTTTGGCACTTGAAACACCTGTGAGAATTGGTATTAGAAAAACTAGGCTTTTGTTGTTGGTTAGACGCCACACATTCTCCTTTTGATGTCGAAGCTTTGGTATTGGTTTTGTTTGTTGTAGTAGGCTTAGAATTTGAAGTGCTGCCTTTATTAGCTAAGCCTTCCCTTGAACCATACTTAGAACCTCTGCTACGCATCTCCTTTTGTTGCTTCTCCACCTTAAGGGCGAGCTTACACACATCATTAAGACTCCAATATGGTTGTAGCTGCACCACATTAGAAATCTCATAATTTAAACCACCAAGATAACGCGCAATGGACTGTTCTTCTGGCTCCGATACGTCCCTCTTCAATATGAGATTATCAAACTCAACAGTATACTCCGCAACTAAAAGGTCTTTTTGTCAAAAGTTGTGGATCTTCAAGAAGATTTCCTGCTGATAATTATATGGAAGGTATTTCCTCTTCAACTCTTTCTTCATTTTTTCCCATGTAACGATCCTACTTCTCCCTTCTCTTTCTCGCTGTCTCTCAAGATTCTCCCACCAAAACGATGCATGCTTCCTAAGCTTGATGGCAATAAGCTTTACCTTCTTGCTATCTAGCATATCTTGATAATCGAAGATACGATCTACAGTATTCAGCCACTCTACGAACTCGTCCGGTTGCATCTTCCCTTCAAACTCCGGAATCTATACTTTGGCATTGAAACCTCGCTGAGTATCACGTTCTCTATACCTATAAAATCTCAAATCAAGCGGATGGGGAGGAGTACTGTCATCAGAATCATGGCCGCGTGTTTGATGGAAAGGATTAACATCATTACCATCATTTTCAGATCCTTCATTCTCATCATGACCGCGATTCTCATAGAGATGCAAACGTTGCTGGAGATGATGGATTTGTTGTCTCAAATCATCCATAATAGTGTTCCGTCAATTCACTTGAGGAGCTGATTGTTCTTCCCTAGTTGATGCAAGATAACGACGACTCGCCATTGATAACGAGCTTTAATACCAAATCTGATGCCGAACAACCCTAAACAATATCCAACGACGTCAAACACACTCACGGATAGCCTACACACAAGAAAAAACACAAAACCAGTCAGTCTCACACAAGAACAAATGAAGCTAGATTAACTAATTTTCCAAGGGATACAAATATCACCACCCTTAGTAAACTAGTTGAAACGACTCACCACTAAGACTAATCTAAAGAGATATAGAAACACCACCCTTTCAACCAGCCAAGGATATAGAACCAATGATAAACTCACCACTCAATGGAAATCCACCAAAGAGATAAATAGTTGGAAGATAAAAATCTCAAAGAGATTGTATTCTGAAATTCAATATTGATTAACTCATTTTACAAGGATATAGGCTCATTATAAAGCCTAATCTTGGAACAATGCTCCATGCATAGAAAAGGGACGAAAATAAAAGATGACAACATAATTCAAAACATTGGAAACTTGAGAAATTAAAGACGTTAAAGCTAAATCCTTCAAATCCCGTAATTGTTGCCTGCTGAACCTTGAAAGTAAAAACAGTGATAACTCCTTCTAGGAAATCCCAAATGATGCAATTCAAAAGTAGAAGTTGTATTTAACAGGCTGATCTTTCCAATGACATAAGGCACGTCGTCTAATTCTTCTTGAAATAAAAGTTATGAAGTCTCGAAATTGCCCCTCGAACATGACCTGATGTTTAACAAATTAAAGAGAGAATATGAATTCCCTTTGTGTCTTGAACCGTGGTCATGCAATTTGACACTCTTGTGTCACACTTCGGCTCTTTGAACTTTAATTTGCTGCTCCCCTTAGAGTAGAAAAGGTTCCTTCTCTTTTTATGAACACTCTTGGCTTGCTTGTCCCTCCAAACTCGCAAGTTGTCTTTGGTTCTTCCTAAGAGATTAAGGAACCTCGTTTTATTGCACAAGCTACAAAATTGCTTCCTAGAGAAGCTATACACAATCTATTGTTGGGGTTTAGGCCCTAAAGCTTGTAATTTGTAATTGTTAATGAAACATTAATAAAAGAAATAGTTTATTCATTATATGCATTTGTCTCATACATTTATATCATGTGTACTTAACATCCAAGATTGTCAGATGTAATCTCTAGCTGAGTATACGAGTGTCATTTACAAAGGAATTTAGTATGATATGTGCAATCTAAAGAGTCCGTAGATAACGAATAGAGCTGAGTACTTTATTTATGGTCAATCTACAGCTGCGGTCCATTCTGTAATGTATGGTGGTCTTATCCTAGACTATTCATATGTTGATATGAGAATGGAGGTACCTTATATGATTTGATCATATAGGGCCGGACCATGATCTATATGAATCTCTCACCAAAATCCGTTGCATGATGAGATTCATATATATCAACAAATGATGGCTATATATGGATGAACTTAATCCTGAGTGTCTTATCGATTCCTTCAGGTTAGATTGTGGTTTTTGATATACCATGGGTGAGATTGGAGTTGCATTCCTAGTCAATAACTTTTTTTGTTGGAATCACAGTTTGGCTTATGGCTGGGAAGGTATGTACACAATAGTGGAATCCACTGCTTCTTGTGAGAAGAAGATAGTAGTTCCCTTAAGGGTTGATTCATGGCTTGAACAATATGAACGCTCTCATTCTTCCGTAAAGGTAAAGGAAGTTAGGATTTGTTGTTCATTAGAGAATCGATGGTACTTAATGGAAAAGATATAATTAGAGGGGTATAACAGACTTTATGACCTAGCTCTAATTATGAACTACTTGTGGAGGATCATACCGTATGTAATAGCTATATCGATGGACAACTGTAATTTTGGTTTGTGTAATACATCTACAGTTACGAGAGTGCATCCTCGAATTTTTAGTGAAGTAAATCCGAGGTTAATAATCATAAAATATTAATTAAAGAATTTAATTAATATTTTCTAAGAATTATTGGAGCTCAAGACTGTGGGTCCATATGGTCCCTTTGATAGCCTGGAACGTTAATGGTAACAAAAGTCATGGTTAATTAATTGGATGGTCCAATTAATTATGTTACGAAAGTAACAAGAATTTTATTCAGGTAATTAATTAAATAATGTGATTATTTAATTAATGGATTAATAATTAATTAAATTAAATAATGTGATTATTTAATTATATTAATAATTATTACTTGAATTAAACATTTTATGGAGGTCAAAGGTTCTAACCATGACTGAGACAAATGATAAAATAATAAGATTATTTTATCTCCTAACTAGGTCAAGTGTTCAAGTCTTAGTGGACTAGGGTTATGGGGGATTTAGAATCATATACTAACTTAGTCATTAAAATACTTATTATCTTATTTTAAATAAGCTACTTTAAAATCATGTACGATATATAGAATAAAAAGGTTTTTATTTTTGTTCTTTCTTATTCTAGTGTGGCCGAATTCCATACATACAAAAGCAAGAGTTGTTTTGTGTTGTTTCTACAACCTCCATACAGCCTCCTGAAGTTAGTGACGTGCCCACAAGCAGTTGCCGGAACCTGGGAGATAGCTAGGAAGATTCGGTGGTGCAAATCGGAAAGCAAATTCAACATCAAGAAGTTAAAGAACAAAGGAATTAGCCTTGAGGTATGATTTCGAATCCTGCCTTTTATTTATTCTTATATATCGTACATGATTTTAAAGTAGCTTAAATATTTTTTTTAAAGTTTTAAAATCCCTTCCGCTGCGCGACCTTGGGGCTTACAATTGGTATCAAAGCCCTAGTATGATATATTCGAATAAATCATTTTTTTCTTGATTAATTGCATGTATATATGTGTAGGCACAATCTATTGAATATATGATGTTTTAAATTTTATTTTTAAAAGCATGATTGATCGTTAATTGTATGGTACGATGGGTTTTAGGGTTTTGGATATTATATGTAATATTTTTACTGATGTAATATTAATTCTGGGTTGTATATGTATATTTACATATATTTTTTGTCGATTTGCTGTATTTTAATTTTATTAATGTAAATCAACGGAGAGCGACGATCCGGAAGACATACCACAACAGCCGCACGCGCAATAGAAGCACACCTATGCGCAATTGTTGCGCAATACACAGATGCAATATTCATATGATATGCTGTTATAAATTTGTGCAGATGTCATGCAATTGTTGTGTTGCGGTGTGGGAAGAGAAATGTAGTGTTGCACAATTGCACTGATTTACATACAATTGTTGTATGTTTGCAGCAGCAACAGGTGGGCAAACCGCATTGACACGCATCTGTCATGTATGCAATATCAAAATGAATTTATAAATCCCAAGATGCACTCTAACTGTATAAAACGAGTATGTGGCAAGCAGGGGTATCGTTTCTCAAAGATCGAGCTACAGTTACGACTAAATCTTACTCTAGTAATAAATGCTCTAATAATGAAGTGAAATGGTTGTTGATTTGAAATTAACTAAAAATGCAAACTAATTAAAATGTAACTAAGATAGTAGGTGAAAATAAATGATAAATGGACTAAGGAATTGATGGATCCATTAAAGTAAACAATGGGCAAGATGAACTCTCATTAATGAACATTAGCCATGTGTAACCAATCTTGAGTGTATAGCTTTGTTGTATATCCCTTATGAGTTTCCAATCTAGAGTGTATAGTATTGGCCACCCATAAGTGATTGTTCATGAATGTGCATGTACCAAAATAAGGGATTAATCTCTTTATAAAATCACCAATTCTATAGGGTATAGAATTAATGCTTTAACCTCTCATAAGCAACCAACCTATAATGTATAGTCTTGATTACCCATTTAAGATTTGATAGAGATCGAGATTAAAAAATCCAGATTTCACTTGAGGAATGTACTCTTGTTCAATCCTTCCATTCAATTGAGCTTAAGAGAATCAAATAGAGTGTATAACTAATTCTCTACTCAAATACTTTCTCAAATAGTTTGCTAAGAAATGAGGGTACAATCCAAACAAATTATCCTTGAAATCAATTAAAACATTGAATGAAACATATTTGATAGATTATTATAAAAGATTAGAGTTCATAACAATTGTAAGGACCTCTATTTTTGATTGGCTTATTTCATGACAAACCATATTGAGATTATTTGTAATGGGTAGCTTAGGTCTTACTGTGATTCTTTATCAACAAGCTTCTAAGATCCCAAAGAGCTTCAAGAGAGGTAGTTCACTTGTTTTTTTTTGGGGTAAGTAAATAGTATCATAGAAAGAGAGAAAGAATGTACAAAATACAAGGGGCGTACCCCAGGAAGCAAAGCAAGAGCTAAACAAAGGCTCAAAACAGCTCTAACAAATGAGCAAGACAAGAAACAAGAGCAAGACAAGCAACATCAACTAGAGTTGACATTCCAATTCAAGGAAATGATAGGGTGGTTCTTTAAATTGAAAGAGGATAGCCGGCAACGAATGGTGTCAATAATGAAGTGAGCAACAACCGAACTAGTCTTTTGAGTGCCTTCGAAAATGCGACAGTTTCGCTCTCTCCAAATATGATAAACCGCAACCCCAAGACAAAGCTTGTCAGCAACAATAGTAGGAGAGTTCCCTCTCCAATGGGTGGAAGCCCAATCAATGAAAGCATTCCAAAAAAGGCCATTCCAAGGAGACCCACAAATATTCATAAGCTGAGTCCAAATGGCTCTACTGAATAAACACTTAAAAAAAAGGTGGGCATGAGACTCCGGGTGGGTGTTGCAAATAACACAAGTAGTAACCACCATAGGGTCATATTTATGGATGCGATCCCGAGTGGAGAGCCTGCCTCTAATTGCTACATACAAGATAAAACTCATTCTAGGAATATTTTGGGGGAACCAAACAAGCTTAAACCAAGGAACAATCGGATGAGGGGTTCTAAGAGAAGCCAAAGCAGAGGAGGCAGAATAAGTACCATTGGAGGAAGGAAGCCAGCGAACTCTATCATTCACACTTGAGTTAGGATTGTAGGAAGGCATACGACTTCTAATTTCAAAAAGATAAATGGACATAGCAGCTGGCTAACTCTAAGAATCGCCATGAACAATGGAACTAACCGTTGCGTGGATAGGGAGGCCTGAGTCGTAGACGACACGGGGGCTCCATTTAGAAAGAAGAGGACCATCCGGATGCCAATTGTCAAACCATAAGGAGGTTCTAGAACCGTTACCAATGTAGTGCTGAATAAGGGGGCGAACAAGAGGCCGAATATGGAGGAGTTTTCTCCAATTCCAAGAGCAAGTACATGGAGTTTTAGCCTCCCAAAGATTAGAGTCCTTAAGGTGGTAGGCTTTGATCCAAGAAGACCATAGGTTATTTGTGCCATAACTCAAAATCCAAATATGCCTAATCATGAGAGCTTTGTTCTAAGAGGATAGGTCCTTGATGCCAGGACCTCCCTCTTTCTTAGGGAGACAAATATCGGACCAGCATATCTTTGCACCCTTGCTATCGCCTTCAATCCCTCTCCACAAAAAGCTTCTGAATTTCTGCTCAATAATATTCAAAACTTTTTTAGGGAGGCAAAGATAACTAGCCCAAAATACTTGTAAACTAGTCAAAACCGAGACAATAAGTTGCAAGCAACCAGCATAAGAGAGGCCTCGGTTCAGCCAAAAAGCAAGTCTTCCCGAGACTCTGTCCACAAGGGGGGGGGGGGGGGGGGGGGGGGGGGGGAGCAATCGCGAAGGCGTAATCTAGAAGAGATGATAGGTATGCCAAGATAACGAATGGGGAGAGAACCAACCGTATAACCAAAAAGGTTGATAAGTTGCTGGTTAATGGTAGGAGAAACCCCGGAAGTGAAGATGTTGCTCTTAGCATGATTAGCATGGAGGCCCGATAACAAGGAGAACTCATCAAGCGCTGCCTTAACAGCACGTGCTGATGAAAGAGAGCCACGACATAACATAATAAGGTCATTGGCAAAACAAAGGTGGGAAAGCTTAATCTTGTCACACCTCCAATGAAACTTGAAACTAGGAGAGTCCTCAATGCGCTTGGCCAGAATTTTTGAAAGAACTTCCATAGCAATAACAAAGAGGTAGGGGGACATAGGATCCCCTTGGCGAAGGCCTCTCTTTCTGGAAAAGAAACTAGCAAGCTCCCCATTGATAGAGATAGAGAACTTGGGGGTAGTTAGGCAAGCTTTGATCCATATAATGACTTTAGGAGGGAAGTGAAAGGCAGCAAGGGTTTCAAGTAAGAATCCCCAATCCACCATGTCAAAAGCCTTCATTAAATCCACTTTAAGAGCCAACCTAGGGCAGCTAGCATCTTTGTGGTAGTTCCTCATAAGCTCTTGCACAAGAAGAATGTTATCACCAATACACCTACCAGCCACAAAAGCCGATTGAGAAGGGATGATTATATCCGGAAGGCAAGGCTTGATCCTATTCGCAATTATCTTGGCAATGATCTTATAAAGTGTGTTGCAACAAGAGATAGGTCTAAAGTCCTTCATCTTAAAAGGGTTCGGGACTTTAGGGACCAAAGCAAGGATAGTAGCATTGAGTTCCTTGAGCAATAGACCAGACCTAAAGAACTCTTGGACAACACTAATGACATCTTCACCAAAAATGTCCCATGTTATCTTGAAAAAGTAAGCATTGAAACCATCTGGGCCTGGAGCCTTGTTTGGGTGGAGGGAGAAGCAAACTTCCCGAATCTCATCACCGGTGACATCTCTACCCATGAAATCAACTTGTCCATTGGAAATGACCTTATCAATTATATTGCTCAAAGTACTACCAATTCCATGACTAACGGGCCTCGAGTAACCAACAATAGTCTAAAAATGACGAATAGCTTCTTTCTTGACCAGAATATCACCTTCAATCAAGGAACCATCATCTCTGGTAATAGTGTGGATCTTGCTTTTATTACGCTTACCATTGATGGCTTTGAAGAAATTAGAGGAGTTACGGTCACCAGCCTTAAGCCATTGGATTCTAGATTTTTGCCTTAGTAGGTCCTCTTCAGCTTTAAGTGTCGTAGTATAACAGCTTATAAGCTCTTTTTCCCGAATTATAAGATTAGAATCAAGGGGCTGCTGATCAAGGAGGCATTGACAATCATCAAGGGTAGCCTTGGCTTCAATCGATTTAATTGTCAAGTCTCCCACCTTGTCATTATTGAGGGTCTTAAGAACCTTCTTCAGATTTCGAAGCTTAGAGCAAAGCTTGTACTGCCTGGTGCCATGAACTTGCTCCCGCCAACACCTATCAACCAAGAGGAGGAAATCTGCTCTATCCGTTAGAAAATTGAAAAATTTGGAAGGGCGATTTTTCTTAATACCTTGCAATCCAAGTTTAACCACGGAGGGACAGTGATACGAAATGCTAGGGGGAAGGAAAATAGCTTCAAAATTCTCAAAATTTACAAGCCAATCATTATTGACAAGAACTCTATCCAATTTCTTAGAGATACAACCGTTGCTTCTCTTGTTGCACCAAGTATGAAGAAAACCTGAGAAACGAAGATCATCAAGCTCCAAAGATTGAAGACAGTCATTGAACTCCTCCATAGCACCCGAAATTCTGGAGCAGCCCCCAATTGACTCACCCACACTCCTAGAGACATTGAAATCTCCAAGCACAATCCAAGGAGAACCATGCTGACTTGAATACATACTTTGCCAAAGAGCCTTCCTTAATCTGTCGCATTAGAGCCATAAACAAAGGAGATTCGAAACTTGTCATTGGTGTCCAAAATACAAGCATTACAATGGATGATCTGATCGGTTTCCCTAATTTTAGTGATATTGAGAATTCTAGGATCCCAACCAACCCAAATTCTTCCAAGGCTATGACTATTATAATTATCTATCATATCCCAGTCTTTGAAAACTGAATTGGCAACAAGAGTTTTCTTGTTAATTCTCACTCTTGTCTCGATTAAACAAACTAGACTGATGTTATGGTCGAGCAACAACTTCCTAACTTCTGATTGTTTAGGGGTGGAATTCAGACCCCTAGTGTTCCAACATGCTAGATTAATCATTGAGAGGTTGAAAAGGCATTACCTTAGCTTGCGAGCTATTAACCTTGCCTTTCTTAGCAGTCCGTTTCTTCTTTTTCTTCTTGCTAGAGGATTCCGTGGGGCTGGAGAGCCCTTTAACAGTGACCCCATCAATGTTTTTTATTTTTGAGTGCTATAGAGAGTGGTCCGGAGAGGCCGTAGTAGGAGAATCAACATCAGTACATTGGTGATTGCACTGGTCCGGAGAGGCCATAGAAGGAGGATCAACATCATTACATTGGTCATTGCTCTGGTCATTGCATTGGTCATTGCGGTTATCACCATCCTCAGCAAGAGCTGCAAACTTGTTGGAGGTATCAACAGCCCTTTCCATAGAGAGGTCTTGGCATTGGTCATGGTTAGGTAGGTTGGTAGGACACAAAGAAGGCTCATTTTCAGTATTACAAGTGGAAATAACTTCATCATCTTTCAAGGAGCCAAGCTGAGGAGGTTCCATGCATGCTTGGGGAGAGCAAACCGTGGGAGCATCTCGTTTATTGACTCTCCTCCATTCTTGCTTTAGCTTAGGAGCAGAAACATTTTCAGATGGGGAAAGTAGAGGCTTAAGCTTAAGGCAATTAGTAATAGAGTGGCCGAAAGACTTGCATTCAGTACAAATTTTTGGTTTCCATTAGTATTCCACCAAGATTTCCACGTTTTCTCCAAGTTTTGGGTTTGAACTATCACCCATAAATAGGTAAAAGGAATCAACAAGGTCACAAGAAGCATCAATTTCAATACAAACCCTAGCAAAGGAAATTCTCTTCATGGATTCTGTTAGGCTATCAGCATAGAGGGGCTTACCAACAGCACTAGCAATATGGCTCAGCCCTTCTTCATTCCAGTATTCATGGGGAATGTTGAAGAGCTTAACCCAAATCAGAATTTTAGAGTAGGAATCTTTAGATAGAATGAGCCTAGGATGCCATTTTTTAAGGATCACCATCCTTCCAGCATCTAACACATTAGAACAAGCTTTATCATCCGAGAACTTAAAGAAGTAGAACCCCTTTTTATTAGCTAGAACTTCCAACAGGCCACGATTGCCCCAAATCCGCATGGCTATGTTGTTAACTAGAGAAAATAGGAGCTTTTTCTCAATAAAATAACCCACCAAGCAGTTCTTCCATGCTTTAGAGCCATTCTCTGCAACTTCTAGGGGAGTGGAGACACACTTTCTATTTCCACTATGAAAGGGCTAGTAGTATTTAAGATTCATAGGCCTACTAGAGGGGGGATCCATAAGTGGATTATGATGAGCACCTTTTAGCAAATTACTATAAGAAATAGAGCTTTTTTCGGAAATTATAGGAGGCACTTGACCTATAGCATTGCTAACATCTTTATTCACCAAAGGAGGAGTGATAGAAATACCTTATTATGAGGCAACACATAATTGCTTAAAGAGGACCTTTTGATCTTCAATAATTACGGAGGGACAAGCTTCTCCTTTAGAGGCAGGCTTTTCAACCATACCAAAAGAGGAAAAAGGAACCTGGTGTAGCTGGTCAGGTCTATGGACATCAAGGGCAGGCTTTTCAGACCTATTACATTGATCCATGTGCCCTTTCATCTTCCCCAATTCGTTCTTGAGATGTGCAGCAAAGATTGAATCTTCAAGACCTCCATTGTTGCCTAAATTGGCTGCAATAGTTGAGGTTTATGGGCTGCTTGATAGGATCCCTTTAGCTTCAGCAACAACAGCTCTATTGAGTGTACTATGACCAGTTCTTGCATGGTTGAAGGCATTATTTAAAACGAGCTTGGGTATGCTAGAATAATGCCCTCTTTTGGTAGATCCATTGCTGCACTCAATAGAGTCATTAGCATTTAAAATGGAAGAAACACCAACTGAAGAAACTATGTGGGGGGAGGGTAAAGGACGATCTTGCAAGGAAGGGGTAGGAGGCAGTACACTAGAAGTGGAAGAAGAAGGTGCTTCCGGGAATGGTGGATTTTCCATGGTAGAACCGGGTGGGAGGACCAAAGAGTAGGGGGTAGAAAGCCTCTTGGAACCAAGGCAAGGAAGGGATGGATGTTTAGGTGAGGTATCCATGGATGGAGAAGAGTCCACCCTGAAAACAAGCTAGAAAAAGAAGGCAGCAACAAATTCTAGAGAGAATGAGGAGCATCTCTCTCTAGCAAAGCAAAGGCATTAGGTGCGAATGCCCCTCTTTTCCACTTGTTCTTAACTCTTGAAGAGATTTAGTTGCACACACACACACACACACACACACACACACACACACACACACACACACACACACACACACACACACACACACACACTTACATGCACTTGTTATGTTATGCATGTGTTCCTTATTGCTCTTGTGTGCATTCTTTTCACATTCACACTTGCACTTCATTCTTAGTCTTAAGTGTGGTTCTGTGTAGTGTAATTCATTTCCTGATGTGTGTTCGGAAACATCTGTGCACGCACGCCACGATGAGTGACCTCCGTAAAGGTCTAGAATGTGCGGGTGTGCACGGGTCCCTTACCTGCACAGTACTCGTGCAATGACCCTTGGTTTCCTCGGGTTTCTCCAGTGTACGGGTTATGTGCGAGTCCCTTACCCGTGCAGTACCTGTGCACTGACCATGGAGTTTCTCGAGTCTGTTTTTGCACGGGTTATGCACGGGTACCCTACCAGTGCAGTACCCATGCACCGAGTATGTTGTTTCTCAGGTTTCTCTTTTACGTGGGTAGTGCGCGGGTCACCTACCCGTGCACTGGACCAGCGCAGTGCCCTGTTTTGTGCATAATTTTTCAAAACGAAGTCGTTTCATTTAGGGCTTCTTTATATATGTTCTCTTCTCTCACACTCCATTTTTTAGAGCTTAAAAACTAGTTTTAGTGAGAGAAAATATTTCCCTTAGTGAGAGAAGCTCCAAGAGTGTTTCATTAACCCTCTCATAAACTCATTATCCTTCATGCATAATTGAGCATCTTTAGGCATGAGTCTTCATCATTAAATTGACTTGGTAAGTTAAACAAAAATTCCATCTTTGTTATTTGTTTATACTTTCCAAGATGATGTTTTTATTGCATTTATTAGTTGATTAAATGCTAGGACTTCATTTATTGCATCTATTTATGAGTTCCTTTGCATGACTGGGTTTGTTTGTTGATAGCTTGCATTTAGGACATATTTTTCCTCTAGCTAAATCTACATGCTTTGCAATTGGATATTGTTGATTATGACTTATTGATTGCATTTGTTAATTGCATTTATTGTCCTTACCATTTTGTGTGACAACTTGTGTTGATATGGCTTTGTTTGATGACTAGATTTTAGACTTGCACATATATATATATATATATATATATATCTAGTTAGGTCTTTATAAGCATTCATATAGACATTGATATCTAGGATTGCATCTATTGCCATCATATAATTCTAGATAAGCATTTGGTGTTGCTGAGCATTAATTGCATTTTGAATATTCATATATTCACATAGGTTGGTAATCTCTTTTTGAGAGTTAAATCTTGTGAATACTAGGGGTAGTGCACAAGCAAGCGAAGTCTTGCAACCGTGGTGTGGTTGGCATGTAAAGTGATCAAGAATTCACTATAAAGGCTCGTTGGGTAGTAGTGGTGAGTTAGTGACCGAGAATGGTGTGACTAGAGGTCAACCCAGGTTGTAAACATCACTACAATAGTGGATTTGAGGATTGGAGTGGCTAAGTGGTTAGCCCGTGGTTTTTCCCTTGTTGAAGGGTTTCCACGTAATAATCAAATGTCTTTTAATTTCCGCACTTTACACTTGATTTATTATGTTTGATTATAGGGTAAATTTTTAATATTAACTAATCAATAAAAAATTGGTAATTAACTTGATTAAAACCTATTCACCCCCCTCTAGGTTATTAGACACAAGTTTTACAGTATTTTCAACAATACCCACTATTGACAGTGATTTTTGGATCGAACTATGTGGATCACGCGTTACACAAAATATATCGAACTAACAATTGAATAAGAAATTATAGATAACCAACAGATCAAACAACAAAGATTTTACGTGGTAAAACCTCAAGGTGAGGAAACATCCACGGTTGCCAGCGACGGCGAGAGAAGAATTCACTATGTATAATTCGATTACACACTCAACCTTACTTGCTCTCTTGAATATCTAATGATTCGTTAACCCTTCTTTTGGTGTTTTCAAGGGCTATTTATACATGTATAATCCTTAATTCTCGGAGTACAAATAAGGAAAAAGGCAATACAGGTTTAATAAATTTCTGACTTATCGGAATTGTTTACATCTTGTGTAAATTGAATGACTTAGACTTGCTGCTTGATTGAGACTCTGCTACTTATAAGGTGGTTTGTTTCCTTATCAGAATATGCTTCGAGATGTCTTATTTGAGTTGAACTCTTTATCTGCGTATTTGAGTCGTGATTGTGTTGAATTCTGAGTTCTGAGTATATCAGGTCATCTGAGGACATTCTTACACTGTACACGTGTTGCTTAACCAATCATCTACCAGACCCGACCAGATCTCGCTCACCCCCGATCAGGGATTCATTTCCGATCGAACTGCTATAGCCGATCAATCTATTCACCTTGGTCGGGATTTCCCAACCCGACCATCTAGGTGATTTTGATCAATCGTGCGGGGTTGTTTACTGATCATTTTAGGTTGGATGATTTTAACTCTTCTTTGTTGACACGTCACTTGTTTTTCCCGCAATTCACGTTGCTTATGCTGACTTGTTATCTTTCCAAATTATACCAATAACAATACCACCTTAAACATTCAAGTCGAGCATCTCTCTAAACGAAGATGGGTCGCTCGGCGAGACATGTTTAATCTTAGGAGCATTTTGTCATATACTCATTAATTCCAAACAACTATCTTTTGTTTTCACCCACAAACGTTTGATTTGCCTATATGAGTTGACGCGAATGATGCAACTGGCGGCGGCGGTTCAAATTTCAAACGGCGCACAATCTTTGGGATTCACATACCAACCCCCACTCCCATGTGACGTCATCCTTGCCTATATATATATATTTTCAAAACCCTTTTACCTTCCCTCTTACACTATTTGACCTCTCAGTTTATACAACTTCTTTATCTTCTAAATTTTTCTTTCTGCTTTAAAGGTTTTGCTCACAACTCTTCGATTGCAAATTAGATCTTAGTCTTACGCTAATCACCAGGTATGGATTCTGCCACTCGTCATCGTTATGTAGAACTCTTGATACATTATATTGAGATAGGCGATAAAGAGAATATTGCCAGGGTTGAATCTATCTTAGGGGGATTTTTTCAAGATTTCTCTCGTCCGGTTCAACCCACAGTTCTTAATGTCTATTATTCCATGGCTCTCCCTGATTCCAACCCCTCTTCTTTTGATTTTAATATTATTAACCCTACTGTTTCTTCTCCAAATACATGCCCAGATATGTCAAAAGCAACTGGATCTGGTCGGGGAAGCAGGCAAAGTTCAAAAGATTCATCCCTAGTGGATTTGAAAATCCCATCTCAACTATTGAAGATGGAAGAAGTTCCCAAGCGACGTCGATCTTCATTGCTTAAATTTTCTGCCGATCACCCCAGTGCTTTCTACTCGGAAGTAAACGTGGTAGAAGCATATGAGTTGGCAAAATACGCCGATCATTTTGACATCCCTCGATTGGTTGAATTTTGTTTGAGCGGCCAACGCGCAATATGGAACCCTCCCCGGGGTGCAGTAGCCATTTATGGGGCAATGCTTACATCTGGGGTTACATTTCCTCTTCAGCCCTTTATTGCTCGGTTCTTGGCTGAAGCCGGGATTGCTCATACTCAACTTTCCCCAAATTCTTACCGAGTGCTAATGAGCCTATGGCACATCTGGAAAAAGATCAGTGCTAAATACCCCCCGACCCCACAGGAGATTAGAAACTTCTACACCCTGAATCGATCGGATAACGGGGGTACCTTCTATCTTTAATCTGGCTCGATCCACCACTGGATCCCTGAAGGATATAAGCAGAAGCCGACCCCTCCTTCCAGTAAGGATCATAAAGGTTTCATCTAGGGGGTTCCCTACTTCCAATAAGTATTGGAAAAAATACTTGGTTTTTTGTACGGGGAGACTAGGGCGAAACAGTGGCTGTCGATCCTCATCAAGAGTTGTCCAGAAATAGTGTCCCCAGGCATTTTTGCAGTCCTGAACAATGGAATAGAACAACCACCTTGCTGAATGAAGATTAAGCCAGAAATGTCATTGAAGCAGCTCAGACATCCTGGGAAACCAGGGATCGGCGTACATTGTTCGTTGAGAAAGACCTTCTAGATCTGGGGTTATTTCCCCCAATTTCGGGTCGGCGCAAACGCTGCAAGTTTTATTTCATTTATTTATTTTTTGATTTTGTTATTGAAATCGATTTGTGTTTGTTCTGACCTTTTTCCTCTTTCCTTTTTTTCTGAAAAAGTATTCGAGGTGGATATTGTGGCGGGCGAGCATGCTAAAAAGATAAAAAATCTTGATAAGATCAACTGCGGCGGGTTCTTCTGCTCCTGATGTTGCTAGTAAAGTTAAAAACCCATCAGACTGGAGTCAAACCGATCAATATTGAAGGAGATGATGAGGACCAGGACGCACTAAATGATCTGATTCGCCGAGAGCATCCATCGAAGAAAGGAAATGATTGGGCACCGGCATCCTCTGCCAGTCTGTTATCTGACCAACCACCCGTAGATAATCAAACTTCTTCTGATCCTTTGGCCCATCGCATTGACAAAGGGCCGATCAAATTCTCGGTCACACGGCAGATAGTCTTCACTGACTCAGATTCCGATGGGGAACAAGCTGGACTTAAGAAGACATAAGCCGGTCCCTCCTCTTTAGATCCTGCTGACAAAATGCCTGCTCGTCCGACCCATTCTTTGAAATCTGCTCCTGGTGTTATCGAGGTTCCCTTTGTGGGTGGAAATGAAGTAGGTTCACTCAAGTCTGTTAATCAAGGGCAGACCGTGGCTGCTTCCTCAATAGTTGCTCCTGAATCTACTCCAGTTCCAAATTCAGCCCAGACCGATCGTCAACATTAGGGCTTGGGAACAGCAACTAATGTGATCGGCATCCCAAACCCAAAGGAGACGTCAGTTGACCCTCTAGATATTTTAAAATCCATGTCAGCTGGAAGAGGATATATCGGTAAAGGTTATTGGCCAGACTTTATGAGCGCCAGCGATACGAACCGAGTCCGTGCTGTCTATAACATCGGTGTTTATATATGTATTCTTTACTCGGTATCCTTAATTCTTTATATATCTAAGTTATGTCATCATGACTTACTTCATTTAACAGGCCATGGAATAGATGGCCAGACCTATGATGACTCAGAGGAAATGGGCCATTGAAATCTCTCGGCTGAAAAAGAAGCTAGAAAGAGGAAAGAAGGCGATCAGTTCTGCCTCGGCTGATGGATTGAAACTTAAGGAATCTTATGAAGAAAAGCTGAGGCAGCGTGACCTGACTGAAGCCGCTTTGAGAGAAGCTGTGACTGCCGCTGAGACCCGAGCCAATATGGCTTCAGATAATCTTTCTGAATTTTCTAAGAAAAATGTTCAACTTGAAGCAGATTTAGCTGAAGCTAGGCAGTTGTGTACTAAATTAGAGCAGCGGGTCGTCTTGCCCAAACATGCGGCTCTTGATCAGGAGGCAGAAGCTCAGATTGCTAAAGAAACTTTAGCAGCTTCTCAACAATCTATGGTTGAAGCCCAACTAGGGTCTGAGGAGGCTAAGCTTTGATACAAAAGATTAGCTGAAGACCTAAAACAACAAAAGATCAGCATGGAAGTTCTTTCTCAAGATGCTAGATTGGCCTTCGAGATTCAGAGCATCGATCGTTATAAGAAGTCCCCTGCTTTGGAGGCGGTTATGCTGAGGGAGTTTGAACGTGGCCTCACCACTGCTCGGGTATTCTTTGGGGGTAAGGAGAGGTCTACTAAAGAGGATCGCCGTATATGGGATCGATATATCAAAAAGCATAAGGCTGAGTCTCTAAGCACAATAAAGAATCAAAGGATGAGGTGGAAAGCCTATTGTAAGTCTATTGGGAAAGAACCTCATAAGATGCATCTAGAGCTTCCCTGGTAGTTTTTCATGTGATCGGGGAAAATGGAGCAGCATCTAAGGGTGTCGATGCTGGACCTTTCCCCGAGACCAATTATTTTCCTTTTATGGTTGAAGATTCCGAAGATGACATATGCTGGCCAGATTTTGGAGATCTTACTAAGGGTTATGAAGAGGAAAGCAAAAACCCTGGCACCTCGGGACCTGGCAGTACTTCAAGACCTTCAGATGCTTGATGACTTCTTTTCTTTTTTATCATACGTTTTGTAAACTCTTCGTAGCATTGTATGAACATTTGATTTATTCATTTAATGATACCGATATGAAATTTACTTATATGATGTTCTTTATTTCGATCAATTTTCTATGCTGGTTGCCACTTCCAGGTTAGTTATTTTTATAACCAATTGTGATTGAACTGATCGAATTTGATAGATTGTTAACCCGACTAGCTATATCATATGGCTGACTGAACTTGGTTAAAACCGTTTTTGACTTGTCTGGTTGTCCTTTTGGTCGCTTGCCGAAATTCAATTATTTGTTCAAGTGGTGTTCGTTTGATGGACCATTTACATGGTATCTAGTTTATAGACTCTTGTCTTTTATCTGGTAACTAAGTCACTGAGACGTCTCCCAGTTGTCTGTTACTCAAGATTCGCTGGCGCGAGGTTTTTCCCGATCTCATTATCCCAACTTATCTTAGCCAAGTATCTTTATTAACAGGCGTTCGGATACGAGATCTTGATTATCTAACCCAACTTTTTGCGCATCCCATCAGGTATCTGATTTCTTGAAGGCGCTCTAACAGTGCTTCTGGTGCACCTAGTTAGTTTCGGTGAACGTGCAATGTCTTTACGACATATGCTTTTGGTTCAATCACTGAACCCCCCGAGAGCCTGTTTTAAGTTCATCGGGATTTGCTTTTATTTACGAAAGCAATACTAGAACACCTTTTTTGAACCAAGTTTCCGTTGAAGGATTTTTTATTGATTTCTTTAAAACTATAAAGAGAAACATATGATTAGGCATGAATAAGATCTATACCTACTCAAAATATCTAAAATTCTGAAAAGAAAATAGCAAAATAAAAAAAAACTGCTTAAGGGTAGAATATCTTCAGGTATTGAGCGTTGCATGGTCTGGGTAACTCTCCTCCTTCTGATCAGACAAGACGATATGCTCCATGCCCAACTGCTCCGACTACTTGGTAAGGCCCTTCCCATTTATCTGCTAATGATCCGGCCGACTTATCCCTTGTGTTCGGAGATACCCTTCTAAGAACCAGATCTCCGAGTTAGAATTTTCTGATCCGGACGTGCGAGTTGTAATATCTTGCAATTCTTTATTGTTAAGCTCCATTTCTTACTCTCACAGTGTCCCTTTTTTCTTCCAACTCATCTAGGCTCTGTTCTTACGTCATTATATTGGAGTGGGGCTGATATAGCTGAACTCTAGGGGAGGTATGGGTTATTTCGACCGGGATGACGGTTTCAGTTCTGAACTCTAGGGAGTAAGGTGTTTCTCTTGTTGCATTCTTTTCAGTTGTTCGGTAAGCCTAAAGTCATTCATGCAACTTGTCTGCCCAATTTCCTTTCTTTCCGTCGAGCTTGGCCTTCAAGGTGTGCTTAATGATATTGTTGATGGCTTTGGTCTGGCCATTGGTCTAAGGATGAGCTGGCATGGCATAATAATTCTTTATGTGGTATTTTTGGCACATCTCCCTGAAATTATCGCTATCGAATTGGGTCCCGTTGTCAGTGACAATTGTATCCGGAATCCCGAATCGATAGATAATGTTCTTCTTTACGAAGCTAGTGGTATTAGCCTCGGTTATGTGTACCAATGCCACCGTTTCTGCCCATTTTGTGAAATAATCAACCGCCACAATGGCATGCTTGGCACCTTCTTTAGTTGCTGTCGGCATGGGGCCGATCAGATCTAATCCCCACATTGCAAATAGCCAGGGTGAGGTTAGATTCTTCAGAGTTTCAAGTGGTTGCCTAATATCGTTTGCGATTCTTTGACAAGTACCACATTTCTCAGCCATCAATTTAGCATCCTGAAATAGGGTTGGCCAATAAAAGCCCCGTCTAAGGGTTTTGTGGGCCAAACTTTTACCCCCAGTGTGGTTTCCACACACACCACAGTGTATGCTGGCCAAGATCTTATCTTCTTCTTCTTGGCTAACACATCTTTGTAGGGTCTTCGAAAATCCCCTTCTATAAAGTTCATTGCCTATTATTGAGTACCGAGCGGCCTTGTATCTGACTCGTTTTGCTTCAACTGCATCTTCTGGGAGCATGCCATCTTTTAGGTATTCGATGATCTGGGTGGCCCAAGTGGCTGACCCCTTCTTCATCGTTTCTACTGTTAGATTTTCTTCTTTCTTGATGCTGGGCTTTTCGAGATGAGCCACTGGAATCATTCTGGAGCAGATATTAGTCGTTGTTGATACCAGTTTTGATAGTGGTTCAGCTTTCTCATTCTTCTCTCTCGGGATCTGAATGATTCTATGACTTTTGAATCTCCCCAGAAGTGTCTTGGCTATCTCTAAGTATGCCACCATGTTACGATATTTTGCTTGGTATTCATCTAGGATTTGGTTGACCACGACTTGTGAATCACTGAATATTTCTACTTCATCCGCTCCCAATGCTCTGCATATTCGGAGTCCAGCTAACAGCGCCTCATACTCGGCCATGTTGTTGGTAGCTCTAAAGTCAAATCACAGGGCACATTCCACTTGATCATTTGCTGGGGTTGATATCACTATACCTGCCCCGTTGCCATGCGTGTTTGACGAACCATCAACGTACATCTTCCAATTGAAGATTTTTCTTTCTTTTTCTTCTAGACTCCTGATCACTTCACTGTGTGGCTCAGTGAACTCAGTAATCAGGTCTGCCACCGCCTGGCCTTTTATTGCGGCCCTTGGTAAGTAAGTAATATCAAACTCGCTAAGCTCCACCGCCCATTTTGTAAGTCTTCCTGATACCTCTGGCTTGGATAAAATCTGTTTTAACGGACAATCTGTATAGACCTCAATTTTGTGAGCCTGAAAATAAGGTCAGAGTTTTCTTGCAGCCGTTATAAGTGCAAGTGCCATATGTTCTGCTGCCGGGTATCTTGTTTCAGCTGGTAGCAGAGTCTTGCTAGTATAATATACTGGTTTCCGCACCCCTTCATATAATCTGACGAGTACCAATCCTTTGGCTACGGTTGTAACAGACAGTTATAAATACAGAGTTTCTTCTTCTAGGGGCTTCGAGAGGATCGGGGCCTTGCCTAGGTATTCCTTGATTTTCTGGAATGCTTGTTCACACTCCTCATTCCATTCTACACCCTTTCCTTTTCTTATTGCTTTGAAGAATGGCAAACATCTATCGGTTGACTTGCTAATGAACCGATTTAACGATGCTAAATATCCCGTCAACCTTTGGATATCTTTTAGGGTTACCGGGGACCTCATCTCTTCTAGGGCTCTTATTTTTTCAGGGTTCGCTTCGATCCCCCTTTGGTGCACTTGAAAACCGAGGAACTTTCCCGTTGGTACCCCAAATACACACTTGTTCGGGTTGAGTTTCATCCCCGTATCTTCTTAATACTTGGAATGTTTCTTCCAGGTCTGCAGTGTGTTTATTTGCTGTGGCACTTTTGGTTAACATGTCGTCTATGTAGACCTCCATATTTCTGCCGATCTATCGGGCAAACATCTTGTTTACCAATCTTTGGTAAGTCACCCCGGCATTTTTGAGACCAAAAGGCATCACTTTGTAGCAATAAAGCCCTTGATCTGCTATAAAAGCAGTTTTTTCTTCATTTGGGCCGAACATCCTGATCTGATTGTACCCTAAATATGCATCCATGAAGCTCAATAGTTCATGGCCTGCAGTTGCATCGACCAACTGATCTATTCAGGACAAAGGGAAACTATCTTTTGGGCGTGCTTTGTTCAAATCTATGAAGTCTACACACATCCTCTACTGCCCATTCTTCTTTTTTATGAGAACTACATTGGTGACCCATTCGGGATACTGAACTTCCATGATTGACCTTGCTGCCAATAATTTCTGGACTTCTTCTTTAATCGCTTTGCTCTTTTCAGGGTTAAATCTTCGCCTTTTCTGTATCTCTGGTCTACAATCGGGATCAACAGTCAGAGCATGAGAAATTATCTTGGCATTGATTCCTGGCATGTCTTCGTGTTTCCAGGCCAACACATCCCTGTACTTTTTCAATAGATTGATCAGTTGATCCTGTACCTGTTCGGTTCGTTGTGCTCCCAGCTTAACCGTTTGTCCAGGGTTTCAGTCATCCATTATAATTTCTATAGTCGTGTCTTCTTCCCAGCTTTCTTTACCTTTTGTACATGATTCTCTTGGATCCAAGTCAAACTGAGTTGGCGTTTCAGCCTTCTCCTCTCCTTCATCATCTTTTGAGTTCTTTCTCTGTTCAGCGGAGTCTATCTGCATTACTTCCGCTTCGGCTCGGCTCTTTCTCTATAGATAGCCAGGTTAGCTTTTCTTGCCCACTCTTGGGACCCTTTCAGTACTCCGACTCTGGCCTCTGTTGGGAACTTAACGGTCAGGGCGTAAGTTGCTGTAATTGCCTTTGTTTTGTTTAAGAATGGTCTACCTAATAAAGCATTATATGGCCAATTCTCAATGTCAACAACCACGAAGTCAAGCAACACTACTTTTTGACATGGAAAATTTCCTACTTCGACTGGCAACTTGACTATTCCCAATGACGTCACTTCGGCTCCCCCGAACCCTCTGAGAGGAATTGCTAATGGTTGCAAATCTTTTCTTTGGAGCCCTAACTGATCAAATACCCCAGCACTCAGAATATCGAGCTCCCATTATCGATCAGCACTCTTCTCACTCCCGATGACCAATGCGAACTGAAACAACAATTGCATCGTTCAGTTTAACTTCCAATCCATGAGCATTAGCCTCAGAGAAAATGATTAGGTCCCAACTTTGCTTGAGCTTCTTCTGTTCGGGACCTATTGAGTTCACTTCCAAGTTTCTTTGGCCGTCTATCGCTTCACGGACTTCAGACATTGTTTCCCTGTTACTTTTTCCCGTGCACGGTCCGTCAAAATTAGTGTTGATAGCCCCAGCATCTGAACTTCCCATTGGACTCTCTTTCCTATTTTGTTCAGGTTTTGAGGGATCGTTCGGGCGATCAACATTTCCTCTGAGAACTACGTCTTTCAGGTGTCCTTCTCTAATCAACTTTTCAATGTAGTCCCTTAGCTGGTAGCATTTAAAAGTTTCATGGCCATTTTCTCGATGAAAACGGCAGTATTTATAAGTGTCTCTTCTAGCAAAACTGGACTGTTTTGGAGGCTTCTTATATAAACTCTTATCTTCAATTACGTTCAAAATCTCTTCCTGTTTCTGAGCCAAAGGAGTAGAGTTCATATACTGCCTCTTATAAGTCTTGTTGCTCTTCTGATCATCTTCCTTGCGACCTTCCTTACCTCTCCCAGAATTACTTTACTGGTCACCTTTGGGGTTTCCTTTCGGGCCGCTGTCTTTGGACTTCATATTTTCTCCTAATCGGCCTCCATGTATCAATTCCCCTCCATGGGCTATATGTTGAACTTGTAAGTTTCAGCTCTAACATGCCTTATTTTTTTTATCACAAATAACAAATGGAATTAAAGTTAGAGGAACTCCTTATTGATGAGTGACTTTGAGGCCGTTGGCTTTGCTTCACTTATAGCGATTTGACCTCTTTCTCGACCTTGTCTAGTTGAGCTATGAAGTCACACTCTTTCACCTGCGTTATCTTTAGGGCCTCTTCTTCCTTTCTGAGTGCCCTTTCACTTCCTCGAGGGTATTGTCTTTTTGTACAACTTCCTTTTGCATCTTCTTTGACTTGCGAGCTATGTCATCTTCAAATTCCTTCGATATCCTCGCTAAGTCCACCAAGTCTTTCAATGCCATATTCTTTTTAGCTTCAAGTCCCAATTTGCGCTTCCAATTCTTTGTTCTTGTAAGAGACTTCTTTATTCTTCTTCTTGAGTGTACTATTTTCTATTCTAAGCATCTTTACTTCAAGTAACAGTTTCTTGTTTAGCTCTTAGAGCTCATTCTTCTTTGTTGTTTCTAAGGCTTCCTTGCCTTCTAACTCCTTCTTTGTGAGCTGCAAATTCTTCTCAAATTCTTCCCTCATATCTTTTTTTTTTCTTGGGAAGTTTTCTCTATTTTCTCTAGAAGTGCTTCATTCTCTTTCTTCAATAACTCCATTATTGACATTAACTCTTTTCAGGCACCCAGCATCTTCCTGCACATCTGATCCATCATTGTACTTCTTTCTTCCTCAAAATTTGAGGGTTGCACCGTTTTGGGTACTCAAAGATGGAAGCAATACTCATTGGTTGAGTTTTGGGGTTTTGAGTGCTCTTCTTTCTTTAATTCACACAAGAGCTCTTTAAAGCTTTGATTTGCTGCTTTAATGGAGTTGATGGGATTTTCTTTGTAAGTGGACTATTGCTTGGTCTAGCCAGCTAGTTGACTTATAGATGTTGAAATTCTGCTCAGTTGCTTGCCGATAAGCTATAATTAGCTCATTTGTATGACA
The DNA here is from genome assembly GCA_033220585.1 of Dipteronia sinensis. NCBI lineage: Eukaryota > Viridiplantae > Streptophyta > Magnoliopsida > Sapindales > Sapindaceae > Dipteronia > Dipteronia sinensis. The sequence continues at coordinate 59,508,316 of CM065636.1, read as the reverse complement.
AGAATCTCGTATGAGCTGTCTCAACTCATCTTCGAATGATCTACTCATTGGTTGGTAGCTTGGCTTTGAATTTTGCATATAAAACTCCATAGAATCCTGAAACAAACAGAAACAAAAATTCCAAACGAAATAAAAAGAAACAAAAGAAAACTAAAATAATAAATAAACTAAACTAGAGCTAAACCTAATCACAACTATATACGTTCGATCCCTAGAAACGGTGCCATTTTTGACATGGCAACTGTCGTGTATGCAATATCAAAACAAATTTATAAATCCCAAGATGCACTCAACTGTATAAAACGAGTATGTGGCAAATAGGGGTATCGTTCCTCACAGATCGAGCTACTCTAGTGATAAATGCTCTAATAATGAAGTGAAATGATTATTGATTTGAAATTAACTAAAATGCAAACTAAGTGCAAACTTACTAAAATGCAACTAAGATAGTAGGTGAAAATAATTGATAAATGGACTAAGGAATTGATGGATCCATTAAAGTAAACAATGGGCAAGATGAACTCTCATTAATGAACAATAGCCAAATGTAACCAATCTAGAGTGTATAGCTTGGTTGTATATCCCTTATGAGTTTCCAATCTATAGTGTATAATATTTGCCAACCATAAGTGATTGTTCATGAATGTGCATGTACCAAAATAAGGGATTAATCTCTTTATAAAATCACCAATTCTAGAGGGTATAGAATTAATGCTTAACCTCTCACAAGCAACCAACCTAGAGTGTATAGTATTGATTACCCATTTAAGATTAGATAGAGACTGAGATTAATAAATCCAAATTTCACTTGAGGAAGGTACTCTTGAATCCTTCCGAGCTTAAGTGAATCAAATAGAGTGCATACCTAATTTTCTACTCAAATAATTTCTCAAACAATTTGCTAAGGAGGGTACAATCTAAACAAATTATCCTTGAAATCAATTAAAACATTGAATGAAACATATTTGATAGATTAATAAAAAAGATTAGAGTTCATTCCAATACCCACAATTCACATATGAATCACATCAACCCCTTAGTGGGGATTTAGCTATTCATGTCTATTACAAGAAATAAGCAAGAAGAAAAGGATAGAAGAAAACCCATGGTAGAATTCTCCTTTTTAAAGCTTCAAATGATCTTTTTGCTTCCTTTTGTTCAATGGAAATCAAGAGATGATGTGTGGGTTTTTGGATGTAAAGGGAGAGAGTGATTCCTAGATCTAGAAAGAGAAAATATGATATGAAATGGTGTGTGGGCGTGTGGCTGACCTAACATAAGATTCTAAATATAGGTTCCACGATATAGGTCTGATTTTGCTGACGTGGCTACACTAGATGCAAGTAGTGCATGGGTATAACACGGGTAAGGTACCCGTGCAGTCTTCTTCTTGCTTTATGGTCTGGGTAATGTGCATGAGTAGTGCATGGGTAAGGTACCCGTGCAGTACCCGTGTAGTATGGTCTTCTTGCTTGGTATGCTCCCTGGTTTGGACAAGTGCACGAGTTGTGCACGGGTAAGGTGCCCGTGCAGTACCCGTGCATTTAGATCTTTCTAATTTCCATCCTTCGGTGCATGGGTAGTGGACGGGTAAGGTACCCGTTCACTATAGCCTTCAAGAATCCTCTTTTGCACCAAGTTGTACCCACTATGTCTATCTTATATGAGTTAATACGTGTGCTGAAAGATGCAGTAAAATAGCAAAGAGGGAATACTAAATGGATTCTAAACATTATACAAAACCGGCGAGTTAAAATGCTTAATCACCCACTACATGCTGCAGGTAAATTTATTTCGGATTGTTTATCATTCATAATTAATATGTAGTATAGTATTTAATGATTTATACTAAAATTTTTTATTTTTTATTCTTCTAGCTTACTCTTTGAACTCAAAGTGCCAATATAGACACAATATTGGGGATAATTCAGATCTTTTGAAAGCCGTACATATTGTCTATACTCAATTAGACCCTGGAGCTGCAAATGAGGTAAAAAGTTACAAATTAAAATCAATTTATAATTTCAATATTATAACTTCTTTGCATGGGAGAATTGTGTCATATTCTCATATATATATATATATATATATATATTATTCACATACTGATCTCATGAGTCATGAATGTAGCTCATATACTTTAAGGATGGAAAGAAAAGTTTTGGTGACCGAGTAGCCATGGCAGCTAGAAGCAAAATGCAACCAGGTATATAAGTTTTATTACAAAAATCTATGTAATAATAAATAATAATATCATTGAAATGATATTCATACTTATAATACTTAATAATTTTTATTGCTGTTGATTGGTAGGTAATGTATGTAAATTGTGCTTCATCATTTCGTGCAATAGTAGTTCGCATACTGTCACAAACAACAAAGTCGGTCCACATTGTTTTAATCCACACAAAACAAAGAAACCGTCTTGCCTATTCTAAGCTTGAACAACTTGTTTATTGTTATTATAATATGAAGTTGAAACTTAGGGATATGGCAGCTGAAAAAGATAAAGTAGATGAAACTGATTTTATGGGTCTACTTCAAATAGCTACTGAAGCAGGGGACGATAATGAGAATTTTTTTTGATTGGGTTAGACCTGCCTATTTGGATGATGATAAGGGAAATCCTAATCCACAAAATGCTTCTCATTCTCGAGACATGTGAATAAATGTTGAACAAGTGATTATAGAAGAAGTTTTTGTAGATCGTGGAGTCACTGTTAGTAGCTCTTCCGATGACCAACATACCTCTGATGGAATAGTGGAGGAAAAGATGATGGAGATGATAGAGATAAAGGAGGAGGTTGGGATTCTGGTGCAAGAGGTTTGGATGCTGGTGTAACAAGTTGGGATATTTTTGCTGGAGGTTGGGATGTTGGTGCAACAGGTTGGAATGCTAGTGCGGCAGGTTGGGATGCTCATGGAGGTAATTTTTATCAAAATAGTGGTAGACAAGATGGAGGAACAAGTCAAATTGGTGAAGATTCTTTGAATATGACTCTCTCCTCAATGAGTATGGACACAAAATAATTCTTTGGGTGATTTGCAGACAAGGTTAGGTTCTCATGTACCATATTATGGTAGTTATGGTGGCTGCAGTATATTTGATTATCCTTCTCCACAAATGTCATATGCAATACCTATGGGTGAAGATCAATAATATCCATAAAGTTGGGTAAATCCAAACTACCAAATTCATGGATCAGTTGAAAGAGATCAAGCAACATATGTGTGGCATATTAATGACTACCTATAAAACTATGCTAGTATGTTTTCCTGAGAAAATTATTGTTCTAATCAAGATAGAAATGTATCTTATGTATTTGAACTAGCAAGGAATTCATTTTGGTCACATCCAATGTATTATTATGTATGAATTATGATTTATGATAGAATCTTGGAAGTATGGAACTATATATTTATTTTAATGATAATTTTGTTTATTAAATATTTAATCTCTTTAAGTTGTATATAATATTGTAAAAGTGAAACAAAATATTATTCTATTAAATACTCAATTTTAAAAATTATATACAGACTCTATCTATGTTATAATTTATAATAAGCTCATAACTATGCTAGTTATCATTGAAATATGATTCATTTGATGTATAATTACTTGTTTAAGCTTGTCCTAAAGTTTCACAAAAAAATTATAACTATTAATAGGGTTTTTTGGCAAGGGATCAAAGGAGAATTTTCCAACTAGTATCAACCCGATAGGGGCCAGTCCTAGCTTCCGGGTGACCAGCGAGATCGGTACCACTACCTAGATGGAGCCGATACTTGGTAAGGTCAAGACCTCGATTAACCTTGCCATCCGCGATAAAGAACTGCTCAGGAAGCCGGGTCTAATAAAGGCACCAGTCGATCAACGGAACCGCTACAAGTATTGTGACTTCCACGAGGATGTATGTCATAATACCTCGGAATGCTATAGTCTGCGTAACTAGATTGAAACCCTAGTGAGGGGAGGTTGCTTGGAGGAATTCCTCCAACAAGTGCGTGACAACATTCGCACAGGGAAGGAGGTGCAAGCAGCCATTAAAGCGTTTGAAGAAGGAAGAAAAGCAAAAAGGAAGGATCTGATGGAGCAGATCCACATAGTCAACACCATCAGTGGGGGTCCTACCCTGGCAGGAACCTCCAACTATTCTCGAAAGAACCATGCCAAGAAAGTGCCCAGGGTTGAAGCAGGCGAAAATGTCTTCAAGGTTGCCAGGGGATCACCTCGATCTCCTTCAGCTGCGTAGATTATCTTCACAGAAGAGGGCGTGTACAACACCTTACAGCCCCATGACAACCCCATGGTCATCACTGTGCAAATAGCTAACAATTTGGTCCATCGTGTCTTGATTGACAAGGGTAGCAGCGTTGATTTCTCTTCAAGAGTGCTTTGGAGCAATTCAACTTAAAGAGACCATGCTACAACAGCTGGACTACCCCACTATATGGGTTCACATGAGACTCGCTGATTCCCACCGGATCCATGATCCTACCAGTGATAGTAGGGATAACATCGCTCCAGCAGAACCTGATGACAGACTTTATTGTAGTAGACACCCCGTCCGCCTACAACTCTATCCTGGGAAGACCTTACCTGTCTGCCCTCAAGGGGGTCCTGTCAATATACCATAACGTTCTGAAATTCCCAGTAGGAAACAAGGTGGGTGAATTGCGAGGCGACCAGCAGGCTGCACGCAAGTGCTATGCAGTATCTACCAACCCAGCAGCACTGGCTAAGCAATGTGTGCAGATAACCATTAATCAAGATCAACAGTTCTCAGAGGAGAGTTATGAAGGCAAAACGAATTCAGTAGAGAATGAGCCTGAGGTAGAATTCCCAGATATGGAGGTCAGGGAAGAAGAAGACAAAGGATGGGTCAATGGTCATCCTGTAGACGAGTTGGAGGAAATATCTATCAGAAAGGATGACCCTTCCAAGACAGTCATGATAGGTTTGACATTAGAGGTGGGAGTGATGGAAGATCTGGTAAAGCTCTTACAAGAATATAATGACATCTTTGCATGGAGTCATGAGGAGATGCCAGGGATACCAGTTAACTTAGCAGCTCACAGGTCGGCGGTAGATCCCACATTCAAGCCACTCAAACAGAAGAGAAGGCATTTCAACCAAGAGAGAAATGCCGCGGTACAAGAGAAGGTAAACAAACTACTAAAGACAAAATTCATCAGGGAGTCTTGGTACCCCGAGTGGATTGCAAACGTAGTCATGGTGACCAAAGCAAACGAAAAGTGGCACATGTGCGTTAACTACACTGATCTCAACCGCACCTGCCCAAAGGATAGTTTCCCGTTACTGAAAATCGATCAGCTATTTGATTTGACCGCGGGTAACAAACTCCTAAGCTTTATGGATGCCTTCTTAAGGTACAACCAGATTATGATGCACCCCGCTGATCAGAATAAAACCACCTTTATAACTGGATAAGGCTTATACTGTTACAAGGTTATGCCCTTATAGTTAAGTCAGTGGAGGTATACATTGATGACAGGATCACAAAGTCCCAAGTAGCCGAGCAGCACTAGGATTATCTCGGTCAAACTTTTCAGATTGTTAGAGAAAATCAGATGCTTTTAAAACCCTGCCAAGTGTGCCTTTGGGGTTACAACCCGGAAATTCCTCAGATTTATGGTCCATAAAAGGGGAATCGAAGCAAACCCGGAGAAGATTAAAGCTATCCTGGATCTCGAATCATCTACCTCGCTGAAACAGGTACAGGGTTTGACCAGACGGATAGCAGCCTTGAACCATTTCATATCAAGATCAACAGATAAGTGTATTTCCTTCTTCAAAGCCATCAAACGAGGGAAGAATATGAAGTGGGACCAAGACAGTGAGTTAGCCTTCCAATCATTGAAGAAATACCTAGCTAGCCCCCTATTATTAGCTAGCCTAGTACCATGAGAGGAGCTACAACTGTACCTGGCTGTATCAGAGACAGCTGTTAGCGAGGCTTTGATAAAAGAATGTGGAGACAGGATTCAGCTACCTGTCTACTATGTGAGCCGCGCTCTGACCAAGTCAGAAAAGAATTACACTCTCCTGGAGAATCTCACATTCGCATTGGTAGTTGCTACCAGGAAGCTCTACCCTTATTTCCTTACTCATATAATCGCAGTAGTCACTGATCAACCTCTACATCAATTTCTCCAAAGGCCGGACATATCAGGAAGACTTGTGATGTAGGCGCTTGAGCTCACCCAGTTCGACATCAAATATAAAGCTAGAACTACCATCAAGGCCCAGGCTTTGGTAGATTTCATCGTAGAACTCAAAGCAATCCCTGATTAGGGTGATACCCCGAGCTTGGATCAAGCTCCTCGGAAGGAGTAAGAGCCTACAAATTGGCCTACCAATCGAGAAATCTGGATCTTATTTACCGATGGGGCATCTAATCAAGCAGGAAGCGGGGGTAGGATCATTCTAACCAACCCAGAAAAAGTCGAGTGCTGTCACTGTTTCAGATTCAAGTTTAGCACCACCAACGACGAAGCTGAATATGAAGCCTTGTTAGCAGAAATGAGAATAGCAGTAGAGCTAGGAGCTGATTCCCTCCTTGCCAAATGTGACTCGCAACTGGTAGTTAACCAGATAACAGGTCTATACCAGGCCAAATGGGATAACATGGCAACCTACCTCGAAAAGGTCCAGGAGTTGTTACCCCGCTTCAAAGGTTTCAGGATCGAGCAGATACCTAGGCAGCATAATAATCGAGCTGAAGTCCTAGCCAAGATAGCTACAAGTGGAGGACAAGCACTGCCAAAAGGAGTACCGCTCTAGATAATCACTACATCAAGCATAGCTGAAGGCAAGGAAGTCAACCCCGTGGAATGACTTCCATACTGGATGGATCCCATCGTGGATTATCTCCAATCAGGAAAGCTTCCTGAAAACCCTGATCAAGCTCGCAAGGTCAAGAGAACCTTGGTCCGGTACTGCTTGGTAGAGGGACACCTTTACCGTAGAGGAAGGTCACTCCCTTTGCCTAGATGCCTTCATCCCGATGATGTGAACTGGGCACTGAGAGAAGTGCATTCAGGGAACTGTGAAAATCATACAAGGGGAGAAGCGCTAGCTTACCAGGTATTGCGCATGGGATATTTCTGGCCAACCTTGCACCATAATGTGAGGCAATTCTTGCAGTCTTGTGAACCATGTCAGAAAACGGCCAACATGCACCATTTACCTTCAGAACGACTATCTTCAATCGGCTCTCCTTATCCATTTGCTTTCTGAGGAGTAGACTTAATTAGCCCCCTCTCGATCGCGCCTGGTCAGCAGAAGCACGCGATTGTGGCCATTGATTATTTTACCATGTGGGTGGAGGTGGATCCCCTCACTAAGATTACAGAAGCAAATACAACAGATTTCGTCAAGAAAAATGTAGTTTGCTGGTTTGGGACTGTTAGGATTATGCTCAATAGCAAGAGTGTAATATTGTAATTGACAATCTTTTCATATTAATAAAGTGTTTTCTGATTCTTACAAATACTTATAGCATTTATTATTATAATTGTCAAGGTAAATAATCATAAGGTCAAAAGACTATGAGAAATGAAGAAATGTTCACACATCCGGATATGTGTGAGGTAGACACAATTCTTTAGTTAGTCTTGAATAACGTTCACAACTTAAGTTAAAGGTTGGGCACCTCTATCTTGATAAAGTTGTAGAATTCTTTTACTAGCATTTGACTGGGATGAATGAGTTATGATGAGTCTAAAATCATCGAAAGGTTTTCGAGTAAAAGAATCTAGTGCACTGGGTGCATTGAACAGGATCACAATGAAATACTTTATCTAGAACCGTCACTAGATATAAGTCTTTTCATTATTAGGACAATCGGAGAGTCGATCTGAATCCTGAGATAAATGATGGACTTATGGTTGCAAGTGTTATCATTTGAGCTATCAATGAGTACGATTATATAGCATAGTCTATCCTCGATAGTTTGGTGGTATTCATTTGTTAATCGATAGAGGACTTCATTTATAGATATGGACATCATGGCTCCATTTATTAAATGAGAGTATAATATCATCATATGGATGTTTTGAGGTATTGAATATTAAATCTCAACGTTGAGTTTTCAATAATGATTATTGAAGACATGGCTTCTGGACAAGTCAAAATATTCAAGTTCAAAATGTGGTCATATGAGGAAATATGGTAACTTGGAGAGCTATAGGCGGTCTATGAGCTCTTGGCAATTACTGATATTATTCACGAGGATACACCATCTCCTATAAGATTGTCTAGTGTATGAATGATAAACATCTCCTTATTCTATCTTTATTTAAGAGTTCAATTTTAGCTCTTTAGTGGAATGAGTTAAAATTAATAGATCGGACCTAAGTGAATCATTTGTTGATTGTGATTAGGTTATGTCTATTGAAGCTTAAATTTAGATAGCCCGCCAAGATCCACAATCCACACGTACTTGCATGGATCACTTGATATATTCTACCGGACCAATTTATGGGTCCATCTAGAATTGCATTTAATATATTAAGAATATAATATGTCTATTATTTATTTAATGGGCTGCTCTATTATATTAATATTAAAAGGAGACATGTGGGCTTGTTTCTTTTAGTAAGAATAAGTCTGGTTCACATGTTGGCTTTTATTTAAAGTCTAATGGATTAAATAAAATAAGAAAAATAATATTAGACCCATATATATATGGTGTGGGCGGCAAGGCTAATAAAATAGCCCAAGATATTATTTTATTTTATTGTTTTGATTAAATGGAAATTAATTAATTATTTAATTAATTAATAGTTTAAATCAAAATCATTTCCTGATCAGTAAATAAAATACCATGTGTTGGATTAGGGTTAGAATTCTTTTAAGTGATAGGAGTTCTAAGGATTAAGTCCACATACACTCCATACCACACAAAGAATTCGGCCACCCTAGTCCTATAAGGGTTAGGATTCTTAAATTGATAGGAATTAGGGAAAAGCACAATTCCTTTTCAAGTAAGGAAATTGGCCAACCCTAGATTTCAATACACAAAGAATTCGGTCAACCTTGTTTTGAGAAGGAGAAATTTCGGTCACCTTATAAATATAAGGTGATAAATTTCGGCCACCAAGAAGCTTGAGTGAGAGACATTTTTGTTTGCTTTGAAAAATAAAAATCTTACTGAATACACATAGAATTTCGGCCAAGAGAGAAAAAGAAAAATAAGTTCTCATTCGATAGTGCACTTGCAAGCCTTTAACATCAAACATTTTGGTGCACACTTTCGATTTAGGGTTACGCGAGTTCCAATCATATCGATTGTGAATTCAAAAGTGACCGGAACTATTTTTCTAGGCTCTTGGTGTTTTGGGATTGAAGATCAGGATCAGAAGTTCCACACATCCATTCTCTGGTAAGCAATTCAAAGAAAAAAGGGAGACCACGCTCCTAGGTGATTCACGTACGTGCTAGGATTGAAGATCTTGCGGATTACCATCAACGTAAGTCAATTGGATCACGTGACAAGAGGTATTTAACTCTAACCGTATATTTGTGTTTAATTAATTAAAGGGTTAAGGTTCAAATCTTTAGAAAAATTTTAAACTATACGAAAATCTACTTTTCTCCTTCCGCTGCGGTTTTAGTTAATATTTCCCTACAATTGGTATAAGAGCCCTGGTTGTACCCTTTAATTAATTAACGTATATATACGTGAATCATTTTCTTTTTATTGTGATTATGCATGTTTTAGAAAGAGATGGCACTCTAGGTATTCGCATATATAATTACTTGTCGAATGTATGGATTTATATATGTTGTCATAAAGTGAATTGTATTGCTCAATTTTGGTCCTAGATTTTCCATGTAATTTTTGTTTCAGAATTGTAACAAGAAGGGTGGCCTATTATTGTCACAAGTTCCTTCTTGATAGTTGCTTAATTTTTTTTATGATGTATTAAAAATACTGCAGTTTTTTTTGTGCAGTTTTTTATTTGTAATAAAAAAAAAATTTTATTGCAGTATTTTATTGTATAAAATAAGCTGTAATATATTCAAGATTTGAAGACTCGAAGATTTGAAGAAATTGGAGCATCCGGAACCTGTCTTGGCACCCGCGCGCACCGAGACAACAAGCGCGCACGCAACCAAGCGTGCAGCTGGGCTTGTTGCGGTGCAGCAGCGCGCGACCCATGCATAGGCTAGCCGTGCGGCAGCTCATGCCCTTGCATGGGCTAGGCGTGTGCATGGGCTGCTATGGTGATCTTTGGGAGCGTGAGTTTCGTGCGCGAGATGGTCGCTTGAAGTCTTGTCCGCCAAGAAAGGAGTTTTTGGATTCCGTACAATTGTAATTTACATGCTTTTCTAGGATGGACCAAAATTGTGGCTATTTATTTTTTATGTATAAATATTACAATGTTTGTTATTGTATGATAACATGTCATATAGAATAGGAGTGCCACTCATATATCTCTTTTGGTATGAACATGCATTGAATGATTTAGGTATCTAATTGGCATCTAGATAACTTGGTAAAATCATTCTTTGGAATTTAATCACACACCTTAAATAATTGAGTGGGAGAAGGTGTGTTAGAACACCTATGGCCTCCAAGGTTAGTTGAGTTTTATTATTTTTGGTAATCCCTCCAAGGGGCGTCCATAAATGGAATTTAACAAAATACTTCCTTACAAAGATAGACTAGACAATTGACTTAAATGAAATCTACTCCCCAAGGAGGGATTCTCGTGAGAGAAAATTGAGGGTCGATATCTTGGTGACACACTCAATGTAATTTTATTAATATCCTCCCAAGAGTTCTTGTTAATAAAATTGCAAGGCTAAAATTGAAAACGCTGGTTGTTATGTTAACAATTAGGTGGGACCTAGTTCAACTAGTAAATAGTACGAACTCCCAAAGGAGGCATAAGATTTATGGGTGTTGGATCACCATTGAATTTTTACGATTGAATTATTTATTTAATTCAAGATAAATATTTAAAAGTGCTTTATCATGATTATTTACTTATATATGTTTTTGTTTTAATCAGAAATCATGACCCCATCACTTATGAACATCCTGAAAGATAACACCTTAACTGGAGATAATTATGTCACATGGAAAAGGAAAATTGGGTTGTTGCTGCAAAGTGAAAAACATAAATTTGTTCTGACTACTCCTAAACCACCCCTTCCTAATAATGAATCTAGTGTAAGAGTGTAATATTGTAATTGACAATCTTCTCATATTAATAAAATGATTTCTGATTCTTACAATTACTTATAGCATTTATTATTATAATTGTCAAGGTAAATAATCATAAGGTCAAAAGACTATGAGACATGAAGAATTGTTCATACATCCGGATATGTATGAGGTAGACACAATTCTTTAGTTAGTCTTGAATAACATTCACAACTTAAGTTAAAGGTTGGGCACCTCTATCTTGTTAAGGTTGTAGAATTCTTTTACTAGCATTTGAGTGGGATCAAATGAATATGATGAGTCTAAAATCATCGAAAGGTTTTCGAGTAAAAGAATCTAGTGCACTAGGTGCATTGAACTGGATCACAATGTACACTTTATCTAGAACCATCACTAGATATAAGTCTTTTCATTAAAGAGGACAATTGGAGAGTCTATCTTAATCCTGAGATAAATGATGGACTTACGGTTGCAAGTGTTATCATTAGAGCTATCAATGAGTACGATTATATAGCATAGTCTATCCTCGATAGTTTGGTGGTATACATTTGTTAATCGATAGAGGACTTCATTTATAGATATGGACATCGTGGCTCTATTGATTAAATGAGAGTATAATATCATCATATGGATGTTTTGAGGTATTGGATATTAAATCTCAACGTTGAGTTTTCAATAATGATTATTGAAAACATGGCTTCTGGACAAGTCAAAGTATCCAAGTTCGAAATGTGGTCATATGAGGAAATATGGTAACTTGGAGAGCTATAGGCGGTCTATGAGCTCTTGGCGATTACTGATATTATTCACGAGGATACACCATCTCCTATAAGATTGTCTAGGGTATGAATGAGAAACATCTCCTTATTCTATCTTTATTTAAGAGTTCAATTTTAGCTCTTTAGTGGAATGAGTTAAAATTAATAGATTGGACCTAAGTGAATCATTTGTTGATTGTGATTAGGTTGTGTCTATTGAAGCTTAAATTTAGATAGCCTGCCAAGATCCCCAATCCACACGTATTTGCATGGATCACTTGATATATTCTACCGGGCCGATGTAAGGGTCCATCTAGAATTGTTTTTAATATATCAAGAATATAATATGTCTATTATTTAATTAATGGGCTGCACTATTATATTAATATATTAAAAGGAGACATGTGGGCTTGTTTCTTTTAGTAAGAATGGGTCTGGTTCACATGTGGGCTTTTATTTAAAGTCCAATGGATTAAATGAAATAAGAAAATAATATATGGCCCATTTATATAAGTGGGGCGGCAAGGTGTATATATTAACCTAGTATATTATTTTGTTTCATTGTTTTAATTAAATAAGAATTAGTTAATTTATTAATTAATTGTTTAATTAAGAAACAAATCTTTTTCTGATCAGGAAATATATTTCCTAAAGTTATACTATTGGTATTAGTATATTAAAAGTAAAAGACTTGTTTGATAAGAAAATAAATAATTAATTTTATTTATTTAATCAAATAAGAAGTCTTTTTATTTAGTCAATAAAAGAATAAAAATATCTATAAGTTGGATTAGGTTTTGAAGTCTAAAGGTTGATGGAAATTAGGGTGCAACACAAACTCTTTTTGGTATGTGATTTGCGGCAACCCTAGTCCATTTAGAGGAAGATTTCGGCAATCCTAAATAGAAGAGGAGGCAAAATTTCGGCCACCTATATAATACCACATATAGAATTCGGCCACAATAGTTGATTGAATGATTCAATTTTTCTTCTTCTTCTCAATTCATAGAAAAGGATAATTTTTATTCTACTAAACATAAAAGAGAGAAGATATTATTCTTTGATAGTACACTGATTGCTTGTTCACCAATAAGCTTGTGTGTACAACATCGAATTAGGTTCACGCGAGTTTCGATCATTAGATTGAGAACTCAAAAGTGACCGGAATAATTTTTGTCTTCTTTTGATTGTTTTGTGACTAACAAAAGAAAACGAAAACTTTGTTAATCCATTCTCAGGTTTGCAATTCAAAGAAAAAGGGAGACCACGCTCCTAGGTGATTCACGTACGTGTTCGGATTGGAAGATCTCGCGGTACTGTTCATGATCACTGTTCACAGGGGGGTACTGTTCACGATCACTGTTCACGCAGGTATTGTTCACGATCACTGTTCACGCGGGTACTGTTCACAATCACTGTTCACGTGGGTACTATTCACGGGCATCAGAAAAGATTTTACGGATTACCAATCGACGTAAGTCAATCGGATCACGCGTCAAGAGGTATTTAACTCTAACCGTATATATTTGAGTTTAATTAATTAAAAGGTTAAGGTTCAACTTTGAGAAAAATTTTAAAACCATACGAAATCTATTTTTCGTTTCTTCCGCTGTGTTTTATATCGATTTTTTCCTACAGTGTGATGCAAAGAGATGAGTATGAGCAGTGGAAGACTTCTGATGATATGGCAAAATGTTATATTATGGCCACTATCTCCGACGTGTTGCAACAGCAACATGATGGAATGGAGTTCGCTGCTGATATAATGATGTCTCTAGAGGAAATGTTTGCTATGAGGTCTAGGACGACTAAGAGAGAGGCAGTGATTGCTTTTATGAATCTTAGGATGAAACCTGGACAATCTGTGAAAGATCACATGAGGAAAGTCATAGCACATCTCAATATTGCTGAACTAAATGGTGCTGAGATTGATGGTGAGACCAAAATTGATATGGTAGTTAACTCACTGTTAGATTCCTTTGATCAGTTCAAGTTGGACTACACCTTGAACAAAAAGGAATACACCTTGCAGGGCCTGATGCAAGATGTTCAAAGCGCTAAAAAGATCCTTGTGAAAAACAAAGGTCAAGAGATTCATTTGGTTGGTAAAGTTGCTACTGTTAAGACCCGTAAGAAGGTCAAGAAACAACAGAAGAAAAAGCAACTTGGGCCTACCAAGAAGGAAACCAAGAAAGTAACCAAGATCAAAGGGAAATGCTTCCTTTGTGGTGAAAAGGGACATTGGAAAAGAGATTGCCCAAAGTCCCAGAATAAGAAGGAAGAAGGTGATATTAATTATCTTGAAACATGTTTTCTAGCAGATTCTACTGATTCTTGGATCATAGACTCTGGAGCCACTAATCATGTTTGTTATTCCTTGAAGGGGTTCCAAGAAAGGAGAAGGCTGAATGAAGATTAAGTCAATTTGCGCTTGGGCAACGGAACGTTAGTGTCTGCAAGTGTAGTGGGAGATATTAGAGTTATTTTAGATTCTAGTAGGCATTTAGATTTAATAGACGTTTATTATGTATCTCAATTCAAGAGGAATTTAATTTCAGTTTTTTGTTTAAATAAATTTGGATATTCGGTTACTTTTAATAAAGCTTTTATTATTAGTAAGAATGACAAAATTGTTTGCAAAGGTACATTGGAAAACGGTCTATTCTTTTTGCATAGAAATATCTCTCACTCGTTAGACACAGAAATAACAGAACCTAATCATAAAAGAGTAAAATTATCTAAAGATGAAACTTACCTTTGGCATTTACGCCTAGGTCACATTAACCTTAATAGGATTAAAAGATTGGTATGTGATGGACCTTTAAGTGACTTAAAGGTTGATGATCTACCAACTTGTGAATCTTGTTTGGAAGGTAAAATGACCAAAAGGCCGTTCAATACCAAAGGTGCAAGAGCCACTGAATGTTTAGGACTAATACACACTGATGTATGTGGTCCTATGAGCATTCAAGCTAGAGGTGGATATGAGTACTTCATCACCTTCACAGATGATTACTCAAGATTTGGTTATGTGTATCTCATGAGACATGAGTCAGATGCTTTTGACATGTTCAAAGCATTCAAAGCTGAAGTAGAAAATCAGCTTGAGAAACATATAAAAATCTTGAGATCTGATCGTGGTGGAGAATATCTATCTGGAGAGTTTCAGCGATATCTTATTGATAATGAGATAGTTTCTCAGTTTTCTGCACCAGGTACACCTCAACAAAATGGGGTAGCAGAAAGGAAAAATAGAACTCTTTTAGAGATGGTTAGGTCAATGTTGAGTTATTCAACACTTTATATTTCTTTTTTGGGGATATGCTCTACAAACAGCAATATACATTCAAAACGATGTACCATCTAAATCTGTCCCTAAAACCCCACATGAATTGTGGACTGGGCGAAAACCTAGTTTACAACACATGAGGATATTTGGTTGTCCTGCACATGTGTTGAAAGGAAAGACAGAAAAGATGGAGTCCCGTTCAGAAACATGTATATTTGTGGGGTATCCAAAAGGAACTAAAGGATATTATTTCTATAGTCCTAATGATCTAAAAGTATTTGTTTCAACAAATGCTTCATTTCTAGAAAAGGACTATATGAATAATTTTGTGCCCAAAAGTAGAATTGTCCTGAATGAAATGTCAGGAGATACAATTCCACAAGAGGTTTCACAACCTAGCCCAATTGTAAGTTCCACTCCAACACAAAATCAACATCCTACCATTCCTCGTCGTAGTGGGAGGGTTATAACACAACCCGAAAGATACATTGGTCTAGGAGAATATGTGGAGAATCTCCCGGACGACGATGATCCCTACACGTACAAGGAAGCAATGGAGGATGTTGATTTTCGTCATTGGCAAAAGGCAATGCAATCTGAGATTGAATCGATGTTCAATAACAAAGTCTGGTCCCTTTGTAGACTTGCCTAAAGGGATAAAACCCATTGGGTGTAAGTGGGTATACAAGAGGAAAAGAGGTATGGATGGTAAAGTGGAAACCTTTAAAGCTAGACTGGTAGCTAAAGGTTATACTCAGAAAGAAGGTATCGATTACGAGGAAACCTTCTCTCCTGTGGCCATGCTTAAATCCATTAGGATACTCTTATCCATTGCAGCATCTCTAGACCTAGAGATTTGGCAAATGGACGTCAAGAAAGCTTTCCTTAATGGAAGTCTTGACGAGAGCATCTACATGATGTAACCAGAAGGATTCATTGAAAAGGGCCAAGAGGAAAGAGTATGCAAATTGCAAAAGTCCATATATGGACTGAAGCAAGCATCCAGATCCTGGAACATAAGGTTTGATCAAGCTGTGAAAGGTTTTGGATTTATTCAAAACCCTGACGAACCTTGTGTATACAAAAGGATTAAAGGCGACAAGTTGGTTTTCCTCATTCTTTATGTTGTAGATATACTACTCATTGGAAACGATGTAGGTGTATTGACATCAGTAAAAGAATGATTAGCAAAACAATTTGATATGAAGGACTTAGGAGAAGCAAGTTATATTCTTGGTATCCAAGTAATAAGGGATAGAAAGAATAGAACGATTGCATTATCCCAAGCTTCATACATTGAAAAAATCTTGTCTAGATTTTCCATGCAAGATTCCAAGAAAGGTATGTTACCTTTTAGACATGGAATCAAACTTTCTAAGGAACATGTTCCTAAGAATGAGCATGAAGAGCAATTCATGAGTAGAGTTCCATATGCCTCGGCAGTTGGAAGTCTCATGTATGCAATGCTCTGTACTATACCAGATATTTGTTTTGCTGTTGGCGTAGTTAGCAGGTTTAAATCGAAACCTGGTCCTGATCATTGGACGGCAGTCAAGCATATTTTCAAGTATCTTAAAAGAACTAGAGATTATATGCTTGTATACTCTGGAGTGGATTAAATTCCCGTTGGGTATACAGATTCTGATTTCCAGTCGGATTCTGACTCTAGAAAATCTACATCAGGATCTGTGTTTACCATTGGAGGAGGAGAAGTCATATGGAGGAGTATCAAGCAATCTTGTATTGCTGATTCCACCATGGAAGCTGAGTATGTTGCTACATGCGAAGCTGCAAAAGAGGCTGTTTGGCTCCACCAATTCTTGATTGACTTGGAAGTGGTTCCTAATGCGAATAAGCAGATCACTATATACTGTGACAACAGTGGAGCAGTGGCTAATTCGAGAGAACCAAGAAGTCATAAGAGAGGTAAGCACATAGAAAGGAAATATCACCTTTTAAGGGAAATTGTTCATAGGGGAGACGTGACGATCACCAAAATCACGTCAGCAGAAGATCTAGCGGATCCTTTCACAAAGGCTCTACCTCAGAAGAGTTTTGATGGGCACCTAGAGAATATGGGAATGATAGATATGACACACTTGCTATAGCGCAAGTCGGAGATTGTTAGGATTATGCTCAATAGCAAGAGTGTAATATTGTAATTGACAATATTTTCATATTAATAAAGTGTTTTCTGATTCTTACAAATACTTATAGCATTTATTATTATAATCATAAAGGTAAATAATCATAAGGTCAAAAGACTATGAGAAATGAAGAATTGTTCATACATCCGATTATGTGTGAGGTAGACACAATTCTTTAGTTAGTCTTGAATAACGTTCACAACTTAAGTTAAAGGTTGGGCGCCTCTATTTTGATAAAGTTGTAGAATTATTTTACTAGCATTTGAGTGGGATCAAATGAGTTATGATGAGTCTAAAATCATCGAAAGGTTTTCGAGTAAAAGAATCTAGTGCACTGGGTGCATTGAACAGGATCACAATGAAATACTTTATCTAGAACCGTCACTAGATATAAGTCTTTTCATTTTAGGACAATCGGAGAGTCGATCTTAATCCTGAGATAAATGATGGATTTATGGTTGCAAGTGTTATCATTTGAGCTATCAATGAGTACTATTATACAGCATAGTCTATCCTCGATAGTTTGGTGGTATTCATTTGTTAATCGATAGAGGACTTCATTTATAGACATGGACATCATGGCTCCATTTATTAAATGAGAGTATAATATCATCATATGGATGTTTTGAGGTATTGGATATTAACTCTCAACGTTGAGTTTTCAATAATGATTATTGAAGACATGGCTTCTGGAGAAGTCAAAATATCCAAGTTCAAAATGTCGTCATATGAGGAAATATGGTAACTTGGAGAGCTATAGGCGGTCTATGAGCTCTTGGCGATTACTGATATTATTCACGAGGATACACCATCTCCTATAAGATTGTCTAGGGTATGAATGAGAAACATCTCCTTATTCTATCTTTATTTAAGAGTTCAATTTTAGCTCTTTAGTGGAATGAATTAAAATACCTAAGTGAATCATTTTTTGATTGTGATTAGGTTATGTCTATTGAAGCTTAAATTTAGATAGCCCGCCAAGATCCACAATCCACACGTACTTGCATGGATCACTTGATATATTCTACCGGACCAATTTATGGGTCCATCTAGAATTGCATTTAATATATTAAGAATATAATATGTCTATTATTTATTTAATGGGCTGCTCTATTATATAAATATATTAAAAGGAGACATGTTGGCTTGTTTCTTTTAGTAAGAATAAGTCTGGTTCACATGTGGGCTTTTATTTAAAGTCTAATGGATTAAATAAAATAAGAAAAATAATATTAGACCCATATATATATGGTGTGGGCGGCAAGGCTAATAAAATAGCCCAAGATATTATTTTATTTTATTGTTTTGATTAAATGGAAATTAATTAATTATTTAATTAATTAATAGTTTAAATCAAAATCTTTTCCTGATCAGTAAATAAAATACTATGTGCTGGATTAGGGTTAGAATTCTTTTGAGTTATAGGAGTCCTAATGTGGTAAGGATTAAGTCCACATACACTCCATACCACACAAACAATTCGGCCACCCTAGTCCTATAAGGGTTAGGATTCTTAAATTGATAGGAATTAGGGAAAAGCACAATTCCTTTTCAAGTAAGGAAATTGGCCAACCATATATTTTAATACACAAGGAATTCGGCCAACCCTATTTTGAGAAGGAGAAATTTCGGTCACCTTATAATTATAAGGTGATAAATTTCGGCCACCAAGAAGCTTGAGTGAGAGAGATTTTTGTTTGCTTTGAAAAATAAAAATCTTACTGAATACACATAGAATTTCGGCCAAGAGAGAAAAAGAAAAATAAGTTCTCATTCGATAGTGCACTTGCAAGCCTTTAACATCAAAAAGTTTTGTGCACACTTTCGATTTAGGGTTACGCGAGTTCCAATCATATCGATTGTGAATTCAAAAGTGACCGGAACTATTTTTCTAGGCTCTTGGTGTTTTGGGATTGAAGATCAGGATCAGAAGTTCCATACATTCATTCTCAGGTAAGCAATTCAAAGAAAAAAGGGAGACCACGCTCCTAGGTGATTCACGTACGTGCTAGGATTGAAGATCTTGCGGATTACCATCGACGTAAGTAAATCGGATCACGCGACAAGAGGTATTTAACTCTAACCATATATTTGTATTTAATTAATTAAAGGCTTAAGGTTCAAATCTTTAGAAAAAAATTAAACTATACGAAAATCTACTTTTCGCCTTCCGCTGCGGTTTTAGTTAATTTTTCCCTACAGGGACCCCGATGGTCATCATCACAGATCTGGGTAAGCAATTTGATAATGCCAGATTCTGAGAATTCTGTGATAATCTGGGAATTGAGCTTCACTTTGCGTCAGTAGCACACCTTCAGACTAACGGTCTGGTAGAGGCCACAAACAAAACTATTAAGAGGCTCTTGAAAAGGGAGCTCCAGCAAAAGAAGGGTAGATGGGCAGATGAGCTCTCAAGTGTGCTATGGGCTTACCGCACCACCAAAAGGACCGTTACTGGAGAGACCTCTACTCACTAGCTTTCGGGGTAGAAGCTGTCCTTCCTATCGAGCATAAGCTCACTTCCTTCCGGGTTCAACACTTTGACCCAGTAGGAAACGAGGATAAATTAAGAGCCAACCTAGACCTCCTGGAAGAGAAACAGGACAGGGTAGTGGAAAGGGTAGCAGTCTACCAAAGCAGAATTGACCGCTACTTCAACAGGAAAGTCAGGAACCAAAGCTTTAAGGAAGGGGACTTGGATCTCAGAAAGGTTACTCAGAATTCCCGGAAGAGGTCGGATAGGGTACTGTCACCTAATTGGGAAGGTCCCTACCTAATTAGAGTTGTGATCCAGGGTGGGGCCTACAAGTTGGACGATATGAATGGACATCTTGTAGACCACACTTGGAATGGTGATCACCTCAAGAGGTTCTACCCATAAGCAACACAGTAGAAACCAGTCGGGATCGCCCAGAAACGAATATTAGAAGATGTTAGTAATCGTGAGTTCTTGTATTCTCTTTTTTGATCATCAATAAAGAAGGTTTCTTTCTCCATCTACCTTTATCTACGCTTATCTTCATCTATCTACTTTATGTCACCAATAGAACCCGTCATGATCATTGCCTTAAAACCAGAAGAGCTACATAGCACTCTTGATGCCCTAGACTGGATAAATCCTTCTAGAAGGATCACCTTAAAAGCATGAGAGCTAAACAACACTCCTATTGCCCTGGACCGGAGTAATCCCTCCAGGAGGATCTCTTCGAGACCAGGATAAGCCACATGGCATTTCCTGATGCCCTGGCCGGGCACCACCCCCCGCTAGGAAGGATCCGGTATGTAAGAGCATAGTTGCCCGATGGATCAAACCTCGGCCAGGCACCACCCCCTGCTGAGAAGGGTCTGGATAATAAGTGCATAGTTGCCTACAAGATCAAGGCCTTGGCTGGGCACCACCCCCCCGCTAACAAAGACTTGGTGCTAAAGTGGCCTTAGTTGCCTACCAGGATCTTGTTGCTGTTAGGATTATGCTCAATAACAAGA
Organism: Dipteronia sinensis; assembly: GCA_033220585.1. Taxonomy (NCBI): domain Eukaryota; kingdom Viridiplantae; phylum Streptophyta; class Magnoliopsida; order Sapindales; family Sapindaceae; genus Dipteronia; species Dipteronia sinensis. The sequence goes on along the minus strand of CM065636.1, from coordinate 59,487,438 downwards.
GTGTAATATTGTAATTGACAATCTTTTCATATAAATAAAGTGATTTCTGATTTTGCAAAATCTTATAGCATTTGTAAATATAATTGTCAAGGTAAATAATCATAAGGTCAAAAAACTATGAGATATGAAGAATTTTTTGTACATCCGGATATGTATGAGGTAGACACAATTCTTTAGTTAGTCTTGAATAACGTTCACAACTTAAGTTAAAGGTTGGGCACCTCTATCTTGATAAAGTTGTAGAATTCTTTTACTAGCATTTGAGTGGGATCAAATGAGTTATGATGAGTCTAAAATCATCGAAAGGTTTTCGAGTAAAAGAATCTAGTGCAGTGGGTGCATTGAACTGGATCACAATGTAATACTTTATCTAGAACCATCACTAGATATAAGTCTTTTCATTATCAGGACAATCGGAGAGTCTATCTAAATCCTGAGATAAATGATGGACTTATGGTTGCAAGTGTTATCATTTGAGCTATCAATGAGTATGATTATATAGCATAGTCTATCCTCGATAGTTTGGTGGTATTCATTTGTTAATCGATAGAGGACTTCATTTATAGATATGGACATCGTGGCTCCATTTATAAAATGAGAGTATAATATCATCATATGGATGTTTTGAGGTATTGGATATTAAATCTCAACGTTGAGTTTTCAATAATGATTATTGAAGACATGGCTTCTGGACAAGTCAAAATATCCAAGTTCAAAATGTGGTCATATGAGGAAATATGGTAACTTGGAGAGCTATAGGCGGTCTGTGAGCTCTTGGCGATTACTGATATTATTCACGAGGATACACCATCTCCTATAAGATTGTCTAGGGTATGAATGAGAAACATCTCCTTATTCTATCTTTATTTAAGAGTTCAATTTTAGCTCTGTAGTGGAATGAGTTAAAATTAATAGATCGGACCTAAGTGAATCATTTGTTGATTGTGATTAGGTTATGTCTATTGAAGCTTAAATTTAGATAGCCCGCCAAGATCCACAATCCACACGTACTTGCATGGATCACTTGATATATTCTACCGGACAAATTTATGGGTCCATCTAGAATTGCATTTAATATATTAAGAATATAATATGTCTATTATTTATTTAATGGGCTGCACTATTATATTAATATATTAAAAGGAGACATGCAGGCTTGTTTCTTTTAGTAAGAATAAGTCTGGTTCACATGTGGGCATTTATTTAAAGTCTAATCGATTAAATAAAATAAGAAAAATAATATTGGGCCCATATATACATGGTGTGGGCGGCAAGGCTAAATAAAATAGCCCAAGATATTATTTTATTTTATTGTTTTGATTAAATGAGAATTAATTAATTATTTAATTATTTAATTGATTAAAATAGCCCATATATACATGGTGTGGGCGGCAAGGCTAAATAAAATCTTTTCCCGATCAGTAAATTAAATACTATGTGTTGGATTAGGGTTGGAATTTTTTTAAGTGATAGGAGTCCTAATATGGTAAGGATTAAGTCCACATACACTCCTTATTATACAAAGAATTCGGCCACCACTAGTCCTACAAGGGTTAGGATTCTTGAATTGATAGGAATTAGGGAAAAGGATAATTCCTTTTCAAGTAAGGAAATTAACCAACCCTAGATTTCCTATTCAATGAATTCGGCCAACCCTACTTGGTGAAGGAGAAAATTCGGCCAACCTATAAATATAAGGTTATGAATTTTCGGCCACTAAGAAGCAAAATAGAGAGAGATTTTTGTTTGTTTTGAAAATAAAAAATCCTACTCTATACACATAGATTTTCGGCCAAGAGAGAAAAAGAAAATAAGTTCTCATTAGATAGTGCACTTACAAGCCTTTAACATCAAAAGGTTTTGTGCACACTTTCGATTTAGGGTTAAGCGAGTTTCAATCATATTGATTGTGAATTCAAAAGTGACCGGAACTATTTTTTAGGCTCTGTTTTACTATTGAAGATCAAGATCAGAAATTCCATACATCCATTCTAAGGTAAGCAATTCAAAGAAAAAGGGAGACCACGCTCCTAGGTGATTCACGTACGTGCTAGGATTGAAGATCTTGCGGATTACCATCGACGTAAGTCAATCGGATCACGCGACAAGAGATATTTAACTTTAACCATATATTTGAGTTTAATTAATTAAAGGGTTAAGGTTCAAATCTTTAGAAAAATTTTAAACTATACGAAAATTATTTTTTCGCCTTCCGCTGCCGTTTTAATCAATTTTTCGCTACAGTTGCTTGTCTGATAACCTTATTTCCGCCAATGATCACCTCAAGACCAGAAAGGACCATATGGCCTTCCTGTTGCCTTGGCCGGGTGCCACCCTCCGCTAGGAAGGGTTTGGTTAGTAAGAGCATAGTTGCCTGCCAGATTAAGGCCTTGGCCGGGTACTACCCCCCGCTGAGAAAGACCTAGTGCTAAAGTGGCCTTAGTCGCCTACCAGGATCTTGCTGCCTACACGTTCTCCATCATGTTTGCCATGGTACTAAGATTCCTAGAGCGGGAATGCGAGGTACCCAGCTTCACCAAATTTGTTTGCCAAGGCACCAAGATTCCTACAAACAGGAATGCAAGGCGCCCAGATTTGCCAGAATATTCACCTAGAGACCTAGGTTCCTTGAAACAGGAAGGATAGGTACCATATTTGTTTGCCAAGGCGCCAAGATTCCTACAAACAGGAATGCAAGGTGCTCAAATTCGCCAAAATATTCACCTAGAGACCTAGGTTCCTTGAAATAGGAATGCTAGGTACTAGATTATTCACCGAGGTACCAAGATCCCTGCAAACAGGAATACGAGGTACCCAGATTCGCCAGATTTGTTCGCCACGATACCAAGAATCCTAGAGCAGGAATACAAGGTATCTAGATTTGCCAGATTATTCGCCATGGTACCAAGATCCCTTCAAACAGGAATACGAGGTACCCAGATTCTCCAGATTTGTTCACCACGATACCAAGATTCCTACAGTAGGAATACAAGGTATCTAGATTCGCCAGATTATTCGCCATGGTACCAAGATTCCTAGAATAAGAATGCAAGGTACCTAGATTGCAAGATTGTTCGCTAGTACATTCAACATTGTCAATGAACTAAGATTCCTCAAACAGAAATGCGAGGTACCTGAATTTGTCAAGTTTACTCACCAGCGTTGTCAACTAGGTACCTAGATTTCCCGGAACAGGAAGGCTAGATACCATGAGTCACCAGCATGATAAACAAGGCACCAAGATTCTCAAAACAAGAATGCCAGGTACCCTGGTGTTTCCCAGATAGGGTTAATCAAGAGACCATTGAACTGGCTATGAGCCACGATATACGGTCAGATTTTTATGTTACCCGATATTGGTTAAGTCACATTTATGCTTGGGATTTTTACTCAAATTTGCATCTCAATTAGAAGCGTGCAACTAAATTAAATCAGTAAGAATAAAAAGAAAGAGAGGTTTCTTTATCGATCAAATCAGGGAGCCTAACCCTTACTTCGGGCTACATACAAGAAACAAGAAAGAAAAATAATACAAAGTGAATTGGAGGCTCAGACACCCCAGCTTCCTTTTCGGCTTCCTGTTTACTTTCTTGGCCTGCTCTCTTAGCGACACTGATCTCAATAAAGACAGATTTCGACGTTACTACCGCGACCCCTAAAGAGAGGAATAGAGGCCATGTTGGAGTAATCGAACATAGGAGGGTAACCTTGAAACCCTCCATATTCAACATGCAACTGGATGCGAAGCTGCGGCCTGCCTAGGTAATGTCTACACCATTGGCAAAGGTTCAGCACTGTGATCCACCATTCCTCTTGATCCAAGAAATCACAACCTGTTATGATTACCTGGTAATTAAGTCTATCTCGCACCATTCTATCCACAGTACCAAGCACCCTGCCAGTCACAGAACTTACATCTCCTCCTCCTCCAACAGTGTTAACTAATACGACGATCATTGATCGATCTGCTGGGATTTGTTGCTCCATTAAAAGGGTAAAGAGGTAGTATGAAGAACTGTCAAACAAGTAGAGGTATTTATAGAAGGAGAGATCAAGTATCGGGAGTGAGAGAATAAGGTCATTCATGGGACACAACATTCGGTGTATGGGAAAGAACAGCTTCGCAAAGCGTGCGCCCCCGAAGTTTGATGTTTGAGACAATCGAACTTGCCCTAGACTGACACGTGGAAGAACAATTGAATATAGAACTCAAACCAAAAATTCCTACGCGGGAATTCCAAAAAAGAGGTTTTTTGATCAGGATAACCTCGAAGGTAGCATGGAACACGGCAATCTCGATTTCCAGGTACCATGATCCATGGTACCACTTCTAGAGCCATTATATCAATTGCTGCATCCTATCTAGATTAAATAAAGGATGGATCGCCAAGTCTACACCTAGGCACCGAGATTCATCCGAAGACAGGAATTTATGGAATCAAAATTGCATTAGGGACTCTACTTCTGATTAAGGCGAAGTTCAACCAAGAGTTCAATAAACTGCACACGCATGAAGCTAAGGAAAAAAGAAAAAGCTTTCTTATTACTAAAGTTAGGGAGCCCATTCCCCGATCGTGGGCTACAAAATAGAAGAAAAAAATAAAGTTGATTGGATAAAAGTTGAAACTGAGTCATGCATCCTTCGTCTCTGGGTTGGCCAACCTCTCTCCAACCCCGTCAGTTAGAGTTTCTCCCTCTTCGGTGCCAGATAGAACCCAGCATGCTTCCTTGATACCCACCGCAACCAGAGATCCACTTGAGACAGATCGCCCTGAAGCTCCCCTACTGCTACTTGGTCAGAATTTTCCCCAACTTCCTTGGTTGAAGCAGCTCGACCCTCCACTACCTTGGCAGGATCAGAAGAAGAGATAGGCAGGGCTGATTTTCTATCATCAGTAGCAAGCTGGTCCCCTACCTCCTTGATGAACTTTGGTAGAGAAGTAGAAGGGGCAGAAACCCTTCCTTCAACTTGAGCCACTCCAGCTTTATGAGCATTAAGATTGGGATCTGCTCCAACATTGCTTGGTGGAGGAAGGGAGATAGAACTCTGGTCTTCACCTCCTGCCACTCCACTTGCTCCAGCAACCTGGGAAGGTCCAGCCACATCGAGGGCGTGGCCCCAGCAAGTTCAGCAGCCTTTGCCATAATCTTCTCCTGGATCCACCCCGCGATGACACTCAGGTCAAACGGAGGAGGGAAAGCTATAGCCACCTGGTAGCCAGTGAAAAAGTAACCATCCCCGAAGGCTGTGTCTACTTGAACGTCCAGGCTGGCCACACTGTCGCGAAGGGATTGAACCTCTTTCTCCAGCTTCACTACTCTATCCTTTACGATCTCCCTCTCCTCCCTGCGATGAAGGGATCTGAGTATCTCGGTATCCAAAGCAAACTACATCCGCTCCCTGTCAACTTTCACCTCATCCGCTTCCTTCTTAGCATTGTTCAGAGACTTGTTCAGAACTTCCACACCTCTAGCAGCCTTAGCAAGCTCCTCCTTGGACCTTTCCCACTCGATAGTAGCACCTTTAACTTGCTCCAAGAGGGAGCCGACCTGCTATCTCAGTGCCACATTAAACTTAAAGCCTGCCAAGAACAAAGTACTAATCATGATATTTCCAATACTTAACCGGGATAGAGGGCGAAATGAGCTGTCTTACTTCAGCCAGGAGAGCAGATCCCTTTCTGATTAGAAGTTCACTGGCATGGCCGTCATGACATCCAATCTCCCGCCTGGGCAGGAAGCAACAACTTGTGCCAAGACTTCATCCTGGCTGCTATCCTTCGACCTCTATCGCGGCCTATCCCGAGGTACCATCCCGCTAGCCATAACAGGATCAAAATTTTTCTCGACCAGGTTAGATCGACCAGTTGCCACAATGGGAGAGGCAGAGGGAGCTGACGCATCAGTATCAGTAGCAGCTACAGCCGAAACTATTTTGATGGGTGACGCATCCTGCACCCGACTATGAGCACCTCAGTACCTCCCCACCTAGCTGAGATAGGAGGAGGGGGAGCTGGTGACCCAGATACCTCTACCGGGGTCCTATCAGATCCAACAGACATGCCAACCCCTACAGCAAGATCAGTAGCAACATGAGTAGGGGAGGTCACAGCCAAATCATTTATCCCATCTGCGAGGTGGAGTTCCACCTCCGATACCAATGGAGGCACTGCAGAGACTGCCGAGATAGCAAAAATTTAGTGTCTACAGAATTAATAAAGCAACATAATAGAAGAAAAGTAAGAAATTCCTCTACCCGGGGAAGCACCGGAGATGCGAAGGTAGCAATCTACCCTCTTTGCTTCGAAGGCCTCCGTGATAGGGTATTTCATGTTGATGTAATTACGAGCCATAATAGCCCTCAGGATTTTCTCTGACTCTTCAGAGAGCTTACTTTTCTCTAGCGCGGGCTTGCTACTGAAACCAATAGGAACTGGGAACTCAGATCCTCCAATATGGACTGAATTACCCCATTCACCTCCGAGGATGACCCACTCCTCCTTCTAAGAGGTATCTTTCTTCGTGGCCCCTGGCACCATAAACTACAGGTTATTCTTGGCGCGGGCATAAAACTGTCCCTTTGGACCTATGGCGTTGGCAGCAATCTAGAACACGTATCTGATCTCATCTGGACCTGGCTCCCGATCAATATTATCCTTCTGACATTGCTCCCTCCACAACACGAGGAACGCTACCATGTGCCTCCAGAACCCTTGCGTTAGCTAAAGTGGGGCAAGCTGCAGAGCGTACAGCGCCCTACGCAAGGTAGGGTGGAGAGGTAGCCTAACTCCACTATCGAAAGCTGCCATATGAATTGGGAGCTCGCCAGGATTAGGGGTATATATGTCATACCGCTTAGGAGGTACATTGATCATGATATCTTTAGGGACCTTGAAATCCCTCCACAAGCGCTTGATGGTTTTCGGGGTACTGGTTGAATCGGGGATGCATCTGTACTCATAGGGAAGAGCGAGCACCCTCACCACGGTGTCCGTAACTTCACAAGCCAGGTCTCTACTTACCTTGATGGCATAGGGGACTCCACTTACCTTGACAACGTCTGATTCTCCGCTCGACTCCTTGTGGACATCCACCGGAGCACTGTGATCGTTCATAAAGCCCGTCCCAATTGCAACATTCCTGTTGGACCAGCGGCACTGTAGAAGAGGGATGTCATCTCCACTATCATCGTCACAGGCCCTCTTCCCATGGGTGAGGCTCCCACTAGCTACCACGTTGCCGTCAAACAGCTGCTCAATACTGTCACAGCCCGGTGAAGACATGTTCACAGATTCAAGGTTTAGTTTCTCGGAAAAGGGGAAGTTTAAAGATTGACGAAAATGGAGAAAGATAGGTTTTTTTTCTTAAGACTCTTGTTCAGGAAAGTTTGCTTAAGTGAGCACACTGTGAAGAAGCAAGGTTTATATAGAGATAACTACTTGTAGTATGCAGAGAAGGTAATCAATGTCACGGGTTAATCGGCGATGTGGAAGGAACGGTTTTGAGAAACGTGCGCTCCTAAAAAATTTCCTTTTTTGAATTGGGCCTACTCTAGTCAGCCACGTGGAAGACTCATTTAAATTAGCGTGCAAAGAGAAGATTACTTTCTACAAGACGATTACAAAAAATTCTCCAAGTGCTATCCATCCTGACTCCAACCCTGACCTGGTACCGTTGTTCAAGTCAGGGGGACTTCTGTTAACAAGGTTTTTTGGCAAGGGATCAAAGGAGAATTTTCCAACTAGTATCAACCTGATAGGGGCCAGTCCCAGCTTTCGGGTGACCAGCAAGATCGTTACCAGTACCTAGATGGAGCCGATACTTGGTAAGGTTAGGACCTCGATTACCTATCTACCAAGATAGGACACTAGTACCGCGAGCTAACGAAGGTATGCACCTCGCATTTATCGAAGCTCCTAATACCGACTAAGGACCAGTACAACGATAACTTGTGTGCCCAGCACCCAGCAAGTCCTTCGACATCAACCAAGATACCCGGTACCACGATACCTGCCTTAATGCTATCTCGACTTCTACCTGGTTCCTAGTACCTTGATATCTACTCGGAACCCATCCGGGGCGGGTACTCTACCTGCCAAATGATATGAATGTGATCATGAAGACACAAGCACCACTCTAGCAAGAAGCTCCATGCCAGTAAGATCAGACTGATATACCAGCACCTCGTTCCGTCAGAGTTCAGAATCAGAATTTCCCTCCAAGCTCCACGAAGAAGGAAAGTTGACTCCATCGCCAAAATAAAGCGCCATTAATGAGACCGAATGGTCAACCAAATTAGAATTTGAATTTGACAGTGATTAACGGGATCAAATCCCGCACCTTCAGCCCTACACAATGCCTTTCAACGCTTAAAATAGGACTCTTAATAATCCTCATCAATGAAACCAGATTTTGAGGGGATTATTTAGAGAACTATATATAGAGCTTTGATGAGTAAAGAAAGAGGGATCGTGTTTCTGACCATCAAAGAGAGAAAGATTAATTCCCAGAAGAATTTCCTTTGAATTCTATGAAGCCAGTGAGAGTTCATTGACGATCATTGGAAGGATATATCTACTGATCGATATAAACTAAGGTTCCACCACCTTCCTGTGTAAAAGCAAAAAGAGAGTTAAGTGTGGAGAGAGCGTGTATTGTAATTATAACTTCGATACCCTTTCAATTTAATAGTGTTATTTCATATCTCGTTGATCCTTCTTATTTCTTTCTTCATTCACTTTCATCTACGCTACGAACAAGGATCCTGGTACCGAAGGTACCTATCCTGCTACTGGCTACCAGTAGTGGGCGAGGGTGTTGACCGAAATTTCACTCCCCAAGTGGATTTTTCCCTTAACACTAACTTTAGATGTAAATATCCATCATTTTTTTAATTTTTTTACCGAATATCTACCGTTATCGATAATATCCCAGATATATCTATAAATTTAGAAGCCCGATATTAATACCGATACTGATATTTTATTCCTTGGCAGCAACATATATGTAAAGTCAGGCATCGTAGATGTGCAAAACCCATGCTCTCTCATGCATAATTGTTGCGCATTGCACTGCTACAATATAATTGTTATATTGATTGTGCATATTGTGCAGCAGTCACACACTCCTTTGCGCAAGCGGCAGCTCTGTGTCGCAAGCCATGCACGAGAATGCAGCCACACGAATGATGCGCTAAGGCTGCACATTCACAAGCGCTAGGGCTGTGTGTATGCGAGCACGGTTTGGGCCGATTTTGGGAAATCCCGTGCCTCCGAAAAGTGTTAGGGTAACACTTGGGCTTTAGGGATTTAATCCATGTGATAGATCCATTAAAATAAATCAAGTTGGACTTTATTTTGGGCCCAAAAGATGCAGAAGATTAGACTTGGAGATTTTGGAATTACAAGAAGACCAAGGAAGGATAATTTTTGTAATTGGAAAACATTTTTAAGTTAGATAAACCCGTCGTACTCGATCAATTCATGTATGCTTTTATTATATGATAATTAAAGGATTGTCATGCATACACATGCCACATAGATTAGTAGTGCCTACACATGCATTTTATTAAATGTCATACATGCATAATAGCCATTCACATTATGTATTTTTTTAATATGATTAAAAATTGGCAAATCACATAATTGGGTATTATTAATGAGATTAGTTTTTGGAGTAAAAACTTGGTAATTCTCATTAATAACTAGTCTATTAATTAAATCGTTTAATTAGTTAGATTAGTTAGGTCCCGCACTTAATATTAGGTTTAATTAGATTAAAACCCTAATATAATTGGACCTAATAATGTGATTAGTTTTAATAGTTAAAACTATGTAAATCACATTAAATAATTCTAATCTTAGTAAATTTGTTTACATAGATTAGAATTTGAATAATGAACTTGTTTTTAATTAGTTAAAAATTTGATTAGTTTTTTTGTTGTTAGAATAGATTCTAATAATTTGTTTCATATGCCCTAGACATTTACATAGACATGTAGATTGAAATTAGCCGTTTAATCTTAGTAATATCTAGGTGCATTAATTGAAAACCCTAATTTTGAAATAGTGAGTGGGAGAAGGATATATGACATTATATCCCGCAGTCTCCATCATTAGTTCAACACCGTGAGATTCAAGTGGGGTCTCGAGCCGGCTTTGTTTTCGTCTTCCCTAAGGAGGGTCTCCACAAGAATCAATACCAAGGTTGACTTTCTAACGGATAGGATTTCCAAGTGTATTTTGGGATTGAACAACCCTAAGGCGGCAATGCTCATGTTAAGCTTTAGAGATGTGAAATGGTGGGTTACACTCACAAGGTTTTAATTAAATTTGTTAATTATAAACCTAATTGAAATAAAAGATGGTTGAATGATAGAGGAATAAGAGTTATTCTGGTATATCATTTGATTGATAATGTCTCTATCCAACATGCCAGAATTTGACTGACCCTAAGGCGGCACTTGCTTGTGGTATGTTGGATTGTCGTGGTGTAGAAATAGTTTTTAGGGATTTTCTTGTTCATTAAATATGTTCATGCATCATGTTTAATTTTATGCCGAACATTTTCATGTGATGAATTTATGAGATGAATGAAGTTTTTTATTTATAAGTTCAGTAATGTCGTCTGCACTTTTACAAGTCCTCGCAAATGACAAATTAACCAGAGGAAACTATACTAAGTGGAAAAATTATATCAATGCAATCTTGGTAACAAAAGACCTAAAATTCGTGCTAACGGAGGAATGTTCTCCAGAGCCTGCTGCTAATGCTACACGAAATGTTTGTGAGGCACACAAGAAATGGGTCTCAGCTGATGAGGAGGCCCAAATATATCTGTTAGCCAGCTTGACAAATGAGCTTGTCACGAAGCACAAGGCAATGACTACAGCATTCGAAATCATGGAGTAATTGTAGGCTATGTTCTGGCAGCCATCCGAGAAAAAACGGCACAGAGCTGCTCGTTCCATAATGCTTGCACGGAAAAAGGAGGGTTCATCAGTTCAGGAACATGTCCTGGGCATGATGTCCTACTTCAACACAGCTGAGGTCAATGACGGATGGAGCTAGATGATAGGACCTTCTCAATGCGCATTGGGTCTAGGGATGTCATGTCGGTAAGAGCAGTGGGAGTAGTTAAACTCCATATTAATGGTTGTTTTATTGTTTTGAACAATGTTTATTTTATTCTTGGATTTACTAGAAATTTAATTTCAGTATCCATGTTTCAATTTCTTTTAATGATAAATCAGTTATTATTTCTAGAAATGGATTAAATATATGTTCAGGTGTAATTGAAAACAACTTGTATGTGTTAAGGCTGTTAATACATGCAACTCTGCTCAATGCTGAAATATTTAAAGTAGAAATACCTAAAATAAAACGACAGAAAGTTTCTCCAAATAATGAAACGTATCTATGGCATATAAGACTTGGCCATATCAACCTTAACATGATAGATAGACTTGTAAAAAGCGGGCCTTTAAGCTAGTTAAAGTTTGACACCTTACCTGTCTACGAATCTTGTTTAGAAGGTAAAATGACCAAGAGACCTTTTACTGAAAAAAGGGCTTAGAGCTACGGAACCACTTGAGCTTATACATTCAGACATTTACAGACCAATGAATGTTAAAGCAAGGGGTGGTTATGAGTATTATGTCACCTTTATAGATGAATACTCAAGATACGGATATGTCTACCTAATGCAACGAAAGTCGGAAACTTTTGAATAGTTTAAAGAATTCCAAGCTGAAGTTGAGAACCAATTAGGCAAGACAATCAAGGCTCTACTATCGGATCGTCGAGGTGAGTATCTCGACCAAGAGTTTGAAGACTACTTGCTTGAGCATGGGATTGTGTCCTAACTCATAGCTCCTGGAACACCACAGCAGAATGGTGTTACAGAGAGGAGAAATAGAAGCCTGAAAGAAATGGTGAGATCCATGATTAGTGTCTCATAATTACCAAACTTTTTTGGGGGATATGCACTATAAACAGTGGCCTACATTTTAAATGTAGTCCCATCCAAATCTGTTCCTAAGACTCCCCTAGAGTTGTGGAATGGTCGCAAAGTTAGTTTGCGACATTTCCGCATATGATGGTGTCCAATACATGTACTGAAGAATAGAACTGGAAAGCTGGACCCTAAGTCTATGGTCTGCTTGTTTGTAGGTTATTCCAAGGAGACTAGAGGTGGATACTTCTATAGCCATGAGGAGAACAAAGTATTTGTATCGACAAATGCAACATTTCTCGAGGATAACCATATGAATGATCATAAACCTCGAAGCAAAATTGTATTAAATGAGATGGAGCCTAGTACGACCAATGCTCAGTCAACAAGAGTTATTGATCCGTTAACATTTGATAGTTAGATGATTCCTAGTCAAGATACACTACCACGTAGACGTAGTGAGAGGGCTGTACGACAACCTGAATGCTATTTGGGTATTGGAGAGGGATGATATGTCATTGATCGCACCAAAATTGTTATACAATTTGGCCCTCAATTCCATATCCTTTAGTTTGTTTTCGAGTGTGTTTTTGTGTCTAATGGCTCTATTCTTGTCAATACATGAATTTTTAGGTGAAAAGGAGTTTGGGAGGCGAAAATTAGCAAAACGTGAGATTTGATAGAAAAATGGGCAGAAATTGTGAAAAGCTTGTGCAGCACATCCAACTTTGGAGAGCCATTTCTCCCTCCTCAGATAGAACCACATTTTGGATTACATATATTCAGAAAGCCCTGAGAGTTTAGTTTCCAATGGTTTTTCTGGATTGCGATTCTGAGTTGTCTAGAGAAAGTTATGGACATTTTAGTAACTGCTGCGCGCCTGTCCACGGGAACTGCACGGGTAACCTACCCGTGCACTACCCGTGCTATACCCATGCACTGCACTTTCCAGCACCAAAAATGATGGGTTTAAAGCCAATTTTAGAGGGGTAATGATGTCTTTTCATGCACAGATCATGCCCTAACCTCCTAAGCATATAAATACACCATTTTCTTATTGGAAACTCTTTTTTACACATTTTAAATCTTCCAGCCTCTTACAAGAACGAAATTTCTCCCACTTCTAAACCCTAACCACTAACCTAGATTTAGGAATCATTCCTCACTAAATCTAACCATCATCCTCATCTACTCAAGGACATTGAAGATTGGAATCAAGCTTCAGTGAATGAGGAGTTTCTCAACATGGGTCTTCTCTATCTCTCTTCTCCTATTTATTTTATTATATTTGTCATGAGTAGCTAGATATCCCACTAAGGGATTGATGTGAGACACTATTGGATGTTGGGTTTGTAATGAACTTTATATTTTATATTAAATCTATCAATTATGTTTCATTCATTGTTCTTAATTGATTTCTAGAATGATTTGTCTTTGATTGTACATGACTCTCTTTACAATTTGTTTGAGAAATGATTAGAGTAGAGAACTTGGTAGACATGATGCTAGATTCTCTTAAGCTCACTTGAATGGAAGGATTGAATAAGAGTACATGACCCAAGTGAAATCCGGACAAATTAATCTCAATTTCTATCTAATGTCAAATGGGTAATCAATCCTATACATGATTTGATTGGTTTCTTGTGAGAGATTAAGCATCAACACCATAAATGATGGGTTGGTGAATTTAAACTAAGAGATTAGTCTCTTATTTGATAGATATCCATTCATTGCACAACCATTTGTAGATGGCCAATACTATACATGATGGTTGGACATTCATAAGTGGTATATAACCAATCCTATACATTATTTGATTGGTTAAATTCGATTAATGAACATTATTGCAAGTTCATGATTTGCCCACTATTCACTTGTGGATCCATTAATTCCTTAGTTCTCACTAATGTCATTCTAACCTCATTGCATTTAGTCTAGTTTAACTTAATTGCATTTTAGATTAACCTTTCCAAACCAACCATTGATATTTACTTTATTCATGCTTAGCTTAGGTTTAATAGTAATCAACTAGCTTTAGCCATTTAATTTCCTTTTCCCTGTGAACTATATGCCTTTATTTGCCATATACTAGGTTTATCTTTGTTGAGTGCATATTGGGATTTATAAATTTGTTTGAATAGTGCATACCACGACAAAATGCTTGTTCAGTCGTCTCGAATGATAGTATGGATGATCCGTTGACATTTAAGAATGCAATGGAAGATCTTGACAAAGAGGAATCGCTTAAAGCCGTGAATCTCGAGTTAGAGTCCAAGTGCTTCAACTCAGTTTGGAAACTTGTAGACTTACCGGATGGGATAAAACCCATAGGGTGTAAGTGGACCTAGAAGAGAAAGAGAGGAGTAGACGGGAAGGTAGAGACCTTCAAAGCAAGGTTAGTAGCAAAGGGTTATACCCAAAAGAAAGGGAGCTGATTATGAAGAGACCTTCTTGCCAGTAGTATGTTTAAGTCTATTCGGATTCTCTTATCCATTGCTACATATTTCGATTATGAAATTTTGAAAATGGACGTAGACTGCATTTTTCAATGAAATCTTGATGAAAGCATCTATATGATGCAACCAGAGGGATTCATGTCCTAGGATCAAAAGCAAAAGGTTTGCAAGCTGTAAAGGTCCATTTATGGACTTAAGCAGACATCTAGATTTTGGAACATAAGTTTTTATAATATTATCAAAACCTATGGTTTCAAGCAAAACGTCGATGAGCCTTGTGTTTACTAGCGGATCATTGACAAGAAGATAGTTTTCTTAGTCCTATTCGTAGGTGATATCCTACTCACTGGGAATGATGTAGGGGTACTATCGGAAGTAAAGGGATGGTTGGCAAGCCAGTTCCAAATGAAAGATTTGGGAGAGGCGAGTTATGTTCTTGAGATCCAATTAATAAGGGATTGTAAGAACAAACTCTTAGCATTGTCTCAGGTATCGTCTCAGGCATCGTATATCAACAAAATTCTTGTGTGATTTTTGATGCAGAACTCCAAGAAAGGTAATTTACCATCTAGGCATGGAGTTCACTTGTCTAAGGAATAGTGTCCTAAGACACCTTTAGAAGTTGAGGATACGAGACATGTTTCCTATGCGTTTGTAGTAGGCAGTCTTATGTATGCTATGTTATGCACGAGACCTAACATCTGCTTCATAGTGGGAGTAGCCTGTAGGTTTCAGTCCAACCCAAGATTGGATCATTGGGTTGCTATAAAGGCCATTCTCAAATATCTTCAGAGAACGAGAAACTATATGCTAGTATATTCCTGGCAGGATTTGATCCCGTTAGGATATACAGACTCAGATTTTCAGTCAAACATGGATTCTAGGAAATCCACATCTGGGTCAGTATTCACTCTTGGTGGTGGTGCCATAGTATGGAGGAGTGTTAAGCAATCATGTATTGTTGACTCCACCATGGAAGCCGAATATGTAGCAGCTTGTGAAGCAACTAAAGAGGCTATCTGGCTCTGTAAGTTCTTGACTGATCTGGAAGTTGTTCCAGATCTGGAGAAGCCCATCACACTTTATTGTGATAATAGCGGTGATGTGGCTAATTCCAAAGAACCAAGAAGCCACAAGAGAGGGAATCATATAAAAGGGAAATATCATCCCATAAGCGAGATAATGCAGATAGGGGATATGACCGTGACCAAGATAGCGTCTGATCCATTTACAAAGACCTTAATGGATAAAGTGTTTGAATGTCACCTAGAGGGTCTAGGGTTACGAGATATGTCTCACCTATTTTAGTGCAAGTGGGAGATTATTGGGGTTTAAGCCCTAAAACTTATAATTTGTAAATGTGAATGAAACATTAATAAAAGAAGTTGTTTATTCATTCTGTACATCTGTCTCATACGTTTATATCATGTGTACTTAACATCCAAGATTTCCGGATGTAATCTCTAACTGAGTATATAAGTGTCATATAGAGAGGAATTTGTTTGAGATGAGCAATCTAAAGAGTCTGTAGGTAACGAATAGAGCTGGGTACTTTATTTATGGTCAATCTATATCTGCAATCCATTCCTTAATGTACGGTGGTCATATCCTAGACTATTCATATGTTGATATGAGAATGGAGGCACCTTATATGATGTGATCATATAGAGCTGGGCCATGATCTATATGAATCTCTCACCAAGATCCGTTGCATGATGAGATTCATATATATCAACAAATTATGGCTATATATGGATGATCTTAATCCTGAGAGTCTTATCGACTCCTTCAGGTTAGATCGTGGTTTTTGATATACCATGGGTGAGATCGGAGTTGCATTCCCGGTTAATAACTTCGTTTGTTGGAATCACGATTTGGCTTGTGGCTGGGAAGGTATTACACAGTAGTGGAATCCATTCCGTAAAGGAAATTAGGATTTATTAATCATTAGAGAATCGATGGTACTTAATGGAAAATATATAATTAGAGGGGTATAACAAACTTTATGACCTAACTCTAATTATGAACTACTTGTGGAGGATCATACTATATGCAATAGCTATATCGATTGACAACTGTAATTTCGGTTTGTGTAATACATCTACAGTTACGAGAGTGTAGCCTCGGGTATTTAATGGAGTAACTCCGAGTTTAATAATCATAAAATATTAATTAAAGAGTTTAATAAATATTTTCTAAGAATTATTGGAGCTCAAGACTGTGGGTCCATTAGATCCCCTTGCTAGCCTAGAACTTTGATGGTAACAGTGGTCACGGTAAATTAATTGGATGGTCCAATTATTTATGTTACGAAAGTAACAAGGATTTTGTTTAGGCAATTAATTAAATAATGTGATTATTTAATTAATGGATTAATAATTAATTAAATTAAATAATGTGATTATTTAATTATATTAATAGTTATTAATTGAATTAAACATTTTGTGGAGGTCACAGGTTCGAACCATGACTGAGACAAAGGATAAAATAATAAGATTATTTTATTTCCTAACTAGGTCAAGTGTTCAAGTATTAGTGAACTAAGTGAAAATACAACTCAAGCGTGTGTCTAAACAAATTGGGGGGGGGGGGGGGGGGGTGAATGTGTTGTTAATCGATTATTACCAACTTTTCCGATTAGTCAATATTAACATACAAAAACCCAATTCAAACAATAATAAAAGTCAAATAAAGTGTGGAAATTAAAGAACACTTGATTTTTACGTAGAAACCCTCTAAACGGGAAAAACCACGGGACTAGCCATGCTAGCCACTTGAGCCAGAGAAATCCACTATATGATTAAAATGTTACACCCTCAAGTGATACTCAGACTCTCACTCTCGACAACCTCACGCTATGGACATTACCATTCGCCACTCTTGGTTCAATCCCTAGTGATATCCCATGATCCACTACTCTTGGCGTGAGCACCTCCTACTCTACCCCATAGGTCTTTTATAGTGGCACTTGACCAATGCTTGTCAACCACACCTTGGTTACAAGACTTGACTTGCTTGTGTAACTTCACCTAGAAGCCACGAGACTTTGACTCATAAAGAGTATAAGGTCTAAGTGAATGTGAGACAATATGCTCAAATGCAATAATGTGTAAGACCATGCACAAAATGCTTAACTAGATGTTATAATGCAAATCAACAACCTAGTTATTAAACAATGCCTACATGCCCATACATGAGGTCTCAATTAGATTTGTAGAGAATTATAACAACCTAATTGTCAATTAAATCCATATGAACATTCAATTAGGCTTGACTAGATGAATAAACATTAATCTATCAACATAATCATCAACCAATCCCACAAGAATGTTCAAGGGTTAGCTATTTAGGGAATAATCAACCTAATCATGCAAGCTATCCTAAACAAACCCAATCATGGTATCAAGATTTATGAATATAAGCAATAAAGAGAGTTAAGGTATTTAATCAAGCAATAAATACCTAATCTAAGGTAAGTACAACAATAAATGAGAATTAATGTAGTTGTAACTTACCTAGTCATGAAACCAGGAAGACCCATGAAAGATTGATACATGAAGGATGTCTTCGATGCATGGGTTTTGGGTTTGGAGAGTCAAAAAACAAAGCTTGAAGCTTTCTCTCTCTATAACCACTCAATCTATCTCTCTAGGGTTTAATTTTCGTTGCTCTTGGTGAAGAAGATGAGAAAGAGATGGTTATATAGCAGCCCTAATTGAAACTACGCCGTTTTGGAATAAAAACTGATTTCTGGGGTCAAAAAGCGACTTGCAAGGTGACTTGGATGGAAGTCACTTCTAAAATCGCATATGTCTCGGGTTAGGCTGTCAAAAAGTGACTTGCAAAGCGATTTGGATGGAAATCACGTCACAAGTCGCATATGTCTCGGGTATACAAAACATGACAGTTCAATAGATATAGATTTGAGCGTCCCGAAACAAGACCAAATGACATCAAAACCTTTCATATGATATACTGTTTGAATGGTATGGAAGTCTACTTTATACTTCAATTAACAAAACAAGATTTAGATGTCTGTAGAAAGAGTTATGGTTAAAAGAGTGACCAACGGTCAGATTTGGACAACAGCAAGATGCCAAAACTCATGGTATAAGACCATGTGACCCGAGACCAATCCAAGAGAAGAATGAGACATTCTCAAATGGTCATTCAACGCGCTAAGACAAGCACACCATCATGCATGCGCGGATGTTTCCGATCAAACATCGGAAAGTGAATTACACCACACAAAAACACACTTAAGACTAATAATGAGGTGCAAGTGTGAAGTGTGTAAAGGATGCACACATATAAACAATGAAGAACACAAATGCAAGATGAATAAAGCATGCATGAAGTGTGTTTGTGCATCTAAACTCTTCAAGAGACAAAGTCAAGTGAATATACCTTTTTCTTTTGAAGTTATGGAGATGCTTGGAAGTTTGACAATGCGGATCTAAGCTACCCATTATAAAATCATCCCCAATGTGGTGTGGATTGTCATGAAATAAGCCAATCATAAAATAGAGGTCTTTACACTAGGGTTATGTGGGATTTAAAATCCTATACTAACTTGGTCACTAAAATTCTTATTATCTTATTTTAAATATATATAGATATATTTGGAAAAGGATTGGTATCTTGTTTTCAATATATAAAGATATATTATTGAAACATAAAAATGTACTAATTGTGAATCAAGTATACACAAAAAGAAGAAACAAGACAGGGTGCGGCAACACAAAAGAAAAACAAGAAAGGTGGTGCGGCCACACAAAAGAAAAAACAAGAAAGGTAATGCGGCCACACAAAAGAAAAAAAATAGATAAAAAGGTTTTTATTTTTGTTCTTTCTTATTCAAGTGAGGAGGAATTCCATATATACAAAAGCAAGAGTTGTTTTGTGTTGTTTCTACAACCTCGATACAACCTCCTGAAGTCCGTGACATGCCTACACCCAGTTGTTGGAACCTGTTAGATAGCGAGAAAGATCCATTGGTATAAATCGGAAAGCAAATTCAACATCAAGAAGTTAAAGAACGAAGGAGTTAGCCTAGAGGTATGATTTCAAATCCTGCCTTTTATTTATTCTTATATATCGTACACGGTTTTAAAGTCGCTTAAATATATTTTTTAAAAATTTTTAAAATCCCTTCCACTACGCGATTCTGGGGCTTACACCTATACACTCAGAAAACATATTAGAGAGTTCAAACAAATAATATTTTTCAAGACATGCCCTTTGCCAAACCAAAGCTTGATATACCATTTATTTAAGAAGGCAAACTTAAACAAACTAAGCAAATAAAAAGAAGCATAGCATTCTCATCATGAAGCACATGGGCGGTTTCTGCCTTAATAACACAACCATTCCACAAGCACAATTAATAGCATAAAACACTTCCCAAAGCATTTAAGCACATACTCCAATTTTATCACAAAAAATAAACTGTCAACAATCAACTCACTCCAAACATGCACTTTACCCATAAAAGTTAAGCTACTCCAAATCTAAGTAGGGTAATATGAAAAGATTGAAACATGGTATAGGAGTCGATTACCAAAGTTTTATTTGGGAAGAAATTTGCAGAGACTCCACCTCTAGCTGCGCTCTGCCCTCTTTTCCACTTAAGCTCTTTCTCAGCACTCCTCGCGTCCATGGTTGTATCAACCCCATAGGTCATCGTTGCGTTGCCATTTCACTTGGTGTGGTTGTTGGAGTATATATAATGCACTCAGTGTTCTCTAGAGTGTTGCGGTCTTGGCATCTTTGAGTGTTGGTCTCCATTCCAACCTTGATTTGATAGATCGCCAACCTAAAAATTTGTCTTTCTTTGCACAAAAACAACTCAAACAAAATTACATGCATATTCTTTGAACAAAAAAGGAAAATAATAAACAAACATCCAATAAAAGAAAACTAAAAAAATATTTACATTACTACATTATTTACTAAAACTAGAAACAATTAATGGATAGGACACCTCCCTGGCAGCGGCGCCATTTTGAATAGGCTTTTTCTGTCCTTAAGAAATTGCGAATTTAAAAGATATTTATAAATTTGTTCCTACGAGAAATTCGGATGATTTCTCCAACCTAGATTGTAAGAGTCGGAGTAAGGGTCATATCTTTGTCTTTGGAATCCTTCTAACACTTGAGCCTCCTTCTGCTCTATTTGACCTTCTCCAATCATTGTGTCACTCATAACTTGATTAACTTGGGCTCCGAACTTGTACAAGCTCTTTACTAGATCTTTCACTACTTGTATCTTCTTTGTCATCTAGACATCTCAATTGCCACGCCCGTGCTTTCATCTATTTCTATCTTGCCACCTATCCTTGTGTTTGAGGACCTTTGCTATGAATTTTGGGTCAACTTCTCCATAATTTCGTATGCCTCTGGAGCTTTCTTGTCAGTAATTGTATCTCCACAAGCATTTTCCACCATCATCTGAGTGATAGTGGAGAGACCTTGGTAAAAGGAAGTGACCTCCAATCCGCCAGGTTAAGTATGTGGTGGAACCTATGCTAGCAAGAGGTGAAATCTTTCCCACACATCATGAAATGGTTCCTCGTCCTCTTCACTAAAAGTGGCAATCTTCATCTTCAATTATCTTGCCTTCACAGTTGGAAAGAATTTGTTGTAGAAGACCTTACAAACGTGGAGCCATGTTGAGAGTGTCCATGGTCTCTACGCCATGTACCATTGATTGGCACGATCCTGCAAAAGATATTGGAAACACCGCATCTGCAAATGTCCTCTTGTTAACATTGTATTCCGGACTACTTTGGAAATGTCTCTAACACTGCATTGTACTTCTTCATAAATTGAAGACAATTTTCAGTTGGTAGCTCACAAAAGGATGACAACAGGTTTACATGCATACCCTTCAACTCATATTGGCTAGCAGTGTCATCTAAGATAATAGTTGTCGGTTGCTCATCTTCTATTGACGGGAGAGTATATTCCCCAATTGTTAGTCCCAAATCTTCCTCATTTGTTCCTTGTTCCTCAACTGGTATATTTGGTGGAGCTTCTTCAGCCATTTCTTCTTCCAAGTGGTTTCTCTCAAACTGTCTAATAATCATTCCTATTCGCTCAATGTTCTCTTGAGCTGAAAAAACTATTCCTCTAAGTGAACGTCTACCTTGCAAAAACCTAAACACCTAAAAATTTCACAAAATAAACACCCACGAGGTAAAAGAATAAAAAAAAATTAAACAAATAACTGAAGCTAAATCTAATCACAACTATATACGCCGATCCCTGGCAGCAGTACCATTTTTGACACTCGCTTTTTGTGTCGTTAACAAATTGCGGTTCAAAAAAATAGTTATAAAAGTCCTACGCAATGTGCTGTAAAGTTTTCTCAAAACTAGTAAAGCGGCAAACGAGGGTATCCTCCACAAGGAGGTGTCATCTATCGATCATCTCATATTTTAGTGATTATTGAAAATAATGTAAATAAGAACATGGCAAGGTTGAGAGTGGTATGTGTGAAATGTAAGCATGATGTATGTGTGTGTTGCAAAGAGCATGAAAACAAGATAAGATGGAGGGGAGAGAATGGTGATTAAAGTGATAAATGTAATTGAGTGCTTGCTTTTCTAAATTAAACTACTCCTAATTTCATTAATCTAGTCCTAAAGGCAAGCACCCTAAGTTACAAAAATAGGATGGATAGGAGAGATGCAAGACAATGGACACAAGAGGTGCTCATGACCACCACAACATTCATGCCACCTAGAATAACTAACCGCACCATCAATCTTTTAGGGCTAATCTACCATTAGGTGGCTGGGATGGCTTGGATTGGTGAGCTCACAATCTATCCCTTTCACTTGGTAGGGATGTATCATATTGGTGTTCTCATGACACATCCCTTTAACTCTAGCATAGATAGATTTAGGTGCACGAGATGTCTTGGATTGGTGTGCTTGCAATCCACCCCTTTCACACCTTAACCGGGATGTGTCAGATTGGTGTGCTCACGACACATCCCTTCTATTCAAGATAGCTTGTTTTAATCACCTTAATGTGAGTATCTCAACTTGGCTTGAGAGTTGGTGCACCTACTCAAACCAAGGAGATATTTAATAAAATTTAAAAACTCAAATCAATGCAACATCGAAACAATGAACTAAGAGTTGGTATGCCTACTTTATCCAAAGAGATATCACATACTTTAAGATTAATGAATGAAACTAAAAAGATAAAATTAAATGCAAATCAATCAAATAAATTGTACTAGTGTTAGGGTTTACATATTTCCCTATTAGGGATACACATCAAAGAAGAAAATACAAAAGAAGAGTAAAAGAGGAAACCCAATTGTCATCTTAAGTGTCCATCCTCTATTGAAGCTTCTCCTCCTCATAGACAAGAAAGGATGGCTCTTTCCTCTTGAATCCTTCTCAAAGATGGATGGGTGATGGTAGAAGGTGGTGGTGGAGAGGCAATCCATAGAGGAAAAACCTTCATGGATGCCTTTTGAAGCTCATCTCTCTCTTCATTTGGTGAATAAGATTTTAGGATCTAGGGTTTGGTGGATTGAATGGATATGTTCGGTATGGTACCTTGGGTCTTTTGGCAAAGTGATGTATTTATAAGTTTGAGAGGCTAGGGCACGAAATAGGCATGAAATGACAACTTTACCCTTCTTAAAATGGCTGAAAACTCGTCTTGAGCTGAGCTGGTATTCGTAGTGCACAGGTAAGGAACCTGTGCAGTGACACTTCTTGATCTGCTCTACACCCAGTTCATGGGTAAGGGACCCATGCACTTTGCATTTCTTCAACTCTTCATTCTCTCGGTTGCGTGCATCTGGGTTTATTTTCCTTGAATTTTGACTTGTTTTTCATCTGAAAGTCCCGGTTTCCGCCTTCAGTATCTAAAATTCATTGAATGCCAGTAATCACTATAAAACGAGCCGTTAGAAACAAAAATATGCTCAAAAACAAGCTAAAGGATATGGAATTGAGTGCCAAAATATAGCACAATTTTGGCAAATCAACCCGCATGCTATTGTACCAACATGTCTTCCATAGATTCAACTAGGTCTAATGGACTTGGTAGGTCTATAGAAGCTCATGCCTCTCATTGACTTGGTTGGAATTGATCCTATATGGGGAGCTTATGCAAAGAGAGCAAACTTGCATTGTTGATATGAGTAAAAATTTGATTAACTTTATGGTTCTTCATTAATTTCTTGAGAATCTTGGTTGCACATATATGCTTATATGGTATTTTATTCAATAAGTGTGCAACTTTTCCTTGCTTGTAATCCATGTCATATTTATGTTCAAACATGCATTTTTGGACTAGGAGAATTGATTGGGGAGTACACTTGAATGACCTATAATTTATCTCCATGACATGTGAACTTGATTATGACATTCTTAAAATGACATGCATGAAATATTTTTGATTGCTTGATATAAGCAACTGAGAAGACTAAACCTAATACGGATCTTGTATCCGTTCAATTAATAAAGATGTTTCATCCAATTTAGTCTTCTCTCTCTTCTTAATGTTTTGAACAAGACAACAACCAATAAGGATTTCATATCCATTATATTAATAAGGATTTTATATCCATGTCTTGCTTGGTTGTTAAAGATTGATATAGTTGCTTGTGTGTTACAAATGCTTTTGAAAAATTGTATCATGTTTGCTTATGACAAAAGGGTACAAATTGGTTTGAATTCTTATGGAAACCCTTTTGTTGTTTGCTCTGCCAAATACCATTGCATGAACTTTGATGTTATATGTCTTGCATGCAAAGCAACAACTTCACACATTATCTTTAAAACAAAACTCCTTGAATCTCTCTCAATTAATTAAATTGCATAAAGTTTATGTATATGATTATGCAATCATCGTTTGTGCAAATATCTGTATTTGCTAAAGCAACCCGATAGGGGGAGCTCCTTTTCCTATCTCATGACAAAAAGTGGGAGAAGTCTTGAGAGATATATGGGGAGCATTTTTTTATGCTTTGAGGAGAAGTCTTGGGATATAGTAACTATTTAGGGGGAGCATTGCATTGCACTACATTATATTGATGGTATTGTCTTTTTAATGCCAATGCTTGTTTTGTTTTGAACACCTCACATGCACTTGCTCTTGGAAAGTGCTTCTTAGCTATTGTGTGTAGGTATGATGATCTACGAGGAGATTGAAGACCTTGAAGACTTAGTATCTTAGGTTTCTCTTAATATAACGTAGAATTACTTGTTGACCAATAGCTTTGTTTTCTTTTTGTGAGGATTTATTTGCGGGTGGTGATTTTGTCGTGAAATAGCCAAAGGGGGAGATTGTAAGAACCTCACTTTTATGATTGACTTATTTCATAACAAATCACATTTGGGGATGTTTTTGTAATGGGTAGCTTAGGCTTTCGATGGCAAGCTTCCAAGCATCTCTATGACCTCAAGAGCAAGAGCAAAAGGTAAATCACTTGACTTGACTCTTGAAGAGAATATTTGCACACACACACTTACATGCATTTGAATTGACATGCCTTTGTTCCTTGTTGCTCATGTGTGTTTTTCTTACACTTCTCGCACATGTACAATGTTGTTAGACTTAAGTGTGGTTTTGTGTGGTGTAATTCGTTTCCCGATATTTGATCTGAAAATTTCGCACATACATGATGTTGTGCTTGTCTTAGTGTGAATTCAGATCGCTTGGGAAGTAGTCACTTCCAGTGGGTTCGGCGGTTGGGAACCGCCGAAGTTTCCCAGTGGTTTCGGCGATCTGGATTCGAAGGCTGGGAATCTCCAAAGTTTCCCAGTGGTTCCAGTGGTTGGGAACCTCCGTTTTGAACCGCCCAATGTCCCCAATAGATTCTGTGGTTGTGAATTCGGTAGTTTCCAACTGTTGAATAGCCCATTTTCTGGGCAGTTTTTGTATTTCACACCATCTTGTTTTTGGACCCTATAATTACAACATCTTCTTCCCCATTTAGACATAGAGCTCTGAAAATCATATCTTTAGTGAGAGAAATTGACTCCAAGAGAGAGAGAGAGAGCTCCAAGAACCCATTTTTACCCAACTAAGCACAAACCCCATAAGCATCTAGCATCCTTCATGCATCATCCTCTCATGGGTCCTCATGCTTTCATATCTTTGTAAGTTGAACATGTCCTAGAACCTGTTGGTTGCATATTTGTTCATCTTTGCTTAGGATTAGCAATTACTTTGTTGATTAATTGTATGTCTCTTTGATTAAGCATGTTTTGAGTAAGTTTGTGTTTTTGTCTATTGGTTGAGATTGCCCATTCATTGATAGCTAGAATTGAGGACCATTTTATCCTCTAGCTAAGTCTCTATGCATTTCATTCAGACATTGATGTGTAGGATTCATTGATTGCATTTCTTGATTGCATTTATTGTCCTTGCCATTCTTTATGACAACTTGTGTTGATTAGGATTTATTTGTTGACTAGATTTTAGATTCTCATATCTTTATCTAGTTAGGTCTTTATGATCATTCATATAGACATTGATATCTAGGATTGCATTTATTGTCATCATTTAATCTCTAGATAAGCTTTTAGTGTTTCCTAGCATTATTTGCACTTAGAATATTCACATATTCACTTAGGCTTGTTTATCTCTTCTTTCAGAGTTAAGGCTTGTGACTACGTGCACAAGCAATTGGTCTACTATTAAAGGCTTACTGGGTAGAGTGAAAGGATTAGTGACCAATAATAGTGTGACTACATGTCAACCTAGGTTGTAAACTTTCATTCGTGGATTTGAGGACAGTGTGTGGCTAGAAAGATAGGCTGTGAGTTTTTACCCTTTTAAGGTTTTCTCACGTAAAACAAATCAACGTGTTTTTATTTTTTTCCGCACTTTAATTTTGTTGATTGTTTTTGTATTGTGTTGGCTAATTTTTAATATTAACTAATCAAGAAAAGTTGGTAATTAACTTGATTAAAACCTATTCACACCCCTAGGTTGTTTAGACACACACCATATGTATTTCAGTACCAGTAGAGCTCCTATCCAGTAGATCCATTAGATTTGCAACTATATATACAGATCCCCTCATGTCACATGATCCACTTTTTAAGGGCTCCTAGGTAGCGGATCAACACATGTACCTGAGAAGCCAACTTAACCATGTGGTCATGGTAGCAGCATGATCGGTAGAAGACCAGTGGCTCCTCACTTTTTGTACCGGGCCGGTCAACGCCCAAGTGAGCCACTGAAGTTCCGATTCATTCTAGGAGGGTCAAGAGCCTCATTTCAGTTGCAAGAGACTTCTTGTTAGGGTTTATGCCATAAAGCTTGTAATTTGTAAATGTGAATGAAAAAATAATAAAAGTAGTTTATTCATTCTATAAATTTGTCTCATACATTTATATCATGTGTACTTAACATCCAAGATTTCCATATTTAATCTCTAACTGAGTATATGAGTGTCATATACAGAGAAATTCAGTTTGAGTTGAGCAATCTGAAGAGTCTGTAGATAGAAAATAGAGCTGAGTACTTTATTTGTGGTTAATCTATAGCTGCAGTCCATTCCGTAATATACGATGGTCTTATCCTAGACTAGTCATATGGTGATATGAGAATGGAGGCACCTTATATGATGTGATCATATAGAACTGGGCCACGATCAATATGAATCTCTTACCAAGATCTATTAAATGATGAGATTCATATATATATATATATATATATATATATATATATATATCGACTAATAGGGGTTATATATGGGTGATCTTAATCCTGAGTTTCTGATAAACTTCTTCAGGTTAGATCATGGTTTTTGATATACCATGGGTGAGATCAAAGTGGCATTCCCGGTCAATAACTTTGTATGTTGGAATTGCGGTTTGTCTTGTGGCTGAGAAGGTCTGTGCACAATAGTGGAATCCACTCATTCTTGTGAGAAGTAGATAGTAGTTCCCTTAAGGGTTGATTCAGGGCTTGAACAATATGGGCGTTATCCTTCTTCTGTAAAGGAAGTTAGGATTTATTGTTCATTAGAGAATCAATGATACTTAATGGAAAAAAAATATAATTAGAGGGGTATAACAGACTTTATGACCCTGCTCTTATTATGAACTACTTGTGGAGGATCATATCATATATAATAGCTATATCGATGGACACTGAATTTTGGTTTGTGTAAAAACATCTACAGTTACGAGAGTGCAGCATTGGGTTTTTAGTGGAGTAACTCCTAGGTTAATAATCATGAAATATTAATTAAAGAGTTTAATTAATTTTTCTAAGGATTATTGGAGCTCAAGACTGTGGGTCCATTGGGTCCCCCTGCTAGCCCAGAACGTTGATGGTAACAAGGGTCCCGGTTAATTAATCGGGGGATCTAATTAATTATGTTACGAAAGTAACAAGAAATTTATTCAGGGAATTAATTAAATGATGAGATTGTTTAATTAATATATTAATAATTAAATTAATTAAATAATAATGATTTAATTAATAAACTAATAATTGAGAATTATTAATTAATTATTAATTGGAGGTTGCTGGTTCGAACCATGACTGAGACAAAGGATAAAATAATAAGATTATTTTATTTCCTAACTAGGTCAACTGTTCAAGTCTTAGTGAACTAGGGTTATGTGAGATTTAGAATCCTGTACTAACTTGGTCACTAAAATACTAATTATCTTGTTTTAAATATATAGAGATATATTTGAAAAAGGATTAGGATCTTGTTATATATTTAAAGATATATTATAAAAAAAGGATGAAAAGTGAAACAGGTGGTGCGGCCAACAAGAAACAATAAAGAAAAAAGAAGAAGTTTTTTTTAAGTTCTTGTATTTGGTAGCCGGACTTCTCCTACACAAGGCAAGTGTTGTTTTGTGTATCTTCTTCTACCTCCATTCCACCTCTTGAAGCACGTGACACGCCCACACACAGTTGCCTGAACCTGGGAGATAGCGAGGAAGATCCGGTGGTACAATTGAAAAGCGATGTCAACAAGAGAAAGAACGAAAGAGTTAGCCTTGAGGTATGATTTTGAACCCTACCTTCTAGTTTATTTGTTTATATCGTATTGGTTATTTAGTCGCTCAAATTTTTTCCGATGTGCGACTCCAGGGCTTACAATTGGTATCAGAGCCCTAGTACGATATATTCAAATAAATCGTTCTTTGTCCTTGATTAATTGCATGTATATATGCTTAGACACAATCTATTGAATGTATGATGTTTTAAATTTTTTTTAAAACATGCTTGATCGTTAATTGTACGGTACAGTGGGTTTTAGGGTTTTGGATATTAAATATAATATTAATTTTCTCATGTAACATTAATTCTGGGTTGTAAAATTGTATTTATATGTTGTACTATTTTTTATTGATGTAATACGGCGAAGAACAACGATCCGGAATGCGTAGCACAGCAGCCGCGCGGACCATATGAGAATGAGCAGTAGCGCACGTGATTGTCACGCAACGAATTACTGCTACACACAAATATTGTGTGCCTGTACAATGGCCATGCACGAAGCATAATTGTTGTGCATATGTGCAGCAGACATGCAATATACAATATTATATATTTATTATGCATTTGTGCGATGTACTGCTGCAGCATAATATATTGATTATGCAATTGCGCAACAACATGCACACAACATGCTATTGTTGTGTATTACATGCAACAACATACGCAATTCAATTTTTGTTGTGTGATGCACAACACGTCATGTTGCAGCTGTGCGCAATTGTTGTGCATGTGTGTGTTGCGCACATTTGTTGTGTGCATGCGCAACATGCTGCAACTGTGCACAATTGTTGTGCATATGTGTAGTAAGCACGTGCGGAGTGCAGCAGTCAAGCACCGTTAGGGCGGATTTTGGAAAATCCTAGGCCTCCGAAAAGTGTTAGAGTAACACTTGGGCTTTAATGGATTTAATCCATGAGATGTATCCATTAAAAATAAATCAAGTTGGACTTGATTTTTGGGCCCTAAAGACGCAGAAGTTACAGGAGACAAGACTTGAATTTTTTGGAATTACAGGAAGACCAATGAATGCCTTGGATAATTTTTGTAATCATAATTTTTTTTTTTAAAGTTAGATAAACTCATCGTACTTGGTCAATTCATGTATGCTTTTTATTATGTGATAAATAAAGCATTGCCATGCATACACATGCCATATAGATTAGTAGTGCCTACACATGCATTTTATTAAATGGCATACATGCATAATAGCTATTCACATTATGTGTTTTTTTAAATATGATTTAAAATTGGCAAATCACATAATTGGTTACTAAATAATGAGATTAGTTTTTAGAGTAAAAACTTGGTAATTCTCATTAATAACTAGTCTATTGATTAAATTGTTTAATTAGTTAGATTTTAGGTCCTTCCCTTAATATTAGGTTTAATTAGATTGAAGCCCTAATATAGTTGGACCTAAAAATGTGATTAGTTTTAATAGTTAAAACTTAGTAAATCACATTAAATAATTCTAATCTTAGTAAATTTGCTTACATAAATTAGAATTTGAATAATGAACTAGATTTTTAATTAGTTAAAAATCGGATTAGTTTATTTGTTGTAAGAATAAGATTCTAATAATTTGTTTCATATGCCCTAGACATTTAGATTGAAATTAGCCGTTTAATTTTAGTAATATCTAGGTGCAATAATTGAAAACCCTAATTATGAAATAGTGAGTGGGAGAGGGATATATGACATTATATCCCGCAGTCTCCATCATTAGTTCAACACTGTGAGATTCAAGTGGGGCCTCGAGACGGCTTTGTTTTTGTCCTCCCTAAGGAGGGTCTCCACGAGAATCAATACCAAGGTTGACTTCCTAACGGATAGGATTTCTGAGTGTATTTTGGGATTGACCGACCCTACGGCGGCAATTCTTAAGTTAAGCTTAAGAGATCTGTAATGGTGGGTTACACTCATAAGGTTTTAATTAAATTTGTTAATTATAAACCTGACTGAAATAAACGATGGTTGAATGATAGAGGAATAAGAGTTACTCTGTTATATCATTTGATTGAGAATGTCTCGATCCAACATGTGATAATTTGACCGACCCTAAGGCGGCACTTGCTTGTGGGCGTAGAAACAATTTTTAGGGATTTTCTTGTTCATTAAATATGTTCATGCATCATGTTTAATTTTATACCAAACATTGACATGTGAATTAAATGTATGGTTGAATGAATTCTTTATTTGTGTTTTTTCGACAATGTCTTCTGCACTTTTACAAATCCTTGCTAATGACAAACTAACTGGAGAAAATTACACAAAATGGAAACATCATATTAATGCAATTTTGGTCACCAAAGACCTAAAGTTTGTGCTTACGGAGGAGTGCCCTCCATAACCTGCTGCCAATGCCGCACGAAATGTTCGTGAGGCATACCTGAAATGGTTCTCAGCTAATGAGAAGGCCCGAACTTATCTGTTAGCTAGTATGTTAGAAGTGCTTGTTATGAAGCAGGAAGCAATGACTACAACATTTGAGATGATGGAGTCATTGCAGGCCATGTTCGGGTAACCCTCAGAGCAAAAGCGACACGAAGCTGTTCGTTCTGCAATGCTTGCTCGAATGAAGGAGGGTAAATTTGTTCGGGAACTTGTCTTGACCATGATGTCCTATTTCAACACAGCAGAGCTCAATGGCGGGGCCATTGATGAACCTAGCTAGGTGAGCATCATACTGAAGTGTCTTTCGAAGAGCTTCGATCAGTTCAAAAGCAACTATAGGATGAACAAGTTAAGGTTCAGTCTGATTTAGTTGCTTAATGAGCTTACTACCTTTGTGTCCATGACTAAGGACAACAAAGGTAAGACCGGTGAGGCAAATTTTGTTGAACCATCTTCCTTTGGATCTAAGAAGAGGAAAAGGTCTGCTGGCAAGGCTAAGGGTAAGCCCAAACCCAAGAAAGCCCAAAGTAAGAAGAATGGCACCTCCACCGACTAGGATAAAGGCAAAGGAAAATGTTTCCATTGCGACAAGGTCGGTCACTGGAAGAGGAATTTTCCTCAATATCTAGAGGAGTTTGTCAGGAAGAAAAAGGCAAAAAGTAAATGTGATTTACTTGTTTAGTGGAAGATTATTCTTCACCTTGGATAGTTGATTCAGAGGCCACTAACCATGTTTGCTCTTCTTTACAGTGGATTGATTCTTGGACAGAGCTTGAGGAGGGAGCCTTCTCTATACGTGTTCGGTCAAAGGATGTCATGTCAGCAAGAGCAGTGGTAGTAGTTAGACTACAGTTTAAAAATTGTTTTCTTATGTTGAACTCTGTTTATTATATTCCTGAATTTAGAAGAAATTTGATTTATGTATCCAAATTGTTGGAACAATTATATTTTGTTTCTTTTAATAATAAGCCAGTTATTGTTTCTAGAAATGGTTTAAATATTTGTTTAGGTTTAAATAAAAACAACTTGTATGTTTTAATATCGTTAATTCATACATCACTACTCAATGCTGAATTATTTAAAGTTGAAAAACCTAAAACAAAATGACAGAAAATTTCTCCAGGTAATGAAACGTATCTATGGCATCTAAGACTTGACCATATTAACCTTGACATGATAGACAAACTAGTTAAAAGCAGGCATTTAAGCTAGTTAAGGGTTAGCACCTTACCTGTCTACGAATCCTGTTTAGAAGGTAAAATGACCAATAAACCTTTTACTGGAAAAGGGCTTAGAGCTACAGAACCACTAGAGCTTATACATTCAGACGGCTGTGGACCGATGAATGTTAAAGCAACTGGTGGTTATGAGTATTATATCACTTTTATAGATGACTACTTTAGATACAGATATGTCTACCTAATGCAACGGAAGTCGAAAACATTTGAAAAGTTTAAGGAATTCTGTGCTGAAGTTGAAAACCAATTAGGCAAGACTATCAAGGCTCTACGATCGAATCATAGAGGTGAGTATCTTGACTAAGAGTTTGAAGACTACTTAGTTGAACATGGGATCGTATCCCAACTCACAGCTCATGGAACACAACAACATAATGGTGTTACAGAGAGGAGAAACAGAACCCTGATGGAAATGGTGAGATCTATGATTAGTTTCTCATCATTACCAAATTCCTTTTGGGGATATACACTACAAATGGTGGCCTACATTTTGAATGTAGTCCCATCTAAATATGTTCCTACGACTCCCATAGAGTTGTGGAATGGTCGTAAAGCTAGTTTGCGACATTTTCGCATATGTGGGTGTCCAATTCATTTACTGAAGAACAGAACTGGAAAGCTGGACCCTAGGTCTATGGTCTGCTTGTTTGTAGGTTATTCCAAGGAGACTGGAGGTAGATACTTCTATAGCCCTGAGGAGAACAAAGTATTTGTATCAACAAATGCAACGTTTCTTGAGGATAACTATATGAATGATCATAAACCTCGAAGAAAAATTGTATATAATGAGATGGAGCCTGGTACGACCAGTGCTTAGTCAACAAGAGTTGTTGATACGTTAACATTTGATAGTCAGATGATTCCTAGTCAAGATACACTACCACGTAGATGTAGTGAAAGGGTTGTACGATAACTTGAATGCTATTTGGGTAAGGGTGAGGGATGAGATGTCATTTCTAATGATATTGTGGATAATCCGTTGACATTTAAGAATGCAATGGAAGATCTTAACCAAGAGGAATAGCTTAAAGCTATGAATCTCGAGCTGGAGTCCAAGTACTCCAACTCAGTCTGGGAACTTGTAGACTTGTAGGATGAGATAAAAGCCATAGGGTGTAAGTGGATCTACAAAAGACAGAGAGGTGTAGACATGAAGGTAGAGAACTTTAAGGCAAGGCTAGTGGCAAAGGGTTATACCCAAAATGAGGGAGTTGATTATGAAGAGACCTTCTCGCCAGTAGCCATGTTTAAGTCTATTAGGATTCTCTTATCCATTGCTGCCTATTTCAACTATGAAATTTGGCAAATGAACGTCAATACTGTATTTTTAAATGGAAATCTTTATGAGAACATCTACATGATGAAACCAGAGGGATTCGTGTCTCCAGATCAAGACCAAAAGGTTTAAAAGTTGCAAAGGTCCTTTTATGGACTAAAGCAAACATCTAGATCTTGGAACATCAGGTTTGATAATGCTATC
Organism: Dipteronia sinensis; assembly: GCA_033220585.1. Classification (NCBI taxonomy): domain Eukaryota; kingdom Viridiplantae; phylum Streptophyta; class Magnoliopsida; order Sapindales; family Sapindaceae; genus Dipteronia; species Dipteronia sinensis. The sequence goes on along the minus strand of CM065636.1, from coordinate 59,453,912 downwards.
AAAACACGTGTCTTCAAGCAAAATGTCGATGAGCCTTGTGTCTACAAGTGCATAATTGACAAGAAAGTAGTTATCTTAGTCCTATATGTAGATGATATCCTACTTATTGGGAATGACGGGCATTGTTAGAAGTAAAGGGGCTGGCTGGCTGGCTAGCCAATTCCAAATGAAAGATTTGGGAGACCTCCTTTAGTGACAGATATTTCTATGCTTCCTTTCAAGTTGCAAAGCTCTCCCCATTTCCTTTGATCTATCATCCATCACCGGTTGGGATAGAGAGGAGATAATGACCAAGGCTGCTGAACTGTCTTACCCTGACGATGACGAAGCGGTTTCCTCTAACCAGGCAGAAGTTGGAAAGTATCCCGTCCAGGTAGATCCTCATCTTCCTCCTCCCATCTTTACTACTTCAGGTTCTAGGGAATCTTCAAGTATGGTTTTGCCCGCGTAATCTGAAGGAGATCAACCAGAAGCTGGGGAAGGAACAAAGAGCCTGCCTGAGGGATCCTATAGAGTGGAAATAGAGGTTGACATGAGCCAAACAGGGTCCATGGCTGCCCTTCTTGATGTGTCTATCCCTCTCGAGGTCATGGTAGTGATCAATGAAGTCTTGGAGGAGGATCCAGCTGATCAGCAGGGGGAACCTCTGGAGAGAGAGATGGTTGTCGAGGGTAACCAAGACGGGCAGCCACCTAAAGGAGGAGCTGATGGCGAGGATCAGTATGAGGGAGGAGGAGCAGCATGGGGAGATCAAGAGGGCTCCGAAGCTTGACGCTACCTATTCATGACTTGCTTTGATTGCCTGGAAAAGGGGGTGGGCACCCCGCTTCACTCCTGAATAGTTTAGTCAATCTTTTTCTCCTTTTTGTCGCCCGGATTCGAGGTGTTGGGTTCCCCGCTTGATGGATGTAGCCTTATTGGGGGATAGGCTCCCTTATGGTTAATGAAAATTTAGTTATGATTTCCTTTGAGTTTGTTTTGACTACTCTTGATAACGAGCTTCCATCTTGATTGGGAACTCCTTGCTTTATTCCTGATCCCGACCATGAATCAATCCTGCATCTTTGATGATAATTTTTTCATACTTTAATCTGGTTTCATAGGAAACTCTTATCATGATGATCTTAATCCTACAAACGAAACAAATATTTATATTTAAATCCATTTCAGGAGAGGTAGCCCGATTGAGGCATCATGAGGGCTGTTTAGTTGTTTCCTGGTCTCGAGATCTGGAAGGGAATTATGCTCTTACACTCAGATCCTTATTAGGGGTGGTAGCCCGATCAAGGCATCTGGAGGGCTGTCTAGCTATTTCCTGGTCTCGAGATCTGGATGGCAACTATGCTCTGATACTCATACCCTTCTTGGGGGTGGTAGCCCGACCAAGGCATCATGAGGGATGTCTAGCTATTTCCTAGTCTTGAGATCTAGATGGCAACTACGCTCTTATACTCAGACCCTTCTTGGGGGTGGTAGTCCTACCAAGGCATCAGGGGTAACGAGGGGGCTTCCACGGCTAGTCCCTGGTCTCGAGATCCTGCTAGCAACTATGCTCTTACGCTTAGACCCTTCTTGGCAGGGGGTGGTGCCCGGCCAAGGCATCAGAAGCATCAAGGGGGTTTTTTTGGCTCATCCCTGGTCTTGAGGCGATTATGTCGAATTTTCCAGTCGAATATGTAGATATTAATGTAGAACATAATCGAAGATAAAGAAAAAACGCAAACTTTATTGATGATCGGGATGTAATACATTGTTATTAGGGATTTATTGAAACCTAAATGGGGTAATCTGCTGAAGAGTCCCCTGCTCAGGGGTAGAACTTCCTCAAGTGATCTGCATTCCAGGTGTGGTCGATGGGTCTTCCATCCATGTCTTCAAGTTTGTAGGCTCCATTGCGAGTAACTACCTTTACCAAGTATGGTTATTCCCAATTGGGGCCTAAGACCCCATCCGACCTTTTTCGAGTATTCTAGGTCACCTTCCTGAGCACTAGATCCCCTTCCTTGAAATTTTGGGCTCTGACCTTTCGGTTGAAATACCTAGTGATCTTGCTCTTGTAGATCGCCACTTTCTCAGCTACTCGGTCTTGTTTCTCTACTAGGAGGTCTAGATTAGCTCGGAGTTTGACCTCGTTGCTTTCAGGTTCGAAGTGTTGCACCCTGAATGAGGTCAATTTTTGCTCGATGGGGAGGACCGCTTCAACTCTGAAGGCTAGGGAGTAAGGTGTCTCCCCCGTAGCTATCGTCTTTGTAGTGCGGTATGCCCAAAGGACCTCGGACAGCTCCTCGGCCCACTTGCCTTTCTTCTGCTGTAGTTTCTTCTTAAGAAACTTCTTGATAGTCTTGTTGGTGGACTCCACCAGCCAGTTGATCTGAGGATGGGCTACTAAAGCTAGCATGAGGTCGATTTCCAAACCTTTACAGAAGTCTTTGAATCGGGCATTGTCGAACTGTTTGCCCAGGTCGGCTACAATGATGAGAGAGGCCCTGCCTCGACCCATCTTATGAAATAATCGATAGCCACGATAGCATACTTAACTTGCCCAGGAGCGGTGGGAAGCTGTCCAATTAGGTCGATCCCCCTAATCGTGCCAAATATGTAGTTTATTTAGGCCCTCAAATCCTTATCTTGTATTCTATTTTCATGCATTTTGGTATCTGTAATGGGTTGTTATGTATGTAATTGTAGGAAATGGTGCAAAGATGGGTTTGGAAGCATGTTGCAGTGATTCCGGTAGAAAAGGGGCAAAAGGAAAGACAAAGGATCATAAGCAGCTTTATAGTGCGGGTCAAGTGCAGGTCAAGTGCGGGTCACAACTGCACTCCAACCGCACTCTTGCTCATAGCCGGGACCTGATACAAGAGAATAGTTAAAGTGCGGGTCTAGTGTGGGTTACCCAACCACACTCCATCTGCACTTTGCCAAACTAGAGAAGCTGAGTTGCACCTGAAGTTAAAGTGCAGGTACAGTGCGGGTCATCCAACCGCACTCTACCCACACTGTTGCTCAAGATAGAAGAGTGGATTTGCACCTGACATTAGAGTGCGGGTACAGTGCGGGTCATCCAATCGCACTCCACCCGCACTATTGCTTAAGACAGAGGAGTGGATTTTGCACCTGACAGTAAAGTGCTTGTAAAGTGTGAATCAAGTGTGGTTCAAGTGCGAGTCAAGTGCAGGTCACCCAACCGCACTCCACCGGCACTATTTCTCAGATCCGAGAACTGAAGATGAAGACAACCCATGCAGTGCGGGTACAGTGCGGGTAATTCACTCGCACTCCACCCGCACTCCACGCGCTCCAGATTGATTTTTGAAGTTTAAGTGACCTATTTTTATATGTTGTATAAATAGAAAAGGATGGAAATGTTTTAGGAAGCCTTTGAACTCGTTTTTCGGAGGTTTAGATCTAGAATCTCTCTCTCTCTCTCTCTCTCATACTTACATTCTCTACTCAACTTCAAGGAAGGTAGGAGATTGAAGCAACTTCAAGGAATGAGATGTTCTCCAAGGGTTCTTTCTCTTTCCTTTCTCTTATTTTCCTAGTTGTAATGAGTAGCTAAATCCCCTCTAAGGGGTTGATGGAGTAGTTAGTTGGATATTGAGCTTGTATATAAACTTGATGTTATATTGATATTCATGTCTATCTTTCATTGTTCTATTCTTGCTATGAATGGTTATCATTGATTTCTTGTTTAGATACATCCTCTTAGCAAGATCTTTTTGGATTAAATTTGAGTATTGCATCTAGATATACATCCTATTTAGTTGTTCTTGCTCTAATGAATGGACGGAACGTCATGAATTCCGACTCTTAAACCGCGGTCTTAATCTAACCTCGATCGAGTTTCTGGCACTATACATCCTAGGTCGAAGCTCGTGAGAGGATTAGAAGTCATCACTATACATTCTAGGTTGACTACGTTTAATCAGTTGAGTCATTGATAGGTAGACGAGCTTCATTTCCAGAATCTGATGAACAACCAACACTATACATCCTAGGTTGGTGGTTTACGACGGATTAATCCCAAATAGGTGGTCCTCACTACACATCCTAGGTGGGCCACTTTCTAGGGATAAATAACCGACTCTATACATCCTAGGTCGGTTACCTTTGAATAAGATATGCCTATTGACAAGTTTGTTGCATTGCCCAGTATTTACTTTCGTATCCGTTAACTCCTTAGTTTCCATCATCTATATATCTTTCACCCCATTTCCTATTCCTCTAGTTTGCATAATTAATTTAGTGTTACTCATAGGATAATTCACCATCTACATCTTCATCATTTTATGTTTCGTTTATTATATATATACATTAACATTACTTTTGCAATAGCTAACCTTAGCTAGCTCCACTCTCTGTGGATGACACCTACTTGCCACCATACTTATGTTTTTCAAACCAATTTAGGCTTTGTGAGGTTTTTACAAATATTATTGACGGATTGATCTTTTAAAATGACATACGAGAATCGTCCCGTCACCCCCACATGGCAAAAGGGTAGGGTGAACTGAGAAATGACAGTCGCTCTGTTGGCAGGTGGTTTAAGTTCGAAGTCCTTTGACATGGTTCGCAAGATCGCACAAAGCTTCTTGTGTCTTGGTGGACGGTCGGCCAGTAGTACCCCATACGAAGTACTTGATACGTTAAAGCTTCTCCACCGATGTGGTTCCCGCAAGCCCCAGAATGAACCTTTCTTAATGCCCATTTGGTGTCATCAGGATGTAAACACCGAAGTAAGGGGAGGGATCTACCCCTCCTGTAGAGGTACCCGTCTACCAGGTAATACCGGATAGAGAGCCTTTTAATTCTTCGGGCTTGATCGGGCTCCTCAGGAAGTTTTTCCTCTTGGAGGTAGGCAACGATCGGATCCATCCAGTAAGGTTGGCGATCCAGGGAGCAGATTTCCTTGCTTGCGGCTATGCTTGGTTGGGAGATCACTTAGAGGGGAACTCCCTGTGGTAAGGCTTGGCCTCCATTTGCGGCTATCTTAGCTAGAACATCCGTGCGGTGGTTTTGGTGTCGAGGCACCTGATCGATCTTGAATCCCTTAAATTTGTTTTTCAGCGACTGAGCTAGCCTTAGGTAGGCGGCCATGTTATCTCCTTTTGCCTGGTACACCCCAGACACCTGATTGACTATAAGTAATGAGTCGCTCTTGATTTGCAGGTAATCGGCCTTCAGTTCGATGGCTACCTTCATCCCGGCTAGGAGGGCTTCGTATTCTGCTTCGTTATTGGTGGCTTTAAACTCGAATCTGAAGCAGTGATAGAATTCAGTCACCTTTGGGGTCTATTAGAACCACACCAGCTCCTCCCCCAGCTTGATCGGATGCTCCATCTGTATAGAGGGTCCAAGACTTGCAATCTTTCGGCCAATTATCGATCTCGAAAGTCTTCTCAGGGATCACATTCGATGTTACGGGAACCACTTGGCCTGGGAGCGCTGAAAACTCTGCAACGAAGTCTGCCAAAACCTGCGTTTTAATCGTGATCCTAGGCTAATATTTTAAGTCAAACTGAGTGAGCTCTAGGGCCCATAAGACTAGCCTTCTGGACATGTCCGATCTTTGTAAGAATTGAAGGAGAGGTTGGTCCGTCACCACTGCTATTGAATGAGCTTGAAAGTAGGGACAGAGCTTTCTCGCTGAGGTCACCAGAGCATAGGTGAGCTTCTCCAGGAGAATATAATTTTTTTTTTACTTGGTTAAAGCATGACTTACGTAGTGTATGTGCCTCTGAATCCAGTCGCCACACTCCTTGGACAAAGCTCCACTTACTGCAGTTTCTGAGACGGCCAGGTAGATTTACAGCTCCTCTCCGGGAACCGGCTTGACTAACAATGGTGGGCTTGTTAGGTATTTCATTAAGGCTTGAAAAGCTTGTTCGCTCTCCGGGCTCCATTTCATGTTTTTCCCTTGCTTGATGGCTTTGAAGATTGGGAGGCATTTATCGGTGGAGCGAGAGATAAACCTGTTGAGCGCTGCTACACGCCCAATCAAAATTTATACCTGTTTGAGTGATGTGGGGGACTCCAGGTCCAAAATAGCCTTGATTTTTTCCGGGTTGGCCTCTATGCCTCTCTCATGGACCATGAAACCTAGGAACTTCCCCGCCGTTACCCCGAAGGCACATTTGGAGGGGCTTAACTGCATCTGGTTTTCTCTTAGGATTAGGAAGGTCTTACGAAGGTCTTCTTGGTGTCCTTCTGCAGTCGGTGATTTTGTGATCATGTCATCGATGTACACCTCCATCTTCCTTCCAATTTCAGGCTTGAACAGTTTGTTAACCAGCCGCTGGTATGTAGCCCCCGCATTCTTAAGGCCAAATGGCATCACCTTGTAGAAGTACATGCCCTGTCTAGTAATAAAGCTGGTCTTATCTTAGTTAGCGGGGTGCATTTTAATCTGGTTATACCCCGAGAATGCGTCCATGAAACTAAGAAGCTTATTTCCGGATGTAGAGTCAACCAACAGATCGATCTTTGGTTGAGGAAAGCTGTATTTTGGACACGTCCGGTTGAGGTCGGTGTAATCGACACACATAAGCCATTTCCCATTCGCCTTCGTAACCATGACCACGTTGGCGATCCACTCGGGGTAGCACACCTCTCTGATAAATCCCACCCTGAATAATTTGTCCACTTCCTCCTAAACCATGGCGTTTCTTTCAGCGTTAAAGTGTCGCCTCTTCTGTTTGACGGGCTTGACTATTGGATCCACCGCTAATCGGTGAGCGGCCAATGATACCGGGATCCCGAGCATCTCATCGTGTCTCCAAGCGAAGATGTCGCTGAATTCTCTGACATGCCTAATCAAGACTTCTTTCACTTCCGGTTCGAGGGTAGCTTCGACCTTGACGACCTTGGAGGGATCGTCATTTCTAATGGGTATCTCCTCTAGTCTATCTACGGGTTGCTCGCTGGCCCATTCCTTGCTATGTTCCATTCATCTGGCATGAGAGGTTAATTTTCCAAATGATCTGTGGGCTCCGTATCTTCCAGGGCCATCCCTAGCGCTTTCGCCTCCTGGTTTGTTGCAACTTGTATTAATTATTTGTCTAAAGCTGTCGGATTGGCAGACACTGCGTAGCACTTCCTAGCTGCTTGCTGGTCTCCACGTACCTCTCCTACCTTGGTTCCTACCGGGAATTTCAAAACATTGTGATATATGGACAAGACCCCCTTCAAGGAGGATAGGAAGGGTCTTCATAAAATGGGTTTGTAGACCGATGGGGTGTCAACCACAACGAAGTCCGTCATAACATTTGGTTGGAGAGATGTGGTGCCGACAATCACTGGGAGGATCTTCGATCCTACTGGTATGATCGAGTCCCCAGTGAATCCATAAAGCAGGGTCGTGCAACTGTTGTAACATCATTGCTTCAGATTCAATTTTTCCAGGGTATCCTTGAAGAGGATATCTACACTACTGCCCATATCAACGAGCACGCGATGGATCATGCAGTTGGCAATCTGTATCGTGATCACCATGGGATCATCATGAGGTTGCATCGTGTTGAAGACATTCGCTTAAGTGAAAATGATCTGCGCTGACTGGGAAGGTTCCGCCGGGCTTCGGCTAACCTTGAAGATACCCCGACCTTCTTCTACATGGGGAATCTTCCTTGCGTGGTTTTTTCTGGAATTATTTGAGGTACCGGCCAATGTGGGCCCTCCGCTGATGGTGTGTATCACCTGTATCTATTACATTAAATTAGTTTGTTCCCCCCTTCTCTTCTCCGTATGCTTGTGGATGTCGGCTTGTACTTCCCTTCCAGTCTGAATATTATCTTTGATCTGCTGTAAGAACTCAATTAAACATCCTCCCATTATCAGGGCTTCGATTTGGTTGTGTAGGTTGTAACATTCGGAAGTGCTGTGACCCGCGTCCTCATGGAAGTCACAATATTTGTATTGGTTTCTTCTATCGACTGGGGCTTTCATGGGCGCGGGCTTCTGGAGTAGCCCCTTGTCCCGTATAGCGAGATAGATCGTTTCCCAGGTGGCGTTCAAGGGGGTGTAGTAATCATACCCTTTCTCATCTCGCATTACGGGGGCTAAAGTTCTAAGAGAAGGTGAAGCTCGCGGAGGGGTTCGTCTTGCTAGATATCTTTCTTGCCTGAGCTGAGCAGCGGGGAAACGGTATGTCGATCTATTAGAAGGTTTGTTCTGATTTTTCTGAGCTGGCTCAGATTTGGGAGCTTCTTTTTTCTAACGCTTTACCGTTCTCATATGGTCGTGTTCCATCTTGACTTTGAGATGTTCGTCGATCTTGAGCTGCTCAAGAGCCCGGTCGTAGGCCTCCTGGTAAGTCTTGGGAGGTCTCTTGGCAAAAGAACGGAAAAGCTTTCCTGCCCATAGGTTCCGCCTGAAATTGGCGAGAGTCTCCTTCTCGGTGAAGACTCCCGTTTGTATGAATTCTTTATGAAAACGCTCCAAGTATGATCAAAGTATTTCAGCTCGCTCATGAATCACATATTGGACGTGTATGGGATCCTTTGGACGAGGTTTGAGTCCTTGGAACTGCGAGCAAAAATCTGTCTATAACTTTGTGAAAGAATCCACGCTACCAGCAGGCAGCTTTGACAGAACGTTTTTCTTAGTGTCGTTTTAAAAAGATCAATCCGTCAACATTATTTGATAAAACCTCACAAGCCTAAATTAGTTTGAAAACATAGATATAGTGGCAAGTGGGGTGTCGTCCACAGGGAGCAGAGTTAGCTAAATTAGTTATTGCTAAAGTAATGATATGTATATATATAATATCGAAACATGAGTTGGTGAAAATGTAGGTGGTGAATTACACTAAAAATAACACTAAATTAATTATGCAAACTAAATGAAGGGGGAAATGGAATGAGGGATATATATATATATATATATATATATATAGATGATGGAAACTAAGGAGTTAATGGATACGAAAGTAAATACTGGGCGATACAACAAACTTGCCAATAGCATAGCTATTCAAGGTAACCGACCTAGGATGTATAGAGTCGGTTATTTATCCCTAGAAGGTGGCCAACCTAGGATGTATAGTGCAGACCACCTATTAGGGATTTATCCGTCATAAGCTACCAACCTAGGATGTATAGAGTTGGTTATTTTTCGGATTCTAGAAATGAAGCTCGTCTACCTAACAATGACTCAACCGATTACAAATAGTCACCCTAGGATGTATAGTGATGACTTCTAACTCTCTCACGGGTTCCGACCTAGGATGTATAGTGCCGGAAACTCGATCGAGGTTAGATTAAAACTGCGGTTTAAGAGTCGGAATTCATGACTTTCCGTCTATTCTTAAGAGCATTAAACAACTAAATAAGATGTATATCTAGATGCAATACTCATACATAATACAAAGACATCTTGCAAAGAGGATATATCTACACAAGAAATCAATGATAAACATTCATAACAAGAATAGAACAATGAAAGATAGACATGAATATCAATATAATATCAAGTTTATGTACAAGCCCAATCTTCAACTAACTTCTCCATCAACCCCTTAGAGGGGATTTAGCTACTCATTACAACTAGGAAACTAAGAGAAGGGAAAGAGAAAGAACCCTTGGAGAACATCTCCTCCCTTGAAGTGGCTCCAATCTCCTAACTTCCTTGAAGTTGAGTAGAGAATGTAAGGATGAGAGAGAGAGAGAAAATCTAGATCTAAAAGTGTTTAACCTCTACAAAACGGAGTCAAAGGCTTTCTAAAACGTTTCTAAACTTTTCTATTTATACAAGATACAAAAATAGGTCACTTAAGCTTTGAAAATCAAACTGGCGCGCGTGGAGTGCGGGTGATTTACCCGCTGTACCCGCACTGTATGGGTTGTCTGCAACTTCAGTTCTCTGATCACTTCAACCTTTGCCTTGTCTACTTCAATCCCTTTTTTAGATATTATGTGACCCAAGACAATCCCGTGTTGCACCATGAAATGGCATTTCTCCCAGTTCAAAACCAAGTTGTTTTTCATACATCTTTGTAGCACTAATGATAAGTTATCAAGGCACAACTTGAACGAGTCCCAGAATACTGAGAAGTCATCCATGAAGACTTCAATAATCTCTCCCACCATATCCGAAAACAATGAAACCATACACCTTTGAAACGTACCTGGGGCATTGCAAAGGCCAAAGGGCATTCTTCGGAAGGCATAAGTTCCATAGGGACAGGTAAAAGTGGTCTTCTCTTGGTCTTCTGGAGCAATAACTATCTAATTGTACCCAGAATACCCATCTAGAAAGCAGTATAACTGATGCCTTATCAACCGTTCTAGGACTTGATCGATGAAAGGTAAGGGAAAATGGTCTTTCTTTGTGACCGCATTTAACTTTCGGTAGTCTACACAAACGCGCCACCCTATCTAGAGCCTTTGTGCTACTAACTCACTCCTCTCATTCTTCACTACTGTAACTTCAGATTTCTTTGGGACGACATGAATGGGACTAACCCATCTACTATCTGATATGGGGTAGATAATCCCTGCATCAAGAAGCTTCAATATCTCCTTTTTTACTACCTCTTGCATGATCGGATTCAGCCTCCTTTGTGCCTCCCGTGTTGGTTTGGCGTTTTCTTCTAGCAAAATCTTGTGCATACACATGGTAGGACTTATTCCCTTAATGTCATCTATGAACCAACCAATGGCTTCTCTGTACTCTTTCAAAACTCCAAGTAGTTCATCTTCTTGACTTGCCTCAAAGTTAGCGGAAATGATCACTGGGTTCAACCTTTCTTTGTCGAGAAACACATACTTCAAGTTCGACGGGAGTGCTTTCAACTCAACTCTTTGAGGAAGTTCTTCTAATGGTACCAGGTCATCTATATTTCCTTCTCTTTCAAATTCCTCTTCAAAAGTGATATCCAACTCCTTCTCTAAGAAATCCACAGTGTTATAGTCATGGGAACCCATTGGGTATGATAAAGAGTCAAAAATGTTGAACTCCACGGTTTCATCTACCACCTTCATGGTCAGCTTCCCTGCATGCATATCAATCACTACCCTAGCGGTTGCCATGAAAGGTCTACCCAAAAGTAGCTTCACATCTCTTTCGTCTCTTCCTTCATCTATGTCGATTACCATGAAGTCAGCAGGTATGATTAACTTTTCTATCTGTATTAACACATCTTCAACAATGCCCTTAGGGCTTCTTGCAGAAGCATCTGCTAAGACAAGAGACATCGTGGTTTTTCTGTGGTCATTCAAACCTAGCTTCTTATAGACCGAGAACGACATGAGGTTAATGCTTGCTCCTGAGTCCAACATTGCTCTTTCGCGATTTGACTCGCCAATCGTAATGTCAATTATAAAACTCCCTGGGTCTTTCATTTTCTGGGGCAATGACCGTTGAATTACTGCACTAACATTCTCATTTAGACGCTCATGTTGTTTTGGCCTAAACCGTTCTTTATCCTTACTCAAGTCTTTGAAAAATTTACCATAAGCCGGCATTTTCTCAATGGCATCTAAGAGTGGTAAGTTGACGGTTACCTTGGAAAGGAGATCATAGATTTCCTGATGTGATTTCTCCAACTTAGAGTTTTTCAGCTTCCCTAGGAATGGTATAGGCGGTACATAGGGGTTGGGTGACTTATGGAGCTGAGGTCTTGGTTCTGGGTCTGCTAACTGGACATTTTTCTCCTTTTCTAACTCTTTCTCATTCTTCACCTGCATATGAACCACCTCATCTTCTTCTTCTGTGGCGGTGTCCTTATCCTTTCCTTTCAAAACCTTTCCGCTTCTAAGGACTGTCCGTGCACTAGCCTGTTCCGGTTGACTTAGGAATTTCCCTTTTTCTCTTTTTTGTAATAATTTAGCCAACTGACCTATTTGGAACTCGATCTTGTGAATAGATGCATCCATCTCGTTTGATTGCCTATCATTTTTCCACATGTATGTCTCCCAACTCTCTAAATGTGCTTGTTGTAGCATCTGGACCTCTTGCGTATCCTGGTTGGCTGACTGCATGAACTCTCATATCCATTCATCAAACGTTCCCATATTCAGCTGACTTGCATTAATGTCTTCTGGAATCTGTGTCGCTTGCACAATTTCTTCTGTTCTCTGCTCTACTAAAGTGGTCTCTTCATTCTCTTGTAAGTAGTCCTTTAGCAAAAATGTTAGTCTCCCTTCGGTCCAAAACTCTTCACCCACATTGCATCCCTTCTGAAAATCTTGATCACATCCCCAGTCTTGGTTATATGGATCAATACTGAGTTCTTACTCGGATCCTGAATTTTTCCAGAGGGTATCCATGAACCGAGGATATCAAGAAACAAAAACTACCGCACAACGTAAAAATATACAAACAAAGAAGTATCAGGAAAATAAGTAACTATAACTTTACTTAGGCAAAACTAATTAAACTAAACATGCCGCTCCCCGGCAGCGGCGCCATTTGACAGAATGTTTTTCTTAGTGTCGTTTTAAAAATATCAATCCGTCAACAATATTTGATAAAACCTCACAAGCCAAAATTAGTTTGAAAACATAGATATAGTGGCAAGTGGGGTGTCGTCCACAGGGAGCAGAGTTAGCTAAATTAGTTATTGCTAAAGTAATGATATGTATGTATATAATATTGAAACATGAGTTGGTGAAAATGTAGGTGGTGAATTACACTAAAAATAACACTAAATTAATTATGCAAACTAAATGAAGGGGGAAATGGAATGAGGGATATATATAGATGATGGAAACTAAGGAGTTAATGGATACGAAAGTAAATACTGGGGGGATGCAACAAACTTCTCAATAGACGGCTATTCAAGGTAACCGACATAGGATGTATAGAGTCGGTTATTTATCCCTAGAAGGTGGCCAACCTAGGATGTATAGTGCAGACCACCTATTAGGGATTAATCCGTCATAAGCTACCAACCTAGGATGTATAGAGTTGGTTGTTTATCGGATTCTAGAAATGAAGCTCGTCTACCTAACAATGACTCAACTGATTGCAAATAGTCACCCTAGGATGTATAGTGATGACTTCTAACTCTCTCACGGGTTTCGACCTAGGATGTATAGTGCCGGAAACTCGATCGAGGTTAGATTAAAACCGTGGTTTAAGAGTCGGAATTCATGACTTTCCGTCTATTCTTAAGAGCATTAAACAACTAAATAGGATGTGTATCTAGATGCAATACTCATACATAATACAAAGACATCTTGCAAAGAGGATGTATCTACACAAGAAATCAATGATAAACATTCATAACAAGAATAGATCAATGAAATAAAGACATGAATATCAATATAATATCAAGTTTATGTACAAGCCCAATCTTCAACTAACTACTCCATCAACCCCTTAGAGGGGATTTAGCTACTCATTACAACTAGGAAACTAAGAGAAGGGAAAGAGAAAGAACCCTTGGAGAACATCTCTTTCCTTGAAGTGGCTCCAATCTCCTAACTTCCTTGAAGTTGAGTAGAGAATGTAAGGATGAGTGAGAGAGAGAGAGATTCTAGATCTAAAAGTGTTTAACCTCTGTAAAACGGAGTCAAAGGCTTTCTAAAATGTTTCTAAACTTTTCTATTTATACAAGATACAAAAATAGGTCACTTAAGCTTTGAAAATCAAACTGGCGCTCGGAGTGCGGGTGATTTACATGCACTGTACCCGTACTATATGGGTTGTCTGCAACTTGAGTTCTTGAATCAGGGCATTAGTGCGGGTGGAGTGCGGTTAAATTACCCGCACTTGACCCGCACTTTGAATCGCACTGTGATCGCACTTGAATAGCACTTCCTTGTCAGGTGCAAAATCTACCTTCTGTTCTTGGTGCAAGTACTGGTGGAGTGCGGTTTGATGACCCGTACAGTACCCGCACTCTAATGTCAGGTACAATTCTGCTCTTCTGTTCTTGGTGCAAGTGCGGGTGGAGTGCGGTTTGATGACCCGCACTCTAACGTCAGGTGCAATTCTGCTCTTCTGGTCTTGGTGCAAGTGCGGGTGGAGTGCGGTTTGATGACCCGCACTGTACCCGCACTCTAATGTCAGGTGCATCTTCAACTTCTCTGGTTTGGCATTAGTGCGGGTAGAGTGCGGTTGGATGACCCGCACAGTACCCGCATTTTATCGTCAGGTGCAACATCAGCTTCTCTGGTTTGGCAACGGTGCGGGTGGAGTGCGGTTGGATGACCCGCACTGTACCCGCACTTTATCTCTTAACTTGCATCCTGCCCGGGCTATGAACATGAGTGCGGCTGGAGTACGGTCGGAGTGCGGTTGCGACTCGCACTGGACCCGCACTGTAGAGCTCTTTGTACTCTTTTGCCTTTACTTTCGTCCTTTTTCTACCGTAATCACCGCAATATGCTTCCAAACCTACCTCTGCATCATTTCCTACAAATAAACACAAAACAACCCATAAGAGATACAAAAATGCACGAAAACAGAACATAAGGTAAGGATCTGAGGGTCTAAATATACTACATATTTGGCCCGATCAAGCTTCGTGAACCAAGTTTTCACGTAGTCATTCAGGTTCGTTGGGAACATCCTGCACAAAGCTACCCTGGTGGTTTTCTGGACTTCCATCTGTTGGACGAAGCTCTCCAGGTGACTTAAAGGGTCTTTCGTTTCGGAGAACTTATATGTTGGCATTTTAAATTTTGGTGGGAGCTCCGTTTCCGGGATCCTCCTAGTGAAGGGAGCGTTCATCTCGCTTAGTGGATCCTTCTTATCCTCTCTTATTTTTTCCCCTTCTTATCTGCTGGACATTTTTCTATAGCTTTTCCAGTTGAGCTCCCAGCCGCTTGTTCCCGGGTTTCTTTGAATTGACCTCAAATTCTTCACTGTCGGATCCCTCTGATGAACTGGCGACCTCAACCCGGTCCTCTTCATGAGCGGGATCTACTCGGGAGGTTTGTCAGCTTCCGTCCTCTTAGGCCCGGGTTTCCCTTCTTGATGTCGTCGGGCAAGGAGCCTCTCGTTGCTCCCGGGTTAGAGCATCTGCTGTAGACTTAACTTACCAGGGCTGGTATTGTGATGGTCTTCCCGAAACTGGGGGCATGGGTCCTAGCCTATCCCGGATCGAAGGTTGGGCCACATTCCTATCGTGAGCTGGCTCTAGAGGAGGAGGTCCCATGCGGTCGAAAGCAAGCTGCCTGGTCACGGGCCTGCTCGGTTCTCCCTTGTAAGAACCTTAATTTTTATGATTGGCTTATTTCATGACAAATCACATTGGGGATGTTTATGTAATGGGTAGCATAGGTTCTCCAAATGTGGTTTTCTCGAAGACATGCTTCCGGTTATCCCAAAGAGCTTCAAGAGAGGTAGTTTACTTGACTTGACTCTTTTGAAGAGATTTTAGTTGCACACACTCACTTGCATGCATTACATTCTTGATTACATGCTATTGAATGATGCATTGTATGCCATTCATTACACTCCACACTTGCACATTTATGCATATTAGATTAGTGTGTTGAGTCTGCCTGGAAAAGAGGATTTTTCTCTTTACCTTTGTGCAGGTCGCTTGCTGGGCACCTGCCTCCATCGTGGTCCCAACAGCAGTTGGTTCCAGAAGGTGCATGCGTTAAAGACCGCGGTCTGTGCACTTGTATACGGAGCGGTCCATACCACGGTATACTTCAGTAGGCCCTTGCTGCCTAGACCGTGGCCTGTGCTTTGCATGCACAACGGTCCCCGGATCGATATTGTCTAGACGGTGCACCGCTACATGTACCGTGGTCTGGGCACTTACCCGAGACGCGGTCCAGCAAGCGGTATTGATGGGATTTTGATTCCCAAGCCCAAAACGACGCAGTTTTGTCTAGGGTTTCTATATATATGTTCTCTTCTTCCCCAACTCGTTTTAGAGCTTCAAGAACCCATTCTTAAGAGAGAGAGAACAACCTTTAGAGAGAGAAAGCTTCAAGCTTTGTTCCTTGACTCTCCAAACCCAAAAACCCATCATCTTCATGCATTTCTAAGCATCTTTAAGGCATGGGTCTTCATCATTAGTTGACTTGGTAAGTTGACCAAAAACCCCATCTTTATCATTTGTTCATACTTTCCAAGATTGTATTTTTATTGCATTTATTAGTTGATTAAATGCTAGGACTCTATTTAATGCATCTATGTATGAGTTCCTTTGTATGATTGGGTTTGTATTGTGATAGCTTGCATTTAGGACATATTTGCCCTCTAGCTAATTAGGACTCATTGATTGCATTTGTTAATTGCATTTATTGTCCTTGCCATTTTATGTGACAACATGTGTTGATATGGCTTTGTTTGATGACTAGAGTTTAGACTTGCATATCTATATCTAGTTAGGTCTTTATGAGCATTCATATAGACATTGATATCTAGGATTTGTACTTAGTGTCATATTTAATCCCTAGATAAGCATTTAGTGTTGCCTAGCATTATTTGCATTTTGAATATTCATATATTCACTTAGGTTGTTAATCTCTTCTTAAGAGTTAAGTCTTATGACTACAAGGTGTAGTGCACAAGCAAGTGAAGTCTTGCAACCAAGGTGTGGTTGGCAAGCAAAGTGATCAAGGATTCACTATAAAGGCCCGTTGGGTAGTAGTGGTGGGTTAGTGACCGAGAATGGTGTGACTAGAGGTCAACCTAGGTTGTAAACATCATTACAATAGTGGATTTGAGGATCGTGTGTGGCTAGAAGGATAGCTCGTGGTTTTTCCCTTGTTGAAGTATTTCCACGTAAAAATCAAGTGTTATTTATATTCCGCACTTTAACTTGATTTTGTATGTTTGTTTTTGTTGGGTTATATTATTAATATTGACTAATCGAAAAATTGGTAATAATCGATTAACAAC
Source organism: Dipteronia sinensis (assembly GCA_033220585.1). Taxonomy (NCBI): domain Eukaryota; kingdom Viridiplantae; phylum Streptophyta; class Magnoliopsida; order Sapindales; family Sapindaceae; genus Dipteronia; species Dipteronia sinensis. The sequence continues at coordinate 59,437,100 of CM065636.1, read as the reverse complement.
CCATTCACCCCCCTTCTAGGTTGTTAGACACACGCTTAGAGTGTATTTTCATCCATAATCATTTGGATTTGTTGGTTGGACTGTGATGCCTTCAGCTAGCAAGCGAAGGCAAACGGTTTCCACGAAGGCTCCCGCTTGTTTGTCGAGCGTGGCTTGGCTTATCATAGGGTGGCCAGAAGCCTGTACATTAGCAATCTGAACCGGAACTTGACTGCGATGTCTGGATTTCTTTCCCTTCCTTGGGGCCTTTCGCGCTGGCATCGCCGAAGGTTGTTCTGAAGCTCCGGGCTGTCCTTGGGAGGAGCGGAGCCTCATGGTTCATGTAAAACAATAAAAATGTAAACGGTTGATTTGATGAACTGGGTGTGGTTATTCCTACAGACGACGCGAGAAAGTGTTAACTAAAAATTTGCTCAGGGTGAGAAATCTCAATTAACACCCTCAAGACCACTACCGCGGATGGTGGTGGCTAGTGTCGAATGTACTTTATACAGTGCTTGTTCAAATGATAAAAAATACTAATATTAGTATAATCGGAAAAGAATGAAAATGCTTTTATTATCAATGGTATATCATGCACAAGTATCTCTCAAATTTAAAAGTATTTCTCTCATAGAGGTTCATTTTTTCCTCCTATTTATACATAGTTTTGGTAGGTTAACTTTGTGATTCTCCCCTTGATTTCTCAATCTCTTCCCTCCTTATCGGACTAGATTTCTAATTTAAACGTCATTGACTTTGTGTTAATAACTGAGTTGAGAATATCTTGGTGGAGATCAGTTTGTTTCCTCTTTAGACTCTATTACTTGCTCTACACGTACGTAATGTTTCCAGATATGATCCAGTGTATCTTCGTATCTTCACATCGTGATTCCTCATAGAGGTCGTCGTTGAATATGGTATGTATTGTCTCGTATAACGAGGTAGATCAGTGTCCCGGCTTCGATATTCAGGGGCTTAGTCTAGCCTAGGAGCTTGGTCTGAGCTCCCTTGATCTCTTGGAGCTTGATGCGGCCCCCCGCGGACATTCTTTTGTGGCTGCGTGGTTTTGGCGAGCTTCCGGAGAGGTTGCAAGGATGTCTTGACCTCGGGGAGCTTCCCGATTCCTGCTTTGGTCACGCGGGCTCGATCTGATCGCGCCGGGCTCTATTCCGGGTGTTTTTGGAGCTCGCCTTTATTTCTAGGGGGTGGTATCGTAGCTCGACTTCGGGAAACGTGATCCCTTGGTGGATAGCCTCGGGCCTTGAGCCAGACTAGGAAGGTGGAAAAATTTCCCTTTGATCCCTTAGCCAAATTTGGCTACTAACAATTTTAATTTTTTTAGAGAGAACCACTTTAAATCCATTCATCATGCATCTATTCATGAAACCCAACTTTTATTTATGAGAATCAAACAAAATTCTACAAGAGTTCATGGAGAGAATACAAATTTCCAATTTCATGCTCATGAGATGTGAGTTTGGGGAGAAACAAAAATGAAATCAAAGATTTATTCCTTAAGAATCGCGATGAAAGATTAAGGAATCATACCTTTGTTCTTGAAATTGAAAACGTGAGTCACAAGTTATACCTTTGATTCAAGTAGAAGAGAGAACAAACACTGAAATTTTTGTTTTTAAGTGTGGTGGAGCCCTACATGACGTGTGTGAATATATAAAAGAACATACCTGTGAACTGAGACCTTGTTCAACATTGCGCGTAACAGCGCGGGTGGTGCACCGGCGCACCAACCCACTCACTGAAGGTTGTTCCTCAAAATTTTGCCTTGATTCTTTCCTTTAGTAGTTGCTCCTTCTGCATGGAAAACACACACATTACTTAACCTGCCACTTTTACATATATAACAAAAAATAAAACAACTTAAATCCTATCAACTAACATGTCAAAGAATTCACAATGAATTTTCTCCACACTTAGATCTACCCATCCACAATAAGCACAAATTTTCACTAAGAAAATGGTTAATCTAAGATGCAAAAGAAAATAAATTGTGAGTCCTACTATTCCTTAGGATTTTCAATTCTAAGCATGCAAAGTGGGACTTAGGTCAACCAAATGTGGTTTGACCAGAAGGGAAGGTTCATTCTTCTTGATCACCCAAGTGGGTGCCAATGACTCTCCTAATTTCACTTTTCCCTTTGTCCTCACTTTGTCCACTAGGTCTTTTCTAACCCATATCTTCTTAACTTTGTTTGGGTTTTTCCTAGACCTAATTTTGTTTCTCTTAAAGACTTGGAACTTAAAGCAATGGGCCTTAATTTTCCTTATTTTTAAACAAAAAAAAAACAGGTAAAGAATTGATGAGAAGAACTCTCTCTAAAATCATTGACATGAGGCCATTGGTGTTGCCCCCATTGAAGGGTCTTCACTGAAAATACAACTACAATGTTTGTCAAATTAACCTAGAGGGGGGTGATCGCTCAAAAATTGTATATATTTTGAACGCCTAAATAATCCTTTTTGTGTCCGTTTATCGGACATTTTTGTGTTTTAATTATCTCTTTAAGTCCTTCGCAGGTGATATTGTTATTTTGAAGAAATTCAGGATTAGTGAAGATTATAGGAGAAAAAGAAGTTAGAATTGCATTTATGGAGAATTTTACAAGTTACACCTTGCAGAATCAAGTCGCAGATCATGTCCAGAAGAATCTACCATTTCGAGATGCGACATCAGCCTAACAGAGCTAACCTGCGAGATAACACTGCGAGTTCAAACTCGCAGACCAAGGTAGCAAAACTGAGGAGGTAGCCTATTCGTTAATTGTTTTTGGTTTTAGCGAATAATGTTGTAATGTAAATATTTTGTTAGTTTTCCTTGGTTGGTTGTTTGTTTGTTATTTTTCTCTTTTTTGTTTTAAGCATTTGCATGTAATGTTGTTTTAGTTGTGTTGTGCAAGGAATGACAAATTTTCAGGTTGGCAAGCTATCAAATCAAGGTTGGTATGATGACCAACAATTTAGGAGGCCAAGACCGCACAACTCAAGAGAACCATGGGTGTGTATTGCACTCCAACAATTTCACTAAGCAATATGGCGGCGCAACGATGACCGATGTGGTTGATTACAACCAAGCTTTTTGTAGAGAGGGATTGAAGGCGATAGCAAGGGTGCAAAGATATGCTGGTCCGATATTTGTCTCCCTAAGACAGAGGGAGGTCTTGGCATCAAAGACCTATCCTCTTAGAACAAAGCTCTCATGATTAGGCATATTTGGATTTTGAGTTATGGCACAAATAACCTATGGTCTTCTTGGATCAAAGCCTACCACCTTAACAACTCTAATCTTTGGGAGGCTAAAACTCCATGTACTTGCTCTTGGAATTGGAGGAAACTCCTCCATCTTCGGCCTCTTGTTCGCCCCCTTATTCAGCAATACATTGGTAACGGTTCTAGCACCTCCTTATGGTTTGACAATTGGCATCCGGATGGTCCTCTTCTTTCGAAATGGAGCCCTCGTGTTGTCTATGACTCATGCCTCCCTATCCACGCAATGGTTAGTTCCATTGTTCATGGCGATTCTTGGAGTTGGCCGGCTGCTATGTCCATTGATCTTTTTGAAATTAGAAGTCGTATGCCTTTCTACAATTCTAACTCCAATGTGAATGATAGAGTTCGCTGGCTTCCTTCCTCCAATGGTACTTATTCTGCCTCCTCTGCTTTGGCTTCTCTTAGAACCCCTCATCCGATTGTTCCTTGGTTTAAGCTTGTTTGGTTCCCCTAAAATATTCCTAGAATGAGTTTTATCCTGTGGGTGGCAATTAGAGGCAGGCTCTCTACTCGGGATCGCATCCATAAATATGACCCTATGGTGATTACTACTTGTGTTCTTTGCAACTCCCACCCGGAGTCTCTTGCCCACCTTTTTTTGAGTGTTTATTCAGTAGAGCCATTTGGACTCAGCTTATGAATATTTGTGGGTCTCCTTGGAATGGCCTTTGTTGGAATGCTTTCATTGATTGGGCTTCCACCCATTGGAGAGGGAACTCTACTACTATTGTTGCTAACAAGCTTTGTCTTAGGGTTGTGGTTTATCATATGTTGAGAAAGTGAAACTGTCGCATTTTCGAAGGCACTCAAAAGACTAGTTCGGTTGTTGCTCACTCCATTATTGACACCATTCGCTGCCGGCTATCCTCTTTCAATTTAAAGAACCACCATATCATTGCCTTGAATTGGAATGTCAACTCTAGTTGATTTTTCTTGTCTTGCTCTTGTTTCTTGTCTTGCTCGTTTGTTAGAGCTGTTTTGAGCCTTTGTTTAGCTCTTGCTTTGCTTCCTGAGGTATGCCCATTGTATTTTGTACATTCTTTCTCTCTTTCTATGATAATATTTACTTACCCAAAAAAAAAAGTGTTGCATGCGAGTGTACAGACTTAAATTTCCATATATAGCCCAACTCGGTTTGGGGTTGTGAGTGCATGCATTATTTTTGTATGGGTCTTGATGCATATACTTAGATTTGGTTTGGGGGTTGTTATGCCCCCATTTCGTCATTTATGGTAAATGAATGATGTAAGTTTTGAGCTTTTGTTTATGTGCCTTTGTGTTTAATTGCTAATTCAATTGTTTGACTTATTTTGTTTGTGAACCTTGTTTGAGTCATGGTAGGTGCGCGCCACTAGACCGGACTCTCTTGTCTTCAACATTGAGGACAATGTTGGGTTTTGGTTTGGGGATGTAGACGCCTTGTTAAGTAGTCTTTTTGTGTGTTGAGTCATTTTTCGTGTCAATTTTTCAAAAACTTGTTGCTTAGCTAAATTTTCGAGCTTAATTTAGGAGAGCGGCAAATTAGGGGTCGAAAAGCGAAGTGCCACAAACAATGTCTTGCCATACGATAAATAGAGTGCTTGTGGGAGGCAACCCATATGAGTTTGCATTTCTAATTTTTCTTCTCGTTTTTGTTTTATTTGCTTTGTTGAATAATTGGTGGAGATTGTTGTGTATATTGTGTGGATGGTATAACTTGTGCATAATTGAACATTTTTGGATCGATATATTTTTGATTTTATTGATTATTTTTCATGATGGATGAGTCGAAGGCTCTTGTGAGTGTTGCATGCGAACCTAATGCCTTTGCTTTACTAGAGAGAGATGCTCCTCCTTCTCTCTAGAATTTGTTGCTGCCTTCTTTTTCTAGCTTGTTTTCATGGTGGACTCTTCTCCATACATGGATCCCTCACCTAAACATCCATCCCTTCCTTGCCTTGGTTCCAAGAGGTTTTCTACCTCCTACTCTTTAGTCCTCCCACCCGGTTCTACCATGGAAAATCCACCATTCCCGGAAGCATCTTCTTCTTCCACTTCTAGTGTACTGCCTCCCACCATTTCCTTGCAAGACCGTCATTTACCCTCCCCCTACATAGTTTCTTCAGCTGGTGTTTTTTCCATTTTAAATGCTAATGACTCTATTGAGTGCATGAATGGGTCTACCAAAAGAGGGCATTGTTCTAGCATACCCAAACTCGTTTAAAATAATGCCTTCAACCATGCAAGGACTGGTCATAGTACACTCAATAGAGCTGTTTTTGCTGAAGCTAAAAGGGTCCTATCAAGCAGCCCACAAACCTTAACTATTACAGCCAATTTAGGCAACAATGGAGGTCTTGAAGATTCAAGCTTTGCTGCACATCTCAAGAACGAATTGGGGAAGATGAAAGAGCCCATGGATCAATGTAATAGGTCTGAAAAGCCTGCCCTTGATGTCCATAGACCTGACCAGCTACACCAGGTTCCTTTTTCCTCTTTTGGTATGGTTGAAAAGCCTGCCTCTAAAGGAGAAGCTTGTCCCTCCGCAATTGTTGAAGATCAAAAGGTCCAGCTAAAGGAGGTCTCCTCTTTAAGCAATTATGTGCTGCCCCATAATAAAGGTATTTCTATCACTCCTCCTTTGGTGAATAAAGATGCTAGCAATGCTATAGGTCAAGTGCCTCCTATAATTTCTGAAAAAAGCCCTATTTCTTATAGTAATGTGCTGAAAGGTGCTCATCATAATCCACTTATGGATCCCTCCTCTAGTATGCCTATGAATCTTAAATACTACCAGCCCTTTATAGTGGAAATAGGAAGTGTGTCTCCCCTCCTTTAGAAGTTGCAGAGAATGGCTCTAAAGTGTGGAAGAACTGCTTGGTGGGTTATTTTATTGAGAAAAAGCTCCCATTTTCTCTAGTTAACAACATAGCCATGCGTATTTGGGGCAATCGTGGCCTGTTGGAAGTTCTAGCTAATGAAAAGGGGTTCTACTTCTTTAAGTTCTCGGATGATGAAGCTTGTTCTAATGTGTTAGAGGCTGGCCCTTGGTTGTTTGCTGGAAGGATGGTGATCCTCAAAAAATGGCATCCTAGGCTCATTCTATCTAAAGATTCCTACTCTTAAATTCCGGTTTGGGTTAAGCTCTTCAATATTCCCCATGAATACTGGAATGAAGAAGGGTTGAGCCATATTGCTAGTGCGGTTGGTAAGCCCCTCTATGTTGATAGCCTAACTGAATCCATGAAGAGAATTTCCTTTGCTAGGGTTTGTATTGAAATTGATGCCTCTTGTGACCTTGTTGATTCCTTTGACCTATTTATGTGTGATAGTTCAAACCCAAAACTTGGAGAAAACGTGGAAATCTTGGTGGAATACCAATGGAAACCAAAAATTTGTACTGAATGCTAGTCTTTCGGCCACTCTATTACTAATTGCCCTAAGCTTAAGCCTCTACTTTCCACATCTGAAAATGTTTCTGCTCCTAAGCTAAAACAAGAATGGAGGAGAGTCAATAAACGAGATGCTCCCACGGTTTGCTCTCCCCAAGCGTGCATCGAACCTCCTCCGTTTGGCTCCTTGAAAGATGATGAAGTTATTTCCACTGGTAATACTGAAAATGAGCCTTCTTTGTATCCTACAAACCTACCTAACCATGACCAATGTAATAATGTTGATCCTCCTTCTATGGCCTCTCCGGACCAGTGCAATCACCAATGTACTGATGTTGATTCTCCTACTACGGCCTCTCCGGACCACTCTCTATGGCACTCAAAAATTAAAAACATTGATGAGGTCACTGTTATAGGGCTCTCCAGCCCCACGGAATCCTCTAGCAAGAAGAAGAAGAGAAACAGACTGCTAAGAAAGGCAAGGTTAATAGCTCGCAAGCTAAGGTAACGCCTTTTCAACCTCTCGATGATTAATCTAGCATGTTGGAACACTAGGGGTCTGAATTCCACCCCTAAACAATCAGAAGTTAGGAAGTTGGTGCTCGACCATAACATCAGTCTAGTTTGTTTAATCGAGACAAGAGTGAGAATTAACAAGAAAACTCTTGTTGCCAATTCAGTTTTCAAAGATTGGGATATGATAGATAATTATAATAGTCATAGCCTTGGAAGAATTTGGGTTGGTTGGGATCCTAGAATTCTCAATATCACTAAAATTAGGGAAACCGATCAGATCATCCATTGTGATGCTTGTATTTTGGACATTAATGACCAGTTTCGAATCTCCTTTGTTTATGGCTCTAATGATGATAGATTAAGGAAGGCTCTTTGGCAAAGTATGTGTTCAAGTCAGCATAGTTCTCCTTGGATTATGCTTGGTAATTTCAATGTCTTTAGGAGTGTGGGTGAGTCAATTGGGGACCGCTCCAGAATTTTGGGTGCTATGGAGGAGTTCAATGACTGTCTTCAATCTTTGGAGCTTGATGATCTTCGTTTCTTAGGTTTTCTTCATACTTGGTGCAACAAGAGAAGCAACGGTTGTATCTCTAAGAAATTGGATAGAGTTCTTGTCAATAATGATTGGCTTGTAAAGTTTTAGAATTCTGAAGCGATTTTCCTTTCCCCTAGCATTTCAGATCATTGTCCCTGTGTGGTTAAACTTTGGTTGCAAGGTATTAAGAAAAATCGCCCTTTCAAAATTTCAATTTTCTAACGGATAGAGCGGATTTCCTCCCCTTGGTTGATAGGTGTTGGCGGGAGCAAGTTCATGGCACCATGCAGTACGAGCTTTGCTCTAAGCTTCGAAATCTGAAGAAGGTTCTTAACAACAATGACAAGGTGGGAGACTTGACAATTAAATCGATTGAAGCCAAGGCTGCCCTTGATGATTGTCAACGCCTCCTTGATCAACAGCCCCTTGAATCTAATCTTAGAATTCGGGAAAAAGAGCTTATAAGCTGTTATACTACGACACTTAAAGCTGAAGAGGACATACTAAGGCAAAAATCTAGAATCCAATGGCTTAAGACTGGTGACCGCAACTCCTCTTATTTCTTCAAAGCCATTAATGGTAAGCGTAATAGAAGCAAGATCCATACTTTTACCGGAGATGATGGTTCCTTGATTGAAGGTGATATTCTGGTCAAGAAAGAAGCTAATCATCATTTTCAGACTATTCTTGGTTACTCGAGGCCCGTTAGTCATGGAATTGGTAGTACTTTAAGCAATATAATTGATAAGGTCATTTCCAATAGGCAAGCTGATTTCATTGGTAGAGATGTCACCGATGATGAGATTCGGGAAGTTTGCTTCTCCCTCCACCCAAACAAGGCTCAGGGCCTAGATGGTTTCAATGCTCACTTTTTCAGGATAACATGGGACATTGTTGGTGAAGATGTCATTAGTGTTGTCCAAGAGTTCTTTAGGTCTGGTCTATTTCTCAAGGAACTCAATGCTACTATCCTTGCTTTGGTCTCTAAAGTCCCTAACCCTTCTAAGATGAAGGACTTTAGACCTATCTCTTATTGCAACACACTTTATAAGATCATTGTCAAGATAATTGCGAATAGGATCAAGCCTTGCCTTCCGGATATAATCAGCCCTTCTCAATCTGCTTTTGTGGCTGGTAGGTGTATTGGTGATAACATTCTTCTTGTGCAAGAGCTTATGAGGAACTACCACAAAGATGCTAGCTGCCCTAGGTTGGATCTTAAAGTGGATTTAATGAAGGCTTTTGACATGGTGGATTGGGGATTCTTACTTGAAATCCTTGCTACCTTTTACTTCCCTCCTAAAGTCATTATGTGGATCAAAGCTTGCCTAACTACCCCCAAGTTCTCTATCTCTATCATTAGGGAGCATGCTGGTTTCCTTTCCGGAAAGAGATGCGTTCGCCAAGGGGATCCCATGTCCCCCTACCTCTTTGTTATTGCTATGGAAGTTCTTTCAAAAATTCTGGCCAAGCGCATTGAGCACTCTCCTAGTTTCAAGTTTCATTAGAGGTGTGACAAGATTAAGCTTTCCCACCTTTGTTTTTCCGATGACCTTATTATGTTATGCCATGGCTCTCTTTCATCAGCACGTGTTGTTAAGGCAGCGCTTGATGAGTTCTCCTTGTTATCGGGCCTCCATGCTAATCATGCTAAGAGCAACATCTTCACTTCCGGGGTTTCTCCTACCATCAACCACATTTTATCAACCTTTTTGGTTATACGGTTGGTTCTCTCCCCATTCGTTATCTGGGTATACCTATCATCTCTTCTAGATTACGCCTTCGCGATTGCTCCCCCCTTGTGGACAGAGTCTCGGGAAGACTTGTTTCATGGCTGAACAGAGCAAGGAATGGGTCAGCGGGCAACCCGTAGATAGACTAGAGGAGATACCCATCAGAAATGATGATCCCTCAAAGGTCGTCAAGGTCGGGGCTACCCTCGAACCAGAAGTGAAAGAAGGCTTGATTGGGCTTCTCAGTGAATTCTACAACATCTTCGCTTGGAGCCACGATAAGATGCTTGGGAACTCGGTATCATTGGCCGCCCATCGATTAGCGGTAGATCCAACAGTCAAGCCCGTCAAACAGAAGAGGTGTCACTTTAATGCTGAGAGGAACGCAGCGGTGCAGGAAGAAGTAGACAAATTGATCAAGGAAGGGTTCATCAGAGAAGTGCGCTACCCCGAATGGATCACCAACGTGGTCATGGTTATGAAGGCGAATGGGAAATGGCGTATGTGTGTCGATTACACTGACCTAAACCGGGCATGTCCAAGAGACAGCTTTCCTTTACCAAAGATCGACCAGCTAGTTGACTCCACGTCCGGAAATAAACTTCTTAGTTTCATGGACGCGTTCTCAGGGTATAACCAGATTAAGATGCACCCAGCTGACCAAGATAAGACCAGCTTCATTACTGGGCAGGGCTTATACTGCTACAAGATAATGCCATTTGGCTTGAAGAATGCGGGGGCTACATTCCAGCGGTTGGTCAACAAGCTGTTCAAGCCCGAGATCAGAAGGACGATGAAGGTATACATCGACGACATGATCATAAAATCACCAACCGTAGAAGGACATCGGGAAAACCTTCGCAAGACCTTTCTTATCGTAAGAGAAAACCAGATGCGGTTGAACCCCTCCAAGTGCGCCTTTGGGGTAACAGTAGGAAAGTTTCTAGGTTTCATGGTTCATGAGAGAGGCATAGAGGCCAACCCAGAAAAAATCAAAGCTATCTTGGACTTAGAATCCCCCACATCACTCAAATAGGTACAAGTTCTAACTGGGTATTTAGCAGCGCTGAACATGTTTATCTCTCTATCCACTGATAAATGCCTCATTTTCTTTAAAGCCATCAAGCAAGGGAAAAACATGAAATGTAGTCCGGAGAGCAAGCAAGCTTTCCAAGCCTTGAAGAAATACCTAACAAACCCACCGTTGTTAGTCAAGCCGGTTCCCGGAGAGGAGCTGCTGATCTACCTGGTCATCTTAGAAACTGCAGTAAGTGGAGCTTTGGCCAAGGAGTATGGTGACAGGATTCAAAGGCCCATATACTACATGAGTCATGCTTTAGCCAAGTCAGAAAAAAATTATATTCTCCTGGAGAAGCTCGCTTATGCTCTGGTGACCTCGGCGAGGAAGCTAAGTCCCTATTTTCAAGCTCATTCAATAGCAGTGGTGACAGACCAACCTCTCCGCCAATTCTTACAAAGATCGGACGTGCCTGGGAGGCTAGTCTTATGGGCCTTAGAGCTCACCCAGTTCTACTTAAAATACAATCTTCGGACCACGATCAAAGCGCAGGCTTTGGCAGACTTTGTTGCAGAATTTTCAGCACTCCCAGGCCAAGCAAATCCCGCAGCATGGAACATGGTCCCTAAGAAGATTTTTTAGATCAATAATTGGTCGGAAGGCTGCAAATCCTGGACCCTCTATACAGATGGTGCATCCGGGCAAGCTGGGGGAGGAGCTGGAGTAGTTTTAATAGACCCAGAGGGGACTGAATTCTGTCACTGCTTCAAATTCGAATTCAAAGCCACCAATAATGAAGTGGAATACGAAGCCCTCCTAGCCAGGATAAAGGCAGCCATCGAACGGGAGGCCGACTACCTACAAATCAAGAGCGACTTATTACTTGTGGTCAATCAGGTGTTTGAGGTGTACTAGGTAAAAGAGGATAACATTTCCGCCTACCTAAGGCTAGCTCAGCTGCTAAAAAATAAGTTAAAGAGGTTCAAGATAGATCAGGTGCCTCGACAACAAAACCACCGCTCGGATGTTCTAGCTAAGATAGCTGTAAATGGAGGCCAATCCTTACCACGGGGAGTTCCCCTCCAAGTGATCTCCCAACCAAGCATAGCCGCAAGTAAGGAAATCTGCTCCCTAGATTGTTAGCCTTGCTGGATAGACCCGATCGTTGCCTACCTCCAAGAGGGAAAGCTTCCCGAGGAGCCCGATCAAGCCCGAAGAATTAAAAGGCTCTCGGTCCGATATTGCCTAGTAGACAGATACCTCTACAGAAAGGGTAGATCCCTCCCCTTACTTTGATGTTTACATCCTGATGATGCTAAATGGGCATTAAGAGAGGTCCATTCTAGGGACTGCGGGAACCACATAGGTGGAGAGGCTTTAGCATATCAAGTGCTTCGTATGGGGTACTACTGGCCGACCATCCACCAAGACGTAAGAAGCTTTGTACGATCTTGCGAGCCATGTCAAAAGACTTCAAACTTGAACCACCGGCCACCAAAGTGACTATCATCTCTCAGTTCACCCTATCCCTTTGACATGTGAGGGATCGACCTAATTGGACCGCTCCCCACTGCTCCTGGACAGGTTAAATATGCTATCGTGGCTATAGATTATTTCACAAGATGGGTTGAGGCAGGGCCTCTTTCTAGAATATTAGAAAAGAATACGACCAAGTTCATTAAAACCAACGTGGTATGTAGATTCGGGACCCCTCTCATCATTATAGCCGACCTGGGCAAGCAGTTCGACAACTCCCGATTCAAAGACTTCTGCAAAGGTTTGGGAATCGACCTCAGGCTCACTTCAGTAGCCCATCCTTAGACCAACGGGCTGGTGGAGTCCACCAACAAGACTATCAAGAAGCTTCTAAAGAAGAAACTATAGCAGAAGAAAGGCAAATGGGCCGAAGAACTGGCCGAGGTATTCTGGGCATACAGGACTACAAAGAGGACAGCTACCGGGGAGACACCTTACTCCCTGGCTTTCGGAGTTGAAGCGGTCCTCCCCATCGAGCATAAATTGAACTCATTCAGGGTGCAAAATTTTGAACATGAAAGTAATGAGGTCAAGCTCCGAGCTAATCTAGACCTCCTAGAAGAGAAACAAGACCGGGTAGCTGAGAAAGTGGCAATCTACCAGAGCAAGATCGCTAGATATTTCAACCAAAAGGTCAAAGCCTGGAATTTCAAAGAAGGGGATCTAGTGCTTAGGAAAGTGACCTCGAATACTCGAAAAAGGTCAGATGGAGTCCTATGCCTCAATTGGGAAGGGCCATACTTGATAAAGGTAGTTGCTCGCAGTGGAGCCTACAAACTCGAAGACATGGATGGATGACCTATCGACCACACCTGGAACGCAGATCACTTGAGGATGTTCTACCCCTGAGCATGGAGCTTTCAAGCAGATTACCCCCATTTAGGTTGCTATAAAATCCCAAATAACGATGTACTACATCCCGATCGTCAATACAGTATGCATTTTTTCTTTATCTCCGATTATGTTCTACATTAATATCCACATATTCGACTGGAAAATTCAACATCGTCAACTCAAGACCAGGGGTGAGCCGGGGAAACCCCCTCGCTGCCTCTAATGCCTTGGCTGGGCACCACCCCCCACCAAGAAGGGTCTAAGCGTAAGATCATTGTTGCCAGCAGGACCTCGAGACTAGGGACTAGCTGGGGAAGCCCTCTCGTTACCCTTGATGCCTTGGTCGGGCAACCACCCCCAAGAAGGGTCTGAGTGTAAGAGCATAGTTTCCATCCATACCTCGAGACCAGGAAATAGCTAGACAACCCTCCTGATGCCTTGGTTGGGCTACCACCCCCAAGAAGGGTCTGAGGGTAAGAGCATAGTTGCCAACCAGACCTCGAGACCAGGAAATAGCTAGACAGCCCTCCTGATGCCTTGGTCGGGCTACCACCCCTAAGAAGGGTCTGAGTGTAAGACCATAGTTGCCAACCAGACCTCGAGACTAGGAAATAGCTAGACAGCCCTCATAATGCCTCGATAGGGTTACCTCTCCTGAAACTGATTTAAACATAAATATTTGTTTTTAATAGGATTCAGATCGTCATGATAAGAGTTCCATGTGAAGCCAGATTGAAGTATGAACAAATCATCACCAAAGATGCAGGTTTGATTCATAGTCAAAAATTATGAATAAAGCAAGAGGTTCTCAATCGAGGTGGAAGCTCATAGTCAAGGACAATCAAAAGGTGCATGACTTCTATCTTCTCAGATATGATTGGGGTAATCATAAAAGTTTTCATGGATGATTTTTCAGTGTATGGAGATTCATTTAAGTTGTGTCTTCAAAATTTTTCCATGGTACTTGAGAGATGCTCAGAGAACAATTTGGTACTCAATTGGGAAAAGTACCATTTCATGGTACAACATGGAATCGTTTTGGGGCACGTCATTTCCAATTGAGGAATCGAAGTGGACAAAGGAAAAAGTGGAAGTTATCAAAAACTTGCCACCACCCAGAGTGTTAAAGAAGTCAGATCTTTCCTTGGTCATGTCGGGTTTTATAGGAGGCTCATCAGGGATTTCTCTAAAATTTCCAGGCCACTATGTGTGCTGCTTCAGAAAGACAAGGACTTTGATTTGAATCAGGAGTGTTTGGTGGCTTTTGAAGCACTAAAAAGAGCATTCACCACAGCACCAGTAATAGCCCCACCCAACTAGGAGCTGCCTTTTGAATTAATGTGTGACTCTTCGGATTATGCTATAGGTGCAGTATTGGGTCAGAGAGTTGATAAGGTCCCTCATGTGGTATACTATGCATCACAGACCTTGAATGATGCTCAGCAAAATTACTCTACAACAGAGAAGAAATTGCTTGTTCTAGTGTTTGCACTTGAAAAATTCCCATAATACTTGGTGGGGAACAAAGTAGTGGCGTATTCGGATCACTCAGCCCTCCGATATCTGTTGCAGAAAAATGATACTAAACCTAGGTTGATCAGATGGGTTTTATTACTTCAAGAATTTAATATAGAAATTGGAGATAAGAAGGGATATGAGAATGTGGTAGCAGACCATCTTAGCAGACTGGTTCTTGAATGTCCATGTGGAGAAGAGGAGATTCCATTGCGAGAAAATTTTCCAGATGAGAAGTTATGGGTGATACACAGTGAGGAGCCTTGGTACGCCGATCTGGCAAACTATTTGTCCCACAGAGTTTTTCCACCAGAATTAGATTATCAAGGGAAAAATTATATATGGGAAAGGCTAGGCAATTTTTCTGGGATGAACCATATCTATTTAAACATGGTCCTGATCAGGTTTTCAGTAGGTGTGTTCCAGAATCGAAACAGGGAGATATCCTTAGATTTTGCCACGAGATATAGTGTGGGGATCATTTTAAGGCTAGGAAAACCGCATTTAAAATGCTCTAGTCGGGATTTTATTGAGAGTCTTTTAAAGAGATGTTCTCAAGTTCTGTGCAGCATGTGATAGGTGCCAGCGCACAGGGAATATTGGAAAAAGGAATGAGATGCCTCAATCAGGAATCTTGGTGGTGGAAGTGTTTAACACATGGGAGATTGATTTCATGGGACCCTTTCCACCATCAGAAGGGAAGAGCTATATCATGGTAGGAATGGATTATGTTTTGAAATGGGTAGAAGAAATTGCTCCAAGAACAAATGATAGCAAGGTGGTGGCTAAATTTGTGGAAGAAAACATTCTATCCAGATTCAGAATTCCAAGAGTGATAATCAGTGATGGGGGGAGCCCTTTTTGCAACAGGATTTTTGGGAACCTGATGAAGAAATCTGGAGTCTGTCACAAGGTAGCCACTCCATACCACCCACAGACATCCGAGCAAGTAGAAGTGAGCAACAGGCACATCAAGCATATTTTGGAGAAAACAGTGAAATCTACAAGGAAAGATTGGGCAGTAAGATTGAATGATGCTCTATGTGCATATTGGATAGCCTACATGACTCCCATCAGAATGAGCCCTTATAGATTGGTGTATGGGAAAGCATGTCACCTTCTAGTGGAATTAGAGTATCGTGCATGGTGGGCAATCAAGAATTTGAATTAGGAATATGACAAGGTGGGTGAAGAAAGAAACCTACAATTGAATGAAGTAGAGGAGTTTTGATTGCAAGCTTATGAGAGTGCAAGAGTTTACAAGGAAAAAACGAGGACAATTCATGATATGAATTTAATGAGAAAGGATTTCCACCTAGGTATGCTTGTGTTACATTATGAATCTCGCTTAAGGCTCTTCCTGAGAAAGCTCAAATCTAGATGGTCGGGACCATATCAAGTAGTTGATGTCTTACCAAATAGAGTGGTAGAGCTAAAGAGCCTGAAGGATGACGAAACATTTAAGGTAAATGGACAAAGATTGAAGCAGTACATGGGTTTAGACGCCAAATTGGAGAGGGTCGGATCCTTGATCATAAGTGATGATTAGAACACCCAGCAACGTCTTGCTGAGACGATAACTAAGGCGCTTATGGGAGGCAACCCATTGAGGTTTATCCTTTTCATTACTTTACATTTTAATTTGGTAGTTGTTTAATTTTTAGGATAATTTAGTTTGGAAGATTGTGGATAATTGCTATTCGAGAGATATTTTAGTTTGAGATATTTTATATGGTTGATTAATATTTGTGGTTAGGAATTGTGGCTATATGTTAGGTTCTTTATCTCTTGGATTCAACACACCGGCCACTTGCAAGCCTTGGAGGGACGAGCAAGCCAAGAGTGCTCATAAAAAGGGATAGAATCTACTTATGTGTGACCGCAAGATAACAATCACATTGGTTTAATCTTTTCATCTCATACTCATGAATTTCATTTTCTTTATCTCTGTGTATAGATAGGTATGGTTATTTGATGAATGCGAATATACTTATTGCATAAATTTGAGAATGAATGTGTGGATAGTTGTGAATGGATGAAAATTTTTGATCTCTAAATTTTGAATTTATTGATTTATTCCTTCTTGATTGGATGGGCAGAAGGTCCTTGTGAATATTGCACATGAATTATAGGTTTTCATTTCATATATCCCAACTCGGTTTAGGGGTTTTTGAATTCATGCATATATAGTTGTACAAGAATGAGCACATAGTAGAAATCAGTTTAGGGGTCACTAACCTCATTCCGATAATTTTGTGAATGAATGCTTGATGTGGTGCAATTATGATTTTAATTGCCATGTGTTCTTAAATGCCTTATTTTATTGCTAGCCATTTTCGAGTCTTTTGTTTTGGTGGGCATTGATTGTGCATCATTAGTGCCTAGGTTGTTGTGTTTTATGTCTAGTTGGGTGCGCGTCGCTAGGCCGAGCTCGCTTGTCTTCAACATTGAGGACAACGTTGGGTTTTGGTTTGGGGGTGTAGACGCCTTTTCGAGTCATCTTTTTGTTTTTGAGTCATTTTTTCGTGTCAATATTTGAAATTTGCTACTTAGCCAAAATTTTTGAGCATAGTGTGTGTGACGAATTTGTGTATGCTTTGTGTGCTTGTTCATAGCTCTTAGTCACTTTAGGGGTCTCACTTGCACTTCATGGGTTAGTCCCATCTTTTAGTGTCTAAGTTGAGGGGACTCGGTGCTCGAGCGCCTTGTTATAATAGTGGAGACATCCCTTGAGAGTTTCACAAACACAAGCCAAAAGTGCGCAATTCGAGGGGAAATATTTTTCAAATCTTTAAACACTTTTCAAATACCATGCATAGTCTCATTACACCAAAATCCTCATATGTCATAAAACATGCATCATTAAAGTGGACTGCTTGACTGAAACTTTTATTCCCTTGGTAGATGGATTCTTTGAGGTGATATTAGACAATGTGTTTTTTAGCCACTTAAAATGCCAGATACTTCCCATCCAATAATGTGTGTGCTCCCAAGCCAACTTTGAAGCCAAACACATTTAGACTTGTTCATTCTACACCCATATTACCCATAACCCAATGCAACCCAAACACTAAGCCAACCCTCACTTAATTGATCTTGTTAAGGCTTAGGATTGAATGTAAAATGTGCTCTAATTGTCAAATGGCGTGTACCTAGGCAAAGAAGTGTTGAGTTGTAAAAATATGTGCAAAAGTCAGGGGCAAGAAAATAAAATTAAAAAACAAAAAAAGAAACAATCAAAAAAGAAAAAAAAAAGTAAAGAGAAGCAAAAGAAAAAGAAAGAAAGAAAAGTAATATGCTTCAATTGCCTTGTTTAACTTGTAAACACTACTCAAAAGGGTAACAAGAGTAGTTAGTGATTGCACTTGGAATTTATGTAAGCTTGGACGCCTTAATATATACTTGTATTTAGAAGTGGTGTTGCATGAGAAGTTAAATGTTTAAAGGTAGAATGCATTGCCTTAACTTGGTTGATTAGTGCATTGTGCCTAAATTCTCATTCTTTCTAATCACCAATCACCTTAGCCCCATTACAACCAAATGGAAAAGACCTAGTTGATCTTAGGGAAAATCTAACTTGGGAATATTAGTCGATGCATGCTCTTTCCACGTTCATGGCACCTGATTCTTTCATGAGACTTATTCACTAAAAATAACGTTTCTTTCGTATGAAATGTATGCAACTACTTTGATTCCATTACATAAACTCTTTTGCATACATATTTTTTTTGTTTTTTTTGGGGTAAGTAAATAGTATCATAGAAAGAGAGAAAGAATGTACAAAATACAAGGGGCATACCCTAGGAAGCAAAACAAGAGCTAAACAAAGGCTCAAAACAGCTCTAACAAACGAGCAAGACAAGACAAGACAAGAGCAAGACAGCAAATCAACTAGAGTTGACATTCCAATTCAAGGCAATGATAGGGTGGTTCTTTAAATTGAAAGAGGATAGCCGGCAGCGAATGGTGTCAATAATGGAGCGAGAAAC
Source organism: Dipteronia sinensis (assembly GCA_033220585.1). Lineage (NCBI taxonomy): Eukaryota > Viridiplantae > Streptophyta > Magnoliopsida > Sapindales > Sapindaceae > Dipteronia > Dipteronia sinensis. The sequence continues at coordinate 59,418,786 of CM065636.1, read as the reverse complement.
AACCGAACTAGTCTTTTGAGTGCGTGAGTGTGAACCTAGGTTCTGAGAGGAAAAATAAGAGAGATTCCATGTGAGAACTTAGTGTTGAAGCAAATTATGCTCGGGGTGTGAGAGTGAGTAGTTCCCAAGGCCAGGGCACTTTAAGTGTGGTATTCGTATTGTGCGAGTTTTCCTTGGGGTGCCATGGAGTTATTTAGAACATTTTGCATTAGCCTATCACTCACCCTATTATCTCTTGCTTATCTCTCAGTTAGTTTGCTTGCGGTGTATTTGTTTGAGTCTAAGAATTTTTTAATTTTTTTTAGATTGAGTCTTGTTTGTGTGTCAAGTGCTTGTGTCTTATATTGTTTTGAGTTTCCTCGAGGACAAGCAAAGGTTTGGTGTGGGGGTATTTGATCTAGCCAAAAATGTCATACAATTTAGCCCTCATATCCTTTCTCTTTGTCTCGTTCTTAGGTATTTTATTTGTATTTATGGCTTTTTTGGTTGTTAATGCAGGTATTAGGTGAAAAGGCATGAAGAGGGGCAAAAAGGACAATTGGTGCACAAATGATGTGAAGAAGGCAATAGTGCACGGGTAGCACACCCATGCACCGGAAGATGGAATTTGGGAAGATCTCAGTGCACGGGTAACTGCATGGGTATTACCCCTGCAATCCACAAGACCAGGGAGCAAAGCCTCGGGCAAGGACCAACTGCACGGGTCACCTACCCGTGCAATAACCCATGCACATTGCACAAATTTGAAGGGAAATGAAGATTGCATGGGTAACTGCACGGGTACCTTACTAATGCTATACTCGCCAGATCAACATTTTGGCCTAATTTTTGAAGGAACTATAAATAGTTTCATATCTGATTTTTCAAGAGGAGAGACCCACGACCATACACCCATTCACTTCATTCTTTCTCTCTCTAAATCGCAAAATCCATTCTCTCTCAAATCATCTCAATACCCATCATTATCTTCTTCAAGTTGCTACTCAAAAGAACATTGGAGGTGGAATCAAGCTTGAAGATAGAAGGTCTCGTATGGGTCTTCTCTATTTCCCTCTTTTATTTCATTTTAATACTTTTGTCATGAGTAGTTAAATCCCACTAAGGGATTGATGTGATTCTTATGTAAATTGTGGGTATTGTAATGAACTCTAATTTTATATATATCAATCTACTAAATATATTTCATTCAATGTTTTAATTGTTTTCAAAGATGATTTGTTTTGATTGTGCACTCCTCTCTTAACAAGTTGTTTGAGAAATTATTTAAGTAGAGAATTAGATATACACTCTATTTGATTCTCTAAGGCTTAATTGAATGGGAGGATTGCACAAGAGTACCCTCCTCAAGTGTAATCCGGATTGGCTAATCTCTATCTTTTTCTAATATTGAACGAGCAATTAATGCTATACACTCTAGGATTTGTTGCTTGTGAGAGATTAAGCATTAATTCTATACACTCTAGGATTAGTGACTTTATATGAGATTAATCCCTTATTTTGGTAGATGCACATTCATGAACAATCATTTATGGGTTACCAATGCTATACACTCTAGATTGGAAACTCATAAGTGATATACAATCAAGCTATACACTCTAGTTTTGTTATATTTGACTATTGCTCATTAATGAGAGTTCATCTTGCACATAGTTTGCTTAATGAAATCCATCAATTCCTTAGTCATTTATCATCTATTATCACCTACTATTTTAGTGCATTTAGTTAGTTTACATTTAGCTTACATTCTAGTTAATATCCAATCATCAATCATCAATCATTTCATTTAACTCTTGTTTGTAGTTAGCAATAAATTTAGGATTTAATCATAACCATCGCTCGATCCTTGTGGAACGATACCCATACTTGCTGCATACTAGTTTTATACTTGTTGAGCAAATCTTGAGATTTTATAAATTTGTTTGAATATTGCATACCATGACAAAATGCTAGTTCAATGTTGGAACGCCAAGCGGGACATAGCCATTATTGTTTCTTGGACGGCTATTTGGGATACAATCAAATAGCAATCGACCCGGTAGATCAAGAGAATACTATCTTTACATGTCTATTCAGGACATTTGCTTATAAACATATGCCATTTGGTTTGTGCAATGCAACCAGAACGTTTCAACGGTGCATGACGTCGATATTTTTAGACATGGTGGAAGGAGTTATAGAAGTCTTTATGGATGATTTCTCGGTAATGGGGAGTTCATTCAGTGATTGTCTTCTCAACCTCATTTCAGTGTTAAGGAGATGCAATGAAGCCAATCTTGTGTTGAATTGGGAGAAGAGCCACTTTATGGTGCGTCAAGGGATAGTTTTGGGCCACATAATTTCGGAGAGAGAAATAGAGGTAGATAAGGCGAAGATTGATGTGATGAAAAGTTTGCAATCCCCCAGAACAATGAGGGAAGTGCGTTCATTCTTGGGGCATGCCAGGTTTGAGGGAAATGCGTTCATTCTTGGGGCATGCCGGGTTTTATAGAAGATTCATTAAGGATTTCTCCAATATTTTGAGACCCTTATGTAGGTTATTGCAAAAAGATATTGAGTTTGACTTCGACGATAAATGCTTAGAAGCTTTTGAGAAGATTAAGACATTGCTGACATCAGCACCGATAATGAGACCACCGAATTTGAATCTACCCTGATGCATCAGATTATGTGATTGGGGCAGTGATTGGGCAACGAGTAGAGAAGATTCCGCACGCCATTTATTATGCATCTCGTACGTTGAATGATGCTCAACTCAACTACTCAACCACAGAAAAGAAGTTGTTAGCAGTAATTTTTGCCTTGGAGAAATTTAGGTCATATTTGATAGGGGTAAAGATAGTTGCATTCACAGATCACTCGGCACTCCTGTATCTTCTTCAAAAGAAAGATGCCAAACCACGACTTATCCATTGGATACTTTTGTTGCAACAGTTTGATCTCAAAATTCAAGATAAGAAAGGAAGCGAGAATGTGGTGGCAGATCATTTAAGTAGGTTGATGCATGAATCCAAGCATGAGGAAGACTCACTTCCATTGAGAGATGACTTTCTGGATGAGCAGTTATTGGCCATTGCAAATGACGAGCCATGGTATGCGGATATTGTCAATTTCTTGACAATCAATATCATACCATTAGATTTGTCATACCAAAGCAAGAAAAGGTTTAGATGGAAAGCTAGGCAGTATTTGTGGAATGACCCCTATTTGTTCAAGCATGGAGTGGATCAGATTAATAAGAGGATTATTCCAAAAAGTGAGCAGATGGACATTCTGAAGTTTTGTCATGAGTTGAGTTGTGGAGGCCATTTCAGTGCAAGAACTACGGCTATAAAAGTTCTTCAAGCAGGTTTTCATTGGCCTTTTATTTTTAAAGATTCCTATCTTTTTTGCATAAATTGTGATAGATGCCAAAGGTCGGGGAATATTGGAAAGAGGAATGAGATGCCATAATCAATAAATATGGCAGTAGAAATATTTGATTATTGGGGGAATCGATTTCATGGGACCATTCCCACCTTCAGAGGGCAACTTGTATATTTTGATGGCAGTGGACTATGTGTCCAAGTGGGTAGAAGCAAAGGCCACCAAAACAAACAATAGCAAGGTTGTTGTGAAATTTTTGAATAAGCATATTTTCACAAGATTAAGGACCCCTAAATGTATGATCAGTGATGGAGGAAGCCATTTATATAATAGAGTATTTGCCACATTGATGAAACATTACAATGTGAGGCACAAGGTGGCGACTCCATATCATCCTCAGACCTCAGGCCAAGTAGAAGTCAGTAATCGGTATATCAAGCAAATCCTAGAGAAGACAGTAAAGCCAAACCGAAGAGATTGGGATTCCAAGTTGAATGGTGCCTTATGGGCATGTAGGACAGCTTTCAAACTCCAATTGGTATGACTCCATTCCGGTTGATTTTTGGAAAGGCATGTCACTTACCGGTAGAATTGAAGCACCATGCATATTGGGCGATTAAGTCACTCAACTTTGATTTAGACAAAGCCGGAGAGCAACGGAAGTTACAATTGAATGAACTTGAAGAACTTCGGGATGAAGCCTATGAGAATCCAAAGCTCAATAAAGAGAGATCAAAAAGAGTACATGACAAGATGATCATTAGAAAAGATTTGCATCCAGGAATGTTGGCACTACTTTTCAATTCTTGGCTTAAGATTTTTTCGGGAAAGTTGAAGTCAAAATGGTTTAGTCCATATCGAATCAAGGGAGTTTTCCCCTATGGAGAGGTGGTTCTAGAATATTTAAGGAGTGGGGACACTTTCAAGGTCAATGGCCATAGAGTGAAGCCATATTTGCAAGGAATTGAATAAGCAAGAGTGATAGAGCAAATTGAACTTACGGAGCCGGAGAGCTCCAATGCAATGCTTGGTGGTAATCAATCCACCTAGGTACACTCTATATTTGTATATAGCTAGTTAATTATTTATATTTTATATTTTGTTTAGTCTAAGAGTGTGGTTGCATTGTGTTTAGTGGATAAGATGTGTTTGTACATATATGATCACCATGTTTTTGAGGTTTGTACAACCAAACCTTCAAACTAATGCCCATGATCTTTATTGTTTAAAACATTGGAGGCAATGTTGAGTTTAGGTTTGGGGGTGTGGGCAGAGTGTTACGATTTGAGCCTTTCAAAATATAAAACTTTTTAATGTAATGTTTGAGTTGAATAATATCATGCTTTGCACTAGTTTTTGAGTTATGGATAACTTTTTATCAATCTATGATTGATCACACAAATTGAGTTAATCTATTTTCTCTTTATGACTTAGTGAAAGAAATTTTGCACGAAAATGTTAGGATCAATAGTGGAGGCTACCAAAGTGAGAATTTGTGCCTAAATTGTTTATTTTTGAGAGTTTAATTCTATTTTTCCAAACTGTGTTTTAAAATGTTCTATGCTTATGTTGATCTCATTAAGCATGATACATATTGAATGCCATTGAACATGCATGTGGACTTCTTACTAAAATTTGTATTCCCCTATTAGAAAGACTTTTGAATATGATTTTAGGCAATGTTTGCTCTTAATTTCTAGTCATTCCAAACACATATCCCAAAGAAAAGAAAAGAAATTGTGAAGGTCAAAACACAAGCCATACCCACTAAATTCTTAAACACAATTCTTATCTCACAAAACATGAGAAATAGCGTGTACTTAGGCATTCTATGAGATTGTGCAAAAAAAAGGGTAATGTCAAAAGAAGAAAAAAAGAAAGTGTCAAAATGATTAAGCACTTGAAATCATTGTTCATTCATATATATATATATATATATATATGTCACTCAAAATACAAATGACATCTTAGCACAAGAAAAAGGAAGTAAAGCCTAAAAGCTTAAATTGAAAAGTGTTGAGTCGTATTGGGGAAATCACAAATAGCCAAAGTACTAGAATAGAAAAACTCAGTATGGGCAATGATCAAAGTACACCAAACTCCATTTACCAATAGAAATCAAGAGAAGTCCTAATTGATCTTTAGGATGTCAAAATTGGGAATACTAATCGATGCAAGCTTTTTTCCACGTTCTTGGTTTTTTGACTCTTTCTTGAGATCCATGTTTAGAAATGTGCTTCTATGAAAAATATATCTTATGCCAATACATTCACACATATATTCAATTTCGCATATGTTGATAAAGAATGAGCCTAGGATTCTAAGAGAAAAATTGACTGAAATCCAGTGAGGATTACAGTCAAAGCGAATTTATCCATGCATTCCAGTTCAGAGTTTTTGACACTTAGAAGTTAGAGTGTGGGATTCATTTGTGTGCGATTTCATGTTGAACGACATTTGGTTATTTTCTACTCAGTATCTTTCGCACTGATCTCTTCATTCACATATATCACAGTAAATAGCTTTTGAAACATTGGCTCTCGTAACCTTTTATTATTACTTTTTGTTTTGCTCGAGGGCGAGAAAAGGTTAGGTTTGGGGGTTTTGATTGCTCTAAAATTGTATATATTTTAAGTGCCTAAATAATCCTTTTTGTGTCCGTTTATCGGACATCTGTGTGTTTTAATTATCTCTTTAAGTCCTTTGCAGGTGTTATTGTTATTTTGGAGAAATTCAGGACTTACTGAGGATTATGGGAGAAAAAGAAGTTAGAATTGAATTTATGGAGAATTCTGCGAGTTACATCTCGCAGGATCAAGTCACAAATCATGTCCAGAAGACTCTGCCATTTCCAGATGTGACATCAGCCTAGTAGAGCTAAAGTGGGATGTAACGCTGTGAGTTCAAACTCGTAGACCAAGGTAGCAGAACAGAGGCAGAGACGACTGTGAGAATAGACTGCGAGATCAACCTATTAGAAGGAGGTAGCAGCCAAACCAGATATTTTCCTGTGACAACCTACTGCGAGTTCCATCTAGTAGTTCGGTTCCAGAAAAGATTGTGACACACGATTGCGAGTTACACCTCACAGAGTTATTTAACAGTTTTGTTCCGAAATAGACTACAACTTGAGATTGTGATTTCATCCTCGCAGAAGCATCACGCAGAGCAGTACCAGAGGACACTGCGAACATAGACTGCGACGTCCACGTCGCAGATCCAAGTTGCAGAAGAAAATATAAATGAAGATCTGCGAGTTACAACCAGCAGAATGGGGTGACAGATATTTAACCGACCTAGCTGAGATATGGGACTGGGAGATCCAAGTCACAGATTCAACTCGCAGAAGCCATTCCACGTCACCCTGCAAGTGGATTTCATCCAAGCCTTTTTCCCATTATATAAACACCTTTTTCTTTCCAGAAAAAGTGTGTGTGAGAAGAGGGAGAGTACAAGAACTTAGTAGCTAGAGTTAGAAATACCCTTTTCACAAATCACTTTACTTTGATTTTGTATTTTAGTTTAAACACTTTAGTTTTACATAAATTAGAATTAAAATCTTCTAAGTAGTGGTAAGTAAATCTACTCTTTGTCAATCAAGCAAGGTTTTGTTGAGCAAGCAACAAGAGAGCATCAAGAACACCACGAGCTTTCTTTATCTTTCTCTTCTCTTTACTTGTATTATTTGATAATGAGTGGCTAAATCTTTATTTTTTTTGGATTTATTGATTATATATATATATATGTGAACACCTTTAGTAATGATCTAGTCTATCTTTTATCTACTTTGAGTTTACACTTATGCTTAATATATTCACATGTTAATTGTTGAGTATAAACTTTACTTAACATCCAAGCATGAATTGTTGTGCATGAATAGTTGATCTATCTCTTGGTTGACCAATCTTGAGTATTTTACACTTGAAACTCTTACATATAGATGGTTTAAGATTAGAACTTGGGTTGTGAAATTTGTTGTTAGCATAATGCATCATTACTTCCTCAACATATCTTTAGAATCTTTAAACTTACCATTTACAAGCAATTTCTTATTAGCTTAACTTTAGGTGAATTTTACTAGACCGATCACTAGAACACGTTCGAGTTCGTTGTGGGAACCAAACCCTTTCTTGTGTCCGCTATACTCGACAGTGATTCGTACAGTTGTGAAGGGTTAATTAGACTCGCGCACTCCATTTTTATTCCATTTAGTTTTTAGAGCACAATTAGTTTAGAGGTACGCTCAGAGTGCGTCAAGCCGGGGGGGGGGGGGGGGGGGGGGGGGGTGTTAATAGGTTCTAACCAAATTAATTACCAACTTTTCGGCTAATCAAAATTAATCACTCAACCCCTAAGTATCAATGCAAATAATCATTGTATTATGAAATGCGGAAAATAAAATAAACACACAATCATTTTTTTACGTGAGAAAACCCTAATAGGGTAAAAACTCACAGGCTCAAAAAGCCACTCAAACCCTCAAATCAACTATTTGCAAATACGATTACAACCTAGGTTATATGAACCTCACCAAGAACAGCGAGACCCGGAACCAATATATGGTAGCAAGGATCATTTTCTAGATTCAAGTTTATAAGTAAGAACAATGTAGGACCGTAACCCGTTATCTATAACGAGATAAGAACCAACGGTATCAAGAAAGTGATAGACGCCACACTCAAGAACAAGAAAGAAAGGTGAGTGATAAGTCAATTCTCGAAACCAAAGAGAAAATTCTCTCTATTTTTCATTCAAAATCAAGTCTACTGAAAATTACATCAGTTGGTTCCTTATAAACTAAAACCCTAATAAAAAAAAGGAAACAAGATATTCGGCCATTATGGCCTTACAACCAGAAAACTAAATTGGGCAATAATTGCCTTACAAACGGGAAAGAAAATAAAATACCAAAACAAGCAACTATTGACTTGTTCCCTATTTGGTAAGCTAAATCTGGAAACAAATCAGCCCCTTAATTTGGGAAACAAATTAACTCTTATTCTTTGGAAAATAAAATAGGAAAAATGCTGAAATAGGGATTTCCTCCAACCATACGCCGCCCATGTTGTGCCACATGCCCAAACTCTTCTCTTATTCGGCCCAATCAATTGTCTTGACTTTGTTAATTAAGCCTTGGTCTTCATGTGGGCTTATCTTGGACTTTAACAATTCAACATTAGCCCAAGTATCTTGAATCAGGCCATTGAGTGCTTCTTTGAATCTCTTAGCCCTTGCCCTTGTTATTTGCCCAACTGGAACATGCAATGGATCCCTTGGTGTAGCTCCCTTATTCTCATCACCAATAGGATAAAACTCACTGGCTTAAAAGCCACTCGAACCCTCAAATCCACTATTTACAAATACGATTACAACCTAGGTTGACCACATCACACCTAATCGGTTACTAATTCGTCTTTGCTACCCGTAGATTTTTAATTGTGATTTTAGGCTCTTGCTTGTACACTACAAACGGTACATACAAGACTCTAGTCTGACTAGAAGAGATATGCAACCTAATGTGAATATGAAAATATTCTAAGTGCACAAATACTAGGTCATTACATTTTATGTTTTTCTAGGAATTAAAGATGACATTCAAAAACATTCCTAGATATCATATTACTTGTTAATAGCCAAAATTGGCTAAGGACCAAAGGAAAATTTTCCACCTCCCAGACCTGGCTCCATACCCGACAGTTTCCACCAGGAGACCATTCTATCTAGAGCCGAGCTACAATACCACCCCGCAGGAACAAGGACGGGCTCCGGAAACATCCGGGATAGAGCCCGGAACGATCAGATCTAGCCCGCATCACCAAAACTAGAAATTCCCCGAAGTCAAGGTCACCTCGTAATTGCTCCAGAGACTCACCTTTACCTCACTGACACAAGAGAATGTCCCTAGAAAGCCGCACCTAGCTTCGAAAGGTCAAGGGAAGCCGCACCTAGCTTCGAAAAGGTCAAGGGAAGCCAGATCTGGCTCCTAGCTGGATGAAACTTCTCAGATATCGAGGTCGGAACACTGATCGACCTCACTAGTTGATGCACCACACCATGATACATTCAGCGATCCCCATGGGAATCATGCCAGACCCAGAGATACACAGCATCACACCACAGATATTATACACGTGCAGAACAATTAATAGAGTTTGAATGGGAAACAAATTGATTTCCAAGATACCCTCAACGGAGCAATTAACTCAAAGTCAACTACATTTAAAGGGAAAAAATTCCGTCCGATAAGAGGGGGATGAGAAAATCAAGGGGAAATCAATGAGTTGACACCTATGAAGACATTGTATAAAGAAGAGACTTCTTCCTTCAGAAAAAAGGGACTACTATTCGACAGGCATACGACAAATACTCGACCATACCCTAAAGAGAATTCAGAGCAATTTGAGAGAAATTTATGTACCATACACGTTCAATAAGAAAATATTTTTGCTTTCTTTTGGGTAGTGAATTGTATCATTATTCCTTGTCATTTTATAAAACATTGTTACACATACGATCAATCTTTGCCACCACCTACGTGGTAGTGGTCTCGAGGGTGTTAACTGAGATTTCTCGTCTCGAGCAAAATTTCCGTTAACACTTTCTGGCGCCGTCTGTGGGAAAAAACCTTACACCCAATTAACCAATTATTTGCATTTACATTTTCGTTGTTTTACAGGGACTATAAGGCTCCGCTCCTCCCAAGGCCAACATAGAGTTTCGAAGCAACCTCCGGTGAGGCTAACACGAAAGGCCCCAAGAAAGGGGAGAAAGTCTGGATATGGTAGTCAAGCTCCGGTCCAAACAACCAATGCCCGGGCTTCTTGCCACCCTATAGTGAGCCAGGCCGCTCTCGACCAACAAGCGGCGGCCTTCGTAGAATCCATCCGCGTTCGCCTGCTCGCTGAAGGCATCACAATCTTGCCAACCAACCTGAATGATCAGGGAGAGCCGAGCAGGCTCGGAGCTAGGCCACCTGCTTTCGATCGCCTGGGACCTCCTCTTCCAGAGCCGGCTCGAGATAGGTCAGGGCCCCAACGTTGAATCCGGGATAGGCTGGGACCCATGCCCCCAGTTCCGAAAAGACCTTCACAATATCAACCCAGGCGAGTTAAGTCTGCCGTGGATGCTTTTACCCGGAAAACACGAGAGCTATCTCATCAAACTACATCTAGGAGGACCGCCCGGGTCCTAGAGGAGGAAAGTAGACAAACTCCCCGAGTGGGTCCTATCCAGGAGGATGACCGGATAGAAATTGCCAGTTCATCGGAAAGACTAGATAGTGAAGAATCTGAGGTTAACTCGAAGAGACCTGGGAACAAGCGACTGAGGGATCAGCTGGCAAAGCTACAAAAAAAGGTCCAGCAGATAAGAAAGGGAAAGAATAAGGAGGTGAAAATACAGCTTAAACGTGTGTCTACAACCTATAGGGGGGGTGAATGGGTTGTTAATCGATTATTACCAACTTTTTCGATTAGTCAAAATTAATCACAATTAACCCAAACAATCAAACAATAAAAATCAAGTAAAGTGCATAAATATAAAGAACACTTGATTTTTACGTGGAAACCCTCCAAACGGGAAAAACCACGGGACTAGCCATGCTAGCCACTTGAGCCAAAGAAATCCACTATATGAAAAGAAAGTTACACCCTCAAGTGATACTCGGACTCTCACTCTCGATAACCTCAGGCTATGGACACTACAACTCGCCACTCTTGGTTCAATCCCTAGTGATATCCCCCAATTCACTACTCTTGGCGTGAGCACCTCCTAATCTACCCCACGGGCCTTTTACAGAGGCTCTTGGCAACCAATGCTTGCCAACCAACCTTTGGTTGCAAGACTTCAATGCTTGTGCAACTTCACCTCGAAGCCACAAGACTTTGAATCAATGAAGAGTATGAAATGTCTATGTGACTATGTGAAATGATGCTCAATGCAATTTATGCTAGACTACACAAATTGCTCAACTAGGAGTTTGTAGAAACAAATCCAAGTTGTTAAATGTCTAAATGCAAAGCATAAAGACTTAGCTAGATGTTATCAATAACAACCATCATAGCTATCACAAACAATCACAATGAATCAACAAATATGCTCACAATGTATTCAACATAAACTTAGCATATATTCATGTGATTGTGACAAGACATTTAATCATTCACTAAATGCAAGTCTTAGACAAAAGTCTATCAACAAACAAACTCAATTAGATTTGTAGAGAATTTCCAACAAACTAATTGTTACACAAAATATGCATAAACATTCAGTAAGCTTAACTAGTTGATTAAGAATCAATATTTCAACCTAGTTATCAATGAATCACAAATGAATGTTCATGACCTAGCTTTTAGGCAAAAATGACCTAATCAATTTAGCTATCACAAAACAAACACACATAAATGTTCAAGAACTTGACTAGATGCACAAAGTCAACCTAATCATTAATTAAGCATACATGAACATTTATGGATTAGCTATTTAGGCATAAATGACCTAAAAATGCAAGCTATCATATACAAACCCAATCATGCAATTTAGACTCATAAATATATGCAATAAAGTTAGTCAAGGTATTTAATTAAGCAATAAATACCTAATCTAGAGTAATAAAAACAATAAATGATATTCAAAGAAGTTCTTGTTTACCTAGTAATGAAATAATGAAGACCCATGCTCAAATGATGTGGAATGATGCAAGAATGAGACGGGTTTTGGGTTTGGAGAGTCAATGAAGCTCAAGGAAGCTTTCTCTCTCAAGACTCTCTCTTTTTCTCTCTAGGGTTTCTGTAAATTTAGGAGAGTTGGGGAAGAAGAAGAGAAAGAGGAGTTTTTAAAGGTGGGAAAAACGGACTGACTCGAAAAGACCAAAATGTCCCGTTTTTGGTGCCAGGGGACATGAGAGGCTACATGAAGTCGCCTATGAGAGGCTACATGAAAGTAGCCTAAGAGAGGCTACAAGAAGTCGCCTACCATGTCGCCTAATGTTTTGGAGAAGAAAAACATGTGTGAGGCGACATTGGAGGCGACATGCACAAGTGGCCTTGCATGTCGCCTAACACACTGGACAGCACACCAGCTCCAGAAACAAGTGACCCAAAACATGACCAAAAAATATCGAAACCTTTCGTATGATATACCGTTGGAAAGGTATAGAAGTACAATTTCTACTCCAATTTACAGAATGAGGTTTTGATATCTATAGAAAGAGTTATAGTCATTTAAGTGACCAAAGGTCAAAAACGGACAACAGCAGAGATGCTCTGTTTCAGTGGTCTCTTTGGAGACTTCAAAACCAAACCAAACGGTCATAAAATATTACGAATAATGTACCGTTAGAAAGGAATAGAAGTCTACTTTCTACTCCAATTAACAAAACAAGATTTGGATAAACGTAGAAATAGTTATGGTCAAAAGAGTGACCAAAGGTCAGAATTGGTCAATAACAAAATTCCCACAATCATGGTATAAAACCATGTAACCAAATAACAATCCAAGAGAGCACAAATGGAGCCTCTCTATGGTCACAAATCGTGCTAAGACTCAAGCACACAAACATGCAAGCGTGGACACAACACAAGCACACCATCGTGCGAGTGAGGACGTTTCCGAACACAAACGGAAAACGTAAAACGAAACAACCACACGTAAAGACAAACAAAGACGTGCTCGTGTGAGTTGTGTAATGGATGCACACATATACACAATAAATAACACAAATGCAAGATGAACAAGGCATGCATGAAGTGTGTGTGTGCACCTAAACTCTTCAAGAGACAAAGTCAAGTGAGTATACCTTTTGCTCTTGAAGTCATGGAGATGCTCAGAAGCTTGCCAACAAGGACCTAAGCTACCCATTACACAATCATCCCCAATGTGGTGTGGTTTGTCATGAAATAAGCCAATCACAAAATCGAGGTCCTTACAGGAGGACAAAAAGGATCCCCTGAGCGAGATGAACGCTCCATTCACTAGGAGGATCTGGGAAGCGGAGCTCCCCCCAAATTCAAAATGCCAGCAGATAAGTTCTCTGGAACGGAAGATCCTTTAAGCTACCTAGAGAGCTTCGTTCAACAGATGGAGGTCCAGAACATTACCAGAGCAGCTATGTGCACAATGTTTCCAACGACCCTTACTGACTATGCGAAAACCTGGTTCAGGAAACTGCCCTTTGGCAGTGTGGATTCTTTCACGAAATTATCAACAGATTTTTGCTCGCAATTCCAAGGGGTCAAACCTCGTCCGAAAGATCCCATACACCTCCAATATGTGATTCAGGAACAGAGTGAGACTATTCGGTCGTACGTGGAACGATTTCACAAGGAGGTCATACAAATGGGAGTTTTCACCGAAAAAGAAACCCTCGCTAACTTCAGGCGGAACCTATGGGCAGGAAAGCTTTTCCGTTCCTTCGCCAAGAGACCTCCCGAAACTTACCAGGAGGCCTACGACCGGGCTCTTGAGCAGGTCGAGATCGACGAACAACTCAAGGTCAAGATGGAATACGACGACATGAGAACAGCAAAGCGTCTGAAGAAAGAAGCCCCCAAATTTGAGCCAGTACAGAAAACTCAGAATAAACCTCCCAACAGGTCGACCTATCGCATCCCCGCTCCGCTGCATAGGCAAGAAAGATATCCAGCAAAACGAACCCCTCCCCGGGATTCGCCGCCTCCCAGGACTGTGGCTTCAGTAACGCAAGGGGAAAAAGGGTATGACTACTACATCCCTTTGAATGCTTCCAGGGAAACAGTCTACCTTGCTATACGAGATAAATGGTTGCTCCAAAAGCCCGCTCCCATGAAGGCCCCAGCTGACAGGAGAAATCGGTACAAGTACTGCTACTTTCACGAAGACGTGGGCACAACACCTCAGAGTGCTATAATTTGCGCAACCAGATTGAAGCCCTGATAAGGGGAGGATGCTTGATTGAGTTCTTACAACAGGTCAGAGATAACATTAGGACTAGAAGGGAGGTACAAGCTGAAATCCGTGAAGACGCAGAAAAGAGGAAAGGGGAATAGGCTGACTTAATGCAATAGATCCAGGTGATACACACTATCAGCAGAGGTCCTACACTGGTTGGCGTTTCCAATAACTCCCTAAAAAACCACGCAAGAAAGATTCCCCACATCAGAAAAAGCCGGGGGATCTTCGAAGTCAGCCAGAGCCCGACAGAGCCCTCCTAGTCAGCGCAGATCGTTTTCACCAAAGCAAATGTCTTCAACATTGTGCAACCTCATGATGATCCCATGGTAATCACGATACAGATCGCCAACTGTCTGGTCCATCGCGTGCTCGTGGATACACGTAGCAGTGTAGATATCCTATTCAAGGATACCCTGGAAAAATTAAACCTGAAGCAACGTTGTTATAACAGCTGTACCACTCCGTTTTACGGGTTAACTAGAAATTCGATCATACCAGTGGGGTCGATGATCCTCCCAGTAATCATCGGAATCACCCCTCTCCAACAGAATGTTATGACCGACTTTGTTGTGTTGGACACCCCATCGGCCTACAACGCCATCCTAGGGAGACCTTTCATGTCCTCCTTGAAGAGAGTTTTATCCATATACCATAAAGTCCTGAAATTGCCGGTTGGAACCAAAGTAGGAGAGGTACACCGGGACCAACAGGCAGCCAGGAAATGCTACGCAGTATCTGCCAATCCTACAGCCCTAGCGAAATAGTGTGTACAGGTGACATTAATCCAGGAAGACATGGATACATCCCGGATAATCCAGGAGGAAAAGGAGCCCGTGGAACATCCTGGGCATCTGGAGAGCGAACCTATTATGCCTTAAGAGGAAGAACGGAGTAAGGAATTGGCCAGCGGGCAGCCCGTAGATAAACTAGAAGAGATACCCATCAGAAATGACGATCCATCCAAGGTCCTCAAGGTCGGGGCCACCCTTGATCTAGAAGTAAAAAGAGGACTAATTGACCTTCTCAGGGAGTTCAGCGACATCTTCGCTTGGAACCATGATGAAATGCCTGGAATCCTGACATCATTGGCCTCCCACCGACTAGCGGTAGATCCAACAGTCAATCCCGTCAAGCAGAAGAGGCGTCACTTCAACGCTGATAGGAACGATGCGGTGCAGGAAAGGGTTAATAAATTGATCAAAGCAGGGTTCATCAGAGAAGTACGTTACCCCGAATGGATCGCCAACGTGGTCATGGTTACGAAGGCGAATGGGAAGTGGAGTATGTGTGTCGATTACACCGACCTCAACCGAGCTTGTCCGAAAGACAGTTTTCCTTTACCAAAGATCGACCAGCTGGTTGACTCCACGTCCCGAAATAAACTTTTGAGTTTTATGGACGCATTCTCAGGATACAACCAAATTAAAATGCACCCAGCTGACCAAGATAAAACCAGTTTCATTACTGGGCAGGGCTTATACTGCTACAAGGTGATGCCTTTTGGTTTGAAGAATGCGGGGGTCACATACCAGCGGCTGGTTAACAAACTGTTCAAGCCCGAGATAGGAAGGACGATGGAAGTATATATCGACGACATGATCATGAAATCCCCAACCGCAAAAGGACATCAGGAAGACCTTCGCAAAACTTTCCTCATACTGAGGGAAAACCAGATGCGTTTGAACCCCTCCAAATGTGCCTTTGGGGTAACGGCGGGGAAGTTTCTGGGCTTCATGTTTCATGAGAGAGGCATAGAAGCCAACCCTGAAAAAATCAAAGCTATCTTGAACCTGGAATCCCCAACCTCACTCAAGCAAGTACAGATTCTGACTGGACGGGTGGTGGCACTCAACAGGTTTATTTCTCGCTCCACCGATAAATGTCTCCTTTTCTTCAAGGCCATCAAACAAGGGAAAAACATGAAGTGGAGCCAGGAGAGCGAACGAGCTTTTCAAGCTTTGAAAGAATACCTAACAAGCCCTCCATTGTTAGTCAAGCCAGTTCTCGGAGATGAGTTGCGGATCTACCTGGCCGTATCAGAAACTGCAGTAAGCTGGGCTTTGGCCAAGAAGTGTGGCGATGGTTTTCAAAGACCCATATACTATGTAAGTCATGATTTGACCAAATCAGAAAGGAATTACATTCTCCTGGAAAAGCTCGTTTATGCTCTGGTGATCTCAACGAGGAAGCTCCGTCCCTATTTTCAAGCTCACACAATAGCAGTGGTGACGGACCAACCCCTCCGCCAATTCTTGCAAAGACCAGACGTGTCTGGAAGGCTAGTCTTATGGGCCCTAGAGCTCACTTAGTTCGACCTAAAGTATAAGCCCCGAACTACGATTAAGGCATAGGCTTTGGCCGACTTCGTGGCAGAATTTTCAGCGATCCCAGATCAAGATGATCCCTCAGTATCAAATTAGATCCCTGAGAAGATATCTGAGGTCAACAATTGGCCGGAAGGCTACAAGCCATGGACACTTTTTACAGATGGAGCGTCCGGGCAAGCCGGGGGAGGAGCTGGCATAGTTTTAATAGATCCGGAAGGGACTGAATTCTTTCACTGTTTCAGATTCGAGTTTAAAGCTACCAATAATGCAGCTGAGTATGAAGCCCTCATAGCCGGGATGAAGGTAGCCATTGAACTAAAGGCCGATTACCTACAAATCAAGAGCGATTCATTGCTTGTTGTAAACCAGGTGACTGGGGTCTACCAGGCAAAGGGAGATAATATGGCTGCCTACCTAAAGCTAGCTCAGCTGCTAAAAAGTAAATTTAAGGGGCTCAAGATCGATCAGGTGCCTCGACACCAAAACCATCACGCAGATGTTCTGGCTAAAATAGCGGCAAACGGAGGCCAATCCCTACCACGGGGAACTCCCCTCCAAGTGATCACCCAACCAAGCATAGCCACAAATGGAGAAATTTGCTCCCTAGATCGCCTGCCTTGCTGGATGGACCCAATTGTTGCCTCCCTCCTTGAAGGAGAGCTTCTCGAAGGGCCCGACCAAGCCCGAAGAATTAAGAGACTCTCAGTCCGATACTGTATGGTGGACGGGTACCTCTATAGGAGGGGCAGATCCCTCTCCTTACTTAGGTGCTTGCATCCCGATGATGCTAAGTGGGCATTGAGAGAGGTCCACTTTGGGGACTGTGGGAACCACATAGGTGGGGAAGCTCTAGCCTATCAGGTGCTTCGTATGGGGTACTATTGGCCGACCATCCACCAAGACGCAAAGAGTTTTGTGCAATCTTGCGAGCCTTATCAAAAAACTTCATACTTGAACCACCAGCCACCCGAGCGACTGTCGTCCCTCAGTTCACCTTACCCCTTTGCCATGTGGGGAATCGACCTCATTGGGCCACTCCCTACTGCTCCCGGACAGATGAAACATGTTATCGTGGCTATCGACTACTTCACAAGATGGGTCGAGGCAGGGCTTCTTTCTCGAATATTAGAAAAGAATACAACCAAGTTCATCAAGACTAACGTGGTATGCAGATTTGGGACCCCTCTCATCATTATAGCTGACCTAGGGAAGCAATTCGACAACGCCCAATTCAAAGAATTCTGCAAGGGATTGGGGATCGACCTCAAACTCGCTTTAGTGGCTCATCCCCAGACTAACGGGCTGGTAGAATCCACCAACAAGACTATCAAGAAACTTCTGAAGAAGAAGCTACAGCAGAAGAAAGGTAAATGGACCAAAGAGCTGCTAGAAGTCTCTAGGCATACCGAACTACAAAAAGAACAGCTACCGGGATGACACCTTACTCCCTGGCTTACGGGGTTGAAGCAGTCCTCCCCATCGATCATAAATTGACCTCGTTCAGGGTACAGTACTTTGAGCCTGAAAGTAACGAAGTCAAGCTCTGGGCTAATCTAGACCTCTAAGAAGAAAAACAAGATCGGGTAGCAGAGAAAGTAGCGATCTACAGAAGCAAGATCGATAGATACTTCAACCAAAATGTCAGAGCCCGGGAATTCAAAGAATGAGATCTGGTACTTAGGAAAGTGACCCTGAACACTCGGAAAAGGTCGGATGGAGTCTTAAGTCCCAATTGGGAAAGGTCATATTTGATAAAGCTAGTTGTTCGCAATGGAGCTTATAAACTAGAAGACATGGACGGACGATCCATCGACCACACTTGGAATGCAGATCATTTGAGGAAATAGCTAAATGGCCCTCATGATGCCTTGGTCGGGCTACCACCCCCAAGAAGGGTCTGAGCGTAAGAGCATAGTTGCCCTTCAGATCTCAAGACTAGGAAATAGCTAAATAGCCCTCCTGATGCCTTGGTAGGTCTACCACCCCCAAGAAGGGTCTGAGTGTAAGAGCATAGTTGCCCTCCAGATTTCGAGACCAGGAAATAGCTCAATAGCCCTCCTGATGCCTTGGTCGGGCTACCACCCCCAAGAAGGGTCTGAGTGTAAGAGCATAGTTGCCCTCCAGATCTCGAGACCAGGAAATAGCTCAGTAGCCCTCCTGATGCCTTGGTTAGGCTACCACCCCAAAAAGGGTCTAAGTGTAAGAGCATAATTGCCCTCCAGATCTCGAAGACCAGGAAATAGCTAAGTAGCCCTCCTGATGCCTTGGTCGGGCTATTGCTAAAAAAAAAATAAAATAAAAAATAAACAAATTAATAAAATGTTTGTTTTCGTGTTCAGGATCAAAATCATCATAATTCCCTACACGAGTCTTAATTGTTACTACAGATGCCACTCTGGTTCCTATTAGAGACCAGAAATGAAACAAGAGTTCTTAAAAGCGATTCGATTTCTCATTAAGGATAAGGGGAGCCTATCCCCCGATAAGGCTACATCTTGAGGGAAAAATCGATATAAAATGCAGCGAAAGAAATGAAAAATAGATTTCGTATGGTTTTAAAATATTTCTCAAAGTTGAACCTTAACCTTTTAATTAATTAAACTCAAATATATACGGTTAGAGTTAAATACCTCTTGACCCGTGATCCAATTGACTTACGTCGATTGGTAATCCGCAAAATCTTTTCCGATGCCCGTGAGCAGTACCTGCGTGAACAGTACCCGCGTGAACAATGATTGTGAACAGTACCCGCGTGAACAGTGATCGTGAACAGTGATCGTGAACAGTACCGCGAGATCTTCCAATCCGAACACGTACGTGAATCACCTAGGAGCGTGGTCTCCCTTTTTCTTTGAATTGCAAACCTGAGAATGGATGAACAAAGTTTTCTTTTTCTTTTGTTAGTCACAAAACAATCAAAAGAAGACAAAAATTATTCCGGTCACTTTTGAGTTCTCAATCTAATGATCGAAACTCGCGTGAACCTAATTTGATGTTGTACACACAAGCTTATTGATGAACAAGCAGTCAGTGTACTATCAAAGAATAATCTCTTCTGTCTTTTATGTTTAGTAGAATAAAAATTATCCTTTTCTATGAATTGAGAAGAAGAAGAAAAATTGAATCATTCAATCAACTATATTGGCCGAATTCTATATTTGGTATTATATAGGTGGCCGAAATTTTGCTTCCTCTTCTATTTAGGATTGCCGAAATCTTCCTCTAAATGGACTAGGGTTGCCGCAAATCACATACCAAAAAGAGTTCGTGTTGCACCCTAATTTCCATCAACCTTTAGACTTCAAAACCTAATCCAACTCATAGATATTTTTATTCTTTTATTGACTAAATAAAAAGACTTCTTATTTGATTAAATAAATAAAATTATTTATTTATTTTCTTATCAAACAAGTCTTTTACTTTTAATACACTACTACCAATAGTATAACTTTAGGAAATATATTTCCTGATCAGAAAAAGATTTGTTTCTTAATTAAACAATTAATTAATAAATTAACTAATTCTTATTTAATTAAAACAATGAAACAAAATAATATATTAGGTTAATATATACACCTTGCCGCCCCACTTATATAAATGGGCCATATATTATTTTCTTATTTCATTTAATCCATTGGACTTTAAATAAAAGCCCACATGTGAACCAGACCCATTCTTATTAAAAGAAACAAGCCCACATGTCTCCTTTTAATATATTAATATAATAGTGCAGCCCATTAATTAAACAATAGACATATTATATTCTTGATATATTAAAAACAATTCTAGATGGACCCTTAAATCGGCCCGGTAGAATATATCAAGTGATCCATGCAAATACGTGTGGATTGAGGATCTTGGCGGGCTATCTAAATTTAAGCTTCAATAGACACAACCTAATCACAATCAACAAATGATTCACTTAGGTCCAATCTATTAATTTTAACTCATTCCACTAAAGAGCTAAAATTGAACTCTTAAATAAAGATAGAATAAGGAGATGTTTCTCATTCATACCCTAGACAATCTTATAGGAGATGGTGTATCCTCGTGAATAATATCAGTAATCGCCAAGAGCTCATAGACCGCCTATAGCTCTCCAAGTTACCATATTTCCTCATATGATCACATTTCGAACTTGGATACTTTGACTTGTCCAGAAGCCATGTTTTCAATAATCATTATTGAAAACTCAACGTTGAGATTTAATATCCAATACCTCAAAACATCCATATGATGATATTATACTCTCATTTAATAAATGGAGCCACGATGTCCATATCTATAAATGAAGTCCTCTATCGATTAACAAATGTATACCACCAAACTATCGAGGATATACTATGCTATATAATCGTACTCATTGATAACTCTAATGATAACACTTGCAACTATAAGTCCATCATTTATCTCAGGATTAAGATAGACTCTCCGATTGTCCTCTTTAACGAAAAGACTTATATCTAGTGACGGTTCTAGATAAAGTATTTCATTGTGATCCAGTTCAATGCACCTAGTGCACTAGATTCTTTTACTCGAAAACCTTTCGATGATTTTAGACTCATCATATTCATTTGATCCCACTCAAATGCTAGTAAAAGAATTCTACAACTTTAACAAGATAGAGGTGCCCAACCTTTAACTTAAGTTGTGAACGTTATTCAAGACTAACTAAAGAATTGTGTCTACCTCATATATATCCGGATGTATGAACAATTCTTCATGTCTCATAGTCTTTTGACCTTATGATTATTTACCTTGACAATTATAATAATAAATGCTATAAGTAATTGTAAGAATCAGAATTCACTTTATTAATATGAGAAGATTATCAATTACAATATTACACTCTTGCCATTGACCATAATCCTAACAACATCCACCAAACGGGGAGCCCAACCACCGAGCTCGGGCTATAAAAAAGAAAAAAAAAAAAAGCTAATAAGGGCAGAACGGGGTGCCCACCCCCTTTTTTCCGGGCAATCAAAAATAAGTCATGATGAACTGCTTCAAGCTTTGGGACTCTCTTGGCTCTCCTCCGCTGGCCCTCCTCCTTCTTGCTGATCTTCGCCATCAACCCCTTCTACAGATAGCTATCCATCTTGGTTATCCTCGTCGACCGCTCCTCCATTAAGAGGCTTCATCGGTTGATCAGCAGGATCTTCCTCCAAGACCTCATTAATCACGTCCATAACCTCAGACGGGATAGCCGCATCAAGAAGGGCAGCCATGGACCCCGTCTGGCTCCTGTCGACCTCCATCTCTGTTAAAGGAGGATCCTCAGACGGGCTCCTAACCTCTTCACCAACTTCCGACTGGTCCTCCTCGGATCGAGAGGACAACACTTTACTGGAAGACTCCCCAGGACCTGAGGTAGTAAAGGTAGGAAGAGGGAGTGGAGGATCTGTCTGGGCGGGCTGTTTCTCAGCTCCTGCTTAACTCGAAGGAACCACCTCGTCGCCTTCAGGGCGAGATAGCTCGACAGCCTTTAGTATTATTTTCTGTCTATCCCAGCCGGCCATAGATGACAAATCAAAGGGAGGAAAAAGAGCTTCCGCGGCCTGAAAAGAAGCATAGAAATATCCGTCGTTGAAGGAGGTCTCCGCGTCAGCTTACAGCTTGGTCACCTGAGTAATCATAGACTGATTCTCGAGGTCCAACTTTTTAGCCTCAAATCTCCAGGAATCCCGCTGTCTAGCCCGCCGGAGAGATTGAAGACACTCCTGATCATAAGATTGCTTCATCCTCTCATGATCGCAGCGAAGCTCAGCCATCTCGACCTCGACCTCGACCTTTCCCTAGTTGGAAGTCATCTCTTCAACTAAAGACTGAGTTTGCTTGAGCAATTCCCTGGCTTTCTCGGCTTTGGCTTCAGCTTTTGCAGCCCGGTCACGGAGGAGGGCTACCTGCTGGCCCATTGCAACATTAAACTTGGAGGCCTATAAGATACAGAACCAGAGTTAGAAACTGAACAAATTAACAACAAGAGTAGCACGAAGGAAATACAATTACCTCAGCTAAAATAGCAGACCCCTTGGTAATAAAGACGTCCACAGGCATGGAAGCCATCTTGGAGATCCCACTGCCCGGACAAGACGCTATGAATTATTCCAGGACTTCATCCCGCCCGGCCGAGCTCGACTGAGGCCGGGAGCGGCTGGAAGGAACCCTCGGGACACCTTTCCCAGAAACCTCCGAAGCTTTGGTTGTTGGAAGCGCAGTGGAATCAGGAGGTTGAGTCGAGAGGGTAGCAACTTTAGCAACCACAGCCGAAGGGACAGAAGCAGCCAGACCAACCACATGGGAGCTTTACCCAAAGCCCGGAAAGCCCGCCAAGCAAGAGTGGCCATCTTGGACCCAGCGGGAGAGATAGATGAAGCAAGAGCAGGTTCGACCTCAGTGGAGGGAAGAGAAACTCTACCTTGAGGAGAGCGTGAGACGTGGCGGGTGACCGGTTCAACGACAAAAACTGTGAATAAGCAGATTAAAAAGGAAAATGTTAGAACCAAGCTGAGTAATAAGGCAAAGCAACTCAGTGACACTTACGAGGAGTAGCGTCTGAGATCCGTAAGTATTTGTTCACCCGACGAGGATTAAAGCCTTCCGGGCTCAAATAATTTCGGGCTCAAATAGCCTTCAAGATGGCTTCGGACTCAGAAGGCAGGGAGTCCCGGTCCCATGAGGGTTTGTCACTGAAAGCCGTGGGAACCTCGAATTCATGCCCTCTAATGAAAATCGAGCTCCCCCAGTCATCCCCCGTAAGGATCCATTCTTCTTTCCAAACGGGGTCCTTCTTCGAAGCACCAGGAATAATGAAGTTGAGCTTTTTCTTGGCCTTGGCATAGAACTGGCCTCGAGGAGCGCCAGACAGGCTCCCAATCTGGAACAGATAGGCCAGCTCCTCTGCACCCGGCTCCCTCGTCACCTTACTCAACTGACATTGTTCCCTCTATAGTACAAGGAAACCAATCAGATGCCTCCAGAAGCCAGGCATCAACTGGAGGGGAGTGAGCTGGATGGCGTTAAGAGCCTGCCGAAGAGTCAGATGAAGGGGAAGCCTGACCCCGTTCTCGAGAGCTGCCATATGAATTGGAAGCACGCCTTTAGGGGGGTTGAAGAACTCGTAATTTTTGGGAGGCACTGAGATGGATACGCTGTCGGGGATGCCAAACTTTGACCTCAAGCGATCAATCGAGACTGGGTCGACGATGGAATCTGGGACAACCCGGAAATCATAAGGAGGGAGCCTCTCCAAAAGGGGACCAGGATACGAGACCCGATGTTCTCCCGCGGTGTCACCGCCCACTTCTTTGTCAGAATCTTCATCGACGATATCCAAATGATGGTCATGATGGTTAGAGAACCCAGTCCCAATGGATACATTCCTACTTGACCGCCGACGTTGTGGGGTGGGCGGGGAATCGTCGCCGTCAGAACTCCTCCTAGCCTGTTTCCCCAGAGTAAGACTGACGACCTCCTCGCCGTCAACTATGGAGTCAACTGAATCGCGACTGGTTTTTGACATAGTAAAAGCCAATAAGGATGAAGAATGAAGAAAAAGCCAAGCTAGATGTGAGGAAGACGAGGAGAAAAATAGATAAATATAGGCAGGAGGGCAACAGCACGAGCTATTGAGATCCTCGTTTGGTAACGTTAAAGAATCTCGGGGACTACCGTAACGTAATCGGATTAACTCAGAAGCATGCTAATCATCTCATGCCACATCACTTACGCAGTTAAGATGGAGATCTCCCTAAGATTCTGGTAACGGTAAAAAATCTCGGGAACTGCCGTAACACAATCAGATTAATTCGGAGATAAATTAGTCGGTTCGCATCACGTCACTCTAATGAGGAGATTTCCCCAATATTTCGATAACGGTAAAAAAGGGAAGATTTCCCAAATTAAGTAAAAATCTGACCCCAACCCCAAGCTCGACGTCTGGTGTTCAAGTCAGAGGGGACTTCTATTAATAGCCAAAATTGGCTAAGGACCAAAGGAAAATTTTCCACCTCCCAGACCTGGCTCCATACCCCGAGAGTTTCCACTAGGAGACCATTCTATCTAGAGCCGAGCTACGATACCACCCTACAGGAACAAGGACGGGCTCCGGAAACATCCGGGATAGAGCCCAGAATGATCAGATCTAGCCCGTATCACCAAAACTAGAAATTCCCCGAAGTTGAGGTCACCTCGTAATTGCTCTAGAGACTCACCTATACCTCGCTGACACAGGAGAATATCCCTAAGAAGCCGCACCTAGCTTCAAAAGGTCAGGAGAAGCCGCACCTAGCTTTGAAAAGGTCAAGGGAAGCTAGATCTGGCTCCTAGCTGGATGAAACTTCTCAGATATCGAGGTCGGAACACTGATCGACCTCACTAGTTGATGCACCACACCATGATACATTCAGCGATCCCCATGGGAATCATGCCAGACCCAGAGATACACAGCATCACACCCACAGATATTATACACGTGCAGAACAATTAATAGAGTTTGAATGGGAAACAAATTGATTTCCAAGATACCCTCAACGGAGCAATTAACTCAAAGTCAACTACATTTAAAGGGAAAAAATTCCGTCCGATAAGAGAGGGATGAGAAAATCAAGGGGAAATCAATGAGTTGACACCTATGAAGACATTATATAAAGAAGGGACTTCTTCCTTCAGAAAAAAGGGACTACTATTCGACAGGCATACGACAAATACTCGACCATACCCTAGAGAGAATTTAGAGCAATTTGAGAGAAATTTATGTACCATACACGTTCAATAAGAAAATATTGTTGCTTTCTTTTGGGTGGTGAATTGTATCATTATTCCTTGTCATTTTATAAAACACTGTTACACATACGATCAATCTTGGCAACCACCTACGTGGTAGTGGTCTCGAGGGTGTTAACTGAGATTTCTCGTCTAGAGCAAAATTTCCGTTAACATTTCTATATGGCATGCATACAACTTAGCTATATGAAATAAAGAGCATTCTTAGATGCATTAGCTATCACAATACAACAAACCAACATAAAAAAACCTCAACTTGTAATTAGAATCCTAGTATAAATGCAAACAAGTCATAAAAGAGGTTTCTTATTAAGCAAGAACATGAAAATAGATGAAGATGATGTTCTACTTTCTAAGTCAACTATGTAAATGAAGACCTGATGCACTGCGAGCGTACCTCTAAACTACTGGTGCTCGTAAAACTAGATGGAATGAAAATGGGGTGCGTGAGTCTAATTAACCCTTCGCTAGTGTACGAATCGCTGTCGAGTATAGAAGACACAAGTAAAGGTATCGTTCGCACAAGGAACTTGAAACGTATTCGATTGTGAGTCTTCTAGTACAATTCACCTAATATTAAACTAGTGAAAGATTACTTTTAAATGCTAAGTTTAAATGCTAAGTTTAAAGCTTCTAAAGATATGTTGGGGAAGTAAAGATGCAATATGTTAATAACAAATTTCACAACTTAAGTTCTAATCTCAAACCATTTATATATACAAGTTTCAAGTGTAACTACTCAAGATTCGTTAACCAAGAGATATATCAACTATTCATGCACTACAATTCATGCTTGGATGTTAAGTAAAGTTCATACTCAACAATTAACATGTGAATAAATTAAGCATAAGTGCAAACTCAAAATAGATAAAAGATAGACTTAGGTCATTACTAAAGGTGTTCACATATATATATATATATATATAATCACTAAATCCCCAACAAAAGGATTTAGCCACACATTATCAAATAAATACAAGTAAAGAAAAGAGAGAGATAAAGAAAGCTCATGGTGTTCTTGATGCTCTCCTCTAGATTGCTCATCAAAACCTTGCTTGTATGATAAAAAGTAGATTTTCTTATCACTAAAATAAGTAAACTAAAGTGTTTTTTTTTTTTCTAAAGTACAAGTGAGTGATTCTTGAAAAGGGTGTTTTTAACTCTAGCTACAAAGTTCTTACACTAACATCTATTTCACACTTTTCACACACACTTCAAAACACTTTTATGGAATGAAAAAGGTGCTTATACAATGGGGAAATTTTTTGAATGAAATCCACTTGTAGGGTGACATGTAAAGTCTTTTGCGACCTAGCACTGCGTCTTGGAACTCGCAGTTAAGTCGGCTAAGCATTTGCTAGGTTATTCTGCGGGTTGTAACTCGCAGATCTTCTTTCTTCTTTCCTCTGCGACGTTAATCTGTGACGTTACTCTCGCAGTCTATGCTCGCAGATCCTTCTGGTGCTGTTCTGCGTGACTATTCTGCGAGGATGAACTTGTAGTTGTTACTCGTAGTTAATTTATAGAACTGAACTGCTAGATTGAACTGGCAGTAGGTCGTCGCAGAAAAATATCTGGTTTGGCTGCTATCTCCTTCTACTAGTTCGGACTTGCAGTTCTTGCTCGCAGTTACCTCTGCTTTTGATCTGCCTCCTGTGTTTGTGAGTTGTAACTCATAGTTTGTACTTGTAGTTCTGTCCTGCTAGGCCCATCTCGTAGCTTTTCATCGCAGTGTCATCTGGACATGCTCTGCGACTTGGTTCTGCGAGGTTGAACTCGCAGAATGTTCCAAAAATTCAATTTTACTTTGTTTTCTCCCTTAATCTTTATCAAGTCCTAATATTTCACCTGAATAACAACATTACCTACAAAGGACTTAAAAAGATAGTTAAAAACACACAAATGTCCGATAAACAGACACAAAAGAGATGAATTAAATGCTCAAAATATGTACCATTTGCGAGCAATCAAAACCCCCAAACCTAACCTTTGCTCGCCCTCGAGTAAAACTACTAAACATTTAACAAAAATTAAACTACCAAAATGTTGCGAGAGCCGATGTTTCAAAGATTTTGACTGTGATATATGTGAATGAAGAGATCAAGCGAAAAAGTAATGAGTAGAAAATAACAAGACATCATTCAATATAAAATTTCACCCAATTGAATCCCACACTCTAATTTCGAAGTTTAAAAGACTCTGAACTGGAATGTATGGATACAATTCGCCTTGACTCTAATCCTCACTGGATTTCAGTAGATTTTTCTCTCAGAATCCTAGGCTCACTCTTTATCAACATATACGAAATTGAATATATGTGTGAATGTATTCGCATAAGATATATTTTCAACAGCACATGTCTATTAAAATGGATCTCATGAATGAGTTGAAAAACCAAGAAAGCGGAAAGAGCATGCATCAATGAGTATTCCCAAGTTAGACACCCTAAAGATCAATTAGGACTTCTCTTGATTTCAACTAGTAACTAAAAATTTTGTGGTAGTAGTCGTTGCCCATACTAAGTTTTGATATTGTAGTACTTTGGCAATTCCTGGTATCTCTATTATGACTCAAACACTTTTCAAATTTTGGTGTCTAGACTATACTTCCTTTTTCTTGTGCTAAGATGTCACTTATGTTTTAAGTGATATATATATATATATATATATATATATATATTTATATATATATGATGGAACAAGGGTTTCAAGTGCTCAATTATTTTGGCACTTATTTTTCTTCTTCTTTTGATATTACCCTTCTTTGCACAATTTCACAGGATGCCTGAGTACACGTTCTTCCTCAAATTTTTGTGAGATAAAACTGTGTCTAAAAATTTAGTGGGTATGGCTCGTGTTTTGACCCTTGCAATTTTCTTTGCTTTGTGGTATGTGTTGGAACATGTGAAAATTAATAGCATAAACTGCCTCAAATTATATTCAAAAGTATATCTAACAGGGGAATACAAATTTTAGTAAGCAGTCCACATACATGTTCAATGGCATTCAATATGTATAATGCTTAATGAGATCAATCATAAGCATAGAACATTTTAAAACATAGATTGTAATAATAGAATAGAATTACACTCTCAAAAATAAGAAATTTAGGTACAAATTCTCACTCAGGTAGCCTCCACTATTGATCCTAACATTTTCGTGCAAAATCTCTTTCACTACGTCATAAAGAGAAAAGGGACTAACACAATTTGTGTGATCAATCATAGATTGATAAAAAGTTATCCAAAACTCAAAACTAGTGCAATGCACGATACTCCTATTCTCTCAAGCATCACATTCAAAATTTAATTTTTGTTCAAGAAGGGCTCAAATCGTAACAATATGCCCACACCCCCAAACTTAAACTCAACATTGCCCCCAATGTTGTAAACAATAAAGATAATGGGCAAGAGTTCAAAAGTTTGGTTGTATGATCAACAAAACATTATCTATCATATATACAATCACACCCTTAGAATAAACAATAAAAATATATATCCTTAAATAATTCACTACTATATACAAAGATAGAGTGTACCTAGGTGGATTGCTTTCCCTCAAGCGTTGCATTGGAGCTCTCCAGCTCCGTAAGTTCAATTTGCTCTATCTCTCTTGCTTCTCCAATTTGTTGCAAATATAGCTTCACTCTATGGCCATTGACCTTGAAAGTGTCCCCACTTCTCAAATCTTTTAGAACCACCGCTCCATAGGGGAAAACTTCCTTCATTCGATATGGACCGAACCATTTAGACTTTAACTTCTCCGGAAACATCTTCAACCGAGAGTTGAAAAGTAATGCCAACATTCCTGGATGCAAATCTTTTCTAATGACCATCTTATCATGTACTCTCTTTGATCTCTCCTTGTAGAGCTTTGCATTCTCATATGCTTCATCCCGAAGTTCTTCTAGTTCATTCAATTGTAACTTCCATAGCTTTCCCGCTTTATCTAAGTCAAAGTTGAGTGACTTAATCGCCCAGTATGCATGGTGCTCTAATTCCACCGGTAAATTACATGCCTTTCCAAAAATCAACCGAAATGGTGTCATACCAATGGGAGTTTTGTAAGCCATCCTATATGCCCATAATGCATCATTTAACTTGGGAGCCCAATCCTTTCGGTTTGGTTTAAATGTCTTCTCTAGAATTTGCTTGATATACCAATTACTGACATATACTTGGCCCGAGGTCTGAGGATGATATGGAGTTACCACCTTGTGCCTCACATTGTATTGCTTCATCAATGTGTCAAATACTCTATTACAAAAATGGCTTCCTCCGTCACTAATCATACACCTAGAGGTCCCGAATCTTGTGAAAATATGCTCCTTCACAACAACCTTGCTATCATTCATTTTGGTGGCCTTTCCTTCTACCCATTTGGGTACGTAATCCACCGCCACCAAAATATACAAGTTGCCCTCTGAAGGTGGGAATGGTCCCATGAAGTTGATTCCCTAACAATCAAATATCTATACTACCATATTAATTGCTTGCGACATCTCATTCCTCTTTCCAATATTCCTCGTCCTTTGGCATCTATCACAATTTATGCAAAAATGATAGAAATCTTTAAAAATAGAAGGCCAATAAAAACCTGAGTGAAGGACCTTCATAGCCGTAGTTCCATTTGCTCACTTTCTGATCTGATCCGCTCCATGTTTGAACAAATATGGGTCATTCCACAAATACTGATTTGCTTGCCATCTAAACCTCTTCTTGCTTTAGTAAGACAAATCTGGGGGTACGAAGTCGTTTGTCAAGAAGTTGACAATATCTGCATACCATGGCTCTTCATTTGCAATAGCCAATAATTTCTCATCCGGGAAGTCATCTCTCAACGGAAGTGAGTCTTCCTCTTCTTTGGATTCATACATCAATCTACTTAAATGATCTGCCACCACATTCTTGCTTCCCTTCTTATCTCGAATCTTGAGATTAAACTCTAGTAATAAGAGTATCCACTGGACAAGTCGTGGTTTGGCATCTTTCTTTTGAAAAAGATACCGGAGTGCCGAATGGTCTGTAATTACTACTATTTTTGCCTCTATCAAATATGATATAAATTTTTCCAAGGCAAATATTACCGCTAGCAACTCCTTTTTTGTGGTAGAGTAGTTGAGCTGAGCTTCATTCAATGTACGAGATGCATAATAGATGACGTGCGGAATCTTCATAATCTGATGCATCGCACTAAGTTCGAACGGTAGATCCCGATCCGGTGGTCTCATTACCGGTGTGGATGTCAATAATGTCTTAAGCTTCTCAAAAGCTTCTAAGCACTTATCATCGAAGTCAAAATCAATATCTTTTTGCAAAAACCTATACAATGGTCTTGATATCTTGGAGAAATCCCTAATGAATCTTCTATAAAATTTGGCATGCCCCAAGAATCACCGTACTTCCCTCACCGTTCTAGAGGGGGTGCAAACTCTTCATTACATCAATCTTTGCCTTATCTACCTCTATTCCTCTCTCCGAGATTATATGCCCCAAAACTATCCCTTGACGCACCATAAAATGACTCTTCTCCCAATTTAACACAAGATTAGCTTCATTGCACCTCTTCAATACCAAAATAAGGTTGAGAAGACTATCACCAAATGAGTTCCCCATTATTGAGAAGTCATCCATGAAAACTTCTATAACTCCCTCCACCATGTTTGAAAATATCGACGTCATGCACCGTTGAAAAGTTCCAGGTGCGTTGCTCAACCCAAATGACATATGTCGATACGTAAATGTCCAAAATGGACATGTAAAGGTAGTCTTCTCTTGATCTTCTGGGTCGATTGCTATTTGATTGTATCTCGAATATCCATCCAAGAAACAATAATGGCTATGTCCCGCTTGCGGCTCTAACATTTTATCTATGAAAGGCAAAGGATAATGATCCTTTCGAGTGGCACTGTTAAGCTTTCGGTAGTCTACGCAAACTCTCCAACGGTTTGAGCTCTCTGAGGTACTAATTCATTGTCCCCATTCTGTATAACTGTAATCTCGGACTTCTTTGGTACCACATGTATTGGACTAATCCACTTACTATCCGAAATTGGATAGATGATACCATTCTCTAATAACTTGAGAACTTATTTCTTGACCTCCTCCTTCATAATAGGGTTGAGTCTTTGTTGAGCTTCTATTGAAGGTTTGGATCCTTCCTCAAGGAGTATCTTATGCATACAAGTGCTAGGACTAATTCCCATTAGATCATCCAAACTCCATCCAATTGCTCCCTTGAAATTTCTCAAAACTTCTATGAGCTCTGTTTCCTCTGGTGGACTCAAGTACGATGCTACAATCACTAGTAGTGACTTCTTCTCCCCAAGAAAAACATACTTCAAAGAAGATGGTAGTGACTTCAACTCTAAATGTGAATGAAACTAGAGCTAGGATTCAATCCTTTGCTAGGCATTTCTTCATTGTTTTCTTCCACAGCATATGAACCACTTGCCCATACTATGGTCTCGATCCAATCCTCTTCTGGATCTATCTTTGAGACAGCCTCCTTGCTCTCTAGTGCTCCTATCCGTAGAAGTTGATCATAATCTGATATCTCTTCCTCTGAGAACCCTTCCATTCTCCTACAAACAAAACATTTGGAACTAAAAGAGTGCCTACACACTTATCTTTATACAACTTGTTAACGGAAAAATCCACTCGGGGATCAAAATTTCAATTAACACCCTCAACCCGCGACCCCAGAGGTTGCAGCGGGTGGGTAGGTACTTCGTACCTTGGTTCTGGTAAGGTGAAAGCGAGATATTGTTGGAACCTAGGGTTACAGATTGCGCAGCGAAAGGTTTTAAAATTATTATGCAATCATTAAACTAACCCATTTGTACAGTAATAATCAAATGTGATAATTAAGTGAAGAAACTTTTTCATACCTACGTAGGAGGCTCCTTCACTTTGATATGAACTGCTCCTGATTTGAACCACGTGATCTTCCTCGCTATCTCCCGGAACTGGTAACAGCGTGTGGGCGCGTCACGATATTCAGGACCTGTATGGAGGAAGAAGAGAAGAACACACACACAAAAACAAATCCTAGCAGTGCAGAACTTGTGTTCTCGCCACACACTAAAATTTTTCTTTATTTTGTTTGCTGTTCACAATCACTCCTCTCTCTTCTTTGTTTCAAGTAATCTAATTACTTTTGTATGCTGTGTTATTTTTTCATTCGGTTATCTCTTGCTTTTAAATTGAAAATATATATCTCATATATATTCAAACAAAACTGAAAATCAAATTTTATTTTTAAAAATTTACAAAGATATCTCATATCCTTTTAAAATTAATTAAATATTTATTTTTGAATTCAAACATTTTAAATTCAATTTCAAATATTTAATTTAATAAAATAAAATAATCATATTATCTTATTTTATTCAAAATCAAATATCAACTAACACCCTCCATTTAGTGATTAACAACATAATTAAATAATCTTATTATTTAATTTATTTAATTACCATTATTCATTAATTAAATAATTCCATTATTCAATTAATTCCCGAATCAATACGTGTCACTTTCGTAACACAATTAATTGGACAATCCAATTAATTAACCGTGACCCTTGTTACCTAAATCGATCGGGCTAGCAAGGGGACCTAATGGACCCACAGTATTTTGAGCTCCAATAATCCTTATAAATTATTAATTAAACTCTTTAATTAATATTTCATGATTATTAACTTCGGTGTTATTCCACTAAAAACCCGAAGCTGCATTCTCTCAACTGTAGACGTTTTTACACAAACCAATAACTCTCGGTGTCCATCGATATAGCTATTACATATGGTATAATCCTCCACAAGTAGTTCATAATTAGAGCTGGGTCATAATGTCCGTTATACCCCTCTAATCATATCTTTCCATTAAGTACCATTGATTCTCTAATGAACAACAAATCCTACATTCCTTACGGCATTAGGAGAGTGCTCATATTGTTCAAACCCCGAATCAACCCTTAAGGGAACTACCATCTACTTCTCACAAGAAGGAGTGGATTCCACTATTGTGTACAAACCTTCCTAGCCACAAGCCAAACCGCGATCCCAACATACGGAGTATATTGATCGGGAATGCAACTCCGACCTCACCCATGGTATATCAAAGACCACGATCAAACCTGAAGGAGTCGATAAGACACTCAGGATTAAGATCACCCACGTAGAGCCATCATTAGTTGATATATATGAATCTCATCGTTAAACGGATCTTAGTGAGAGATTCATATAGATCATGGCCCAGTCCTATATGATCACATCATACAAGGTGCCTCCATTCTCATATCTACATATGAATGATCCAGGATAGGATTACCGTACACTACGAAATGGACCGCAGCTGTAGATAAACCATAAATAAAGTACCCAGCTTTATTTGCTATCTACGGACTCTTTAGATTGCTCGTTTCAAACTGAATCCATCTATATATGACACTCATATACACAGTTCGAAATTACATCCGGCAATTTTGGATGTTAAATGCACATGTTATAAAAAGTATGACACAAAATGAATGAATATACTACTTCTTTTATTTATGTTCAAATTACATTTACATATTACAAGCTTTAGGGAAAAAACCCCAACATATAGATACCATGGTAGGAGAACAATCATCCCTCTCATCTGGTGCAGTAGGCTGGTACCCGGTCTTGGTATTTGATCCTAGTACCTAGTCACCTTTCTACTTGTCTTCAATATTCCCCCAACATTAATACAAACTGAGTCCTGGTAGGTCATAGTAAGAGGGGTACCATTTGGTACAGGTACATTCATGGTGAAAACTGACATACATAGCAGTCGATACAATGGTGGTGTAGAGAGAATTCAGACAGGGTCCCTTTTACACTCCAGGCGATGGCGAACTCATATTCCTAGTGGAGAAGTGGGCGAAATCTGGGATCGGAGACATCTTGGAGATATGGAGATGTATGAGAGCTGTTGGAGAATGTTGGAGAGAATGTCAGGGAGTCAAAATGTTAGGGAATCGACCTTTTTCTTAGAGAGTGACTTGTTATATTTATATATGTTCATCCTTGTTGCCCACTTCATTGACTCAGTTAATTAATACACTGATTTGGCCTTTAAGGAGTCGAATATTCTCTCATTAATGGCGTTATGAATGGCCATTAATGGAGTTGACTGATTTCCTCATTAATGGCATTGTGAATGGCCATTAATGGAGTTGACTGATTCCCTCATTAATGGCGTTGTGAATGACCATTAATGGAGTTGACTGATTCCCTCATTAATGGCATTGATTATCTCCATTAATTACTAGAGAGGTCAATTTTCTCTTTTACGTTGCTTGAAGGAGAATTCTGCTCTGTATCCCGGTGGTATGGTACACTGGTGTACCGGAGTGCATACTGGCGTGGCGCTTGTTCTAGCATGCTAGTACCTCTTCCTGGTTCCATTCTTCTTACTTGGTGGGTAGTATACACATTCTGGTTAGATCCTGGACTGATATCGCGGTACTTGGGTACCGGGTAGATGTCGCGGTACCTAGGTACCAGGTAGGAGGTATCATGGTACCTAGGAACCAGGTAGGAGGTATCATGGTACCTAGGAGCCAGGTAGGAGGTATCGTGGTATAGCCTTGCTTTGTACCTGGTAGACTGTGAGACGTGGTACTGACTTCTTTCCGGTTCATGGTGTAGAGCATCCCCGGTATCTAGGTACCGGTCCCGATCTAGGTCCTACCAGGTACCTGCCGGATGGAAAATTCTTCTTTGGACCCCTGCTAAAAATGACTGTTAACACAACTATAAACTAATATAAGTAAAGAAAATTATTATTGCAAAGTTTTTAGAACACACAAGAGTTAATCATTTTGTCCTTTTTGTCATCATGCTTGATATTCCAATCATCTAAATCATCTTTCTCTTCTAATGCAACATATTCAAATGGCATAGTATCTACAATAGAATTAAAATTCTATACTTCCTTTATGAATAACGTGATAAGTTAAAATGATAAAGGAAGTCATATGAAGACTTAAGAGAAAAGAGATTGAGTTAAAGAGTTACCTTAGATAAGATGACAGTAGATATTTCTCAAAAAGTGAAAGAATGGATTACAAATTGGACTTAGAAACTGAATTGAGTTGGTTCCCTGTTTTAAGGGTATATTTTTCAAATCTGCGAGTTGGAACTCGCAGAAGCTGATGTGGCTTTTGATCTGACCTAAAATATCTCCTTGAAAAATGTGCTGAGGCTTTTCTGTGACTTCTTACTCGTAGTCTTATCTCGCAGAAGGTGTCCAGTGCTTACTGCTACTCAATACTGTGAGTTCTAACTTGCAGCCTCTTGTCGCAGAATACACCCAGATACGATCTGCGACTTGATTCTCGCAGACTATACTCGCAGATAATCTCCAAAATGTGTTGCGACTTAATACCGTGACCTCTACCTCGCAGTCTACACTCGCAGGAACTGTCAGAACTCGCTGCGATTTCTTGCTCCTTTATCTATGAGTTTCCTCTCACAGTTATGCCTAGCAGCCTTGTCAACTGCCACTTCATGCTCGTAGTCTTGAATCGTAGAGTTCCCTCAGAACTTGCTATGACTTCTTGTTGCCTTGTTCTGAAGTTAAATCTCGCAGTTGTATCTCGCAAATATCTATGCTGCAACTTCATGCTTGCAGTCGTTAGTCACAAAGGTGCCTCAGAAGATACTGCTACTTATGTTCCTCCCAGCTCTGACTTCATACTCGCAGATGATCTCCAGAGTGCACTGCGACTTTGTTCTGTAAGGTCCTACTCGTAGACATATCTCACAGATGCGATCTTGTCCTTCTCATAACACTCTTCCTGATTTTCTTGCTGCCTATCCTGTACAAACAAAATATTTACAATTACCGTGGCTTGTCTAGCCATTCAAACATTACTTTCTTTCCTAAAATTGCACTTGCTTGACACGCATCTTCTTATCTGCACATAAACAAAATTAATCAAAAGGTTCCTGCAATCAATGGTGGAGTGACTCCACTAGTACTAATGTGATGACTAACAGTGGGGTGAAAAGACAAATCAAGGGTTTCCCTTCTTTTCAAAATATACACCCTTAGAGAAGGTGTTGACTTTGTTGTGACTAAAGAAGTCCCCTTGGGTTGATCACCCTTATCTTTTCTAACCCACAACGGTGTGACCCTCACTTGGTCCTCCATGATTTTTTCATGTCGTTTCTTCTGATTCCTGATGTACTCATCGCATTGGATCTTTTTGTGTCCCTTCTCATGATAGAAAAAACATTTAAATGGAAAATAGTGAACATTACCCTTTGTTTTTAGTGCGTATGTTCAGTTATTGGTCATCGCATTAGTGGATTTTGAGATGGATACTTTTTCTTTCCTTGTTGCCTCATTTATCAAAACCGTGATATCGTGCTCGGCTTCCCCAAGTTCTACTAACAAATCACCTTCCTTGATTTTAGAGACTGTGCACGCATGTTCTTTTGCTGGTAAAACATCTCTGAGAGATTGGTGCTCCTAGTCTCTCCTCTCCACCTCCAAATGCATTTATCCCATTTTTTGCGTAAACTCTTCCTTTTGAATTTTGACAACTTGTGCCAACTCTTTACCTTTCTTGAGGGCTTCATCTCTCTCCTTTGTCAATACATCAATCCTCATAGCAAGGTTGATATCTATTACTTCTAGCATCTCATCCTCCTTGATGAGGTCTTTTTCTAGTCTGTCTTTCATCTCTTTCTCAAGCATCGGCACTTCATCCTGAAATGCTTGAAAGAAATCTTCCAAATCATCTACTGGCTCTTCGGTTGTTGCCTCGGTTTCCTTAGTTGTCACGGTGAAACAAGCGTTCAACTCCCTCTCTTCTTTTCTTCCAAACATATTAAATTCAACCTTCTCTCCCAAGACTGTCATGGTTAGCTTCCCGTGATGAACATCAACGGTGGTTCTTACAGTAGCCATGAATGCCCTTCCTAGAAGTATAAGTTGCTCTCTACCGGTGTATTTTTCTCCAATGTCAAGGACAACAAAATTTGTAGGAATGATTAGCTTGTCTACCTCTAAGAGCACATCTTCAACAATCCCTAGAGAGCGCTGTGAAGACTGGTCCGCCAAAATCAATGACATGGAGGTGTGCTTTAGTTCTCCTAGCTTCAACCATTTGTAGACCGAGGATGGAATCAAGTTAATCCCTGATCCCAAATCTAACATGGCTTTCTC
Source organism: Dipteronia sinensis (assembly GCA_033220585.1). Lineage (NCBI taxonomy): Eukaryota > Viridiplantae > Streptophyta > Magnoliopsida > Sapindales > Sapindaceae > Dipteronia > Dipteronia sinensis. The sequence continues at coordinate 59,381,178 of CM065636.1, read as the reverse complement.
CCTTGAAGTGCCACAACCGATATGTCGACGGTGAAACTTCCAGGATCATTAAGCTTAGGTGGAAGACCTTGCTAGATGACCGTACTTACTTGAGGGTTTGGTCCCAATTCCTACTCCTTCTTGCTAACCTATTTACTCATCTTAAGCTTGTCCTTTGCTTGGTTATTTAGGGGCTTATAAGGATTCTTTGCTTTGTGAATGTGCGGTTGCATCTTCTTCTTTCCCACCAAGGTCACCATATTTATCCCTTCCGTGTGGTTAATGGGCATTTTCCCCCTATCTTGCCTCTTAGAATTTTCTTGCAATTGGGACAATTGCATAGAAATTTACTTAATGGAAGTCTCCATGCTAACTATCCGTTGGTCTTCCTCCGGATTGTACACTTGGGCTTGTTGATTGTTTTGGTTTGATTGGGTATTGCTCTGATTCCCACATTGGTTTCCTCCATACCCTTGATGATTCTGATTGTTTCCGTACTACTGATTTCCTCCTTGGAATTGCCCTCTATTATAATTGCCACCCCATTGATTGTTTCTCCAAGTAGGGTTGTAATTGTTTCCATTTGGGTTATTCCGTTGACGATTTTAATTGTATCGATAGAATGCTTGATCTTCCTCCTCTTGAGGAGGTAAATTTTGATCAGGGAACATGTCCGCTCCATGTCCGTTCCGCCCAACTACTGCTTGTACTTGCTATTTTTTGGAATTGCTTGCAAATCCCCTCATCTCCTTCGTGAGATTGTCCAACTGTGTCGCTAATTTTTTATGCCTCTTGCCTTTTTTATCTTGCCCTCTTGAACTACGTTGTTAGGAGTTTTGCCCCAACATTTCTTATCTTTCTAACACTTCTTCGCCCGTCTTTTCTCTCATGCCTCCCCCCCCCACAAGCATTGTCAACTATCGCTTGGGTGAGCCCTAGAAGTCCATATTAAAATGATTGCACTCGACTAACTAGTGTAAACTCGTGGTGAGGGCATTGGGCCAGAAGTAACTTAAATCTTTCCCACGCCTCGTGGAAAGGCTCTCCATCCTCTTCCACAAATGTAGCTATCTTCCCTCGGATTTCCTTGGTCCTCCACACCGGAAAATACTTGTCAAAGAATTTCCACTCTACTTCATCCCACGTGGTTAGTGATCCCAATGCTAAAGCTATAAGCCACTACTTAGCCTTATCGTTCATGCAATATGAGTGATCGCACCAAAATTGTTATACATTTTGGCCACTAATTTCATATCCTTTAGCTAGTTTTCGAGTGTGTTTTTGTGTCTGATGGCCCTATTCTTGTTAATGCATGCATTTTTAGGCAAAAAGGAGTTAGGGAGGCAAAAATTAGCAAAAAGTTAGATTTGATAGAAAAATAGGCAGAATTTGTGATAAGCTTGTGCAACACATCCAACTTTGGAGAGCCATTTCTCCCTCCTTAGATGGAACCACATTTCAGACTACATATATTCGGAAAGCCCCGGGAGTCTAGTTTCTAGTGGTTTTTATGGATTGCAATTCTGACTCTTTTAGAGGAAGTCAGAGCCATTTTAGTGTCTTTGCGCCTCAGTGCACGGGTATTACCCATGCAATTCACCAAAAACCCGAAATTTGATCACTCGGGCATAAGCCAACTGCACGGGTACCTTACTAGTGCAGTTACCCGTGCACTGCACTTTCCAGCACCAAAATGATGTGTTTTAAGCAATTTTTAGAGGGACAATTATGTCTTTTCAAGCATATATCGTGTTCTAACCTCCCAAGCCTATAAATACACCATTTTATTATTGAAAACTCACTCTTACACACTTCAAATCTTTCACACTCTTCCAAGAACAGATTTTTTCCCATTTTAATCTCTAATTACTAACCCTAGAACTAGGAATCCTTTCCCCACCAAATCTTAACCTTCTTACATCATCTTCATCCTTTTCTACTCAAGGCTACTAGGAGATTAGAATCAAGCTTCAAGAAAGGAGGAGTTTCTTTACATGGGTCTTCCCTATCTCTCATCTCTTAGATTTTATTTTGCATTTAGCAAGAGTAGATAATCCCCTTTGTGGGAGTTGATGTAATTAAACTTGAATTTTGGGCTTTCCAACATATTATGAATATTTAATCTATTTAAGTTCTATTCAATTGTTCTTAATGTATTTAACATCTCTTTGAATTAAGTAGGCATTCCAACTCTTGGTTTATTGATTGATGTTTAATGTTTTGGATGTTTATTAATTTGAATTTGGTATCTTCTTGATCGAGTAGGCATTCCAACTCCCAATTCAAGTTGGTATTGGATTAAGGATCTCCTTGGATTGAATGGGCATTCCAACTCTCAATCTAAGTTGAGATACACACATTTAGGTGACTAAACAAGCTAATTTGAATGGGAGGGATGTGTTGTGAACACACCAATCCGACACATCCCGGCTAAAAGTGTGGAAGGGGTGGATTGTGAGCAATCCAATCCAAGCCATCCCGACTATCTTAATCAATCCAGGCTTCATGGGAAACCCTCTCTACACTCAGTAGAGTACACCAATCATCGTTGTGTGGGGAGAGTTGAGTGATCTTAGAATCACGCCTATAGGTGGATTTAACCCAAATAGATTGAATCGGTTCTTAATTGATTGCCCGGATTGCCCATTGTTCATGTATGATTGCATTGACTCCCACTCATCTCAACATCATTAATTTGCATTCTAACCTAATTGCATTTAGTCTAGCTTAACTTAATTGCATTTTCGCTGTTAACCTCTTCAAACCACCATGACATTTTACTTTTATGCATTCTAGTATTATTAATCCTAACCTAATCATATACTCCCCTAATCCCTGAGGAACGATACCAGTACGTGCCATTGCACTTGTTTTGTAAACAATTTGAGGCATTTGAGGTTTTTATAAATTACTTTTGATGGGCATTTTCTAACAACAAATATGTTCTAGTCAAAATGGCACCGTTGCCGGGGATTGGCGAGCGTAGTAGTGCTTAGATTAGTTTTAATAGTATTAATTTCTTAGTTAGAGTTTTTAGTCATTTTGTTTCTTTTTACTTCTTTTGGTATTTTTGATTTTGATTTTTCAGGTTTAAGGACTCTATGGATTTCTTCATGCAAGAATCGAGGCCAAGCTACCAACAAATATGCATGTCAGAAGAAAATGAGTTGAGAGCGCTCATGCAAAAATGCAACCGCACCAATGAGCAAATTGTAGCAGAGCAGAACTTCAACAAATATTTGCTACCTAGATGGCGAGAACAAGGAATAGAGTCCAATTTTGAAGGAAATTGGCACCTCCAAGATGGCATCAAGTCAAGGTTAAAAGACCATCTCATACCTACTAAGAGACGAGCCACAAAGGACCCTTGAGGAAGATAATAGCTTAATGACGATAGAGATATGCAAGGAGATGATAGATGCCGGAAAAGAGCTAATGGCGTTAATGGAGTTGTTGAAGAAGGAAAAGGATGCACTTCAGTTGAAAGTAGAAGAAGTCTCCCAAGAAAAAGAGGATATGAGGGAGGATTTTGGAAAGAAAGTGCAACTTTTGAAGAAGGAGCTAGAAGGCAAAGAAACCTTTGAAGTGTCAAAGATAGAGAAGCTCCAAGAGCTCAACAAGAAGCTCATACTTGAGGTGGAATCACTTAGAAAGGACAACAGTACTCTTAGGAAGAAGAATGGCGAAGTCTCTGTCAAAAACAAAGAATTAGAGGAAAAGGTTGGGAGACTGGAGGTCGCCAAGAGTACAAGGTTAGAGGAATTCGTGACCCTCGCAAGGGCATCAAAAGAATTTAAAGACAAGGCAGCTCACCAGTTAATGGAAATGCAAATGGAAATTGAGCTGAAGGTCACCACCCTAGATGAAGTCAAGGATGCATTGAACAAGAAAGAAGAAGCTCTCAAAATAGCCGAGGCAAGAGAGGGTGACTACATCATGAAGGTAGGAAGAGTGGAACATGCGGTCAAGGCCATATCCACAAGTTCTCACTCAAAGCCACAAGGTCACCAATTGAAAGGGAGAATTCCTAACTCTTCCCTCATGTGTTATTTTTGTTCAAAGAGAGAGCATTTTAAAAATGAGTTTTATACAGTGCATAGAAATAGGAAAAGAAGAGGTGCTAAGAGTAGGAAAAATACTCCTAAAGTTAAAAAGATTTGGGTAAGGAAAGACCAAATACACTTAGTGAGTAATAGGAAAAAGGAAAAGATAAAAAGTCCACCTAAGTTTATTTGGGTTGAAAAGAAGAAGGAATTCCCAAACTTGGTTAAACCACCCATAAAGGATCCTAACCCCTCACCTAGTGCATCAAATTGAAAAATTTTGATGCCTGCATGGATTGCACAATTGATTTTCTCTTTTTAATATCATTGTTGCCTATTTTATTTGATTGACTTGTTCTTGTCATTGTATGGGTAAAATTAGGTTTGGGGGAGAAAATGTATTGTGGAATCTATTTTAATTGTGTGTTTTGTTTTTATATTTTAGTTGCTAATAATTTAATAATTAGTTTGCTTCTAGTTGCTTTTGTTAGTTTGATTAATAACTCTTGGTGGATGTTAGATGCTTTTGGGATTGTGGAGAGTGATTTATTGTGAGGATTTGCATTTGAGATATTTATTTGTATGGTTGCTAATTTTTTGGTTAGATGTTGTGCTTAATGATTAGGTTCTTCATCTCTTGGATTTGACACACTGGCCACTTGCAAGTCTAGGAGGGACTAGCAAGCAAGAGTGCTCATAAAACGGGCGAGAACCTACCCATTTTGAGAACCACAACCAAGCAATCACATTGGTTTAATCTTTTCAACTCAAAATCTTGCACTTTATTTTCTCTACCTACGTTTATAGACAATTGTGGATGATCGGTGAATGTGAATATACTTGGTAAATATCAATTTTGGTTGATTGTGTGGATAATTGTGAATGAGAGAATATACTTTTAGTTGTGGATACAATTTTGATTTACAAATGGTGAATTTATTGATTAATTCATTTTTGATTGGATGAGCCGAAGGCTCGTGTGGATATTGCACATGAATCTACAAATTTTCATTTCATATAGCCCAACTCGGTTTGGGGGTTTAGAATTCATGCATATACTTGTACAGGAATGAGCATATAGAAGGAATCGGTTTGGGGGTCATTATCCTCATACAGTTAATTTTTTGAATAAATGCTTGATGTGGTTCAACTATGAGATTAATTGCCATGTTTACTTAATTGCCTTTTTTTATTATGAGCATATTTTGAGTCTTTTTATTTGTTGGGCATTGATCGTGCATGATTAGTGCCTAGGTTGTTGTGTTTTGAGTCGAGTTAGGTGCGCCACTAGGCCGAGCTCGCTTGTCTTCAACATTGAGGACAATGTTGGGTTTTTGTTTGGGGGTGTAGACTCCTTATAGAGTCGTCTTTTTGTTTTTGAGTCGTTATTTTTCATTTTTTGTCCAAATTTTTCAAAATTGCCGCATTGGCCAAAATTTTGAGCTTTAACTAGCTTGGATGTGATGCTTTGAGCTTGTGCTCTTTGCTAGTGTATGTATGCATGTTGAGCTTGTGTAGCAGCTAGTTGTCACTTTAGGGATCTTAGTTGCAAGTCATGGGCTTGTCCCATTCTTTTTGGGCTTAAGTTAAGGGGACTCGGTGCTCTTGCACCTTGTTCTAATAGTGGAGACTACCCGAGAGTTCACAAACACAAGCCTATTAAAAAGCGCATTGAGTGTTAAATTGTTCTATTCTAAAATACGTTTCTCATCATTTGCGTCACATGCCATAGGACATATAGCTCATACATATACTGGATTGCAAGATGGATGCATTCATGCCCTTGATAGACTGGTTGTGGAAATGATCTTAGGCAATGTGTGCATTTAACTACAAAATTAAGCCTAAACACATTCCTATGTCCCTTATGTGTGCATCCATAGCCAATTTTACGGCCAATCATATGGGTTTTGTCTGTGTTAAGTGGTTGAAAGGTGTAAGCTCTAATGTTGAAATAGCATGTATTTAGGCAATTATGTAAGTTGTGCAAGAAATGGCTCAAAAATGTTAAAGTGCCAAAAATTGCACTTAGAGCCAAAGTATCAAATTGTTAAATGTTATTGTGCAAAAAGAAAAGAAAGAAAAAGGCAAAAAGCAAAAAGAAAAGAAAAGAAAAATCAATGCAAAAAGAAAAAAGAAAAGAGAATGAGCCTTGAAAGTAATTGTAAAGTACTCACAATGTGGAGTACAAAATTGTGAAGCACAAATGTGTGTTTAAGTGAATGCCTAGACGCTAAGTGTATGAATGTTAATTAGAGCTAAATATGGGGTGTGTGTGAGTATGATTATGCATGATTGGTGATTTTTGAACTTATATTTCCCTATTTCTTTGTTCACCACATTATACCCCATTGCCGCATTACAACCAAAGGGAAAGTCATTTTTGATCCATGATGAGTCTAAATTGGGATGTTTGTTGAAGCATGATCTTCCACGTTCATAGCATAAGTGAATCCTTCCTAGGCTTGTTCACAGACATTATCTTTTTTTGCAATTTACATGTTCGCAATGTTTTAGATTTCTATGCATAAATTTCATCTTTGCATACCTTGTTTGAGTGTGAACTTAGGAATCTAAGCGGAAAGAAAAGAGAGACTCCATGAGAGGCTAGAGTTGAAGCGAATTACGCTCGAGGTGTGAGAGTGAGTAGTTCTTGATATGAGAGTACTCTTAGGTGTGGGATTCATGATTGTACGAGTTTCCCTTTAGTGCCTTCGAGTTGCTTTAGATTATATTGCATATGTCTACTTCTCTCTATCACACATCCTTGCATCTCATCATTGGCTAGACATGCGGCAATTTAAATTAATTGTTTGCATGTCTAGGAAATTTTTTAGACCGAGTCATGTGTGTTGTGCCAAGTGTCTATGTTTTTGTTTTGTTAAGAGTTTGCTCGAGGACGAGCAAAGGTTTGGTTTGGGGGTATTTGATCACACCAAAATTGTTATACATTTTGGCCCTCAATTCCATATCCTTTAGCTAGTTTTCAAGTGTGTTTTTATGTCTAATAGCTCTATTCTTGTCAATCCAGGCATTTCTAGGCAAAAAGAAGTTAGGGAGGCAAAAGTAAGCAAAAAGTGAGATTTGATAGAAAAATGGGCAGAATTTGTGATAAGCTTGTGCAGCACATCCAACTTTGGAGAGCCATTTCTCCCTTCTCAGATTGGAACCACATTTCGGACTATATATATTCGGAAAGCCCCGGGAGTCTAGTTTCGAACGGTTTTTATGGATTGCAATTCCGAGTCTTCTAGAGGAAGTTAGAACAATTTTAGTGTATGTTGTACCTCAGTGCATGGGTAACTGCACGGGTATTACCCGTGCAATTCACCAAAAACCCGAAATTTGATCACTCGGGAATGAGCCAACTGCACATGTACCTTACCCGTGCAGTTACCCATGCACTGCACTTTCCAGCACCAAAAATGACATGTTTTAAGCAATTTTTAGAGGGGCAATGATGTCTTTTCAAGCCCATATCGTGCCCTAACCTCCCAAGCCTATAAATACACCATTTTCTTATTGAAAACTCACTCTTACACACTTCAAATCTTCCACCCTCTTCCAAGAACGAATTTTCTCCCATTTTAATCTCTAATTACTAACCCTAGAACTAGGAATCCTTTCCCTACCAAATCTTAACCTTCTTACATCATCTTCATCCTTTTCTACTCATGGCTACTAGGAGATTAGAATCAAGCTTCAAGAAAGGAGGAGTTTCTCTACATGGGTCTTCCCTATCTCTCATCTCTTAGATTTTATTTTGCATTTAGCATGAGCAGATAATCCCCTTTGTGGGAGTTGATGTAATTAAACTTGAATTTTGGGCTTTCCAACATATTATGAATATTTAATCTATTTAAGTTCTATTCAATTGTTCTCAATGTATTTAACATCTCTTTGAATTAAGTAGGCATTCCAACTCTTGGTTTATTGATTGATGTTGAATATTTTGGATGTTTATTAATTTGAATTTGGTATCGCCTTGATCGGGAAGGCATCCCAACTCCCAATTCATGTTGGTATTGGAGTAAGGATCTCCTTGGATTGAGTAGTGAAATTCCCTTAATGTTATAGTGTCAGATATACCTAGATGGGGGGGGTGAATAAGTATAGCCTCAAAATTCTTGCAATTTCTATTTAATAACAAGATAGTCAATTTCACAATAAAGCTATAGCAAGTATATTAATTCAACAACACAATATGAATACAATTTAGTAAAGGATGAATCAATACAAGTTCAAAGAAAATTAACACTATAAAAAAAACAAAAATCAACACAAGGATATTTATGTGGTAAAATCTCAAAATGAGGAAACATCCACGGGTTGATACCACAACCATCGGCAAAAGCAATTCACTATGACAAATAGGAGTTACACACTCAAGAGGCAATTAACACAAGATTCACTCTCTAAGCTGTCAACACCTACTTTACCCTCGGGCCTAGTGAACTTACTATGCCGACTTCCTATCCAAGACCACAAGTCTCTAGGAAGCTCCCTTGCTTGTCTATCCAAGTCAGCCCGACTCTAGACAAGACCTTCTTGCTTAGCTATCCGGATCACCCTGATCCTAGCCAAGACTTCTAATTCTTAGCTATCCAAGTCCTCCCGACTCTAGCCAAGACTTCCTTGCTTAGCTATCCGGATCACCCCGATCCTAGCCAAGACTTCCTTGCACAAATTGAAGAACACCTCTCCAAAATGCGACTTCCAATGCTCAAGTTAAAGCTCACCCACTTCAACAAGAGACTTCTAACCTCTTAACAAGGCAAATGATCTAAGTGAAATGCAAACATGAAATCATGATGCAATCACAAGCAAATGGAGCAAGTTGATCAAACATACTCTATGAAGAATTAGTTTATGCACAAACCAAGCTCACAATCAATTGTAACTAATTCTTATGAACACGTAATTAGAGATCTAGATTAGGCATTCAAAATCACTCACAAAAGTATCTAGAAACCTAAACATGTCAATCAAAGCTAGTATAACAAGTTTTCAATGAAAATTACACAACTAACTTTGAAATCAAGTGAACAAGTTAACACTTGAAGTATTCAATATATTCAACAAACAAAATCCAAAAATCAAGAACTAGGTCATGAAAAATCAAAATCTCCATTAAGAAATTCTAGTTCTGAAAACATATAATCAAATCTAGAAATCAACAATCAAGATAAAAAACACAAAGAGATTCTAGATTCTAACTCATGTTCTTCAAGATTAGTAAAAATGATATTCAATCAAAGAATGAACTAATCATGAAAACAAATCAAAAAAATCCTAAAAATGGAATCAAAATCATTCTAAACATTTCTTTCAAATCATATAAGAAGAATCATTAAGAAGATCTTGAAAGAAAACTGAAAAGAATTGATTCACTTACAAACAATGACTCACGAACTGAAATCAGATCATCACGAAACATATAAGCATTGTTTGACTCTGAAAATGTTTGGTATTTGTTTCTCTCTTCAAGACCAACAATTTCAGCTTTTGAAAAACTAAAGTCGGAGTTGATTTGAGAGAGTTATGGTGTTTGGAAGTTGAGAAAGTTTTGAAAATTTTCTACTCGAATTTTCTTCTCACAACACTTATCAAAAAAAATAAGAGGGAAAATGGTATTTAAAGGAGAGGGAAAGAGAAGTTATTTGAACCACCAATAAGGGGCCGCCACCTCTGCTTCCCATGGAGGCGCGTGGCCTCCACAGGGGCAGAAGGAAGCCCTTCCCGTGGGGCCCACACGCCACCATGGGGTGGGTTGCAAGGCTTCCCCATTTTTGCTCTTTAAAACTCCTCTCGCCCACTGTTTTGATTTTCGACTGTTCTCTGGAGCAGAACCGGCCGTTGCGACGGGACTCGACGGAATCACGACGGATCGCGACCGATCGGGACGGAATAGCGACAGGGTTCGCTTCAAAGTCCTCCTCCATCTGTTCCTGCGGATGCCTCCTCCATGCTTGCCTCCTTCGCTGGCGGAGGAGCTGGTTTCCTCCGGCAACTTCGTCGCCGGATAAACCCGGCCCTCCTTCTCCAGCATCGACGTCCGGCAGAGCCACCATTCCCATTTTTAGTTTAAAATTTTTTTTTTCTTGAAATTTTTTTTTTAATTTCTTATTATATTATTATTAAATGTAATGGTAATATTGTCTTTTAATAAATTAGTGAGGGTATTCTAGATATTACATAAGCAATAAGATAGCTTTTGCTTCAAAAAGCAACCCCCTACCAACTTCTCAAAAGCTACTTATGGAAGGAGCAAATTGAAAAATAATTTAGTTCTGTCAAGTTTACCAAACACTTATTTGCTCAAAACTTGAGAAATAAGTGATTATTTCTCGAGTAAAAGCAATCTCAAACAGAGCCTAAATCACTAAACATACGAATAGAACACACGAACTCTAAAATAACTGAAAGTTACATAACTTCCTAGTTTGGACTTGAAACTTAATGAATGAGTAACCGAAATAATTGGAACTCAATGAGGCATGATATAAGCTCAAAATTAAGTTCAATAACATAAAAACACAAACAAATAAACACAAGAATACACAAGTATGCCATTTCCTAGATATAGTCTTAGAACATGCAATTCTACAGAAATTTTCAACTTAAGTATAATGCTTGTGCATAAACCATTATGTGTATGAATGTGTTATATCATTTTTGCACAACGATGCAGGGACACAAATGTTATGAAATGTGTGTGTGTGCACTAACACCTTGTAAGAGGAAGAAAAGTCTCAATACCTTAGTATTCAAGAAAGAATTTTTCCTCTTGAAGACGAGCTTTGCATGCAAAGTTTTTTCTTCTTTGAAGCTTGATCCAAACATGAACCACCTAAGCAACTAAGCAATTCCAATAAAGAGCGTTTTGTTATGGAATCAAGCCAACACAAATCTTAAACCTAACAATCTCCCCCTTTGGCTATTCCATGACAAAACCTCAACCTCACCATACAATGATCACTCAAAATAACTCAGTGTTGATTGCATTCTCACATCCTCATATTACAAAGAGAACCCTAAACTAAAATATCTTCAAGTCTTCATAAGTCTTCAAGATTCTCCTCTTTAATCATCAAGGCACCTGTGAGAAACACAAAACCTAACAACAAGAAATCTTCTACAAAGAAGATTGGTGAGATATATCCACAAAAACAAACAAGACTCCCCCCACCTCATATAAAAGTTCACTTTAAAGCACTCCTTTAATTCCTTAACCTCAACACACAAGAATTCTTTACTCCCCCTTAATACAAGAAGGTCAATAATCCACAAAGAGGTACATTCTCCCACAAGAGGTACATTTCTCCCCTACATGGTGAAGTATAATTTCTCCCCCTTTTTGTTAAGGAATAGTCAAAGAAACAAACAAGGGATAATCAAGAGATAAGAGGTTAATATATGAGATAAGTAACATGCATTTTCAATGTTCAATTATGTCATGTTTGTATCAAAATAAAGCCATATGAACATATCATAAAAGAGAACAAAGTCTAGCATACAGTGCTCCCCCTTGATAATGCTCTATCTAAGATCAAGGTAGGATATTGTTCACAATGATATCCACAAAATCACACGGTCAAGCAATTTTTAAAGAAATTCAACAAAATAAGCTTCACAAACTATGAGAGATACTCCAAGATTTTCAATCTTTCTCATAATTCTTCTAAAGTTTCTAGCATATCAAATTCACTTGAAAGCAAAACAAATGTGTGTGTGGATTTGCTTCAAAAATATATAAAGGAGTAATTGGATCATCAACATGCAAACCCTATCAACATCTATTCATCTTAAGTTTTTCCATAAAAGGTCAAATCGATTATCATCTGGAATTTTTGCCTCTAAGAGAATAGATTTCAACATATGAGCGTGTGTGTGCATGTGGCTCGTCATCCAATTTTTTTTTTTCAACCCGAGCAATCACAATTTTCAACTATACTCCTTTAAGCCTTTTTTTTAGGCTTTGAATTAAAGAATATTTTTTTTATTGATTCTTTCTTTTTCAACACTTCTTTGATTTTTCTAACATAAACATATACGCTTCATGACGGCTTTCACTCATCATAATGGTGTAGCCCTTTCCTACATTGGGCGGCTGCACAACCAAAATGTATAGTCCTTTTCATGAAGGTGCTCGTTGAGTTCTATGTAGTTGCCGAAGCAAAATGGATACTAATTATAGGTCATCTTTAATGTACTAGTGAAAAGACTTCAAGGTGCATCCATAACTCACATATCTTCAAACTCAACTTACTCAAACTAAACATATGAGAGAATCAAAGTGTGCACTTTTGAAAACCAAGTTTTAAGGCTTAAAAGCACATGATCTAAAAGCAATACAAAGAGACTTACTTAAGATCGTTACTTCTCAATAGAGTAGCTTTCATTGAATATGAAGCTCATATTTTTTCAAAAATATGCCACTCATTAATCAAACAAGTATAAGATATAACACATGCATAATGTAAAAGATCATTGTGAACAATTTCACAAAATGTTCTCTAGATGGCAATTATTTAAATAAAAACATATGTATCCTAAAAAAAGTTCTCGAAAATAACATGCCACATGATGTCATGCACACATAGAGTTGAAAAGATGAAACAGGAAAGCAAGCTTCACAGTAGAGATATACTTAGCATGCTTTTTCATCAATGTAAAGCCTTCGCCCTTTTTATGAGCTCTCTTGGCTTGTTTGTCCTCATGACAACAAGTTTGTGGTGTGTCTTCCCAAGAGAATAAAGACTAAACATCTCAACTCAAACAAACATATAAAATGACTTTCTCCAAAAGTCTTAACAAATTACATCAAATATATTACAAAAATAGACTTCTCTAAAGTCAATCAACAAACTTTGACCATCATAGTGAAAGTATGAGAATATTAAGTTCATGTATTGACTAGAGACACCAAGTTTGAATACAAGACCTAGCATATTACAAATTGCATCAAACTTAGAACTCTTATCAAACAAGAACAAAAAAAATATTCTTTTTTTTTGGTAAGTAAATAGTAACATAGAAAGAGAGAAAGAATGTACAAAATACAAGGGGCATACCCCAGGAAGCAAAGCAAGAGCTAAACAAAGGCAAAAAAAAACAGCTCTAACAAACGAGCAAGACAAGAAACAAGAGCAAGACAAGCAAAATCAACTAGAGTAGATATTCCAATTCAAGGCAATGATAGGGTGGTTCTTTAAATTGAAAGAGGATAGCCGGCAGCGAATGGTGTCAATAATGGAGCGAGCAACAATCGAACTAGTCTTTTGAGTGCCTTCGAAAATGCAACAGTTTTGCTCTCTCCAAATATGATAAACCGCAACCCCAAGACAAAGCTTGTTAGCAACAATAGCAGGAGAGTTCCCTCTTCAATGGGTGGAAGCCTAATCAATGAAAGCATTCCAACAAAGGCCATTCCAAGGAGACCCACAAATATTCATAAGCTGAGTCCAAATGGCTCTACTGAATAAACACTCAAAAAAAAGGTGGGCATGAGACTCCGGGTGGGTGTTGCAAAGAATACAAGTAGTAACCGCCATAGGGTCATATTTATGGATGCGATCCCGAGTAGAGAGCCTGCCTCTAATTGCCACCCATAGGATAAAACTCATTCTAGGAATATTTTGGGGGAATCAAACAATCTTAAACCAAGGAACAATCGGATGAGGGGTTCTAAGAGAAGCCAAAGCAGAGGAGGCAGAATAAGTACCATTGGAGGAAGGAAGCCAGCAAACTCTATCATTCACATTGGAGTTAGGATTGTAGGAAGGCATACGACTTCTAATTTCAAAAAGATCAATGGACATAGCAGCCGGCCAACTCCAAGAATCGCCATGAACAATGGAACTAACCGTTGCGTGGATAGGGAGGCCTGAGTCATAGACAACACGGGGGCTCCATTTCGAAAGAAGAGGACCATCCGGATGCCAATTGTCAAACCATAAGGAGGTGCTAGAACTGTTACCAATGTAGTGTTGAATAAGGGGGCGAACAAGAGGCCGAAGATGGAGGAGTTTTCTCCAATTCCAAGAGCAAGTGCATGGAGTTTTAGCCTCCCAAAGATTAGAGTCCTTAAGGTGGTAGGCTTTGATCCAAGAAGACCATAGGTTATTTGTGCCATAACTCAAAATCCAAATATGCCTAATCATGAGAGCTTTGTTCCAAGAGGATAGGTCATTGATGCCAAGACCTCCCTCTTTCTTAGGGAGACAAATATCGGACCAGCATATCTTTGCACCCTTGCTATCACCTTCAAAATCCTTTCCACAAAAAGCTTATAAATTTCTGCTCAATAATATTCAAAACTTTTTTAGGGAGGCAAAGATAACTAGCCCAAAATACTTGTAAACTAGTAAAAACCGAGACAATAAGTTGCAAGCGACCAGCATAAGAGAGGCCTCGGTTCAGCCAAGAAGCAAGTCTTCCCGAGACTCTGTCCACAAGGGGGAGCAATCGCGAAGGCGTAATCTAGAAGAGATGATAGGTATGCCAAGATAACGAATGGGGAGAGAATCAACCTTATAACCAAAAAGGTTGATAAGCTGCTAGTTGATGGTAGGAGAAACCCCGGAAGTGAAGATGTTACTCTTAGCATGATCAGCATGGAGGCCCGATAACAAGAAGAACTCATCAAGCGCTGCCTTAACAACACGTGCTGATGAAAGAGAGCCATGGCATAACATAATAAGGTCATCGGTAAAACAAAGGTGGGAAAGCTTAATCTTGTCACACCTCCAATGAAACTTGAAACTATGAGAGTCCTCAATGCGTTTGGCCAGAATTTTTGAAAGAACTTCCATAACAATAACAAAGAGGTAGGGGGACATGGGATCCCCTTGGCGAAGGCCTCTCTTTCCAGAAAAGAAACCAGCAAGCTCCCCATTGATAGAGATAGAGAACTTGGGGGTAGTTAGGCAAGCTTTGATCCACATAATGACTTTAGAAGGGAAGTGAAAGGCAACAAGGGTTTCAAGTAAGAATCCCTAATCAACAATGTCAAAAGCCTTCATTAAATCCACTTTAAGAGCCGACCTAGGGCAGCTAGCATATTTGTGGTAGTTCCTCATAAGCTCTTGCACAAGAAGAATGCTATCACCAATACACCTACCAGCCACAAAAGCCAATTGAGAAGGGCTGATTATATTCGGAAGGCAATGCTTGATCCTATTCGCAATTATCTTAGCAATGATCTTATAAAATGTGTTGCAACAAGAGATAAGTCTAAAGTTCTTCATCTTAGAAGGGTTGGGGACTTTAGGGACCAAAGAAAGGATAATAGCATTGAGTTCCTTGAGCAATAGACCAGACCTAAAGAACTCTTGGACAGCACTAATGACATCTTTACCAACAATGTCCTATGTTATCTTGAAAAAGTGAGCATTGAAACCATCTGGGCCCGGAGCCTTGTTTGGGTGGAGGGAGAAGCAAACTTCCCAAATCTCATTATCGGTAACATCTCTACCTATGAAATCAGCTTGCAAATTGGAAATGACTTTATCAATAATATTGGTCAAAGTACTACCAATTCCATGACTAACGGGCATCGAGTAACCAAGAATAGTCTGAAAATGACGAATAGCTTCTTTCTTGACAAGAATATCACCTTCAATCAAGGAACCATCATCTCCGGTAATAGTGTGGATTTTGCTTCTATTACGCTTACCATTGATGGCTTTGAAGAAATAAGAGGAGTTGCGGTCACCAGCCTTAAGCCATTGGATTCTAGATTTTTGCCTTAGTAGGTCCTCTTCAGCTTTAAGTGTCGTAGTATAATAGCTTATAAGCTCTTTTTCCTAAATTCTAAGATTATAATCAAGGGGCTGCTGATCAAGGAGGCGTTGATAATCATCAAGGGCAGCCTTGGCTTCAATCGATTTAATTGTCAAGTCTCCCACCTTGTCATTATTGAGGGTCTTAAGAACCTTCTTCAGATTTCGAAGCTTAGGGCAAAGCTTGTACTGCATGGTGCCATGAACTTGCTCCCGCCAACACCTATCAACCAAGGGAAGGAAATCTGCTCTATCCGTTAGAAAATTGAAAATTTTGAAAGGGCAATTTTTCTTAATACCTTGCAACCCAAGTTTAACCACAGAGGGACAATGATCTGAAATGCTAAGGGGAAGGAAAATCGCTTCAGAATTCTCAAACTTTACAAGCCAATCATTATTGACAAGAACTATGTCCAATTTCTTAGAGATACAACCGTTGCTTCTCTTGTTGCACCAAGTATGAAGAAAACCCGAGAAACGAAGATCATCAAGCTCCAAAGATTGAAGACAGTCATTGAACTCCTCCATAGCACCCCAAATTCTAGAGCAGCCCCCAATTGACTCACCCACACTCCTAGAGACATTGAAATCACCAAGTACAATCCAAGGAGAACCATGCTGAGTTGAACACATACTTTGCCAAAGAGCCTTCCTTGATCTATCATCATCAGAACCATAAACAAAGGAGATTAAAAACTGTTATTGGTGTCCAAAATACAAGCATTACAATGGATGATCTGATCAGTTTCACTAATTTTAGTGATATTGAGAATTCTAGGATCCCAACCAACCCAAATTCTTCCAAGGCTATGACTATTATAATTATCTATCATATCCCAATCTTTGAAAACTGAATTGGTAACAAGATTTTTCTTGTTAATTCTCACTCTTGCATCAATTAAAAAAACTAGACGGATGTTATGGTCGAGCATCAATTTCCCAACTTCTAAATGTTTAGGGGTGGAATTCAGACCCCTAGTGTTCCAACATGCTAGATTAATCATTGAGAGGTTGAAAAGGTGTTACCTTAGCTTGCGAGATATAAACCTTGCCTTTCTTAGCAGTCCATTTCTTCTTCTTCTTCTTGCTAGAGGATTCAATGGGGCTAGAGAGCCCTTTAACAGTGACCCCATCAATGTTTTTTATTTTTGAGTGCCATAAAGAGTGGTTCGGAGAGGCCATAGTAAGAGAATCAACATCAGTACATTGGTCATTGCACTGGTCCGGAGAGGCCATAGAAGGAGGATCAACATCATTACATTGGTCATTGCTCTAGTCATTGCATTGGTCATTACGGTTATCACCTTCCTCAACAAGAGCTGCAAACTTGTTGGAGGTATCAACAACCCTTTCCATAGAGAGGTCTTGGGATTGGTCATGGTAAGGTAGGTTGGTAGGACACAAAGAAAGCTCATTTTCAGTATTACAAGTGGAAATAAGTTCATCATCTTTCAAGGAGCCAAACAGAGGAGGTTCCATGCATCCTTGGGGAGAGCAAACCGTGGGATCATCTCGTTTATTGACTCTCCTCTATTCTTGTTTTAGCTTAGGAGCAGAAACATTTTCAGATGGGGAAAGTAGTGGCTTAAGCTTAGGGCAATTAGTAATAGAGTGGCCAAAAGACTTACATTTAGTACAAATTTTTGGTTTCCATTGGTATTCCACCAAGATTTCCACGTTTTCTTCAAGTTTTGGGTTTGAACTATCACCCATAAATAGGTCAACAAGGTCACAAGAGGCATCAATTTCAATATAAACCCTAGCAAAAGAAATTCTCTTCATGGATTCAGTTAGGCTATCAGCATAGAGAGGCTTACCAACCGCACTACCAATATAGCTCAGCCCTTCTTCATTCCAGTATTCATGGGGAATGTTGAAGAGCTTAACTCAAACCGAAATTTAAGAGTAGGAATCTTTAGATAGAAAGAGCCAAGGATGCCATTTTTTGAGGATCACCATCCTTCCAGCAAACAACCAAGGGCCAGCCTCTAACACATTAGAACAAGCTTCATCATCCGAGAACTTAAAGAAGTAGAACCCCTTTTCATTAGCTAGAACTTCCAACAGGCCACGATTGCCCCAAATACGCATGGCTATGTTGTTAACTAGAGAAAATGGGAGCTTTTTCTCAATAAAATAACCCACCAAGCAGTTCTTCCATACTTTAGAGCCATTCTAAGGGAGGGGAGACACACTTCCTATTTCCACTATGAAAGGGCTGGTAGTATTTAAGATTCATAGGCCTACTAGAGGAGGGATCCATAAGTGGATTATGATGAGCACCTTTCAACACATTACTATAAGAAATAGGGCTTTTTTTAGAAATTATAGGAGGCACTTGACCTATAGCATTGCAAGCATCTTTATTCACAAAAGGAGGAGTGATAGAAATACCTTTATTATGGGGCAGCACATAATTGCTTAAAGAGGAGACCTCATCTAGCTGGACCTTTTGATCTTCAGCAATTACGGAGGGACAAGCTCCTCCTTTAGAGGCAGGCTTTTCAACCATACGAAAAGAGGAAAAAGGAACCTTGTGTACCTGGTCAGGTCTATGGACATCAAGGGCAAGCTTTTGAGACCTATTACATTGATCCATGGGCCCTTTCATCTTCCCCAATTAGTTCTTGAGATGTGCAGCAAAGCTTGAATCTTCAAGACCTCTATTGTTGCCTAAATTGGCTGCAATAGTTGAGGTTTGTGGACTGCTTGATAGAACCCTTTTAGCTTCAGCAACAACAGCTCTATTGAGTGTACTATGACCAGTTCTTGCTTGGTTGAAGGCATTATTTAAAACGAGCTTGGGTATGCTAGAACAATGCCCTCTTTTGGTAGACCCATTGCTGTACTCAATAGAGTCATTAGCATTTAAAATGGAAGAAACACCAGCTGAAGAAACTATGTGGGTGGAGGGTAAATGACAGTCTAGCAAGGAAGTGGTGGGAGGCAGTATACTAGAAGTGGAAGAAGAAGGTGCTTCCGGGAATGATGGATTTTCCATGGTAGAAACGGGTGGGAGGACCAAAGAGAAGGGGGTAGAAAGCCTCTTGGAACCAAGGCAAGGAAGAGATGGATGTTTAGGTGAGGGATCCATGGATGGAGAAGAGTCCACCATGAAAACAAGCTAGAAAAATAAGGCAGCAACAAATTCTGGAGAGAATGAGAAGCATCTCTCTCTTTACCTGCTCTTTCCTCAAGTCTGAGTTTGTCCTTTGCTTTAAAAACTTGTAACACACACAAGCAACTATGTCAATCATTAATGGTCAATCAAGACTTGGATATAAAATCCTTATTAATTGAATGGATATAGAATCCTTATTGGTTGTTGTCTTGTTCAATCATTAAGAAAAAATACAAGGCTAAATTGGATGAGATATCCTTATTTATTGCATGGACATAAAGTCCTTATGGAGTTTAGCCTTGTCAAGTCGCTTCCACACATATTTGCACATATATAACTCATGCATAACATTTAAGCATGTCAAAATCAAGTTCACATGTCATAGAGATAAATTATAGGTAATTCAAATGTACTTCCCAATCAATTCTCCTAGTCCAAAAATGCATGTTTGAACATAGAAGTGACATGGATTACAAACAAATTAAGGCACACTTATTGAATAAAAAGCTGTATAATAATATATAAGCATGACCAAAATGCTCAAACAATTAATAAAGAAGCATAAAGTTGATCAATTTTTTTCTTATTTCAACTATGCAAGGTTGCTCTCTTTGCTTGAGCTCCCCATATGGGGTCAATCACCAAAACACATCAAGGCATATGACAAATCCCAATAGACCTACTAAGTGCCATGAACCTAGTTAAATATAAGGGCTTTGTGAACAAATACACTAGTTGATCATTTGTGCCAACATGCTCAAGTGCAATGCATTTGTTTTCAACTAACTCTCTAATGAAATGATGCCTAATGTCTATGTGCTTTGTCCTAGAGTGCTGAACCAGATTCTTTGAAATGTTAATTACACTCATGTTATCACAATAAAGGGTTAGAGTACCTTGATCAAATCCATAGTCTACAAGCATTTGCTTCATCCAAAAGAGTTGTGTACAAGCACTCCCAGCGGCTATGTATTTCGTTTCAGCTGTGGATAAAGAGATGGAATTTTGCTTCTTGCAAAACCATGAGACCAAGTTGTTACCTAGGAAGAAGCAACCGCCCGATGCACTCTTCCTATCATCATAATTTCTTGCCCAGTATGTATCACTAAAGCCAACTAAGCTAGCATTAGTGTCAAAAGAGTACCATATCCCATAGTTGGATGTCTCATTCACATATCGAATGATTCTCTTCACAGATGAGAGATGGGATTCCTTGGGATCTGCTTGGTACCTAGCACACACATCCACACTAAAGGCTATATCGGGTCTACTTGTGGTCAAGTAAAGCAAGCTACCAATCATGCCACGATATAGGCTTTGATCCACACTTTTACCACTAGCATCCTTGCTCAATTTCAATGTGGTACTCATAGATGTGTCACAATGTTTGGCATTCTCAAGGCCAAACTTCTTCACTAGGTTTTTTGCATACTTAGCTTTGGATATAAAAATCCCATCATTCAATTTCTTATATGCAAACCTAGGAAGTAATTGAGCTCCCCAACAAGGCTCATCTCAAACTCATGAGACATGACATCACCAAATTGTTAGACTTTGGATTTGTTGGTGGAGCCAAAAACAATATCATCAACATAGATTTGAGCTATGAAAAGTTCATCTTTGTTCCTCTTGATGAATAAAGTCTTGTCAACACTACCTCTAGTGTTGTCATTGTCAACAAGAAATTGAGTGAGGCACTCATACAAAGCCCTCGGTGCTTGTTTCAACCCATATAGAGCCTTCTTGAGGCAATAGACATGATTGGGGTGGTGTGGAACCACAAACCCCTTAGGTTGCTCAACAAACACTTCCTCATGCAAGAAGCCATTGAGGAAGGCACTCTTAACATCCATTTAGTGCAATTTGAACTTGTGCACACATGATATAGACAAGAGAAGCCTTATGGACTCAAGATGAGCAACAGGAGCAAAAGTCTCCTCAAAGTCGACACCCTCAATTTGAGAGTATCCTTGTGCTGCAAGCCTAGCCTTGTTGAGCACAATGTTGCCATTTTCATCCGACTTGTTCCTAAACACCCATTTGGTGCCTATGACATTGGTGTTCTTAGGTCTAGGAAGTAGGGTCCAAACCTCATTTCTTTCAAATTGGTTTAGCTCTACATGCATGGCAAGAACCCAAAACTCATCATTCAAGGCTTCATCGACCTTTTTGGGTTCAATTTAAGAGGTGTAACAAGTGTAGCTAATTTGATTAGCTATTTGACGCCTAGTCCTAACACCCTCATTCACATCTCCAAGAATGTCATTCTTGTTATGGAGATGTCTAACCCATGGAGCGGGTTCTTTAGAGTCCAAAGATGGATCTCTATCAAGAGGTTGAATGACCTCTTAATCAAGACTTGACTTGACATCAATTGAAGTCTCACCATTCTTCTCCAAGGGAGAGTCATCAATCACAATAACCTCCTTATTATGGTCTCTAACCTTAGGCCTACAATCATCTATGACAACATTAGATGATTCCATGACACTTCGAGTTTTCAAATTGAAAACTCTATTTGCCTTACTATTAAAGGCATAGCCAATAAAAATTCCCTCATCACTCTTGGCATCAAACTTGCCAAGTTGATCACGGTCATTAAGTATATAGCATTTGCTTCCAAATGAGTGGAAGTAGCTAACATTTGGCTTCCTACCATTCCATAATTCATAGGAGGTTTGCCTAGTACCGGGCCTTAGGAAGACTCTATTTCCTATGTAGCAAGCAATATTGACGGCCTCGACCCAAAGGTTCCTAGGGACATTGTTGCTAAGCAACATCACATGGGCCATCTCTTGAAGAACCCTATTCTTCCTCTCTACAACCCCATTTTGTTAAGGAGTTCGAGGTGCCGAGAACTCATGGGAAATGCCAAAGCTATTACAATAGCTTTCAAAACAAGCATTTTCAAATTCCTTCCCATGGTCACTCCTAATTCTTTTATTGCTTTTAATGTGTGAGTTCTTTTCATTTTGAATTTTAATGCAAAGCATTTTTAAATTTTCAAATGTTTCAGATTTTTCTCTTAGAAAATATGTCCATGTAAATCTAGAGAAATCATCAACAAGAACAAAAATGTATCTCTTGCCACCGAGACTCTCGGTTTGCATGGGACCCATAAAATCCATATGTAAAAGCTCTAGTGGTTCCTTCGTGGCAAGATACTTGCCTTTCTTGTATGCTTTTGGTTTGTTTTCCTTGTTGACAAGGTCCACAAACACCTTCGACTGTTTTCCCAAGCTTAGGGAGACCACGCACAACCTTGAACTTATATAAGATCCTCAAATCTTGATATATCGACAAGTGGATATTTTCTCCCGATGATCGTCAGTGGACTCTCACGAGCTTCGGAGAATTCCACCGGAAAACCACTCTCTCTCTGTCTTTGGCGATCTTAATATTCAGAAAAAAAGCCTCATTTATCTACCTTTCAATGATGTATATGTAGTTCTTCCAAGAATCCCCACGAAATCTAGTTCCTTTAATGAGGATGATCGAGTGTCCTTTTTTAGGCGTTGAAAGGCATTGTGTGGGGCTAAAGGCGCGGGATTTTGATCCCGTTAATTACTGTCGAATCCGAATTCTAATCAAGTCTCATTAATGGCGCTTTATTTTGGCGATAGAGTCAACTTTCCTTCTTCGTGGAGCTTGGAGGAAACTCAGATTCTGAATTCTTTGGTAGGACGAAGTGCTGGTATCCCAGCAGGATCTTACCGGCATGGAGCTTGTTCTGTCTCTTGATGGAGTGATGCTTGTGTCTTTGCGATCATCTTCATATTGCTTGGTAGGCTAGGTACTTGTCTTGGGGGGGGGGGGTTCTGAATATATACATCAAGGTACTAGGTACCAGGTGGAAGTCGAGGTAGTACCGAGGCGGGCATCGGGGTACCGGGTACCTTGACTGATGTTGAGGCACTTGAAGGGTGCTAGGTGTGCGATCTACCATCGAACCAGTCTTAAATTGATATCAGGATCTTCATTAGGGCTAGATATGTACCTTTGTTAGCTCGCAGTACTAGTGCTCTATCTAGATAGATAGGTAATCGAGGTCCTGGCCTTACCTAGTATCAGATCCAACTAGGTAGGGGCATTGACCTTGCTGGTCACCCGGAGGCTAGGACTGGCATCCATCGGGTTGATACTAGTTGGAAAATTCTCATTTGGTCCCTTGCCAAAAATCCCTGTTAACAGAAGTCCCCCCTGAATTGAACATCGCTACCAGGTTGGGGTTGGAGTCAGGATAGATAATACTCAGAGAATTTTTTGTAACCATCTCGTAGAAGGGAATCTTCCTTCTGCACGATGATTTCACTGAGTCTTGCCCCTAGAAAAAGGGCATGCGTCGATAGTGATAGCGGGGACAACGTTCTCTTTCAGCGCATGTGTTCTAACCGGAATATTGCAATCGGGACTGGCTTTTCGAATAATCCCGATGCTCTG
Organism: Dipteronia sinensis; assembly: GCA_033220585.1. Classification (NCBI taxonomy): domain Eukaryota; kingdom Viridiplantae; phylum Streptophyta; class Magnoliopsida; order Sapindales; family Sapindaceae; genus Dipteronia; species Dipteronia sinensis. The sequence goes on along the minus strand of CM065636.1, from coordinate 59,357,812 downwards.
GTTGATGTCGACCAGGAGTCGAGTGGAGAAACAAGAACCGCTACCGGGGTAGGTAGAGACTGGGCCAGTGAGGTCACAGACAGTATAGGAAGGGTACTGGCCCTTCCGTATGAGTATTGATGTGTCCCTCCTTCTACCAGCACTCTGGAAACCATCAAACGCTTACGGAGAGATTTTAAGATCCCTAAAGAGATCTCTATCGCCATCCCTCCACGGGAGTATGACATGTATTCTCCTTCTGCTGGCGAGGTTCCGATTCATACGGCAGCCTTCGATTGTGGAGTCAGGCTACCCCTCCACCCTACCTTACGTAAGGCGCTACATGCCTTACAGTTAGCTCCCCTCTAGCTGACACCAGGATTTTAGAGGCACCTGGTAGGGTTCCTCGTGTTATGGAGGGAGCAATGTCAGAAGGATAACATCGATCGGGAACCAGGTCCAGATGAGATTGGATATGTGTTTCAGATTGCTGCTAATGCCTCGGGTCCAAAGGGACAATTCTACGCTCGCGCCAAAAACAACCTGCAATTTGTGGTACTAGGGGCCACGAAAAAGGATACCTCCTGGAAGGAAGAATGGATCATCATCGGAGGTGATTGGGGAAGTTCGGTTCATATCAGAGGGTCTGAGTTTCGAGTTCCCACTATTTTAGTGGCAAGCCCGCGTTAGAGAAGAGTAGGCTATCTGAAGAATCGGAGAAAATCTTGCTGGCTATCATGGCCCGTCATTATATTAACACGAAGTTTCCCATCATGGAGGCCTTCAAGGCAAAGATGGTAGATCACTACCCTCGCATTTCCGAGGCTTCTCCTAGTAGAAGACTTTCTGACTTTGCTCCTATTATATTGCTTTATTGATTCTGTAAAAATTGACTCTTGCTATCCTTGTTGTGTCAGCAGTATCTCCATCGGTTCCTGAGGTGGAGCCCCACCAAGCCGGCGGTACTGTTGATTCTCTTTCAACTTCCCCTGTCAGGCTTCCAGCCAGTTCTGATCTTGATGCAGGGGTTGATGTATCTGCTGGCGTTGATAGGACCCCGGTCGGGGTATCTGGATCATCGGCTCCCCCTCTTCCTACCTCGGTTAGGTCGCTGGAGGCTTTTACAGCCAGAGTGGGGACGTATCGAGGTGATTCCAGCCGGGTGCAAGATGTTTCGCCCCTCAAACTAGTCAATGTTGCAGCTGCCATTGATGCTGGTGCCTCAGCTTCTTCTGTTTCTCCCATTATGGCAACCGGTCAGCCTAAACCGGTCGAGAAAAGTTCTGACCCTGCTATGACAAGGCGGGTGGTACCTCGAGATAAGGCGCAGTCGAGGTCGAAGGATAGCAGCCAGGATGAAGTTTTGGCCCACTTCGTTACCTCTCACCCAGGTGGGAGTCTAGATGCCATGACCGCCATGCCCACTGAGCTTCTAATTAGAATGGGATCTGCCCTTCTGACTGAGGTAAGCTATCTTACTTTAGTCTTCTATCCAGGTAAAAGGTTGAAAATATCCTGACAAGTGCTTTGTTTTTGTCAGGCTTTTAAGTTCAATGTAGCCATGAGCCAACAGGTCGGCTCCCTCTTGGAGCAAGTTAGAGGTGCTACTGCCGAGCTTGAAAAGTCTAAGGAGGAGCTCGCTAAGGCTGCTCATGGAATGGAAGCTCTGAACCAGTCGCTGGCAAATGCCCAAAAGGAAGCTGACGAGGCGGAGGTTGACAGGGAGCGGATGCAACATGCTTTGGATACTGAGAGGCTCAGGTCCCTTCATCGCAAGGAGGAGAGGGATGTTGCTATGGGAAAGGTGGCGGAGCTGGAGAAAGATGTTCTATCCCTTCGTGGTATCGTGGCCGATCTGGATGCTCAAGTAGACACCGCCTTCAGGGACTGTTACATTTTTGCTGGCTACCAGGTGGCTCTAGCTCTCCCTCCTCCATTTGATTTGGGTGTCATCGCTGGATGGAACTGGGAAGAGATCATGGCAAAGGCTGCTGAACTAGCTGGGGCAGTGCCTTCTGATGTGGCTGGACCCTCCCAGGTTGCTGGAGCCAGTGGAGTGGTTGGAGGGGCAAACTACAGCTCTATCTTCCTTCTTCCACCAAGCAATGCTGGAGTATCTCCCAGTTTGAAGGATCTTGAGGTTGGTGTGGCTCAAGCTGGAGGAGGGATTCCTGCCTCTTCTACTCCTCCATCAGAATCTATCAATGAGATAGGGGATCGACCTACTACTGACGATGGAGAATCTGCCATGCCTATCTCATCTTTTTACCATGCCCAGGTAAAGGAAGGTCAGGCTGCCCAAGTGTATAATCTCGCAATCTAGGTACCTTGCATTCCCATTCTAGGAACCTTGGTAATATGGCGAGTAATCTGGCGAGTATGGGTACCCTGCATTTCTGCTTTGCAAGGATTTTAGTACCTTGTCGAAAAACCTGGTAGCTAGTCTTCCAGTTTCAAGGAACCTAGGTCCCCAAGTGAGTATTCTGGTGAAACTGGGCACCTCGTGTTTCCATTTGTAAGAGCTTTGGTGCCTTGGCGAACAAGTTTGGCGAATCTCGGTACCTTACATTCATGCTCTAGAAATCTTGGTACCGTGGCGAACATGATGGAGGATGTGTTGGCAACGAGATCCTAGTAGGCGGCTATGGCCATGTTGGGACCAGGTGTTTCTTAGCGGGTGGTAGTACCCGGCTAAGGCCCTTATCTGGCAGGCGATTACCCCCTTACTAACCAGACTATTTCTGGCTAGGGGTGGCTCCCAGCCCAGGCAGCAGGAATGCCATATGGTCATTTCTGGTCTTGAAACGATCATTAGCAAAAATAAGGAGATCATATTCAGATACCACGCATTGATGTTTATAGGAATCTTGGTACTTTGGCAAAAATAATGGCGAATATATACTGGCAGCAAGATCCAGGTAGGCGACTAAGGCCACTTTAGCACCTGGTCTTTTCTTAGCGGGGGGTGGTACCCGGCCAAGGCCTTGATCTGGCTTGCAACTATGCTCTTACTATCAAGATCCTTCTTAGCTGGGGGTGGTGCCCGACCAAGGTCTGATCCATCGGGAAACTATGCTCTTACGTATAGGATCCTTCCTAGCGGGGGTGGTGCCCGGCCAGGGCAACAGGAATGCCATTTGGCTTTTCTTGGTCTTAGGGAGATCCTTCTGGATGGATTAATTCGATCCAGAGCATCAGGAGTGATGTGTAGCTCTCCTGGATTTATGGTGATCCTCCTGGAGGGATCTATCCGGTCCAGGGCATCAGGAGTGCTATGTAGCTCTTCTGTATTTATGGTGATCCTCCTGGAGGGATCTATCCGGTCCAGGGCATCAGGAGTGCTATGTGGCTCTTCTGGTCTTAAGGCGACAATCATGGCGGATTCGATTGGTGACATAAAGCGGATAGATGTAGACAAATGTAGGCAAAAACAGATGGAGAAAGAAATTTTCTTTATTGATGACTAAAGAAAAAGGAATACAAGTACTCACGATTACTAACATCTTCTAATATTCGTTTCGGGGTAATCCCGGCCGATTTCGGTTGCATGACTTATGGGTAGAACCTCTTTAGGTGATTAGCATTCCAAGTGTGGTCTACTGGATGTCCATTCATGTCGTCCAGCTTGTATGCCCCACCCTGGATCACCATTCTGATTAGGTAGGGACCTTCCCGATTGGGTGATAGTACCCGGTCTGACCTCTTCTGGGTATTCTAAGTAACCTTCCTAAGAACCAAGTCCCCTTCTTTGAAGCTCTGGACTTTTACTCTCCTGTTGAAGTAACGAGCAATCCGTCCTTGGTAAACTGCTATCATTTCTGCAACCCTGTCTTGTTTTTCCTCCAGGAGGTCCAGGTTGGTTCTCTACTTGTCTTCATTTTCATCGGGGTCGAAATGTTGAACCCGAAAAGAAGTGAGCTTATGTTCAATAGGAAGGACAGCTTCTACCCCGAAAGATAGCGAGTAGGGGGTTTCTCTAGTAGCAGTCCTCTTAGTGGTGCGATAACTCACATCACGTCCGAGAGTTCATCAGCCCATCTCCCTTTCTTTTGTTGAAGTTTTTTCTTCGGGAGCTTCTTGATAAATTTATTTATGGCCTCTACCAGGCCATTAGTCTGAAGGTGTGCTACAAATGCGAAGCGAAGTTCAATCCCCAGATTCTCACAGAATTCCTGGAACCTGGCGTTATCAAACTGCTTACCCAGATCGGTGATGATGATCATCGAGGTACCGAACCTATAGACCACATTCTTCTTGATGAATTCTGTTGTATTTGCTTCAGTAATTCTGGAGAGGGGTTCTGCTTCCACCCATATGGTGAAGTAATCAATAGCCACGATCGCATGCTTCTGCTGACCTGGCGAGGTTGGTAGGGGCCCAATTAGGTCTATCCCCCAGAAGGCAAATGGATACGGCAAGCTGATGGTAGATAATCGTTCTGGAGGTAGGTGATGCAGTTTTGCCATTTTCTGACATGGTTCACAAGACTGTACGAGCTGCCTCGCATCGTGGTACAAGGTTGGCCAAAAATATCCAATGCATAGCACCTGGTAAGCCAGTGCTTCTCCCCCGGTATGATTTCCACAGTCTCCTGAATGCACTTCTCTCAGTGCCCAGTCCGTATCATCGGGATGTAGGCACCTAAGAAAGGGGAGTGACCTACCTCTATGGTAAAGGTGCCCCTCTATCAAGCAGTATCGGACCGAGGATCTCTTGATCTTGCGAGCTTGATCAGGGGTTTCAGGGAGCTTTCCTGATTGAAGATAATCCACGATGGGATCCATCCAGCATGGGAGTCATGCCACGGGGTTTACTTTCCTGCCTTTAGCTATGCTCAATGTAGTGATTATCTGGAGTGGTACTCCTTTCGGCAAAGCTTGTCCTCCATAGGCAGCTATCTTGGCCAGGACGTCAGCTCGATGATTTTGCTGCCTAGGAACATGTTCGATCCTGAAACCTTTGAAACGGGGCAACAGTTCCTGGACTTTCTCGAGGTAGGTCGCCATGTTATCCTCTCTGGCCTGGTATAGACCGGTTATTTGATTAACTACCAGTTACGAGTCGCATTTGGCAAGAAGGTAACTGGCCTCTAGCTCAGCCGTTGTTCTCATTCCTGCTAACAAGGCTTCATATTCAGCTTCGTTGTTGGTGGTATTGAATTCGAATCTGAAACAGTGACAGCACTGGACCTTTTCGGGGTCGGTTAGAATGATCCCACCCCCGCTTCCTGCTTGATTGGATGCCTCATCGGTATATAAGATCCAGACTTGACTGGTGGGCCAATTTACAGGCTCCTGCTCTTTCCTGAGAGCTTGACTCAGGGTCGGGATAGCATCTTGATCGGGAATTACACTGAATTCTACCACGAAATCTACCAAAGCTTGGGCTTTGATAGTTGTCATGGCTTTGTACTTGATGTCGAACTGGGTGAGCTCAAGGGCCTACAGCACAAGTCTCCCCAATACGTCCGGCCTTTGGAGAAATTGACGCAGAGGTTGATCAGTGACCACCACGATTGTGTGGGCAAGGAAATAAGGGCGGAGCTTCCTAGAAGCAACCACCAAAGCAAAAGTGAGCTTCTCCAGGAGGATGTAGTTCTTTTCTGATTTGATTAAGGCGCGGCTCACGTAGTAGACAGGGCGCTGGACCCCATCAGGGCATTCCTTTACCAATGCTCCACTGACCGTTGTTTCATATATTGCCAAGTATAATTGCAGTTCTTCTCCTGGTACCGGGCTAGCTAGCAGGGGCGGGCTAGCGAGGTACTTCTTCAGCGATTGGAAAGCCAGCTCGTTGTCCTGGTCCCGTTTCATGTTCTTCCCTTGTTTGATTGCCTTGAAGAACGGGATACACTTGTCGGTGGATCGTGATATGAAACGGTTCAGGGCTGCAATTCATCCGATCAAACCTTGCACTTGTCTAAGTGAGGTGGGGGACTCGAGATCTAGGATGGCTTGGATCTTCTCAGGATTAGGTTCGATCCCCCTCTCATGGACGATGAATCCGAGAAATTTCCCGGCTCAACTCCGAAGGTACACTTATCAGGATTCAATCGCATATGATTCTCTCTGATTATCTGGAACGTCTGACGGAGATGGTCATGGTGATGATCAGCTACCTGAGACTTCATGATCATATCATCGATGTATACTTCCATCGTCTTTCCTATCAGTCTCTTGAACAATCGGTTGACCAAGCGTTGGTAGGTAGCCCCAGCATTTTTGAGCCCGAAGGGGATGACCCTGTAGCAGTACAGGCATTGACCGGTTATGAAACTGGTTTTATCCTGGTCAGCCGAGTGTATCATTATCTGGTTTTATCCCGAGAAGGCGTCCATAAAACTCAAGAGCTTGTTACCTGCGGTTGAATCTACCAGTTGGTCAATTTTCGGTAGCGGAAAGTTGTCTTTCGGGCAGGCGCGGTTGAGGTCTGTATAATCAACACATATGCGCCACTTCCCATTCACCTTGGTCACCATAACTACGTTGGCGATCCATTCGGGGTACTGAGACTCCCTGATGAATTCTGCCTTTAGCAGTTTGTTTACCTCTTCTTATACTGCAGCATTTCTTGCCTGGTTGAAATGCCTTCTCTTTTGCATGACAGGCTTGAAGGTGGGATCTACCGCTAACCTGTGAGTTGCTAAAGCAACAAGTATCCCTGGCATCTTCTCATGGCTCCATGCAAAGATGTCATTATATTCTCGTAGGAGTTTTATCAGATCTTCCTTCACTTTCGCCTCCAATGTTGAACCTATCCTGACTACCTTGGAAAGATCGGCCTCCCTGATAGATATCTCTTCTAACTCCTTTACGGGATGGCCACTGGCCCATCCCTTCTCTTCCTCCTCCCTGATCTCTATATCGGGGAGGTCTGACGTTGATCTCCCCTTGACCGAGTTAATTTCATCTTCAAAACCTTCCTCCGAAGACTGGTGATCTTGATTAGTGGTTATTTGCACACACTGCTTGGCCAACGCTGCTGGGTTGGTTGTCACTGCATAACACGTGCGAGCAGCCTGCTGATCCTCCCGTATTTCGCCCACTTTGTCTCCCACTAGGAATTTCAAAACGTTATGGTATATTGACAGGACCTCTTTGAGGGCAGACAAGTAGGGCCTTCCCAGTATAACGTTATAGGCGGACGAGCTGTCTACCAGAACAAAGTCTGTCATTAGGTTCTGCTAGAGTGGCGATGTTCCCATAATTACAATTAGGATTATAGACCCAATGGGAATCAACGAGTCCCCTGTGAACCCGTACAATGGGGTGGTACAACTATTGTAACAAGGTCTCTTCAGATTGAATTGCTCCAAAGCACTCTTGAAGAGAATATCAATGCTGCTACATGTGTCGATCAACACACGGTGGACCAAGTTGTTGGCTATTTGAACAGTGATGACCATGGGATCATCATGAGGATGGACGGTGTTAAATACGTCCTCTTCTGTGAAGATGATCTGTGCAATAGGAGGAGACCGAGGTGATCCTCTGGTAACCTTGAAAACATTCTGGCCTGCTTCTACTCTAGGAATTTTTCTGGCATTGTTCTTTCGAGCATTGTTGGAGGTTCCTGCCAAGGTGGGACCTCCACTAATGGTATTGACAATGTGGATCTGCTCCATCAGATCCTTCCCTTTTGCTTTCCTTCCTTCTTCATATGCTTTAATATCGGCATGCACATCCTTTCCAGTGCGTATGTTGTCGTGTACCTGCTGGAGAAATTCCTCCAACCAACCTCCCCTAACCAAGGTTTCACTCTGGTTCCGCAGACTATAGCATTCTGAGGTATTATGACCTACTTCCTCGTGGAAGACACAATACTTGTAGCGGTTCCGTTGATCGACTGGTGCCTTTATTGGACCCGGCTTCCTGAGTAGTCCTTTTGTCACGGATGGCGAGGTAAATAGTCTCACGAGATGCGTGCAATGGGGTGTAGTGGGAGTACCCCCTTTCCTCTCTATCTATATGTGCTACCTCCTTGGGTAGGGGTGTAGCTCTGGGCGGAGTTCGCCTAGCCGGGTACCGGTTCCGTGGAGGTTGATAGGGTGGCGACCGATATGTAGATTTATTGGGAGGCCTGTTCTGATTTTTTTGAACGGGTGCAGGCTTGGGCGCCTCCTTCTTTTGGCGTTGGGCAGTTCTCATATCATCTTGCTCCATCTTAACTCGGAGCTGTTCATCTATCTCGACCTGCTCCAGAGCTCTATTGTAGGCCTCCCGGTGGCTCAGGGGTCCTCAGTCTCAGAATATTTGTTGATTGGCATCTTGAATTTGGGAGGTAATTTTACCTCCTTGATCCTCCTAGAGAAGGGAACATTCATCTCTCCCAAGGGGTCTTTCCGGTTTTCCCGGTGCTTGCCCTTCTTCAACTCCTGGATTTCTTTTGCCATTCTGGCGACCTGGTCCCGGAGACGTTTTCCGCCATCATTCCGTGATTCCACCTCAGAATCTCTATCTTTAGGCCCTTCCGATGTCGCAGAAACTTCATCCTGATTCTCTCCCTAGGGAGGGTCTTCTCAGGCGCCCTTGTTGCTACCTCTCACCATTGAATGAGGGCGTTCCCTGGTTGTTTCCTGATGAGGCTGTCTAGAATAGGCCACTGGTTGGGCCAGGATGTGGTGCTCTCTAGGCGGGAGATCGATGAATGATCTTGCACACCGGGCTTGGTAACCTGCAGGAAATCCTGGAACCGGGGCCATGTGCACAAGTCTGTCGTGGACCGATGGTGCTGTGGGCATGGGCCCGAGTCTATCAAGGACTGGTATAAGAGGTGGTGGTCCCAACCTTTCGAAGAGAGCTATCCTGGTACCTTGTCGATTGGCATCTCCCCTAGGATCTGGTACCGCAGGCTGACTGGTACTGCCTTCGACGACCATTCAGAGGTGAATGCTCCCTATAAAGGCCACGACCCGTTGGTCTAGATTGGCAGGTCCAGCTGCTGGGGTAACAGGTACCTGGGGGGTAATCTGTACGGTAGCTGACGGCTTCGATGAGGGTTTGCGACCCTTTCCTCCCTTCTTCGGTTTCTGACCCTTTCGGGTTGAAGCATTTGGTTGATGTCCTGACGGGTCAGGATGATCCTAAGAGGATCGGAGCTTCATTTTGATGATAAGACAAGAAAACGAGGCACGCTGACTTTCTATTGAGGGTGTGGTGTTTCCCACAGACGGCGCCAAAAAGTGTTAACAGAAAAATCACTCAGGGAGCGAAATCAGGGTTGACACCCTCACCCACTACCAGTAGCCAGTAGCGGGATAGGTACCTTCGCTACCACGATCCTTCCTCATAATGTACATAAGAAGCAATATATGAAAGATCGAGGAGATATGAAATAACACTGTTTTATTCAAGAATATTATAACGAAGTTACACAGTATACTCTCTGCTCTCATTTTTCTCCCAATGATTATCAGTGGACTCTCACGGGCTTCGGAGAATTTCACAAGGGAATTCCACCGGAAAACCACTCTCTCTCTCTCTTTGGCGATCTTAATATTCATAAAAAAACCTCCTTTGTCTACCTTTCAATGCCGTATATATAGTTATTCCAAGAATCCTCACGAAATCCGGTTCCTTTAATGAGGATTATCGAGTGTCCTTTTTTAGGCGTTGAAAGGCATTGTGTGGGGCTAAAGGCGCGGGATTTTGATCCCGTTAATTACTGTCAAATCTGAATTCTAATCAAGTCTTATTAATGGCGCTTTATTTTGGCTATGGAGTCAACTTTCCTTCTTCATGGAGCTTGTAGGGAAACTCTGATTTTGAATTCTTTGGTAGGATGAAGTGCTAGTATCCTAGCAGGATCTTACCGGCATGGAGCTTGTTCTGTCTCTTGATGGATGTCTCTTGATGGAGTGGCGCTTGTGTCTTCGCTATCATCTTCGTATTGCTTGGTAGGTTGGGTACTTGCCTTGGGGGGGGGGGGGGGGGGGGGGGCGCACTTCTGAATATATACATTGAGGTACTAGGTACCAGGTGGTAGTCGAGGTACCGGGTACCTTGACTGATGTTGAGGCACTTGAAGGGTGCTAGGTGTGCGATCTACCATCGTACCAGTCTTGAATTGATATCAGGAGCTTCAGTAGGGCTAGATATGTACCTTCGTTAGCTCGTGGTACTAGTGCTCTATCTAGATAGATAGGTAATCGAGGTCCTGGCCTTACCTAGTATCGGATCCATCTAGGTAGTGGCATTAACCTTGCTGGTCACCCGGAAGCTAGGACTGGCGTCGATCGGGTTGATACTAGTTGGAAAATTCTCCTTTGGTCCCTTGCCAAAAATCCCTGTTAACAAAATTCTTGTTCCCCGTCATGTGCCTAGAGCACCCACTATCCAAATACCAAGTGTTAGAGGCATTTGCCTTCAAGGCATTTTCCTTCAAGGCAATTTGAGCCACATGACAAAAGTATTCATCTCTTCTAATCCACCTAGGTGAAATGTTCTCATTTTTAGTGGAATTAGTCACATTGGCTCTATATTTCCTCGAATCATGCAAATTGGCTCTATGTTTCCTAGGAACATGCATTGTGGCTCTAGCCCTACTTCTTTCAATCATGCTTCTAGTTCTACACATGTCAATATACTTAAAACAATTTGGTCTTATATGACCATCAACACCACAAAAGTGACATATAGGAATGAAATAGGAGATCATACCATTCCTTTGTGAGTACAAAGGAGCTTTCCCATGCCTTTGAGCTTGTTTTTGATGTTAAATTTGTTCTCTCCTTCTTAGTTGTTGAGTTGGAGTAAATTTCTTCCTTGGTTGAGCTTGCATGAATTGCTTATTGGCTTGGTGGTATATGGGTTGAGGAAAACTTGCTTGATCAACCCTTGTTGGTTGAGCTTGAGCTTGTTTCCCTTGTGCCACCTTGACTTGGGAATCTTTAGAGCACTCTCCTAGTTCCATCATCTTCCTAGGATGTTGTGGAGGTGGAGGCTCTTTGATGTCCAAGCTCTTAACAAACACGGTCTTGCTTGAGGATGAGGTCTCCTTGTCATCTTCATAGCCAAGACCTTTCTTATCACTTGGCCTCTTGCCAACTCCCAACATGTGGTCAAGTTTCTTCGTGCTTGAAGTCATCTTAGCAATGATCTCTCTTGCTTCTTCAAGCTCTTTTTCCATCAATGCCTCATTCCTTTTTGCTATCTCCACTTCTCTATTTCCTTAAAAGGAGTCTTCTTCTTAAAAGGAGTCTTCTTCTTCATTTCCTTTCCTTTGGATCCAAAGCCCTTCTTTTCAAATTTGATGAATTTCTTGAACCTTTTGACCATGAGGGCTATCTCTTCATCCAAGTCTTCTTCATCCTTCTCAACCTTAGAGGTCTTCAACGCAATACTCTTTTGCTTCTTTAGAGGTGTAGGTGTAGGAGTCCACCTAGACTCATATGCTAGAAGTCTTCCAATAACTTCACTTGGCTTCATGTTTTTGTAGTCACTATTCTCCTCAAGAGCCGTCACTTTTGACTCAAATCTTACCGGAAGGGACCTCATAATTTTTTGCTTGATTCTCCTATCCGAATAAGGGTCACCAAGTTGATGGCTTTGATTGATTATGTCCATCAACTTCACTTGAAATTCGTTGAAGCATTCATCTTCCTCTATCCTAATGGTCTCAAATTGCATTTGAAGGATTTGGATCTTGGAGTCCTTGACTACCTCGGTTCCTTTATGAGCCGTCTCTAAAATCTCCCATGCTTCCTTTGCATTTCTAGTTGTTTGAATCAACTTGTATTGGTTGTCGTCCATGGCGTAAAGGATGGCATGCATCTCCTTGTTGTTCCACTTTAAAGCTTCAAATTCTTGAGTGCTCCATTGAGACTTTAGTTTGGAGACTTCACTTCCATATTCAGTGGTCATTGTTGGAGGAGTGTAGCCATCTTCAATTGCCATCCATGCACGGTCATCTATTTGGCAAAGGTATGACTCCATCTTGCCTTTCCACGAGGCATAGTTCACCCCATTGAGTAAAGGGGTCTTGTGCTTGAGGCTCCCTCATGTCCACCACCATTCCCTCTCATCGTGTTTGGGTATGTATGAGATGTATGCAACTGTATGCAACAAATAACAAACAAAATGCAAGATGCAAGACACAAAAAGAGCAAGGATCACCTAAGTATATCTAGGAACCCGCTCTGATACCAATTGAAAATACTATAAAGAGTGTGTCTACTAACCAAGGGGGGGTGAATAGGTTTTAGTTGATTTATTACCAACTTTTGGACTTAATCAATTTTGATAATGCTACCCCATATTAGTAATTAATCAATCCAAAATAAACATGCGGCAAACAATAAAAACACAAGGATTGATTTACGTGAGAAACACTCAAACTGGGCAAAACTCACAGGCTATCCTTCTAGCCACACACGGTCCTCAAATCCACTATTTGAATGAAAGTTTACAACCTAGGTTGACCTCAAGTCACACTGTACTTGGTCACTAACCCTTTCACTCTATCCAACGGGCCTTTAATAGTGATCCTAGACCAATAAGCTTGTGCACTAATCCACTTAATCACAAAGCTTAACAATCAATGAAGAGATTAAGCAACCTATGTGAATATGTGACAATATTCTATCATGCAATTAATGCTAGGCTACACTAAATGCTTATCTAGGGATTTAAAGATGTCAATAAATGCAAATTCTAGATATTAATATCTAAATGCAAATACATGAAGATTTAGATAAAGGGCAAAATGGCCCTAAATGATAGCTATCAATGAATATATATTCTCAACCAACAAACAACAACTAGACCATGTTATAAATACCATTAAACACAAAGACATGCATTAAATCAACATATAAAGGTAAACCTAGGCACATAAGAACATAAAAAGATGCAATGGAGATTTATGGCATGTTCATATTTATCTAGTCAGCAAAAGCAAGAAGAATCCATGATAAGATGATGCTTGGAAGATGTTAAATTCACATGGATTGGTGTTTGGTTGAGTAAAAATAACTTCTTGGGGCTTCTCTCTCAAAGGAACACTTTCTCTCTCAAAAATGGGTTTTGAAGCTCTAAGAAACGAGTTGGAAGAGAAAGGAAAATATATATAGAAGCCCTAAATGAAACTATGTCGTTTTGGCAAAAACAGGCACAAAACAGACTAAGTGCACAGGTAACTGCATGGGTAAGAGACCCGTGCACTACCCCTGCAGTTGCACCAACCAGAAGCACTCAACATCAGTGCACGGGTAACTGCATGGGTAGGAGACCCATGCAATACCCGTGTAGTTGCACATACCTGAGGCACTCATCATTAGTGCACGGGTAACTGCACGAGTAGGTAACCCGTGCACAAACCCATGTAGAATGGAGACCCGAGGATACCCATTCTCATTGCACGGGTAGTTAACCCGTGCAGCAGAGACCCCCTATAGGGAAGGTCATTCTCCGCGCCAAGAAAAAAGCATACCAACGTGCGGGAACAGAATTTTCCAAACACACAACAGAAAACAAATAACAAAGATGACAACCACACTTAGAGCTAACACCAAGGTGCATGTGTGAGAAGTATGATGAAGAACACACACAAAGAAAAGATTGAAACACAAATGCAAGATATGTAAGACATGCATGATAGTGTGTGTATGTGTGTGTGTGTGTGTGTGTGTGTGTGTGTGTGTGTGTGTGTGTGTGTGTGTGTGTGTGTGTGTGTGTGCGCACTACTAGTCTATTCAAAGAGAGTTAAGCAAGAGATATACCTTTGAAGCACACTTGAGCTTGATAACGAACAAAGACGGCCTAAACTACCCTTACACATTTAAGCCCCAAGTCTGGTTTGTCAACGAAATAAGCCAATCAAAGAGTGAGGAACTTACAGATTGCATTGACTACCACTCATCTCAACATCATTAATTTGCATTCTAACCTAATTGCATTTAGTCTAGCTTAACTTAATTGCATTTTAGTTGTTAACCTTTTCAAACCACCATGACATTTTACTTTTATGCATTCTAGTATTTTTAATCCTAATCTAATCATATACTCCCCCAATCCCTGAGGAACGATACCCTTACTTGCCATTGCACTTGTTTTGTAAACAATTTAAGGCATTTGAGGTTTTTATAAATTACTTTTGACGGGCATTTTCTAACGACAAAAATGCTCTGGTCAAAATGGCGCCGCTGCCAGGGATTGGCGAGCGTAGTAGTGCTTAGATTAGTTTTAATAGTATTAATTTCTTAGTTAGAGTTTTTAGTCTTTTTGTTTCTTTTTACTTCTTTTGGTATTTTTTATTTTGATTTTTCAGGTTTAAGGACTCTATGGATTTCTTCATGCAAGAACCGAGGCCAAGCTACCAACAAATATGCATGTCAGAAGAAAATGCGTTGAGAGCGCTCATGCAAAAATGCAACCGCACCAATGAGCAAATTGTAGCAGAGCAGAACTTCAACAAATATTTGCTACCTAGATGTCCAGAACAAGGAATAGAGTCCAATTTTGAAGGAAATTTCAACACCTCCAAGATGGCATCAAGTCAAGGCTACAAGACCATCTCATACCTACTAAGGGACGAGCCACAAAGGACCCTTGAGGAAGATAATAGCTTAATGACGGTAGAGATATGCAAGGAGATGATAGATGCCGGAAAAGAGCTAATGGCGTTGATGGAGTTGTTGAAGAAGGAAAAGGATGCACTTTAGTTGAAAGTCGAAGAAGTCTCCCGAGAAAAACAGGATATGAGGGAGGATTTTGAAAAGAAACTGCAACTTTTGAAGAAGGAGCTAGAAGGCAAAGAAACCTTTGAAGTGTCAAAGATAGAGAAGCTCCAAGAGCTCAACAAGAAGCTCATACTTAAGGTGGAATCACTTAGAAATGACAACAATACTCTCAAGAAGAAGAATGGCGAAGTCTCTGTCAAAAATAAGGAATTAGAGGAAAAGGTTGGGAGACTAGAGGTCGCCAAGAGTACAAGGTTGGAGGAATTCGTGACCCTCACAAGGGCATCAAAATAGTTTAAAGACAAGGCAGCTCACCAGTTAATGGAAATGTAAATGGAAATTGAACTGAAGGTCACCACCCTAGATGAAGTCAAGGATGCACTGAACAAGAAAGAAGAAGCTCTCAAAATAGCTGAGGCAACAGAGGGTGACTACATCATGAAGGTGGGAAGAATGGAACATGCGGTCAAGGCCATATAAACAAGTTCTCACTCAAAGCCACAAGGTCACCAATTGAAAAGGAGAATTCCTAACTCTTCCCTCATGTGTTATTTTTGTTCAAAGAGAGCATTTTAAAAATGAGTTTTATACAGTGCATAGAAATAGGAAAATGAGAGGTGCTAGGAGTAGGAAAAATACTCCTAAAGTTAAAATGATTTGGGTAAGGAAAGACTAAATACACTTAGTGAGTAATAGGAAAAAGGAAAAGATAAAAAGTCCACCTAAGTTTATTTGGGTTGAAAAGAAAAAGGAATTCCCAAACTTGGTCAAACCACCCTTAGAGGATATTGGCCCCTCACCTAGTGCATCTAATTGAAATTTTTCGATGCATGCATGGATTGCACAATTGATTTTCTCTTTTTAATATCATTGTTGCCTATTTTATTTGATTGACTTGTGCTTGTCATTGTATGGGTAAAATTAGGTTTGGGGGAGAAAATGTATTGTGGAATCTATTTTAATTGTGTGTTATGTTTTTATATTTTAGTTGCTAATAATTTAATAATTAGTTTGCTTCTAGTTGCTTTTGTTAGTTTGATTTAATAACTCTTGGTGGATGTTAGATGCTTTTGGGCTTGTGGAGAGTGATTATTCTGAGGATATGCATTTGAGATATTTATTTGTATGGTTGCTAAATTTTTGGTTAGATGTTGTGCTTTATGATTAGGTTCTTCATCTCTTGGATTTGACACACTAGCCACTTGCAAGTCTAAGAGGGACTAGCAAGCAAGAGTGCTCATAAAACGGGCGAGAACCTTCCCTTTTTGAGAACCACAACCAAGCAATCACATTGGTTTAATCTTTTCAACTCAAAATCTTACACTTTATTTTCTCTACCTATGTTTATAGACAATTGTGGATGATTGGTGAATGTCAATATACTTGGTAAATATCAATTTTGGTTGATTGTGTGGATAATTGTGAATGAGAGAATATACTTTTAGTTGTGGATACAATTTTGATTTACAAATGGTGAATTTATTAATTAATTCATTTTTGATTGGATGAGCCGAAGGCTCTTGTGGATATTGCACATGAATCTACAAATTTTCATTTCATATAGCCCAACTCGGTTTGGGGATTTAGAATTCATGCATATACTTGTACAGGAATGAGCATATAGTAGGAATCGGTTTGGGGGTCATTATCCTCATACCGTTAATTTTTTTGAATGAATGCTTGATGTGGTTCAAATATGAGATTAATTGCCATGTTTACTTAATTGCCTTATTTTATTATGAGCCTATTTTGAGTCTTTTTATTTGTTGGACATTGATCGTGCAAGATTAGTGCCTAGGTTTTTGTGTTTTGAGTCGAGTTAGGTGCGCGCCACTAGGCCAAGCTCGCTTGTCTTTAACATTGAGGACAATGTTGGGTTTTGGTTTGGGGGTGTAGGCTCTTTGTAGAGTCGACTTTTTGTTTTTGAGTCATTATTTTTCATTTTTTGTCCAAATTTTTCAAAATTGTCACATTGGCCAAAATTTCGAGCTTTAACTAGCTTGGATGTGATGCTTTGAGCTTGTGCTCTTGGCGAGTGTATGTATGCATGTTGAGCTTATGTAGCAGCTAGTTGTCACTTTAGGGGTCTCACTTACACGTCATGGGCTTGTCCCATTCTTTTTGTAATTAAGTTGAGGGGACTCGGTGCTCTTGCACCTTGTTCTAATAGTGGAGAGACTACCCGAGAGTTCACAAACACAAGCCTATTAAAAAGTGCATTGAGTGTTAAATTGTTCTATTCTAAAATACTTTTCTCGTCATTTGCGTCACATGCCGTAGGACATACATCTCATACATATAGTGGATTGCTTGATGGATTCATTCCCTTGATAGACTGGTTGTGGAAATGATCTTAGGCAATGTGTGCATTTAACTACTAAATTAAACCTAAACACATTCCTATGTCCCTTATGTGTGCATCCATAGCCAATTTTGCGGCCAAACACTTACCTTTTTTTTATTTGGAACCACAATAAACCATATAGCCACAAGCCAAATACAAACCAACCCTTTAATTGCCAATCATGTGGGTTGTGTGTGTGTGTTAAGTGGTTGAAAGGTGTAAGCTCTAATGTTGAAATAGCATGTATTTAGGCAATTATGTAAGTTGTGCAAGAAATGGCTCAAAAATGTAAAAGTGCCAAAAATTGTACTTAGAGCCAAAGTGTCAAATTGTTAAATGTTAATGTGCAAAAAGAAAAGAAAGAAAATGGCAAAAAGCAAAAGGAAAAGAAAAAAAAATCAATGCAAAAAGAAAAAAGAAAAGAGAATGAGCCTTGAAAGTAATTGTAAAGTACTCACAATGTGGAGTACAAAATTGTGAAGCACAAATGTGTGTTTAAGTGAATGCGTAGACGCTAAGTATATGAATGTTAATTAAAGCTAAATATGGGGTATGTGTGAGTATGATTATGCATGATTGGTGATTTTTGAACTTATATTTCCCTATTTCTTTGTTCACCACATTATACCCCATTGTCGCATTACAACCAAAGGGAAAGTCCTTTTTGATCCATGATGAGTCTAAATTAGGAATGTTTGTTGAAGCATGATCTTCCACGTTCATGGCATAAGTGAATCCTTCCTAGGCTAGTTCACAGACATTATCCATTTTTCAATTTTCATGTTTGCAATGTTTTAGATTTCTATGCATAAATTCCATCTTTGCATACCTTGTTTGAGTGTGAACTTAGGACTCTGAGCGGAAAGAAAAGAGAGACTCCATGAGAGGCTAGAGTTGAAGCAAATTACCCTCGAGATGTGAGAGTGAGTAGTTCTTGATACGAGAGTACGCTTAGGTGTGGGATTCGTGATTGTGCGAGTTTCCCTTTAGTGCATTCGAGTTGCTTTAGATTATATTGCATATGTCTACTTCTTTCAATCACACATCCTTGCATCTCATCATCGGATGGACATGCGGTAGTTTGAATTAATTGTTTGCGCGTCTAGGAAAGTTTTTAGATCGAGTCATGTGTGTTGTGTCAAGTGTCTATGTTTTTGTTTTGTTAAGAGTTTGCTCGAGGACGAGCAAAGGTTTGGTTTGGGGGTATTTGATCGCACCAAAATTGTTATACATTTTGGCCTTCAATTCCATATCCTTTAGCTAGTTTTCAAGTGTGTTTTTGTGTCTAATGGCTTTATTTATGTCAATGCAGGCACTCTTAGGCAAAAAGGAGTTTGGGAGGCAAAAATTAGCAAAAAGTGAGATTTGATAGAAATATGGGCAGAATTTGTGATAAGCTTGTGCAGAACATCCAACTCAGGAGAGCCATTTCTCCCTCCTCAGATGGAACCACGTTTCAGACTATATATATTCGGAAAGCCCTGTGAGTCTAGTTTCCAGGGGTTTTTATGGATTGCCATTCCGAGTCTTCTAGAGGAAGTTAGAGCCATTTTAGTGTTTGTTGCGCCTCAGTGCACGGGTAACTGGACGGGTAGTACCCGTGCAATTCACCAAAAACCCGAAATTTGATCACTCGGGCATGAGCCAACTGTACGGGTACCTTACCTGTGCACTTCACTTTCAGCACCAAAAATTACGTGTTTTAAGTAATTTTTAGAGGAGCAATGATGTCTTTTCAAGCCCATATCATGCCCTAACCTCCCAAGCCTATAAATACACCATTTTTTTTATTGAAAACTCACTCTTACACACTTCAAATCTTCCACCCTCTTCCAAGAACGAATTTTCTCCCATTTTAATCTTTAATTACTAACCCTAGAACTAGGAATCCTTTCCCCACCAAATCTTAACCTTCTTACATCATCTTCATCCATTTCTACTCAAGGCTACTAGGAGATTACAATCAAGCGTCAGGAAAGGAGGAGTTTCTCTACATGGGTCTTCCCTATCTCTCATCTCTTAGATTTTATTTTGCATTTAGCATGAGTAGATAATCCCCTTTGTGGGAGTTGATGTAATTAAACTTGAATTTTGGGCTTTCCAACATATTATGAATATTTAATCTATTTAAATTCCATTCAATTGTTCTTAATGTATTTAACATCTCTTTGAATTAAGTAGGCATTCCAACTCTTGGTTTATTGATTGATGTTGAATGTGTTAGATGTTTATTAATTTGAATTTGGTATCTCCTTGATCGGGTAGGCATTCCAACTCCCAATTCAAGTTGGTATTGGATTAAGGATCTCCTTGGATTGAGTAGGCATTCCAACTCTCAATCTAAGTTGAGATACACACATTTAGGTGACTAAAGAAGCTAATTTGAATGGGAGGGATGTGTTGTGAGCACACCGATCCGACACATCCCGGCTAAAAGTGTGAAAGGGGTGGATTGTGAGTATTCCAAACCAAGCCATCCCGACTACCTTAATCAATCTAGGCTTCATGAGAAACCCTCTCTACACTCAATAGAGTACACCAATCATCGTTGTGTGGGGAGAGTTGAGTGATCTTAGAATCACGCCTAAAGGCGGATTTAGGCCAAATAGATTGAATCGGTTCTTAATTGATTGATGGGATTACCCACTGTTCATGTATTATTGCATTGACTCCCACTCATCTCAACATCATTAATTTGCATTCTAACCTAATTGCATTTAGTCTAGCATAACTTAATTGCATTTTAGTTGTTAACCTCTTCAAACCACCATGACATTTTACTTTTATGCATTCTAGTATTATTAATCCTAATCTAATCATATACTCCCGCAATCCCTGAGGAACGATACCCTTACTTGCCATTGCACTAATTTTGTAAACTATTTGAGGCATTTGAGGTTTTTATAAATTACTTTTGACTGGCATTTTCTAACGACAAAAATGCTCTCGTTAATGAGAAGCACTGCATTCTTAATTGATCCTCTGACAACGCTTCTATACGGATGGTCGTCATAACATTATAATACTCTTTCATGAACTGAAGAGCATCATCTCCCTTCTTTCCATAGTACGTGGGAAGAGTATTATAATGTTGGTTCTTCAACTCACAATTCCTTTGTGCCACATTCAACAAGATTGCCGAAGGATGAGCTCTGACTCTTGGCAAGGAATAATCCTTCATATACCTATGCTGTTCACCCTCATTTGTTCTAACTGGTGACATATGTCTTTCTCCATCCCCTGACCTCGCCGGTGACGTATCACGACTAGTCATTTCAAATGGTATCCTGAAAATTGAAAGTTAACAACTGATCAAAGATCGAGTAATTAATCGAATACACCTACAACTAAAATGTCCAAATGCACTAGAAACACCCAAAAACACTACAGATAGTTCCCCCGCAGCAGCGCCAAGACTTTTGACGCACTCCGAGCGTACCACTAAACTATTGGTGCTCTTAAAACTAGATGGAATGAAAATGAAGTGCGTGAGTCTAATTAACCCTTCACAAGTGTATGAATCGCTGTCGAGTATAGCGGACACAAGTAAAGGTATCATTCCCACAAGGAACTTGAAACGTATTCTATTGTGAGTCTTCTAGTACAATTCACCTAATATTAAATAGTGAAAGATTACTTTTAAATGCTAAGTTTAAATGCTAAGTCTGAAGCTTCTAAAGATATGTTGGGGAAGTAATGATGTAATATGTTAATAACAAATTTCACAACTTAAGTTCTAATCTCAAACCATTTATATATAAGAGTTTCAAGTGTAACAACTCAAGATTGGTCAACCAAGAGATAGATAAACTATTCATGCACTTCAATTCATGCTTGGATGTTAAGTAAAGTTCATACTCAACTATTAACATATGAATAAATTAAGCATAAGTGCAAACTCAAAATAGATAAAAGATAGACTTAGGCCATTACTAAAGGTGTTCACATATATATAATAACTAAATCTCCAACAAAAAGATTTAGCCACTCATTATCAAATAAATACAAGTAAAGAAAAGAGAGAGATAAAGAAAGCTCATGGTGTTCTTGATGCTCTCCTCTAGCTTGCTCAACAAAACCTTGCTTGTATGATAAAAAGTAGATTTTCTTATCACTAAAATAAGTAAACTAAAGTGTTTTTTTTTTCTAAAACTACAAGTGAGTGATTCTTGAAAAGGGTGTTTTTAACTCTAGCTACAAAGTTCTTACACTAACATCTATTTCACACTTTTCACACACACTTCAACATACTTTTCTGGAATGAAAAAGGTGCTTATATAATGGGAAAACTTTTGAACGAAATCTACTTGTAGGGTGACATGTAAAATCTTCTACGACCTGGCACTACGACTTGGAACTCGAACTTTCATCTCGTAGTTAAGTCAGCTCAGCATTTTCTAGGTTATTCTGCAGGTTGTAACTCACAGATCTTCTTTCTTCTTTCCTCTGCAATGTTAATCTACGACGTTACTCTCGCAGTCTATGCTCATAGATCCTTCCAGTACTGTTCTACGTGACTATTCTGCGAGGATGAACTCGTAGTTGTTACTCGCAGTCAATTTCTGGAACTGAACTGCTAGATAGAACTGCAGTAGGTAGTCATAGAAAAATATATGGTTCGTCTGCTATCTCCTTCTGCTAGTTCTGACTCGATGTTCTTCTTCGCAGTTACCTCTGCTCTTTATCTGCCTCCTGTGTCTGCGAGTTGTAACTCGCATTTGTACTCGCAGTTCTGTCCTGCTAGGCCTATCTCGCATCTTTTCATTGCAGTGTCTTCTAGACATGTTCTACGACTTGGTTCTGCGAGGTTCAAAAATTCAATTTTACTTTGTTTTCTCCTCTAATCTTCATCAAGTCCTAATATTTCACCTGAATAACAACATTACCTATGTAAGTTCCTCATATTTTGATTGGCTTATTTTGTTGACAAACCACATTGGGGATTATTTTTGTAAGGGTAATTTAGGCTTCATTGGATGTGATCAAGCTTCAAGGGCATCATCCTTCTCAAGAGCACTTCAAAGGTATCTCACTTGTTTAACTCTCTTTGAAGAGATCTAGTTGCACACACTCACTTGCATGCATTATGTACTTATATTCATGTATTTGAATGATGCATTGTATGCCACTTTTCACACTCCACACTTGTACTTTTTGCACATCTCTTAGTGTGTTGAGTTTACCCCGAAAAGAGAATTTCTTCTCTTAGCGCGGCCTAGATCACTTGGCAAGACATGCTTGCACCGTGGCATACAGAGCGGTATACCTCAGTAGGGTCATGCTTCATGTACCGCTTCCTGTACACTTGCACGCATAGCGATCCAAGTCGCGGTGTTGTCCAGTAGGCCTCTGTTGCCCATACCGCAGCCTATGCACCTGCATGCACAGCGCCCTACACCGCGTTGTTGTCTAAACGGTGCACTGCTGTGTGTACCGCGGTCTGGACACTTGCCTGCGACGCGGTCCATCAAGCGGTATTGACGGGTTTATGTGCCCTAAGTTCAAAACAACGCAGTTTTGACTAGGGCTCCCATATATATATTCTCTCTTCTTCCTTGCTCATTTTTGTGAGTTCAAGAAGCCATTTTTGAGAGGCCAAGCTTCCTTTAGAGAGAGAAACTCCCAAGAACTCATCTTTACTCAACCAAACACAAATCCATGTGCATCTAACATCTTACAAGCATCATCTCATTATGGATTCTTCTTGTTTTCATTGACTAGGTAACTTGAACATGCCCTAAATCTCATTGTATTTATTTATGTTCTTGTTTGCCTAGGGTTAGCTCTTTTATATGATTTTATTGCATATCTTTATGTTTATTGTCATTTATAACATGTTTGAGTTGTTGTTTTTTGGTTGAGAGCTTTGTTCATTGATAGCTAGCATTTAGGACGATTTTACCCTTCTAGCTAAATCTTCATGCATTTGCATTTAGATATTAATATCTAGGATTTGCATTTATTGACATCTTTAAATCCCTAGATAAGCTCTTGGTGTAGCCTAGCATTAATTGCATGATAGAATATTGTCACATATTCACATAGGTTGTTTTATCTCTTCATTGATTGTTAAGCTTTGTGACTAAGTGGGTTAGTGCACAAGCTTGTGGTCTAGAATCACTATTAAACGCCCATTGGGTAGAGTGAAAGGGTTAGTGACCAAGTAGGTGTGACTTGAGGTCAACCTAGGTTGTAAACTTTCGTTCAAATAGTGGATTTCAAGACCGTATGTGGCTAGAAGGATAGCCCGTGAGTTTTGCCCAGTTGGAGGGTTTCTCACGTAAATCAATCCTTGTGTTTTTATTGTTTTCCGCATATTTATATTGGATTGATTGATTGCTAATATGGGGTAGGACTATTAAAATTGATTAAGTCGAAAAGTTGGTAATAAATCAACTAAAACCTATTCACACCCCACCCCCCCCCCCCCCCCCTCTAGGTTGTATTAGACACACTTTGTGTATTTTCAACCTACAAAGGACTCAAAAAGATAGTTAAAAACACACAAATGAGATTAGTTTTTTAATTGTTAGAAAACTTGTTAATTCTCATTAATATTAATCTGGTTATTAAAGTGTTTAATAAGTTAGATTAATAGGGTCATTTATTGTAATTAGGATTAATATGATTAATAACCTAATAATAAATGGACCGCATAAAGTGTTAAGAGTTTTAATAGTTAAAATTTGGTAAACGCTTACATAATAATTTGACCTTAGTAAAAAGTTTACAAAGACTTAGATTATTCACTAATTTATTAGATTTTTAATTGTTAAAAATCATTAATAATTTATTAGTTAATTATAATTTATTTCTAATAATGAATTTGTTAATGCGCTAGATAACTTGATTAAAGTTAGCCGTTTGATCCTGTAGAGTCTAGGTGCATTAACGGATAATAGAAAACCTTATTTTTAAATAGTGAGTGGGAGAGGGATATGTGACATATATATCCCGCAGTCTCCATCATTAGTTCAACACCGTGAGATCCGAGTGGGGCGTTGTGACGGATTTGTTTTCATCCTCCCTAATGAGGGTTTCCACAAAGATCAATACCAAGGTTGACTTCCTAACGGATAAGATTTCTGAGGGTATTTCGGGATTGACCGACCCTAAGGCGGCAATTCTCGAGTTAAGCTCATGAGATCTAAAATGGTGGGTTACACTCACGAAGGTTTTGATTAAGTTTTGTTAATTAAAAACCTGACTGAATAAACGATGGTTGAATGATATGGAATAAGAGTTATTCTAGAATATCATTTGATTGAGAATGTCTCGGTCCAACATGCAAAGACTTGACCGACCCTAAGGCGGCACTTCTTTGTGGTATGTTGGATTGTCGTGGTATAGTAACTGTTTTTGGGTATTTCTAGTTCGTTAAACATGTTCATGCATCATGTTTAAATTTATGCCAAAGCACTCGCACTTGTTTTAATAAATAACTGAATGAATGTTTTATTTATTTCAGCAATTATGTCTTCTGCATTACTTCAAATTCTCGCAAACGACAAATTAACTGGTGATAACAACACTAAGTGGAAACTTAATATCAATGCGTGTGGGGTCAGGGGATGTCATGTCGGCCAAAGCAGTGGGAGCAATAAGATTGCAATGTTATAATAATAATAGTTTTTTTTATTGAACAATGTTTTTTATATTTCTAGATTTAAATGGAATTTGATTTCCGTTTATAAGTTGTTAGAACAATCATATTCTGTTTCTTTTAATAATAAGTCTGTTATTATTGGAAAGAATGGTCTGAATATTTGTTCAGGAATTAATGAAAACAATTTGTATGTGTTAAGACCGTTAATACATACTACACTGCTTAACACCGAAATGTTTAAGGTTGAGAAACTAAAAACTAAATGACATAAGATTTCTCTAGATAATGACACATATCTCTGGCATCTAAGGCTTGGTCATATCAACCTTGACCGGATAGACAGACTAGTAAAAAATGGACCTTTAAGTGAGTTAAAGGTTGGCACCTTAATGTCTGCGAATCCTGTTTAGAAGGTATGATGACTAAGAGACCGTTTTCTGGAAAAGGGCTTAGAGAAATAGAGCCACTAGAACTCATACATACAGACGCCTGTGGACCGATGAATGTTAGAGCTAGAGGCGGCTATGAGTATTATGTCACCTTTATAGATGACTACTCAAGATACGGATATGTCTACCTGATGCAACGAAAGTCGGAAACATTTGAAAAGTTCAAAGAATTCAAGCTGAAGTTGAGAATCAATTAGGTAGGACTATCAAGTCACTAAGATTGGATCGTGGAGGTGAGTACCTTGACCAAGAGTTTGAAGACTTCATGGTCGAGCATAGGATAGTTTCCTAACTCACAACTCCTGGTACACATTAGCAAAATGGTGTAGCGGAGAGGAGAAATAAAACCCTGATGGAAATGGTGAGATCTATGATTAGTTTCTCATCATTACCAAATTCCTTATGGGGATATGCGTTACAAACAGCGGCATACATTTTGAATGTAGTGCCATCCAAATCTGTTCCTAAGACTCCCCTAGAGTTGTGGAATGGTCGTAAAGCTAGTTTGTGACATTTCCGCGTATGGGGGTGTTCAGCACACGTGCTGAAGAACAGAAGTGGAAAGCTAGACTCTAAGTTCGTGGTCTGCCTGTTTGCAGGATACTCCAAAGAGACCAGAGGTGGACACTTCTATAGTTCTGAAGATAACAAAGTATTTGTATCGACAAATGCAACATTTCTTGAGGACAATTATATTAGTGACTATAAACCTCGTTCTAAGATTGTATTGAATGAGTTGGAGCCTGGTGAGACTAGTGCTTCATCAACAAGAGTTGTTAATCCATAAACATATGAGAGTCAGATGGTTCCTGATCAGGATACACTATCACCTAGACGTAGTGGGAGGGCTATAAGACAACCTGAACGCTATTTAGGTATAGGTGAGGGATAAAGTGTTGTCTCTACTTATAGTGTGGATGATCCATTGACATTTTAGAATGCAATGGAAGATCCTGATAAAGAGGAATGGCTTAAAGCCATGAATCTCGAGATGGAGTCCATGCACTCCAACTCAGCCTGGGATCTTATAGACTTACCGGATGGGGTAAAACCCATAGGATGTAAGTGGATCTACAAGAGAAAGAGAGGAGTAGACGGAAAGGTAGAGACCTTCAAAGCAAGGCTAATGGCTAAGGGTTATACCCAAAAAGAGGGGGTTAATTATGAAGAGACATTCTGGCCAGTAGCCATGTTTAAGTCTATTAGGATTCTCTTATCCATTGCTGCCTATTTCGATTATGAGATTTGGCAAATGGACGTCATGACTGCATTCTTGAATGGCAATCTTGACGAGAGCATCTATATAATGCAACCAGATGGATTCGTGTCTCCAGATCAAGAGTAAAAGGTTTGCAAGTTGCAAAGGTCCATCTATGGACTTAAGCAAGCATCTAGATCTTGGAACATCAGGTTTGATGATGTGATCAAAACCTATGGCTTTGAGCAGAACATCGATGAGCCTTGTGTCTACAAGCGCATCATTGACAAAAAGGTAGTTTTCTTGGTCCTATACGTGGACAACATCCTACTCATTGGGAATGATGTGGGAGTGTTATCAGATGTAAAGGGCTGGCTGGCTAGCCAATTCCAAATGAAAGATTTGGGAGAGGCGAGTTATGTTCTTGGGATCCAACTTATAAGGGATCGTAAGAACAAACTCATATCATTGTCTCAAACATCGTATATCGACAAGATTCTTGTGCGATTTTCGATGCAGAACTCCAAGAAAGGTAATTTACCTTCTAGGCATGGAGTTTACTTGTAGAAGGAACAGTGTCCTAAGACACCTCAAGAAGTTGAGGATATGAGACGTGTACCCTATGCATCAGCAGTAGGTAGTCTCATGTATGTTATGTTATACACGAGACCGGACATCTGCTCTGCAGTGGGAGTAGTCAGCAAGTACCAGTCCAACCCAGGATTGGATCATTGGGTTGCTGTCAAAACCATTCTCAAGTATCTTCAGAGAATGAGAAACTATATGTTAGTGTATTACAGACAGGATTTGATCCCGTTAGGATACACAGATTCTGATTTTCAATCAGACAGGGATTCTAGGAAATCCACGTCTGGATCAGTATTTACCCTAGGTGGTGGAGCCATTGTGTGGACAAGTATAAAGCAATCTTGCATCGGTGACTCCACCATGGAAGCCGAATATATAGCCGCTTGTGAAGCTGCTAAAGAGGCTGTTTGGCTTCGCAAGTTCTTGAGTGATCTGGAAGTTGTTCCAGATCTGGATAAGCCCATCACACTTTATTGTGATAACAGTGGTGCTGTGGCTAATTCCAAAGAACCAAGAAGCATACAGAGAGAAAGTATCATCTCATTAGAGAGATAGTGCAGAGAGGAGATGTGATCGTCAAAAAGATAGCCTCACAAGACAATCATGATGATTCATTTACAAAGACCTTATCGGCTAAAGTGTTTTCGAGTCACCTAGATAGTCTAGGGTTATGAAACATGCCTCACATGCTTTAGTGCAAGTGGGAGATTGTTGGGGTTTATGCCCTAAAGATGTAATTTGTAAATGGATTTATGAAATAAATAAAGAGAAAAGTTCAATGCATTCTTGTTGTGTTGTTCATTTTATAACTTGTGCATATATTAACATCCTAGATTGCCGGATGTAATCTCGAACTGTGTATATGAGTGTTATATACAGATGGATACAGTAAGTGACGTGCAATCTAAAGAGTCCATAGATAACAAAAAAAGCTGGGTACTTTATTTGTGGTTAATCTATAGCTGCGGTCCATTCCATAATGTACGGTGATTCTAACCTGAATCATTCATATAAGATATGGGAATGGAGGCACCTTGTATGATGTGATCATATAGGACTGGGCCATGATCTATATGAATCTTTTACCAAGATCCGTTTACTGATGAGATTCATATATATCAACTAATGATGGCTATATGTGGGTGATCTTAATCCTAAGTGTCTTATCGACTCCTTCAGGTTAGATTGTGGTCTTTGATATACCATGGGTGAGGTCAGATGCAATTCCAGATCAATATACTTCGTATGTTGGGATTGCGGTTTGTCTTGTGGTTGGGAAGGTATGTACACAATAGTGGAATCCACTCCTTCTTGTGAGAAGTGGATGGTAATTCCCTTAAGGGTTGATTCGGGGCTTGGACAATATGAGCGCTCTTCTAATTCCGTGTAGAAATAGGATTTATTGTTCATTAGAGAATCAACGATACTTAAAGGATATATGTAATAAGAGGGGTATAACGGACATTATGACCCAGCTCTAATTATGAACTACTGTGGAGGATCACACCATGTGTAATAGCTATATCGATGGACACCGAGTTGTATCGGTCTTTGTAAAAGCGTCTACAGTTGAGAGAGTGCGGCTTCGGGTTTTTAGTGGAATAACCCCGGAGTTAATAATCAAGGAATATTAATTAAAGAGTTTAATTAATGATTCCGAGGATTATTGGAGCTCAAAATACTGTGGGTCAATTAGGTCTCCTTGCTAGCCCGATCGATTTAGGTAACAAGGGTCACAGTTAATTAAATGGATTGTCCAATGAATTGTGTTATGAAAGTGACACGTATCTATTCGGGAATTAATTGGATAATGAGATTATTTAATTAATAAATAATGGTGATTAAATAAATTAAATAATAGGGTTATTTAATTTTGTTATTAATCACTAAATGGAGGATGTTAGTTGATATTTGATTTTAAATAGAATAAGATAATATGATTATTTTATTTTATTAAATTAAATATTTGAAATTGAATTTAAAATATTTGAATTCAAAATAAATATTTAATTATCTTTTAAAATAAAAGATATGAGATATCAATTTTAAAAGATTTTGTTTTAAAATCTAAAGAGATATCAATTAAAGAGTTTTAGTTATAATAATATATATATATATATATATATGATATATATTGATAACAAAAACATAACACACAAAGGATAAACACAAGTGTTTGTATATGATACGAACTCATTATGTGTGTGTTAAATACAAGAGGAAAAGAGTACAGGGTGGACTATTGAAGAAAAAGAAAAAAAAAAAGAAAGCACAAGTGTGTTGTGCGAAAATCAAACAAAAGAGACAAAAAAAGTGGTTTTATGCTTTGTGAAGAAAAATTGCATCAGATGCAATTGGTTATGCGCATGAAATAAAATATTGTGCACGTGTGTGCAGTGCAAGTGTTGCACAGTGAACAAGAAGAAATAGTTTCTTCTATTTTTCTCTACACCCTCTTAAGTTCCTGAGTATGTGACGCGCCCACACGTAGTTATCAGTCCTGGGAAATAGCGAGGAAGATCCATGGTACAGACCAGGAGCATATCGTAAAGTGAAGGAACCTCCAAACGTTGGTAAGGTTCTAAATTTTCTTTAGATATATTGATTACAATTGTCTGTGTTTACATATTGTATGTATTAGTTCCGGAAAAAGAATTGCGATCCTAAGTTCACTGGTCCCAGATCGTTTATGATTTGTATAAAAAATTTTAAAACCTATTTCCGCTGCGTTACCAATGAACGGGGTTCCAACAGAAAGAACCCATCTAAAATAAGAAAATTTGGGTTAGAAAAGACCTATTAGATAAAGTGAGGACTAAGGGTTGGGGAATTTTAGATGAGACTTTGGCACCCATTTGGGTGATCAAGAGGAATAGACCTCCTCACCTGGTCAAACCACCTTCAGTTGACCCATGTCCTACTTTACATGCATTACATTGATCAATTTCTAAGAATGGTTGGATTTCATAATTCATTTTCTATTGTTTCTTGAATTGCCCTTATTTTGAATCAATGTCATGTGCTTTTTAGGGTTTGGGTACCTCTTAGTTTAGAGAAAATTTATTGAGAATTCCTTGAGTGTCTTAATTGATGAAATTTCATTTTGAGTTTTTAGTCGTTAAAGATGTTATTTGATAAATAAGGCAAGAGTAGCTTATGGAAATAATGTCTATGTGCAGGGAATCCAGTCAAGATATGGAAAATCCAAAAGTGCAAGAAAAGGTGCAAGTGCAAATGGGTGGCCAAAGGGTTAGTTAGCGGGTAGCTCACCCGTGCACTACCTGTGCACTGGGAAAGAACCAGGAGTGGGATTGAATGTGCAAGGGTACCTTACCCGTGCTATACCCATGCATCGCGTGCCCCTATATATAAAAGATCACATTCATGGTAGGGCTCACCAAATCTAAAAGGAAGAAAAAAATTTCCCTCTCCTTCTCATGCAAAACCCTAAGTTATTCCGTAAGCCTCACGTTTTCAATTTTCAGAAGCAAAGGTATGATTTGTTTCCCTTAACTGGTTTCCCATTGATTAAGCATTAATTGCATTATTATTCTCTTCTAAAAAACTCTCCAAAATTTGCATGAACCCTAAGTTTTGAAGCACCCATGAATTTTTCAAAACTTAATGAATATTCTTTGATGATTTATGTTAGGTTTGTGTAATTGTTGCATGTAAAAATGAATTGGATTAACTTTCAATGATGATTGATCACTTGTGTATATGATTTGGAGTTCTTGGGTTTGTTTGATTTGTGTTGATTGAAGCTATGTGTACATGTATGAGATGTCGTTATATGTGCTATTGGATTGTGAATGGTTCCTTGTGAAGCTATTGACTGTTTATGGATGTTTTGCTCTTGCCAAGAAAAAATTTTCGAAGGAAAAAACGCAATTCTGGGAAATTGCATGGGTATTGCACGGGTAACCTACCCATGCTATACCTGTGCATTGGGCAATTACTCACAGTTCTGGGAAACTGCACGGGTATTGCACGGTTATTGCATGGGTAACCTACATGTGCTATGCCCTTGCATTGGGCAGTTAGGCCTGATTTTTGTCTGCTCAAATTTTTGCTTAACTCTGGTCTGTAAATGTTTACTTCCAACCATGGAATATCTCTAATTGAGTGCTTTCTTTTGCAAATGTCAAGTAGAATGAAGTCCGTAGCTAAGAAACATGGAACAAGAGGGAGTAGGAAGAAGAAGACAACTACCACTTCATTGCCTCTATGCACCTTGAACAACGATTTTGAAAGACGACTGGAATATTTCCGGCAGAGGGACATAGTAGAAGAGCGTGGAATAGCTTTACCCGAACTCTCGCACACTCAAATCCTCAACAAGGTAAATCAGAGGGGGTGGCAGACTTTTGTTAGGTCGCCTCCCAAATTTTGTAGAATGATAGTGCAGGAGTTTTATACTGGGATGGTTCACGATGACTTCATGAGAGGAGTCCCAGTTATGGTAAGAGATGTAAAGGTCCAGATGAACTCAGCTGATATTCAGAGATATCTCAGAACAGAGCTTCCTGATAATCTGCAAATATTGAGCAGAATAAGAGAATGAATCACTTGGCATGAGAGTTTTGTCAAGAAAAATGTGGATCTCGCCAATGATTTGGTCATTACTCGAATGGATATCTAGGTGACTCCAACATACACGATCAAGCACACAAATCTGAAGACTGAGTTGGGATTCTGGCATGTATTCATATCCCACTTGCTCAGGCCATGCACAATCTACTGTATTACATTGGCAATAGCACGACCAACCGATCAATGTTGCTTGGATCGTGAAGTCAGAGATCCGAGCGGTGGGAAACATGAGGATAAACAAGCAACCTCTATTTTTTTTTTCCTGTTTAATCATTGATTTTTGTAGACAATCTGGAGTGGACCTCAACAATGATGAGTTTGAGGGGACAAAAGAAGACTTGGACCTCAGGATCTGACGAACTTTGGAGGTGGAACGAGACTTGACCACTACCTGGAGGAAAACAGATAGAAAGAAGATTAAAACATAAGCAAGTTCAAGTACACATCCACCCGAGGACATGGATCTCGAACAGGAGCAACTGGACTACTATCAGGGGGACCCCAGCCTCAGCTCCAAAGCCAACTGTTTCAGTTGGGGGTGACCAGGTCCCTTGGCAGCAATTGATCTCTGGAATGACAAGCCTCCAGACTTCAATGAACCTACTGAGATCTAGTTTTACTACAGAGATTAGGGAGGCCAATGACAACATTGAAGACCTTTGGACAAACGTCACTGGCATGAGACAATATTTGAACTTGATTCCGTACTTGAGGAGGAAGAAGCAGGCCAGTCAGGTGCCAATCACTTCAGGAGGGCCTACCATTGATCCAGACTTCTGGGCAGCCATGGAAATGTCTATAAGAGAACATGTGGAGAGGTTCAGACTAGAGCAGGACCCAAAGCAGAAGGGGCCAATAGTCGAAAAAGATGAGTCAGAGTCAGATGAAGATTGACCTTTTTACTTGCCAAGTTATTTGAACTTTTCTTAGATTTATGTACCATATCTAGTATTGAACTCATTTATTTTATTGCACTTTTATTTTGTTTTAATTTTTCTCTTGCTTAGTTATCGGTAGTGGATAGTCTTGGGATATTTGTGGATGATATTTGATTTGAGAGATATTTTGTTTGAGATATTTTTGTGTGGTTGTTAACCTTTGTGTTTAGAATTTTTTCTTTAAGGATAGGTTCTTTATCTCTTGGAATAGACACACCAACAACCTGCAAGTCTTGGAGGGACAAGCAAGCCAAGAGTGCTCGTAAAACGGGCGAGAACCTAATCTACTTTGAGATTACAAAACACATCCACCTCGGTTTCATCTCTTCATCTCAAACTCATGAACTATATTGCTCTCTATTTTTGTTAATATACATTTGTGGATAATTGGTGAATGTGGATATGCTTATTGCATATAATTTTGGGTTGAATGTGTGGAAAGTTGTGAATGAATGGAAACGCATATGATTGTTGATAAATTTTGGTTTCTAATTTTTGAATTTATTGATTCATTCAATTTTCATTTGATGAGCTGGAGGCTCTTGCGATAATGCATATGAATTTACAAGTTTTCTTTTCATATAGCCCAACTCAGTTTGGGGGTTTTTGAATTCATGCATATACTTGTACAGGAATCAGCATGTAGTAAAAGTCAGTTTTGGGGTCATTGTGTTGGAACCCCGATCACTGATAACGCAGCGGAAATATGTTTTAAATTTTTTTATACATATCGTAAACGAACTAGGACCAGTGAACTTAGAATAGCAATTTTTCGAAACTTATACATACAACATTATTACAATAATAAAATATATGTATACACAAGAAATTGAAATAAATAATTAGAAGAAGAGAAGAAATCAATTCTTCATACCTACGTAGGAGGCTCGTTCACTTTACGATATGCTCATGGTCTGTACCACCGATCTTCCTAGCTATTCCCAGAACTGGTAACTGCGTGTGAGCGCGTCACTTACTCAGGAACTTAGGAGAATGTAAAGAAAAGAAGAAGAAACTATTTCTTCCAAGAGAAAAATACCTAGAACAATTCTAGTTGTTCAAAAATATATATATTATTATTATTATTATTTTTAATGGTGCATGACAGGACCATTTCTTTTTCTCTCTTTAATTCACACACAATTTCCCACTTTTTTCTCTTTTATTTCACGCACCAATTGCTCACTACGTTATTGCACTGATATTGATTGCGTTTATTTTCTCTAAAATATTGATGATTTGTCGACTTTTTTTTTTAATTCAAAATCAAATATTTAATTAAAACCAATCAATTCAACCAATCAATATAATCTTTTAAGATATCAAATATCTCTAAGGAGATTGATTAATATTTAGTTTATTTGATTTGAATTGAATTCAAACTATTTAAATTCAAAAATTAAAAATTTAATTTGATAAAATAAAATAATCATATTATCTTATTTTATTCAAAAACAAATATCAACAAACATCTTCCATTTAGTGATTAATAACATAATTAAATAATATTATTATTTAATTTATTTAATCATCATTGTTCATTAATCAAATAATCTCATTATCCAATTAATTCCCGAATAAAAATGTGTCGCTTTCGTAATACAATTAATTGAACAATCCAATTAATTAACCGTGACCCTTGTTACCTAAATCGATCGGGCTAGCAAGGGAACCTAATAGACCCACAGTATTTTGAGCTCCAATAATCCTTGGAATCATTAATTACACTATTTAATTAATATTCTTTAATTATTAGCTTCGGTGTTATTCCACTAAAAACCCGAAGCTGCACTATCTCAACTGCAGACGCTTTTACACAGACCGATACAACTCGGTGTCTATCGATATAGCTATTACACATGGTGTGATCCTCCATAGTAGTTCATAATTAGAGCTGGGTCATAATGTTTGTTATGCCCCTCTAATTACATATATCCTTTAAGTATCGTTGATTCTCTAATGGGCAACAAATCTTATTTGCTCACGGAATTAGGAGAGCGCTCATATTGTCCAACCCCTGAATCAACCCTTAAGAGAACTACCATCTACTTCTCACAAGAAGGAGTAGATTCCACTATTGTGTACAAACCTTCCCAGCCACAAGCCAAACCGTAATCCTAACATACGGAGCATATTGACCAGGAATTACATCCGACCTCACCCATGGTATATCAAAGACAACGATCTAACCTAAAGAAATCGATATGACACTCAGGATTAAGATCACCCACATATAGCAATCATTAGTTGATATATATGAATCTCATCGGTAAACGAATCTTGGTAAGAGATTCATATAGATCATTGCCCAGTCCTATATGATCACATCATAAAAGATGCCTCAATTCCTATATCTTTATATGAATGATTCATGATAGAATCCCCGTACATTAAGGAATGAACCGCAGCTATAGCTTAACCACAAATAAAGTACCCAGCTCTATTTGTTATCTACGGATCTTTAGATTGCATGTCTCTTATTGTATCCATCCATATATGACACTCATATGCACAACTCGAGATTACATCTGGCAATCTAGGATGTTAATATGCACAAGTTATAAAATAAATAACAACTCAAGAATGAATTGAACATTTCTTTTTATTTATTTCATAAATCCATTAACAAATTACATATTTAGGGCATAAACCCCAACAATCTCCCACTTGCACTAAAGCATGTGGGGCATGTTTCGTAACCCTAGACCATCTAGGTGACCCGAAAACACTTTAGCCAGTAAGGTCTTCGTAAATGGATAGGCATGATTGTCTTGTGAGGCTATCTTTGTGACGATCACATCTCCTCTCTGCACTATCTCTCTAATGAGATGATACTTTCTCTCTATATGCTTCCCTCTCTTGTGGCTTATTGGTTCTTTGGAATTAGCCACATCACCACTGTTATCACAATAAAGTGTGATGGGCTTATCCAGATATGAAACAATTTCCAGACCACTCAAGAACATACAGAGCCAAACAGCCTCTTTAACAGCTTCACAAGCGGCTACATATTCAGCTTCCATAGTGGAGTCAGCAATGCAAGATTGCTTGATACTTCTCCACACAATGGCTCCACCACCGAGGGTG
Source organism: Dipteronia sinensis (assembly GCA_033220585.1). Lineage (NCBI taxonomy): Eukaryota > Viridiplantae > Streptophyta > Magnoliopsida > Sapindales > Sapindaceae > Dipteronia > Dipteronia sinensis. The sequence continues at coordinate 59,322,353 of CM065636.1, read as the reverse complement.
AAAACTGATCCAGACGTGGATTTCCTAGAATCCATGTCTAACTGAAAATTAGAATCCGTGTATCCTAACGGGATCAAATCCTGCATGGAATACACTAGCATGTAATTTCTCGTTCTCTAAAGATACTTGAGAATTGTCTTGACAACAACCCAATGATCCAATCCTAGGTTGGACTGGTACCTGCTGACTACTCCCACTACATAGCAGATGTCCGATCTTGTGCATAACATAGCATACATGAGTCTACCTACTGCTGATGCGTAGGGTACACGTCTTATATCCTCAACTTCTTGAGGTGTCTTAGGACACTGCTCCTTAGACAAGTGAACTCTATGCTTAGAAGGTAAATTACCTTTCTTGGAGTCTTGCATCAAAAATCGCACAAGAATCTTGTCGATATACGATGCCTGAGACAGTGCTATGAGTTTGTTCTTACGATCCCTTACAAGTTGGATCCCTAAAAAGTAACTCGCCTCTCTCAAATCTTTCATTTGGAATTGGCTAGCCAGCCAGCTCTTTACATTAGATAACACTCCCACATCATTCCCAATGAGTAGGATGTCGTCCACGTATAGGACCAAGAAAAATACATTTTTGTCAATGATGCGCTTGTAGACACAAGGCTCGTCAACGTTCTGCTCAAAGCCATAGGTTTTGATCACATCATCAAACCTGATGTTCTAAGATCTAGATGCTTGCTTAAGTCCATAAATTGACTTTTGCAGTTTACAAACTTTTTGCTCTTGATCTGGGAATACGAATCTCTCTAGTTGCATCATATAGATGCTCTCGTCAAGTTTGCCACTCAAAAATGCAGTCTTGATGTCCATTTGCCAAATTTCATAATCGAAATAGACAATGGATAAGAGAATCCGAATAGACTTAAAAATGGCTACTAGCGAGAAGGTCTCTTCATAATCGACCCTCTCTTTCTAGATATAACCCTTAGCCACTAGCCTTGCTTTGAAGGTCTCTACCTTACCCTCTACTCCTCTATTTCTCTTGTAGATCCACTTACACCCTATGGGTTTTACCCCATCCGGTAAATCTATAAGATCCCAGACTGAGTTGGAGTGCATAGACTCTATCTCGAGATTCATGGCTTTAAGCCATTCCTCTTTATCAGGATCTTCCATTGCAATCTTAAATGTCAATGGATCATTCACACTATCAGCAGAGACAACACATTTTCCCTCATTTATACCTAAATAGCGTTCAGGTTGTTATACAACCCTCCCACTACGTCTAGGTGATAGTGTATCCTAATCAGGAACCATCTGACTCTTAGATGTTTATGGATCAACAAATCTTGTTGATGAAGCACTAGTCTTACCAGGCTCCAACTCATTCAATACAATCTTAGAATGAGGTTTATGGTCACTAATATAATTGTCCTCAAGAAACATTGCATTTATCGATACAAATACTTTGTTATCTTCGGGACTGTAGAAGTGTCCACCCTTGGTCCCCTTAGAGTATCCTAAAAGTAGGCAGACCACAGACTTAGAGTCTAGCTTCCCACTTATATTCTTCAGCACGTGTGCTGGACACCCCAATACGCGCAAATGTCGCAAACTAGCTTTAAGACCATTCCACAACTCTAGAGGAGTCTTAGGAACAGATTTGGATGGCACTACATTCAAAATGTATGCCGCTGTTTGTAACGCATATCCCTAGAAGGAATTTGGTAACGATGAGAAAATAATCATTGATCTCACCATTTCCATTAGGGTTCTATTTCTCCTCTCCACTACACCATTTTACTGAGGTGTACCGGGAACTGTAAGTTGGGAAACTATCCCATGCTCGATCATGAAGTCTTCAAACTCTTTGTCAAGGTACTCACCTCCACGATCCGATCGTAGTGACTTGATAGTCCTACCTAATTGATTCTCAGCTTCGGCTTGAAATTCTTTGAACTTTTCAAATGTTTCCGACTTTTGTTGCACCAGGTAGACATATCTGTATCTTGAGTAGTCATCTATAAAGGTAACATAATACTCATAGATGCCCCTCGCTCTAACATTCATCAGTCCGTAGATGTCTATATGTATGAGATCCAGTGGCACTATAGCCCTAAGCTCTTTTTCAGTAAAAAGTCTCTTAGTCATCTTACCTTCTAAACAGGATTCGCAGACAGGTAAGGTGCCAACCTTTAACTCACTTAAAGGTTCGCTTTTTACTAGTCTGTCTATCCGGTCAAGGTTGATATGACCAAGCCTTAGATGCTAGAGATACGTGTCATTATTTGGAGAAATCTTATGTCGATAAGTTTTTGGTTTTTCAACCTTAAACATTTCGGTGTTGAGCAGTGTAGTATGTATTAACGGTCTTAACACATACAAATTGTTTTCATTAATTCCTAAACAAATATTCAGCCTATTCTTTCCAATAATAACAGACTTATTATTAAAAGAAACAGAATATGATTGTTCTAACAACTTACAAATGGAAATCGAAATCGAAATCGAATTCCGTGTAAATCTAGGAATATAAAAATCATTGTTCAATAATACAAGACTATTATTATTACAAAATTGCAATCTTATTGCTCCCACTGCTTTGGCCGACACGACATCCCCTGACCTCACACACATTAAGAAGGCTCCCTCATCTAGCTGTGTATAAGAATCAGTCCACTACAAAGAAGAACAAACATGGTTAGTGGCCCCCGAATCAACTATCCAGGGTGAAGAATCATCTTCCACTAAATAAGATTCAAGAACAAATAAATCATATTTACCTTTTGTCTTCTTCTTCTTGGCTACCTCCTCCAGGTACTAAGGACAGTTCCTCTTCCAGTGCCCGACCTTGTTACAATGGAAACATTTTCCTTTGTCTTGGTCGGTGGAGGTGCCCTTTTTGCTTTGGGCCTTCTTGGGCTTGGGCTTACCTTTGGCCTTACCAGCAGACCTTTTCCTCTTTTTATTATTATTAGAGGAGGAAGATGGCTTGGCAATATTTGCCTCACCGGTCTTACCTTTGTAGTCCTTAGTTAAGGACTCAAAAGTAGTGAGGTCATTGAGCAACTGTATGAGACTGAACCTTAACGTGTCCATCCCGTAGTTGCTCTTAAACTGATCGAAACTCTTCGGAAGAGTCTTCAGTAAGATGCTCACTTGACTGGGTTTGTCAATGGCCCCACCATTGACTTTTACCGTGTTGAAGTAGGACATCATGCTCAGGACATGTTCCCGAACTGATGTACCTTCCTTCATGCGAGCTAGCATAGCGAAACGAACAGCTTCGTGTCACTTTTGCTCGGAGGGCAGCCCGAACATAGCTTGCAATGACTCCATGATTTCGAATGCTGAAGTCATTGCTTCATGCTTTGTGACAAGCACGTTTGTCATAGAAGCCAACATATATGTTTGGGCCTTCTCATCAGATGAGACACATCGCTGGTATGCCTCACGAGCTCTTTGCGAGGCAATGGCAGCAGGTGCTGGAGGACATTCCTCCGTAAGCACAAACTTGAGGTCTTTTGTGACCAATATTGCATTAATATTTATTTTCCACTTAGTGTAGTTATCACCAGTTAATTTGTCATTTGCAAGTATTTGTAGTATCGCAGAAGACATAATTGCTGAAATAAATAAAGCATCCATTCAGTCATTTATTAAAAACAAGTGTGAGTGCTTTGGCATAAATTTAAACATGATCCATGAACATGTTTAACTAACTAGAACTACCCTAAAACCAGTTACTATACCACGATAATCCAACATACAACAAAGAAGTGCCGCCTTAGGGTCGGTCAAGTCTTTGAATGTTGGATCAAGACATTCTCAATCAAATGATATTCTAGAATAACTGTTATTCCTTATCATTCAATCATCGTTTATTCAGTCAGGTTTTTAATTAACAAAACTTAATCAAAACCTTCGTGAGTTTAACCCACCATTTCAGATCTCACGAGCTTAACTCGAGAATTGCCGCCTTAGTCAATCCCGAAATACCCTCAGAAATCCTATCCGTTAGGTAGTCAACCTTGATACTGATCTTTGTGGAAACCCTCCTTAAGGAGGACGAAAGCAAAGCCGTCACGAGGCCCTACTCAGATCTCACGGTGTTGAACTAAAGGTGGAGACTGCGGGATAGATATGTCATATATCCCTCTCCCACTAACTATTGTAAAACTAGGGTTTTCTATTATCTGTTAATGCACTGAGACTCTACAGGATCAAACGGCAAACTTTAATCAAGTTATCTAGCGCATTAACAAATTCATTATTAAAAACAAATTCTAATTAACAATAAATTATTAATGATTTTTAACTATTAAAAATCTAATCTATTAGCGAATAATCTAAGCTTCTGTAATCTATTTACTAAGCTTGGATTATTATGATAGTGGTTACCAAGTTTTAACTATTAAAACTCTAACACTTTATTCGGCTCATTTATTATTAGGCTATTAATCATATTAATCCTAATTACAATAAAAGACCCTATTAATCCAACTTATTAAACTCTTTAATAACAAGATTAATATTAATGAGAACTACTAAGTTTTCTAACATTAAAAAACTAATCTCATTTTCATAGTCAATATTGTATTTACTGATTTTAATCATATTAAAAAAAAATTATTAGGCTATGATGTATGTATGACATATCAAATATATTTGTGTAGGCACATCTTATCTAAATGACATACGTATGCATGATAATGCTTTTATCATCACATAATATAAAGCATACATGAATTAACCGAGTACTATGGATTATTTAACCTAAAAATATTTGGAATCTAAAATTACAAAAATACTCTCAAGGCATTTCTGGTCTTCTTGTAACTTCAAAAATCTTCTAGTCTCTTCAGGTCACTCCGATTCATCTCACGAATCCTTCTTCGTGATTTTTCCAGGTATTCAATATAGGTTACAATTTTTTTTTATTTACACTACAATAACAGTAAAAATAAAAATTAAAAAAATATAATACAACTCATGGACCCTAAATCCACATTACCATATAATTAACGATCAATCATGTTTTTGTAAATTAAAAATTTTAATATACATACAAAAATAACATACAGTCAATTTAAACAGATCCTGCACTATCATACATACAGGAGCATCAAAAACAATTTCGTGTTCCGAAAAAAATTGGCTCTGATACCAATTGTTGGAAACCCGATCACCGGTAATGCAGCAGAAAGATGTTTTAAAATTTTTTATACATATCGTAAATGATCTGGGACAGGTGAACTTAGGATCGCAATTTTTCGGAACTTATACATACAACATTAATACAATAATAAAATATATGTATGCACAAGAAATTGAAATCAATAATTAGAAGAAGAGAAGAAATCAATTCTTCATACCTACGTAGGAGACTCCTTCACTTTACGATATACTCCTGGTCCGTACCACCGATGTTTCTAGCTATTCCTGGAACTGGTAACTGCGTGTGAGCGTGTCATGAACTCAGGAACTTAGGAGAATATAGAGAAAAGAAGAAGAAACTACTTCTTTCAAGAGAAAAATACCTAGAACAATTCTAGTTGTTCAAATATATATATATATAGAGGAAATTGCAAGAAATACTCATAAAATATATGAGTTTATTGTTTTTAGCCAAATATATATTTTTGATTATATTTATCATTTTTATGCTTGAACTTCCAAATATAGCCTTATTTTGTCTTTACTTCTTTCAATATTTCCCCCCAAAAATAAGTTCTCTTATTTCCAAATCCCTCCAATTTGTTTTCCACCCAAAATTTTCAGATCTCTCTCCCTCTCTCTCACGAAATTTTCAGCTCACCCTCCCTTTCTCTCACTAAAATTTTCAGATCTCTCTCTCTCTCTCACAAAATTTTTAGCTCACTCTCCCTCTCTCTCACGAAAACATACACTCTTTTACTGTTGAAATCTTCAATCTGAAGCTGAAATTTTGTGGGCAAGAAGCTGAAAATTCTGGGCAAAAACACCACCATTCGAAGCTGAAATTTCTGGGCAAAAACACCACCATTCGAAGCTCACATTTCTGAGCAAAAACACCACCATTCGAAGCTGATATTTCTGGGCAAAAACACCACCATCTGAAGCTGAAATTTCTGGGCAAAACCACCATTCGAAGCTGACATTTCTGGGCAAAAACACCACCATCCGAAGCTGAAATTTCTGGGCAAAGACACCACCATCCGAAGCCAAACAACGTTTTTCAACGGTATGTATCTCTTACCCACTTGTTTTTTACAAGGATCATTATGTTTGATATGAAGTTAAAGAGATCGGTTTCAATTTAGAGTGAAACCAGTTGCTGTGATATTTTGTTCCCAAGTTACATGCTAGTTTATGTTAAAGTTACATGCTAGTGTATTTGTAAGTTACATGATAGTGTATTTGTAAGTTACATGATAGTGTATTTGTAAGTTACATGATAGTGTAGTGTATTTGTAAGTTACATGATAGTGTATTTGTAAGTTACATGATAGTGTAGTGTATTTGTAAGTTACATGATAGTGTATTTGTAAGTTACATGATAGTGTAGTGTATTTGTAAGTTACATGATAGTGTATTTGTAAGTTACATGCTAGTGTATTTGTAAGTTTAGAGCGAAACCTACTACTGTGATATTTTGTTCCCAGGTTACATGCTAGTGTATTTGTAAGTTACATGCTAGTGTATTTCTAAGTTACATGATAGTGTATTTCTAAGTTACATGATAGTGTATTTGTAAGTTTAGAGCGAAACCTACTACTGTGATATTTTGTTCCCATGTTACATGCTAGTGTATTTGTAAGTTACATGCTAGTGTATTTCTAAATTACATGATAGTATATTTCTAAGTTACATGATAGTGTATTTGTAGGTTACATGATAGTGTATTTCTAAGTTACATGATAGTGTATTTAAAGTTACATGCCAGTTTATTTTAAAGTTACATGATAGTGTATTTGTAATTTTTTGTACCCATGTTACATGTCAGTTCCCAGCCAGTTTAAATGTTTCATGTAAATACTTGACATGCAGGAATATGGGTGCAAAGAAATTGGTCATCCATCACGGTGGAAGTTGGGCGGCCAATTGTTACGAGGGTGGTATGACAAAGTGGGTCCATGTTCCTATCGGTTTGACTTATGATGACTTGGTGAAGTTGGTTCAAGACGTTGCTAAAGTTGACGCTCATAGGTCTACCCTAGAATTATGCTCGTTGGCCTTTACGACTACTGGTACTGCCCGTCCGAGAATTGAGAATGACAAAGACGTGTCATGTATGATGGATGAAGATAAGCTATTACCTGAGGTTTATGTTACCGTTTCGAAGAAGGTAGCAACACATTGTGTGCAGAATGGTACTATATTGGAGGAAGATGACAACCTAGTACATTCAACGTTTCTTCAACAATGTAACCTACCTACTCCACAACCCGTGTATGGCGGGTTTCTTCGGCAACTGGCAGCATGTGGGTCCATTCCAATGTTAGACCCAATTGTATGTAATGATGAAACCATTGATGATGAAGAGAACAGTGAGTCATCAGACACCGATAATAGGGATGATAGCTCGATACCCGATATTGACAGAGGTAGTCATGGAGATGAAGATTGCAATCATAGTGTGGGTTCTGGTGCTGGGAGTGTTGGAGGATATGGATGTGCTGGTCCATCGGGTTTTGCTACATTTAGTGGTGATTCCTTTCGAGAGGATGGATTGGGTGACGGTGTTGATCAAAGTTGTGAAAATGCTTCCCCACGAGCTTGGATTATTCCAGGATCCGAAAGGTATTCGTTCGAACCCATTAGCACGGAGGAATCGATTTCAGATGATGGCCGGTTATACAAGGGTAAAATATTTCAATGCAAGAAAGATCTGAAGCGAATGTTGCATATGTATGCTTTGAAGGAGCAATTTGAAGTCCGGATTAGAAGATCTAGCAAGACACGTTATGAGGCCGGATGTAAGGATGGCGAGTGTGAATTCCAATTACGTGCATTTAAGATGCAAAAAGGAGAATATTGGGTGGTTCGAATGTTCCTGAAGGATCATACTTGCAATATCGATGGTTTCCACGCACGTCTTCGACAAGCAAATTCTTGGACTGTCGGCGAACTATTAGCACCAAAGTTGCAAGTACACGGCCACTCTCTAAAACCCAAAGACATAATGGTAGAAATGCAAGTGGATCATGGACTTCATTTGTTGTATACAAAGGCTTGGAGGGCAAAGGATCATGCAGAGGCTTCTGTTTTTGGTCCTCCTGAAGAATCATTCAAACTGTTGCCTGCTTACTGTCATCGATTGAAAGAAGTAAATCCAGGGACTATTACTACAATGAAGACAAATGTTGCAAATCAGTTTGAATATTTGTTCATTGCCCATGCCGCATCACTTCATGGATTTCATACCGTGATTCGGCCAGTTATTGCCATTGATGGTACTCATTTGAAGGGTAAATTTTCTGGTATTATGTTTGTAGCTATATGTTTGGATGCAAACAACCAGGTTTTTCCTTTGGCATATGGGTTTGGCGACGTTGAAGATGAAATGTCATGGACTTGGTTCTTAAATGAGCTTAAAAATGCTATTGGTAGTCCTAAGGATTGCATGATCATTTCCGACCGCCACCTCGGAATCAAGGCTGCAATGGAGAAAGTGTACCCTAATGTACCGCATGGATATTGTGTGTTTCACATGGCTCAAAACATAAAAAATGATTACAAAAGGAAAGATGTGAGTCTTCTTTTCAAACAAGCATGGAAGGCTTACCGGAAAGCTGATTTCAAGGAAGTGATGTTGGAGATGATGAAGGTTAATAGGGTAGCATTCGAAGATTTAATGAATGTTGGGCCCGAAAGGTGGTCTCGTGCTTACTCTCCTGTTAGGCGTTATCGGTTGATGACCTCAAGCATTGCCGAGTCAATGAACTCATGTTTGGTACATGCTCGCCAAATGCCAATAACAACCATGGTTGAGTTTATTAGAGAGATGCTCCAGAAATGGTTTTATAAGCGCCGTACAAAGGCTGAAAAAACCCGGACACAATTGACTCCATGGGCCACTGAATTAATAAAAGAAAGAAATAAAGATTCAGAAAAGTACACGGTTCGTCCAATTGATTCGGTTAACTTCAATGTGAAGGATGGAAATAAAGATGGTTTGGTGAACCTTTCTGAAAAGACTTGTAGCTGTACGAAATTTCAAGTTGATAAATTGCCATGTCGCCATGCATTAGCCGCAATAAGGTTATTATCCTTTTGTCCCATTGCATCTTAGCATCTTAGGAAATGTGATTCATTTAATTACTCATAATCTATAATTTTGTAGGTATGCAAAGAAGCCTTTTCCAGATTTTTGTGGGGATTGCTACAAAACTACTAGTTGGCTTGAAGCATATTCCGGGAACATCTTCCCTGTTGGGCATCCTAGTGAATGGAATATTCCTCAAGATATGCGATCAAAGGTTGTTCATCCGCCTCCTTTTCATGCACAAGCAGGAAGGCCAAAAAAGAAAAGATTTAAATCTGCCGGGGAGCATGGAAATGGAAAGACCAGAAATTGCACGATTTGTAAAAAATCCTCCACCATTTGAAAAAGCCATAATGTGGCTTTCCTCCTAAGATCTTGACCGAACAACACGTTGTTCGCGATCAATACTAGGGCCATCTTCAGACCATCCTTTGGTTGATCAAATCCCCCAGCCATAAACCTTGCCCATACATCTGTAAGTCGTATATTCTCATTATTCGCAAAATACCTAACATGGATCCCATCTTTAGTGGCAGCATACGGTTTCAAGAATATGTCCGACATCACCCCAAATTTTAGCCTCGTAACCAAACAAAACTCCCTTTGTGAGAATTTCGCCAGTTTACCACCAACTAAAAAATGCAACTCATTTGCTCCGGTTACACCGGGTACATGTATCTGCCTCAATAGCAAGTTATGAAGTACCCCGGCAGAAAAAGTCAACTCTTTAGGGAAACCGAGTAGGTGCCCAAAACAGGTCTTCCGCAACTCTTGTAGTTCTCCAACTTTTTGGAGAACCTTTACAATATCAGGGAGACCATTTAAATTGCAGTATAAGTTGGTGGTGGATTTTTTTATCCACGAACTCCTCCGTTTTATGAGAAAATCGGCATAATTTATGTTCTCCATCTACAAAATCAAATAAATAAATGCATTAGTGTGTATTAAAAAAAGTTACATCCCAGTATAAAAAAAGTTACATGCCAGTACAAACAAGTTGCATGCCACTACAAACAAGTTACATGCCAGTATAAACAAATTACATGATAGTATAAATAAGTTAATTGAATACAAGTTACATGCCAGTCCAAACAAGTTACATGCTAGTATAAATAAGTTACATGTTAGTACAAACAAATTACAGGATTAAATTCTGTCAGCTCTCTAAGTTGAAATTTCAAAAGGGGGGAAATTACATTGACACCCATGAGGTTCGGGTGAAAGATAAATAGATGGAAAAATAAATGAGTTTCCACTTTCCAGTGATGAACAAGCCAAGTGACTTTCAGCATTTTAAAATTTATTGACAAGCAATCCAATTAAAAAAAAACCTAAATACAAACAAACCCAGAAACCATTTGAAGACAGAAAAGATAATCAATAAATCAATAAATAATTACAACCAGAGAAGCAATCAAGTAAGTTAACATAATTTGAAATTAAAAAAATAAGTGTCAGTTAAACAATAAACCTTCAGATTCGGACTCCAGACAGAGGCGATCGACCGATTGGGACAGAGGTGCGACTGGTGGCGATCGACGGAAATCGACGGCGACTGACAGTGATGGTGACGCAGCGACGGCAAGAACTATTCGAATCGACGGTGAGCAGCAGCGACGGTGACAGAGGTGCGAGCGGCTGCGAAGGCGAGCTGCAGCGACGTGCGAGCAGCTGCGAAGGCGAGCGGCTAGGAAGGCGAGCGGCTGCGAAGGCGAGCGGCTGCGAAGGCGAGCGGCTGCGAAGGCGAGCGGCAGAGACGGCGAGCGGCAGCGAAGGCGAGCGGCAGAGACGGCGAGCGGCTGCGAAGGCCAGCGGCAGCGAAGGCGAGCGGCTGCGAAGGCCAGCGGCAGCGAAGGCGAGCGGCAGCGACGGCGAGCGGCAGCGAAGGCGAGCGGCAGCGACGGCGAGCGGCAAAGACGGCGAGCGGCAGCGAGGGCTTCTCTTCTCTTCCTCTCTCTCTCTTTCTCTTTTTTTTACTGTAACCCTAAAAAGTGATATGTCGTTTTCACGACAGACAACTTTATTTTAACTTTTTAATTATTATTTTTTTTTTTTGAATTTCAAACTTAAGGACTTTTTTGTCCAGAAGTGGTAAAAACTGACGAAAACAATAAAAATAAATTTTGTGGTTAAAAATAATAAACTGATAAACTTTTTGGCTCTTTATGAATTCACCCCATATATATATATATATATATATATATATATATATATATATTGTTTTAATGGTGCATGACAGCACCAATTATTTTTCTCTCTTTAATTCACGCACAAAATTGCACACTTTTTTCTCTTTTATTTCACACACCAATTGCTCACTAAGTTGTTGCACTGATGCGTTTTTTCTCCCTAAAATATTGATGATTTGTTGACTTTTTAAAAAAAATTCAAAATCAATATTTAATTAAAACCAATCAATCTATTTTTTTTTATGATATCAAATATCTTTACAGATATTGATTAATATTTAGTTTATTTGATTTGAATTGAATTCAAACTATTTAAATTTAAAAATTAAAAATTTAATTTAATAAAATAAAATAATCATATTATCTTATTTTATTTAAAAACAAATATCAACAAAAATCATTCATTTAATGATTAATAACATAATTAAATAATTTTATTATTTAATTTATTTAATCATCAGTATTCATTAATCAAATAATCTCATTATCCAATTAATTCCCGAATAAATATGTGTCGCTTTCGTAACAAAATTAATTGGACAATCCAATTAATTAACCGTGACCCTTGTTACCTAAATCGATTGGGCTAGCAAGAGGACCTAATGGACCCACAGTATTGTCAGCTCCAATAATCCTTGGAATCATTAATTAAACTCTTTAATTAATATTCCTTAATTATTAACTTCGGTGTTATTCCACTAAAAACCTGAAGCTGCACTATCTCAACTGCAGGCGCTTTTACACAGACCGATACAACTCGGTGTCCATGTTGTGATCCTCCACAGTAGTTCATAATTAGAGCTGGGTCATAATGTCCGTTATACCCCTCTAATTACATATATCCTTTAAGTACCGTTGATTCTCTAATGGACAATAAATTCTTTTTCCTTACGAAATTAGGAGAGCGCTCATAATGTCCAAGCCCCGAATCAACCCTTAAGGGAACTACCATCTACTTCTCACAAGAAGGAGTGGATTCCACTATTGTGTACAAACCTTCCCAACCACAAGCCAAACCGCAATTCCAACATACTAAGCATATTGATCAGGAACTGCATCCGACCTCACCCATGGTATATCAAAGACCACGATCTAACCTGAAGAAGTCGATATGACACTCAGGATTAAGATCACCCACATATAGCCATCATTAGTTGATATATATGAATCTCATCGGTAAACAGATCTTGGTGAGAGATTCATATAGATCATGGTCCAGTCTTATATGATCACATCATACAAGATGCCTCCATTCCCATATCTTTATATGAATGATTCAGGATAGAATCACCGTACATTACGGAATGGACTGTAGCTATAGATTAACCACAAATAAAGTATCCAGCTTTATTTGCTATCTATGGACTCTTTAGATTGCACGTCTCTTACTGTATCCTTCTGTATATGACACTCATATACACAGTTCGAGATTACATCTGGCAATCTAAGATGTTAATATGCACAAGTTATAAAATAAATAACACAACAAGAGTGAATTGAACTTTTCTTTTTTATTTATTTCATAAATCTATTTACAAATTACATCTTTAGGGCATAAACCCTAACACATTGAACCCATTCTGACAATTTTGTGAAGGGATGCTTGATGTGGTTAAATTTTGAACCTTATTGCCATATTTACTTAGGATGCCTTATTTTATGATGAGCATATTTTTTTAGTCTTTTATTTTTTTTGGCGTTGATTGTGCATGATTAGTGTCTATGTTTTTGTGTTTTGAGTCAAGTTAGGTGCGCGCCGCTAGGCCGGACTCTCTTGTCTTCAACATTGAAGACAATGTTGGGTTTTGGTTTGGGGGTGTAGACGCCTTCGTTGAGTTGTCTTTTAAGTGTTTTGAGTCATTTTTAGTTGTTTTTGTAAACAAAATTTTCAATTTGTCTCAATGGCCAAATTTTGCGAGTTTTAACTAGGTAAGTTGTGATGCCTTGAGCGTGTGCTTTTGGAAAGTGTATGAATGCATTTTCAGCTTGTGTAAAAAATCGTTGTCACTCTTGGGTCCTACTTGCAAGTCATGGGCTAGTCCCATTCTTTTTGTGTTTAATTTGAGGGGACTCGGTGCTCTTGCGCCTTGTTCTTATAGTGGAGACCACTCGTAAGTTCACAAACACAAACCTATTTAAAAGCGTATTGAGTGTACAATTTTTTCTATTCCTTAAACACTCTTCTCGTCATATTTGTCACATGCCATAAGACATTCATCATACATATATTGTCGATTGCTTGTCGGATGCATTCATTCCCTTAAAAGAATAATTGTGGAGATGATTTTAGGCAATGTGCGCATATAACTACTATATTAGCCTAAATACATTCCTACTCCCTAGTTGTGTTCTCCAATGCCAATTTTGTGGTCAAACACTTACCTTTCACTTGGAACCACACTAAACCATATAGCTATAAGACCAAACACAAACCAACCCTCAAATTGCCAATCATGTGGGGTGTGTGAGTGTTGTGTGTGTGGTGTATGAAAGTGTAAGCTCTAATGTTGAAATAGCATGTACTTAGGTAACTATAAAAAATGTGCGAGAAATGGCTCAAAATGTTAAAGTGCCAAAATTGCACTTAGGAGCCGAATTGTCAAAGTGTTAAATGAAGTTGTGCAAAAGAAAAGTAAAGAAAGAAAATCAATACAAAAAGAAAGGCAAAGGTAAAAAAAAAAGAGAAAAAGACTTGTGATATAATTGTTAAGTACTCACAATATGGAGTAAAAAAATTGTGAAGCACAAATGTGTATGAAAGTAATGCCTAGTCGCTAGAGTGTAATTAATGTTTAATAGAGCTTTGTATGGGGTGTGTGAGTATGTTTAAGCATGATTGGTGATCTTTGAACTCATATTCTCCTATTTCTTTGTTCACCACATCTAATCCCATGGCCTCGTTACAACCAATGGGAAAAATCCTATTTGATCTATGATGAGTCCTGATTGGGAATGTTTGTTGATACTTGATCTTCCACATTCATGGCATAGTGAATCCTTCTTAGGCTAGTTCACAGACATTATCGGTTTTTTAAATATACATTGTATGCAATGCATTAGAATTTTATGCTTAAATTCAATCTTTGCAAACCTTACATGAGTGTGAACTTAGGACTCAAAGCGGAAAAATAAGAGTGAATCCAGGTGAGGATTAGAGTTGAAGTGAATTATGCTCAAGGTGTGAGAGTTAGTAGTTCCCGATATGAGAGCACTTTTAGGTGTGGGATTAATGATAGTGTGAGTTTCCTTCTAGTGCCTTCGAGTTGTTTTAGAACATGTTGCATATGTCTACTTCTCTCGATCACACATCCTTGCATCTCATCATCAGTTGGACATGCGACTTGTTGAATTATTTGTTTTGAGTCTGGGAAAATTTTTAGATTGAGTCATTTGTTTTTGTCATTGTCTTATTTGTGTCGTTTAAGATTTGCTCGAATTTAGGGGTATTTGATCGAGCCAAAATTGTTATATATTTTGGCCCTCTTATCTTTATCCTTTGTCTCGTTTTCGGGTGTTTTTCTGTGTCTTATGACTTTTTGTTACAATTGCAGGCATTAGGTAAAAATCAAGAATTGGAATTGAAAAGGGACAAATTGGTGCAAAAAGGGAACTCTTGAAGACTTTAGTGCACGGGTACCTTACCCGTGCACAACCCGTGCATTTGTCCAAACCAGGGAGCGAACCGGACAGGAAATCCTCAATGCACGGGTACTGCACGAGTACCTTACCCGTGCACAACCCGTGCACATTACCCAGACCAGAATGCAAGAAGAAGATTGCACAGGTATAGCACGGGTCCTTTACCCGTGCACTACCCGAGCACTACGTGCGTAAGGTGCAGCCACGTTAGCAAAATCAAACCTATTTCGGGGAACCTATATATAGAATCTTATGTTAGGTCAGCCACACGACCACACACCATTTTACATTACATTTTCTATCTCTAGATCTAGGAATCATTGTCTCCCTTCACATCCAAAACCCACACTTCCATTCTTTGATTTTCTAATCAACAAGTACTCTAGGAGATTGGAATTGAAGGCTGAAGGAAAGAGAATCTCTTCATGGTTTTTTCCTCACTCTCATATCTTAGTTTATCTTTTGTAATTAGCGTGAGTAGCTAAATCCCCACTAAGGGGTTGATGTGATTTATTTGTGAACCTTGGGTATTGTAATGAACTCTATATTTTCTATTAATCTATCAAATATGTTTCATTCATTGCTTTAATTGATTTCAAAGATGATTTGTCTTAGATTGTACACTCATCTCTTTGCAAATTGTTTAAGAAATTACTTGAGTAGTGAATTGGGTATGAACTCTATTTGATTCTCTTAAGCTCATTTGAATGGAAGGATTGAACAAGAGTACACTCTTTAAGTGAAATCCGGATTTATTAATCTCCATCTTTATCTAATCTGAAATCGTAATCAATTCTATACACTCTAGGTTGGTTGCTTGTGAGGGATTACGCATCAATTCTAGAAACTCTAGGTTGGTGACTTTATAAAGAGATTAATCCCTTATTTTGATAAATGTACATTCATGAACAATCACTTATGAGTGACCAATACTATACACTCTAGATTGGAAACTCGTGAGGGATATACAACTAATACTATACACTCTAGATCGGCTATATTTGGCTAATGTTCATTATTATGAGTTAATCTTTTCCCATTGTTTGCACCATGGATCCATCAACTCCTTAGTCCATTTTTCATCTATTTTCATCTACTAACTTAGTTGCATTTTAATAAGTTTAAACATAGTTTGCATATTAGTTAATTTCCAATCAACAACCATTTCAATTTACTTTTATTGCATTTTTTACTAGAGTAAAGACTTGATCATAACTATATGTCGATCTCTGTGGACGATACCTTAATTTTCCACACTACTTGTTTAATACATTTGAGTGCATAGTTGCTGTTTTATAAATTTGTTTTGATATTGCATATACGACAGATGCGTGTCAGTTAGGGCACGAGTAGCAATTACCATAACACCCCACATCTTGGCAAATTACTATTAGGTTGAGAGGTACTTTGCATAATTTGATAGCTAAAATTGTAGAATTTTCTGCTTCAATTCAACCGCAGAATCACTTGGGCACCGAATCCTCTAAAGTAAATCGGCGGTCCTTAACCGCCGAGTAGTCTAGGCACTGAACTGGAGAGAATCAATCTGTAGATTCTGGTTCTGAATTGGTGAGCTCACTTCATCTGATAGTGCTATCATAATTGGGCCTTGTCTTCTCTAGGGTATTTAGATGTTGAAATGTCCTAAGACGGATATTTAGCAACCTAGGGGGTGAATAGATTGAATACAATTTCAATAACTTTTTCGGATTTTGATTGTTGCACAAAAAACTATCAAAGCACTTCTTAAAAACAAACGCCAAAAAGTTTCACAAGATAGTTAGTAATAACAAGTACGAAAGATATGGCAATTTAGAGTAACGACTAAAATGTAAAGTAAATGACTTCAATAAAAGAAAATCAATCACAAGGATTTTTTTAACGTGGTTAAACCTCAAAACTTTAGGAAATATCCACGTGTTGATTCAATAACCACCGGCAACACTATCTTTCACTTGTTGGTAGAATAACACCCTCAAAAGATCACTTCACATGATCCACCTTATTGGATCATCCCACTCTAACCTACCCTCGGGCCTTTTACTAGTGATAGACTTGCCTTTTCTATCCAAGAAACTTCACGTGCCTCTAAAACGTTCCTTGCTCAACTATCCAGATCTTCATAATCCTAGTCAAAACTTCCTTGCTTAACTATCCGGATCTTCACAATCCTAGTTAAGACTTCTTACTCAAATAAGAGCTTCACACTCAAACAAGAGACTTCCACATTTTGCAAGGCAAATGATCTAAGTGTAGTGCAAAAATGCAAAAATGCAAAAATGATGCAAACACAAGGAAATAGAGTATCTAGATCAAATACACTCTATGAGGAATTAGTATTGCACAAATCAAGCTCACAAGCAAATGTAACTAATCCTTATGAACATATGATTAGAAGTCTAGAATAGGCATTCAATTATCATTCACAAAAATATCTATAAATCTAAAACATGTCAATCAAAGCTAGAATAATAGATTTTCAACAAAAAGCACAAAAACTAACTTTGAAATCAAGTGATCAAATCAACACTTGAAATTCTCAACATATTCACTCACATAAGAACTAGATTTGAAAAATATAAATCACAATCAAAATATTGTCCTAGAAATCAATAATCAAGATCAAAAACACAAAGTATTCTAGATTATAGTTCATGTTCTTCAAAATTAGCTAAAAGGATATTCAATCAAAAATCACACAAGCTAATTGCGAAAATCACTCAAACATGTCCAAAAATATAATCCAAATCATTCTAAACACATTTCCAATTCAAATCAAAAGATTCAACAAATTGATCACAAGAGAAGTGATGATTTACTTACGAAAATGATGAACACTTGATGAAGATCAAAGTAAATCAAAAAGTTTGGACTCCAATTAACTTTGAAATCACTTGATACTTGTTCTTCTTTGAAAGAAAATCAATTTTTTGCTTTTGAATCACTAAAATCAGATCTCAAATGAGTGAGATATCATAAAAACAAAAACACAAAAACTTAAGAATAATCTGCACGAAATTTTAATATATAGGAGAGGGAAATCATATGGCGCTTGAAGGACCACAAGATGAGATTGAGGACATGCCACATTTGCTCCCTATGGAGGGCGTGTGGACTCCACAGGGGCAAAGGGGTGCCCCTCCCATGGAGGGCGCGTGGCCTCCATGGGAGAGGGGATGTTTTGGCAATTTGCCACCCCTCTTCCCCTTTCTTCCCTTTTACGCTCCTCTCGCATTCTTCGACTTTTATCCGGCCTCCGAACTAGAAATTTGAATCCGTCTTTGGATTATGAATCGTAACTCTCTCACTAACAAGGACTTCAATGAAAGTTTGGCAAAAATACGGAAATCGACTCGATACACAAGGATGAAAACCATGCACGTTAAAGACACGAAAAGTTTCGTAACTTCTAACTTGGAACTCAAAAACATATGAATGAGTAACCGAAACGTTCTGAACTCAAGAAGGAACAATGTGAGAACATATTCAAGTCCGATATAAAATAAAACACAAACAAATAAACACAAGAACACACAAGTATGCCATTTCCTCGAGATAGTCCTATAACATGCAATTTTACAAAATTTGTCAATTTAAATCTAATGCATGTGCATACAGCATTATGTGTGAAAATGTGTTATACCAAATGAGCACAACAATGGATGGACACATATGGATGCAATATGTTTGTGCCTTACGCCTTGCAAGAGGAGAAAGAATCTCGATACCTTAGCATCCGAGTAAGCATCTTTCCTCTTGAAGATGAACTTTGCATGAGAAGTTGCTTTCCTTATTTCAAGCTCATATCAAACACGAACCACCTAAGCAAATCAATACAAACAAAGAGAGTTTTATTATGGAATCAAGCCAACACAAATTTAAAACCTAACAAGCTCCCCCTTTGGGTATTCCATGACAAAACCTTAACCTTACCATACAATAATCACTCAAATTGTCTCATTATTGGTCACATTTACACATCCTCATATTACAAAGAGATCCCTAGACTAAAATGTATTAAACCAACCAACATACAACAACAATAATAAAGTGTGGAAAACAATAAAAACACGTTTAGATGATTTACGGGAGAAATCCTCTAACTGGGTAAAACTCACAGGCTAACCACTTAGCTACTTCGGTCCTCAAATCCACTATTTGAATAATTGTTTACAGCCTAAGTTGACCCCCTAGTCACACTTCAAGGTTCGTAACCAGTCTATTCTACCTCATGGGCCTTTAATAGTGATCCTAGACCAATGCTTGCCAACCAACCTTTTGGTTGCAAGACTTCACTTGCTTGTGCACTACACTTTGTAGTCACAAGACTTAACTCATTGAAGAGATCAATGCAAGTCTATGTGAATATGAAATGATATTCAAAATGAAATACAAATCTAGACAATACTATATGCTTAATTAGAGATGTAAAGACAAGTCAATAAACTCTAATTAAAAATGTCTAAATGAATACTCATAAAGACCTCGCTAGATGGCATAAATGGTATGGAATACTAGCTATCACAATCAACCTCAATCAATCAATATAATGCTCACAATGTATTCAACATATGCCTAGCAAATATTCATGTGGTAGATACAAAGCATTTAATTATTCAATAAATGCAAGTCCGAGAACAATGTCTATCATAAACAAACACAATCAAACAATGAGATGATTTAGCTAGATGTTATAAAAAAAACACTTAGAATGCTAGCTATCACAATCAATCACAATAAACCCAATCAATCAATATAAATTCTCACAAATAATTCATCATATATTCAACATATATTCATTTTGTAGAGACAAGCATTTAATCACTCAATAAATGCAAACCTAGAATAATATTTGTCATAAAACAACCTCAATCAATATATAAATGAGACCCACGAAATTATCAATAAGTGTTCATCATTTATTCACCAAAAATACCCAACAAAATATCCAACATATATTTAGCATGTATTTAACAAGATATTCATCAAGATATAATATTCAAAGCTTTTAAACATGTAATAAAAGCTAAACCTAGGTCAAGAACATCAACAAATGAAATGTAGGTGTATATGAGATTACCTAGTCTATAGAGCTTGAAGAACCATGCCACAATGATGCCTAATGAAGATGTGAATGCATGGATTTGAGCTTTGGAGAATCAAAATGGATTTATGAAGCTTTCTCTCTCTTGGGTCTGAATTTTGAGGCTCTAAAATGAAATGGGGAAGAGGAGATGTATATATAGCAACCTTAAATGAAACTACAGCATTTTGGAAAAGATAGAAGACTTTTCTGGGCTATGTGCTGCTCGTTCAGCGCATGGCCGGTGCTTTACAAGTGTACACTTACCAGAGGAAATATGCTTGACGAGCAGCGCAATAAGGGCGCTTGACTAGCAGCCCATAGGCGCAATAGTGCAACAGCTCGATATTTGAGCACCTCAAAATATGACCAAACGACATCGAAAAAGTTGTATAATATACCATTGGAAAGGTATGGAAGTCTAATTTCTACTCCAATTTACAGAATGAGGTTTTTATGTCTATAGAAAGAGTTATGTCAATTTGAGTGACCAAAGGTTTGATTCGGATAACAATAGATATGCTCTGTTTCAGTGGTCTCTTTGGAGATTTCAAAAACAAACCAAATGGTCATGAAATATTACTAATAATATACCGTTGGAAAGGTATGGATGTCTAGTTTGTCCAAAAAATTTCAAAACTCATTTTGGATCTTTGTATAAAACTTTATGGTCACAAGACCATACAAACGTCATTTTTGAAAAACATTTAAATCATTGAAAACCAATCTTTTGAAACTAGAAACATTACTCCAAATAACCAAACCAAATCTAACACATTGCACACAACAAGAAACACAAATACAATCATAGAAGTGCAATAACAATGAACATGCACAAATACATATAATTAAATACATATAATCAAATAAACACAAATGCAAGAAATATGGAAATGCATATGTGTGTGTGTGTGTGTGTGCAACTAATCTCTTCAACAAGTCAAGTCAAGTGATATACCTTCTTGAAGTACTTTGGGATGTCCGGAAGCTTGTCAATCACAATCACCTAAGCTACCCATTACATAACAATCCCAACGTGGTTTTGACAACGAAAAAAGCCAACCAAAAATTGAGGAACTTACAAATGTCTTCATGAGTCTTTAAGAATTCCTCCTTTAATCATCAAAGCACCATTGAGAAAACAAGAACATCTTCTATATAGAAGATTGGTGAGATATATTCGTAAACACAATAAACAATCACATAAACTCCCCTTATCTTATATAATATCTCAACGCAAAACATCTCCTCTTAACAAGATATTTATCAAGATATAATATTCAAAGCTTTTAAACATGTAATAAAAGCTAAACCTAGGTCAAGAACATCAACAAATGAAATGTAGGTGTATATGAGATTACCTAGTCTATAGAGCTTGAAGAACCATGCCACAATGATGCCTAATGAAGATGTGAATGCATGGATTTGAGCTTTGGAGAATCAAAATGGATTTATGAAGCTTTCTCTCTCTTGGGTCTGAATTTTGAAGCTCTAAAATGAAATGGGGAAGAGGAGATGTATATATAGCAACCTTAAATGAAACTACAGCATTTTGGAAAAGATAGAAGACTTTTCTGGGCTATGTGCTGCTCGTTCAGCGCATGACCGGTGCTTTACAAGTGCACACTTACCAGAGGAAATGTGCTTGACGAGCAGCGCAATAAGGGCGCTTGACTAGCAGCCCATAGGTGCAATAGCGCAACAGCTCGATATTTGAGCACCTCAAAATATGACCAAACGACATCGAAAAAGTTGTATAATATACCGTTGGAAAGGTATGGAAGTCTAATTTCTACTCCAATTTACAGAATGAGGTTTTTATGTCTATAGAAAGAGTTATGTCAATTTGAGTGACCAAAGGTTTGATTCGGATAACAATAGATATGCTCTGTTTCAGTGGTCTCTTTGGAGATTTCAAAAACAAACCAAATGGTCATGAAATATTACTAATAATATACCGTTGGAAAGGTATGGATGTCTAGTTTGTCCAAAAAATTTCAAAACTCATTTTGGATCTTTGTATAAAACTTTATGGTCACAAGACCATACAAACGTCATTTTTGAAAAACATTTAAATCATTGAAAACCAATCTTTTGAAACTAGAAACATTACTCCAAATAACCAAACCAAATCTAACACATTGCACACAACAAGAAACACAAATACAATCATAGAAGTGCAATAACAATGAACATGCACAAATACATATAATTAAATACATATAATCAAATAAACACAAATGCAAGAAATATGGAAATGCATATGTGTGTGTGTGTGCAACTAATTTCTTCAACAAGTCAAGTCAAGTGATATACCTTCTTGAAGTACTTTGGGATGTCCGGAAGTTTGTCAATCACAATCACCTAAGCTACCCATTACATAACAATCCCAACGTGGTTTTGACAACGAAAAAAGCCAACCAAAAATTGAGGAACTTACAAATGTCTTCATGAGTCTTTAAGAATTCCTCCTTTAAATATCAAAGCACCATTGAGAAAACAAGAACATCTTCTATATAGAAGATTGGTGAGATATATTCGTAAACACAATAAACAATCACATAAACTCCCCCTATCTTATATAATATCTCAACGCAAAACATCTCCTCTTAACAACCCCCCCCCCCCCCCCCCCCCCCCCCCCCTTAATCACGCAACACATTTCTCCCCCCTTTTGTCAAGTAATAGTCAAAGAAACAAACAAGGGATAATCAAGGGAAAAGAGGCAAATATATGAGATAAGTATCATGCATTTTCAAGATTCAATTATGCCATTTTTTTTACCAAAATAAATCATGTGAACATATCATAAAAGAGAACAAAGTCTAGCATACAATGCTCCCCCTTAATAAATGTTCTATCTAAGATCAAGATAGGATATTGTTCACAAGGATAACCACACAATCACAGATTCAAGCAATTTTAAAGAAATTCAACAAAATAAGCTTCACAAACTATGAGAGATACACCAATATTTTCAATCACTCTCATAATTCTTCTAAAATTGCTAGCAAATCAAATACACTTAAAAGCAAAATAAGTGTGTGTGTGTGTGTGTATGTGTGTGTGTGTGTGTGTGTGTGTGTGTGTGATTACTTCAAGAATATGTAAAGGAGTAATTGGATCATTGACATGAAAACTATATCAACATCTATTCATCTTAAGCTTTTCAATTCAAGGTCAAACAGATTATCATCCATAATTTTTGCTTTCAGAGAATAGATCTCAACATATGAGCATGTGTGTGCATGTGGCTCATCAAGCCATTTTTTTTTAACCCAAGCAATTCCAATTTTCAACTATAATCCCTTAAGCCTTTTTGAAGCTTTGAATAAAATATTTTTTTATTGATTCTTTTGAACACTTATTTGATTTTTTTTTCATAACTTTATAACGGCTTTCACTCATATTATTGGTGTAGCCTTTTCCTACATTGGGCAGCTACACAACCAACATGTGTAGCCTTTTTCATGAAGGTGCTCGTTGAGTTCTATGTAGTTGCCGAAGCAAAATGGACACTAACCTTATGTCATATTTCATGTACTAGTCAAAAGACTTTTAGGTGCATCCATAACTTACATATTTTCAAACTAAACTTACTCAAACAAGACATATAAGAGAAGCAAGTGTGCACTTTTAAAAACCAAGTTTTAAGACTTAAAAGCGTATGATTTAAAAGCAATACAAAGAGATTTGCTTAAGATCATTACTTCTCAAAGAGTAGCTTTCAAAGAATATGAAGCTCATATTTTTCAAAAAATTCACTCATCAATCAAACAAGTACAAGAAATAATTAATGCATCATGTAAAAAGATCTTTGTGAATAATTTCACTAAATGATCTCTAGATGGCAAATATTAGTGAGAACCATATGTATCCTAAACAATTTCTTTAAAAAAACATGCCATATGATGTCATGCACACAAAAAGTTGAGAGATGAAATAAGAAAACAAGTTCTAGTGTAAAGATATACCTTAGCAAACTTTTCATCAATGTAAGGCCTTCACTCTAAAGTTAATCAACAAATTTTGACTATCATAGTGAAAGTATAATGATATTATGTATTGACTTGAGACACCAAGCTTGAATACTAGACCAAGCGTATTACAAAATAGTTTAGTCAAGCATCAAACTTAGAACTCTAATCAAACAAGAACAAAAAATATTCTCATATATGCTACTCAATCAAGTATGAGAGCACTCATCTTTGACCATATTGGTTTTAGGTGAACCAACACAAACAACATCATGATTATTACTCATGGCAATATGAAATCTAGAAGATGGATGCTAATGGGAATGACACTTTGATCCACATTTCATGCCAATTGACAAAAAAAAAATAGCTTATTTGACTCATTTGATATATAGTGGTCATTTATCGTTAGGATGACGTTGTTTTTTGTTACGTTTAATTTTTTTGAGGTATATATGTTAGTATCGTTGAATATGACTTATTTATTGAATATTATGGAATATTTTCTACTTTATTAATTTTTTAAAAAAAAATTCAATTTTTCGGTTGTGGCTGTTGCCTGGCATCGCCTTTCGAGTTTTAAAACTATGGAAGCAATTAGGATGAAGTATATCTATTAGGGGTTGTTTGGTATGAGGTAATCTTTGCATGAGAATAAGAATCTGATAACATTCCCTTGTTTGTTAAAAGTTTAGAGTTTTTTTAAACCCAAGAAAGTGATTACAATGGTAATCACTTTACCCTCTATGAACAGGTGTATTTCTCATTACCCTCTATCCAATTCCTGTTATGGGACCCATAACCAATTAAAAAAAAATCAAAATTATAACTAGTTAAAAAAAACCCAAGATATAATCGCTCTTTCAACTTTTTCACACCTCACAATGGCACACCCTAGTTTCTTCTCAACTCATGTTATTTCCATTCTCTAGTTCCAAAAAAATTCTTATCGCAATCAAATATAAATTCTTATACTTTGTTTTTTTTTTGTTACTCTCAAATCTCAAGTCCCAAGTATCAACATTGAAAATAAGCTAAACAGATTTTTTTTTTAATTTCTTTAAATGAAAAAGTAAATGAGTTTATAAGTTTTGAGTGGATTGTTACCAAATTATTTGTGTTTGTAAATGGTTGATCTGGTGTTTGGTGGTTTCCGTAGATCTGGAGCTTGAAGCTCTCTATAGAGAAAACAATATACAGTATATAATGATGAAAATAATATTTTCTAACTTACCATCTCAGTGTCTTTAATTTTCAAAAATAATGAAACAAAAAAAAATTAAAAGAATTTGAGGGGATTAAAATCTCTTGAGGAAATGGAAGAGGAACATACATGCTCCGGAAATAGTATCAAACAACAGGGAAAAAAATATCGAAATTGAAAATCCAATTGTTTTATTGTTTGTGTCACCTTTTTTATGTGCCCTTTTGGAAACCTCCTCTTATTGTTAGGATTATGCTCAATAGCAAGAGTGTAATATTGTAATTGACAATCTTTTCATATAAATAAAGTGATTTCTGATTCTGCAAAATCTTATAGCATTTATAATTATAATTGTCAAGGTAAATAATCATAAGGTCAAAAGACTATGAGATATGAAGAATTGTTTGTACATCCGGATATGTATGAGGTAGACACAATTCTTTAGTTAGTCTTGAATAACGTTCACAACTTAAGTTAAAGGTTGGGCACCTCTATCTTGATAAAGTTGTAGAATTCTTTTACTAGCATTTGAGTGGGATCAAATGAGTTATGATGAGTCTAAAATCATCAAAAGGTTTTCGAGTAAAAGAATCTAGTGCACTGGGCGCATTGAACTGGATCACAATGAAATACTTTATCTAGAACCGTCACTAGATATAAGTCTTTTCATTATCAGGACAATCGGAGAGTCTATCTAAATCCTGAGATAAATGATGGACTTATGGTTGCAAGTGTTATCATTTGAGCTATCAATGAGTACGATTATATAGCATAGTTTATCCACGATAGTTTGGTGGTATTCATTTGTTAATCGATAGAGGACTTCATTTATAGATATGGACATCGTGGCTCCATTTATTAAATGAGAGTATAATATCATCATATGGATGTATTGAGGTATTGGATATTAAATCTCAACGTTGAGTTTTCAATAATGATTATTGAAGACATGGCTTCTGGACAAGTCAAAATATCCAAGTTCAAAATGTGGTCATATGAGGAAATATGGTAACTTGGAGAGCTATAGGAGGTCTATGAGCTCTTGGTGAATACTGATATTATTCACGAGGATACACCATCTCCTATAAGATTGTCTAGGGTATGAATGAGAAACATCTCCTTATTCTATCTTTATTTAAGAGTTCAATTTTAGCTCTTTAGTGGAATGAGTTAAAATTAATAGATCGGACCTAAGTGAATCATTTGTTGATTGTGATTAGGTTATGTCTATTGAAGCTTAAATTTAGATAGCCCGCCAAGATCCACAATCCACATGTACTTGCATGGATCACTTGATATATTCTACCGGACCAATTTATGGGTCCATCTAGAATTGCATTTAATATATTAAGAATATAATATGTCTATTATTTATTTAATGGGCTGCACTATTATATTAATATATTAAAAGGAGACATGTAGGCTTGTTTCTTTTAGTAAGAATAAGTCTGGTTCACATGTGGACTTTTATTTAAAGTCTAATGGATTAAATAAAATAAGAAAAATAATATTGGGCCCATATATACATGGTGTGGGCGGCAAGTCTAAATAAAATAGCCCAAGATATTATTTTATTTTATTGTTTTGATTAAATGGGAATTAATTAATTAATAGTTTAAATCAAAATCTTTTCCTGATCTGTAAATTAAATACTATGTGTTGGATTAGGGTTGGAATTCTTTTAAGTGATAGGAGTCCTAATGTGGTAAGGATTAAGTCCACATACACTCCTTATTATACAAAGAATTTGGCCACCACTAGTCCTACAAGGGTTAGGATTCTTGAATTGATAGGAATTAGGGAAAAGGATAATTCCTTTTCAAGTAAGGAAATTAACCAACCCTAGATTTCCTTTTCAATGAATTCGGCCAACCCTACTTGGTGAAGGAGAAAATTCGGCCAACCTATAAATATAAGGTTATGAATTTTCAGCCACCAAGAAGCAAAATAGAGAGAGTTTTTTGTTTGTTTTGAAAATAAAAAATCCTACTCTATACACATAGATTTTCGGCCAAGAGAGAAAAAGAAAATAAGTTCTCATTCGATAGTGTACTTACAAGCCTTTAACATCAAAAGGTTTTGTGCACACTTTCGATTTAGGGTTACTCGAGTTTCAATCATATTGATTGTGAATTCAAAAGTGACCGGAACTATTTTTTTAGGCTCTTGGTGTTTTACTATTGAAGATCAAGATCAGAAATTCCATACATCCATTCTAAGGCAAGCAATTCAAAGAAAAAGGGAGACCACGCTCTTAGGTGATTCACGTATGTGCTAGGGTTGAAGATCTTGCAGATTACCATCGACGTAAGTCAATCGGATCACACGACAAGAGGTATTTAACTCTAACCGTATATTTGAGTTTAATTAATTAAAGGGTTAAGGTTCAAATCTTTAGAAAAATTTTAAACTATACAAAAATTATTTTTTCGCCTTTCGCTACGGTTTTAAGCAATTTTTCCCTACACTTACACCATAATCAAAGAAGCAAACTCTTTCACTTGCCTCGCATAATCCCCATCTCTATCATCTTTACTGTCATCAACAACTCGCAGATTCAAGTTCTCCACAATCTCTAAATTCTAAAGCCATCATTCAGTTTGAAATGAAACCCGACATTTAATCAATCCCGCCATCAAATTCCCATTAATAGAGCCCGTCTCTCATAGGGCGTGTTTATTAATCTGTAATCCTACATAGGAAAGGAAATTATGTTACTAATTTGAGAATTTCAATGTTTATGTAAGGACCTCTATTTTATAATTGGCTTATTTCATGACAAACTACACCACATTGGGGATGATTTTGTAATTGGTAGCTTAGGTCCTCGTTGGCAAACTTCCAATTAAATGGAGATAAAAATGTATATTCACTTGACTTTATCTCTTGAAGAGTTTAGATACACACACAAACTTCATGCATGCTTTGTTCATCTTGCATTTGTGTTATTTATTGTTTATATGTGTGCATCCTTTACACATTTCACACTTGGACCTTATTGTTAGATATAAGTGTGGTTTTGTGTGGTGTAATTCGTTTCAGTTTGTATGATCAAAAACGTCTGTGCTTGCACGATGGTGTGCTTGTCTTAGCGCGATGGTTGACCATTCGAGAATGTCCCATTCTTCTCTTGGTTAATTGTTAGTTTTGGTTTGGTTGATTGGAGTATAAAGAGTGGTTTTCAATGATGTAAATGTTTTTCAAAACTGACCTTTGTATGGTCTTGTGACCATAACGTTTTATTCAAAGCTTCAAAATGAGTTTTGAAAATTTCTGTACAAACTAGACACCCATAACTTTCTAATGGTATATTATTCGCAATATTTTATGATTGTTTGGATTGGTTTTGAAATCTCCAAAGTGACCACTAAAAATGGACAACTCTGTTACTGTATGTTTTTGACCTTTGGTCACTCAAATGACCATAATTGTTTCTATAGATATCAAAACCTTGTTTTGTAAATTGGCATAGAAATTAGACATCCATACATTTCCAATGGTATATTATTTGATAAATTTCGATGTCGATTGGTTATGTTTTGAGCCTTTTGAAAATCAGGTTGTTGGCTAATTTGCCAGTGAGCAGGTACTGTGCGGGTATCACATACCAGACCCGAGCACTGCGACATTTTTTCCCATAAATTTGTGTTTTAAAACTTTTCAAAACGACGTAGTTTCATTGGGATCATATATATACTTCATCTTCTTCCCCATTTCGACCTAGAGCTCATAAAATCAGAATATAGTGACAGAAATAGCTCCCCTAGAGAGAGAAAGCTTCAAACTTTGTTCTTTGACTCTCCAAACCCAAAAAACTCATGCATCCATGACATCCATTGCATCAATCACACATGGGTCTTCATCAATCTTGACTTGGTAAGTAAGAACAAATATCTCATTTTCATTTATTGTTCTTTAAGTCCAAGATTTCGTTTTTAATGCATAGGATTTGTAGAAATCATTTTTGAATGCATTATTGTGTTGATTGATAACATGATTGGGTTTGTTTTGTGATAGCTAAATTGATTAGGTCATTTTTGCCTAAAAGCTAGGTTATAAATATTCATGTGTGATTCATTGATAACTAGGTTGAGAAATTATGTTTTAATCAACTAGTTAATGTTCATGAATATTTAATTGAGTTTATTTGTGATAGCTAGCATTTAGGACATTATTACCTTCTAGCTAAGTCTTTGTGCTTTTAGACATTGTTGTTTAAGTCTCATTAATTGCATTTCTTGATTGCATATTTATTGCCCTTGTTATATATTGTGACAACTTATGTTGGTTGGACTTTATTTGACAATTAGGTTACTAGAATCTGTTTGCATCTAATTGAGTCCTTAATTATGGGCATGTAGGCATTGTTTGATAACTAGGTTGTTAATATTGCATTATAACATCTAGTTAAGCATTGTATGTTTGGTATAGCATATTTTGTATTGAGCATTCATTGATTGTTCACTTAGACCTTTATACTCTTCATGAGTCAAAGACTTGTGGCTTCTAGGTAAAGTTGCACAAGCAAGTCAAGTCTAGCAACCAAGGTGTGGTTGGCAAGCATTGGTCAAGTGCCACTGTAAAAGGCCCGTGGGGTAGAGTTAGAGGAGGTGCTCACGCCAAGAGAAGTGAATCATGGGATATCACTAGGGATTGAACCAAGAGTGGTGAGTGGTGTCCTTAGCCTGAGGTTGTCGAGAGTGAGAGTCCGAGTATCACTTGAGAGTGTAACCTTTTATTCATATAGTGGATTTTGGGGCAAATTTTTAATATTGACTAATCAAGAAAAGTTGGTAATTTACTTGATTAAAACATATTCACCCCTCAGGTTATTAGACACACACTTAAGTTAGTATTTTTAGTTTACTATTTTTTTATAGAATTAAGTTCCGTGGACCCCACACTCAAATTAGTAATTATGTTACTGATGGAAAGGGAACTTGATTCCTCTCACTTACCCTAGGAATCAAGTTCTCTTTCCTGATTGAAAAAGGAAATCAATGTATTTTTACTAAAATATCCTTAATTATAATAATTATAAAAAAAAACTGTATTTCCACTTTATAGGTTTCTTCCCGGGATTGTTTTGTGATATTCTCTTTTATGTTCATCATTTTTCTCCAAATCTTACTACAGTTGTGATTTTTTTATTTTTATTTTTTTAATGTAGATTCCATGAATATAATGGTGAGAATGGGTAAGTGACTGGGAAAAGTGGGGTGAAAGGAAGGTAGGTTGGCCCATCTTCATGACCAGGAGCTCCTCCACTTCATGTAGCAGCCTCCTGTATTGTTCCGTTTGTGAACCGAACCATTTCTTCAAGTACTCGCATTCCCATCTCTGTCTGCTTCAGCATCCCCATACATTTTTTTTTCTATTCAAAATCACTATTTTATTTTGTATTTTTCTGTTCATAGTTACATGGGTGTGTTTGACTATCATTTAAATATGAATATTTTGATATCATTATTTGATGTCTTATAAGTAAATATATTTACACAAAACCAACCATAAAAGAATTAAGTCTAGGTCGGCTCGGTGGTAGCTGCTCACAACCACATCTAAAATATTGGGAGTTCGAGTCATGTCATTTCTCTAAAAAGGAAAAAATATAAAAAAATGTGAAAAATTAATTCAAATTTAAATTAATTATGTTTTCAAATCTGAATCACTTTTCAAATTTTAATTATCATTGACTATTAGTCCAAATTTTACAATATAAAAATGTTAATTATTATAGTTATAATGCTACGAGCAATATAAAAAATATTTTTTCATAATAAAAAATAAGGGTATTTTTGTAATCAACTCTATATTATACCGATTCTTTAATTTAAGTAAACACTAGAAATGAAATAAATTTGATTTTGTTTCTGATTCCTAAATTGTTAATAAACGTTGAAATGAAATTTAGTAACTTGATTCCGATTCCCCTCCATTCCTTTCCGGTGGAATTAGTAAACGTGCCATTAAATCCCTCGTAACATCACATCTCTCTTTTGGGATTCCTTCGTCCATAACATTTCTACTGAAATTACAATTAACTGGATCACTACCTCTCAAATTCTCAACAACCGCATCATTTTGAAACTGTTTACTTAGATTTATAATTTTTTTAATTCGAAATTATTTATTATAAGATAATTTTTATTTTAAAATTAAATATTATAATAACAATTTTTTTTGATATTACCAAGAATCTAACACAATATTTCAAATTTTCCATGCACAAGTGCACAACCAACACCGGTATACAGATTCCGGAAATCAGAAAACTTGATTACCTCGTACCAAATACCCCCTTAGTAATTTATTTTTAGAGTATTCAGAAACAACTACTGCAAAGTTTCAGAGACATTTCTTATCCCAAGGACATAACAATTCCTGCACATTTCAACAGTAGGAAAGCTTTCCATTTATTTCCATTTCAACAGTTCAACAATTGTCTGTTTTTGTTTCCATAAGAACCCACCACCAGCACAGCCAATTCCTCCCAGAATCGTCGTTGAGTATGCGAAATCGGACCGGTCTTCGTGCAAGCAGTGCACCAAAATGATTTCAGAAAAGGCTTTGAGTTTGGGTTCGGTTGTCAGAGACCCGCCTGGGTTTGAAAGCGCCAAATGGCATCGCGTGGACTGCTTTCCATTCACTTCAGGGCCCATTGATTCTGCAGAATCGATTCAAGGATTCTCGTCGCTTGAGGTTTGCATTCGTTTTTTGAATTTTACGTAGTTAGAGTTTTAGTGTGTTGTTTGGTAGGTGAGGCAGTGAAAATAGAAAGGAAAATTGAGATGTATTAGGTGTGTTTGACACTATTTTCACAATTTTCCTTTTAAATTAGTTATGTGAAATGTAGATTGAGAATAAATTATTAATTCAGCTATTGAATTGCATAATTACTTCTAAAAAAAAGAAAAAAAGTGAACCAGATTCAAGGGATAAGTTTGAAGTGTCTCTCTAACGTTGTTGGGGATTTTATTTCTAGTAACATAGCTAAACCCTTAATTGGAAACACAAAAAAGAGAACTTTAAAGAAAATGGAGTTAAACATCCCCTAGATGATATAAGAATTACTGTAAAGATATTGAAAAATAAATTTGATTGCATGATTTAGTGTTATTTGCCCTGAATAAGTTGAGATTTGTATAGTGATGAACTCTGAAACATGTGCAAAGTAAAAACTGAAGTTTTCCTTTTTGTTTTTTGGTCATTTTGGTAATACACACTTTATAATATGAAGAATTGATCGGTTTTGCATTTATGTATTCAAAGTGGTAATCAGGAAGCTTTGAAGAAATTGGTGGTTGAATGCAAGAATTCTACGGAGGAGGTAGGAATTGATTTTTGCACTAGTTTGTACATTTAAATGAATATCTAAAATGAGTCATTAATAATATTGTTCCAAGCTATATTATTCTTTTTGGTAAAATGAAGTCGATAATTATTGCTATAGAAATAAGATGTGCATTGTCATGCTAAGCAATAACAGGGTTGTACTCTCTTGATTTATGTGTTGCCGGGCTTTAGAATTAATACTTGCCTCATCTCACATGTTACCTTCGGTCTACCAGGTTCAAGTAACAGATGAAGATAGAGAGAGAGAGGTAAGGAATTTAAAGAGAAGCAAGGTAGCTGAATGCTCTCTCTTGTTCTTTCTATCACTCTTTTGATGTGTGGGTTGGGGGGCTTTAGAACCAATACTTGCTTCATGATTTTCTTTATTATGCAGCCCTGCCTCCCCAAGTATATTTGATTATTTTCTTTTTTATGAGAGCTTTACTTTCCTATATTGATTTGGACCCAAGAATACCACAACTAAAATATGTGGACTGAAAGGATTTATGGTTTGTGGACCTTTGTGTAAAATGTTTTAGAATAGTAGAAACTACTGTTCCAAGCATCCAAATTTCAGCTGTTGAAGATAACAGCTCGTGGAACTTTTATAAAAGACAAGACAAAATGGTTTTGGAAAGATAATTTTGAAGCAGAGAAATCTGGAAAATACAAGAAAACAAATTTTGATTGCATTTCAAGGTCTGGATGCTAAATTTATGAAATGTGTTCCCACAAGTTTATTTGTTTCCTAGTTTGTGTGGTTTTGGTATTTATAAATTCGAGGCCTATGTTTTATTGTTTATTGTTTATTGTTTAGGCAAACTCTGATTGTTGAATTAAATTGAGTTTTGATTTCCCCTCATTATTTTCTCTCCTACGATTTTCCTCTAATTTCTCCCCTTCTATAGTTTCTCCCCTTTCCTCTAATTTCAATCTCTCAAAACCTTAATTCTCTATTTGTTATTTTCCTGGTACTGGTTCTACATCAAATTATAGTGCTATAATGTTTCATGAAGTTCTTTATGTGTATTTTTTACCATCAAGCTGGACATATATTTATATTAACTTCATTTTATTGCTTTGAAGTTGTCAACACCTAGTAGGGAAGATAATCTGGAGATAGTGTTTTCAGTCCTGACTGCCTTTTCTTGTCTTATATGTGGACCACAATGATTTATATGTAATATCTACCAATATTTGTCGGTAAGGATCCATAGTGGCTAAATAAATGATACTGCATCTGTTGAATATGCCGTGTGGATTTTAGTCGTATAATTAATTTTGTTTTATTCTTACTTCCTTTGATAGGGGTACTGTTTTATAAATTTAGCCTGTACTTACATGTTTTCAGATGTGTGCTCATTTCTTGTATCTATGTGCATGTGATAAACCTGCATAGTTGGTATGGAAGACTTTGTGTGGTCATGCTTTGCACCTGTAATACAGCTCCTATATTGCTTATATTTTTTTATGCATTTGACCTTTTTTAGGATGATGGTCTTCATGGTTCAAAGAAAATTGCTGCTTTTGATTTTGATGGATGTCTTGTAAATACATGGGTGAAAAGGTATGTTTGTATCCTCTTTTGAAGCGATCACTAATAATAAATGTTTTCTTTTTAAATGTCTAAAAGTTATATTATTCTGACAGTATGTGATAGGCAAAAGTGATAAATGATTGTTCTCTAGTAAAAAGTCAATACTTGGATGTATCACTAAAGTTATATGGATGTATTTAATTATTCTATTACTCATGTAGCTCCAAACTAGTTTGTAGGTTCATGGATTTACTATAGTTTCTACTCTCTCTCTCTCTCTCCACATGTTTGCGATGTTTGATGCTTGATGGTTCATATGTTGGGAAAAAAATAATGCAGTTTAGTCAATAGAATTGTTGACTTAGCTTAAATTATATGGCAAATTTCATTTGAAAAGACTGTAAATGCCTATTTGGTTGTTGCTAAGTCTCTTTTTTCTTTGAACTGTGAATTTCTTTGTAGTTTGCAAAATATTTTAGGGCAAATTGCACCAACTTACTCTGAGTTTCTCACTTATGGCATAATATTCAACTTTTATCTTTAATTACATAGACATCCCATGCTGTTAGTCAACCTCCATTAAACTTAACAGTTGATTGGATGGGTGAAGGGTAAAATAGTCATTTTCATATCAAATTTATTTAAAGCAATAATATAATAAAATAGAACCCCATAAAAAAAAGGAAAGGGAAAGGGGTCACCAACGACACCTTCTCCGATCGGAGAAGGCGGAATGCAGCCAGTGGCCTCCTCAGAAGGAGGAGGTGCGTTGGAGGCATTGTGACCTCAAAACCCCAAATCCCCAATCTAGTCTGCATCTTTCAGCCACAAAAGCACTTCTTTTTCTCTTTTTTTTTCAGAATTCACATTTTACACCATAATTGGAACTTTACAACTTTTCAATTACAAGATCCATGCTTTAACAAATCGTCACACCCTCCAACTGTCTCACCTAAGCTGAGGATTTCAAAGAAGATGAAGATGAGAAAAGAAACAAAGTGCTCACTAAGATGATGCTTCACACTGCTTTGGAGGACGAAGAAGAGGTGAGGACCGAAAGTCACTGCTTTTTTGTTAGATCATTTGTTTTTTTTTTTTAAATTGAGTTAAGATTTTATTATCATTATTATAGGTTTATTTTATTATTTTTCTAGGGGCCATAACAACTTTTCCTAATATAACATAAAGGCAATTTTGATTTTTCCTAAGCAACCTCAAGTCAACCGTTAAGTCTAACGGAAGTCGATTGACAGTAGGGGATCCCTGTGTAATTAAGGGTAAAAGTTGAATATCATACCATAATTAAAAAATTCAGGGTAAGTTAGTGCAATTTACCCAAATATTTATATATTTTTTTTGGTCAATCTACTGAAATATACATCGATGCCTGCGTGCCGCATTAATGCCAATACACTTGCATGGTTTCACTTTCACACCCTTCGTTTCTTGGTTGAAATACTGATGTGTGTTCTATTCTCGATGGAATGAGAGAAATATTGTTTCGACTATTTGTTGAAAAGGCACCTGTTTCCATATTATTATTACTTGTGACCTAATATGATTCCTCGCTTGGTCAAGATATGTCTTAACTTATAGGTTTAGATTTGCTTAACGAAGAGGAGAAAATTCATTTCACTTGTCTTCTCTTTGAGGATCTTACTTTTGAGCTTGAGCTTTTGGTGTATTAGTTATCAGATTTATATATTTAACATCTAAATCCAAGAATGAGGTTTGTGAAACGTAAATCGTTTAAGAATTTCTAATAGTGTAAGAGTTGTTTACTTCCACTTTGTTTAGTATCATAAGAAACCTGGAAGTGATGTAGATTAACGGCTCAACTTTTTTGTCCATTGAAGTCTGGATTTTTATTATTCATTCACTGTTGTTAGATAGTAGTTATAGACTTATGTGAACTCTTTTAACTGCTGTTTACTGTAGGTCAAATGAATCTAGTCTCTTCATTCCCTTTCCAGTCTCATTACCGAACTGAGGGTTGAAATTTTATGTCCCGGAGGAATGCTTTCTCTCTTAAAGAGTTTCTACTTATCGGCTCTGATGTAGGTCCTGATTCAATTTTGGGGCATCATGTATTTTCAAGTCTGGACCTTGATGCTGGAAGTTTCCGCCATAAATCAATCTCTCTCTCTCTCTCTCTCTCTCTCTCTCTCTCTCTCTCTCGCCCTCTCTCTCTCTCTCTAAATATGATTTAACTATGAGTTTATTGGAATATCCTTATCCGGCAACAAATGGTTTGAGGGGTGGGTTTGCCAGTTCTCTGCTGTGGACATGAGTATAATCAATAACGGAGTATGTATGTCCAGGAAAAAAAATCAACCTGGAAAACCACTGATAAGTTAGGGTTGAATAATCAAGTAAATTCGAAGAAAATATTCTCATCTTCCGTCTATTGGTACATTTTCATCATATTCCGAGAACAATTGGATTCTTGCATTGTTTTTGCAGTTCCATACAGTTGAACTCTCAACTTTCTGGTTCTGGCTTGCCTTGCACTGAGCTTTGCCATGAAAATTGTGGCTTCAATCATGACCGTGGTAGAATGACTGAATAACTGCAGAGAAAGATGGAAATCTTCATACAAGTTACACTTTACACTGAATTACGGCCTTGTGCATGAGGTGATTCTGATCCAGACAATGATAAAATTTGTAGCAGTTACTGAAGTTGTTTGCATTATGGAGAGATCAAGAAGGTCGCAGATTTACTGGAAGAGGTAGAGCGACTTGTAAAATTGGGCGATTTGATTTTTGGTATGTTGGCTGTCAATCATCTGGCTCAAACAGGCGAGTTTGTGCAGCAATGAATGGACAAGGTTTCAACTCAATTATAATATTCCAAGTGCTTAAAGATGAAAACGCTGCAGAAATCTTTCAAAGATGAACTCAAGGGAGTAATCTTTCATGATAACAACTTCCCTTATAGCATCAGTTTTTGACTGTTTGTAATCCTAAATTAATTTGTTTTTTTCTTTCCCTCTAAAAAAGAGTGGTCTTTTGGCATGTCTTCTCTGTTTATCGAAGAACTGTAAACTAGAATCCCTTCATCGCAGATTTTTGGATTCGCCGCCGTATTTTCTTCATAAAAAACTGCTGTCATTATAGAATTAGTCAAGCTGAAGCATTACAGTTCACTGTGATGATGCTTCACATATAACAGTGGCAGTGGCTACCATTTTTAAGTTTCAATGTATACACAGTTATATTGCAAGTCATTGCTAGAGGAAAAAGCAGCATGAGGAATGAATAAATAGTTTAAACTATAGAAATTGAAATGATTTACATTATAGACAGACATGTCTAGTTCAAACTCAGATGGAACCTCGTTGTGATCTAGTTCAAACTTAGATCACAAAGAGGTCTAAGAAGATCCCTCTCAGTACAACAATGTTAAAGGATGCCCCGAAATAAGAGAGCACCCGGAGTTGGTTGGGGAGTAGCAGGCATGCTTCTATTAGTCATTGTTCTTATTTCCTTGGCAATACCATCATAAGTCTAAAGAAATAGGAATCAAAGCAAACAAGATATATAGAGAGAGATTGCATTAAACCAAAATTTACGTACTTAGGGAGCAATCACAGTTTTCATCACCATTGGAAATGGATGGTACTCTATGGCCACCAAACAGGATTGGTGACTAGTGAAGGATCTGCCCATATAACATGTCCATGATTTTTATATGGAAGCTTACACTTCTCAAGCACCAAAGACCAAACCAACAAAACAAGAGGGTATCTCTACCTCCAGTTAGCAATGGAAACGCAAATTTATGCTGCTCATCTTGTTACAAAATTCATTATGACTCCACATGCATATATAAACTTCAAGTTTTTAATTGAGAATAATATATTTTAGAATTTCGAATTCTAAAAATAATTATCACTTTAATTGGAATTCGGAACTTGTAAATTCATTATTCCATAATTTGGTTTGATTGCTATTCATAATTTTCAATTAGATTTTAGACTATTGTTAACTGAAAATTTGTTCATGGTAAGAAATCTCAATTAACACCTTCAAGACCACTACCACGGAGGTGTTGGCCAGGGTCGAATATATTCTGAACAATACTTGTTCAAATGACAAAAAATACCAATATTAGTACAATCAAAAGAAACTGAAAAATGCTTTATTATCAGCAGTATATCACGTACAAATATCTCTCATATGCTCTCCATTTTTCTGGGGTGTAGTAAGGTTGTCGCATACTTGTCGAAAAGTAGTCTTTTCTCCTCTTTATATACACAGTTTTTGGTACGTCAGATTTGTGAATCCCCCCTTGATTTTCTCAATCTCCTCCCTCTTTATTGGATGGGATTTCTCACTTAAACGTCATTGACTTTGTGCCAATAACTGAGTTGAGAATATCTCGGTGGAGATCAGTTTGTTTCCTTTTTGAACTCTATTACTTGTTCTACACATACGTAATGTTTCCAGATATGATCCAGTGTATCTTCGTATCTTCACAGTGTGATCTCTCATAGCAGTCGTTGAATATGGTGTGTATTGTCTCGTATAGCCAGGTAGATCAGTGTTTCGGCTTTAGTATTCATAAGCTTAGTCTAGCCAAGAGCTTGGTCTGACCTTCCTTGATCTCTTAGAGCTTGACGCAGCCCCTCTGCGGGTATTCTTCTGTGACAGCGGGGTTTTGGCGAGCTTCTGGAGAGGTTGCGAGGTAATCTCGACCCCCGGGGAGCTTTCCGATTTCAGGTTTGGTGATGCAGGCTAGATCTGATCGCGCTAAGCTCTACTCCGGGTGTTTCTGGAGCTCGCCTTTATTTCTATGGGTTGGTATAGTAGCTCGGCTTTGGGAACAGTTGTCTCCTGGTGGTACCCTCGGGCCTGGAGTCAGACTAGGAGGGTGGAAAATTTCCCTTTGGTCCCTAGCCAAATTTGGCTATTAACAGAAGTCCCTTCTGACTTGAACGCCGATGATTGAGTTTGGGGTTGGAGTCAGATTTCCTATTTTATTTAGGAAATTTTCCCTCCATAACCGTTACCAGAATCTTGGTGGAAATCTTTTCATTAATTTCCCCAAGTGATGTGGCGTACGTAGATTGGGGTATTCATGTTAATCCGGCTACGTTACGGCCACTCTGTGATTCGAGGCAACCCACCACCGAAAATTTTGTTCTTGGGCTGTCGACGTCACTGCTTTGTCCGCTCCTATTTAAAATCGAAAACTCCACTGACTTCCTCACACTTTCACCTCTTTCAAGTTTCAAATTTTCTTTTGGAAAGAATTTCATCTCCTCTTTATCAACTTCGCTAGAGTTTCTTCTACCATGTCGAAAAATAGCCGCAATTCTGTTGACTCTATTGTCGATGGTGAGGAGGTCGCTAGTCTCACCCTCGGCAAGTGAGCGCGTAAAGGTTTCGACAGTGACGACTCTCCGCCAAGTCCCCAGCGTCGGCGGTCGACTTGAAACGTAGCCATTGGGACCGGGTTCTCTAATCGACCTAACAATCCTCTGGATTTGGTTGATGAAGATTCTGACAAAGAGGACAGGGAGGATGCTGCCGGGAAGTGTCAAGTCACGGTTGTTGGTCCTTCTCTGGAGAGGCTTGCCCCTTATGATTTCAGAGTTGTCCCCGACTCTATCTTTGATCCGAACTCGATTGACCGTTTGAGGTCTAAGTACGGCATTCCTAACAGTGTTTCTATCTCGGTTCCTCCCAAAGGTTACGAGTTCTTCAATCCTTCAAACGGCGTGCTTCCGATTCATGTGGCGGCTCTCGAGAATGGGGTCAGGCTTCCCTTTCATCCTACCCTTCGACGAGCTCTCAACGCCATCCAGCTTGCCTCTCTCCAGTTGACGTCTGGCTTCTGGAGGCATTTGATTGGCTTCTTCGTGCTGTGGAGGGAACAATGCCAACTGAGCAATGTGTCGAGAGAGCCCGGAGCAGAGGAGCTGGCCTACCTCTTTCAAATCGGGAGCCTCTCCGGCGCTCCCAGAGGTCAGTTCTATGCAAAAGCCAAGAACAAGCTCAACTTTGTCATTCCTGGTGCTTTGAAGAAA
Organism: Dipteronia sinensis; assembly: GCA_033220585.1. Taxonomy (NCBI): domain Eukaryota; kingdom Viridiplantae; phylum Streptophyta; class Magnoliopsida; order Sapindales; family Sapindaceae; genus Dipteronia; species Dipteronia sinensis. Next base: position 59,282,148 of record CM065636.1, on the reverse strand, counting down.
GACCTCGCCTGGAAGGAAGAGTGGATCCTGACTGGGGGTGATTGGAGAAGCTTGATTTTTATCGGAGGTCACGAGTTCGAGGTCCCCACAGTTTTCAGTGACAAACTATCGTGGCACCAGGACTCCTTGCCACCTGAGTCTGAAGCTGTTTTGAAATCTATTCTGGCCAGGAACTACTTGAACCTGAAGTTTCCAACTGCTGAAGCCTTCGATCCTCATAGGGTGAATCAATACCTGCGGATCTCTGACTCTATTCCTCGTAAGTAACATTGAATCATCTTACTTTGTATTATTGACCAGCTTAGTTCTGACGTTTCCCATTTTATCTCATTTACTTATAGTTTTTGTTGTTGAGCCAGCTTCTTGAGAAGGTCAGCAGCTCCGGCAAGCTCGAACTCCTCCCACATCTATCAGATTGATGCGGGGGGCTTCTCCTGCCTCTTCGGAGAAGAAGAAGCTGATTGTTTCGGTCGGGATCACGACTGCTCCTACTCCATAGTCTTTTCCGTCGCCGGCTTCCAAAGCGGTAAAAAGAGGAGCCTTCATTCCCCGGGTAGCGGGCATTACTACCCATGCATGTTCTGCTCCTTCTGCTGCTACTGATGTTCCTACAACTCACCTACCTAATGCCACTACGCTTCCAACCCCCCGAGCTTCGGAAGACTTTTAGGCGGGCATCGTAAGGATTCCTCCTAGCCGCTCTCGCCCTCAGTCGAGCTTAACGGGGAAGGACGAAGTCTTGGAACAATTCATCACATCCTGCCCAGGTGGTGGGCTCTCTAGGATGGCCTCAATGCCCGTCGATGTTTTTCTCACCAAGGGGTCTACTGTCTTAGCTGAGGTAATTGTTTTTCTTTATACTGCTTCTGAGACTGCCGACTTGCTCGATTCCTAACCCTGGCTTTGTATCTTGTAGGCCTTCAAGTTTAACGTGGCTTTGGGCCACCATGTAATGCTCGTTCGTGATTGGGCTACTAAGGCTGAAGCCGAATATAAGAGAGCCATGAGATTGCTCAAGCGGGCTCAAGCACTAGTACAAGAGATGACCTTCAACCAGGGGAAGATGAAGTCTGAGTTGGTCGAGCTCGATGTGATTATGAGAGGACGAAGCTGTCCTTTGATCAGGAAATCCTCCATTCTACCCGGTGAGCCAAGTAGAGGGACTCTTGGAAATCTGAAGCTAAGAAGCTGGATCTCGAGAATCGGGAACTGATTGCTCAGGTGGCCAAGCTGCAAACTGAGGCGGAGACCTCCTTCAGTGACGGATATTTCTATGCTTCCTTTCAGGTTGCAGAAGCTCTCTCCCTTCCCTTTGTTCTATCATCCATCACCGGTTGGGATAAAAAGGAAATAATAACCAAGGCTACTGAATTGTCTCACCCTGACGATGACGAAGAAGTTCCCTCTAACCAGGGAGGAACTGGAAAACAGCCCGTCCAGGCAGATCCTCCTCTTCCTCCTCTCATGTTCACTGCTTCGGGTCCTAGGGAATCTTCAAGTAAGGTTCTTTCCGCGCAGTCCGAAGGAGATCAACCAGAATCTAGGGAAGGAACAAGGAGCCTGCCTAAGGGATCCTCTATAGTGGAAATAAGGGCCGACATGAGCCAGACGGGGTCAATGGTTGCCCTTCTTGATGCGGCTATCCCTCCCGAGGTCATGGTAGTGATTAATGAAGTCTTGGAGAAAGATCCAGCTGATCAGCAGGAGGGACCTCTGGAAGGAATGATGGCTGGCGAGGGTAACCAAGATGGGCAACCACCTAAAGGAGGAGCTGATGGCGGGGATCAGCATGAGGGGGGAGGAGTAGCAGGGGGAGATCAAGAGGGCTCCGAAGCTTGACGCTACCGGTTCATGATTGGCTTTGATTGCCCAAAAAAGAAGGTGGGCACCCCATTTTACTCATGATTAGTTTAGTCGATCTTTTTTTTTGTAGCTCGAATTCGGGGGTTAGGCTCCCCGCTTGATGGATGTAGCCTTACTAGGGGATAGGCTCCTTCGTTATTAATGAGAAATTGATATAACTTCCTTCATATTTGTTTTGATGGACCTTGGTTATGAGCTTTCATCTTGATTGAGAACTTCTTGCTTTATTCCTGATCCATCTGGCTTCGTAGGAAACTCTTATCATGATGATCTTAATCCTGCAAACGAAACAAATCTTTATGTTTAAATCCTATAAGGAGATCTAGCCCGATCGAGGCATCATGGGGGGCTATCTAGCTATTTCCTCGTCTTCGAGATCTAGATGGCAATTATGCTCTTGCACTCAGACCCTTCTTGGGGGTGGTAGCCCGACCAAGGCATCATGAGGGCTGTCTAGTTATTTCCTGGTCTCGAGATCTAGATGGAAATTATGCTCTTACACTCAGACCCTTCTTGGGGGTGGTAGCCCGACCAAGGCATCAGGAGGGCTGTCTAGCTATTTCCTGGTCTCAAGATCTAGATGGCAATTATGCTCTTACACTCAGACCCTTCTTGGGGGTGGTAGCCCGACCAAGGCATCAGAAGGGCTGTCTAGCTATTTCCTGGTCTCGAGATCTAGATGGCAATTATGCTCTTACACTCAGACCCTTCTTGGGGGTGGTAGCCCGACCATGGCATCATGAGGGCTGTCTAGCTATTTTCTGGTCTCGAGATCTGGATGGCAACTATGCTTTTACACCCAGGCCATTCTTGGGGTTGGTAGCCCGACCAAGGCATCAGGGGTAGCGAGGGGGCTTCCCCGGCTAGTCCCCGGTCTTGAGATCTTGCTGGTAACTATGCTCTTACGCTTAGACCCTTCTTGGCCGGGGGTGGTGCCAGGCCAAGGCATCAGGGGCAGCGAGGGGGTTTCCCTGGCTCATCCCTGGTCTTGAGGTGACTATGTCAAACTTTCCAGTCGAATATGTAGATACTAATGTTGAACATAATCAAAGATAAAGAAAAAATGCAGACTTTATTGATGATCGAGATGTAGTACATCGTTATTAGGGATTTTATTGAATCATAAATGGGGGTAATCTGCTTGAAAGTTCCTTGCTCAGGGGTAGAACTTCCTTAAGTGATATACGTTCCAGGTGTGTTCGATGGGTCATCCATCCATGTCTTCGAGTTTGTAGGCTCCGTTGTGAGTAACTACCTTTACCAAGTATGGCCCTTCCCAATTGGGGCCTAGGACTCCATCCGACCTTTTCTGAGTATTCGAGGTCCTTCCTGAGCACCAGATCCCCTTTTTTGAAATTTTGGGCTCTGACATTTCGGTTGAAATACCTAGCGATCTTGCTCTGGTAGATTGCCACTTTCTCAGCTACCCGATCTTGTTTCTCTTCTAGGAGGTCTAGATTAGCTCGAAGTTTGACCTCGTTGCTTTCAGGTTTGAAGTACTGCACCCTAAATGAGGTCAGTTTATGCTCGATGGGGAGGACCGCTTCAATTCCGAAGGCTAGGGAGTAAGGTGTTTCCCCAGTAGCTGTTCTCTTTGTAGTCCGGTAAGCCCGGAGGACCTCGGGAAGCTCCTTGGCCCAATTGCCTTTCTTCTGCTGTAGTTTCTTCTTCAGAAACTTCTTGATAGTCTTGTTGGTGGACTCCACCATCCCGTTGGTCTGAGGATGGGCTACTTAAGCGAGCCTAAGGTCGATTCCCAAACCTTCACAGAAGTCTTTAAATCGGGCGTTGTCGAACTGCTTGCCCAGGTCGGCTACAATGATAAGAAGGGTCCCAAATCTACAGACCACGTTGGTTTTGATGAACTTTGTTGTATTCTTTTCTGATATTCGGGAGAGAGGCCCTACCTCGACCCATCTTATGAAATAATCGATAGCCACGATAGCATATTTAACCTGTCCATGAGCGGTGGGAAGCGGTCCAATTTGGTCGATCCCCCACATGGCAAAGGGGTAGGGTGAACTGAGAGATGACAGTCGATCTGGTGGCAGGTGGTTCAAGTTTGAAGTCCTTTGACATGGCTCGTAAGATCGTAAAAAGCTTCTTGCGTCTTGGTGGATGGTCGGCCAGTAGTACCCCATACGAAGCACTTGATACGCTAAAGCCTCTCCACTGATGTGGTTCCCGCAGTCCCCAGAATTAAGATGTAAACACCGAAGTAAGGGAAGGGATATACCCCTTTTGTAGAGGTACTCGTCTACCAGGTAATATCGGACAGAGAGCCTTTTAATTTTTCGAGCTTGATCGGGCTCCTCGGGAAGCTTTCCCTCTTGGAGGTAGGCAACGATCAGGTCCATCCAGCAAGGCTGACGATCTAGGGAGCAGATTTCCTTACTTGCGGCTATGCTTGGTTGGGAGATCACTTGGAGGGGAACTCTCATTGGTAAGGATTAGCCTCCATTTGCGGCTATCTTAGCTAGAACATCCGCGCGGTGGTTTTGGTGTCGAGGCACCTGATCAATCTTGAATCCCTTAAATTTATTTTTAAGCGACTGAGCTAGCTTTATGTAAGCGGCCATGTTATCTCCTTTTTCCTAGTACACCTCAGATACCTGATTGAATACAAGTAATGAGTCGTTCTTGATTTGCAGGTAGTCGGCCTCTAGTTTAATGGCTGCCTTCATCCCGACTAGGAGGGCTTCGTATTCTACTTCATTATTGGTGGCTTTAAACTCGAACCTGAAGCAGTGACAAAATTCAGTCCCCTCTGGGTCTATTAAAACTACGTCAGCTCCTCACCCAGCTTGCTCAGATGCTCCATCTGTATGGAGGGTCCTAGATTTGCAATCTTTCGACCAATTATCGATCTCAGAAATATTCTCAGGGACCATGTTTGATTTTGCGGGAGTCGCTTGGCCTAGGAGCGCTGAAAATTCTGCAACGAAGTCCGCCAAAGCCTTCACTTTAATCGTTGTCCTAGGCTTGTATTTTAAGTCGAGTTGAGTGAGCTCTAGGGCCCATAAGACTAGCCTCCCGGACACGTTTGGTCTTTGTAAGAATTAGCGGAGAGGTTGGTCTGTCACCACTGTTATTGAATGAGCTTGAAAATAGGGACGAAGCTTCCTCGCCGAGGTCACCAGTGCTTAAACGAGCTTCTCCATGAGAATATAATTTTTTTCTGACTTGGTTAGAGCATGACTGATGTAGTATATAGGCCTTTGAATCTCGTCGCCACACTCTTTGGCCAAAGCTCCGCTTACTGCAGTTTCTGAGACGGCCAGGTAGATTTGCAGCTCCTCTCCGGGAACTAGCTTAACTAACAATGGTGGGCTTGTTAGGTATTTCTTCAAGGCTTGAAAAGCTTGCTCGCTCTCCAGGCTCCATTTCATGTTTTTCCCTTGCTTGATGGCTTTGAAGAACGGGAGGCATTTATCCGTGGAGCGAGAGATAAACCTGTTGAGCGCAGCAACACGCCCAGTCAAAACTTGTACCTGTTTGAGGATGTGGGGGACTCCAGGTCCAAGATAGCTTTGATTTTTTCCGGGTTGGCCTCTATGCCTCTCTCACGAACCATGAAACCTAGAAACTTCCCCGCTGTTACCCCGAAAGCGCATTTGGAGGGGTTCAACCACATCTGGTTTTCTCTTAGGATTAGAAAGGTCTTGTGAAGGTCTTCCTGATGTCCTTCTGCGGTTGGTGATTTTGTGATCATGTCATCGATGTATACCTCCATCGACCTTCCGATCTCGGGCCTGAACAGCTTGTTAACCAGCCGCTGGTATGTAGCCCCCGCATTCTTCAAACCAAACGGCATCACCTTGTAGCAGTACATGCCCTGCCCAGTAATGAAGCTGGTCTTATCTTGGTCAGCTGGGTGCATCTTAATCTGGTTATACCCTGAGAAAGCGTCCATGAAACTAAGAAGTTTATTTCCGAACGTGGAGTCGACCAGCTGATCGATCTTTGGTAGAGGAAAACTGTCTTTTGGACATGCCCAGTTGAGGTCGGTGTAGTCGACACACATACACCATTTCCCATTCGCCTTCGTAACCATGACCACGTTGGCGATCCATTCGGGGTAGTGCACTTCTCTGATAAAACCTGCCTTGATCAATTTGTCTACTTCTTCCGGCACCGCGGCATTCCTCTCAGCGTTAAAGTGATGCCTCATCTGTTTGACGGGGTTGACTGTTGGATCTACCGCTAATCGATGGGTGGCCAATGATACCAGGATCCCAAGCATTGCATCGTGGCTCCAAGCGAAGATGTCGCTGAATTCTCAGAGAAGCCCAACCAAGCCTTCTTTCACTTCCGGTTCGAGGGTAGCTCCGACCTTGACGACCTTGGAGGGTTCGTCATTTCTAATAGGTATCTCATCTAGTCTGTCTACGGGTTACATGCTGGCCCATTCCTTGCTCTGTTCTTTCTCATAAGGCATTATGGGTTCGCTCTCTAGATGCTCCGCAGGCTCCATTTCTTCCTGGATTATCCCGGGTGACTTCATGTCCTGGATCGTTGCAACCTGTACGAACTATTTTGCTAAAGCTGTCGGATTGGCAGACACTGCGTAGCACTTCCTAGCTACTTGCTGGTCTCCACGTACCACTCCTACCTTGGTTCCGACTGATTTGATTAACTAGGTGTGGATCGTTTCCCACAGACGATGCCAGAAAATGTTAACTGAAAATTTGCTCGTGGTAAGAAATCTCAATTAACACCCTCAAGACCACTACCACGGAGGTGGTGGCCGGGGTCGAATATATTCTGAACAATGCTTGTTCAAATGACAAAAAATATCAATATTAGTACAATCAAAAGAAAATGAAAAATGCTTTATTATCAGTGGTATATCATGTACAAATATCTCTCATATGCTCTCCATTTTTCTGGGGTGTAGTAGGGTTGTCGTCACATACTTGTCGAAAAGTAGTCCTTTTTCCTCTTTATATACACAGTTTTTGGTAGGTAAGATTTGTGAATCCCCCCTTGATTTTCTCACTCTCCTCCCTCTTTTTTGGATGGGATTTCTCACTTAAACGTCATTGACTTTGTGCTAATAACTGAGTTGAGAATGTCTCGGTGGAGATCAATTTGCTTCCTTTTTGAACTCTATTACTTGTTCTACACGTACGTAATATTTCCAGATATGATCCAGTGTATCTTCATATCTTCACAATGTGATCTCTCATAGCGGTTGTTGAATATGGTGTGTATTGTCTCGTATAGCGAGGTAGATCAGTGTTCCGGCTTTAGTATTCAGGAGCTTAGTCTAGCCAGGAGCTTAGTCTAGCCAGGAGCTTGGTCTGACCTTCCTTGATCTCTTGGAGCTTGACGCTGCCCCCCTGCGGGCATTCTTCAGTGACAGCGGGGTTTTGGCGAGCTTCTGGAGAGGTTGCGAGGTAATCTCGACCCCCGGGAAGCTTCCCGATTTCAGGTTTGGTGATGCGGGCTCGATCTAATCGCGCCGAGCTCTACTCCGGGTGTTTCTGGAGCTCGTCTTTATTTCTGTGGGGTGGTATAGTAGCTCGGCTTTGGGAACCGTGGTCTCCTGGTGGATACCCTCGGGCCTGGAGTCAGACTAGGAGGGTGGAAAATTTCCCTTTGGTCCCTAGCCAAATTTGGCTATTAACAACTATCATTCCATTATATATGCTAAGCTTCAGACTTTTTAGATTTTGCAATCTCAAAACACTATAATATGTTAATCTTCAAGCTCTTTGATTTCGCAATTTTTGGATATTAGATGGAGCTTCAAGCTTTTTGATTTTGCGATCTTTGGGTTGTAATTCATTTATTCTATTTTTTTAATCTTCGGATTACAATACAATTAATTTAAGGGAAATTATCGATATATAGCCCCTACCCTCAATTAGGATCACACATTTGCTTTGCTTTTCTCCCATTGTTTCCATTCGTCATTTTCTACTGCTTTGCTTTTCTTCCATTGTTTCCATTTTTTTTTTTGGAAATATTCTCCCACTGTTTTCATTCCAACATTTCTGTTATTGGTAAAAATCCGGAAGGATAACACATCAGCATAATCACCATGTTTCATGGGATTAAAGGTGACGTGTCAACAACCTGATTTGGTCAGAAATAACCCCACAATACCTGGTCATGGTTACCTAAATGGTTAGGTGTAAGCAACTCAACTAAGGTAATTAGATTGACTAAGTAAAGATGATCCGATCGGGATAACCCAAATTGTTGGGTATATCCATTCAATCGGGTCTAGACCTCCGGTCATGGGTGAATGAAGTTTGGTCCGGTTTGGTAGATGGTTATCTAAGTGACACATGGACAACGTAGAGTTCAATACAATCACGACTCAAATACGTAAAAGAAGAATCTTATTCAAATAAGGTGTCACAAAGCACACTCTGATAAGGAAATAAACTTCCTTAGAGATATCAGAGTCCAGATTAGGCAAAAGGTCTAATACGTTCAAAACACAAGCAACGCAGAATAGGAAAGAAGACTAAATCGACTCCAACAAGTGAGAGTTTCATTAAATCACAACAACGCTCTTTACTTGCATACCACGAATTAGGGTTATATACATGTATAAATAGACCCAAAAAATGTAATCATGAGAGTTAGTGAAAACTAAACAAAAAGTATATAAGAGAGCAAAAGAGATTGAGGGTGTAACAAAACATTCATAGTGAAGTTCTTTTCTCGCCGTCTCCGACAACCGTGGTTTTTTCCCTCATTGGGTTTTCCACGTAAAACTTCGTGTGCTGCATGCTAAACTTCTTTTCTTTTTTCGTAGTTTGATTACTGATTCGTATTAGCTTGTTAGACATGTGATTAGGTTTACGTAATCCAAAGATCACTGTCAACAATTTCAATTACAAACACATTATATTTTACACATACACACATGCACACATTTCTTTTTTACAAACATTTTTGAAAATACTCTAACAGTGATTAAACTAACCTTGGGGGGGGGGGGGGGGGGGGGGGGGGGGGGGGGGTAAATAGGTTTTAACCAAATTAATCCAAATTAATCGCAATCTTTTTGGTTAATCAAAACAACCCCTAACAAACAATCATTGTAGCAAAGTGTGAAAAATAACAATTAAGACACAATGATTTGTTTTACCTGAGGAAACCTCAAAAGGGTAAAAACTCACAGGCCTAAAGCCAATCCAACCCTCAAATCCACTATTTACAAAAATGATTTCAACCTAGGTTGACCGCATCACACCTACTCGGTTACTAATCTGTTCTTGCTACCTGCAAGCCTTTAATAGTGATTACAACAATTACAGCAATTGCTTGTATACTACCCACGGCACATACAAGACTTAACTCTTAAGTGAAGAGATATGCAACCTAAAGTGAATATAAAAATATTCTAAATGCATAAATGTTAGGTCAATACATTTAATGCTTATCTATTCATGTATGAATGATTCAAACAATCCTAGATATCATGTTGCTATATGACATACATATAACTTAGCTATATGAAATAAATGCAAACCTAGATGCAATAGCTATCACAATACAACAACCCAACAAGCACAAACATCACATATTAAAGATAAAAACTCAACCTTGATGCAATCAAGTCATCAAAGAACTATCTTGGTAAACTAGAACACAAGAAAGAATGGAGATGGTGTTCTACTTACCAAGTCATGAGCTTTGATGCAGACCCATGTAAGAAAACATCCTAGATGAAGCTAGATGATGTTTGTTTCATGACTGAAAGATGGGTAGATGGTTTTTGTCAATAAAGATTGGATCTTAGTGGCTTTCCTTGCAAGACACTCTTATCCCTTTCAAAGTTCTTCAATCTTAAGCTCTTAGCATGAAATAGGGATGAAGAGATGTATATATAACAACCATAAAAGATACTACGTCGTATTGGAAAAGTTTGTAAAAAGACAAGTAGAACTGAAGTAGTGTGCAGGTCCATGTGCGCAGGTAGGGTACTCGCGCACAACCCGAACATAAGACAATATGGGCAAAAATAACCCTCAGTGCATAGGTAGGATATCCGTGCACAACCTGTGCAGAAAACAAACCCGGGAGACACAAAGTCAGTGCACGGGTACTTGCACGGGTGACTGACCCACGCACAACTCGCACATTTAAGAAGATCCGTGAATACCATCCCCGATGCACGGGTACTGCACGGGTAGGGTACCCGTACATAACACCTGCAGTCACTGACCCGAGACTGCTCAAGGTCAGTGTACGGGTACTGCACGGGTAAAGGACCCGCGCACAAAGACCCGCACACAGGCTCAATCAAGCGCACAAAGAAAAATATAACATAGTGGTACACGTGTGAAGTGAGGAGAATGCATACATGCAATGAACACAAAAGCAAGAAAACTAAGGCATGCATGAGAGGTGTGTGTGTGTGTGTGTGTAACTAAATCTCTTCAAAGAGTTAAGCAAGTAATATACCTTCTTGAGGAACTTTGAGTTTGATGATGCCATTGAAGCTTGATCACAAACAATGAGGCATAATCTACCCTTACAAGTAAATCTCCAATGTGGTTTGTCAACAAACTGAGCTAATCATAAAGTGAGGCACTTACAATTTTAATGTTGTAAAACATAGAATTGACATAAATATAATCCGAATACATGGTTTAATACCATGAAAGACAAAGTAACAAGTTCAAACACCTAAGCACTAATAGTATAAGTGCTAGTAACATCCAACAAAAGGTACCAAGTACCAACACCTAAGCACTAACCGTTTACAGTTTAGCTATCATAATCATAATCCAACAAAAGGTACCAAGTACAAACACCTAAGCATTATAATAAGTTTAAGTGCTAGATAGCAAAATCCTAGTTGCATCAAACAAAAGACAACAACAAACACCGGATGGTAATCAATCCATCACTTGAGATTGTGGTCGAGTTTAAACCTGTGTGGAAGGCTATGAAAAAGAGGCTTCTACTCGTGGGTTTGCAGACATATGTCTCTATACACAAAAAAAAACACAAACAATCAAAATCCAACAAAAGGTACAAATACCAGCACTGTAATAAGTACAGATACATTAACAAAAAAAGCAACAAACACCAACTAGTAATCAATCCATTACAATTAGAGATACATATGAATATATGATATCTCTATATTATACAAGTAGTATAAAAGCACAAAACACTAACAAAGATACAAGAATAGATCAAATATTCTATTTCAAGATACATTACAAGTTCTCATTTTGCACAAAGTTTATTCAGCTGAGAATTAAAATGGAAAAAACAAGTGTAAAATTTGCTGCATAAGCATATGAGAATGATTACCAAACTTGTGTGGGAAGCTGTGAAGAGGAGGCATCAACTTCTACTTGGTGGTTGCTAGGCTGTGAAGAGGAGGCACCAACATCTACTCTTGGGTTTGCAGCCCTCTGTCTCTGTACATAAAAAAGCATTAAACAATCAGAAGTGTTGACACCTTAATGCAAGCTACCAATTAAAAAAATCAGTTAACAAAATGTTATTTGCACTTTTACCTTATTGCTTCCATCTGTGGTGTTGGCTTTACAAGTCCTTTTGTTATGTCCAGGTTATTTGCATTTTCCACAAACAACACTACCACTCCTAGCTGTTTTGGGTTTCTCATGCGATTTTCTCTTCCTTAAAAGTTTAGGGCTACCTAGTTTTCTTTTCAATGGTGGTGGTTCCACATGTACTGCTTCAATATCAACCCATACACATAAGTCTAGTATGGGATGTATCATGGAGCTATAGGTTCTGAGAAAGGCCGACTTGATCAAGCTTGGGTTAATAAACTGAATTATGTTGTCCTTAGTACCACCTAGACTACCTAGTCCATAACTTTATCTAATACTAGCCAATGCATGACAGCATGGCACCCCACAGATCTGCCATTGGCCACACTCATATGTTTTTAACCCCATCATCTCATACTTCCCCTCTCCTGAATGTAAAATTTTAAGGATTCTACTCTCCTCACTATTTCCTACTATCTTCTTGTTGACAGTAGGTGGTATATCACTTTTCCACTTGATACAGTCCTCATTTCCCTGTTGGAACCTAGTCATCACCATTCTTCTAATGAATTCCATCAAGCTTAAATATGTCCTAGCCCGAAAATCTTTCAACATACTATTGAATCTTCAGTCATATTACTAGTTACATGATCACACTTAATTGAGGAGTCAAAGGCATGCCTAGACCAGTGACGGGGTTCTACTTCCTCTAACCAAGCTCTTGCCTTAACATTGATACTACCAATATCTGCCATAATTTTCTTGAATTGATGAAACTCACAACACTTTCTAGCTTTCCAGAACAATTTTTTTAGTTTGAGTCCTGAATAGGAAATCTTGAAATTGGCATAGATATGCCTTGCACATTACCTAATTAATACATAATGGAAATTAATATATAATCAATTAACAAAAACAGTAAATGGAAAATAAAATAGTAAATGGAAATTAAAACAGAAAATGGAAATTAATATATAAACAATTAACAAAAACAACAAATGGAATTAAAACAAAAAATGGAAATTAATATATAAACAATTAACAAAAACAGTAAATGAAAATTAAAATAGAAAATGGAAATTAAAACAATAAATGTGACCATATAACAAAAATATTTAATGGAGCATAAAACAGTAAATGCGAAATAAAACAGTAAATGTAACCAAATAACAAAAACAGTTGATGAAAAATAAAACAATAACCGAATAACGAAAACTGAAATGTTATAGTACCTTATACTCACATGCAAATGCATCTTCAAAGCCCCAATCACCCTTCTTTGCCTGTCACTCATGAAGCATATTGGCTTGTCTTCTGGGTACTTCAAAAATAAACGCAATTGCTCCAAAAACCATGACCAACTCAATAGTGTTTCTCCTTCACATATGCAATATGCTAGTGGATAAAGACTACTATTTGCATCCAAGGCAACAGCCGAGAGAAGTACTCCTCCATATGGCCCCTTCAAATGGCAGCCATAGATGCCAAGGAAAGGTCTGCATCCCTCCATAAAACCCTTCTTCTGTGCTTTAAAGCTGACGAAGATCCTTTCGAAGATTGAGGTATCCTTTTTCAGATGAATGTATACTGCTGAACCTGGATTACATTGTTGCACCATGATTGAATATCCCTTTCAATAACTAAAACGCTATTCATGATCTCTAATCAGAACCTCTAGTGCCCTCTTTTTGCCTTGTACAATCTTTGAACATTAGCCATCACATTATACTAATCTCTCAACAGATCAAAAATGACCACACACTTGATGTCAGGATTGTTAATCACAAGAACCTGGAACTTACTTGCTATCCACTTGGCTCTTGCCTCATCACTTTTACAAATCCTGTGACATGTATGCTCATTCTTGTAGGTCTTAATATTAATTGTTGTATCACCATTCAAGCTAGAAGTATGCACATCCAAGGACATCCCATCTCCTTAGATGCATAATTAACTTATGTCTATCATTTTTCACCTTATTGAAATTAAACCCCTCTTGAATGGCATAATCTGTCAACAATGCCCTCAATGACTAGACACTGTCATGTGTTTGACCCACCTTAAACTCTATTTGATTGCCTACCATTTGCTTAAAGGGTTTCCTTGTAAGCTCTAGAGCCTGGCAGCGGAAGAAAATTTTAAAACTTTTTTTTAAAAAAAAAATTAAGCGACTTTAATACCGTGTATGATATATAAGAATAAATAAAATGTAAGATTCGAAATCATACCTATAGGCTAACTCCTTCGTTCTTTCTCTTATTGATATCGCCTTTTCGATTTGTACCACCGGATCTTCCTCGCTATCTCCCGTGTTTCGGCCACAGTGTGTGGGCACGTCACGAGCTTTAGGAGGTTGAATGTAGGTAGAAGAAGACACACAAAACAACACTTGCCTTGTGTGTGAAGATTTTGTCAACTCTTAAAAAAACAAAACTATTTTTCCTCTTTTTTTTATTTCTTTCTTGGCCGCACCTCTCACTTGTTTTTTTTTTCGTATGTTGTTGTTTCTCACACTCACTCAATTACTTTAATTAAGGAGTTTTTAAAAACACCAACCACATGATATGATATTATCATTTTAAATATCAAATATTTAAAATTAAAACTCAATTATCTTCTTTTTAAAATCAAATAATAAAAACAAAATATCTTGAAATCTTATATCATGATTGGGTTACAAGTGACCTAGATTAAATAGGATTCTAAATCCTATTTAATTCAATGTTGTCACTGTGACTCGAACCCTTGACCTGCAAAAGATAAAATAATCAATATTATTAAGAATTATTAATAGAATAAAAATAATTAATTCTATTAATAATTCTTAATTATTAATATAATTAAATAATCACATTATTTAATTTAATTAATTATTAATCTATTAATTAAATAATCACATCATTTAATTAATTTCCTAAATAAAATCCTTGTTACTTTCGTAACATAATTAATTGGACTATCCAATTAATTAACTGTGACTCTTGTTACCATCAACGTTTCGGGTTAGCAATGGGACCTAATGGACCCACAGTCTTGAGCTCCAATAATCCTTAGAAAAAATTAATTAAACTTTTTAATTAATATTTTCATGATTATTAACCTCAGAGTCACTCCATTCAAAACCCGAGGCAGCACTCTCGTAACCGTAGATGTTTTTATACAAACCAAAACTCAGTGTCCATCGATACATCTATTACATATGGTATGATCCTCCACAAGTAGGTCATAATTAGAGCTGGGTCATAAAGTCCGTTATACCCCTCTAATTATATCTTTTCCATTAAGTACCATTGATTCTCTAATGAACAATTATATCCTTCATTCCTTTATGGAAGAATGAGAGCGCTATTAATTGTTCAAGCCCTGAATCAACCCTTAAGAGAACTACTTCTCTACTTCTTGCAAGGAGTATATTCTTCTATTGTGTACAGACCTTCCTAGCCACAAGTCAAACCACCATTCCAAGATCAGGAATGCTACACCGATCTCACCCATGGTAAATCAAAAACCACGATCTAGCCTGAATGATTCAGTAAGACACTCAGAATTAAGATCACTCATATACATCCATCATTTGTTGATATATATGAGTCTTCCCATGTAACAGATATTGGTGAGAGATTTATATAAATCATGGCCCAGTCCTATATGATCACATCATATAAGGTACCTCAATTCTCATATCACTATATGAGTAGTCTAGGATAAGCTCATCGTACATTACAAAATGGACCGCAGCTGTAGATTAACGACAAAAGTACCCAACTTTATTTGCTCTCTACAGACTCTTTAAATTGCACATCTCAAACTGAATTCCTCTATATATGACACTCATAAACTCAGTTTGAGATTACATCCAGCAATCTTGGATGTTAAGCACATATGATATAAAAGTATAAGACATATAATTAGAATGAAAAAACTACTTTTATTTATGATTTATCAGCATTTACATATTACAAGCTTTAGGGCAAAAACCCCAACATCCCCTTTATCACTCTAGTCATTTTAGCATCGTGATCTTCATTTTCTAAGTCACTAAAGCACTCATCATCAATCTTAGATTGGTACCCTTCAAGCAAATCAAAGTTTACATTATTTTCAGCCTCATCTACCATAGCTAATGCCCTGCTACCCGCAACCTCACCCATTACATCATACTCATCATCTAACCTAAGTTCATCCTCTTCTAACTCACCATCTACCCTAACAATATTTGCCTCAATTACTTCCTCACTATCACCGCCATCACTTTCTACACCCTCATTATCACCCTCATAGTTAAACAAGTTCTCTTCAAAATAGATTACTCAGCCCGAAACTCTTAACGTCAATTACTCAATTGCTCGTCATGAATGTTAACCCTCTCATTCTAACCTAAACATCTCTTCTGTTAACACAAGTCCAGAGATGTCGAGGACAACCAATACCGGTCGAGATGGAAGAACTGCTGCTAAGGATTCTCCGTCGACCGAGCTAAAGATCTTATCTCAACTGTTAAAGTTGGAGGATGTCCCTAAGAGGCGCCAAGCGCATTTGATGAAATTCTCTGCTGACCAGCCGTGCACTTTTGATTCTAAAGTAAATGCAATGACTGTCCAGGAAATTGCAAAGTTTCTAGATAGATTTGATATTCCTCCTTCTTTGGAGCTCTTCTTGAACGATCATTGAGCCATTTGGAACCCTCCTAAAGGAGTTGTTGCCATATATGGGACAATGGTCACTTCTGGGGTGACTCTGCCCATTCAACCTTTCATTGCCAGATTCCTAGTAGACGCTGGGATCGCTCCTACCCAGTTGGCCCCAAATTCGTATACGATCTTGGTCAGCTTGTGGTATCTATAGGAACGGATTGATGCCAATTACCCCCCCTCCCCCCCCCCCCCCCCAACCACCCAAGAGATCCGTAACTTCTACACTATTGGCTGAATGGATATTGGGGGCATCGTCCACCTTTAATCTAACTCCCATAATCACTGGATTCCTAAGGGATTCAAAGAGAGACCTCATCTTGCATTTAGCAAATAACACAAAGGTTTCATATGGGGCTTCCTTACATCAAACAAATACTGGAAGAACAACTGGTTCTTTGTTAAAGGTGATTGGGGTGAAACGATAGCAGCTAAGCCTCGCCAAGATCTATCCTGGAACAGTGTCCCGAGACAATTCTGCTTCCCAGACGCTTGGAACAAAGCTCATGTTATGCTGATCAAAGCTGCTCAGAGGCCTTAGGAAGCGAGGGATCGCTGTGTGTTATTCGTGGAGGGAGAACTAATCAGGCTAAAGTTCTTCTTTGCTATTTCCAGTCTGTAGGGAAAAATTGCTTAAAACCGCAGCGGAAGGGGAAAAAATAATTTTCGTATAGTTTAAAATTTTTCTAAAGATTTGAACCTTAACCCTTAATTAATTAAACGCAAATATACGGTTAGAGTTAAATACCTCTTGTCGCGTGATCCGATTGACTTACGTCGATGGTAATCCGCAAGATCTTCAATCCTAGCACGTACGTGAATCACCTAGGAGCGTGGTCTCCCTTTTTCTTTGAATTGCTTACCTTAGAATGGATGTATGAAATTTCTGATCTTGATCTTCAATAGTAAAACACCAAGAGCCTAAAAAAATAGTTCCGGTCACTTTTGAATTCACAATCAATATGATTGAAACTCGCGTAACCCTAAATCGAAAGTGTGCACAAAACCTTTTGATGTTAAAGGCTTGTAAGTGCACTATCGAATTAGAACTTATTTTCTTTTTCTCTCTTGGCCGAAAATCTATGTGTATAGAGTAGGATTTTTTATTTTCAAAACAAACAAAAATCTCTCTCTATTTTGCTTCTTCTAGGTGGCCGAAAATTCATAACCTTATATTTATAGGTTGGCCGAATTTTCTCTTTCACCAAGTAGAGTTGGCCGAATTCATTGAATAGGAAATCTAGGGTTGTTTAATTTCCTTACTTGAAAAGGAATTGTCCTTTTCCCTAATTCCTATCAATTCAAGAATCCTAACCCTTGTAGGACTAGTGGTGGCCGAATTCTTTGTATAATAAGGAGTGTATGTGGACTTAATTCTTACCACATTAGGACTCCTATCACTTAAAAGAATTCCAACCCTAATCCAACACATAGTATTTAATTTACTGATCAGGAAAAGATTTTGATTTAAACTATTAATTAATTAAATAATTAATTAATTCCCATTTAATCAAAACAATAAAATAAAATAATATCTTGGGCTATTTTATTTAGCCTTGCCGCCCACACCATGTATATATGGGCCCAATATTATTTTTCTTATTTTATTTAATCCATTAGACTTTAAATAAAAGCCCACATGTGAACCAGACTTATTCTTACTAAAAGAAACAAGCCTACATGTCTCCTTTTAATATATTAATATAATAGTGCAGCCCATTAAATAAATAATAGACATATTATATTCTTAATATATTAAATGCAATTCTAGATAGACCCATAAATTGGTCCGGTAGAATATATCAAGTGATCCATGCAAGTATGTGTGGATTGTGGATCTTGGCGGGCTATCTAAATTTAAGCTTCAATAGACATAACCTAATCATAATCAACAAATGATTCACTTAGGTCCAATCTATTAATTTTAACTCATTCCACTAAAGAGCTAAAATTGAACTCTTAAATAAAGATAGAATAAGAAGATGTTTCTCATTCATACCTTAGACAATCTTATAGGAGATGGTGTATCCTCGTGAATAATATCAGTAATTGCCAAGAGCTCATAGACCGCCTATAGCTCTCCAAGTTACCATATTTCCTCATATGACCACATTTTGAACTTGGATATTTTGACTTGTCCAGAAGCCATGTCTTCAATAATCATTATTGAAAACTCAATGTTGAGATTTAATATCCAATACCTCAAAACATCCATATGATGATATTATACTCTCATTTAATAAATGGAGCCACGATATCTATATCTATAAATGAAGTCCTCTATCGATTAACAAATGAATACCACCAAACTATCGAGGATAGACTATGCTATATAATCGTACTCATTGATAGCTCAAATGATAACACTTGCAACCATAAGTCCATCATTTATCTCAGGATTTAGATAGACTCTTCGATTATCCTAATAATGAAAAGACTTATATCTAGTGACGGTTCTAGATAAAGTATTTCATTGTGATCCAGTTCAATACACCCAGTGCACTAGATTCTTTTACTCGAAAACCTTTCAATGATTTTAGACTCATCATAACTCATTTGATCCCACTCAAATGCTAGTAAAAGAATTCTACAACTTTATCAAGATAGAGGTGCCCAACCTTTAACTTAAGTTGTGAACGTTATTCAAGACTAACTAAAGAATTGTGTCTACCTCATACATATCCGGATGTACAAACAATTCTTCATATCTCATAGTCTTTTGACCTTATGATTATTTACCTTGACAATTATAATTATAAATGCTATAAGATTTTCCAGAATCAGAAATCACTTTATTTATATGAAAAGATTGTCAATTACAATATTACACTCTTGCTATTGAGCATAAACCTAACACAGTCATCGTAGACATCGTAAGTTTATATACATTTTCTATTTCTTGCTCATCTTATGTCGATCGTACACGTCTTGTGACACTGCTTGGGTTTGTCTCTTAGTGCATGATATTGATGTTGTTGCTGGCGAGCAATCCGAGAAAGCTAAGGGTATGGTTAAAGCTAGCCGAATGGAGGCTGCTGCCCAATTGGCTCTAGGAATTGCTCCCTCCGAGCGGGATTTGGTAGAACACACCTATGAGCTTGATCTCAACACATCATCAGGTTCTACTGATCGGGAGCAGGAAAAGAAAACTTTTGCCAAGGAATTGATGAGAAAATTCACCAAGGAGTCTGCTACCATAAAGGCTGTGAAAACAACAACTGAGACCTCTACACATGTGGCTTATCATGCTCAAAAGACAGCACAACTTATAGTTGGTCCAGAGGCTCATCACATAGAGGTCAGGTTGGTAGATCTTGAAGAGAAAGATGATGATAAGGAAACGTTTATCGACCTGATTTTAAAGGAGCAGCGTTCAAAGAGAAGGACTGATCGCCACTCTTCGACATCCACGTCACTTCCATCTGGCCGAGTCAGAGTGGAAGATCAGATTCCTATTAAGACTAACGATCGGGTTGGTCCTTAACAGACTAAACACCTCCAACGCATCGACCAACCTGAATTGTCTCATGCTCAAGTTGGCCGTTCTGTAAGTCAGCCTCCAACAGACCTTCCTACTTAGAGAGTTGGTAAAGTCCCGATGCAGTTTGTAGTAAAACGTCAGATAGTCTTTACTGACTCTGACTCTGATGAGGACCAGGTCGACCCTCTCGAACACGCTATTGAGGACAATGTATTTGATCATTTTTGGGATCATGTTGACAAGATATCTGCGCAATCTGGCAGGCCATCCGGGTTCCTGTCAAATGCTGAAGTGGCCCCCCTAATAGATGATATAGGAGCCAACCTGGCCAAACACACTAACCAAGAGCAATCTATCCCCATACCTTTGGAGGCAATTCCTAACATTTCCCCGATCGGTGAAGGTAGTGATACTCAGGTGGTTGGTTTGCAATGAGAAGCAGATCCTCCAGTAAACACCCATCTTGGCAAGATTATAAGGACTCTTGGCTCAATCACAATGGTCGACCCGACCACCACAAGTGTGTCCCCGGCTAGTTCTCACCTTCCGATGGTTGAGACCCCCCCCCCCATCTTTCCAGAACAGAGCATCATCTGAACCTCTTCCTCCCTCAGGCTCAAGCGAGCCACTGGTCGACCTCATTGACATGCTGCGCTCCATGTCTGCCAGAAAGGGATATATCGAGGAAGGATATTGGAAGGAAACTAAAACTGCTAGCAGCTCCGAGTGAATTCATGCGGTCTTCAACAATGATGTATATGTAAGTGTCCTACATCCTTCATTTTTAACCCAGGCTTATCACCATATTTACCCCTTCCCCTTTTACAGGCTGTGAAGGAATTGACTCGAGCCCTGATCAATTAGGATAGGCATGCTGCAGAGATCTCCCAACTAAGAAAAGAGCTCATTGAGAAGAATGAAGTACTCAAATCTACTTCGGCCAGCGAATCGAAGATCAAACACTCATATAAAGAGAAACTGAAAGAACGTGAAGTGACTAAAGACACTTTGAGGAGATCGTTGGCCAGCGCTCAGAACAGGGCCCCCATGGCCAGTGAAAATGTTAGCGAGCTTTCTTCAAAAAAATGCCGAGTTTGAGGTGAAAATAGCCAAGGCTGAACTGTGATGTGTCAAGCTCTAGTCAAAGGCCATTTTGGTTGAAAAAGAGGCTGCTAAGCTTGAAGAAGATGATAAAATTGCCAAAGACACTCTTGCATCTACTCAGCACTCTATGCTTGAGTCACAACAGAATTCTGATGAGGCCAGGCTTCATTATAAGAGACTGGCTGAAGATTTGAATCAGCAGGGGGTCAATATGGAGGTGCTCTTATAGTAAGCTAGACTGACCCTTGAAGTAAGCCATCGACTGGTATAAGAGGTCCCCTGCTATTAATGAAGTCATGCTAAAAGAGCTAGAGTGAGGACTTAGTACTGCCTGACTGTTCTTTGGTGGCAAGGAACGAGCTACTATTGAGGCTTGCCGAAAGTGGGACAAGACAATTAAAGGGCACAAATCTGACTCCCTAGAAGCCATCAAGAACTAGAGAAAGCGATGGCGGGCCTACTGTAGATCGATCGGGAAGGAACCTCACATCATGCATCTGGAATTGCCCTCCGAATCTGCCTTGGTGACCTTTCATACTAATGAGAAAACTGACTCTTCAGGTAAAGAGGTTGACATTGGGCCTCTACCTGATTTGGACTACTCCCTTTTTATGACTAATAACACTATTTTATATGTATTTTAGGTCCTCATTTCCTATTGTTTTATGCTTGTTTCTCGAGTAAAATCGGGGTTTTAATGAGCTTAAATGAGTATTTCAGGTAAATAGGGAAGTTCAGAGGCATTGTGGTAATTTTGGATAAATTGTTAGGATTATGCTCAATAGCAAGAGTGTAATAATGTATTTGACAATCTTTTCTTATTACTAAAGTGATTTCTAGTTTAACAAATTTTATAGCATTTATAGTTTAATTATTATAATTGTCAAAAGTAAATAATAATAAGGTCAAAAGACTATGAGAAATGAAGAATTATTCGTACATCTGGATATGTATGAGGTAGACATAATTCTTTAGTTGGTCTTGAACAATATTCACAACTTAAGATAAAGGTTGGACGCATTTACCTTGTTAAAGTTGTAGATTCTTTTGCTAGCATTTGAGTGGTATTAAATGTGTTATGTTGAGTCTAAAATCATCATAGTGTAGTGTCTTTGGGCAAAGGAATCTAGTGCACTAGGTGCATTGAATAGGATCACAGTGAAATACTTTATCCAGAACCGTCAATGGATAAAAGTTTTCACTTAAGGACAATCGGAGAGTCTATCCCAATCCTGAGATAAATGATGGACTTATGGTTACAAGTGTTATCATTTGAGCTATCAATGTGTACAATTATATAGCATAGTCTATGATGAGAATAAGGGAGCTGCACCAAGGGATCCATTGCATGTTCCGGTTGGGCCAATAACAAGGGCAAGGGCTAAGAGATTCAAAGAAGCACTCAATGTCCTGATTCAAGATACTTGGGCTGATGTTGAATTGTTAAAGTCCAAGATAAGCCCACATGAAGACCAAGGCTTAATTAACATAATCAAGACAATTGATTGGGCCGAATAAGAGAAGAGTTTGGGCATGTGGCACAACATGGGCGGCGTATGGTTGGAGGAAATCCCTATTTCAGCATTTTTCCTATTTTATTTTCCAAAGAATAAGATTTAATTTGTTTTCAAAATTAAGGGGCTGATTTGTTTCTAGATTTAGCCTTCCAAATAGGGAACAAATGGTTGGAGGAAATCCCTATTTCAATATTTTTCCTATTTTATTTTCCAAAGAATAAGAGTTAATTTGTTTCCCAAATTAAGGGGCTGATTTGTTTCCAGATTTAGCCTTCCAAATAGGGAACAAGTCAATAGTTGCTTGTTTTAGTCTTTTATTTTCTTTCCCATTTGTAAGGCAATTATTGCCCAATTTAGTTTTCTGATTGTAAGGTCATAATGGCCGAATATATTATTTCCTTTTTTTATTAAGGTTTTAGTTTATAAGGAACCAACTGATGTAATTTTCAGTAGACTTGATTTTGAATGAAAAATAGAGAGAATTTTCTCTTTGGTTCTGAAAATTGACTTATCACTCACCATTCTTTCTTGTTCTTGAGTGTGGCGTCTTTCACTTTCTTGATACTGTTGGTTCTTATCTCATTATAGGTAACGGGTCACGGTCCTGTATTGTTCTTGGTTATAAACTTGAATCTAGAAAATGATCCTTGCTACCATATATTGGTTCTGGGTTTCATTGTTCTTGATGAGGTTCATATCATTTGGTATCAGAGCGTAGGTTTCTAAACTCAGGTTTAATCTATCCTTCTTTTTCTTCTTCCTTGATTTCGTTTGTTAAAAAAAAATCACAAACTTGATTCCGATTGATCAAGTCCAGTAAAAAAAAATACCAAAGCCTTGCTTGAGTCCATTTGATCAAGGTCAAAAAAAAAAGATCAAGGTCCAACCAAAAAAAAAAGTACACAATTTTTTTCTTTGCAAGGTCGTGTAGTTGAACTTATATCAACTATTTTTTTTATCCCTTTTCTTGATTTCGTGGGTTGATAAAAAAAAGGAACTGAAAAAGTGAACAAAGAGTGGAAAAAGGCAAGAGAGTGTGAGCTCATCAGAGGGTAAAAGCCAAAAGAATTGAGTGAAACACGAGTGTGAGTGCCACCATCTTTGAGGGTGAACACGTGAGGGAGTGTTTGTGAGGTTTACTAATTCTTATTTGTTTTGCAGGTTTTAGATATGTCACACGATAACAGTAAATGTGTGTCCAACGAAACACCAGAAAAGGTAGATCTCGATCTTTTGTATAAAGCCATGCGACAACACATGGCGCGGATGGAGACTCAGTTTGGCGAGGTGAACAATAGGTTAGACAAAGTGGAGTCTAGTTTGCAAAGGGAGCAGCCATTTAGGGCTCCTAATGTGGAACGAAGAGAAAGGAACCCACCTAAGAATGACTATGAAGATGATGATAGGAATGACCTAGAGGAGGATGATCGCATGTCTAATGTGGGTGCGGGCAGATTTAGGCGTGGAATGGGAGGTAGAGGAGATAGGTATGGGAATAGAAGAGATAGGTATGGGAATAGAGAAGATAGGTATGGAGAGAGGTTTGATAATAATTTGGGTAGTATAAAGGTAAAGATCCCAACTTTCCAAGGTAAAACCGATCCTGAAGCTTATTTGGAGTGGGAGAAGAGAATAGAATTGGTGTTTGACTGCCATGACTATTCTGAATTGAAGAAGGTGAAGTTGGCTGCCATAGAATTCACTGATTACGCTATCGTTTGGTGGGATCAACTGATTTTGAGTAGGACGCGGAATGGAGAAAGACCTATTGAGATTTGGGAGGAGATGAAAGCTGTCATGAGGAAGCGTTTCATTCCAAGTCACTATTATAGGGGTTTGTTTCAAAAATTACAAACTCTTACTCAAGGGTCTAAGTGTGTTGAAGACTACTACAAGGAAATGGAGATAGCCATGATTCGAGCTGATGTAGAGGAGGACCGAGAGGCTACTATGGCTAGGTTCTTAAGTGGACTACACCGAGAAATTGCAAATGTAGTGGAGTTGCAACATTATGTTAAATTGACTGATATGGTACACATGGCCATTAAGGTGGAACAACAATTGAAGAGGAAGAGTTCCACACCGGTTGGGCAAAATTCGGGTTCTTCATCATCATGGAAACTGAATTGGAGCAAGAGGGATGACCAGCCTAGTTTCAAGGCCAAGACCGAACCTTCCAAAGATCATAAGGCCGGAGGCACATTAAATCAAGGTAAATCAGATTCTCAACCTTTTAGAAACCGTGACATTAAGTGCTTTAAGTGTTTAGGAGCAGGTCATATTGCATCTCAATGCCCAAACAAGAGAGTAATGGTTTTGAAGGATAATGGTGATATCGAATCTGAGGGTGAATCCGATGATGAGTCCATGCCACCTTTGGAGGATGCAAGTGACATTGAATATCCGGTGGATGGAGAGCTTTTGGTGGCAAAAAGAGCTCTAAGTGCTCAAGCCAAGGAAGATGATGAGATACAACGTGACAACATATTTCACACCCGCTGCCATGTTAATGATAAGGTATGTAGCATGATCATTAATGGGGGGAGTTGTACTAATGTGGCTAGCACTAATTTTGTGGAGAAACCGAATTTGGCCACTTTGAAGAACCCAAAACCTTATAAGCTACAATGGTTAAATGATTGTGGGGAAATCAAGGTGACTAAACAGGTGTTGGTGACGTTTTCAATTGGAAAAATACAAAGATGAAGTCCTTTTGTGACGTGGTACCAATGAACGCGGGCCATATCCTTTTGGGGAGACCTTGGCAGTTTGATAGACATGTGACTCATGATGGATATACCAATAGATACTTCTTTATACTCAATAAAAAGTCAATCACTCTTGTACCTTTAACCCCAAGACAAGTGAATGAAGATCAAGTGAGGTTAAAAAAAAAAAAAAGATGTAAAAAAGGAGAGTGAGAGTTCAAAAGAAAGAGAGACAAAAGAAAGAGAGTCTGAAACAGCAAAAAAAGAAAAAAAAAGTGGATGATGAGAAAAAAAAAGAGAAAACAAGTGAGCTTTTATGAAAGAGAGAATGAGATCAAAAAGGCTTTGTTTTCAAATCAGCCAATGATTGTACTTTTGTACAAAGAGGCTTGTTTTAGTACTAATGAAATTAACCCTTCATTGCCTAGTGTTGTTAGTTCTCTTTTGCAGGACTTTGATGAAGTGTTTCCCGAAGAGATGCCTATTGGTTTACCACCAATAAGGGGGATTGAGCACCAAATTGACTTTGTACCTAGAGCACCCATCCCGAATAGACCAGCATACAGAAGTAATCCTGAGGAGACAATGTAACTTCAAAGGCAGGTTAGTGAGCTCATGGAAAAGGGTATGTGCGTGAGAGCATGAGTCCTTGTGCGGTTCCCATTTTGCTTGTGCCTAAGAGGGATAGAACATGGAGGATGTGCGTTGATTGTCGTGCCATCAACAATATCACTGTAAAGTATCGCCATCCTATTCCTAGATTAGATGATATGCTTGATGAATTGCATGGTTCTATTGTTTTTACTAAAATTGATCTTAAAAGTGGATATCATCAAATTAGGATGAAAGAAGGTGATGAGTGGAAAACTGCTTTCAAAACAAAATATAGTTTATATGAGTGGTTAGTTATGCCTTTTGGATTAACTAATGCGCCAAGTAATTTCATGAGATTAATAAACCATGTTTTGCGTGCTTTTATTGGACAATTTGTGGTTGTTTACTTTGATGACATTATGATTTATAGCAAAAACTTAGATGAGCATGTTGAACATTTAAAACTTGTTTTAGGTGTCTTAAGAATAGAAAAGTTGTTTGCTAATCTCAAAAAGTGTACCTTTTGCACCGATAAACTTGTATTTCTGGGTTTTGTTGTTAGTGCTAAGGGGATTGGGGTTGATGAAGAACAGGTTAAGGCAATTAAGGAGTGGGCGAAACCTACAAATGTGGGACAAGTGAGAAGTTTTCATGGGTTGGCTATTTTTTATAGGAGGTTTGTGAAAGATTTTAGTAGTCTAGCAGCACCTTTAACTGAAGTTATCAAAAAGAATGTGGGATTTAAGTGGGGTAATGAACAAGAAAAGGCATTTAACTTGATTAAGGAAAAATTAACTAACGCACATTTGCTTGCTTTGCCTAACTTTGCTAAAGCTTTTGAGATTGAGTGTGATGCTTAAGGAATAGGTATTGGAGCTGTTCTAATGCAAGAAGGAAATCCTATTACATTTTTTAGTGAGAAGATAAGTGGAGCAGTCTTGAATTATCCTACCTATGACAAGGAGATGTATGCTTTGATTAGGGCATTGGAAACTTGGCAACACTACCTTTGGCCTAAAGAATTTGTGATTCACACGGATCATGAGTCCTTGAAGCAAATAAAGGGGCAACACAAGCTAAATAAGCGGCTAAATGAACGGTTTGTTGGTACCCCGTTCACTGATAACGCAGCGGAAATAAGTTTTAATATATTTTTTTTATACAGATCATAAACAATCTGGAACCAGTGAACTTAGGATCGCAATTCTTTTTCCAGAACTAATACATACAATATGTAAACACAAGAAATTGTAATCAATACATTAAAAGAAAATTTAGAACCTTACCAACGTTTGGAGGCTCCTTCACTTTACGATATGCTCCTGGTCTGTACCACTGATCTTCCTAGCTATTCCCGGAACTGGTAACTGCGTGTGGGCGCGTCACGTACTCAGGAACTTAGGAGGATGTAGAGAGAATGAAGATGAAACAATTTCTTCCAAGAGAATATTTCATAGAACAACTCTTGTTCTTTAAAAAAATATATTCAATATAATTTTTTTTTTCTTCTTAATGGTGCACAGCATGAATCCCTTTGTTTTTTTTTTCTCTTTTTATTTCTTTTAATCACCCGCACACTATCTCTCTTTTTTCTCTTTTTTGTGTTACACACAATATGAGTTTGTATCATATACAAACACTTGTGTATATCCTTTGTGTGCTATATTTTTGTTATCAATATATATCATATATATATTATTATAACTAAAACTCTTTAATTGATATCTCTTTATATTTTAAAAGATAATTAAATATTTATTTTGAATTTAAACATTTTAAATTCAATTTCAAATATTTAATTTAATAAAATAAAATAATCATATTATCTTATTCTATTTAAAATCAAATATCAACTAACATCCTCCATTTAGTGATTAATAACAAAATTAAATAATCTTATTATTTAATTTATTTAATCACCATTATTCATTAATTAAATAATCTCATTATTCAATTATTTCCCGAATAAATACATGTCACTTTCGTAACACAATTAATTGGACAATCCAATTAATTAACCATGACCCTTGTTACCTAAATCGATCGGGCTAGCAAGGCGACCTAATGGACCTATAGTATTTTGAGCTCTAATAATCCTTGGAATTATTAATTAAACTCTTTAATTAATATTCCTTGATTATTAACTCCGGTGTTATTCCACTAAAAACCTGAAGCTGCACTCTCTCAACTGCAGACGTTTTTACACAGACCGATACAACTCAGTGTCCATCGATATAGCTATTACACATGGTGTGATCCTCCACAGTAGTTCATAATTAGAGCTGGGTCATAACGTTCGTTATACCCCTCTAATTACATATATCCTTTAAGTACCATTGATTCTCTAATGAACAATAAATCCTATTTCCTCACGGAATTAGGAGAGCGCTCATATTGTCCAAGCCCCGAATCAACCCTTAAGGGAACTACCATCTACTTCTCACAAGAAGGAGTGGATTCCACTATTGTGTACATACCTTCCCAGCCACAAGCCAAACCGCAATCCTAACATACGGAGTATATTGATCAGGAATTGCATCTGACCTCACCCATGGTATATCAAAGACCACGATCTAACCTGAAGGAGTCGATAAGACACTCAGGATTAAGATCACCCATATATAGCCATCATTAGTTGATATATATGAATCTCATCAGTAAACGGATCTTAGTGAGAGATTCATATAGATCATGGCCCAATCCTATATGATCACATCATACAAGGTGCCTCCATTCCCATATCTCATATGAATGATTCAGGATAGAATCACAGTACATTACGGAATGGACCGCAGCTATAGATTAACCACAAATAAAGTACCCAGCTTTATTTGTTATCTATGGACTCTTTAGATTGCACGTCTCCTACTGTATCCATCCATATATGACACTCATATACACAGTTCGAGATTACATCCGGCAATCTAGGATGTTAATATGCACAAGTTATAAAATAAACAACACAACAAGAATGAATTGAACTTTTCTTTTTATTTATTTCATAAATCCATTTACAAATTACATCTTTAGGGCATAAACCCCAACACGGTTTCCAGTTCAACGGCGTTCTAAACTACTTCCACGGGGAGATGGCCCATTTCAAGTGATTGAAAGGATCAATGACAACGCCTACAAGCTAGACCTTCCAGGTGAGTATAATGTTAGTGCAAGCTTTAATGTTTTTGATTTGTCTCTTTTTGATGTAGGTGACGATTTGAGGACAAATCCTTTTCAAGAGGGAGGGAATGATGAGAATAAGGGAGCTGCACCAAGGGATCCATTGCATGTTCCGGTTGGGCCAATAACAAGGGCAAGGGCTAAGAGATTCAAAGAAGCACTCAATGTCCTGATTCAAGATACTTGGGCTGATGTTGAATTGTTAAAGTCCATGATAAGCCCACATGAAGACCAAGGCTTAATTAACATAATCAAGACAATTGATTAGGCCGAATAAGAGAAGAGTTTGGGCCTGTGGCACAACATGGGCGACGTATGGTTGGAGGAAATCCATATTTCAGCATTTTTCATATTTTATTTTCCAAAGAATAAGAGTTAATTTGTTTCCCAAATTAAGGGGCTGATTTGTTTCCAGATTTAGCCTTCCAAATAGGGAACAAATGGTTGGAGAAAATCCCTATTTCAGCATTTTTCCTATTTTATTTTCCAAAAAATAAGAGTTAATTTGTTTCCCAAATTAAGGGGCTGATTTGTTTCCAGATTTAGCCTTCCAAAAAGGGAACAAGTCAATAGTTGCTTGTTTTAGTCTTTTATTTTCTTTCCCATTTGTAAGGCAATTATTGCCCAATTTATTTTTCTGATTGTAAAGCTATAATGGCCGAATATCTTGTTTCCTTTTTTTTCGATTAGGGTTTTAGTTTATAAGGAACCAACTGATGTAATTTTCAATAGACTTGATTTTGAATGAAAAATAGAGAGAATTTTCTCTTTGGTTCCGAAAATTGACTTATTACTCACCTTTCTTTCTTGTTCTTGAGTGTGGCGTCTTTCACTTTCTTGATACCGTTGGTTCTTATCTCATTATAGATAACGGGTCACGGTCCTATATTGTTCTTGCTTATAAACCTGAATCTAGAAAACGATCCTTGCTACCATATATTGGTTCCGGGTTTCACTGTTCTGGGTGAGGTTCATATCAGTCTATCCTCAATAGTTTGGTGATATTCATTTGTTAATCGATAGATGACTTCATTTATAGATATGGACATCGTGGCTCCATTTATTAAATATGAGTAGAATATCATCATATGGATATTTTGAGGTCTTAGATATTTTGAGGTCTTGGATATTAAATCTTAACGTTAAGTTTTCGATAGTATCTATTGAAACATGGCTTCTGGACAAGTCAAAATATCCAAGTTCAAAATATAGTCATATGAGTAAATATGGTAACTAGAAGAGCTATAAACGGTCTATGAGCTCTTGGCGATTACTGATATTTTTCAACGAGGATACACTTTCTCCAATAAGATTGTCTAGGGTATGAATGAGAAACATTAACTTATTCTATCTTTATTTAAGAGTTCAGTTTTAGCTCTTTAGTGGAATGAGCTAAAATTAATAGATTGAACCTAAGTGAATCATTTGTTGATTGTGATTAGGTTATGTCTATTGAAACTAAAATTTAGATAGCCAGCCAAGATCCCCAATCCGCACGAACTTGCATGGATCACTTGATATATTCTACCGAACCAATTTATGGGTCCATCTAGAATTGGTTTTGGATTTCGGAATCCAAAAGTTTTGGAGAGGTGCGGTCATGTGTGATCAAGACACGCGGTAACTCTTCAAAAAGCCTGGAATGGGCGGCCAGGAATGTAGGAATCCTTAGGCGGTCCTAATGGGGTGCGTTTAGCATTCCATTAATACATTAACAATATAATTTGCACATTTTAAATAAATGGGCTGCTATATTATATTAATGTATTAAATTAAGGCATGTGGACTTGTTTCTTTTATAGTAAGAATGGGTCTAGTTCACATGTGGACCTTTTATTAAAGTCCAATGGATTTAATAAAATGGAAAAACAATATAAATTGCCCATATATATATATATATATATATATATATATATATATATATACTTGGGCGGTAAGGCTAAATTATTGGCCTAATATATTGTTTTATTTTATTATTTAACCAAATGGAAATTAATTAATTTATTAATTAATTATTTGATTAAAATTTAAAATCTTTTTTTAACTAGGAGTAGGACTCTTAGTGTCATACTATTGTTAGTAGTATGATATGTATCAAATACCTTACTTGATAAGTAGATAAATAAATGGTTTTATTTATCGAGTCAAATTAGGAAGTATTTGATATCTATCAAAACTCTAATTGATAATCAATTAGGAAGTTATTGATAAAGTCACAATTTTATATTCAATAATTTATTATTGGATAATGCACTTATGAGTTAGAATAGGTTTGAACTACTAAGTTGATAAGGTTTTGGTGAAATCAAATCCTCCTTGTGTGAGGATTTGACTACATGACACAAATCCTCCAAAATATAGGAGGAGTTCGGCCAAGATACATATAGATATATCATGAAAATTTCGTCCAACTTATGGGGAGTTCAAGAAGAAGTTTTTTTTTAGAGAAATTTTTTATTCTCTTGTTTTTGAATAAAAAAAAAAAAAAAAAAAACTTTCAACTCAAGAAAGGGGTGTAGAATTCGGCCATAGAGAAGAAGAATAAGGAGCGTTTTATTTTTGATAGGGCACTAGAAGCTTTTACATCAAAAGGCTTTATGCACAAGATCGAATTAGGGTTCACGCGAGTTTTCGATTAAAAGATTGAGAATTCACAAGTGACCAAACGTTCTTTATTTTCTCTACGAGGATTATTATGACTAACAAAAAGAAAAAGGTTTGTTTTCCATCCTCATGTTTACAATTCAAAGAAAAGGGAACCCACACTCCTAGGTGATTCACGTTTGTGATTGGATTGGAAGATCTTGTGGATTCAATTCGAAGCAAGCGGATTCAATTCAACGCACTATCAATTGTCACGTGAAAAATGTATGATAGTTTTATTATATGTTAATTAATCAAGGGTTAAGGTTCTTTCTTTTAAAAAGGAAAATTTTTGAAATATACCAACCCAATTTTTCGCTTCCGTCGTGTGTTTTTTCCTTACAGATATAGGGGCTAAAGTATAATATTCTTGCGAATATTGAAGATTCTGTGAATACTAAAGAGTACATGGTTACATATTGTAATTTGTCAGCCAAAACACAACGCAACTGCCACGTTATAAGTGAAACGGTGCGTTTTGGTGGAGTGCTTGCATCAATATGATGTCACAATGATGTCACCATCTTCTTCAACCTCCAGCCTACCCGACCCGGAACCACTTGACCGGGTTCAGACCCGACGTGACCCGACTCCATCCAGCCTGTTTCTGGCCAGTTTTTCGAAGGCTTTCCGCCCAGATTGACGGCGCATCTCCCTCCGATCACTTTGCCACCAATTTCAGGGATCATGCACATTTGTTTCTCTCTGCCACCTTACCACTTTTCCACCATTGAAGACCAAGCTCCAACCTTCGTTCTGCTGGCTCCAGCTCGCAGCACCATCTTGCAGATCTCCTCCAGAGATGTCTGCTACTTCGAACTGCGAGTTCCAACTAGCAAATTTCAATTCGAGCCGGCAGAATTTCTCATTTTCAGCAAAGGCAAAATTGTCATTTCACACCACAATCTTGCCCTACATTTTCCACTATATATATATATATATATATATATATATATATATATATATATATATATATATATATACACCTCACTTTAGTTGTCTTAGAAAGATACGTCCAATAGAGTTTTTTAGATCTAAAAATTTTAGTTTTAGTTTTAGAATAAATCTCTCTCCATATACAACACACAAATACTTTCTCACACAATTATCTCACCAAGCCACTTTTGTTGCACACTTGGATATCAAGGAGTTGAAGATAGGGTTGGAATTCTTGAAGACCTTCAAGGTTGTTTCATTCTCTTTTTTCCCTCTTTAATTTCTATTAAAGTTTGTAACTAAGAACTTGTTAGGATTTTGTTGTATTTATATTATTGATCTATATAATTGGTTGAGTATTAGTATAGTTGAGCTCTTATTTACATGCTTTGTAGTTAATTGGATTTAAGTTGATTTAGTTGTAATGGATTTAGTGTAGTTTAATTGTTGTTTTATATTGCCTTGCTCATGATTTAGTTTAATTGAATTTTCAAATCCTTGCTTGAGTTAGTTTAGTTGTTTTCAATTTTCGAAGCTTTCCGACCATAACTGCGATTTTACTTTTCTTGTCTGTAATTTGTGAAAATATAGTGTATATATTATCTAAGACCTAGAACCGACTTACGGTACCATACCTCCTTGTGGGAAAGATTCCCTTACTTGTGTCCGCTATACTCGTCAACGATTCGTACACTTGCGAAGGGTGATTTTTACACTCGCACACTTCATTTATATATATTCATTTCGTGGTACTGTTCGGAGTGTTTAAAAACACAGGGGACAGAGTCCTCAAAAAGCGTGTCAATGATTGATGACCAAAATGATATCAGTTGGCCAGACTTTAGGGACCTGACCAAAAGTTATGAGGATGCCCCACTTGGTGGCCCATCTGGTAGTTCTCATCCTGATTCAGGGCCTGATGGTCTCTCTAGCACATCAAAAGCCTGAGCTTGCTGCATCTCTCCTCATTACTTTCCAATTTTTGCTACCCGTTCTTGTAAAAACTTCATGAATACATTGCAAGTTTCTTCATTTGTTGCACTTTATTTTCATTGCTGCACTAAGATGAATAACTCGTCTAGCCATGCCGATTGGAAAACCGAAATTAGTCATAAGGCTCGAATTACTCATTAGCTTAAACTGCGTAGATGCCAAAGTGACTGATTGATCCAATCATCTCATCACCTTAATTTAATAAAAGTGACTGATTGATTCATCATCTCATCACCTTAATTTAATTGTTTGTCTTTGACCCGATCAATTATTTCTTTAATTGACCGAACTTGGTCTAGTCAGTTATCTTATTAACCGACCATCTTCGATCCGATCAGTTTTCCTTTTAACTGATCATCCTTGACCTGATTGGTCATCTCATCAACCAACCGGGCTTTGCCTAACCGATCTAGTTGTCTATGTGAATAATCTTTGACCCTCTTCGCTCCGGCCACACACGATCAATCTCGAATTCTTGTCAAGTGGTGTTCTTTTTATGGATCATTTGTATGGCTTTTATTTGGAAACTAAGTCACTGAGATGTCTCCCAGTAGTCTGTTACTCAAGATTCGCTGCAACGGGGATGTTCCATATCTCATTAACTTGATTTATCTTAGCTCAGTATCTTATTAATCGACATTTGAGTATGAGTATTTCATTGCACATTCAACTCTCTGCGCATCCCTTCAGGCATCTACGACCTCAAGATGCTATAACAGTGCTTTTATACACCCAGTTAGTCTCGGTGAGTATGCATTGTCTTTTTGACTTCTGCTTTTGGCCTCCTCACTTGGCCCCCCTGAGCACCCATTTGGAGTTAGAAATCTCAGGTGCTACAAGATTGTCTTTGTAAACGAAGACAATTTTAGAACACTTTTCTTGGTCTTTTGAAAGTAGATAATGTGTCTAACAAGTTATCGTAAATAGAATGGAAAAAACAGAGCATGCAGACACACAATTTTACTTGGTAAAATCCCAAGTTGGAGAAACGTCCACGGTTGCCGGTGACGGCGAGAAGGAAAATTCACTATGAGTAAATATTTACACACTCTTGTTCTCTCATTGCGTAAAGTTTCACTAACTCTTACAATTGCACTTTTAGGGTCTATTTATATGTGCATAGAACCCTAATTCGTGGTATACAAGTAAGGAAAGTTATTATGGTTTAATAAGACTCTGACTTGTTGGAGTCGTTTTAATCATTTTTCCTATTCCTCATTGCTTATGCTCTGAACACATTAGATCTTTTGCCTAATCTGGACTCTGATATCTTTAAGGAAGTTTGTTTCCTTATCAGAGCATGCTTCGAGACACCTTATTTGAGTAAGACTCTTTCTCTGCGTATTTGAGTCGTGATTACAACGAATTTAACGTTGTCCACATGTCGCTCACCCGACCATCTACCAGACTCGACTAAACCTCATTCTCCCTGACCAGTTACTTGATTCCAACTAGAGGTCTTGACCCGACCATTTTAATAATCCCGACCGGGTCATCTTCACTAGGTCAATCTAATTACCTTAGTTGAGTTATTTCTACCAGACCATCTAGGTAGCCCTGACCAGGTATTGTGAAGTTATCTTTGGTCAACTCAGATTGGTTTAATCTAATTGACTTTTGGTGACATGGCTTCTCTGATTACCGTGTATCCCGGTAAGCATGTTGACCATTCACCTTTCCAGATTTTATCAATAACATCACCCATGAACCTAATATGTGAATTGGGAATGTTAGAAGAGGCTATTGGTGGAGCTGGGATATATGCTTTCTTTTCTATTTCAAACATAATTTTTTGTTTATGATTACTAAACCATCTAAACACTTGTAAAAGGTCACTATCATTGGCCACTTCCTTCTTCTCAGTACACCATGGTAAATACACCAAAACACTGTAGTCATCACTAGACACTGTAACTATCGGTTTGTTTTTCAGAGAATGCATGCAACAATGTAATCAAACTGATGTGGTCAATATCACAACTGCCAAGCTCAACCACCTTTGTTTCATTAGTAACATATATTTCATATATATCCACTGAAACTGTCCAAAAAAAAAAAAAAAAAACCTTCCATCAACAATACTTACTACATCAACCACGGTCATTAACCATATATATAGACATAAATAATCAACAACCACATGCATGAACCATATATACACACATAAATAATCAACATCCATAGGAATTAACATACCATCAACTTCACAAACATAAATAATCAAATAGCTTAACAAATAGCAACCACGAGCATTAAACATATATACATACATAACACAAAATCAGTAACATCAATCCAATATGTTCACAAACATGTAATTCAAATAACGAAACAGTAATTACCATTTGTTCACATATATGTTCACCAACTTGCATGAATGAAAATAAAACTTGCATGAAGGAAATTAAAACGTTAAAACGTGCCCAGAACTCTACCACAAACAAACAATGTCAAAAAAACCCTAACTTTCGAAAAAAAATGAAAAATACATTTTAAAACCATATTGTTCCTTATTTCATGTCTAACAACCATGTCAACGTCAATTACACCATCAATTTTAAAGATAACAACTCCAAACGAAAAACCCCCAATTTTGTAATATCAGAAACCCTAAATCTTTAACGATAACGAAAATGAACAAACGGAAGTGCAACCATGCACCCAAAATCAGCACACAATCAGTAAAACAAAATAAAGTTTCAAGAAGAAAAACCGTCTTTTGCGCAAAAATAACCAGAATGCGTCTTCGAACCTTCGATTTCGACAACCTTTCACTGTACTCAAACAAAATTAACATAACTCTATTTCAAACACTTAAACAAACTTGTAAATGTCTGGTTAGTATAGATCAAGTGTTTGAAGGTTTCTTTTGGCGGGAAACGTGGGAGAGGAACGGTTTGCGAAGGTTGAAAACTGGTTTTGAGAAGCAAAGCATAAAGATTGATCTTGGGACCACACCCCTGGTTTTGTTTAATGGAATCTGGTCACTGTGTATAGGTGAGTTGTATCCCTCTCACCCACTCATTTAATTTCTTTTCTTTCAAATCATTTATTGCAATTTCAATTTTACATTTTTAACCTTTAACATTAATTACAAAACATGCCCTTAGTGATGAGTTTATGAAAATGCTCTCGATTTTTAACAGTCAACGTTATTTCCAAACAGAAAAGGTAACAAAAGGGACAAATGCACTTTTATTTTGGGTATAAGGGAGCTGATTGGCCATTATTTAAACTAGATGGACCTGTTTATATAATATGGTAAACCTTATGGGAGGAAAATGATAATTTCCTTAAATTTAATTATTATCTGGAAGAATTACAGTTAGGTCCATATGCTTTAATAAAACGTTGTTTTTTTACTATACTTATGTGTATTAGGGCTTTTAGTCCTCATCTTTTTTCAAAATATAACAAATTGGTCCCTCTGTCAGTTAATGGTTAGTCAAAGGTAACCGGTCAAGGGGTAAAAAGGTACTTTCAGTCATATTTTGATAGGTTGGGACACTGGTAGAGTTATACAATTTTACTTAAAAAAATAGTTTCAAATTAAAAAAAAATAATTGGAGGTGATGTGGAGATCTGGATTGGATCTCTATTGTTCATTATCTATATCTTCGCATCCATGGAGATCAGAAGTTTTTATCTCCCTCACCGATGTAGATCCCGACGTGGGATCGCCATAGGCGATTAAGGTCCGAGAATCGCAATGGAGATCTCGACATGGGATCTCTATCGTGGAGATTGATCTCTAGCACGGATCGATCTCCATCGATCTGTGGATCGTAGATCGATCTCTATATCTCGATCTCCATTTGGAAATCCAAGCTCTAGATCATAGAGATCTCAATGGATGTCCACCGAGATCCAATCTCTCCACCAGATTTTTTGAATTTTCTTTTTTAATCTCTACCATCCCTCTCAGGTGGAGATTCATTTTGTTTATCAATTATTCTTCAATTTTTCTCGTCAAAAGTGAATCAAATACAATGGTGAAAGCAGGGTTGGCCTTGAGATTTTTGGGGCTCGAGATGAACTATTGAAAATGAGGCCAAGGTCTGCCCTGAAATTTTCGGTGCCCGAGGCGAACTATAGAAAATGAGGCCATCAACACTCCATGTATGTTTACTTGATTATTTATTTCTCTAGTCAAAATCAATATAATAACTCAAACTCAAGATTATAACATAACAAACTAGCAAATAAAAAGTTACCAAATAAAAATTTTATAATTGCATCATAGAATATATCATTTAAATCTTACTCATCTCACATTTTTAGTAGCAAAAGTACTAATTAGGCTTATATAATCAAGTTTTTTCAAAGGATGACATAACTAAGTCATTCAATCTTTCTTGTGACATAGTGGATCGAATGTAAAATTCTAACAAAAGTAGAAAAGAAAAATGAAAATAAATGTATTGATTCAATTACCTTCGGAACGACGACGAATTCAAATCTTTAGCGAGCGAATTACGTTGAATTTCTTGAATTTTTAAGGTTTTGTTTATGGATTTTCGTATTAGAATATGAGATTTGACAAAGAACCCTAATGTTGATTTTTTTTATACGTTTGAATGCCCAGGACCCAGGTTGGTTTTTTTTTTCTGGGTTTGAAATTGAATGCCCAAACCAAATTGTTAATACTGTTTATGTTTAATACTAAACGGGTTGACCTTATTATATATATATATATATATATATATATATATAGACAGACAGGATCCCCAGCCCCTAAAAATTATATAATTTTTGGACCATTGGATTATGTGAGTTGGATGGTAGAGATGCATTCATACCCATCTTCTCCATCAGATATATAAACTTTACTCCATCTTCTCTCTCTTTTTTAATTGGATTAAGAAAAGAAAAAATTTGAAGGATTGGAGGATCTCCACCGCCATCTATCTACATTAACACAATCACATCCACCAAAAATCACCAAACCTAGAATCATCAACCCTAAACCAAAACCCAGATCATCTCCATTTTCGTGCGGGTTCGACCACACCATTTTCGTCACTGTCTCGCTGCTGTGAGTCATTAGGAAGACGAAGACAACGACGAAGACGACTTCGTCATTAGGAGAATCTGATCGGATGGTTATGAAAGATTTGGTTTTGAGGGCAGGATTTTGATTTTTCGGAGCAAAAAAAACAGAGCTAAGTTTGGTGATTTATTGAAGTAGAAGAAGAAGATGACACATCTCTGTTTTTGTTTTATGTTTTTTTGGTGGATGTGATTTCAGTGTTCTTTTTCTATTGGTGTTTTGGTTTTGGTTATATGTGGTGTAGACCATGGTGAGAAAAATTAATTGATATGAAAAAATCACATCTTTGGTGGATGTGATTCTTTTGAGATTTGGCATCCTAATTCCAAGCAAAACCATGAACACTTAATCTGTGATTTTTTTTTCCTGATTATTTATCCATATTTTATTTGTTCGATTGAATGATTTGGATTATTTTTCTGAGATTTGTGTTTTTTTTTGTTGATTCGATTTGTTTTACTTGTTTGTGGAGTTTAATTTGGTAGTGATAAGGGATGGTAGATAAAGAGATGAGATTAAGGGAGATGATCTGGGTTTGGTTATGATGGTGGATGATTGAGGTGTTGATTCTGAGATTTGTGGTTTTTTTTAATGATTCTGGTTTTGGTTTGGGGTTGATGATTCTGGGTTTGGTGATTTTTGGTGTTAATGAAGATAGATGGCGGTGGAGATCATCTGATCCATCATTTTGTTTTTGTTTTTTGTTTTTTATTTTTTTATATTTTTTTATTCCAATTAAAAAAGGAGTGAGAAGATGGAGTGAGGTGTATATATTTGATAGAGAAGATGGGTATGAGTACATCTCTACCATCGCACTCATCATAATCCAATGGTTCAAAAATTGAGTAATTTTTAGGGACCGAGGATCCTGCCCCATATACATATACATATATATATATATATATGTAATAATTTTCATATAAGTGCGTACTGATAGAATTATATAAGGATATTGAATGTGGGCTACTCATTTTACATATTTTGACTTGGTATATATGCATTTGTCAAAACTCTTTTATAAAAGAGTGTCTCACATTCAATGTCCTTATATAATTTTATTAGTACGCACTAACAGAAAAAGGACCGTGTATAAAGAATGTGGACCCTTTTATTTTGAATGAAAGAAAGTGTGCAGCGTTGCCTTTTAAAAAAAAATAAAAAAACGAATCTCAGCCTTGTTTTTTATTTAAAGAAAAAAAAGGATGTGGACCTTCATAATCAAACATATTATGACCATTAAAATGATATATATATATATATATATATATTTATATAAATCATTTTCTCCTCAGTGCGTACTGATATAAATTATATCAGTGTATTGTATGTGAGTCATAGATTATGGATAAGTACTGACAAGTGCATACAGACTGTGTCAAAACAATTGAATCTAATAATCCACATGCAACGCACTGATAAATATTTATCAATATGCACTAAGGTGAAAATTTTCAATATATATAGGGTTGGGCTAAAACTAACAATTATAAATAAATAAATAAAATTGAGCCCCCATCCTTTTTGGAGGCCAGAGGTGTCTGCCTCAATGGGCTCCTCTCAAGGCCGGCCTAGGTGAAAGCTCATTTTATTTTTTGAAAAATTACATAATTTGGGTTTATTTTTAGGAGAGGATGACTCAAACTCATGGCCTCATGGTTTGGATGTGTGGCGTTTTACCACTTGACCAACATCATTTTATCATGATGAGAGCTCTTTTATATAGTCTCACAATCACATATTATAATTACTATAAAATGCATGTTTTAAGACACTTATTTATGATACATTTTTTCAACCATCAAGACCATGTGATGGTTTTTAAAAACCATCAAAGATTTATTGACACATTTATATAATGTCATTAAATATTTATGTTTTTTAAAAATCAACAAGAGGTATTGATGTTCCAAAACCGTCAAGAAACGATGATACTTTTTTTTTACAGCTCCAATGAGCAAACAAGGAAACAGAGGAACCTGAAGCACTGGGAGAAAACAAGCAAAAGAAAATAGACTAAGAAAAACTCTACAAGCACCACTAGGGAGGCCTTCCTTCTAAACAAAGTCCCTCTTCCGTAAAAGCGCCTGATTAGCAAGATCATAAGTAGCCTTGTTCGACCCTTTCTTCCTAGGGATGATAGAGGAGATGCCAAGATCACCCATTAGGCTGATAATGTCTCTGATAATATTCCCACAACTAGAGTACAAATGATTCCCAGAATTAACCATACTCACAACTTTGGCAGCATCTGATTCAACACTGAGAGGGAGGAAGCCACAAGTTTTCCCAAAGTTCAGACCTCTGAGGATGGCTACAGAATTGGCAGGTAAGTAAGCCAAACCAGCATCCAAAAAGAGACTGCAATAGGACATAATTAATCCATCATGGTTTTTAATCACAATACCAATCCCAGACTTTAGATTCCTAGAATCAAAGACAGCCGAGCAGTTGATCTTGAAAGAGCCCAAAAGTGGAGGGGACCAAATGGTGGGCAAATGATCAGGGATGGTAGTAGTTTTGCCATTACAATTGCTATAATTACTAAAAAAGGCTTTGCACCAGCCAATAGTGGACTTGATATCAGAGACTTTAGAATCGAAGAGAAATGAATTTCGAGTTCATTTTTGCTCACCCCCTTAATTTGGGTGAGCATTATCCCCCACCCAACTGAATGCCAAGTGTCCCTAGATAAACCAAGGGTTAACAAATATTATTCTACCAAATTTATCCATGTTTTTTTTTTCTTAACACCAAAAATTGAAAATCAATTAAAAAACCAGAAATTGAAAACAAAATCAGATCAACGTCATCTCTCTAAGGAACAAAAGATAGAAGCCAAGCTGTATTAGCAGTTCATCACTGATCTGCCTGGAAATACTACCACAAGTCTCTATGATCTGCCCCCATATAAAATCTGGTTTTTCTTAATTATTATGCTAAACAAACCAAGCTGACACAATATATAAATAACTCTCAACACCATCAAAACAAAACATAGCCCAGAAAATCATTATCACCATCCATATCAAAACACCAGCACCACCACTCAAACCATAACCCACCTCCACCCACATATATTACAATAAACAAAGCCGATTTAACAATAAAAAAAATATAAACACAAATCCCATGTTTTAAAAAAAACAATATTTTTTTTAAAAAATCTTCACATTCACTTTCTCTCAACCGTTCTCCTATGAGTTTCTCATCCACGGTCAACTGTTGCTTGGCCGCTAGCGAGGAACAACGATGAGCTTCTAGTCTTTCTCTCTGGCTTCTCTCTTTGTCTCTTCTTTCTCTCTTTTCTTCGATCTCCTTCGATTTGAGCTGATTTGGTGGTTTCAATGAGGATTCGAG
This sequence comes from Dipteronia sinensis, assembly GCA_033220585.1. Taxonomy (NCBI): domain Eukaryota; kingdom Viridiplantae; phylum Streptophyta; class Magnoliopsida; order Sapindales; family Sapindaceae; genus Dipteronia; species Dipteronia sinensis. Next base: position 59,240,537 of record CM065636.1, on the reverse strand, counting down.
GTAGGTTGGTGGCTAGGATTCGGAGGTGGCGAGGGTGACTGAGTTCCGGTTCTGCAGCACGGTTTGCATGGTTTGATTTAGTGGTGATTGATTTTCGGTAGTGAGAGGCAAAGGTTGAGTTTTGTTTTGGGGTGGCAGTGGTGGTTAGATGTGAGTCAACGGTGTGTGTGGTTTTGGTAGATAGTTTCTAGTGTTGGATTTTTTTTTTGGTGTTTGAGACGTTGATCTATTATGGTCCTTGTGGATTTGACAGATTGTTTCTGGTGTTGATTTTGATTTTTTATCTTAATAATTGTTAAAATAAATTAATTTAAGTTTTTTTTACCAAATTTACCTAATTACCCTCATTTATTTAATGACATTTCTATCGGTGTGGATATTTGTTAACCTTGGGTTAACTTAGGGACAGTTGGCATTCAGTTGGGTGGGGGGTAATACTCACCCCCGGTTAAGATGGGTGAGCGAAAATGAACTCATGAATTTCTGAGGTACCAAGTTCTCCAAAAAATAACACAAAGCAAACTAAGGGGTCGTTTGGTTTTTTGTCTGAAGACTGAATAATCCTGAATTTTTCTGAAGACTGAATAGGGACTGAAATTTGAACTTGAATGACGTGTTTGTTTGTTTTTTTCCTCACATATGAATGTATTATCAACATGTTTGTTTTTTAAAAGTAAAATTGTCTGAAACTAAGGGGTCTTTTGTTTTTTCCACTTAAAACTTAATGGGTCTAAATCATAATTATTAAGTTGTTTTGTTTGTTTTTATAGGTGGTCAAATAACTTAAAAATACCAAAAAACAACTGAAAATAAAAAGTAAAAAATCATGACTTTTCACTTAATTGCAAATCACTGAATTGCATTAAATGCAGCCCGAAATCTTTTCTTTTGATACTATCCCCCATGTATAATATATTTCCAATTTCATCATAATTATATATATGGTACAAAAATCTTTATTTTAATATATTGCTTATTTTAAATAGTTTAAAGATAAAAAAAGAACTCTAATCACTTCTCATATTGGTATTTAATATCAAATACTTTATTATGATATTATTATGGTATTATGGTGATGTATTTATATATTATATGTTTTAGAGTGTTTTGTATGAGTTTTCCAGTTGTCCCATTTACTTTTTGAAAAAAAAAACCTTTATTTTCTTAGTAAAAATGAAGTTTATTTGTAATCGAAGAAAAAGATCATGATCATATGTGTTCATATATAATTATTATTTTTTGATTGTTTTTATTCCATATTATATGTATAATTGTTTAACATGGTATAAATGTAAAATTATTTAGTTTCAGACAATTTTGCTTTTAAAAAACAAACATGTGGACAACATTCAGATGTGAGGAAAAAAAAAACAAACATGTCATTCAAGTTCAAATTTCAGTCCTTATTCAGACTTCAGAAAAATTTAGGACTGTTTAGTCTTCAGACAAAAAAACAAACGACCCCTAAGTAATTTTACATTTATACGCACGTTAAACAATTATACATATAATATAGAATAAAAACAATCCAAAAATAATTATTATTTATGAACACATATGATAATGATCTTCTCCTTCAATTACAAATAAACTTCATTTTTATTAAGAAAAAAAAGGTTTAAAAAAAACAGCAGGAAAACTCACACAAAACACTCTAAAAAATAATATATAAATATATCACCATAATATCATAATAAAGTATTAATATTAAACACCAATATAAGAAGTGATTATGGTTCTTTTTTATTTTTAAAGCTATTTAAAATAAATAATATATTAAAATAAAGAATTTTGTACGATATATAATTACGATGAAATTGAAAATATGTTATATATAGAGGATAGTGTCGGAAGAAAAAATTTTGGATTGCATCTAATGCAATTTAGTGATTTGCAATTAAATGAAAAGTCATGATTTTTTATTTTTTATTTTAAATTGTTTTTTTTTCGTATTTTAAAGTTGTTTAACCACTTATGAAAACAAACAAAACAACATAATAATTATGATTCAGGTCTATTAAACTTTAAGTGGAAAAATCAAACGAACCCAAAGATTCTCCTTACTCAACCTTCTGGAATTATCATAGATAAAGTCCATAAAGTTAGTAAAAGTGCCCGGCGAGCCAGGATGTGAATCCGCCCACTCCCTGCGAACATGGCTTAGTTTTCTACGATCCCAAAGGGCATGGAACGTGGTCTCATCATCCGATTTACAGCGCTGATACTTCCCATCCAGATCGATACCCCTTTTAGCAAGATTAACTCTAGTCGGAATCCAGTTATGCCCAGCTCTCCAGACGAAGATTTTATTTTTAGGGGGATTGAGAGTTTCCATAGGGTATTCCACCAATTGGCTGAGGCACCGTTATTGGAGGTGCACGGATTGTTTGTCAGATTCTGACCAACAATGTAGCTGCTGTGGACCGAAAAGATACTAGAGTCTTCATAGTGCCAAATTAGCTTATCAATATATCTACCAGTACCTAGAGAAATACTCAAGATATCATCCGCATCTTCCTTGACAAAATTGTGATTGATGAGATGGACGTCCCAGCCTTTTGACGGAGAGAGGAGGCTATCAACAGTAGCATTGCAACCTAAAACGGGCTGGGAGATAATTCTGAATGTAGAGGGTCTCGGGATCCATTTGTCTTTGTAAATGGATATGGTAGAACCATTACCAATTCTCCACCTCAAACCAGAGTTATGGACGTCTCTCCCCCCAGATAATACTCTTCCAAACGAATGAGTCAGCAGATTTTATAGTGGCGGTATCTGTGTAAATTGTTATAGGGTATAAATAGAAAATGAAACCCTAGATATTTTTATGCTCTTGACACCAGCAGCTCCCTTCACTCACTCACGATTTCCTTCCTGTGCGAAAAGAGAATGGGTGCATCAACGGCTCAAGATTCGACGGCATCGGCACAATCCAACGACAGGATCAGGTGAAGCAGGACGAAGTGGCGACGCTGGTGAGGGCGGCGGTGCACGAAATGGGTTGTTCGTTGTTCGTGATGAGCAATAACAGCAACCGCTGCTCCGACGGTGGAGACGACTACAAGATTCCTTATTCTAATGTTCTTAATCCAGATGGGAACATTGGTTTTTTAAAGTTCGATAGGCTTGGTGTTCGTGTTCCCACATTCATTGGATCAAGAAAGAAACTGGTAAGCTTAAATTATATTTATATATCTTTCTGTTTAAGGGAGAGGAGCGGAAACGGAAAAGACAGAAGAAGAAAAAGAAGAAAGGTGTAAGGAACCGAAATCTGGGCGAAGAGGGTGGTGGTGGGGGTCTTGGATCATCTTCGGTCTTAGACTAATCGTCTAATCTTTAACTATACTTTCATAGACTCTCTAAATAACTCTTATTTTATCAGCTTTTGATGGTGTTCTTGTTGCAGGATCTAGTTACTTATTATAACAAGTTTGATATGGAGTTGCCCAAGTTAGATTATCTGTAACAGGTTTGCTTTTTTTTTTTCTAGCAACTTTATTGAAAGGTTAATGTTTATTGTACCTTCTTGAACTTTTCATGCAAGACTAAAATGAGAGTGACAAGTTGGTGTGTACTTTGAAATTTTTTCATACTTTTCTTAGATTTCAATTGCGGGGGCATTGGATCATCTCCCAGTCTTGACGAATTGAAGATATTTAATTTTTGAGTAGTTTATTTAATTTTTATAGAAATTTCTGTGTAGTTTAAAAAATTATTAATAATTTGACAATTGAGAGTGACAACAACTTTTCAGTAACGTGTGATTTCGGTATCCAATTTTAACTTCCATCTTTCGGTTTGAATATTAATTTTTGATTGTTTTGTCTTCACATGATGATACCACATAAGACAAAAAGAGGAGTTGCAGCATATGACAAGATGAAGAGGATGGTTATCATACTCTTAAATGAGTTTCATTGTCTATACTATATCTTTTTTGTGCTATTGGTAATAACTGGTCTTGTAATATGTATTAGAGTGTAGAGACTTCAGAAGGGTCACAAGTAGGCTTCAGAAGGGACACTAGTACTGCTTGTTGGGCCGACATTCATCTGAGATTGGATGAAACCATTATGACACCAGGTTGAATATTAGCTACTTTAGGTTTCTTAATTTGCTTTATGGTGTTTTAAGTTATATATTATATTTATAAATCATGAGTGTATATGTGGGTTGTCTTTGAGTATGACATCGTGATAACTAGGATAAAAAATTCAATTTTATCAAACAAATTTTACATTGATCAAGCTTTGTTAATATCATCCTGTTGCAAGTCTTTTATATTTTATTTTGCATAGGAAACACTATTTGTATTGTTTAAAGTCAACTGGTTATGATAGGCTGGAAGGGTTGCTGTGGTCTAGCTAGTATATACTCTCTCCAGATGCATATCAATGAATATTTGGGACTCTGAATTTTAGGCTGAAGACATGAGATGTGAGAAAGTAATGTTTGTAATAACACTGTACAACTCTTTTATGTAATTATGAACCATGGGCAGCAAGTTAACTTGTAGATAATTTATTAGTTTGCAGTTATTAATTGATCTGCTACTACATTTTACTTTGTTGGATTCCCGCTTGGGTGATAAAACAGTTGACATGTTTATGAACATCCTAATTTTGTGCTTTGTTTTGCCTATATTGAGTTCACTAGCGAAGGTAGTACTAGTTGAATGTTTTTTTTTTGTACGATGGTTAGTCATAAAATATATCTAATGGATGCTTTAATTTTATACACTGATGGTATATTGGAACTCTGAATTTCAGACTGAAGACAAACATGGGATGTGCTCAGGAACGTGAGATGTGGGAAAGTAATATTTAGCATTGGGTGCTACATTATACATCTCATAGATGTTGCTAGAAAATTAGGTGGTTTTAGAATATTTGTACTCTCTCATCAAATGAGATTATTGTTGGTTTTTAATAAAATTTTCCTTTTGATAGTTATTGTTTGTATCTTAAATTTTTATTTGCTTGTATTTGAATACGCTATATTTTTGGTATTTTTAGGAATGCATAATTTCGTTTATAATAAACTACAATTTTAATATAATAATTACAATAAATTTATTATTATTTATTATTATTTTTTAAAAAATAATAATAAATTAATGATAGTTAAAAGCCATCATAAATTAATGATGTGATGATGGTTATAAGCGTTGACAATTTATGACGGGTAATAAGCGTAGGTATTTATTATGTTAAAAACAATCATAACTTAAAACCATAAAAAAAACAACTTTTGACAATGAGTTTCGTAATGGTTTTAAACCGTTATAAATTAAAGTTTATGACGATTTTTAACCGTCATAAAACTCTTTTTCTAGTAGCTGTGTACATAAATTAAAATAATATGAGTGGGAAGATATATGAATAAAAGTTACTTTCATATTGGATAGACGTTTAATGGATCGGTTCATTTTTTAATAGAACCGATAAAAAATCGATAAAGTTCGGTTTCTAAATATATGAATCAATCCAATAAATTTTACAAATGTCAACAGATCAAAAACCGACCGAATTGGATTGGTACAGTTCGGTTCGGTTTTTTCGGCTTTGGTCCTACTGGGCCGAATTCATGAGCTTTAATTATTACTCATGTTTTCATATTTTAATCCTTTTGGACCTTCGACCAAATTAAATTATGGGTTTGAAAAACTTGAAAATACTAGTTTAAAATAATATTCAGCAAAAAAACAAAGAAAAAAAATATATTGTGACACACTTTCATAGTTTTATAGTTTTATAGTTTTATAGTTTCATGGATTGTTGGATCTTGGTTTGGTTTTCCGATTAGTGATAGCAAACCGGGAAAAAAAAATCCAATCGGTTTTTTAAAAAATGAACCGAACTGAACCGGCTAACATAAGAAAACCGGAAAAAACCGATTGGATCGATTCGATTCGGTTTATTAGTTTTCTGCCCACCCCTACTTCCTTGGATCGAAGACAGTAATTCATATATAAGAGCATAATATTTATAACTCATCAAACTGGAGTTCCTTTTTCTTCATTATTATTTGAAATAATAATTATGTTAATATTTGTACAATAATTGATAAACAATCTAAAATTAAAATTGATATTAATTATTTTGAAGTCACATAATTTTTTTCCTTTTAAAAGAATTAAACATTTAATACACAATTACACAACTACTATTGTTTATATTTAAGTAAACAATTATTCATGTAACATTTTCTAAAAAATATAAGGGTGGTTATAGTGGCACACCCGTACCGGTCTATTTAAACCCCAATTTTTAATTTTGTAGTATTATTATTTTTCCTTTAACAAAATTACTTAAAGAGACATACAATTTAAGGAAACAAAATCTTTTATAAAATAAATCTAAAAAAACCCCCCACATTCCTTTTTTTTTAAACCACGTTCTTGTATTCCGTTTTTTGAAAAAAAATTTGAACTCTTAAACCCTAAAATTTGCTTCTTACACACATACAAAGTATTATGGAAGAGTGTGAGACCAATATCAAGCATATGAGAGAATTGTTTGAAAACAATATCAAACATCTGAAAGAATTATCTAAGAATGATATGAAGCATCTGCAAGAATTGTCTCACAATGATATCAACCATCTGGAATCAATTTCTTTTCTAGAAGTAAGTTTGAAGTTTACTTTTTCTCTATAATGATATCAAGTTATCGTTCTGTTGAAACAACTCTGTTATTTTTTTCTTTTCCACTATGAAATAAGAAGAAGAAAAAGAAACTCAAAAACAAAAATAAGAAGAAAAATAAATCGTTTAGTGGAAGTGAGAGAGAGACGTATATAGATTATAGAGATCAAAGATAGAGTGTATTAAATTTGAAAAATAAGTAAAAAAGGGTAGTTTTGGAAATAAATAAAAAATTAATAAAAACATTTAAGTTTATGTAATTAAATCAAAATTTTAAAAAGCGGCGGGTATAAATAGACTGGTAAGGATATGCCAATAGCACAACTCAAAATATAATTCAATGGAATTTAATTTAACAAATTAATTATTTAGGCTATGTTTGGGATTGCTTTGCTTCTGAAGTAATCTGCTTTTAACTTAACTTAAGGAATAATCAACTTATAAGATAAGTTAATAGATGTTTGATAAATTGACTCTATAAATAATCAGCATAAGAAAAAAACAAGGAAAAAGTGTTTGGTAAACTTTAATTAATTATGGAAAATGACTAAAATAGACATAATTGTTAAAATGTGATATATTATTCAAATAGATTTTACTATTTTTTTAAAAATTTAATTATACTAATATAAAGCATAGAATATATATATATATATATATAATTATATGTAATTTTGAAAAAACATTCTACAGAGTCAACTCGCTGATATATTACTGAGTTGTCGAGTCAATTCGTTCTCCTCAACACTAAGTTGCTGAGTCAACTCACTCACTCAAGCTTGTTAATAGAATCTCTGCAACTTAAGTCTCATTCTGCCACCGTCTCTCGCTCGCCGCCGACATCGATAGATCGTCACCCTTTGTCTGTCGACGTCGAGAGCGTCGCCATCCTCCAACCCTCGTCGCCGACATCGTTTCCATCTCTAATCCGAAAGTATTGAGAGATTTCATCCCGGATCGTGAAATTGAAGGAGGCTTCCTCCTCTCCATTGCCGAACCAACATCGATGGTGGGACGGAACCACGACGGAGCTGCGACGGAATCGTGGCGGAAACGGAGGAAGCAGCTGACCGTTGACTTCAATCGCGAAAACCAAGCACTCCCGCCCCCAAAAACAGAGATCAGCGGAGGCAGTTGGCTGTCGACTTCGACTTCCTCCGACGACTTTGACATCACCGAAGGTAGCTGGCCGTCCTCCGGGCTCCGTCATCGGTGGTGGGCCGGTGGCCATAACTATAAGATTAACAAAACGTTGTTTTTTTTATTTTTTTATTTTTCATTGTTTTAAAATATTATTAATTCAAAACTATATCAATATTAAATAAAGGGGTATTATTGTATTTATATTGAAATAGTAGGGACATTATAGACATTCTAATGATAAAAAGTTAGCTTCTCCAAAAATCAGCTTGGAAAAGCAATACCCACCCAACTTTTCAAAAATTACTTATTGGATGAACAATTTATAAAATAAGTTGTTTTTGAGTAGTTTACTAAACACTCATTTGCTCAAAACTTGGAAAATAAACATTTATTTTTCAAGTAAAAGCAATCTCAAACATAGCTTTAATATGGTATACAAATATTTAAAAAAAAAATCATGTTATAAAAAGTGACCGCCTGACTTGTTGAATGAGTTTTTAATTTTTTTTCCTTATTACTTGTGGGTAATTAAATCCATTTTTAAATGATCCAACAGACCAATGTTCACTATTTACCCTGTATGATAAAGGGATTTTTTATTACTGCCATAGTAGTCAACCCCAATTTAATTTGTAATAACTCATTCAAAAACTAAATACCACGAAAAGCAGAAACATAAGCATCTTATTTATTTATTTCCTCTGTTTTACTCTTCTATCTTGTCTTTACAATGCTGTGAGGAATTCAAGTTCCAATCTCCATTTTGTGAAAAAAGAGTTCTTCACATCAAGGTATCCCCTTCTATTTTCATACACCTTCCGGTTCAATTACATTAACATTCAGTTTTTAATGCAATTTTTATTATTATTATCTTTTTTGTGATTGTAATGGAAATGGGTCAAAGAGGAATTCTTGTTTGAGTTTATTGATATGATAGAAATTATATAGAAATTCTCTTGTCATTAGGATTGTTGGACCCTACATATATTGATTCAGTTTTTTCAAATATTGATATGAACCCTACATATATAAACACCTAATTTGGTGATATATTTACATTGTTTACCAATAATTCACCAAAAGGAAAAAAGTTTATGCGAACTTGATCTTTAACAAACTAAGATGAGATTGACTCAGTAGTATACCACTCGCACCGACACCATTTAGGTCGAATCGTGTCCCCCTCCCCAAACCGCAAATTATATGTAATTGTTATAAAAAAAAAAGCCAATCAAACAGGCTGTGTTATATATTTGAAGTTGTTGATTTATATGGTTGTCCCCCTTTGATGTTTTGAGGTGGTGTAGTTGCAATGGATTCTTCTTTGAGAAGTCAGGGAGGCATTCAGGTTCTGATAACCGCAGAACAAGAAGCCCAACAGATGATTACTGATGCTAAAAACTGTAATAATTTGATCTAACGAATTCGTTTCCCACAATTCCAATCATGTAATAGTAACTAATTACCATGTCCTTAAGGAATTTTATCTTTTAGCAAATTCTTTGTACTTGGAATTGATTCTACAAATAACAATTTCACATTTTGTTTTCGGTGAAGATGGCTAGATTGAAGCAAGCTAAAGACGAAGCTAAGAAGGGAGTAGCACGTTATCGCTACCATTTAGAAGCTAAGTACCAGAAGAAAATATATGAGGTACGTATCAATGAATGTCTAAGCACTCTTCATGTCTCAACACCTAAATTATACCATCTATTTTATAGTTTGATTGACAATTGTTTAATCTTCTTCTTCTCTATTCGGTTAGACAAGCGGAAGTTCGGATTCGACTACAAAACTTTTGGAAGAGGAAAAATAAGCCAAGATCCGGAACATGGAGGGAACAGCCTCAAAAGTGTCGAAAGAAGTTGTTGACATGCTCATCAAGCATGTTACAACAGTGAAGGTTTGATGCATTTTGGAGGTGTCTAAATTTTATGTTCATGTTTGAGACCAAATTTTGTAATGATTTCAATTAACATTCTTTCAGGGTGGAAATGGTGAGAAATGTCACCTTTTTGGAGCCTTGTTGCAACGACGCCACTGGTTTAATAAGTTATGTTTAAAAGGCACCTATTATGGTGAACTACCAAAATTGCCCTTAAATAATCAATTTTTTATTGTCTCTGTACTTCCATCTCCACACTTGGAACACTGAACGCAGTGACTCCTCTCTTTATCTCTCTACAATAAATTTCAAAACTTCTCGACGTTCTTTAGCACAACAAGGTAATATATATCTAAAATACTTTTTTTTATCCTTCATTTCTAAAAAACGTTCCTTTTGTAAATATGAAGCTGGTTTTGTGAAGTTTGAATCTGTGAAATTTGAATCTCTGATCCGGTTAATAAAAAGCTCGGAGCCATTGGTAAATAGATCGGAGCCTTTATTAAAAAGCTCGGAGCCTTTACTAATATGCTCGGAGCCTTTGGAAAAAAGCTCGAGGCTTTGGAAAAAAGCTTGGAGACTTTGGAAAAAAGCTCGAGCCTTTGGAAAAAAGCTCGAGGCTTTGGAAAAAGCTCGGAGCCTTTGAAAAAAGCTCGGAGCCTTTGGAAAAAGCTCGGCTCCTTTGGGAAAACGTTCGGAGTCTTTGGAAAAAAGCTCAGAGCCTTTACTAAAAGCTCGAAGCCGTTAGTAAAAAGCTCGAAGTTGTTAGTTAAAAGCTTGGAGCCTTTGGTAAAAAGCTCTAAGCCGTTAGTAAAAAGCTCGGAGATCATAGTAAAAAGCTCGGAAACTATTTTAAAAGGCTCCGAGCCTTTTCCATAGCCTTTATGTTTGTCATAATGGTTTGTGGTGATGAATGTTACATGAGAATGAACAGGTGAGAATAGTAATATCTGACAACGGTCGATGGGAATAGTTACCCGACAGAAGTCAGAGGTTTGTTGGATCCGACAACCAAGGAATGTATGTGTCAAGGAATATGAGTTACGAAGAATTGGTGTCGATCGTGCATACCGTTGTGAAGTATGATGTAAACAAATACAATGTTGATCTAGAGTCAATATCAATCGTTCCTGGCTCTACATGTCGCACATTTGTAAGAAATGACGATGATGTTCAATTTATGCTAGGGGAAGATCAGGTGATCCCTCAAGTATGTGTTAGTCTAATTGAGAGGGCAACTGGAGATGTGATACGGAATGATATTCCTGCTCTTGAAAATACCTAACAATTTGGATCCGCTAGCGGTAGCAACCAAGTGTTCACACAAAAGAGTGCCACTGAAGGTGGGGAAAATATATGTGCTGTCCAACCGGTAGTGGTTGACCATGCAGATTTTGGTGAACCTCAATTCGATGATGTGTTTGGTTGTCAATTTGAGATGAATGATGGACGGTACAATGACCAATACAATGAGCGGAACACTGAACCGAACCTTGGGCCGAACTACGAGGTGGATAATGAGACAAATATTGATCTGGTAGATCATGTAGAGAACACTGATGAAGATCCTGTCCAAATTCAAAGATGTGGAAGTCGTGTAGAAGGAGTTAATTGCACTGGAGCAGATATGCCTAGTACTTCCGAGGTCCGGCATAATGTATCTGCAGATGATTCTGATAATACCACAATGTGGGTTATTCCCGGAGCAGATTCATACTCGTTTGGGATTGGTAGAAGCAGAACCTTGGTAGCAGAAGAACCTACAAGCATGATTTATAAAGGTCAATTCTTTCCGACTAAAAAGGATTTGAAGAGACTAGTTGACCTTTTTGCAATGCGGCAAAACTTCGAATGAAAGGTGAAAATGTCCAATAAGACAACGTTACATCTTGTTTGTTTGATTGACAACTGTACGTGGAAATTAATAGTGGTGAGAAGATATGAAGGGACGTACTTCCAAGTAAGAAGTTTTGACAATGAACACAGTTGTCTCTTGGAGGAGATTCACCGTCGCCACCGACAAGCTAGTGCAGTCATAATTGGAGAAGTGGTTACACCTAGACTTCAACAACAAGATGGTCGTCTCATGCATCCCAAGGATATAATCGCCGATATGAAAACAATGTATGACATCCAAATCATGTACAGTAAGGCACATCAAGCCCTGCATTATGCATTGTCACTGACCTATGGGACATATGAAGAAACCTTCCAACTACTGCTGTCTTTTGGTTACGTGCTGGAATAACAAAATCCCGGCACAATCACTGACTTACAATGCACTTACGACGGTAAATTCTTTTACTTTTTCATGTCGTTAGGGGCCTCAGTTAGAGGTTTTCAAAGGTGCATGCATCCTGTTATTGCAGTTGATGGTACCCATTTGAAGGGAAGATTCGGGGGTACAATGTTTGTTGCAACTGCACAAGATGGAAACTAACAGGTGTATCCAATTGCTTTTGGGTACGGCGACTCAGAAAACAACCTTTCATGGGAATTGTTTTTGGATTACTTGAAGGGTGCCCTTGGTCATATAGATGATATGGTTTTTATTTTCAATCTACATGCAAGCATTGAAGCAGGGATTTCTAAAGTGTTCCCTTATGCAACCCATACCATATGTTGTTGGCACTTTGCTGAAAATGTGAAAAAGCGATTTCACAGAAAAGATGTTGCCGCCATAATGGACAAAGTAGCTAGAGCGTACACTGAATTCAAATATAACCGGTACATGGGTGAGTTACGTAACACGCCATAATGGACAAAGCAGCTAGAATGTTGAAGCTGCCGGTCCACACAAATGGTCTCGTGTACACTGTCCCCAACGAAGGTACATGGTGATGACAACAAATGTTGCAGAGTGCATAAACTCATGCCTTAAATTCGCATGGCAACTCCCTATGCTGACATTGGCAGAGTTCATTAGGAATATGTTACAGCGCTGGTTTCACTATCGACATTGAGCTGCACAGTCCATGCATCATCAGTTGACCGATGCAACATATCTTGTGATGCTAAAACTGGTCGAGAAGTGCGGTTATATGACCGTCAATCCAGTTGACTGGAACATATTCTCCATCAAACGGTCTGGAAAGCAGTGGACTGTTGATTTAACCCGGAACCATGCAACAAATTCCAAATGGACCATTTTCCATGTTCTCACGCACTCCCCGCGGCAAGGTACATTAACAGTATACAGTCATACGCTATATTAAGCAAACGTGATTGTCACTGTTTTCATTGTTTTTACAGGGAGTGGAATTTGGATTTGACATCGCTGTGTGCGGACTACTACAAGAGACAGACACTTATTGATGCATACTCAGTTCCTATTATGCCTGTTGGCCATCCTTCTTCATGGGTAGTGCCATCCGACATCGCTGAGCGGGTGGTTTTAAATCCAAAGACAAAGAGACAATCGGGTTACCCGATGGAGGGTCGACATGCCTCGTCTTTGGAGAGGACAACCACCTAATCGTGTAGAAGATGTGGATAATCAGGTCATAATAGCAGGAGGTATTCTAATCCGTCCTTGATTAATGAAGGTCCGAGCAGAATTTTTCCCGAGGAATACTGTTGCAAATGTAGCGTATATCATCAAGTTGGACATAACAAACAGACGTTCCCTAACAAGGAATCTACTGTGGAGTGAATTGAGTCATTGATACTTATTGTTTAATTAAATTGGGGTGTTAATTATTACTTTTGTTATTGTATGAAATGCGTGTGTTGTACTTGTAAATGTAAACACTTGAAATTTTAAACAAAAATTTCATTACTATAATTGTTTATACATCGATAACAACAACATATAATGGGGCTTTGAGTTACAAAAAATCTTCACAGCAATCTTCTCCCTTATGGTGCCCATATCGTCTTTTGACCAGTCAAACGTCTCCATGTTCGCCAGTATGTACTCCATCAATCTCAAGGTATGAGCACCACAGTTACCTCTACGACTCACCACATGAACAACCGTTACAATTAAAGTTTAATAAAACAAACTTAAAGTTTAAATGATGTTCATATAGTCATACCTTCTAGTCTGTTGGGGCACATGTGTTGTGACCACCATGCTCACCCCAAAGGGCCTATTCCTCTTCTTGTACTTCGCCTCGCCCGTTGGTCTGGCATCGTGAAACCCCACCTGATGCAACATCGAGGGTAGAAACCACCGCAATGGAGCGACCTGCTCTTTCCTGATCTGTATGGGGACTTCTTGTCTGAACGGGTCTAGCAGGTGGATCTTCCCTACAGTAAGGTCGACGTTGGCCATGAGCCAATGCTGGCCGCCAATGATACACGGAATCAGAACTTGTAAATGTTTCAAAAAATTGTTATGATCAAAATAAGAATTATTAATTAAACACATTGAAACCATAACTGTATTACACTCACCGCGTCAACCTCGTTCCATGGTCGGTTCCCTACCAGGAGCAATCCATGTACCGTCAGCAGATTATCAAGGGACCACCTATACTTCAACACAGACCAATTTTTTAGGGTTTTGTCCATAGCATCACGAGGCATGATTCTCTGCCGTTGAAGCTCCAGCATTGACTGAAAATAGATAAGGAACCGAAATGTTAGAAACATGATGAAAGACAACAACGCAACTGCAAAAAAAGTACATTTGAAACACTTACGTAGAATTGAGAATCCAGTACGTTCATCCTCTGAATGTAGACAGTGTGGAATGCTCACTGACGCTTCCGTAAAATATGCAGGTACGCATCCATATGCTGACAATATAAACATTATACATTGTTAGTATTCTTCTATAACTTAAACAAACTTAAAAAACAATCGAAGTAAGATATGTACCATGTCGTCTAACTCCATGAAGTTGGTTTGCAACCGGTGGAACCAAGGCACATGCACGGGGGGTCATCAGATCCACACCACGTCTACCTAATTTTCAATTATTTAGAAAACTCAGTAATTTAACTAAGGTGTTTCAAAAAGAAATTCAAAATATTATAATACTTACAATTCTCCCGTCACGTTCCTCTTTTAGGCTTGGTAAGCCACAAGCTGGTCAGCGTCTACCAAATCATTGGGCCTGAATGTATGTGTTGATGATATGGGCAGTGTCCTTGGCCTCTTCGGCCAACATGGGTCAGTGTATGGGCTTACCAACTGACAGCCTCGCTTGCGAATCCACTGCTGCCTATGCTGACCGTGGAACGCTGATGGGTGTTGGGAGGAGGAACTCTATCCCCGTGGATCACGTTGAGGGCTGCGATGGGATGAGATAAATCTGTGGGGTGGGCTGTGTTAGGATGGACGGGCAGTGTCACTGGGGGGTGAGGTGCGACGGGATCGAATAGAGGAGAGCGGTGCGATCGGATGGACCGTAGGGGTGTGCTGTATGGATCGCCTTGTCAGGTCAGGAGTGTGAACTATACGGGAGGAGGGACTCTGGCCCAGTGGACTGGACGGGTCCACTGTGTGGTCCTGGATATGAACAGTAGGATCCATATGATGTACCTCCATAAGCAGCGGAAACTCTAATAACGCCTGGATAACTGTCTCCTCAAATACTCATGTATCCGTACCACTAGGGACTTGCATCTGCTGATCTCGTACTGTATCTCCAGCTCCTGGACCCTGCGTCTTAGGTCCATCACCCTCCGTCCCAGGTACGGTGGCTGGGTCTGTCCCTCCGTCATGACTACGCCAACCGTCTCTGTCTCTACATGGCGAGTCTCGATCATAGGACGGTTGACCATCCCTGCCTAACTGTGATGTAGAACCCCGCCACCCCCGGAGAAAGTCCATCACCTCCCTATGCCGTCTATCCCATTCCTCATCACTCTTCTGGAGATCCTCCTGTAACACAGCGACTGCATCCATCACATCTTGGATTTTACGTTCCAAACGGTCCTGAAACAAAATTATTATTGTCAGTACTAAAACCATACACTCGTTTCAAGATAAATAATGCATTACACCATTTTTGACATACCTGGCGATGCCCTCCAACGTCTTCTCGTGAATGTACTCCATCGGGCATCGCAAATCAAACCTGTCTGTGCCTGAGAGGACTCCCACTGACAAACTCCGGGTCTGAACCTTCCGTATTCGGCCTGTGCTTGAGGGGACTCCCATAGCCAAACTCCGGGTCGGAACCCTCCGTATGACTGGGTCCGGCAGTCGTATGATGTAAGGGATCCGGTACCAAGCCGTCCTGTCTATCGACGGCCGTATATAGACTGCCTCCCTCATATATGCCCTCGTAGTACCGTGCAACCCTCTTAGCTGCTATCGGCACCAATGCAGTCCTCGCAAACATCTGAAATCGTAGTTAGACCATTGTATTTGTAAACGTCCTAATATGTAAACACTTTAACATAATAGATCCATACCGTGGCTATGAAAGTCTTGTCCAACTTGTCCGACCTTGGTTGCTTATTCAACTCTCATTTCAGCATACGGGGGGACAAGTCAATCTCCCTACGAGTCCCAAATTGGGTCCCAAGTTCGGGGATAACCTCATACGTAAATACCTATGTAAACAAAAGATTTCAGAATCCAATCATTTATTCCATAACTCATATAAAATAAAATTCAGGTTTTCAAACCGATACAAATTCTAAATTCTCACCAACAGTGTGTGAGCTAGACCGTAAATGTTGTACGTCTCCACTGTGTGAACGACGACGCCATTTTCCTGCTGTCGTCTCTCATACAGCTCACGTCAACCATCCAAGGCATGTTTGAATCCAAAAATGGACTGCCTATACATGTGGGCAACCCACGGGAAAACATCAAAAGCTTCCAAGTTCTCGACAAGCCGGATCTGCCATAATGGAACTTTCTCTCTCTCGTCCAACCCTATCAATATCCAGTTTAGCATATAAAGGAGACACAGCTTCACAGCATCGTACTGCTGCTCAAATATACCGATCCGTAGAACAGCTCTCAGCTGTTCATAATCCACCTTAGCTACACCACTGAAATACCGTTGGTGTATCCCATTTTGGACCATCTCATACCTCGTCGTGTCGGGAATCACTCAAAACTTCAGTCCGGTGATCAGATAGAATTCAACCTTGGAGAACCGGACCGAATGAGGAACTAACGTAAATCACATCTCATCCTCCGGCCCATCGTGATGTAGCTCAAGCAAAAGCAGTCGATGGACTATCCTAGCCGAAAACTTCATCCCCAGATCCATCCGAAGGAAATTACCAAAACAAGACTCTGTATACCGACGACGGTCTTCAACCCTGAATTGTTCTGGTACCCTATCCAATGCGACGTCGATATCTCGAAGGTCGCTGAAATGGTCATGCCGAGTGATTTTTCCATCGTATCATTCCCCCTCTGGAGTTTTAAGCAAATCCTTTAGTTGACTCCCCATCTGCATTTTCACATAAAAAATATATCAGTAAACTATAAAAGGCTCGGACATAATAATATAAAATAGCAAGGAAGCAGTTTGAAAAAGCTCAGGAACAGTTTGAAAAAGCTCGAGACACAATTTGAAAAAGCTCGAGACATAATTTGAAAAAGCTCGGGAACAGTTTCAAAAAGCTCGGACACATTTTGAAAAAGCTCGGACAGTTTAAAAAAACTCGGACACAGTTTGAAAAATCTCGGACTCATATTGAGAAAGCTCGGACACAGTTTTAAAAAGCTCGGACTCATTTTGAAAAATCTCAGACTCATTTTAAAAAAGCTCGGGGCATTTTAAAAAAGCTCGGACACAGTTTTGAAAAGCTCGGAGACCCAGAAAAAGCTCGAGAACAGTTTGAAAAAGCTCGAGAACATTTTTAAAAAGCTTGGAAACAGTTTTAAAAAGCTCAGACAAAATTTGAAAAAGCTCGGGCATGTTAAAAAAGCTCGGGAACAGTTTGGAAAAGCTAGGGCATGTTAAAAAAGCTCGGACACAGTTTTAAAAAGCTCGGAGACCCAGAAAAAGCTCGGGAACAGTTTGAAACAGCTCGGAAACATTTTAAAAAATCTTAGAAACATTTTAAAAAAGGTCGGAAACATTTTAAAAAATCTCGGAGACCCAGAAAAAGCTTGGAAAATGTTTTAAAAAGCTCGGAAAAAGCTCAAAAAAAGCTCGGAAACAACTTGAAAAAGCTCGAAAACCCAGATCTTCAACAGATTTACAAACCCTAACCTAACCCACAACCATTCTCAGATCAACAAACAAACCTAATCTATAAGTTTAATCAACACCCAACATCAAACATGAACTTATCAAAAATAAAATCCACAACATAATCTAACTCAACTTACCACAATTGATTGAAGATGCTCTCGTCTAAACACTTGAAAAAGCATTGTTGTCCTACCGCCGATTACTTTGATGTCTTTTTCAGCCGGAAAACCACTGATCTTCTAACGCCGGTTCTTTTTTCAGCCGATATTTTCTCTCTCTCGTTTTTCTCACTAAGTTTAAAAATGACAGAAACTCAATTGGAAGGGGTATTTTTGTCTGGACACCTATATCGGTGCCTTTTAAATATGAATTAGTAATGTGGTGATATTTGCACAACCCCCCTCCCCAAATAGTGCTATTTATTTTTTGACCCCTTCTTTCAGGTGTGTTTTATTAATAGGTGTTATCAATTATTTCATTAATCATTGAAGAGACTTGGCTTTTAATAAAAACAAAACTGGACGCGTTAATGATTTCCCCCAAAAAAAAGTTATTAATAGATGAAGAGTGGTGCTATTGGCACACCCCCTACTGATCTATTTATGCCCCACTTTTTAAAATTTTGATTTAATTAAATAAAATTAAATGTTTTTATTAAATTTTTTTGTTTATTTCCAAAACTACCCATTTTACTTATTTTTCAAACTTAATACATATCATATATGACCTCTCTATCTCTTATCTCTATATATGTATACATCTCTCTCACCTCCATTGATTGATTTATTTATTTTCTTCTTATTTCTTTATTTTTAGTTTTTTTTTCTTCTTATTTCGGAAACGAAAAATTTAAAAATAACAGGGTACTTTAACACAACGACAATTTGATATCATTCTAAAGAAAAAATAAACTTCAAACTTATTTCCAAAGAATGAATTGTTTCTAGATGCTTACTATCATTGTCAGACAATTCTTGCTTTATGTCATTCTCAGATAATTCTTCAAGATGTTTGATATTGTTCTTAGACAATTCTTCAATTTTCTTGATATCGTTCTCAAACTCTTTCATAATATTTTAGATGTATGTAAGAAGCAGATTTTAGGGTTTAAGAGTTAAATTATTTTTTTGAAGAAACAGATTACTGGTTTTTTTTTTGGAAAAGGAATATGAGATTTTAATATATCTACTTTGTAGAAGATTTCTTTCCTAAATTGTATGTCTCTTTAAATAATTTTGATAAAGGAAAAAAAAAGAATATTATATAATTAAAAAATGGGGCATGAATAGATCAGTAGGGGGTGTGCCAATAACACCACTAATAGATGAATGCTTTGGGCAGAATAAATTTAACAATTTTAAGAAGAAAAAAAACACAATTTAAATTAAGAAATATCTGTGAATGATTTTAATCTTGCACTTTTGCATACATTATTATATAATAACATAATCAAAAGGAAAAATAAATGAATATCACCGATCCACCATCATTGATTTAACCATAGAATTGGTATCAAGTGATGTTAAAATTCACCATTTTCAATTACTCTTTTTTACTAGGGAAATTTGCAATAAAGTATCCCAAGATTTGGTATTATCTACAACCGGACTAAACTTTTGCCCGAACAGTAGAAGGATAGTAAGGTCATTGTACCCTTAAATTGTAAAATAAAAAACATTAAGAAAAATGGAAAAATAGAATTCTGGTTCACACTTTTTTAAGAAATATAAAAAAGAAAAGAAAAAAATAAAATAAAACCAACAATATTAAGATCCATAAATTATCTATTTACGTTTCAATTTAATTTTCTTATTAATGACAATTTTAACCTAAATTAAAATTACTAATCAAAACAAAAAAGACATAATAACATTCCAAACTAGTTTTGGTTTAGAAAATAACGTTTTTTTTTCTCTTGTGTGTTTGTTTTACAAACCCTAAAATATCTTCGTTTTTTTTTCTCTTGTGTGTTTGTTTTACAAACCCTAAAATATCTTCTTCTTCCTTTACAATATTTTAAAATTTTTATTGATTGAGAAGTGATGGAGAATGATATTCATCTGAAAGAAAATCCTGAAGTGATGCATATTGATATACAAAATGAAGAAAATTTTGAATCGATGGAGAATGATATGCAACGAGAAGCAAATTATGAAGTGATAGAGAATGATATATATCAAGAAACAAACAATAATCAAGAAGTAAGTATTTAATTATTGTTAAACTTATAAATTTTTTGTTTTCCCGTTGATTTCCAAGAATTTTGACGCAAAATTGGTGTTGTCAAAGTTTAAATATATTCTTGTAATACTCTTTCCATAACTATTCTTTTTTAGAAGTAATGATAATATTAAATTTACACTTCCACGACTGTTCTTTTTAGAAGTAAGAGGATAGTAGTCTAATTTTTTTTTTTTCTGTTCTTTATAGAAGTAAGAGGATAGTAATCGATTTTTTTTTTTAAGAAAAATAGGTCAATGAGGCAAAGTGAAAAACATAAGTACTGTTGCCAGCTGTGACTTTCTTATAGTATAAATACATTTTGCTATGAGTACAAAGATAACACTCTTTAAGGATAAAATAACAATTTTATGGTTGATTATATAGTTTAATTGAAGTGAAATATCGATCTATATTATTATCATTTAGTGTTACTGCTTTGTATATGAGTAAAAATATCAAGTTTCTCTGAAAGTCTTGCTTTGGTGCAGTCTGTAAAGACCTTTCAGTACCGACTCAGCTCCACCGACAAATTCAAATTCCTATTTCAAACATGAATGCCAACTATGATATACTGATCCAATATAAAAAATATTGAACACTAACATAGGGCAATCAATCTAAAGAAAGAATGTTATTTCTCTAATCTTTTCTTGTAACCGTTAAGTACAATGGCTATTTAATTGTTTGCCTTATAATTTTTATAGAAATAATTTCATACTTTAATTTTACTTGATTAACATTTTGTTTATGTTGCAATTAGGGGTGGACGTTTAATGGATTGGTTCATTTTTTAATAGAACCGATACAGTTCAGTTTCTGAAAAAATGAACTGATCTAATAAAATTTACAAATGTCAACCAATCAAAAACCAACTGAACTGGACTAGTTTGGTTCGGTTCGGTTCAGTTTTTTTGGTTTTGGGCAATTGTGTCAAATTAATAGGCTTTAATTATTATACAGATTTTCATATTTTAATCATCTTGGACATTTGACCAAATTAAATTATAGGCTTAAACAAATTAAAAATACTGATTTAAAATAATATTCAACAAAAAAAGAAAAAAAAGAAAAAACAATCTGCTGTGACACACTTTCATAGTTTCATAGTTTCATGGACTGCTAAACATTAAATTAGTTTTTTTTTAATATATAAGTTGGATCTCAGTTCGGTTTTCCGGTTCGTGACATCGAACCAAAAAACGAACCGATCCAATAGGTTTTTTTTTTTAAATGAACCAAACTGAACCGGTCAGCTCAAGAAAACCTGGAAAAACGGATCAGAACGGTTTGGTTCATTGGTTTTTTGCCCACCCCTAATTGCAATTGCGAAGGATGAAAATATGACACGTGAGCATATCGTTGAAAATGAATTGCACCTTGCCGATTGCACCAAGGCTTGTACCACTAAAACAGTATGTGACTTATTGGGTTAGTTGTTACTTATTGGATGGAAATTGTGGTTTTCGAGTTGTTGTAAATCTGTCTCTTACCAAGGCACACAGATTTACCACAATATCTGTTCTTATACTAATATGTCCTGCAAGAAACAATCTTACAACAAGAATAGATACAAAATAATACTACAAAAATTAAATCAGTACCAACAATCTTGTTTTAGAAACACTATGAGAATATAACAGATTCTCAAACAACCAGATTATTAATAACACACTATCTATTCTAATATAGTTATATATATATATATATATATATATATAACTTCCACTAGATTCACTAGCAAGTACTAGAACAAATAGTATAACAGTAGTTATTTAAACTATACACTAGTCTATAACATCAATAATACAACCTGTTGCAAATACCAGTAATATATATATACTCATATATATATATATATATATATATATATCAGATATTACAAGAAGAATAAACGGCAGATGATATTCAACAAATAAAGAAACAAATATATGCAGTATAAAGAATCAGAAAACAACACCAACGATATCGTGGTTCAACCACTAACGGCCTACATCCACGTTGAGCCCTTCACCGAAGCTCTCTCCACTATATCAATATTTTTACAAACCAAATCAAAGACCCAAATACTCTCAACTACAACCCAGAATACAAGAATCTGTCACACAAACAGATCTCACCTCAAGAATCACTCAAAAAACCTCACACGATCTGAAAACAGACCATACAAAGAAATCACTCAGCCTCAACCAAGAAGTAAACACTCTTTTTTTCTTCCTTCTATAACACTAATCTTACAAAGATTACAAAGATTAGAATCCTTGGATTCACCAAGATCGAAGACCAAGCACTCAGAGATTTTCACCAGAAAGAGAGAGAAAGTAAATTTCAAAACCCTAGACCAAAAATCAGAAATGAATTCGTTGTGATCATTCTCTCTCTTCTGAATGCTTATAAAGGCTTATCTTCTGAGTCTCACCGAAATCTTCACCAGGCACTGAGAGTTTGCCACGATGGATTGCACCACGTGACCATATCAGAGATGAAGTCTGATCTTATCCCAAAAGAAACGCACCGTTTTTGTCTAAGTGAGGAAGATATGTTGCTGGACTGAGTGGGCTGCAGTTTGTTAAGCTCTGATTTGGGCTTCTGATTCGGCTGCTTCAAGTTGGGCTAATATTTCTACAAATTCCACCTTATTTCAACTTCTTTGATATAGTATAGAGAGCTCCTGTGAAGTACCTGCTCAAGACTCAACAAACATATCAGCCATAATCACCTATTTTCAGCAGGTTCAAGCAATGCTTGAGCTTGCTATAGGGAATCACTTTGGTTCCCATATCTGCTGGATTATCTTCAGTGGAGACTTTTTCCACCTCAACAGTACCTTCAGAGATTTTATCTCTAATAAAGTGGTACTTTACCTCTATGTCCTCTCATGGAAGATTAGATTTTTACACAAGTGCAAAGCACGTTGACTATCAGTAAATATCACAGCCTTTCCTCTAAAAACACCTATCTCACCTAGAAGGCCTTGAAGCCAAATGGCTTCTTTTATGGCCTCAGTGACATCAATATATTTTGCCTCAGTTGTTGATAGTATAACAACTGATTGTAATTGGCTTTTCCCACTAACACAATAGCCACCTATGGTGAAAAAATAGGAAGAGGTAGACCTCATTTTATCCCTATCACCTGCATAGTCAGAATCTACATATCCAACTATATCTAACACATTATTAGAGCAATCATAATTCAGCCCTACAGAAGTGGTAGAGCTGATATACCTAAGAAGCCATTTCATGGCATTCCAATGGCCTTTCCCAGGATTGGCCATATATCTAGACAATACGCTGATTGCTTGTGCTAAATCAGGTCTAGTACTTATCATGGAATACATCACAGATCCTATAGCATTAGAATAAGGCACATTTTCCGTATACCTACTTTCTTCTAATGACCTAGGTGACAAGGCAGCAGACAAAATAAAGTTTGCACATAGAGGGACATTGACAGGCTTGCAATTTCTCATTGCAAATCTGTCAACCAGCTTTTTTTAATAGCTGGACTGTTTCAAACACAGTCTGTTTTCCTCCCTAAATCTGACAATTTCCATCCCTAGAATTAGTTTAGCATTACCAAGGTCTTTCATATCAAATTCAGACTTTAATTTCTTCTTTAACTCTATAATCCTAGACAATTCTTTACTAGCAATTAACATATCATCAACATATAAAAGCAAATAGACAGATTTATTAACATTTTCATTGCTGAAATAAAAACATGCATCAAACTTGCTTTTAATGAAACCTATACTAGTAACAAAGCTGTCAAACTTTTTATTCCACTATCTAGGGGCTTGTTTGAGCCCATATAGAGACTTTTTAAGAAGACACACATGGGAGGGCTTAGAATTGGATTCAAAACCCTCCGGTTGAGACATATAGATTGTCTCATCCAAATCACCATGCAAGAAAGCTGTTTTAACATCTAATTGTTCTAATTCCATGTCAAAATAGCTAACTAATGCTAAAACTATTCTAATTGTCTTATACTTCATAACAAGAGAGAATATCTCATTATAATCTATTCCCTCTCTCTGTGTAAACCCCTTGGCTACTAATCTAGCCTTATATCTAGGTCGGACAGACTTGTCTATAATATCTTTGATCTTATAGATCCATTTACAAGGCATAACCTTCTGTTTTTCAGGTTTTACAACAAGAGACCAGGTCTTTTTTTTTCTCAAGAGAATCCATCTCTTCTCTCATGGCTTGCAGCCATTTTTGCTTGTCAAAACAGTTGACAGCTTCACTGTAAGTTATAGGTTCAGTATTTTCTATCTCATGGCCAGTGCACAATGAAAAAGAAATCACATCTGCATAGGCATACTTACTGTTAGGTTTGATAATTCTTCTAGTCCTATCCTTAACCAGCTCGTAATCAGCTAGAAACTCATTAATCTCTAGCTGATTCTGACTCTCCTCCACCTGATGAGAACCATCAGAATGGGCAACCCTATCCTCATCAATAGAATCAGATTGAACAGGGACAGGACCAAGTGGTGGGCTGCCAACTTCCACCTGAATCTTATTCCCATCATCCTTAGAAGGATCTGGTGAGGATTCAGAAGGCTGGTCCTTGTCCTTAAAAGGCATCCTAGACTCATCAAATACTACATCTCTGCTTATTATTACCTTAAAACCCTTTTGGTCTCTCAACCAAACTCTATAACCTTTAACTACTAAGGGATAACCTAGAAATACACCTCTCAAGGACCTAGGTTCTAATTGTTAGGATTATGCTCAATGGCAAGAGTGTAATATTGTAATTGACAATCTTCTCATATTAATAAAGTGAATTCTGATTCTTACAATTACTTATAGCATTTATTATTATAATTGTCAAGGTAAATAATCATAAGGTCAAAAGACTATGAGACATGAAGAATTGTTCATACATCCGGACATGTATGAGGTAGACACAATTCTTTAGTTAGTCTTGAATAACGTTCACAACTTAAGTTAAAGGTTGGGCACCTCTATCTTGTTAAAGTTGTAGAATTCTTTTACTAGCATTTGAGTGGGATCAAATGAATATGATGAGTCTAAAATCATCGAAAGGTTTTCGAGTAAAAGAATCTAGTGCACTAGGTGCATTGAACTGGATCACAATGAAATACTTTATCTAGAACCGTCACTAGATATAAGTCTTTTCATTAAAGAGGACAATCGGAGAGTCTATCTTAATCCTGAGATAAATGATGGACTTATGGTTGCAAGTGTTATCATTAGAGCTATCAATGAGTACGATTATATAGCATAGTCTATCCTCGATAGTTTGGTGGTATACATTTGTTAATCGATAGAGGACTTCATTTACAGATATGGACATCGTGGCTCCATTTATTAAATGAGAGTATAATATCATCATATGGATGTTTTGAGGTATTGGATATTAAATCTCAACGTTGAGTTTTCAATAATGATTATTGAAAACATGGCTTCTGGACAAGTCAAAGTTTCCAAGTTCGAAATGTGGTCATATGAGGAAATATGGTAACTTGGAGAGCTATAGGCGGTCTATGAGCTCTTGGCGATTACTGATATTATTCACGAGGATACACCATCTCCTATAAGATTGTCTAGGGTATGAATGAGAAACATCTCCTTATTCTATCTTTATTTAAGAGTTCAATTTTAGCTTTTTAGTGGAATGAGTTAAAATTAATAGATTGGACCTAAGTGAATCATTTGTTGATTGTGATTAGGTTGTGTCTATTGAAGCTTAAATTTAGATAGCCCGCCAAGATCCCCAATCCACACGTATTTGCATGGATCACTTGATATATTCTACCGGGCCGATTTAAGGGTCCATCTAGAATTGTTTTTAATATATCAAGAATATAATATGTCTATTATTTAATTAATGGGCTGCACTATTATATTAATATATTAAAAGGAGACATGTGGGCTTGTTTCTTTTAGTAAGAATGAGTCTGGTTCACATGTGGGCTTTTATTTAAAGTCCAATGGATTAAATGAAATAAGAAAATAATATATGGCCCATTTATATAAGTGGGGCGGCAAGGTGTATATATTAACCTAATATATTATTTTGTTTCATTGTTTTAATTAAATAAGAATTAGTTAATTTATTTATTAATTGTTTAATTAAGAAACAAATCTTTTTCTGATCAGGAAATATATTTCCTAAAGTTATACTATTGGTAGTAGTATATAAAAGTAAAAGACTTGTTTGATAAGAAAATAAATAATTAATTTTATTTATTTAATCAAATAAGAAGTCTTTTTATTTAGTCAATAAAAGAATAAAAATATCTATGAGTTGGATTAGGTTTTGAAGTCTAAAGGTTGATGGAAATTAGGGTGCAACACAAACTTTTATTGGTATGTGATTTGCGGCAACCCTAGTCCATTTAGAGGAAGATTTCGGCAATCCTAAATAGAAGAGGAAGCAAAATTTCGGCCACCTATATAATACCACATATAGAATTCGGCCACCATAGTTGATTGAATGATTCAATTTTTCTTCTTCTTCTCAATTCATAGAAAAGGATAATTTTTATTCTACTAAACATAAAAGAGAAAAGAGATTATTCATTGATAGTACACTGATTGCTTGTTCATCAATAAGCTTGTGTGTACAACATCGAATTAGGTTCACGCGAGTTTCGATCATTAGATTGAGAACTCAAAAATGACCGGAATAATTTTTGTCTTCTTTTGATTGTTTTGTGACTAACAAAAGAAAAAGAAAACTTTGTTCATCCATTCTCAGGTTTGCAATTCAAAGAAAAAAGGAGACCAAGCTCCTAGGTGATTCACGTACGTGTTCGGATTGGAAGATCTCGCGGTACTGTTCACAATCACTGTTCACGGCGGGGGTACTGTTCACAGTCACTGTTCACGATCACTGTTCACGGGCATCAGAAAAGATTTTACGGATTACCAATCGACGTAAGTCAATCGGATCACGCGTCAAGAGGTATTTAACTCTAACCGTATATATTTGAGTTTAATTAATTAAAAGGTTAAGGTTCAACTTTGAGAAAAATTTTAAAACCATACGAAATCTATTTTTCGTTTCTTCCGCTGCGTTTTATATCGTTTTTTCCCTACACTAATTTTCCCTTACACTAATTTTCCCTCAGATTGGTGTGCATAAGCTGCACAACCAAACACCCTTAAGTGTTTCAGACTAGGAGGCCTCCTTGTCCAAATCTCTTCTGGGGTTTTAAGTTCTATGGCAGTGGAGGGAGACCTATTGATCAAATAGTCTGCTGTAGCAGCAGCTTCCCCCTAAAAATTCTGGTTCAAACCTAACCTTCTCTAAAACTGTCCTATTCATTCTCTCAGCTTCTCCATTCTGTTGTGGAGTATGTCTAACAGTCCTATGTCTTAAAATGACTTGTTCTTTACAAAACTTGTTAAAGTTTTCATTACAAAATTCAAGACCATTATCGGTTCTTAAAATTTTAATTTTCTTGGAGGTTTGGTTTTCAACCAACCTCTTCCAAGCTTTGAAGCTCTCAAAAGCTTGGTCTTTGGACTTTAAAAGGTAAAGCCAAAGTTTCCTAGAGTGGTCATCAATGAGAGACAGAAAATATCTATTTCCTCCATGACATGGGACCTTTGAAGGTCCCCACAAATCAGAATGAACATATTCTAAATTCTGTTTTGAAGTATGTTGAGCATTGCTAAAGCTGATCCTATGTTGTTTACCTAGGACACAATTCTCACAAAATTCTAGCTTGCTCACTTGATCCCCATTTAGGAGATTTCTCTTGCTCAACTCTAGAATTCATCTCTCACTCATGTGACCTAATCTCATGTGCCACAGAACACTATTGTCACTGTTTTTGGCAGCCACATTAGCAGCTTCACTAATGACAGTTTCACCTCTAAGCACATATAACCCATTCTTCTTGTCACCTTTAAGGACAACAAGAGAACTCTTAGAGGCTTTTAGAACACCTCTTTCAGCCTTATAGGTATATCCCTCTTCATCTAAGGTACGTAGAGAAATTAAATTTCTCTTAAGGTTTGGCACAAATCTAACATTTCTAAAGACCCTAATCATACTATCATACATCTTAATGGCCATAGAACCTATACCTTCCACATCACAGTATTGATTGTTTCCCATCAACACACTGCCACTTTTGAGTTCTTGGAACTCAGTGAACCAATCCTTTCTAGGACACATATGGAAG
Source organism: Dipteronia sinensis (assembly GCA_033220585.1). Lineage (NCBI taxonomy): Eukaryota > Viridiplantae > Streptophyta > Magnoliopsida > Sapindales > Sapindaceae > Dipteronia > Dipteronia sinensis. The sequence goes on along the minus strand of CM065636.1, from coordinate 59,212,351 downwards.
GAACAACCCGAGTCTAGAATCCATTCAGAATTCATGTTCTCAGTACTAACCACTAATACCTCACTAGGTTCATAGGATTTAGATGCAATAGCAGCATCACCATCAGATTGAGTTTTATCTTGTATCTTCTTTTTAAACTCATAACAGTACTTCTTAATATGACCCTCTTTGCCACAAAAGTAGCATTTCCTAGAGCCATTTCTATTCCTAGACTGAGACCTATGGTTGGGGGTCTTACTCCTATGTTTTCCTTTATTAGAATTAGAATTACTGTTCTCATTCTTAACAAGCTGCCTACCTCTAACAAATAAATTCTCACCACTGTCTTTCTTTTCCATTTTCAACTCTAGGTCCTTAGACTTAAGAGTTGAAATACACTCTTCAAGAGACAGAGAAGTCCTACCATATTTAATGGCAGCCTTGACATCCTTGTAGGAGTCTGGGAGTGAATTTAGGAGAATGATAGCCTCATTCTTATCACTCAACTTCTCATCGATGCCAGCATTAGCCAATTCAATAGTCATTTTCTTAAAATCATCTAAGTTTTGACACAAGCCTTTACTAGCATTCATTTTAAAAGCAAACAGTCTTTCCTTAAGATAAATCTTATTAGTGAGAGATTTAGTTAGATACAAGCTTTCAAGCTTCTTCCAAACATCATAAGCAGTTTTTTCATCGTTAACTTCCCTAAGAACATTATCAGACAGATTAAATATAATAGTGCCTAAGGCCATTTCAAGCATGTCATTTTTCTGTTCTTCAGTTAATGATTCAGGTAATTTTTCAGGGCCCTCAATGTCTTTGAGGATTTTCTACTGGGAGAGAAGGGCTTTTACCTTTCTTCTCCATATGCCAAAATCCCCAGAGCCATCGAATTTATCAATTTCAAATTTCATGGCAAAGCAATTAGAATTAAAATTACCAAAGTTACTAAAATTATAATGTTTTACCTCGGATTCGCTACTGGCAGCTTCACTGCCTGTCTCTTCTTCTCCAACTGAGTCTTCAGAGTTTGAAGGCTCTGCCACTGGAGGGTTCTGGTCCAAATTGTCCGCCGTTGGTCCCGATTAGAGGCTCTGATACCACTGTTGTAAATCTGTCTCTTAGCAAGACACATAGATTTACCACAATGCATATTCTTATATCAATATGTCCTGCAAGAAACAATCTTACAACAAGAACACATACAAAATAATACTACAAAAATTAAATCAGTAGCATCAATCTTGTTTTAGAAACACTATGAGAATATAACAGATTCTCAAACAACCAGATTATTAATAACACACTATCTATTCTAATATAGTTATATATATATATATATATATATATAACTTCCACTAGATTCACTAGCAAGTACTAGAACAAATAGTATAACAATAGATGTTAAACTATACACTAGTCTATAACATCAATATTACAACCTGTTGCAAATACCAGTAATATATATATATATATATATATATATATATATATCAGATATTACAAGAAGAATAAACGGCAGCTGATACTCAACAAATAAAGAAACAAATATTTGCAGTATAAAGAAGTGAAGAAGAATCAGAAAACAACACCAAAGATATCGTGGTTCAACCACTAACAGCCTACATCCACGTTGAGCCCTTCACCGGAGCTCTCTCCACTATATCATAATTCGTACAAACCAAATCAAAGACCCAAATACTCTCAACTACAACCCAGAATACAAGAATCTGTCACACAAACAGATCTAACCTCAAGAATCACTCAAAAAACCTCACACGATCTGAAAACAGACCATACAAAGAAATCACTCAGCCTCAACCAAGAAGTAAACACTCTTTTTTCTTCCTTCTATAACACTAATCTTACAAAGATTACAAAGATTAGAATCCTTGGATTCACCAAGATCGAAGACCAAGCACTCAGAGATTTTCACCAGAGAGAGAGAGAAAGTAAATTTCAAAACCCTAGACCAAAAATCAGAAATGAATTCGTTGTGATCATTCTCTCTCTTCTGAATGCTTATAAAGGCTTATCTTTTGAGTCTCACGGAAATCTTCACCAGGCACTGAGAGTTTGCCACGATGGATTGCACCACGTGACCATATCAGAGATGAAGTCTGATCTTATCCCAAAAGAAACGCACCGTTTTTGTCTAAGTGAGGAAGATATGTTGTTGGACTGAGTGGGCTGCAGTTTGTTAAGCTCTGATTTGGGCTTCTGATTTGGGCTGCTTCAAGTTGGGCTAATATTTCTACACGAGCTGTGGCCGAATTAATGGGTATGGGTCAAGATAATTGGATTCAGGTTAGGAGAGATTTAGTTGATGAGTTGCAGAGTCATTTTGATGCATATAACCAACTATTTGGATATGCTAATATTGCATAAGAAGTTTTATTTTCACTCTCTTATTTTAATACAAAGCCGACTAGTGAAAATTGGACGACTATGCCTGAGGTCGGCTATCTTGTTGCTTCCAAATATAATGTTGTGCTAGTACTTATATCTCAACAGCAATGTCTTATGTTCCTCCCACTCAGATTAGTACCATTGCCTGGCCGCTCTCATAAAATAATAATGATTGGATTTATTGTTGGATATCATTTTGTAGAGAGATATATATATATATATATGGACAATCTATAGAACACCGGTGTATCCTGACACCGTGTAGAAGATATTGCGATCGAAGGTTGGATCACACATTTTCAAATTACGATTACAATATTTCCTATACGGTATATGGGTACACCGGTGTTCTATAACCTAACTCTATATATATACAGTTTTTCTATTGTCAATTTGAACCGGTATAAGATATATCAGTTCCTTACATGTGGGTCATTAGATTTAAATGTTTTGACTTGGCTGCATGCACTTGTCAAAATATCTTTTAAATCCAATGGCCCACATGCAAGGAACTAATATATCGAACTGACAATAGAAATACTATATATATATATATAATACATTTAAGATATATTTATGTAATCAGTTATTGTCAAATAAGTGTATATATGCCAACAGGGGCGTAGCTCAGCTGGTAGATGGACGAGCTTGGGGTTTGGGCAAATGACTCCCAGGTCAACGGCTCGAATCCTACCAATAGCGAAAGCTTTCAAAAAAATACCTGAATTAATAAATATATTGTCTCAAAAAAAAAGTGTACATATATATTAAGGTTTTTATTTTGTGCGGGTATTCATGCCCCAAATTCGCCTATGCCTCCTTTAGCTTCCGGTTGGTTGAAATATCGACATCAATGTGCAAAAGGATGGGCAACTTCATAAACTACAAATCTAGTTGCGTTCAAAGAATTATATTATTTTCTAATGTTGCTTCGTAAGATACAATCCATGACTAATCAAATGTGTGTGGTATATTTAATTTGAGTTAAAAGACACTTTTTTGTTTGTCAATTGGAACATATGTAGCTTTAATTTAAATTCTCATTTTGTTACAAAGTTTAATCAATTGTCAGAGTTTAGTTCAGTATAATGGTTTGTTAGAAGATATTGTACTATATTTGTGTTTGCTTTAGTGCCTTTTGATTGAATTGTTGTTTCTCATATCATATTTTTTTTATCAAGTTCTGCCAAAAGAATTAAACAACATTTTAATTTTCATTCAACAAATATACAAAATAAAAAATGAGGCCATCATATGAGTTGTGCTGCTGTTGTATATGTGGACAAAAGATATCAAATTCAAATTACTAGTTTTTTTTTTCTTTTTGCTATATGTTAAAATTAAAATTAAAATTCAAAACTAATAATAGGTAAAATATTAAAATAAAATGGAGTGTCTTTAGAAATTTATTTATTTATAATGAAATGTCTTTAGAATAAAAGTGCCAAAAAATAAAAAAGATAATTTTGGAATAAAAGTAAGTGTTTTTAGAAATTTTTTAAATTTAAATTTTGTGAATGAAGTATCTTTAGAAAAGAAGTGTAAAAAGAAAAAATTTGATTGTAAAAAGAAACTCTAAAAAAATTCTCAAATCTTCATTTTAATCTTCCGTCATCATCAACATTTAACAACATCAGTTTTCTATCTCAACATCACTTGAAAAAATAAACTTCCGAATCTTCTTCTTCTTCTTCTTCTTCTTCTTCTTCTTCTTCTTCTTCTTCTTCTTCTTCTTCTGTAATCATCATCAACAACAACAATTTAAAAATATCTCAAATCTCCAATTTTCTTCTTTAATCATCATCAACAACATTTTTCTCTTCTAAATCATCTATATCGACATCTTAGTCTTCATACTCAAACAAAAATTCAAAATTAGAGATGAGCATCGAGGAAAAGGTTATGTATATTGGTCCCAGGTCCCCCCATTCCCCCATTTCCCCATTTGGGGAAAATGGGGATGGGGGAGTTTTGGGAGGTTATCCCCATCCCCATCTCTATTTTCCCGTTTCTCTTATTTCTCCTGTTTTTCAATCCGAATTTTTCCTCGATTCTCATGTTTCTCCCGTTTCTCCATTTGACCCTGTTTGACTAAAAATTACATATTAATAAAAAAAAATACAATCCATGGTAGGTTATATTATGCAATACAAATAAAATCCAATACAAATTCAAATAAAATCTAAATGTAAAGTTAGTGAAGCATTTATAGTTAATGTTTAAATTGGGAAAGTGGGGAAATAGGGAAAATAAGAAAATTAGTAAATAATATATATTTAAAGGTTTGGGGGGAATTGGGAAATGGGAATGGAGGGACCTCCCCCATCCCATCACAATTTCAATAAAATTTTGGAGGGAAATGGGCTCATTTCAATTTGGAGATGAAATTCATCCCCATACCTCTATTTCCCTATTTTGGGATGATTTTTTACCCAGATGGGAATAGAGAAATGAGATTTGGGGAATAATGCCCATCCCTACTCAAAATCCAACCCCTTACAAACCAACAAAATATCTTCTTTCTCAAACCAAATCTAAGAACCTGACATCCACAAACATACAAAAAATCTCAAATCTCCACCCACCAAACCCTTCACTGCCACTGCCCCCTTCCTCCACATCTGCAGCTGACACGACCTTCTCTCCATCTCCCGCTACCTCTACATGATGCTGCCGTTCTCCGATCTGCTTCAAATATGAAGGAGATATATATATATATATATAAAATTTTTCTATTGTCAGTTCGTCCTGATATATTTTATATCAAGACGAAGAATGTGGACCATTAGATTTACATACTTTGACTAAAAGTGTATGCATTTTTCAGAACTTCTCAATAATCTGCGGTTCACATTCTTCGTCCTGATATATTTTATATCAGAGCGAACTGACAATAGAAAGAATGTGTATATATATATATATATATATATATATATTAATTAGTGAAAATTGGGGGAAATATCACCTTTTTTTATTGACTTTTAAGAGTAACACTGGTTTAATAAGTTAAGTTTAAATAACACCATTTGACAAAAATACCGTAACCTTATTCTTTTGTTACTTTTTGTTGTTGTTGCCAATTTTAGGTTAAATTCTTTTTTTCAAAAACCTCCATTGATGGAGGTCCTCTCCATCAGTGGAGATGGAACAAACTTCTAATGGAGGATGCAATCGGCCTCCATGGAGGTCGATGAAGATGAACAAAAAAAAAAGAAAATTTTCATTTTTGCCGAATAACCTAAAAAATTATAAAAATGTCCAAAAAATATCGGAAACTATATAATAAATCTCAGAAATTACAACATAAGTCTTGGAAAAACTAAAAAAAATATCGGAATCACCAAAATAAGTATATTATTATGTGTGTATATTTTTTTTACAAGAAAAGTTGTTTTATTAACACTTAGAAGCAATTTAGATATTTTGTTATATATTTTACTGGTTAATTGCTAACTCTAACGGTCAATGGGTTAGTCGATGATATTTTTTTTTTGTAATTTTGGCAAAAATATCTTTTTACATTTTCACCAAATGTCGAGGTACTTTATTGTAATTTACCCTTTTTAAACAATAATGTGGTTAATTCGATTAATTTTGAGCCTATAACATCTGATCACATCTAAATAATAAAAGCATTACTGCTAGACAACCCAAACATTTAGTCCAAATTTCAATCCAAATAATGTGCCAAGTGATTTTTTCATTAACATCATTTTTCAAAATAATTATATTTTTGTGGGAAATATTTCAAAATAGTCCCTATAATTTCATTAAATGCCATTTCTTTTCACTCTTTCAAATTTAACCAAAACAATGGCATGTGTTTGAAGTATACCATTTTAGTCATCCATTCAATTTTTGGGTTGGTCAACTAAAACGATCATTCTTCTATATACAAACAACAATCTAAAGTTTAAAAACAAACAAGTAAGAAACATAAACAGAGTCCACCAATTTTGTTTTATAAAACTATTTTTTATTTAAACATAGCTGGAGGCAATGAAACACTGCATCGGTTGTGAAACAGGACTGGGTAAAAGATCTTCAGTGTAGAGAATATGTAATGCTCTGTCATATATGGGAAGAGGTGGTGAAGAGACATATAGTAAACCTACCTAGGGACTATCTGGGTCATCTGGAGAATGGGTCCGATGGTGGACGGGTCTGCAAGTAGAATTGAGAAGTTGTCTGGAGGAACGGTTGCAAAGGCAATCTAGGTCACACATGGAGGGATCAACATCCCAGATAAAGTGACCTTTGATCTTGTCTGTGTAGACTGCAGAGCCATTAGCTTCAAAGCTGTGGATAGGAATGTCATCTTCAAAGATAAGAGGACGGATCATCAAGGACTGGAATATAGGGGCTTCTGGAGGAGCACTGGGTGGAGTAGGAGCAGTAGGTGTAGCTTCCGAAGGAGATGCTGAAATGGCTGTAAGAGGCTTATAAATTGTCTTAACAGTGCCATCTGGTTTTCTGGTATAAGTAGTGTCGGAGGCGATGACAGGAATGGTATTTTGAAAAGCCTTTTCATAGTTGGTGATCCAAGACAGCAGCATGATCTCGAGAAGTTGGTCTCTAGGTAATTGTCTAGGAATCTGAAGGATCGTGGGAATTTCATCTTCTCTTTCTGCTTTGATGAAGATGGTGTCACCGGAGTGGCCTGGGATAGGCAGGGCCAAGGCATGGTCTTGGAGACGATAGGCGATCTGGTGATGAAGGGTGGCCATGTAAGAATCCGGGAGCATCTTTATGCCTATCAACTGAAGTTGTATCTTGAGACAGTTGTGGAGATTGGCATCTCGAAGAGGGATGTTGAAGTTGGGGTAATATGTCAGAGAGATGCTTCCTGCATGGAGAGTGGAAATGCAGGTACCAATAACGGCCTGCTCGTAGTCTTGAAAGACTGTGTTAAGCAAGGCAAGTCTGGTTGTGACAGGTAAACCTTTTCTGCCATGAAGGGTGAGGATGATCCGAACAACACCGACATGAAGGTGGGAATAACCTTCTCGGATCCATTGATCGATCAGGGGCTGACCAATCTCTAGATCAACATATTGCTCAGCAGAGGATGCTGGAATTAAGCAATTATCAAGTGCAGAAGACTGCACATATTCTTTAACAGGAGGTCTCCTTTGTTGCACAAGATGAGAAATTCGTCTGGTAATGGATTTATTTCTTTTGAAAATATTGTAAGGATTGAGAAGGGGTAAAGCAGTTTCAGAGATTTGACCGGAATCAGGGATGTGTGTATATTCAACAAGGTTTTGTATTTTGTTGGACTGGGTACGTCGAACAGAAGGAGGTAAGGACACAGAAGAAGAGAGGCAATGAGGAGTTATTTCAGAGGATGAGAAATTCATATTGGAGAAATCGTCCTCCTTTTATATTGACTCTATCGGACTTCTAACAGCCTAACTCTTATACACTCTCAGCTGTCCAAGAGCAAAGAGGCTCTGATACCATGGCGGTGGCAGAGAGCCTTACACGGTCTCTCTATGGCACTCATCGATTATATTCTCCCTAAAGCGGCAACCCTAGCCTGGACGGGACACAAAAGCTACCGGACATACTAGAGACTGATAAGGATCTTGAGCCAGTGGATCAATATCATCTTTCTGATGTGCAGGATCCTCAAGTAGAAGCAAGCACAGAGCATACTAAGACAATATTACAGGCTGAGAGCCTTCTGATAGAGCAATATAAAGAAGGAAGAAGAAGAGGATTTAGCTAGACATGATAAACAGAATAGAAGTTTTTATTTTCTTTCGATCTGCCTTACAAGAGATACCCGAGCTCCTTTTATAGAGGAAGGAGAGGCAAGTCGGGATAAGGTAGAGCCGACAGTCGACTAAAGTAAACAGGGCCTAAACAGGTGGCCGTCATTAACAAAAGCAAACAGGGCCTAAACAGGTGGCCTATATTAACAAAAGCAAACAAAAGTAAACAGGAGGCGGGGCCCACCAGGAGGGTAGCTTGAGGACGAACTATGGGCTATGAAGATTACAATTGGCACGGTCTTCGTCATCTGAGTCTTGGGTACCACAAATGAAACAGGGCCAGGTGTCCATAGCCAAAGGGTCCTGGGAATCAAGCAGGAAGGAATCCTGGAAAGGATGCCAACTCAAGGAGGGATCTCGGGGCACACCAGGAAGGATGAAGGGTTCAGGAATGGAGATCCTGTTGACATCGAACAAGAAGTTCAGAAGAGCAGTTCGTAGAGTTTTGGTATGAGAGGTCGGGTAGTCAAAAGTAGTCTGCCATTCATAGCTAACATTGGAGGACCACAGTAGCTTCTGTTGAGGATTGTAGCGGTAGGGCCGGTGGATAATCCATATACAGGATATGAAAGTAGCTGAGCCAGGATCTAACTTCCAAATGTTGTACTGACCCATGAGCTTGGTGCCTTGCTTAACACAGTCTTTCAAGACGACGAGCAGGCCGTTATTGGTACCTGCCTTTCCACTCTCCATGCAGGAAGCATCTCTCTGACATATTACCCCAACTTCAACATCCCTCTTCGAGATGCCAATCTCCACAACTGTCTCAAGATACAACTTCAGTTGATGAGCATAAAGATGCTCTCGGATTCTTACATGGCCACCCTTCATCACCAGATCGCCTATCGTCTCCAAGACCATGCCTTGGACCTGCCTATCCCAGGCCACTCTGGTGACACCATCTTCATCAAAGCTGAAAGAGAAGATGAAGTTCCCACGATCCTTCAGATTCCTAGACAATTACCTAGAGACCAACTTCTCGAGATCATGCCGCTGTCTTGGATCACCAACTATGAAAAGGCTTTTCAAAATACCAATCCTGTCATCGCATCCGACACTACTTATACCAGACAACCAGATGGCACTGTTAAGACAATTTATAAGCCTCTTACAGCCATTTCAGCCTCTCCTTCAGAAGCTACACCTACTGCTCCTACTCCACCCAGTGCTCCTCCAGAAGCCCTTATATTCCAGTCCTTGATGATCCGTCCTCTTATCTTTGAAGATGACATTCCTATCCACAGCTTTGAAGCTAATGGCTTTACACTCTACACAGACAAGATCAACGGTCACTTTATCTGGGATGTTGATCCCTCAATGTGTGACCCAGATTGCCTTTGCAACCGTTCCTCCAGACAATTTCTCAATTCTACTTGCAGACCCGTCAGCTATCGAACCCATTCCCTAGATGACCCAGATAGTCCCTGGGTAGGTTTACTACCTGTCTCTTCAGCACCTCTTCCCACATATGACAGAGCATTACAGATTCTCTACACTGAAGGTCTTTTACCCAGTCCTGTTTCACAACCGATGCAGTGTTTCATGGCCTCCAGCTATGACCAAGATTTCCCTCCTTTGGAACCCACTTCTAATCCTGAGAAGACACGGTTCTCCAGACCGTATGTTAAAACCACTGAGGTCTTACCTGATGGTTCTGTTAAGCATCCCTCTCATGCTGAACAAGTTCTTAACTGGCAATCCCATAATGCCAAAATCCAAAATCGAGTCCTGAGTTCTATCGATCAGAAGATTGATCGGGTCTCTCATCATGTCTCCCAACATGAGAATCGACTTCATAGCATGGATTCCACTTTTCGACAGATGTTTTCTGATCTCTAGTCTCGAATTGCTAAATTGGATGCAGACCTCCACTACTACATCAACCTTGGTTACCATGGTTCCAAGTTTGATAAGAAGGAAAAGGAAATTAGACAGCTCAGAGCTTAACTAGATCAATTACAAAAAGATCAGGCCTATTCTAAGCTGCCTACATATCAGCCCAGAATGTCTCATCCCCATTCCATGGGATTTTCGGCCTCTCCTCCTCCTTCTCCTGTAAGGTCCCCAGAATATTCACATTACTTTAAGTCTACCGAAGAACTATTTTGGAAGTATCCTCTTCCGAAAGACGCCTCAAAGTCTAAGCCTCAATCCTCTACGGCTTCATGTTCTCGTTCCCGTAAGGATAAAAGCCATGCTCAATACAAGCCAGCATTCTATGCATCTCCTAGGTCCTCTCCATCCGCCACAATGGCCTCAGACTCTCTTTCATCCTCTTTAGAGTCTCATTCCTCTTTGGGATCTCCATTCCACCTGTCTTCTTCTCCAGGCATACCAGATCCTACTCAGGCCTTTATGGAATCCAGAGCAGACCCTTCGGACCGAACCTACGACTCTCCTGGTGATAGTTCTACTGGTTCTACAGGCACTACTCCTATTATTGAAGAACCTCCTGATGTTCCTCCGGCTCCACCTCCTTAAGCCCCTAAATCCAGGCCTACCAATAGCCTTTGGTTCCAACTTGATGACTCTTCTCCTGACACATGGAGAAAGAAAATCTCTGATATGAGTGCTTGGCTCGATTTACAAATGGCCAAGTCCGAACAAACCCTTGAAGCTATCCTCCGAGAATTTGTTTCTCGCTTTACTAGTTCTCTCCGTGATTGGTACCAAGCCTTGGGTGAGTACAGACAGCTCCAGTTTGTTCGGGCCCAATCCACTGCCCATGCCATGGGAATTCTCTTCCGCGAGTTTCTCGGGGATCCCAACCAATATTACAAATAGGCTCGCCAAGAGTTCTTTGACATGCGTTGTTGTTCCTTACGGAAAAAGGATGTTGAATACCACTACAAACGTATGTCCGGCCGATACCACATCCTTGGTGGTTTTAATGACCAAAGTCTCAAACATGTGTACGTAAACTCTCACCCCACCGAACTCCAAGAAGAACTCCAGCGTCGAATTGATACATCTGGTCGACCTTTTAATGATATCACTTTGGGAGAAATACACATGTTCACACTTAGCGCTCTCGACAAACTCTGCGCCACCCAAAAGATCTTCTCCAAAATGCTTCGAGAAGGAAGAAATATAAAGGCCAGTGCAAACAGCCCTCTCTTCATATTAAATGCAAAGACAAAGATCAATGCTTTTGCAAATCCAAAAAGAAGAACCACTACCATCCTTTCAAGTCCTGTTTTGGCAAATCTTCAAAATCTAAGACAAAGAAGTTCAAATACTTCAAACGGAAGTCCTCTCGAGCCCAGAACAAATCCTCCAAATGTTTTGTTTACGGCCAGTTAGGTCATTTTGCCAGACAATGCCCGAATGGCGGTGGCAGAGAGCCTTACATAGTCTCTCTATGGCGCTCATCGATTATATTTTCCCTAAAGCGGCAACCCTAGCCTGGACGGGACACAAAAGCTACCGGACATACTAGAGACTAATAAGGATCTTGAGCTAGTGGATCAATATCATCTTTCTGATGTGCAGGATCCTCAAGTAGAGGCAAGCACAGAGCATACTAAGACAATATTATAGGCTGAGAGCCTTCTGATAGAGCAATATAAAGAAGGAAGAAGAAGAGGATTTAGCTAGACAAGATAAACAGAACAGAAGTTTTTATTTTCTTTCGATCTGCCTTACAAGAGAGACCCGAGCTCCTTTTATAAAGGAAGGAGAGACAAGTCGGGATAAGGTAGAGCCGACAGTCGACTAAAGCAAACAGGGCCTAAACAGGTGGCCGTCATTAACAAAAGCAAACAGGGCCTAAACAGGTGGCCTATATTAACAAAAGCAAACAAAAGTAAACAGGAGGCGGGGCCCACCAGGGGGGTAGGTGGAGGACGAACTATGGGCTATGAAGATTACAATTGGCATGGTCTTCGCCATCTGAGTCTTGGGCACCACAAATGAAACAGGGCCAGGTGTCCATAGCCAAATGGTCATGGGAATCAAGCAGGAAGGAATCCTGGAAAGGATGCCAACTCAAGGAGGGATCTCGGGGCACACCAGGAAGGATGAAAGGTTCAGGAATGGAGATCCTGTTGACATCGAGCAAAAAGTTCAGAAGAGCAGTTCATAGAGTTTTGGGATAAAAGTTCGGGTAGTCAAAAGTAGTTTGCCATTCATAGCTAACATTGGAGGACCACAGTAGCTTCTGTTGAGGATTGGAGCGGTAGGGCCGGTGGAGAATCCATATACAGGATATGGAGGCAGGATCTAACTTCCAAAGGTTGTACTGACCCATGAGCTTGGTGAGTTCGGATTTCCATACTGATAAAGGGTTAAACCACTGGAGGAAAGAGAGAAACATGGTACGGTGAGGAGAGGGAGTCTGGATCAGGGCATATGTGGCCTGGAGAGGGAAGACAAAGGCATGGTGATGGAGGATGGATAAACACCATAAATACCAGAGAACTTGGGGAGAAAAAGAGTAGATCGGAGGCATGACAAAAGGATCCAGAAAAGGACTGGAAGGGTTAGAAAGGACATGACGGATCCCTTGCTGTTTGAGCTGGAGTAAGTAGATAGGAAGATATGTGTGGGCAAAGGTCTGCATCTGGAGAAGAGAAGGTTGTTGACCTGGGGGAACTTGAGAAAGAAGTTCTATAGGAAAATCCCTGACCGGAGGGAAGGAGGAGAGAGGAACGGAAGAGGATGAAGCTGAGGAAGATGCTGAGCTGGCCATCAGGACAAGGGGAATTCTGTAGAAGGGAGTGACAATGTGAATTGGTGGAGGACGTGAGAGCATATCTGCAATTATATTGTGTTCACCTTTCACGTGCCGCACAGTAAAATCATAGCGAGCAAACAAATCTTTGAGTCGTAATAGTTAAGGATTGGGAGGAATCTTGTTCCGAAACTCGAGAACTTTAGGAAAAGAGGAGTTATCCATTTCGACTGTAAAGTTCTTTGTCCGGAGGTAGAAGTCAAACTTTTGGATGGCATTTTTGACTGCTAAGATCTCTTTGTAGACAGTGTGATAATGTTTCTGTGCTTCTTTGAATTGTCCACTTGCATGACCACAATAATGGCGTTGGCCGAGCTTATCTTCAATTAAGATAGCACCCCAATAATGATCGCTGGCATCTGTCTGGAGGATGAGCTGTCCTGTGGATGGAATGGTAAGAGCAGGAGGAGACTGGGCCACTTTCTTGAGGTGGCTCACAGCAGAGGTGTGGGTGTGGTCCCACAAAGGAGGATTTTTCTTCAGAAGAGCGGATAGCCTGGATGTGTAGAGGCTAACTTTTGGGATGAAATTTATGATAAAATTAACGATCCCGAGAAATTGTTGGACTTGTTTGTAAGTGAGCTGAGAATCCGGGAAATCAAGGAGTTGGGATGCCAGGTGGGGACCAGGGTGGTACTGTCCATTGGCAATGTGCATACCAAGGAAGTCAATCTCAGATTGACCAACTGAACTCTTTTTATCAGAAAGCATGATACCATATTTAAGAACAATATCATGAAAGGTCTGAAGGAGGTGAGAATGGGACTATTTGTCAGAAGAAAACAGAAGGATATCATCAATGTAGATGAGGGTTGAATGGAGCAAAGGATGAAAGATCCGGGTCACGGCTTTCTAGAAGAGTGAAGGGGCGGTTTTAAGCCCGAAAGGGATGACCTTCCATTGGTAATGAGCATTGGGGAGACAGAAGGCGGTCTTATGACGATCATCAGGATAGATGCCAATTTGCCAGAAAGCACCTTTGAGATCAAATTTGGAGAAAATGGTAGCACCAGGAAGCTGAGAGAACAGAGTGGAGGTCTTGGGGACTGGAAATTTGTCATCTCTAAGGAAGAGATTCAGAGGCTTGTAGTCGATCACCAGTCTTTTCTTTCCACGTGTCAGTTCTGATCTTTTTTCAACATAAAAGGCCTGGCTGGCCCATTAAGACGAAGTGGGCTCAATGAGACCTTGGCTGAGTAGCTCGGCGCATTCAGCAGAGGCTAACTGGAGGTCAGAAGGTGATATGCCTGTGTGGGTGGCCTTAGTAGGGTTGACATCTTCGTTGAGCTTAAAAGGGAGGTGGACGAAGAAGTCAGAATTCTTCCATAGAGGAGAAGGGTGGTGAAACTCAGCATGACTATTAGTGCAGAATTAGAGAAGCTTTTGCTGAATATCCTGGAAATGAGGCTAGAGAGCAGACAGCGGGAAAACTTTGTGGATAGGGGAAAAGGGTTTAAAATCTCGTTTGTAACGAACACCGGACGGGAGAATGCGGAGAGAGTTGCATTGGCAGTAAACATCCCAGCCTATGAGGATATCTTTGTCAGGTAAGGGTGTACCAAGGACTTGGGCCCAGACGGTGTAGGACGGAAAGAGCTTTATACCAACCTTAGATTTTGAAATGAGATTAGTAGTAAAAATCTTGCCATCGGCAGCCTTGAAGTAACGGGTATGCGGTTTCCAACTGTTAGGAGGAAGGATGGCCGAGTTCATCATCGTGGTATGTGAACCATTGTCAAAATAAGCGATAACATCAATGGGTTTAGCATATTTATTGGGCAAAATTTGAATAGGAACCTGAGGGCCTAAGGAGGTTTCTGTAGAGGCTGCTTGGTAAGAACTGTAAGTCGGGCTGGATTCTGGGTCAGAGGAGTCAAAGTCAGATCTGTCAGAGAGATGGAGGACAAAAATTGTACTCTGATCAGCAACTTCTTGTTCAGAGAAGATGGACTCAACATCAGCATCTGAAGGAATATTATCAACAGTGGAAGTCAGCTGCTGGACAAGCTTAGCAGACTTAGCTTTCTTGTTCGGGCTTTTCATTTTAAAAATCAAATCTAGTCAAACTAACATTGACAGCAGATGGTTTGACGTTTTCGGTTGTAATTCGAAATTTAAAGATTAAATTGGTACGAGCTTAAAACATTAAAGACCATTTTCGTCCCTCCCAATTTGTAAATAGCAACAAAATTTGGCATTCTGTGAAACCATAGGAATGATTTTGGAATTTCCCCTATTTTTGGCTCAACGTCAAAAAGCACATGCAAGCAATTCTTTATCAAGTATTCAAGTCACAAGTATAAATACTTTTTTTTCTTAAGTAACAAGTATAAATACTTAATTTGACGAAAAGAGAATATATATATCAACATTAGGCACTAGACGCTTTTATTATACAAACTGTTAAAACAATCTTATCTAATGATAGATCAGCAGCACCAAGTGATAACATAAATTTTCTGAAGATTCTCTCAAACTTGTACAACAATTTACGAAATCACTCGAATCTGGGTAGATCACTAATAGATTTAGAAAATCGAAAAGCAAGATTCCATTTCGCTAACGTGGGAAGATCATAGATAATTAGAACCTAGATGTCCATTAAAGTTAGCTCCCAATCTCAATCCCCTCTATCTTCTGGTCTTGGAAGGTACGAATTCAGCTAGCATCTCTCAAAAATCCTGTAGAGCTTCTCCAATGAAGCTACCTAGAAAAGGATCACAATCAGTCTTGCAGAGTAAAGAGGAAAATTGATCGCTAGTTCGTTACACACAATCATTATTGACATCCTAATCCACGGCACATGAAGATGGAGACTTTTAAGTCATCTGATTTACTCTCCACCTTGAGTGCTCCAAAGCAACATACCATACATGTAACTTATTGAACTTGCCGAAGTCTAATTCAATACAAGGAATAAAAATGCTCCATAAAAAATTTAGAAACTACTTATAGGAACTTAGCAGCAAACATCAGAATTATATTAGTGGGAATCACCTGCACAAATGTTCCATTTGCAGACAACGAAGTTGGTGGTTTGAGAAAGAGTCTCATAGATGGAAATAAGACATGCTGGATTGACCATTCACGCTGAGCCCAAGCATTCTCTGCTTCTGAGAGAAGTTTGCGCTCAACTACATCTTCCATTTCGACATTATCCCCTGTGACTACCAAATTGCAATAAGGTTGGGACTCAAGAAACAATAGTGGTGAAATATCTCAGAAAATTATTTAAAAGTTTTGACAATATGGTCCAATGATATGGACAGTCATTTGAAGCAAGTTTAAATGCATTACATCACACCGCAACGAAAATGCACACAATTAACCAGCAATTAAAAATCATACCTCCATCATTTGAGGATTTTTCTCCATCTTCAAGATTCCTGAAAGATTTTATCTTTTTGTAATACTGCAAACCATCACCAGATGGGTTGGGCAGAAGAGGTGGATGCATGGCATAAAAGTTCCCGATGGCAGCTGCAATTACTTGAAAGCATTTTTTTTCATCTTCCCATTCAACCTACAATAATGAGCAGAAATCAAAATTTGCACAGAATGAAAATTGTATTTGAAAAGAAGAATGAAATTGGCACACACACTCTTTTATTTTTTTTTTCACATAATTCTATACAAGTACGTTTCTTATTGATTCAAGATATGGGATTAACTTCCGGTTGTCAGATTAATAGAAGTAAACGAAGCAAAATAGGAAGTGTTTCAAGCTGAGTGTTGCCATGTTGACAGCGCAGCAAGCAACGTGCAGAAATTTCTTTTAATGAGTACAATTTTTATCATCTTGAGGGCCCACAGTAGGATCCATGCTCTAAACTATTGAAAGCAAGTTTTTGGTGTATTAAGTTAAAAATTAAAGTGGAAATTGACAACTCTCAGTGGAGGTATAGTTCAAGACACTTGCGTTTCAGTTTTCAGGTCCTTTGCATCATATGACTAGTAATCTCTCCCTGTGGGTTTCTACTTTGTCAGTCTGTCACCAATTTCTTTTGTGTCTATAAACTCATATGTCAATAGCATTTCCATGGCATCAACAACCATTGGATCTACTATCATTACCAATAAGTTTCTTCCTAATATTTATTGTACTCCTCAACTTCCCTTGGTTGGGTTTACATTAGTTAATTGCTGACTCTGGTAATGTTATTCATTTCTTTCACACATGCTACAAGCAATGTGCTTTGCACGTTTTAATTTTTTTTCGTCATTCTGAAAGTGAGTTGAAGATCCTAAAGTCAGTGGTCACTGTAGAACACCCATTTGTTTATCACCACATGCTCAAACTTTAGTTCATCTAGAGGCTATACTTAATTCTTGTAGCTTTCAAAATCCTATAAAATCTCTACTATAAATAGTTGTAGTACATATCAATCAATCGAGCAAATGGAAAAAAAAAAAAAAAAAAAGTCTGTGTGTGCACATCAAATTTTTTTTTTTGAGGTCACTTGATTCTTTTGTGTAAAATTTGAGAAATATCATGCTAAAAAGATCAACGATTGCCACTTCAACTGACAATATAGTAATGAAAATACTCAAATAAATAAATATAAAAAACTAAAAACTAAACTTTGGAACCTACGTCGTTGCCCAAACAAAGTACAAATTCAGGAAGGCGATCCATGTCAGGGTTGTACTGATCTAGTATGACAGGAAGTCTAGATAAATTCCCATGTCTGTCAATTTTGATGCCGAAATACTCTTCTAGCATTTCAACCTTTTGCTTGAGCAGTTCTGTATTCATCTATACATAAACCAAATGAAGATATTAGTCAATTTTCTGCTACAACTGCACATTTTGAAAGCTATTTTCTTCCAACAAGAAGCTTTCTCCATGTAGCAGGCAATTAATAATACGAATTATCAGGGTTATAGATAAGAATAAAATGAAGCCATTGTGCTTAACTAAACAGCCTAAAAGTTCTGGCATAAAATTTGATTTTCTATTCTTTCTATTTTTGATTCTGTTTTAATTTGAACAGCACTTCTACATCACAATGAATGCCCACCTCAAAAAGCCTAGTGCTCAAGAAAGAGCGATTAATAAATTTCACCTTCTATAGTAAATTTACAACTTCCATAGCTGTTCTTTATAGAAGTAAAGAGGATAGTAATCGATTTTTTTTTTTTTTTTTGAAAAATAGGTCAATGAGGCAAAGTGAAAACATGAGTGCTGTGACTTTCTTATAATAGAAATACCTTCTGCTATGAGTACAGAGATAACACTCTTCAGGGACAAAGTAAATTTTTATGCTTGATTCTATAGTTTAATTGAAGTGAAATATTGATCTATATTATCATATAGTGGCTATTACTTTGCACATGAGTAAAAATCCAGGCTTCTCCGAAAGTCCTGCTTTGGTGCAGTTTGTAAAGACCTTCCAGTACAGACTGCTCCACCTAAGACGACAAATTCAAGTTCCTATTTCAAGCATGAATTCCAACTATGATATAACGATCCAATATAAAAATTTATAAATAATTAATGAAAGAATGTTACTTCTGCAATCTTTTCTTTTAGGTCATCGTTTTCACTGCTTTCTGGATCCAAGTCCTCCTCTTTGAGAGCCAAGATAATCAACTCTGACAAGGGTGCTGGATCACTTAACTGTATAGCATTAAAATGGGCAAACCGGCGCAGTGCTTGCTGATACATGAGTTCTTTGCTGTAAAAGCACAGGGACAAAAAAACAAGTCATAAACTAGTCATACAACTTAGATAAGAAAGATAGTCAGCTGGTGCTTCAAAAGCCAGCTTGACACAGTTACAATACAAAAAGAACAAAGAATAAAAATAAAAATAGAGATGAATCACTATGCTCCAGCACTAAGTGTTCCACTGCCAAGTTTTGCTATGAACTTCATGATAGCAAGCCATTTGCATAAGCAGTGATTTGAAGAGATAGATAGAAGAAATACTACTAATAGCTAACAAATCAAAGGAAACAATCTCAAAAACACCATCCAAAAATAAATGCAATATTAAACCGCCTTAAACCTTCATATCTTTTTAAAAGGAATGTACAAAAGATAAACGAACAACGAAGTCTAGATCCTGCCAAGAACTCTATCATAATTCATCAGCTCTGATAGGCACACAAATTTGAATTATATGGAATTACAAAAAACAAAAAAAAAGCAAAAGTATTACCTCAGGTTCACTACATTTGCCAGATACAGTTGAGTATTATACTGTAGCAAAGCAAAAACATCATCTGCCATTCCAATATATGTGCAGTTTCTTACTATGTCCAGTAGACCTACGTAAGCATACATAAAAACCATATAACAGATTACATAACTTTAAGAAAGCGTTCTAGTGTCAACAGAAAAACAAGCTTGACCAGGAAGTTACCAGAATGACAGTTGCCATCTATATTATCAATAAGTTCTTGAATACTGGTAAGATCTGCAGTTTCATTTGGGTTCCTTCTTTGTCTAACAGAAGACCTACAATTGGATTTTTCAAATAAATATGAAGTAACGAAGAAAAAACATTAAATGTGTTCATGTTAACACGAGATAACTGTGTTTTGCAATGCAAAACACAGGCTTGATCCCATTCAATGTGAACTTGCTAGATTTCCTGATTTCTAGGCTAGAATAATTATGTACAGTTTTTTTCCTCTTTTGTATCCTCAGTAGAGTATATATATAGGACTCTGTACTCTTGATTTAATCAATGTGAATTATTCTATTTTCACATACTTGTCTACAAGGTATCAGAGCCTCTCTAGGTTTTTTATTTTTATTTTTTCTGCGTATTTGATTCTGTCAGCCTGCCTTCCTTACCGCCTCGGTCTATAGCAAGCAGCCTTAATCGCTGCTGATCATTCCTCAACAGCCTTAATTGCTGTTTTTACCTCTTTTTTTCTCCCTTTGTTGGGATCACTACATCAGTCACCACGACATAACAAACCATGATCGAACAAGCATAGTCCGCATCAGTGTATGCTTCCAAAAATAACCCTAAATTTTGTTTGAACAAGATTCCCTTCCCAGAATTAACTTTCAAATAGTGTAGATTATATAGGACTCTGTACTCTTGATTTAATCAATGTGAATTATTCTATTTTCACATAATTGTCTACATTCACCATTTCTCTCTTTACAATTTTCTTTACCTACTCTCATTTTTTCTCTCAGATAAGTAAAAACACATCATCATCACCATACAAATTTGTTTGTAAATTCCAGGTAAAGTCAGGATGGATTTTCACCATTCCAATTTCAAAGTGCTATAGCATTCAGAGAACACTGCACCATTCAACTCATAAGTAGGATATCAACTATCCATATGAAAACCTCTCCCAAAAAAACAAGTAAGCTTTAAAATATGACAGATGAGAATGAAAGTAGCAGAGTGAAACAGTATAATAAGTGCATAATAAATGCAATGGATAACCACCACTGACATCAAAACTAATACTTTACAATCTTTCCTTGATGTGTCATATCAGTATACTTCATTGGAGTCTTAAGTGAATCAATTTGTTTAACTGCAGCATCCAACATAAATTTGCATAGAATAAATATAATTCCTACCTGACAGCAGTTAAATTAGTATCCTTTGCAAGATGATTAAGAGGCTTGGTTTGCAGGTAGGCATGCAACCTTCCAGCCGGATCTGATGAATCTGTTCTGACCATTTTATTCACCGGAACCTTTTGCAATTTTGACCCTATTTAAAAATAAAACAACACGATATACCTTAAAAGAAATGCTCCAATATAATAAACAATAACTATATCAAAAAAATATAGTTATTTTTTTCTTTCCTATCAAAAAAATAACTATATCAAAAAACAATTTACTATGAGTATGATGCTGACTAAGGTCATGGAGTACTATTAGAAGGAAAACATTTTCCATACCAGAGGGTAAATCCTTGCTCGTACTGGAAGGGGCACATGGAGATGTTTCCACAGTCTGTCACATGTGGGAGAAAACAGAAGCCAAAAAGCAAACAAGTTAGGTGGCAAGATAGATCAAAAACACCAAATTTATGTATAGAATCACAAGTTTAGTTAGTAAGAGAATTACGAATTTCAAAAGATATATGAAGATAAGAACTTGTACTTTTTCAAGAAGATATTGCATATATACAGTTACATGGAACTGAGCCTAATTCTCAAGATGCATAAATGGAATCTGCTTTAAACTACTTAGTTGGGCATCTTACCTCTATAAATTGCTAATTGCTTTAATTATCAGATCAAACAAAGTTACAATTTTAAGTAGTGTGCTAGGGAATGTTTTCCGGTTAAAGGTGTCTTAAACACTATAAAAAGATACATATTTTTAAAGTTTACTGAAAGTACCTGTTCTTGAAATGTCCTTGCCTCATCTGACTCTCTCAATTTTGATTCAACCACTGACTGTACCTTCTCAATAATGACTTCCAGATTCAAAAGGCTTACCTGCATATCAGTCAACAGTTCCTCTTATACAACATCATAACAACATATAGCTTTACAATATCTTTTGGTATTTTCAGTAAAAATCCAGGAATCCATGCAATACCTAGCCAACTATACCTCCCTATGGCCAAACATGATTTACGCAATGATTAAGCAAAAGCACATGCATTATATATTCACACTGCACTTCTATTTTATATAAGAAACAAAATGAAATTATTAAAATCAGAAACGAAAACAAATAAGTGAACCAGCAGTCCAAAAGAATACAAGCTCTTAATAATTTTGCTGAATAGAAAGAGGTGATGGATCGCTGAAAACATTAGAAATCGGAGCCTATAATGATGCTAAGATATCTGCCGGCTTTTAGAAAGCACAGTTAAGCTATTAGGTCTTTTTATTTTTAATTCTCCACCTTGTGAATCTTGTACGACATCTACAGTATAAATATAAGTATCAAGAACACAATACAAAGGGGAACAAGGAAAAGAGAGTACACACCTCTCTCTTTGTCGGGTGCACATTTACATCAACATGCTCAGGTGGTAATACAATTGACATGTAGATGAAAGGTTTTGATGCTTTAGGTAAGGTTGCAGCATAAACAATTTCAATAGCTCTCTTCAGGGCAGAGCACTCAACCAACCTATCTGGAGTAAAAATATAAAAACAATAACAAAAATACAAAATGGTTGTATGAGAATCCAAAAGTCAGTTGCATACTCTGCTATGAGGAAACAACAAACTAACCAAATTAGAAGTTTGGGTCTAATAGAACAAGATAATAGATAAATCTATATGTATTCCCTAATCAATTTGTGTTGAAGAAACTCCTAATTAAGAAACAAAGATAACGGGTAAAAATTGTTCTTGAAAGTATCCCTATCTTCTATTACTTTGTACTTTTCCTCTATTCTGAGTAATGTTATTGCTTTTCATAAAAAAAATGTTAAACAGCTAAATACTACCAACATTAAGTAAGGGAGTTCATAAGCATTTTCTTTTTCTTCTGTTTGATAAGCAATGCAAGTTAATAAATACACAAACTAGCAACAGCTAGTAAAAAACACTGTTACTTTTTGATAACATAATAGAATATATCTAAGGTGATGATAGCAAATCCTAATAAACCATTTAACCACCTTCCACTTTCAAGCACCACATAGATCATACACACCATTGATAAAAAGCACCATAGTTGTTTTCTTTGCAACATAATTTGAATTGGAGATGAAGCCATCCATCTCGAAAAGCGAGGTTGAGTGATCAATGTCCGAAGCTTCTATCTTAATCAGATTGCGGGCAACTGACACCCCATAAACAGTTCTTATAGAGTCCATCCTTGAAGATGTGGCAATTGAATGAACATCGGATCTTGAGGCTCCATGCTGTTAAGATAACAAAACAAAAAAGCTTTACCAACTGAGGGCAACAGAAATTCCAACCATGTAAATAATACAATTATTTTTCTCACTTCAGAGACCAACCTTTCTGCAAGAAAAGCTCACATTTGTGTGATGAATAGCAAACCGGCTTAGCAAATCAACAATTTTCGTATAATCATCAGAAGAATTTTGAAGTGTCTTCCTTCGAGCAATCATGTTATAAAACAAATTCTCCACCTGATAATATGCACCCAAAAAAAAAAAGGATGAAACTGAGAAAAAGGAGAAGAAAACTAATGGCTTTTCCCAATTTTATGCAGAGAATCACATAAAAAAATTCCCAAATCGTCCAAAATATTGTAGCTGTTCCTTTAAGTGAATATATATCAATTTACATTGTACCATTTACGATGAGTAGAATATAGAATCATAAGATTTATAATTACAATATCCAGAATTAGAAAATTCATTATTACAATACTATAACATATCTTTGTTACCATATGATACTAAGACTATAGAGTAAAACATAAGAAAGTCAAAATTATTCCAAGCAATCCCTAAAATGAGAATATTTTATTTCAACAAGATGCATTGATAGTCATTGCCTATCAAATTCCTCTACATCCACATGATTCCAAAATCCAAAAGCTAACATTACAAAATTGAAAACCGGCAATGCCAAGACAGATATCCAGTTTCGTACCATTATCTGAGTCCCTTTCACAGCAGCACATGCCTTTGGCTCATTCTCCATGACACCATCTCTATACGATGACCTGAACAAGGAACTCCAAAACATAACTAAGAAACAAAACAAGCCTCCAATCAATTAAAAAGAAAACAAAAACAAACTTCAATTCATACTGTCTCCTTACTCAACAACATTTTATACAATAATTTCCCATTAAACGTAAGACTCAAGTCTCTCTTTCCTGAAACTCTCCTGTATCTTCAACATAAGCTTAAAACTAATAACAATTTTAGACTACTGTCGTGCAACAGACCTGTACCCATGTAATTGCCCTTTTGTGATGGTTGTGACCATAACATGGCCAACGTAAGTCATGCTTGCCAATGCCTCTCCTCTAAACCCCATTGATTTAATAGACTGCAAATCCTCATACTTTGACAACTTTGACGTGGTATGCCTCTCGCATAGTATCGGCAAGTCCTCATACTAAAATATTAAACAAGTCATAACACATCAAAATATACTCTTTGTTTCTTTTTCAATTTGATGCATTATTTTGATTTAATTATAGAATTTATTTGGTAATCATAGACTCAAATTTGATGATACTTTGTATCACCGGGTTCATTGTTGAGTCAATAACAGAAAGATTCACATTAATGTATCAAAAAATTTATAAATTCGTATAGTATACAAAACAGCCACAACCGTTCACGAGAAAAATAAAACCACTTAAAGAGTAAAAAAAAACAAACGCAATAAATGATAAATCAATAAAAGAATATATATACATACACGGATGCCGTGGCCGTCGTCGGAGACTTGAATGAGTTTAAGGCCACCGTCCTTAACGGCGACGTTTACGGAAGTGGAACCGGCGTCTAAAGAGTTCTCCACCAGCTCTTTCACCGCCGACACCGGCCGTTGGATAACCTCGCCGGCCGCGATTCGGTTGACGACAGAGTCGTCCAGCCTTTGAATTTTGGGTGGCTCCTTCGGTATGGTTGGCGGAATCGACACTTCCGCTGCTTCTTCCGTTTCCATTTGGTCCATTTTTGGAGAGACAAGTCTTTCACTCTCCGGTTCACTCACTATAATAAATAAATTAAAAATTAAAAAACATATATGCATTACATAATATTAATATGTGGATCATGCTAAACTAGTTTAAATTTGTAAGTCCAAATTCTGACTTCAACATATAATTACCCTTAAAAGCTATAATATTATAGCTTGCGCGCCCAACAAAATAACGGGTTGTTTTGCAAAATAACCAAAAGTTACCCGTATTATTTTGGTAACCTCTTTCTTAAACAAAAAATATGTTTTAAGAAAACAAGAAAAAAAGAATGGCGCGTGAGTTTTGATAATTTGAACGCGCTTAGTGCCTTTTCGAAATGGTAAATTGTTAGAAGGTGATTCACGTGCCTCCCCTTTGCTCAACAAAGTTACGATTTGAGTGGGGGTTGGCTAGTATGCAGGGATTTAAAAAGATCACTGCATCATGCAGTGATGAATACCGAAGCTTTTGGTTTGTTGGATCATGTAAAATTGGATCTAAGGCTTGTATTAATTGCTAACTAAAAAATTTAATTGTAAAGTAGAAAAAAATTAAAAACCCATTCAATAGGTCAGGCGGTCACTTTTACACTGTATATATATTTTTTTTGGAACACTTTTTATACAATATTAAATAATAATATTGTGAAATTAAATTTCATTTAATTATATTTCTTGAGATAAGATGAGATTGACTCAATGGTTTGTCCCTTACACATATAAAATAGTATGTATATTATTGTTCATAAAATTAATTAGTATACTCATTTTTATAAGTACACATATGTCTAAATTTTAAAAAATAAATATTACAAAGCTCGTATCCTAATGCCAATAGTACCCTTATTTAAATGAATATATTTATTTTTATACATTTTATTTATAAATCCTTATAAATTATTAACACACCCAATTTATAAAATAAAAAATTATTATGTTTTGGAATCAAATCATTTTGTAACGATGATCCTATTTACTTTTGAGAGACAATTTTATGGTGTTAGGATTTTATGGATTTGTATGATTTTAAAGACTATTAGAATTATATGTACTAGACCTTTATGATTCTAAAATAATTTTTGGACTTTATTTATAAACTATTAGGATTATCTAGAATTTATTTACAGACTATTATGATTTGTTTATAAGAATCAGTGAATCAGCCATGCATGAAGGTGAATTAACTGTATCAGTGAATCAGCTGAATCAGTGAATCAATCACGAGATATAATGGAATTTTAAAAAAAAAAGGTACCGACATTGACACTCGTAAAACTTATTAGTACACCCATATTTTATTTTAAAATTTAAATACAAAAATATTCCAATAGAAATTTATCAATAAGGACATAATACTTTAATTAAAAGAGAGCTTCTCCTTATAATCCACAAATTATCTATCAATTTAATTTTTTTAATTAATAACAATTTTAACATGAACTAAAATTATTAAACAAGACAAAAAAAAATTCTAAAGACACTACTAATCATTAAATTAAATATTATGTATTAAACCATTGAACCGTTGACTTTCTAAAAATCACAGATCATCATATTGAACCGTTGAACCGGTTGACTTTCTAAAAATCACCATCAACATATACATATATATGGTTCCTAAAAATCAAGCTTATTCGTAAGTTTTTTTTTCTTAACTATTAGTCTTGCTTGAGAAATAATGGAGATAAAAAATTAGAGATATGTTCTGGAGAAGAGAGAGTTTAATATGGTAATTAAAAATTTAGGAGAGTGTGTTTAATTTGTATAATGATTCAGGAGAGATAATTTCTTTCTTTTTTTAATAATAATGTAATTAAAGAGTGTCTTCAGAATAGGAGTGTCAAAAGATAAAAAAAGATAATCTTGGAACAAAAGAAAGTGTCTTTATAATATTTTTAAATTTAAATATTTGAGAATGGAGTGTCTTTAGAAAAGAAGTGTAAAAAGAAAA
Source organism: Dipteronia sinensis (assembly GCA_033220585.1). Taxonomy (NCBI): domain Eukaryota; kingdom Viridiplantae; phylum Streptophyta; class Magnoliopsida; order Sapindales; family Sapindaceae; genus Dipteronia; species Dipteronia sinensis. The sequence goes on along the minus strand of CM065636.1, from coordinate 59,185,930 downwards.
AAATTGGATTGTCAAAAGAAGTTCTCTAATTAAAAATAAACCAAATACCATATACACTCATTAATTACACATATATCTTCAACTATATTTTTTATTAAAAAAACCTTACTTTTCAAGAAAAAAATTATGATAAACTCTAACAAATGATAAACCCTAGTTTTTATGATAAACCCTAATTAAACTCTAATTTTATTTCAAGTATCAAACTTTCTCATCATCATATGATTATCATATTGATTTTGTCTTTCTTTTATGTATGGTTATGAACTTTATCAATAAATGAAATATTTTTTGTAACAATAGCTGTAGATATCAAAAAGTTGTTTTTTTTAAAGATAGTCGTAGGAATCAATAAGTTTTTTAAAAAAAAACATCTGTACAAATAAAAGAATTACAGATTGAAAATTGGATCATTATTAAAAGAGGATTTGATTCTAAAAATAATGTGATTTTTTTTTATAAATGGGGTGTGATAATAATTTAAGAGTGGTTATAAATAATATGTATTAAAATGAATATATTTATTTCAATGAGGGTACTATTGGCATTATGATGGTTGCTTATAGTAATATTTATTTTTTAAATTTTAGATATTGATGTACTTATAAAAATTGGTGTACTAATAACTTTTATGGGTATCAATATCCGCACTCTTTAAAAAAATCTTAAAAGTTCTAATCGAATAACACCTAACTTATCTAACTTATTAAAAAGTCTCAATCAAATACCTCCAGACTTTTACTTCCCAAAATTGTATATTAAAATCTCAATCCAATAACACCCCCGTTAATATATATTTTCCCTGTTTTTATATATAATTATTTAAATTTATAATTACATATAATTATATATATATATATTATAAAAAGTAAAATTAATAAAAAAAAGTTAATGTTTTCATTCAAATTATTTTAATTTCATTCAAATTAATGGTTACCAAAGCCGTGAAAATAGTTACAAATCAAAATTTGAAAAATCGTGAAAAGGTTACCAAAGCGGTGAAAATGGTTACAGGCCAAAATTTCCAAAATTTAAAATGGTTACCAAATCCGTAAACATGGTTACTAGAGCAATGAAGGTGGTTACTATATCTTTGAAAATAGTTACAAGTCAAAATTTTAAAAATTGTAAAATGGTTACTAAAACCGTAATAATGGTTACTAAAGCGGTGAAAATGGTTACTAAAGAGGTGAAAATGGTTACAAGTCAAAATTTAAAAAATTAAAAACTGGTTACCAAAGCCATAAAAATGGCTACCGGAGCCGTGAAAATGGTTATAAGTTAAAATTTCAGGAAATGTAAAATGGTTACCAAAGCCGTAAAAATGGTTACCGTAGCCGTGAAGGTGGTTACCAAAACGGTGAAAATTGTTACAAGTCAAATTTAAAAAATAAAAAGTGGTTGTCAAAGCCATATAAATGGTTACCGGAGCCGTGAAAGTGGTTACCAAAGCCGTGAAAATGGTTACAAGTCAAATTTTCAAAAATTAAAAAATGGTTACCAAAGCCGTACAAATGGTTACCGAAGCCGTGAAGGTGGTTACCATATCCGTAAAAATGGTTACAAGTCAAAATTATAAAAAATTGTAAAATGGTTAACAAAACCGTGAAAATGGTTACCAAAACCGTGAAAATGGTTACCAAAACCGTGAAAATGGTTACAAGTCAAAATTTCAAAAAATTTCAAAAATGTTTACTAAAGCCATACAAATGGTTACCGAAGCCGTAAATGTGTTAACCATATCCGTGAAAATGGTTACAAGTCAAAATTTTAAAAATTGTAAAATGATTACCAACGCCATAAATATGGTTACCGGAGCCATGAAGGTGGTTATCAAAGTCGTGAAAATGGTTACAAGTCAAAATTTCATTAAAAAAAATGGTTACCAAAGTTGTACAAATGGTTACTGGAGCTGTGAAGACGGTTACCATATTAGTGAAAATAGTTACAAGTCAAAATTCCAAAAATTGATAAATTGTTACCAAAACCATAAAAATGGTTACCGAATCCGTAAAAGTGGTTACTAAAACCGTGAAAATGGTTATAGATCAAAATTTCAAAATTATGTAAAAATAATATTATTATTTAATTTATATTTATTTAATTTTATAATATAATTTTTTATTATTTAACTTATTTTTTAAGTTTTTTTATTTTTTTTATTTTATAGTTATTAAATTTATATTTTTTTTTAGAGAGCAGCCGGTTTGCAACCGGCTGTTCCATTAATTTGTTTTTTTTTGCTGCCACTTGGCAGCCATTCATTGAAGTAACGGATACTATTCATCCATGTACATGCAGTGATTTTTATTCTCCTGCATGACAGCCAGCCCCATTTGAGTGAGATTCAAGAGTTAGAAATGGCGGAGACTGGCGACGTATTCATCTTCTCTGCACGACCACATGAAGTGAGCATTGAGATGGTAAATGATAAGCTTCCTAACTGTAACATTTCATCGAAACGAGCTTGTTCTGTTGAAGATGGTCATGTGGAAAATCAGGCTAGATTTGATTCACTAAGGAAGAAGACGATGAATAGTTTCAAATCAAAGCTCATGAATATGTCTAGTCCAAGTACTTGGACTGGTTTTGGTGCAAAGAAAGAGAAATTAAAAATTGTTCATGGGGACATTACAGTCATTGAAGGACCAAATAGACCTACTATGAAGCTATCAACTGTGTTAAAAGAACAACTATATAAACCGTGGGCGAATGCACTAATCTTGAAGAATATGGGTCATCCTCACACTCTGAATTTCATGCTTTCTAAGTTGAAGCAAAAGTGGTCCCTTATTAGGTATTGGCAATTGACCGATCTGGATGATGGTTATTTTATTTCTTGTTTTCAGATGAAGGAGGATTTGGACTATGTCCTTACTAGAGGACCTTGGGTCATTACTAATGAGCATTTGGATGTGCAAAAATGGAAACCAAATTTTGTCCTAGGTGAAGAAGCTATTCAAAGTGTGCCAATCTGAGTTAGACTTTCAAAATTGCCTATGGAATGGAAACCAAATTTTGTCCTAGGTGAAGAAGCTATTCAAAGTGTGCCAATCTGAGTTAGACTTTCAAAATTGCCTATGGAATGGGTTGATGTCGATCTGTTTTGGAATGTAGGAGGATGTTGGGATTTCTAATAAAGCTCGTAATTTGTAAATGTTATAAATCCATTAATAAAAGAAATAGTATTTTCATTCAATATATATGATATAGGAAACAAAATACGCGGTGGAAGCGAAAAATTGGGTTGGCATATTTCAAAATTTTTCCTTTTTAAAAGAAAGAACATTAACCCTTGATTAATTAACATAAAATAAAAGTATCGTACCTTTTTCACGTGACGATTGATATTGCGTCGATTTGAATCTGCTTATGTCGAATTGAATCCACAAGATCTTCCAATCCAATCACGAACATGAATCACCAAGGAGTGTGGGCTCCCTTTCTTTGAATTGTAAACCTGAGGATGGAGACAAAATTTTTTTTCCTTTTGTTAGTCACAATAATCCTCGTAGAGAAAATAAAGAATGTTTGGTCACTTGTGAATTCTCAATCTTTTAATCGAAAACTTGCGTGAAACCTAATTCGATCTTGTACACAAAACTTTTTGATGTAAAAGCTTCTAGTACACTATCTAAAATAAAACGCTCCTTATTCTTCTTCTCTTGGCCGAAATTTCTATATGAGTTGGATGTTTTTATTTATTTATTTATTTAAAACATCATTTAAGAACTAGGGTTGGTCGAAATTCTCTTCTTGAAAACATGTGTTGGATGAAAATTATGATAGGATATATATGGGTGATGGCCTAATCCTCACTCAAGTAGGATTTCTACCTTGTAGTCAAATTCTTGCACAAGTAGGATTACTTGTTCACCAAGTCTCCCATCAACATTGAGTTTTAACCTTATCCAACTCATTAGTATATTATCCAATAATAAATTATTGAATATTAAAATTGTGACTATATCAAAAACTTTCTAATTTGACTAGATAACTAAAATACATTTATTTATCTACTTATCAAAATAAAGTTTTTGATTTTTATTATAATAGTATATCACTAAGAGTCCTACTCCTGGTTAAAAAAAGAATTTGACTTTTAATCAAATAATTAATTAATAAATTAATTAATTTCCATTTGATTAAATAATAAAATAAAACAATATATTAAGCCAATAACATAGCCTTGCCACCCAAGTATATAAATATATGACCAATATATATTATTTTTCCATTTTATTAAATCCATTGGACTCTAATAAAAAGTTCACATGTGAACTAGACACATTCTTACTATAAAAGAAACAAGTCCACAAGCCTTAATTTAATACATTAATATAATCTAGCAGCCAATTTTTTTAAAATGTGTAAATTATATTCTTAATGTATTAATGGAATGCTAAACGAACCACATTAGGGCCGCCCAAGGATTCCTACATCCTTGGCCGCCCATCCCAGGTATTTGAAGAGTTACCGCATGTCTTGATCACACATGACCGCACCTCTCCAAAACTTTTTGGATTCTGAAATCCAAAAATAATTCTAGATGGACCCATAAATTGGTCCGGTAGAATATATCAAGTGATCAAGGCAAGTTCTTACAGATTAGGGATCTTGGCGGGCTATCTAAATTTAAGCTTTAATAGACATAACATAATCACAATCAACAAATGATTCACTTAGGTTCGATCTATTAATTTTAACTCATTCCACTAAAGAGCAAAAATTGAAATATTAAGTAAAGATAGAATAAGTTAATGTTACTCATTTGTACTCTAGACAATCTTATTGGAGATAATGTATCCTCGTGAAAAATAGCAGTAATCACCAAGAGCTCATAGACCGCCTATAGCCCGAGTGTTAGACGGAAGGTCAAGTCGAAAGCTAAAGCTAACGCTTACCTCGGATCAAGTCAGCACCACCCGCAGGTTCAGGAGAAAGCGAAGTTCTAAAGAAAAGAAAGAATCGAAGTTGTAAGTTCAAAGGTCTTTTCGAACGGGGTTGTTGTTAGCCGTGGGTAGTTTTATGTACTGGTTTTGGGTGCTTGGGTGCTGGGTGGTGATGGAATCCTTCTTCTGCTCACCGGGATTCGTTTAAGGCTCCATCCGAATCAAGGAGAAGCCACAGTCTAAGAAACCAAGGTATAATGTAATTATGTACACAGAGTCAACACCTCTACCAATAAGGAATCAAGTAAAGTAATCGGTTGAACGCGGTCTAGGTAAAAGTGTTCCTGTTCCTAGCTCTCCTACTTACCACATTTACTCATATGACCATATTTTGAACTTGGATATTTTGACTTGTCCAGAAGCAATGTTTCAATAGACACTATCGAAAACTTAAAGTTAAGATTTAATATCCAATACCTCAATATACATATGATGATATTCTACTCTCATTTAATAAATGGAGCCACGATGTCCATCTCTATAAATGAAGTCCTCTATCAATTAATAAATGAATACCATCAAACTATCAAGGATAAACTATGCCATAGTACTCATTGATAGCTCAAATGATAGCACTTGTAACCATAAGTCCATCATTTATCTCAAGATTGAGATAGACTCTCTGATTGTCTTCAAGTGAAAACTTTTATCTACTGACGGTTCTGGATAAAGTATTTCACTGTGATCCTATTCAATGCACCTAGTGCACTAGATTCTTTTGCCCAAAGACACTTCACTTTAATGAATTTAGACTCATCATAACACATTTGATCTCACCCAAATGCTAGCAAAAGAATCTACAACTTTAACAAGGTAAAGGTGCCCAACTTTATCTTAAATTGTGAATATTGTTCAAGACTAACTAAAGTATTGTGTCTACCTCATACATATCCAGATGTACCAACAATACTTCATTTCTCATAGTCTTTTGACCTTATGATTATTTTACTTTTGACAATTATAATAATTAAACTATAAATGCTGTAAGATTTGTTAAACTAGAAATCACTTTATTAATATGAAAAGATTGTCAAATACATTATTACACTCTTTCTATTGAGTGTAATCCTAACAATCTCCCACTTGCGCTATAGCAAGTGTGTCATATCTCTCATTCCCATGTTCTCTAGGTGCCCATCAAAACTCTTATGTGGTAGAGCCTTTGTGAAGGGATCCACTAGATTTTCTGCTGACGCGATTTTAGTAATCGTCATGTCACCCCTATGCACAATTTCTTTCAGAAGGTGATACTTCATTTCAATGTGTTTCCCTCTCTTATGACTTCTTGGTTCTCTCAAATTAGCCACTGCCCCACTGTTGTCACAATAGATAGTGATCTGCTTATTCGCATTAGGAACCACTTCCAAGTCAATCAAGAATTGGCAGAGCCAGACAACCTTTTTAGCAGCTTTGCATGCGGCAACATACTCAACTTCCATGGTGGAATCAGTAATACATGATTGCTTGATACTCCTCCATATGACTGCGCCTCCTTCAAGAGTAAACACAGATCTTGATGTGGATTTCCTAGAGTCAGAATTTGACTGGAAATCAGAATCTGTATACCCAACGGGAATTAAATCCCCTCCAGAGTATACAAGCATATGATCTCTCGTTCTCTTGAGACACTTGAAAATATGCTTGACTGCCGTCCAGTGATCAGGACCAGGTTTCTATTGAAACCTGCTAACTATGCCAAAAATTTTCTGGTCTAGTGCAGAGCATTACATACATGAGACTTCCAACAACCGAGGCATATGGAACTCTACTCATGAATTGCTCTTCATGCTCATTCTTAGGAACTTGTTTCTTAGAAAGTTTGATTCCATGTCTGAAAGGTAACATATCTTTCTTGGAATTTTGCATCGAGAACCTATATAAGATTTTATCTATGTATGAAGCTTGGGATAATGCAATCGTTCTATTCTTTCTATCCCTTATTACTTGGATACCAAGAATATAACTTGCTTCTCCTAAGTCCTTCATATCAAATTGTTTTGCTAACCATTCTTTTACTGATGTCAATACACTTACATCTTTTCCGATGAGTAGTATATCATCAACGTAAAGAACTTAGAAAACCAACTTGTCGTCTTTAATCCTTCTGTATACACAAGGTTCATCAAGGTTTTGAATAAATCCAAAATCTTTCACAGCTTGATCGAACCTTATGTTCCAGGATCTGAATGCTTGCTTCAATCAATATATGGATCCTTGCATACTCTTTCCTCTTGGCCTTTTTCAATGAATCCTTCTGGTTGCATCATATAGATGCTTTCATCAAGACTTTCATTAAGGAAAGCTGTCTTGACGTCCATTTTCGAAATCTCTAAGTCTAGAGATGCTGCAATGGATAAGAGTATCCTTATGGATTTAAGCATGGCTATATGAGAGAATGTTTCCTCGCAATCGATACCTTCCTTCTATGTGTAACCTTTAGCTACTAATCTAGTTTTAAAGGTTTCCACCTTTCCATCCATACCTCTTTTCCTCTTGTATACCCACTTGCACCCAATGGGTTTTATCCCTTTAGGCAAGTCTACAAGAGACCAGACTTTGTTTGAGTACATAGACTCAATTTCAGATTGCATTGCCTTTTGCTAATGGCAACAATCAACATCCTTAATAGCTTCCTTGTATGTGTAGGGATCATCGTCGACTGGGATATTTTCCACTGATTCTCCTAGACTGATGTATCTCTCGGGTTGTCTACAAACCCCCTCACTACGACGAGGAATGGTAGGTTGTTGATCTTGTGATGGTGCGGAACCTACAATTGGACTAGGTTGTGAAACCTCTTGTGGAATTGTATCTCCTGAAAGCTCATTCAGGACTATTCTACTCTTAAGCACAAAATTATTCATATAGTCATTTCCTAGAATTTTAGCATTTGTCGAAACAAATACTTTAAGGTCTGAAGGACTATAGAAATAATATCCTTTGGTTCATTTTGGATACCCCACGAATATGCATGTTTCTGAACGGGACTCCATCTTTTATGTATTTCTTTTTAACACGTGTGCAAGACATCCAAATATCCTTAAGTGTTGTTGAAAATACTATAAAGCGTGAGTCTACTAACCTATAGGGGGGGTGAATAGGTTTTAGTTGATTTATTACTAACTTTTCAATTTAATCAATTTTAATAATGCTACCCCATATTATCAATCAACCAATCCAAAATAAACATACGGAAAAAAATAAAAACACAAGGATTGATTTATATGAGAAACCCTCCAACCAGGCAAAACTCACTGGCTATCCTTCTAGCCACACACGGTCCTCAAATCCACTATTTGAATGAAAGTTTACAACCTAGGTTGACCACAAGTCACACCATACTTGGTCACTAACCCTTTCACTCTACCCAACTGGTCTTTAATAGTGATCCTAGACAGACAAGTTTGTACACTAATCCACTTAGTCACAAAGCTTAACAATCAATGAAGAGATTAAGCAACCTATGTGAATATGTAAAAAATATTCTATAATGCAATTAATGCTAGCCAACACTAAGTGCTTATCTAGGGATTTAAAGATGTCAATAAGTGCAAATCCTAGATATCAATATCTAAATGCAAATACATGAAGATTTAGCTAAAGGGCAAAATGGTCCTAAAAGATAGCTATCAATGAAGATGCAATCTCAACCAACAAGCAAAGTCACAAACATACTCAAATCATGCTAAACAAATTAAACATGCAATTAATCATCTAATAATTGCTAACCCTAGGTAAACTAAGAACATAGTGATGAAACAAGAAGTTTTAGTTCATAGTTAATTACCTAGTCAAGAGAAGCATGAAGACCAATGAAGAATAGATGCAATAATGGAGCTAGATGCACATGGGTATGAGTTTGGTTGAGTGAAAATTGGTTCTTAGAGCTCTCTCTCTCTCTATTGGATTTACTTTCTCTCTCTTAAAGGTTTTATTTTCAGAGCTCTAGGTTTAAATGGTGGAGAAGATGATGTATTTATAGGGACCAAAAAATGAGTTGGTGTGAAATACCCGAATTGCCCAGTTCGGGTGACAAAGGCGACATGCAAGGTGACATGCACAAGTCGCCTTGGAAGTCGCCTTACATACTATGAGAAAAACTAAGTACCTGAGGCGACATGTATGGCGACATGCATAAGTCGCCTTGGAAGTCGCCTAACACACTGTGAGAAAAACTACAAGACTAAGGTGACATCTGAGGTGACATGTACAAGTGGCCTTGCATGTCGCCTAACACACTGGAGGAAAAATACAAGGCTAAGGCGACTTGTCAGGCTACATGCACAAGTGGCCTTGCATGTCGCCTAACACACTGGACAACCCATCAACTACAGATTTAATCAACTTAAATGCAAGAAGTGTGTGTGTGCAACAATACATGCATGTCAATACAAATGCATAAGATGTGAGTGTGTGTAACTAAAACCTCTTCAAAGAGAATTAAGCATGTGATATACCTTTGAAGTGCTCTTAAGAAAGATGATGCTCTTAAAGCTTGATCACACCTACTGAGGCCTAATTTACCCTTACAAAATAAATCCCCAATGTGGTTTGTCAACGAAATAAGCCAATCAAAATATAAGGAACTTACAATCTCCCCCTTTGGCTATTTCGTGACAAAACCACTACTCACAAATTATCCTCACAAGAAAGAATAAAAAAAAGAGGTCAACAAAAGTTTATTCTACAGTACCAAGAGATGCCTACAAACTATGTCTTCAAGTCTTCGATCTCTTCTAGAATAGCCATCCCTACAAAACAATGAAACTACACTTTCCAAGACAAGTGTATGTGAGGTGATCAAGAAAGATAATAAATAAAAGCAACTTGCATAATAAAAAAAACATGCAACCAGTAATGCAAATGCAAATGCTCCCCCTAACCGGGTTACTCTCCCTCAACAAGATAATCTCCCCTCATATGCAACTGCCCATAATCTTCACATTACTCCCCATTTTTGTCATGAGATAGGCAAATGAGTAATCCCTAAACGAGACACTTTAGGAAAGAGAGTTATTTGCAAGATAAGTGCATAATCATATACAACAACTTTATGCAACTCAATTAATTGAGAGAGAATTAAAGAGGTTTGATTTTAAAGAGATGTGTGAGATTTTTGCTTTGGATGCAAGACATGCAACATCAAGGCTCAAGCAAATGGTATTTGGCAAAGAGAACATCAAAAGATTTCCAAAGGAATTCAATCCAATTTGTACCTGTTTGCCATAATTAAACAAGATATAACTTTAAAAACTTGTAGCACACACAAGCAACCGTGTGAATCCTTAATGGTCAATCAAGACATGGATATAAAATCCTTATTAAGTGAATGGACATAGAATCCTTATTGGTTGGTGTCTTGTTCAACCATTAAGAAAAGAGACAAAGCTAAATTGGATGAAACATCCTTATTTATTGCTTGGACATGAAGTCCTTATTGAGTTTAGCCTTGTCAAGTTGCTACCACACACACATTTGCACACACATAGCTCATGCATAATATTTAGGCATGTTAAAAACAAGTTCGCATGTCATGGAGATAAATTATAGGTCATTCAATTTTACTACCCTATCAATTCTCCTAGTCCAAAAATGCATGTTTGAACATAAATATGACATGGATTACAAACAAAGCAAATGACACACTTATTGAAAGAATGCCATATATATATATATATAAGCACAACCAAAATGCTCAAGCAATTAATAAGGGAACATAAAGTTGATCAAATTTTTTCCAATTTCAAAATGCAAGGTTGCTCTCTTTGCTTGAGCTCCCCATATGGGGTCAATCACCAAAACTCATCAAGGCATATGATAAATCCCAATAGACCTTCTAAGTGCCATGAACCTAGTTGAGTCTAAGGGCTTTGTGAATAAATCCGCTAGTTGAGCATTTGTGCAAACATGTTCAAGTGCAATGCATTTGTTTTCAACTAGCTCTCTAATAAAGTGATGCCTAATGTTTATATGCTTTGTCCTAGAGTGCTGAACCAGATTCTTTGAAATATTAATTGCACTCATGTTATCACAATAAAGGGTTAGAGTACCTTGATCAAAACCATAATCCACAAGCATTTGCTTCATCCAAAGGAGTTGTGTGCAAGCACTCCCGGCGGCTATGTATTCCGCTACAACTGTGGATAGAGAGATAGAATTTTGCTCTTGCAAAACCATGAGACCAAGTTGTTGTCTAGGAAGAAGCAACCGTCCGATGTACTCTTCTTATCATCACAATTTCCTGCCCAATCTGCATCACTAAAGCCAACTAAACTAGCATTAGTGTCAAAAAAGTACCATATCCCATAGTTGAATGTCTCATTCACATATCGAATGATTCTCTTCACGGAGGAGAGATGAGATTCCTTGGGATCTGCTTGGTACCTAGCACACACTCCCGCACTAAAGGCTATATCGGGCCTACTTGCAGTCAAGTAAAGCAAGCTACCAATCATGCCACGATAAAGCCTTTGGTCCACACTTTTCCCACTAGCATCCTTCCTTAGTTTCAACGTGGTACTCATGGGTGTGTCACAATGTTTGGCATTCTCAAGACCAAACTTCTTCACTAGGTTCTTTGCATACATAGCTTGGGAAATGAAAATCCCATCATGCAATTGCTTAATTTGCAAACCTAGGAAGTAATTAAGCTCACAAACTAAACTTATCTCAAATTCATGAGACATCACATCAATAAATTGTTGAACTTTGGATTTGTGGGTGGAGCCAAACATAATATCATAAACATAGATTTGAGCTATAAATAGCTCATCTTTGTTACTCTTGATGAACAAGGTCTTGTCAACACTACCCCTAGAGTAGTTATTGTCAACAAAGAATTTAGTGAGGCGCTCATACCAAGCCCTCGGTGCTTGCTTTAACCCGTATAATGTCTTCTTGAGGCGATAGACATGGTTGGGGTGGTGTGGATCTACAAACCCCTTGGGTTGTTCAACAAACACTTCCTCATGCAAGAAACCATTGAGAAAGGCACTCTTAACATCCATTTGATAGAATTTGAACTTGTGCACACATGATATGGACAAGAGAAGCCTTATGGACTCAAGGCGGGCAACCGGAGCAAAAGTCTCCTCAAAGTCAATACCCTCAATTTGAGAGTATCCTTGTGCCACAAGTCTAGCCTTGTTGCATACAATGTTGCCATCCTCATCCGACTTGTTCCTATACACCCATTTGGTGCCAATGACATTAGTGTCCTTGGGTCTAGGAACTAGAGTCCAAACCTCATTTCTTTCAAATTGGTTTAGCTCTTCTTGCATGGCAAGAACCTAAAACTCATCATTCAAGGCTTCATCAACCTATTTGGGTTCAATTTGAGAGGTTTAACAAGTGTTGCTAATTTGATTAGCTATTTGACGCCTAGTCCTAACACCCTCATTCACATCTCCAAGAATATCATTCTTGTTGTGGAGATGTCTAACCCATGGAGCGGGTTCTTTGGAGTCCAAAGATGGATCTCTATCAAGAGGTTGAATAACCTCTTCATCTTGATTTGACTTCACATCAATAGAAGTCTCACCATATTCCTCAAACAGAGAATCATGAACCATATCAACCTCTTCATCATGGTTAGTAATTCTAAGCCTAGAATCATCTATAACAACATTGGATGATTCCATGACACTATGAGTTTTCAAATTGAATACTCGGTAGGCTTTACTATTAAGGCATAGCCAATAAAAATTCCATCATCACTCTTGGCATCAAACTTGCCAAGTTTATCACGGCCATTAAGTATGTAGCATTTGCTTCCAAATGTGTGGAAGTAGCTAACGTTTGGCTTCCTACCTTTCCACAATTCATAGGAGGTTTGCCTAGTACCGGGCCATAGGGAAACTCTATTTCCTATGTAACAAGCAATATTGTCAGCATCGGCCCAAAGGTTCCTAGGGACATTGTTGCTAAGCAACATCACATGGGCCATCTCTTAAAGGATCTTATTCTTCCTCTCTACAACCCCATTTTGTTGAGGAGTTTGAGGTGCCGAGAACTCATGGGAAATGCCAAAGCTATTACAATAGCTTTCAAAACAAGCATTTTCAAACTCCTTCCCATGGTCACTCAAAATTCTCTAAATGCTTTTAATGTGTGAGTTCTTTACATTTTGAATTTTAGTGCAAAGCATTTAAAATTTTCAAATGTTTCAGATTTTTCTCTAAGAAAATATGTCCATGTAAATCTAGAGAAATCATCAACACAAACAAAAATGTATCTCTTGCCACCGAGACTCTCGGTTTGCATAGGACCCATAAGGTCCTTATGTAGAAGCTCTAGTGGCTCCTTTGTGGCAAGATACTTGCCTTTCTTGTGCATGCTTTTGGTTTGTTTTCTTTGTTGACAAGGTCCATAAACACCTTTGACTTTCTTCCCAAGCTTAGGGAGGCCACGCACAACCTTGAACTTATCTAAGCTCCACAAATCTCGATAGTTCATGTGGTTAAGTCTTTGATGTCACAACTCAACTTCCTCACACTTGGACATATTACAAGAGATAGCACTAGCTTCAAGACAATAACAATTGTCACTAGATCTCTTTCCTTTTAACAAGGTTTGTCCATTTGGCATTAAAATAGCACAATCATTTTTGTTAAACAAGACGGAGAGTCCATCATCATTTAGATGAGAAATACTTATAAGATTGGCTTGCAAGCCATTAACAAGTAAAGCATTTGACAAGGAAGGTAAATCGGGAATGGAAAGGGTTCCTTTCCCTATAAATTTCTTCGTAGATCCATCTCCAAAGGTGACAAATCCTCCATCCTTCATTACAAGAGATTTAAAGAAGCTCTTGTTCCTCGCAATGTGCCTAGAGCACCCACTATCCACATACCAAGTGTTAGAGGCATTTGCCTTCAAGGCAATTTGAGCCACATGGCAAAAGCATTCATCTCTTCTAATCCACCTAGGTGAAATGCTCTCTCACCTAGTGGTTTTAGTCACATTGGCTCTAGATTTTCTAGGATCATGCAAATTGGCTCTATGTTTCCTATGAACATGCATTTTGGTTCTAGCCCTACTTCTTTTAATCATGCTTCTAGTTCTACACATGTCAACATACTTAAAGCAATTTGGTCTAATATGACCATCAACACCACAAAAGTGACATGTAGGAATGAAATAGGAGATCATACCATTCCTTTGTGAGTACAAATGAGCTTTCCCATGCCTTTGAGCTTGACTTTGATGTTGAATTTGTTCTCTCCTTCTTGGTTTTTGAGTTGGAGTAGATTTCTTCCTTGGTTGAGCTTGCAAGATTTGCTTCTTGGCTTGGTGGTGTTTGGGTTGAGGAAAACTTGCTCGATAAACCCTTGTTGATTGAGCTTGAGCTTGTTTCCCTTGTGCCACCTTGACTTGGGAATCCTTAGAGCACTCTCTTAGTTCAATCTTCTTCCTAGGATGTTGTAGAGGTAGAGGCTATTTGATGTTCAAGCTCTTGACAAATACGGTCTTGCTTGAGGATGAGGTCTCCTTGTCATCTTTATAGCCAATACCTTTCTTATCACTTGGCCTCTTGCCAACTCCTAACATATGGTCAAGTTTCTTCGTACTTGAGGTCATCTTGACAATGATCTCTCTTGCTTCTTCAAGCTCTTTTTCCATCAAAGCCTCATTCCTTTTTGCTATCTTCACTTCTCCATTTAGGTGAGTAACTTCAGTAGATAGCTTGAGATTCTCTCCCTTTAGTCTTAGAATTTCTTTCTTCATCTTTAATCTTGAACTTTGAAAATGCTCAATGAACCCTTTCAAGGTCCATTCCTTCTACATCCATACTTGTTGAGTGGGATGAGAAGTCACCATCACTTGAGTCATCTTCACTTTGTTTCTCTTCATCTTCATCATCTATTGTTTCCTTACTCTTGAGAGAAGATGCAAAGGTAATAAAATTTGCCACATGGTCTTCATCATCCGAGGATTCTCCTTCATTTTCTTGATCATCACTATCACTCCACATGGCGGCCATTGCCTTTCCTTTCTTCTTGTTCTTCAAATTGCCACAATCCGTGGAGATGTGTCCAAAACCTCCACATTCAAATCATTGGATCCTTTTCCTTGTGGGTTTGTCTTGACTTGATTCAACCTTCTTGAAAGGAGTCTTCTTCTTCACTTCCTTTCCTTTGGATCCAAAGCCCTTCTTTTCAAACTTGATGAATTTCTTGAACCTTTTCACCATGAGGACTATCTCTTCATCCAAGTCTTTTTCATCCTTCTCAACCTTAGAGGTTTTCAAAAACAATACTCTTTTGCTTCTTTGGAGGTGTAGGTGTGGAAGTCCACCAAGACTCATATTTTAGAAGTCTTCCAATAACTTCACTTGGCTTCATGTTCTTATAGTCACTATTCTCCTCAAGTGCCATCACTTTTGACTCAAATCTTGCCGGAAGTGACCTCATAATTTTTTGCTTGATTTTCCTATCTGAATAAGGGTCACCAAGTTGATGGCTTTAATTGACTATGTCCATCAACTTCACTTGAAAGTCGTTGAAGCATTCATCCTCCTCCATTCTAATGGTCTCAAATTGCATTTGAAGGACTTGGAGCTTGGAGACCTTGACTACCTCGGTTCCTTCATGAGCCATCTCTAAAATCTCCTATGCCTCATTTGCATTTCTAGTTGTTTGAATCAACTTGTATTGGTTATCGTCCATGGCGCAAAGGATGGCATGCATTGCCTTGTTGTTCCACTTGGAAGCTTCAAATTCTTGAGTGCTCCATTGAGACTTTGGCTTGGAGACCTCACTTTCATCTTCGGTGGTCATTGTTGGAGGAGTGTTGCCATCTTCAATTGCCATCCATGCCCGGTCATCTATTTGGCAAAGGTACCACACCATCTTGCCTTTCCACGAGGCATAGTTCACCCCATTGAGCGAAGGGGGTCTTGTGCTTGAGGCTCCCTCATGTCCACCTCCGTTTCCATTCATCGTGTTTGGGTGTGAATGAGATGAGTGCTAATGTATGCAATAAACAACAAACAAAATGCAAGAAACAAGACACACAATCAAGAGCAAGGATCACCTAAGTATGTCTAGGAACACGCTCTGATACCAATTGAAAATACTATAAAGCGTGTGTCTACTAACCTAGAGGGGGGGAGGGGGGGGGGGGGGGGGGGGGGGTGAATAAGTTTTAGTTGATTTATTACCAATTTTTCAATTTAACCAATTTTAATAATGCTACCCCATATTAGCAATCAACCAATCCAAAATAAACATGCGGAAAATAATAAAACACAAGGATTGATTTACGTGAGAAACCCTCCAACCGGGCAAAACTCACGAGCTATCCTTCTAGCCACACATGGTACTTAAATCCACTATTTGAATGAAAGTTTACAACCTAGGTTGACCTCAAGTCACACCATACTTGGTCACTAACCCTTTCACTCTACCCAACAGGCCTTTAATAGTGATCCTAGATCGACAAGCTTGTGCACTAATCCACTTAGTCACAAAGCTTAACAATCAATGAAGAGATTAAGCAACCTATGTGAATATGTAAAACATATTCTATCATGCAATTAATAATAGGCTACACTAAGTGCTTATATAAGGATTTAAAGATGTCAATAAGTGCAAATCCTAGATATCAATATCTAAATGCAAATGCATGAAGATTTAGCTAAAGGGTAAAATGGTCCCAAAAGACAGCTATCAATGAACATGCAATCTCAACCAACAAGCAAAGTCACAAACATACTCAAATCATGCTAAACAAATTAAACATGCAATAAATCAACAAATAATTGCTAACCCTAGGTAAACTAAGAACATAGAGATTAAATAAGAAGTTTTAGTTCATAGTTTATTACCTACTCAAGAGAAGCATGAAGAACAATGAAGAATAGCTGCAAGAATGGAGCTAGATGCACATGGGTATGAGTTTGGTTGAGTAAAAATTGGTTCTTGGAGCTCTCTCTCTCTTGGATTTACTTTCTCTCTCTTAAAGGTTTAATTTTCAGAGCTCTAGGTTGAAATGGTGTAGAAGATGATGTATTTATAGGGACCAAAAAATGAGCTGGTGTGAAATACCCGTATTGCCCAGTTCGGGTGACAAAGGCGACATGCAAGGCGACATGCACAAGTCACCTTGGAAGTCGCCTTACACACTGTGAGAAAGCTAAGTACCTGAGGCGACATGTAAGGCGATATGCATAAATCGCCTTGGAAGTCGCCAAACACACGGTGAGAAAAACTACAAGACTAAGACGATATCTAAGGGGACATGCACAAGCAGCCTTGCATGTCGCCTAACAGGAGGGGGGGGGGGGGGAATAGGTTTTAGTTGATTTATTACCAATTTTTCAATTTAATCAATTTTAATAATGCTACCCCATATTAGCAATCAACCAATCCAAAATAAACATGCGGAAAACAATAAAACACAAGGATTGATTTACGTGAGAAACCCTCCAACCGGGGAAAACTCATGGGCTATCTTTCTAGCCACACACGGTCCTTAAATCCACTATTTGAATGAAAGTTTACAACCTAGGTTGACCTCATGTCACACCATACTTGGTCACTAAATCTTTCACTCTACCCAATGGGCCTTTAATAATGATCCTAGACCGACAAGCTTGTGCACTAATCCACTTAGTCACAAAGCTTAACAGTCAATGAAGAGATTAAGCAACCTATGTGAATATGTAAAAAATATTCTATCATGCAATTAATAATAGGCGACACTAAGTGCTTATCTAGGGATTTAAAGATGTCAATAAGTGCAAATCCTAGATATCAATATCTAAATGCAAATGCATGAAGATTTAGCTAAATGGCAAAATGGTCCTAAAAGATAGCTATCAATGAACATGCAATTTCAACCAACAAGAAAAGTCACAAAGATACTCAAATCATGCTAAACAAATTAAACATGCAATTAATCAACTATTAATTGCTAACCCTAGGTAAACTAAGAACATAGAGATGAAACAAGAAGTTTTAGTTCATAGTTAATTACCTAGTCAAGAGAAGCACGAAGAACCATGAAGAATAGATGCAAGAATGGAGCTAGATGCACATGGGTATGAGTTTGGTTGAGTAAAAATTGGTTCTTGGAGCTCTCTCTCTCTCTTGGATTTACTTTCTCTCTCTTAAAGGTTTAATTTTCAGAGCTCTAGGTTGAAATGGTGTAGAAGATGATGTATTTATAGGGACCAAAAAATGAGCTGGTGTGAAATACCCGAATTGCCCAGTTCGGGTGACAAAGGCGACATGCAAGGCGACATGCACAAGTCACCTTTGAAGTCGCCTTACACACTTTGAGAAAGCTAAGTACCTGAGGCGACATGTAAGGCGACATGCACAAGTTGCCTTGGAAGTCACCTAACACACTGTGAGAAAAACTACAAGACTAAGGCAATATCTGACGTGACATGCACAAGCGACCTTGCATGTCGCCTAACTGGGGGGGGGGGGGGTGAATAGGTTTTAGTTGATTTATTACCAATTTTCCAATTTAATCAATTTTAATAATGCTACCCCATATTAGCAATCAACCAATCCAAAATAAACATGCGGAAAACAATAAAAACACAAGGATTGATTTACGTGAGAAACCCTCCAACTGGGCAAAACTCACGGGCTATCCTTCTAGCCACACACGGTCCTTAAATCCACGATTTGAATGAAAGTTTATAACCTAGGTTGACCTCAAGTCACACCATACTTGGTCACTAACCCTTTCACTCTACCCAACGGGCCTTTAATAGTGATCCTAGACCGACTACCTTGTGCACTAATCCACTTAGTCACAAAGCTTAACAATTAATGAAGAAATTAAGCAACCTATGTGAATATGTAAAAAATATTCTATCATGCAATTAATAATAGGTGTAGAAGATTATGTATTTATAGGGACCAAAAAATGAGCTGGTGTGAAATACCAGGATTGCCCAGTTTGGGTGACAAATGCGACATACACAAGTCACATTGGAAGTCGCCTTACACACTGTGAAAAAGCTAAGTACCTGAGGCGACATGTAAGGCGACATGCACAAGTCGCATTGGAAGTAGCCTAACACACTGTGAGAAAAACTACAAGACGAAGGCGACATCTGAGGTGACATGCACAAGCGGCCTTGCATGTCGCCTAACACACTGGAGGAAAAATACAAGTCTAAGGTGACTTGTCAGGCGACATGCACAAGTGGCCTTGCATGTCGCCTTACACACTAGACAACCCATCAACTCCAGATTTAATCAACTTAAATGCAAGAAGTGTGTGTGTGCAACAATATATGCATGTCAATACAAATGCATAAGATGTGAGTGTGTGCAAATAAAATCTCTTCAAAGAGAATTAAACATGCGATATACCTTTGAAGTGCTCTTGAGAAAGATGATGCCCTTGAAGCTTGATCACACCTAATGAGGCCTAATTTACCCTTACAAAATAAATCCCCAATATGGTTTGTCAACGAAATAAGCCAATCAAAATATGAGGAACTTACAGTTGTAAACTAGGCTTTCGCTCAGTCCACAACTCATGCGGTGTTTTAGGAACCGACTTAGATGGTACATCGTTTAGAATGTACATAGCAATTTGTAAAGCATATCCCCAAAAAGAATTAGGAAGCGTTGAATAACTCAACATAGACCTAACCATGTCCAAAAGAGTCTAATTTCTCATTTCTGCCACCCCATTTTGTTGAGGTGTACCTGGCGCAGAAAGCTGAGAAATTATCCCATTATCAATAAGATATTGCTGAAACTCACCAGATAGATATTCTCCACCACGATCAGATCTCAAGATTTTTATGTGTTTCTCAAGCTGATTTTCTACTTCAGTTTTAAATGCTTTGAATATGTCAAAAGCATCTGACTTATGTCTCATGAGATACATATAACAAAATCTCGAGTAATCATCTGTGAAAGTGATGAAGTACTCATATCCACCTCTAGCTTGAATGGTTATAGTGTTGGGGTTTATGCCCTAAAGATGTAATTTGTCAATGGATTTATGAAATAAATCAAAAGAAAGTTCAATTCATTCTTGTTGTGTTGTTTATTTTATAACTTGTGAATATATTAACATCCTAGATTGCCGGATGTAATCTCGAACTGTGTATATGAGTGTCATATACGGATGGATATAGTAAGAGACGTGCAATTTAAAGAGTCCATAGATAGCAAATAAAGCTGGGTACTTTATTTGTGGTTAATCTATAGCTGCGGTTCATTCCGTAATGTACGGTGATTCTATCCTGAATCATTCATATGAGATATAGGAATGGAGGCACCTTGTATGATATGATCATATAGGACTGGGCCATGATTTATATGAATCTCTCACCAAGATCCGTTTACTGATGAGATTCATATATATCAACTAATGATGGCTATATATGGGTGATCTTAATCCTGAGTGTCTTATCGACTCCTTTAGGTTAGATCGTGGTCTTTGATATACCATGGGTGAGGTCGGATGCAATTCCTTATCAATATACTCTGTATGTTGGGATTGCGGTTTGGCTTGTGTCTAGGAAGGTATGTACACAATAGTGGAATCCACTCCTTCTTGTGAGAAGTAGATGATAGTTCCCTTAAGGGTTGATTCGGGGCTTGGACATTATGAGCGCTCTCCTAATTCTGTGAGGAAATATGATTTATTGTTCATTAGAGAATCAATGGTACTTAAAGGATATATGTAATTAGAGGGATATAACGGGCCTTATGACCCAACTCTTATTATGAACTACTGTGGAGGATCACACCATGTGTAATAGCTATATCGATGGACACCGAGTTGTATCGGTCTGTGTAAAAGCGTCTACAGTTGAGAGAATGCAGCTTCGGGTTTTTAGTGGAATAACACCGGAGTTAATAATCGAGGAATATTAATTAAAGATTTTAATTAATGATTCCAAGGATTATTGGAGCTCAAAATACCGTGGGTCCATTAGGTCCCCTTGCTAGCCCGATCGACTTAGGTAACAAGGGTCACAGTTAATTAATTGGATTGTTTAATTAATTGTGTTACAAAAGTGACACATATTCATTCAGGGATTAATTGAATAATGAGATTATTTAATTAACATATTAGTAATTAAATTAATTAAATAATTAGAATATTTAATTAATAAATTAATAATGATGAATTATTAATTAATTATTAATTGGAGGTTACAGGTTCAAATCATAACTGAGACATAAAATAATTAGATTATTTTATTCATGGTTAGGTATAGTATTTAAGTTTAAGTCTACTAAAAGTTATGTGGGAGTTAGAATTCTACTCTACCTAGAACACTTAAATACTAATTATCTTTTGAATATATGGAGATATATTTGGAATGAGATAATAGTCTAGTTTGAAAAATATATAGAGATATAATTATTATAATTAGATAACCAATAAAATAGAAAAAGTAGATAATGCAATCAGTTATCTATTTTTAGTTTTTGAACTTGATTCACGCAACAAGTTAAAAAGAGGATACAAACAAGTGGTGCGGCAATCAAGAGAGCAAAAAGAATAAAAGAGAAAAAGAGGTTTGTGTGTACAGTAGTGTACGAATTGAAACCAAAAATAAAAATAAAAATATAAGATATTGTTTTTGAAGAACTAGAATTGTTCTAGTTTGTGTATTATCTTGGAAGAAATTGTTTCTTCTTCATTCTCTCTACATCCTCCTAAGTTCCTGAGTACATGACGCGCCCACACGTAGTTACCAGTCCCGGGAATAGCTAGGAAGATCAGTAGTACAGACTAAGAGCATATCGTAAAGTGAAGGAGCCTCCAAACGTTGGTAAGGTTCTAAATTTTATTTTAATATATTGATTACAATTTCTTGTGTTTACATATTGTATGTATCAGCTCCGGAAAAATAATTACGATCCTAAGTTCACTGGTTACAGATCGTTTACGATCTGTATAAAAATTTTAAAACCTATTTCCGCTGCTTTACCAGTGAACGGGGTTCCAACAAAATAAAGTACCCAGCTTTATTTGCTATCTATGGACTCTTTAGATTGCACGTCTCTTACTGTATCCATCCTTATATGACACTTATATGCACAGTTCGAGATTACATCCGGCAATCTAGGATGTTAATATATTCACAAGTAATAAAATAAACAACACAACAAGAATGAATTGAACTTTTCTTTTTATTTATTTCATAAATCCATTTACAAATTACATCTTTAGGACATAAACCCCAACAATATCCCACTTGTACTAAAGCATGTGAGGCATGTTTCGTAACCCTAGACCATCTAGGTGACCCAACGAGACTTTAGCCGGTAAGGTCTTCGTAAATAG
This sequence comes from Dipteronia sinensis, assembly GCA_033220585.1. NCBI lineage: Eukaryota > Viridiplantae > Streptophyta > Magnoliopsida > Sapindales > Sapindaceae > Dipteronia > Dipteronia sinensis. Next base: position 59,163,695 of record CM065636.1, on the reverse strand, counting down.
ATCAACATGATTGTCTTGTGAGGCTATCTTGGTGACGATCACATCTCCTCTCTGCACTATCTCTCTAATGAGATGATACTTTCTCTCTATATGCTTCCCTCTCTTGTGGCTTCTTGGTTCTTCGGAATTAGCCACAACACCACTATTATCAAAATAAAGTGTGATGGGCTTATCCAGATTTGGAACAACTTCCAGATCACTCAAGAACTTACGGAGCCAAACAGCCTCTTTAGCAGCTTCACAAGCGGCTGCATATTCGGCTTCCATGGTGGAGTCTGCAATGCAAGATTGCTTAATACTTCTCCACATAATGGCTCCACTACCCAGGGTGAAAACTGATCCAGACGTGTATTTTCTGGAATCCATGTCTGACTGAAAATCAGAATCTATGTATCCTAACGGGATCAAATCCTGTCCGGAATACACTAGCATATAGTTTCTCGTTCTCCGAAGATACTTGAGAATAGTCTTGACAGCAACCCAATGATCCAATCCTAGGTTAGACTGGTACCTGCTAACTACTCCCACTACATAGAAGATGTTCGGTCTCGTGCATAACATAGCATACATGAGACTACCACTGTTGATTCATAGGGTACACGTCTCATATCCTCAACTTCTTGAGGTGTCTTAGGACACTGTTCCTTAGACAAGTGAACTCTATGCCTAGAAGGTAAATTACCTTTCTTGGAGTTCTGCATTGAAAATCACACAAGAATCTTGTCGATATATGATGCTTGAGACATTGCTATGAGTTTGTTCTTACGGTCCCTTATAAGTTGGATCCCTAGAACATAACTCGCCTCTCCCAAATCTTTCAGTTGGAATTGGCTAGCCAGCCAGCCCTTTACATCAGATAACACTCCCACATCATTCCCAATGAGTAGGATGTTGTCCACGAATAGGACTAAGAAAACTACATTTTTGTCAATGATGCGCTTGTAGACACAAGGCTCATCGACGTTCTGCTCAAAGCCATAGGTTTTGATCATATTATCAAACCTGATGTTCCAAGATCTAGATGTTTGCTTAAGTCCATAGATGGACCTTTGCAACTTGCAAACCTTTTGCTCTTGATTTGGAGACACGAATCCCTCTGGTTGCATCATATAGATGCTCTGATCAAGATTGCCATTCAAGAATGCAGTATTGACGTCCATTTGCCAAATTTAATAATCGAAATAGGTAGCAATGGATAAAAGAATCCTAATATACTTAAACAAGGCTACTGGCGAGAAGGTCTCTTCATAATCGACCCCCTCTTTCTGGGTATAACCCTTAACCCTTAGCCACTAGCCTTGCTTTGAAGGTCTTTACCTTCTCGTCTACTCCTCTCTTTCTCTTATAGATCCACTTACATCATATGGGTTTTACCCCATCTGGTAATTCTACAAGATTCCAGACTGAGTTGGAGTGCATAGACTCCATCTCGAGATTCATGGCTTTAAGCCATTCCTCTTTATTAGAATCTTCCATTGCATTCTTAAATGTCAATGGATCATCCACACTATCAGCAGAGACAACACTTTGTCCCTCACCTATACCTAAATAGCGTTCAGGCTGTCTTACAACCCTTCTACTAAGTCTAGGTGATAGTGTATCCTGATCAGGAACCATCTGACTCTCAGATGTTTGTGGATCAAAAACTCTTGTTGATAAAGCACTAGTCTCACCAGGCTCCAACTCATTCAATACAATATTAGAACGAGGTTTATGGTCACTAATATAACTGTCCTCAAGAAACGTTGCATTTTTCAATACAAATACTTTGTTATCTTCGGGACTATAGAAGTGTCCACCTCAGGTGTCCTTGGAGTATCCTACAAACAGGCAGACCACAGACTTGGAGTCTAACTTTTCACTTCTGTTCTTCAGCACATGTGCTGGACATCCCCATATGCGAAAATGTCACAAACTAGCTTTACGACCATTCCACAACTCTAGGGGAGTCTTAGGAAAAAATTTGGATGGCACTACATTCAAATTGTATGCTGCTGTTTGTAATGCATATCCCTAGAAGGAATTTGGTAACGATGAGAAACTAACCATAGATCGCACTATTTCCATCAGGGTTCTATTTCTCCTCTCTGCTACTGATCGGTCTATTTCTATACATATTTTAGGTCCCCATTTCCTATTATTTGTGCTTTGTTCTTGGGTGAAATTAGGTATTTTATGTGTTTGTTGAGCATTTATAGGTCACATTCCATGAAAGAGGTGTTAGAAGTTATTTTGAAGAAAAGGAGCAAAAAGCTGAATTTCGGCCAGTGCAGATCACCCAGATTGCGGGCCCCATATCTCTATCCTTAGTTTGAATTGTGTGTCCTACCACATATGTGTGGAAAGCCCTGGAAGTCTAGTTTCTGGCGCACTTTACGGATCACAATTCCGATATTCCTAGAAGAAGTTATGCCCATTTTAGTATCCGATAGTCAGATCAGTCATAATTCCGCAAATAGTGACGGGATTTATTTTGCAAGTTGTCGGAACGGGAAATATTACCTTCTTGGACATGAGTGTGAGTCTTGGAAAGCAAGTTGACACCTAATCCTTATCATCCTTCAATAAGTAATCAATTTGAGTGGATTAGGAAAGAATTAAATCCCAAAAAGGTAGAGTTCCAAAGGGAAACCAATTTCCTTGTTGTTTAAGGACTTGGCTTATCATCTGAAGCCTATTTAAACCCCTGTGAACCCTAATTTCGGGAGAGAAGCCAAGGGAGGTCCCAAGGCACCAAGGGGGCCATCCCCCATCACTCCACTACCATACATCACCACACACTCATCCATCTTTACACATTGACGATTAGAAGACGAAGGAGAATTCATCATTTGAGATCTTAATGGGTTTTATCTTTTCTTTCTCTTCTCTTTTTATTTTCAACATGTGTAACTAATCCCATAACTAGGGAATCAATGTGAACCTCTTGTGAATGCTCATGTTTGGATTAATTATTAATTTATCAATTTAATTCTTGATTTATTCATTATGCTTAATTGCTTAATCCTCATTAGTTTTAATATTTATTCACACCATAGACCAAGGGTGGATAATTATTTGGCATGATTTTAGGGTTAAGACTATCTGAGAATTAGGGTTAGAGTATAGACCAAACCTAATCTTGATTAATGCTCTTTTGAATGAATGATTTTTATCTTTAGCATAGGCCAAGCAAAGTATAGAATTTGGTTCTTAATTCTTGCGCTTAAAGGGTTTTTGATCACTGTTCACACCATAGACCAAGGGTGAATAGTGGTTGGGAGCACGTGACTCATCCCATGACCATACGGTAATAGTCACATTAAAGACAAAGAATGAACCCTAGAATTGATTAAATCTTGTTTACAAATTAATTCCATACATTGAGTGTTCATAATTGGGGATCATTGATAACGTAGTATTTCCTTCTCTTGATCACAACATATTCTTTTTAATTGTTTTCTTAGCTTAATTTAATTTAGTTTTAGTTTAATTAAATCATCAACAAATCTTTGGTTAGTTTAATTTAACTTTAATTAGAATTAGTCTTAATTAATAAATCTCTTTTCCTCGTGGGAACGAACCTTACTTGCCGTTGTGCTTATCTTCACGATTCGTGCACTTGCTAGTATAGTTTTTAATAACACGATTTTACACCATCAGCTACACCATTTTGCTAAGGTGTACCGGAAGTGGTGAGTTGGGAAACTATCCCATGCTCAACCATGAAGTCTTCAAACTCTTGGTCAAGGTACTCACCTCCACGATCCAATCATAATGACTTGATAGTCCTACCTGATTGATTCTCAACTTCAGCTCGGAATTATTTGAACTTTTCAAATGTTTTCGACTTTTGGTGCATCAGGTAGACATATCTATATCTTGAGTAGTCATCTATAAAGGTGACATAATACTCATAGCCTCCCCTAGCTCTAACATCCATTGGTCCGCAAACTTCTGTATGTATGAGTTCTAGTGGCTCTATTTCCCTAAGCCATTTTCCAGTAAAAGGTCTCCTAATCATCTTACCTTCTCAACAGGATTTATAGACAGATAATGTGCCAACCTTTAACTCACTTAAAGGTCCGCTTTTTACTAGTCTGTTTATCCGATCAAGGTTGATATGACCAAGCCTTAGATGCCAAAAATACCTGTCATTATCTGGAGAAATCTTATGTTGTTTAGTTTTTGGTTTTTCAACCTTAAACATTTCGGTGTTTTGCAGTGTAGTATGTATTAAGGGTCTTAACACATAAAAATTGTTTTCATTAATTCCTGAATAAATTTCAGACCATTCTTTCCAATAATAACAGACTTATTATTAAAAGAAACAGAATACGATTGTTCTAACAACTTGGAAACAGAAATCTAATTCCGTGTAAATCCAAGAATATAAAAAACATTGTTCAATAATAAAAAACTATTATTATTACAAAATTGCAATCTTATTGGTCCCACTGCTTTGGCCAACACGACATCCCCCGACCCCACATGCATTAAGGGATCCCTCCTCTAGCTGTGTCCAAGAATCAGTCCACTACAAAGAAGAACAAACATGGTCAGTGGCCACCGAAACAACTATCCAGGGTGAAGAATCATCTTCCACTAAACAAGATTCAAGACCAAGTAAATCATATTTACCTTTCGTCTTCTTTTTCTTGGCTACCTCCTCCAGGTACTGAGGACATTTTCTCTTCCAGTGCCAGACCTTATTACAATGGAAACATTTTCCTTTGTCTTGGTCAGTGGAGGTGCCCTTCTTTTTGCTTTGGGCCTTCTTGGGCTTAGGCTTACCTTTGGCCTTCCCGGCAGACCTCTTCCTCTTTTTATTATTAGAGGAGGAAGATGGCTTGGCAACATTTGCCTCACCGCTCTTACCCTTGTTGTCCTTAGTCAATGACTCAAAAGTAGCGAGCTCATTAAGCAATTGTGTGAGACTAAACCTTAACTTGTTTATCCTGTAGTTGCTCTTAAACTAATCGAAACTCTTCGGAAGAGTCATCAGTATGATGCTCACTTGACTGGGTTCGTCAATTGCCCCGTCATTGACTCTGCCATGTTGAAGTAGGACATCAAGCTCAGGACATGTTCCTGAACTGATGTACCTTCCTTCATGCGAGCGAGCATAGTGGAACGAACAACTTTGTGTCGCTTTTGCTCGGAGGGCTGCCCGAACATAGCTTGCAATGACTATAATTTCGAATGTTGTAGTCATTGCTTCATGCTTTGTGACAAGAACAACTGTCATAGAAGCCAACAGATATGTTCGGCCCTTCTCATCAGATGAGACCCATCACTAATATGCCTCACGAACAGTTCGTGTGGCATTGGTAGTAGGCACCGGAGGGCATTCCTCCGTAAGCACAAACTTGAGGTCTTTGGTGACCAATATTGTATTAATATTAAGTTTCCACTTAGTGTAGTTATCACCAGTTAATTTGTCGTTTGCGAGAATTTGAAGTAATGCAGAAAACATAATTGCTGAAATAAATAAAATATTCATTCAATCATTTACTAAAAAACAAGTGCGAGTGCTTTGGCATAAATTTAAACATGATGCATGAACATGTTTAACGAACTAGAAATTTCCAAAAACAGTTACTATATCACGACAATCCAACATACCACAAAGAAGTGCCGCCTTAGGGTTGGTCAAGTCTTTGCATGTTGGACCGAGACATTCTCAATCAAATGATATTCTAGAATAACTCTTATTCTATATCATTCAACCATCGTTTATTCAGTCAGGTTTTTAATTAACAAAACTTAATCAAAACCTTTGTGAGTGTAACCCACCATTTCAGATCTCACTAGCTTAACTCGAGAATTGCCGCTTTAAGGTCGGTCAATCCTGAAATAGCCTCAGAAATCCTACCCATTAGGAAGTCAACCTTGGTATTGATGTTTGTGGAAACCCTCCTTAGGGAGGACGAAAGCAAAGCCGTCACGAGGCCCCACTCGGACCTCACGGTATTGAACTAATGATGGAGATTGCGGGAGATATATGTCATATATCCCTCTCCCACTCACTATTTTTAAAAATTAGGGTTTTCAATTATCCGATAATGCACCTAGACTCTACAAGATCAAACGGCTAACTTTGATCAAATTATCTAGCGCATTAACAAATTCATTATTAACTGATAAATTCTAATTAAATAATAAATTATTAATGATTTTTAACAATTAAAAATCTAATCTATTAGTGAATAATCTAAGCCTTTGTAAACTATTTACTAAGGTCAGATTATTATGATAGTGTTTACCAAGTTTTAACTATTAAAACTCTAACACTTTATTCGATTCATTTATTATTAGGTTATTAATCATATTAATCCTAATTACAATAAAAGACCTTATTAATCCAACTTATTAAACACTTTAATAACTAGATTAATATTAATGAGAATTACCAAGTTTTCTAACATTAAAAATAAAACTAATCTCATTTTCATAGCCAATAACGTATTTACTGATTTTAATCATATTAAAAAAAAATACATAAAATATTAGACTATTATGCAAGTATGACATATCAAATATATTTGTGTAGACACAACTTATCTAAATGACATACGTATGCATGACAATGCTTTTATCATCACATGATATAAAACATACATGAATTGACTGAGTACTATGGATTATTTTACCTAAAATTTTTTTTAGGAATCTAAAATTACAAAAATACACCCAAGGCATTCCTTGGCCTTCCTGTAACTTCGAAAATCTTCCAGTTTCTTCAGGTCACTCCGATTCATCTCATAAATATGAAATCAGAAATCCGCACGGAACGCACTAGGCAACACTTGCCAACAGAACCGTGCAAGATGATGTGAATAGTGCCCGTGAATTGTCCGCATGAACAGTGCAGCGAACAGTGTTCGTGAACAGTACCACATGAATAGTACCGTGAACAGTACCCGTCGCAGGTATTTCTGATTTCGCCCTTTCGTCAATTTTTCCAAGTATTCAATATAGGTTACATTTTTTTTACAATACAATAACATAATATATATATATATATAATACAACCCACGAACCTAAATCCACAGTACCATATAATTAACGATCAATCATGTTTTTGTAAATTAACAAATTTAATATACATACAAAAACAACATATAGTCAATTTAAACAGTGCCTACACAATCATACATACATGAGCATCGAAAAAAATTTCTTGTTCCGAAAAAAAATTTGACTCTGATACCAATTGTTGGAACCTCGTTCACTGGTAACGCAGCGGAAATAGGTTTTTAAAAATTTTATACATAAACTAGAACCAGTGAACTTGAGATCGTAACTATTTTGCCGGAACTAATACATACAATATGTAAACACAGGAAATTGTAATCAATATATTAATATATATATATATATATTTAGAACATTACCAACGTTTAGAGGCTCCTTCACTTTACAATATGCTATTGGTCTGTACCACCGATCTTCCTAGCTATTCCCGGAACTGGTAACTGCGTGTGGGCGCGTCACGTACTCAGGAATTTAGGAGGATATAGAGAAAAGAAGAAGGAACAATTTCTTCCATGAGAAAACAAAACTAGAACAATTCCAGTTCTTCAAAAAAAAAACATCTTATATTTTTATTTTTATTTTTGGTTTCAATTCGTGCACTACTTCACACACAAACCTCTTTTTCTCTTTTATTCTTTTTGCTCTCTTGATTGCCGTACCACTTGTTTGTATCCTCCTTTTAACTTGTTGCGTGAATCAAGTTCAAAAACAAAAAATAGATAACTGATTGCATTATCTACTTTTTCTATTTTATTGGTTATCTAGTTATATTAATTATATCTCTATATATTTTTCAAACTAGACTATTATCTCTTTCCAAATATATCTCCATATATTCAAAAGATAATTAGTATTTAAGTGTTCTAGGTAGAGTAGGATTCTAACTCTCACATAACCCTAGTTGACTTAAACTTAAATACTATACCTAATTAAGAATTATATAATCTAATTATTTAATGTCTTAGTTATGATTTGAACCTGCAACCTCCAATTAATAATTCATAATTATTAATTTATTAATTAAATAATCTAATTATTTAATTAATTTAATTACTAATATATTAATTAAATAATCTCATTATTCAATTAATCCCTGAATGAATACGTGTCACTTTTGTAACACAATTAATTAAACAATCCAATTAATTAACCGTGACCCTTGTTACCTAAGTCGATCGGGCTAGCAAGGGGATCTAATGGACCCACAGTATTTTGAGCTCCAATAATCCTTGGAATCATTAATTAAAATCTTTAATTAATATTCCTCGATTATTAACTCCGGTGTTATTCCACTAAAAACCCGAAGCTGCATTCTCTCAACTGTAGACGCTTTTACACAGACCGATACAACTCGGTGTCCATCGATATAGCTATTACACATGGTATGATCCTCCACAGTAGTTCATAATTAGAGTTGTGTAATAATATCCGTTATACCCCTAATTACATATATCATTTTAGTACAGTTGATTCTCTAATGAACAATAAATCATATTTCCTCATGGAATTAGGAAAGCACTCATATTGTCCAAGCCCCGAATCAACCCTTAAGGGAACTACCATCTACTTCTCACAAGAAAGATTGGATTCCACTATTGTGTACATACCTTCCTAGCCACAAGTCAAATCGTAATCCCAACGTACAGAGCATATTGATCAGGAACTGCATCCGACCTCACCCATGGTATATCAAAGACAACGATCTAACCTGAAGGAGTCAATAAGACACTCAAGATTAAGATCACCCACATATAGCCATCATTAGTTGATATATATGAATCTCATCAGTAAACGGATCTTGGTGAGAGATTCATATAAATCATGGCCCAGTCCTATATGATCACATCATACAAAGTGCCTCCATTCCCAAATCTCTTATGAATGATTCAGGATAGAATCACCGTACATTACGGATTGAACCGCAACTATAGATTAACCCCAAATAAAGTACCCAGCTTTATTTGCTATCTACAGACTCTTTAAGTTGCACGTCCCTTACTGTATCCATCCGTATATGACACTCATATACACAGTTCGAGATTACATCCGGCAATCTAGGATGTTAATATATTCACAAGTTATAAAATAAACAACACAACAAGAATGAATTGAGCTTTGTTTTTATTTATTTCATAAATCCATTGACAAATTACATCTTTAGGGCATAAACCCCAACACTATAACCATTCAAGCTAGAGGTGGATATGAGTACTTCATCACTTTCACATAAAAATATGGAGATCTAATCGTGGTGGAGAATATCTATCTGGCGAGTTTCAGCAATATCTTATTGATAATGGGATAATTTCTCAGCTTTCTGCGCCAGGTACACCTCAACAAAATGGGGTGGCAGAAATGAGAAATTAGACTCTTTTGGACATGGTTAGGTCTATGTTGAGTTATTCAATGCTTCCTAATTCTTTTTGGGGATATGCTTTACAAATTGCTATGTACATTCTAAACGATGTACCATCTAAGTCGGTTCCTAAAACACTGCATGAGTTATGGACTGAGCGAAAGCCTAGTTTACAACTGTAAGTTCCTCATATTTTGATTGGCTTATTTCGTTGACAAACCATATTGGGGATTTATTTTGTAAGGGTAAATTAGGCATCATTAGGTGTGATCAAGTTTCAAGGGCATCATCTTTCTCAAGAGCACTTCAAAGGTATATCGCATGTTTAATTCTCTTTGAAGAGGTTTTATTTGCACACACTCACATCTTATGCATTTGTATTGACATGCATATATTGTTGCACACACACACTTCTTGCATTTAAGTTGATTAAATCTGGAGTTGATGGGCTGTCTAGTGTGTTAGGCGACATGCAAGGCCACTTGTGCATGTCGCCTGACAAGTCACCTTAGACTTGTATTTTTCCTCCAGTGTGTTAGGCGACATGCAAGGCCTCTTGTGCATGTCACCTTAGATGTCGCCGTAGTCTTGTAGTTTTTCTCACAGTGTGTTAGGCGACTTCTAATGCGACTTGTGCATGTCGCCTTACATGTCGCCTCAGGTACTTAGCTTTCTCACAGTGTGTAAGGCGACTTCCAAGGTGACTTGTGCATGTCGCCTTGCATGTCGCCTTTGTCACCCGAACTGGGCAATTCGGGTATTTCACACCAGCTCATTTTTTGGTCCCTATAAATACATCATCTTCTCCACCATTTAAACCTAGAGCTCTGAAAATTAAACCTTTAAGAGAGAGAAAGTAAATCCAAGAGAGAGAGAGAGAGAGCTCCAAGAACCAATTTTTACTCAACGAAACTCATACCCATGTGCATCTAGCTCTATTCTTGCATCTATTCTTCATGGTTCTTCATGCTTCTCTTGACTAGGTAATTAACTATGAACTAAAACTTCTTGTTTCATCTCTATGTTATTAGTTTACCTAGGGCTAGCAATTATTAGTTGATTAATTGCATGTTTAATTTTTTTAGCATGATTTGAGTATGTTTGTGACTTTGCTTGTTGGTTGAGATTGCATGTTCATTGATAGCTATCTTTTAGGACCATTTTGCCCTTTAGCTAAATCTTCATGCATTTGCATTTAGATATTGATATCTAGGATTTGCACTTATTGACATCTTTAAATCCCTAGATAAGCACTTAGTACAGCCTATTATTAATTGCGTGATAGAATATTTTGTACATATTCACATAGGTTGCTTAATCTCTTCATTGATTGTTAAGCTTTGTGACTAAGTGGATTAGTGCACAAGCTTGTCGGTCTAGGATCACTATTAAAGGCCTGTTGGGTAGAGTGAAAGGATTAGTGACCAAGTATGGTGTGACTTGAGGACAACCTAGGTTGTAAACTTTCATTCAAATAGTGGATTTAAGGACCGTGTGTGGCTAGAAGGATAGCCCGTGAGTTTTGCCCGGTTGGAGGGTTTCTCACGTAAATCAATCATTGTGTTTTTATTGTTTTCCAAATGTTTATTTTGGATTGGTTGATTGCTAACATGGGGTAGCATTATTAAAATTGATTAAATTGAAAACTTGGTAATAAATCAACTAAAACCTATTCACCCCCCCTCTAGGTTAGTAGACACACACTTTACAGTATTTTCATTTGGTATCAGAACGGGTTCCTAGACATACTTAGGTGATCCTTGCTCTTGATTGTGTGTCTTGCTTCTTGCATTTTGTTTGTTGTTTGTTGCATACATTAGCACTCATCTCATTCACACCCAAACACGATGAATGTGAACGGAGGTGGACCTGAGGGAGCCTCACGCACAAGACCCTCTTTGCTCAATGGGGTTAACTATGCCTCGTGGAAAGGCAAGATGGAGTCATACCTTTGCCAAATAGATGACCGGGCATGGATGGCAATTGAAGATGGCTACACTCCTCCAACAATGACCACCGAAGATGGAAGTGAGGTCTCCAAGCCAAAGTCTCAATGGAGCACTCAAGAATTTGAAGCTTCCAAGTGGAACAACAAGGCAATGCATGCCATCCTTTGCTCCATGGACGACAACCAATACAAGTTGATTCAAACAACTATAAATGCAAAGGAGGCATGGGAGATTTTAGAGACGGCTCATTAAGGAACCGATGTAGTCAAGGACTCTAAGCTCCAAGTCCTTCAAATGCAATTTGAGACCATTAGAATGGAGGAGGATGAATGCTTCAACGACTTTCAAGTGAAGTTGATGGACATAGTCAATCAAAGCCATCAACTTGGTGACCCTTATTACGATAGGAGAATCAAGCAAAAAATTATAAGGTCACTTCTGGCAGGATTTGAGTCAAAAGTGACGGCACTTGAGGAGAGTAGTGACTACAAGATCATAAAGCCAAGTGAAGTTATTGGAAGACTTCTAGCATATGAGTCTAAGTGGACTTCCACACCTATACCTCTAAAGAAGCAAAATAGTATTTCTTTTGAAAACCTCTAAGGTTGAGAAGGATAAAGAAGACTTGGATGAAGAGATGGCCCTCATGGTGAAAAGGTTCAAGAAATTCATCAAGTTTGAAAAGAAGGGCTTTGGATCCAAAGGAAAGAAAATGAAGAAGAAGACTCATTTCAAAAAGGTTGAATCAAGTCAAGACAAGCCCATAAGGAAAGGGATCCAATGATTTGAATGTGGAGGTTTTGGACACATCTCCACGGATTGTGGCAATTTGAAGAACAAGATGAAAGGAAAGGCAACGGCATTTGAAGGGCCTAATGCAATATGTTCAAAGCGCTGAAAAGATCCTTGTGAAAGGCAAGAGTAAAGAGATTCAAGTGGTTGGTAAAGTTGATAATGTTAAGACCCGTAACAAGGTCAAGAAACAACAAAAGAAAAAAACAACTTGGGCCTACCGAGAAGGAGACCAAGAAAGTAACCAAGATCAAAGGTAAGTGTTTCCTTTATGGTGAAAAGGGACATTGGAAAAGAAATTGCCCAAAGTCTTTGAAAAACAAGGGAAGAGGTAATATTAATTATCTTGAAACATGTTTTCTAGCAGATTCTACTGATTCTTGGATCATATACTCTGGAGCCACTAATCATGTTTGTTATTCCCTACAGGGGTTCCATGAAAGGAGAAGAGTGAATGATAATGAATTCAAATTGCGTTTAGGAAACGGAGCGTTGCTGTCTGCCTGTGCAGTGGGAGATATTAGAGTTAATTTAGATTATAGTAGGCATTTGGATTTGATAGACGATTATTATGTACCTCAATTCAAGAGGAATTTAATTTCAGTTTCTTGTTTAAATAAACTTGGATATTCCGTTACTTTTAATAAAAGTTTTATTATTAGTAAGAATGACAATTTTGTTTGTTAAGGTACATTGGAAAACGGTTTATTCTATTTGCATAGAAATATCTCTCACTTGTCAGACAAGGAATCAACGGAACCTAATCATAAAAGAATAAAATTATCAAAAGATGAAACTTACCTATGCAATTTTTCCCTAGGTCATATTAACCTTGATAGGATTAAGAGATTGGTTAGTGATTGACCTTTAAGTGACTTAAAGGTTAATGATCTGCCAATTTGTGAATCTTGTTTGGAAGGTAAGATGACCAAAAGATCGTTCACGACCAAAGGCCGTTCACGACCAAAGGCCGTTCACGACCAAAGGCACAAGAGCCACTGGATGTTTAGGATTAATACACACTGATGTGTGTGGTCCTATATGTTGGAACCCCGTTCACTGGTAACGCAGCGGAAATAGGTTTTTAAAAATTTTATACATAAACTGGAACCAGTGAACTTGAGATTGTAATTATTTTTCCAGAACTAATGCATACAATACATCAACACAAGAAATTGTAATCAATATATTAAAAATATATATTTAAAACCTTACCAACGTTTGGAGGCTCCTTCACTTTACGATATGCTCCTGGTTTGTACCACCGATCTTGCTAGCTATTCCCGGAACTGGTAACTGCATGTGGGCGCGCCACGTACTTAGGAATGTAGGAGGATATAGAGAAAAGAATAAGAAACAATTTCGTCCAAGAGAAAGCAAAACTAGAACAATTCTAATTCTTCAAAAAAATATCTTATATTTTTATTTTTATTTTTGGTTTCAATTTGTGCACTGCTGCACACACAAACCTCTTTTTCTCTTTTATTCTTTTTGCGTGAATCAGGTTCAAAAACAAAAAATAGATAACTGATTGCAATTATTTACTTTTTCTATTTTATTGGTTATCTAGTTATATTAAATATATCTCTATATATTTTTCAAACTAGACCATTATCTCTTTCCAAATATATCTCCATATATTCAAAAGATAATTAGTATTTAAGTGTTCTAGCTAGAGTATGATTCTAACTCCTACATAACTCTAGTTGACTTAAACTTAAATACAATACCTAACTAAGAATAAAATAATCTAATTATTTTATGTCTCAGTTATGATATGAACTTGCAACCTCCAATTGATAATTAATTATTAATTCATTAATTAAATAATCTAATTATTTAATTATTAATATATTAATGAAATAATTTCATTATTCAATTAATCCCTAAATGAATGCGCGTCACTTTCGTAACACAATTAATTGGACAATCCAATTAATTAACTGTGACCCTTGTTACCTAAGTCGACCGGGCTAGCAAGGGGACCTAGTGGACCCACAGTATTTTGAGCTCCAATAATCCTTGGAATCATCAATTAAACTCTTTAATTAATATTCCTTGATTATTAACTCCTGTGTTATTCCACTAAAAACCTGAAACTGCATTCTCTTAACTGCAGACGCTTTTACACAGACTGATACAACTTGATGTCCATCGATATAGGTATTACACATGGTATGATCCTCCATAGTAGTTCATAATTAAAGCTGGATCATTATGTCCGTTATACCCCTCTAATTACATATATCCTTTAAGTACCGTTGATTCTCTAATGAACAATAAATCATATTTCCTCATGAAATTAGGAGAGCGCTCATATTGTCCAAGCCCCGAATCAACCCTTAAGGGAACTACTATCTACTTCTCATAAGAAAGAGTGGATTTCACTATTGTGTACATACCTTCCCAGCCACAAGCCAAACCACAATCCTAACATACGGATCATATTGATCAGGAACTGCATCCGACCTCATCCATGGTATATCAAAGACATTGATCTAACCTAAAGGAGTCGATAAGACACTCAGGATTAAGATTACCCACATGTAGCCATCATTAGTTAATATATATGAATCTCATCAGTAAACGGATCTTGGTGAGAGATTCATATAGATCATGGCTCAGTCCTATATGATCACATCATACAAGGTGCCTTCATTCCCATATGTCATATGAATGATTCAGGATAGAAGCACCGTACATTACGGAATGGACTGCAGCTATAGATTAACTACAAATATGTTGGGGTTTATGCCTTAAAAGATGTAATTTGTAAATGGATTTATGAAATAAATAATAGAAAAGTTCAATTCATTCTTGTTGTGTTGTTTATTTTATAACTTGTGCATATATTAACATCCTAGATTGCCGGATGTAATCTCGAACTGTGTATATGAGTGTCATATACAGATGGATATAGTAAGAGACGTGCAATTTAAAGAGTCCATAGATAGCAAATAAAGCTGGGTACTTTATTTGTGGTTAATCTATAGCTGCGGTTCATTCCGTAATGTACGGTGATTCTATCCTGAATCATTCATATGAGATATGGGAATGGAGGCACCTTGTATGATATGATCATATAGGACTGGGCCATGATTTATATGAATCTCTCACCAAGATCCGTTTACTGATGAGATTCATATATATCAACTAATGATGGCTATATATGGGTGATCTTAATCCTGAGTGTCTTATAGACTCCTTTAGGTTAGATCGTGGTCTTTGATATACCATGGGTGAGGTCGGATGCAATTCCTGATCAATATACTCTGTATGTTGGGATTGCGGTTTGGCTTGTGTTTAGGAAGGTATGTACACAATAGTGGAATCCACTCCTTCTTGTGAGAAGTAGATGGTAGTCCCCTTAAGGGTTGATTTGGGGCTTGGATAATATGAGCGCTCTCCTAATTCCGTGAGGAAATATGATTTATTGTCCATTAGAGAATTAACGGTACTTAAAGGATATATGTAATTAGAGGGGTATAACAGATATTATGACCCAGCTCTAATTATGAACTACTGTGGAGGATCACACCATTTGTAATAGCTATATTAATGGACACCGAGTTGTATCGGTCTGTGTAAAAAAGTCTGCAGTTGAGAGAGTGCTGCTTCTGGTTTTTAGTGGAATAACACCGGAGTTAATAATCAAGGAATATTAATTAAAGAGTTTAATTAATGATTCCAAGGATTATTTGAGCTCAAAATACTGTGGGTCCATTAGGTCCCCTTGCTAGCCCGATCGATTTAGGTAACAAGGGTCACGGTTAATTAATTGGATTGTCCAATTAATTGTGTTACGAAAGTGACACGTATTTATTCGGGAATTAATTGAATAATGAAATTATTTAATTAATGAATAATGGTGATGAAATAAAATAAATAATAAGATTATTTAATTATGTTATTAATCACTAAATGGAGGGTTTCATTTGTTATTTATTTTTGAATAGTGAGATAATGAGATTATCTCATTTATTAAATAAAATAAATTGAAATATATTTGAATTTAAATTGTTTAAATTTAAATATACATATTATATTTTTTGATAAATAAAATATAGATTTTATTTTAAAAGATAAGGTGTGGTTATTTGAAAAAGATATAAAAGAGTTTTATATTTTTGAAAACCTTAACCTGATATGCATGCACATATAGTAGTGTTGGTATAGGATACAATACTATGTTTGTGCGTGAATCAATTACAAAAAAAAAATGAAACAAAAAAGAGAAAAGAATACGCATAAAAGTGTGTGCACAAGTAAAACAACAAGAAAAAGAGAAACAATGCGATTTTGTGTGTGCAAGGTGTGCGTGAGAAACAAAAACAAGAAAAGTGCTGTGCACTATTGACGAACGGGTTATCGTGTCGTTTTAAAAAGATCAATTCGTCAAAAATATTTGTAAAAACCTTGCGAAGCCTTATTGGTTTGGAAAATACACGTATGGTGGCAAGTGGGGTGTCCTCTACAGGGAGCGGAGCTAGATAAGATTAGTCATTGCTAAAGTAATATTAATATATATATATATATATATATATATATATATATTAAAAAAAACATAAAATGATAAAGATGTAGATGGTGAATTATCCTATTAGTAACAATAAATTAACAATGCAAATTAGAGGAAAGGGAAATGGGATGAAGGATATATAAATGATGGGAACTAAGGAGTTAACAGATTCGAAAGTAAAATACTAGGCAATGCAACAAACTTATAAATAGGCATGTCTATTCAAAGGTAACCGACCTAGGATGTATAGATTCGGTTATTTATCCCTAGAAAGTGTTCAACCTAGGATGTATAGTGAGGACCACCTATTAGGGATTAATCTGTCGTAACGCACTAACCTAGGATGTGTTGTTAGTCGGATTCTGAAAATTAAGCTCGTCTACCTATCAATGACTCAACCGATTGTAAACATAGTCAACCTAGGATGTATAGTGATGACTTCTAATCCTCTCACGGACCCCGACCTAGGATGTATAGTGTCGGAAACTCGATCGAGGTTAGATTAAGACTTCGGTTTAAGAGTCAGAATTCATGACGTTCTGTCCATTCATTAGAGCAAGAAACAACTAAATATGATGTATATCTAGATGCAATACTCATACATAATCCAAAGAGATCTTGCTAAGAGGATGTATCTAAACAAGAAATCAACGATAACCATTCATAACAAGAATAGAACAATGAAAGATAGACATTAATATAAATATAGAATCAAGTTTATGTACATGCCCAACATACAACTAACTACTCCATCAACCCCTTAGAGGGGATTTAGCTACTCATTACAACTAGGAAAATAAGAGAAAGGAAAGAGAAAGAACCCTTGGAGAACATCTCCTTCCTTGAAGTTACTTCAATCTCCTACCTTCCTTGAAGTTGATTCAATCTCCTACCTTCCTTGAATTTGAGTAGAGAATGTAAGTGTGTGAGAGAGGGAGAGATTCTAGATCTAAGTTGTGTAAAACCTCTGAAAATCTCAGTCAAAGGCTCCAAAAAACGTTCTCCAACTATTCTATTTATAAAATATACAAAAATGGGTCACTTAAACTTCAGAAAAATAAACTGGCGCACGCGGTGTGCGGGTGGAGTGCGGGTGAATTACCCGCACTGTACCCACACTGTATGGGTTGTCTTCATCTTCAGTTCGTAGATCTAGGAAATAGTGCGGGTGTAGTGCGGTTGGTTTACCCGCACTTGACATGTACTTTAATGTCAGGTGCAAATCCACTCCTCTGTCTTGAGCAATAGTGCGGGTGGAGTGCGGTTGGATCACCAGCACTTGACCCGCACTTTATCTGTCAGGTACAAATCAAATTCTCTGGCTTTTGCAACAGTGCGGGTGGAGTGCGGTTGGATGACCCGCACTGAACCCTGAACCCGCACTTTAACTATTCTTCCAGCATCAGGTCCCGGCTATGAGTATGAGTGCGGTTGGAGTGCAGTTTTGACCCGCACTCGACCAGCACTGTAGTGCTGCTTCTGATCCTTTGTCTTTCCTTTTGCCCCTTTTCTACCGGAACCACCTCAACATGCTTCCAAAACCATCATTGCACCATTTCCTATAATTACGCACATAACAATCCATTAGAGATACCAAAACGCACGAAAATGGAACACAAGATACGAATTTGAGGGCATAAATATACTACATATTTGGCATGATCAAACACCCCCAAACCAAACCTTTGCTCATCCTCGAGCAAACATAATCTAAAACAATCAGACGCAAACTGAAGGTAAATCCTAGACACCTAAGTAATAATTCAACAATGCCACAAGTCCAATATGTGATATGATACACATAGGTGTGATAGAGAGGAGAAAAACATATGCACAAGATCAAGAGCAATTTGGAAACACCAAATGGAGGCTTGTACAAACACGAATCCCACACCTAAGGCATTCATGAATTAGGGACAACTAACTCCCATACCTTGAGCATAATTCGCTTCAATTCTAAAGCTCGCAAGGATTCTCTCTTTTCTTTCCTAATAGAGTCCTAAGTTCCACACAAATGAGTATGCAAAGATGAATTCTGCACAAAATTTAAGCAATGAACTATCCTAGGAAAGAGTCACTATGCCATGGACGTGAAAGATCGTGCTTCAACCAAAATTCCCAAACTAGACTTTATATGGATCAAATAGGGCTTTTCCACCGGTTATAGTGTGGCTATGGGGTTTAATGAGGTTACACAAAGAATATGGACATTTGGAGTTCAAACTCACCAATCATGCTAGAATATATCCCTACACCTATACAATGCTCTTTTATCACTCATACGCAAACCTCTAGGCAATCGTTTAACCCACATTCGTGCCTTCAATGTTGTACTCCGTTTTGAGCGTATTTAGCATAACACAATCACAATTATGGCACACAAGTACAATTTCCCTTTGAGCTTTACAATTTTATAATCACAATGTTGTACTCTGTTTTGAGTTGTACAAATTCCCTTTCTTGGGCACTTATGGCACACAAGTACAATTCTTAGCCCTTTCCTTGCATATTTTCAACAATTATTTCATTTTGCCAGCTATTTGACCATTTAGAGCTTAACTCCTTTCATCACCACCATTTCACATCCTAACATGATTAGTACAAGGGTAGGCATGTGTTTAGGCTATGAGGTATATGGTTGAATGTGGTACCAAATAAAAGAGTAAGTGTTTGGCCTCAAACTTGGCTTTGGAGCACACGATATGGTATGAACGTGTTTAGGCTAGTAAAGGTAATTCAGTGCACACACATTCCCTAATATCACTTTCACAACCATATAAAAAGGGAATGAAAGCATCCATCACACACTTCACAAAATGATATGCAAGTCCTATGGCACATGGCATAAATGACGAGAGGCGTGTTTAAGAATAATCCATAATACACTCAAAATACGCACTTTAACGCTTGTGTTTGTGATCTCACGGGCATCTTCACTATTGGAACTAGGCATGGGAATATTGAGTCCCCACTACTTAACACTAACGGGTGGGACGATCCCATGGTGGTGCAAGCGAACCCTCAAGTAGCACCAAACTATGTCACAAGATCAAAGCACATACAAATAACTCACCAAAAGTACACGCTAGAGGCATCATACCCATACTGCTTACAGTTTGAAAATTGGACACTACAAGACTACAAGGATGATTGTACAAGGCGTAACACACCCCCAAACCAAAACTCAACAATGTCCCCATTGTTGGAATCTAAAAGGTATGTTCTAACGGAGGAGAAACACCATAGATGACTCGAAAATTATGAACATGTATAAAGCTCAACCAATAACAAGCATAATCACAATAATTTGCCGAATGAGGGTTTAACACCCCCAAACCGGATCTAGACATAAGCTCAAAACTATCAATATGCACTCAACCTTGCTCATTCATAGTAACAAAATCTAAATTCGCATTCATCAAAAATTTAATGCAATGAAGTACACAATCGAAAGTAGAAACCCCCTTTAGAAGGAAGCTGGTTCGTTGTCCGTGCATGTTGTCACGTGCTTCCCAAAAGATGCACAACCTAGCTTAAAACACACAACAACTCTACCAAACGAAAATCAAATGCGAAATAAAACCAATAAGTCAATGCCATCAAAGGAAACTACAAATAAAAGAAATAAAACTAAATAGTCCTAAACTAATAGCAATAAACATAAAGGAAACAGATGGCTAATCCTTGTCTGAAAACTCCTTCTCTTGTTCACTGGATATCCCTTTCCCCTTGGGGTTAAGTTCTGCTCTGATCCTATCTTCATGTTCCTTCCTGGATATCTCCATTGCAGCTCGGAGATCGGCCACATATGGGTCAATGGCTGGGCCTCCTGAAGATGGTGAGAAAACTGCGAGCCTCTTCTTCTTCCTTGGATAAACTAGGAGACTGAGCGCCTCCCTCATGTTGGTGAGATTGCCCTAAATGTCAGCATAATACTCACTGGATTCTGCTTTGCTCTCAGCAATCTGCTTCATGTTCTCAATGACCTCAGTCTTAAGGTTCTCTAATCCTGCAAGCAAGGTCTACAAAGGGATCTCTCCAGAAGTCTCCTACGGGGGTGAGGGCATCTGGCTGTAATCACCGTATTCTAAATAAACCGGTTCCAACGCCGGTTGTTCTGGAACGTCCTCAGCGTGTCTGCTTGTGCTTCCCCCTTGAGCTGATTTCTTTTTCCCTGTTCTGACTCTATCACCGGAGGGGTCTCGTTCTCTCAATTGGTCATTCCATGTGGACCGCCCAACAAGCCCCAAACCACATTCAAAGGGATCAGACCCAAAATCCACCCCTGCCTCTTTGCAAACTGCGGTGATTAGACTAGGGAAAATGAGTGGCTGCTTGTCTACTCTGACACCTCCCAATTCAAGTATCTCTCTCTTGACCAGAAAGCCAATGTCCACCAATTGATTCTGAAGTATACAATAAAAGATCATTGCTGAATTGAAATTGACTGAAGTCTTGTGCTTCCTAGGAATCAGGGAATGAGAGATGAACATATGCCAAAAACCAACTCCCTCTTCAAGTTGGTGTGCTTCATGCGGTGATCTGGTACCACCCAGAAGTCCATTGGACGGATCACTAACTGGTTGGCAAACTCCACATTCTGTGTCACAAAGAATTCATTCCAAGTTACCCCTATCGTAGTATTCCGACCGCCTCTGGATCAACTGGGAGCTCTGTCCGATAGTATTTGTTGATGTCCGTGATAGTCATTCGGACCTCCACCCCTCGGACCAAAATGGAGGATGATCGATGAAAAGTATCTGGTACCATTCCTATGTAGAATTCCTCCACCACGCTTCTGCAATACATAGGAGGGGTGCTAACGAAAGTTTCCCATCCCCTCGTTTCAACTACTTGAGGTATCGAGGTGCCCGTTAGCTTTTCTACTACTATCCCTCTTTCAACCACAACGTCTCGTTCCCTAAAATGTTCCAAGCGGTCCTCAAACTCTGGATGCCTGACGCATGGTGGTGGAACCTGAGGTCCCTTCCTCAGTCTTCGCTCAGAAACCTGACTGCCTTGCCTAGTAAAGTGCCTGGTTCTTCCTGACATCTGCACAATAAACAATAGTTTTAAGGGAATACTCATATCAAGAAACAATGAGGTTATGATGAAACAATTGAAAGAATGAATTTTCTGCCAGACTGATAGAGTGCGGGTTAAGTGCGGGTGACTGACCCGCACTGGACCTGCACTTTAACTCTTTCCTAGATACCAGCGCATGCAGAATCACAATCAACGCACACACTTCACACCCACAGCAAATCATCGAACCAACTCATAATAATATGGCTCTAACCCATGTATAGAAATTCCATTCAATCATATAAACCCTCAATTTGGAATTTGAACATCCAATTGCAATTAGATAGTTAAATAAACAATAAACACTTCACATGTATAATTAGACAACAACCCATCATTCAATCCTCATAGGTATTCAATAAAAAGTTCAAAATCAGCAAGGAAAAAGGGCACAAAATTGTGGCCCATCCTTGAACAATGAAGGTCATGCAAAAGGGGGGAAAATTGTTGATAAAAGGTTGAGAATTGAGATTAGAGTGATAGGTAACAAAATTAGAGGAAGATTTCATACCTTGGTTGCCAAAAATTGAAAACGAGGGAAAAGAGAAAGTTTTGGTTTGTATGCTTTGTTTGAAAGAGGTGGAGCCCTAGAAAACGATAGGTGATATATATATATATATATATATATAACGCTACCGAAGTGTGGGTGGAGTGCGGGTGACTAACCCGCACTGTACCCGCACTTTATTACCTGATGCTTTCGGAGTGCGGGTGGAGTGCTAGTGACTGACCCACACTATAACCGCATTGTTTCCCTAGACTGATTCCTGGACACTGTACTGCAACTATTTCTGCACAAAACACCACACACAACACATTAACAAGCACTATGTTCCAAAAAATTTCTAAGACAAATACTAACCATCTGAAATGCAAAAAAATACTAAAACGAACTTAGAAATGGGTGTAATGCATTCAAAGTGGGTCACGGTCATCAAAAAGAGGTTTGACCAGAATGGGAAGCACACTCAACTTGGCCACCCAAACCAGTGCCAATGGCTTACTTATTGCATATCTCCCCACTTTCCTCACTTGCCCAACTAGGTCCTTTCTAATCCATATTTGTTTGACCTTTGTTGGATTCATCCTAGACCAAACTCGACTTGGTTTGAACCTTTGACAATTAAAGCAATAAGCCTTAGTGTGCCCTCTTTTGGCATAAAAAGCAACAAGTAAAAGAACGGTTAGGGAAACTCCCTGTTTGGTTGTTGATGTGGGCCCTTTTGAGTTGCCCATATTTGAGGGATTTGACCTCGTTTTCTGTCACATCAAGCTGAACAATCAAATCACACTCCTTGACCTTGGCCCGTTTCAACTCATCCTCTTTTTTGTTCAACCGGTCTTGTAATTCTCTTACGGCTTTTGCGGACTCCTCGACACATAATAGCATTTTCCTTGACATTCTCCCATTCTCCTCCTCGAATTCCTCCGAGTGCTTTGCCAATTCTTCTAGGTTCTTGGAGACTAACTCCTCCTTTTTAGCAAGTTCCACCAGTTGCTCCCTTAAAATCTTGTTCAATGTTGAGAAGTCATGCAATTTCTTCTTCAACATTCCATTCTCAGCCTTGAGCAAATATACCTCTAGCTTAAGCTTCGTGTTGTCTTGCTCTAGCTCACATATCTCTTCAAAAGTAGCAGTAACTAATTCCTCCTCTTTAAGTTCACATTCTTGTCTTTCCTTCACGCATTCTTGGTTGCCCCTTTCCATCTCATTCACACCCTCAAAAGCTTGCACAAGGGTGAACACCTGGCTTCTTTTCTTTCTTGAATTGGGTGCTTCCAAGACCAAGCAATCCTTGACTTGGCTTGCTTCAGGGGAATTGACCTTGAAGTTAACAGTCTTGCCCCCACAACTGAAGGAAATGTCCCTAGAACGAATATCTACAACCATACCCGCTGTGGCCATTAATGACCTCCCTAATAGTAATTTCCAGTCCCTACCACTGGATTCTCCTCTCTTGCAATTTAACACAACAAACTCCACCAGCACCATCAACCCGTGCACATTCACGTAGACTTCCTCCACTATACCAACCGGGGTGATGGAAGAATTGTCTGCCATGATGAGAGTCTGAGAAGTAGGTTTGATTGACTGAATCTTTAACTGTTTGTATACCTTTAATGGCATCATATTGATGCTAGCCCCCATATCAAGCACTGCTCCCATCATAAGTGAGTTTTCAATTTTCACCTATATTACGAAACTTCTAGGGTCTGAAAGCTTAACGGGGGAGTCTATGCCACTTCCCCCATATTTATTATGTGTGACCTCCACCACTCTCTTCATAGTCTCTTCACTGGAATTGTCTAGAATCTGGTATTGGTTTGGGATAGTTTCTTCTTCTAACCCCTCTTCAACTCCCAACTCGACTACCTCTAACACGTTAACGTGCCCATCAGTGCTTGATGCCTTACCCTTGTTCTTGACCAATGCATCGAAGATTTGTGCCAACTGAGTTTCCATCTTTTTCAGTGACGCTCTATGATTATTCACCCTATGATCATTGGACTGCATGTAAGCGGTCATCTGTTGCTCGGATGCATGCAAGGTGTTCTTGAGGGATTCTGACCTCATACCAACCGTTTTGATAACTGTGCTCACTATCTCCTCTAGGGATTTGTCTTTTTGTTGGTTAGCGGGTGCTTGGGAATTAAAGTTGGTTGGTGGTTTACTACTAGAACTTCCCCATTGGTTGTTGTTGCTAGGCCGTCCTTGGTTATACCTATTGTACCCACGGTTTTGGTTCTCCTAATTGTTGTTTCCACCTTGATAGTTGTTGTTGCCACCTTGGTAATTTGTTGCCCCTAAGTGGTTGTTGTTTGACTAAGACAAGTTTGGGTGGTTTCTCAACCCTGGGTTGTATGAGTTTGAATACAGGTCATTCCTTGGCCTTTGAAATTCCCAAGGGCCTGGGCTTGCTCTTCTTGACCAAATTGCCCTTCTCCTCCTTCTATCTCCCTCATTACTTGACTCACTCCTTGGGAGGACCCTGGTTTTCCAGTTATAAGCTCCTTGATCGATTGGAGCTCTTTGTTCATTCTTGACATCTGAATTTGAACTTGGGTATCCTGACCCACATCTATCCTTCCACCCCTTCTCACGTGCGATGTCCTCTGCTGTGAGTTCTAGGCAATCTTCTCCAAGATATCATATGCCTCAACTGCTATTTTGTCTGCTATTGTACCCTCACACGCATTATCCACGAGCGTTTGTGTGATAGGTGAAAGTCCGCTATAGAAGGAATTCACCTTCAACTCTAGGTGGTATGTATGCGGCGGCATTTATGCTAACAACAAGTTAAACCTCTCCCATGCCTCGTGGAAGGGTTCATCGTCCTCGTCAACAAAGGATGCTATTTTCAACCTTGGGCTCTTCACCTTTTGTGACAGGAAATACTTGTTGAAAAAGACCTTGCACACCTGACTCCATGTTACCAGTGATCCTGGCCTCAAATTCATGTACCATGTCATGGCGGCATCCTTCAAACAGTACTGGAAACACCTGAGGTGAAGCTGCTCTCTTGTCAGCACTACTTGGCGAGCCATCACTGGAAAGGTTTCTAGGGTGGCTCCATATTGCTTCATAAATTGAAGGCAATCCTCGGTAACTCTCCCACTAAAAGATGGTAGGAGGCTAATATGCATGGTCTTCAACTCATACTGTCTTGTCACATCATCAAGTACTATGGCAGTGGGCATATTTCCTACAAACGGGAGTGTGTACTCGCCCATGGTGAGACCTAGCTGTTCATCTCTGTGTACACTATCCTCATGCTCACGAGCCTGCTGCTTATTCTGATTCGGATCATTTCTGTGCCCCCTATTCTGCTCGGGCTGATCTATAGGAACTCCGTCTTCCATGTTTTCCTCTAACTGATCGACTCTTCTATCCAACTGATTTATATTGTCGTCACTTGGCAATACTGTTCCTCTTAAGGATCTTCTTCCTTGCATATACCAAGAATCCTAAAATTCAGAAACAAATACCGCACGACGTAATGAGACACAAATAAGGTATATCATAAATGTTACTAGAACTAACTACTGCTCATTCAAAACTAATCAAACTAAACATGCCGCTCCCCGGCAGCGGCGCCATTTGACGAACGGGTTATCGTGTCGTTTTAAAAAGATCAATTTGTCAACAATATTTGTAAAAACCTCACGAAGCCTAAATTGGTTTGGAAAACACACGTATGGTGGCAAGTGGGGTGTCATCCTTAGGGAGCGGAGCTAGCTAAGATTAGTCATTGCTAAAGTAATATTAATATATATATATATATATATTAAACAAAACATAAAATGATGAAGATGTAGATGGTGAATTATCCTATTAGTAACAATAAATTAACAATGTAAACTAGAGGAAAGGGAAATGGGATGAAGGATATATAAATGATGGGAACTAAGGAGTTAACGGATTCGAAAGAAAATACTAGGCAATGCAACAAATTTAAAAATAGGCACGTCTATTCAAAGGTAACCGACCTAGGATGTATAGATTCGGTTATTCATCCCTAGAAAGTGTTCAACCTAGGATGTATAGTAAGGACCACCTAATAGGGATTAATCCGTCGTAACCCACCAACCTAGGATGTATAGTGTTGGTTGTTCGTCGGATTCTGAAAATAAAGCTCGTCTACCTATCAATGACTCAACCGATTGTAAACGTAGTCAACCTAGGATGTATAGTGATGACTTCTAATCTTCTCATGGGCCCTGACCTAGGACGTATAGTGCCGGATACTCGATCGAGGTTAGATTAAGACCGCGGTTTAAGAGTCAGAATTCATGACGTTCCGTCCATTCATTAGAGCAAGAAACAACTAAATATGATGTATATCTAGATGCAATACTCATACATAATCCAAAGAGATCTTGCTAAGAGGATGTATCTAAATAAGAAATCAATGATAACCATTCATAACAAGAATAGAACAATGAAAGATAGACATTAATATAAATATAAAATCAAGTTTATGTACATCCCCAATATATAACTAACTACTCCATCAACCCCTTAGAAGGGATTTAGCTACTCATTACAACTAGGAAAATAAGAGAAAGGAAAGAGAAAGAACCCTTGGAGAACATCTCCTTCCTTGAAGTTGCTTCAATCTTCTACCTTCCTTGAAGTTGAGTAAAGAATATAAGTGTGTGAGAGAGGGAGAGATTCTAGATCTAAGTTGTGTAAAGCCTCTGAAAATCTCAGTCAAAGGCTCCCAAAAATGTTCTCCAACTACTCTATTTATAAAATATACAAAAATAGGTCACTTAAACTTCAGAAAAACAAACTGGCGCACGCGGAGTGCGGGGGGAGTGCGGGTGAATTACCCGCACTGTACCCGCGCTATATCGGTTGTCTTCATCTTCAGTTCGCAGATCTGGGAAATAGTACGGGTGTAGTGCGGTTGGTTTACCCGCACTTGACCCACACTTTAATGTCAGGTGCAAATCCACTCCTCTGTCTTGAGCAACAGTGCGGGTGGAGTGCAGTTGGATCACCAGCAGTTGACCCATACTTTATCTGTCATGTACAAATCAGCTTCTCTGGCTTTGGCAACATTGCGGGTGGAGTGCGGTTGGATGACCCGTACTATACACGCACTACACCCGCACTTTAACATCAGATGCAAATTAGCTTCTCTGGCTTGGCAAAAGTGCGGGTGGAGTGCGGTTGGATGACCCGCACTGAACCCGCACTTTAACTCTTCTTCCAGCATCAGGTCCCGGCTATGAGTATGAGTGCTGTTGGAGTGCGGTTTTGACCCGCACTGTAGAGCTGCTTCTGATCCTTTGTCTTTCCTTTTGCCCCTTTTCTGCCAGAACCACCGCAACATGCTTCCAAAACCATCATTGCACCATTTCCTATAATTATGCACATAAAAACCCATTAGAGATACCAAAACGCACGAAAACAGAACACAAGATACAGATTTGAGGGCCTAAATATACTACATATTTGGCACGATCAACTATTAAAAACAAGAAGAGAAAAAATGCACAGGGGTGCGTGCAAAAGAAATTTTTTTTGGATATTTATTATATATGAATATATATCACTCACCAAGATCCGTTTACTGATGAGATTCATATATATCAACTAATGATGGCTACATGTGGATAATCTTAATCCTGAGTGTCTTATCGACTCCTTTAGGTTAGATCGTGGTCTTTGATATACCATGGATGAGGTCGGATGCAGTTCCTGATCAATATGATCCGTATGTTGGGATTGTGGTTTGGCTTGTGACTGGGAAGATATGTACACAATAGTGGAATCCACTCTTTCTTGTGAGAAGTAGATGGTACTTCTATTAAGGGTTGATTCGGGGCTTGGACAATATGAGCGCTCTCCTAATTCCATTAGGAAATATGATTTATTGTTCATTAGAGAATCAACGGTACTTAAAGGATATATGTAATTAGAGGGGTATAACGAACATTATGAGCCAGCTCTAATTATGAACTACTATGGAGGATCACACCATGTGTAATACCTATATCGATGGACACCAAGTTGTATCAGTCTGTGTAAAAGCGTCTGCAGTTGAGAGAATGCAGTTTTGGGTTTTTAGTAGAATAACACCGGAGTTAATAATCAAGGAATATTAATTAAAAAGTTTAATTAATGATTCCAAGGATTATTGGAGCTCAAAATACTATTGGCCCATTAGGTCCCCTTGCTAGCCCGATCGATTTAGGTAACAAGGGTCACAGTTAATTAATTGGATTGTCCAATTAATTGTGTTACGAAAGTGACACGTATTCATTTAGGGATTAATTGAATAATGAAATTATTTCATTAATATATTAATAATTAAATTAATCAAATAATTAGATTATTTAATTAATGAATTATTAATTAATTATTAATTGGAGGTTGCAGGTTCATATCATAACTGAGACATAAAATAATTAGATTATTTTATTCTTAGTTAGGTATTGTATTTAAGTTTAAGTCAACTAGGGTTGTGTGGGAGTTAGAATCCTACTCTACCTAGAACACTTAAATACTAATTATCTTTTGAATATATGGAGATATATTTGGAAAGAGATAATGGGCTACTTTGAAAAATATATAGAGATATATTTAATATAAATAGATAACCAATAAAATAGAAAAAGTAGATAATGCAATCAGTTATCTATTTTTTGTTTTTGAACCTGATTCACGCAAAAAGAATAAAAGAGAAAAAGAGGTTTGTGTGTGCAGCAGTGCACAAATTGAAACCAAAAATAAAAATAAAATTATAAGATATTTTTTTGAAGAATTAGAATTGTTCTAGTTTTGCTTTCTCTTGGACGAAATTGTTTCTTCTTCTTTTCTCTATATCCTCCTACATTCCTGAGTATGTGACGCGCTCACACGCAGTTACCAGTTCCGGGAATAGCTAGGAAGATTGGTGGTACAGACCAGGAGCATATCGTAAAGTGAATGAGCCTCCAAACGTTGGTAAGGTTCTAAATATATATTTTAAATACATTGATTACAATTTCTTGTGTTTACGTATTGTATGCATTAGTTCCGGAAAAATAATTACAATCTCAAGTTCAGTGGTTCCAGTTTATGTATAAAATTTTTAAAAACCTATTTCCGCTGCGTTACCAGTGAACGGGGTTCCAACATATAGGACCACACACATCTGTGTGTATTAATCTTAAACATTCAGTGGCTCTTGTGCCTTTGGTCGTGAACGACCTTTTGGTCATCTTACCTTCCAAACAAGATTCACAAGTTGGTAGATCATTAACCTTTAAGTCACTTAATGGTCAATCACTAACCAATCTCTTAATCCTATCAAGGTTAATATGACCTAGGGCAAAATTGCATAGGTAAGTTTCATCTTTTGATAATTTTATTCTTTTATGATTAGGTTCCGTTGATTTCGTGTCTAACAAGTGAGAGATATTTCTATACAAATAGAATAAACCGTTTTCCAATGTGCCTTTACAAACAAAATTGTCATTCTTACTAATAATAAAATTTTTATTAAAAGTAACCGAATATCCAAGTTTATTTAAACAAGAAACTGAAATTAAATTCCTCTTGAATTGAGGTACATAATAATCGTCTATCAAATCCAAATGCCTACTATAATCTAAATTAACTCTAATATCTCCCACTGTACAAGCAGACACCAATGCTCCGTTGCCTAAACGCAATTTGAATTCATTATCATTCACTCTTCTCCTTTCATGAAACCCCTGTAGGGAATAACAAACATGATTAGTAGCTCCAGAGTCTATGATCCAAGAATCAGTAGAATCTGCCAGAAAACATGTTTCAAGATAATTAATATTACCTCTTCCCTTGTTTTTCAAAGACTTTGGGCAATTTCTTTTCCAATGTCCCTTTTCACCATAAAGGAAACACTTACCTTTGATCTTGGTTACTTTCTTGGTCTCCTTCTCGGTAGTCCCAAGTTGTTTTTTCTTCTGTTGTTTCTTGACCTTGTTATGGGTCTTAACAGTAGCAACTTTACCAACCACTTGAATCTCTTTACCTTTGCCTTTCACAAGGATCTTTTCAGCACTTTGAACATATTGCGTTAGGCCCTTAAAGGTGTATTCCTTATTGTTCAAGGTGTAGTCCAACTTGAACTGATCAAAGAAATCTGATAGTGAGTTGACTACCATGTCAAATTTTGTCTCACCATCTATCTCAGCACCATTGAGTTCAACAATGTTGAGATGCGCTATGACTTTCATCATGTGATCTTTTACAGCCTGTCTAAGTTTCATCCTAAGATTCATAAAAGCAGTCATTCCTTCTCTCTTAGTCATTCTAGACCTCATAGCAAATCTCCTCTAGAGACATCATTATAGCAGCAGCAGTACTCATTCCTTTATGTTACTGTTGCAACACGTCGGATATGGTGGTCATAATGTAACATTTGGCCATCTCATCTGAGGTCTCCCACTGCTTATACTCGTCTCTTTAAACCTCAGTAGATTCATTAGTAGGAGCAGGTGGTTTAGGTTTAGACAGAACAAACTTATGCTTTTCGGATTGCAACAACTGTCCAATTTTTTATTTTCTATGTGACATAATTATCTCCGGTTAAAGTATTATCTTTTAGGATGTTGATTAGGGATGGGATCATGATTTCTAAGTAAAACAAAAATTATATAAGTAAACAATCATGATAAAGCACTTTCAAATATTTATCTTGAATTAAATAAAATAATTCAATCGTAAAATTCAATGGTGATCCAACATCCATAAATGTCATGCCTCATTTGGGAGTTCACACCATTTACTAGTTGGACTAGGTCCCACCTAATTGTTAACATAACAACCAGCATTTTCAATTTAGCCTTGCGATTTATATTGACAAGAACTCTTTAGAGGATATCAATAAAACCACATTGAGTGTGTTACTAAGTTATCGACCTTCAATATATTCCTTCAGGAAAATCCCTCCTTTGAGAGTAGATATCGCTTGAGTCAATTGTCTAGTCTATCCTTGTAAGGAAGTATCTTGCTAAATTCCATTCATGGATGAAGGAAGTATCTTGCTAAATTCCATTCATGGATACCCCTTGGGGGGTCATCACCCAAAACATAAAGCTCAACTTATCTCGGAGGCCATAGGTGTTCAAAACACCTTCTCCCACTCAATTATTTAAGGCGTGTGATCGAATTCCATAGAATGATTTACCAAGTTATCTAGATGCCAATTAGATACCTAAACCATTCAATGCATGTTCATACCAAG
The DNA here is from genome assembly GCA_033220585.1 of Dipteronia sinensis. Lineage (NCBI taxonomy): Eukaryota > Viridiplantae > Streptophyta > Magnoliopsida > Sapindales > Sapindaceae > Dipteronia > Dipteronia sinensis. Next base: position 59,132,255 of record CM065636.1, on the reverse strand, counting down.
AGAGATATATATGAGTGGCACTCCTATTTTATATGACATGTTATTAAACAATGATAAACATTGCAATATTTACAAAAAATAAATAGCTACAATTTTGGTTCATCCTAGAAAAGCAAGTAAATTACATTTGTTTGGAATACAAGAAACCATAATCCTAACTTGGCGAACAAGTCATCAAATGGCCATCATCCAAAAGTCTTGCACCCCCGAAACCATGGCGCGGCTGCCCCTGCGCATAACACCACGCGTGCGCCTAAAGGCTTGCGCGGCTGCCTCGCATACAACTCTGTGCGCGCATCTGAAGCTTGTGCAGCCTCCTCGTTTGCAGCTCCGCGCGCTGCTGCACCACAACAAGTGCAGCTGCACGCTTGGTCTCGCGCGTGCTTGTTGCTTGGTACGCAAGCTAGCCTAGGGTTTCGTCTTGCTCCGTTACTTCTTTTTCTGCTCCTAATTCTTCCAATCTTAGATGATAGACCACTCTTCTTGTTACAATTCCAAAACAAAAATACATGAAATTCTAGGACCAAAATCGAGCAATAACAAATCATATAAAACATATATATCCATACATTCCAATGTAATTATATACGTGAATACCTAGAGTGCCATCTCTTTCTAAAACATGCATATTTACAATAAAAGAAATAGATCCACGTATATATACTTCAATTAATCAAGGGTAAAACCTGGCTCTGATACCAATTGTAAGAAAAAAAACCGGTGGAAGCGAAAAATTGGGTTGGTATATTTCAAAAATTTTTCTTTTTAAAAGAAATAACCTTAACCCTTGATTAATTAACATTTAATAAAAGTATCGTACATTTTTCACGTGACGATTGATATTGCATCGATTTGAATCCGCTTATGTCGAATTTAATCTGTAAGATCTTCCAATCCAATCATGAACGTGATTCACCTAGGAGTGTGGGCTCCCTTTCTTTGAATTGTAAACCTGAGGATGGAGACAAAAAACTTTTTCCTTTTGTTAGTCACAATAATCCTCGTAGAGAAAATAAAAAACGTTTGGTCACTTGTGAATTCTCAATCTTTTAATCGAAAACTCGCATGAACCCTAATTCGATATTGTACACAAAGCCTTTTGATGTAAAAGCTTCTAGTGCACTATTGAAAATAAAACGCTCCTTATTCTTTTTATCTTGGCCGAAATTTCTACATGAGTTGGATGTTTTTTATTTATTTTTTATTTTATCTAAAACTTCCTTTAAGAACTAGGGTTGGCCAAAATTCTCTTTGTGAAAACTTGTGTTGGCCGAAAATTATGATAGGATATATATAGGTGATGGTCTAATCCTCACACAAGTAGGATTACTTTTTCACCAAGTCTCCCATCAACATTGAGTTTTAACCATATCCAACTCATTAGTATATTATCCTATAATAAATTATTGAATATTAAAATTGTGACTATATCACAAACTTCCTAATTTGACTAGATAAATAAAATACATTTATTTATCTACTTATTAAAAAAAAGTTTTTGATTTTTATTATACTATCAACAATAGTATATTATTAAGAGTCCTACTACTGGTTAGCAAAAGAATTTGACTTTTAATCAAATAATTAATTAATTAATTAATTAATTTCTATTTGATTAAATAATAAAATAAAACAATATATTAGGCCAATAACATAGCCTTGCCGCCCAAGTATATATGTATATGGGCAATATATATTGTTTTTCCATTTTATTAAATCCATTGGACTTTAATAAAAAAAATCCACATGTGAACTAGACCCATTCTCACTACAAAAGAAACAAGTTCACATGCCTTAATTTAATACATTAATATAATCTAGCAGCCTATTTATTTAAAATGTGCAAATTATATTCTTAATATGCTAAACGCAACCCATTAGGGCCACCCAAGGATTCCTACATACTTGGCCGCCCATCCCAGGTATTTAAGGAGTTACCACGTGTCTTGATCACACATAACCACATTTCTCCAAAACTTTTTGGATTCTGAAATCCAAAACAAATTCTAGATGGACCCATAAATTGGTCCGGTATAATATATCAAGTGATCCATGCAAGTTCTTGCGGATTGGCGATCTTGGTGAGCTATCTAAATTTAAGCTTTAATAGATATAACCTAATCACAATCAACAAATGATTCACTTATGTTCGATCTATTAATTTTAACTCATTCCACTAAAGAGCTAAAATTGAACTCTTAAATAAAGATAGAATAAATTAATGTTACTCTTCGTACCCTAGACAATCTTATTGGAGATAGTGTATCCTCATGAAAAATATCAGTAATCGCCGAAAGCTTATATACCGCCTATAGCTCTCCTACTTACCACATTTACTCATATGACCATATTTTGAACTTGGATATTTTGGCTTGTCCAGAAGCAATGTTTCAATAGACACTATCAAAAACTTAATGTTCAGATTTAATATCCAATACCTCAATATACATATGATGATATTCTACTCTCATTTAATAAATGGAGCCACGATGTCCATATCTATAAATGAAGTCCTCTATCAATTAACAAATGAATACCACAAAACTATCGAGGATAGATTATGCTATAGTACTCATTGATAGCTCAAATGATAACACTTGTAACCGTAAGTCCATCATTTATCTCAGGATTGAGATAGACTCTCTGATTGTCCTCAAGTGAAAACTTTTATTCACTGACGGTTCTGGATAAAATATTTCACTATGATCCTATTCAATGCACCTAGTGCACTAGATTCTTTTTCCCAGAGACACTTCACTTTGATGATTTTAGACTCGTCATAGCACATTTGATCCTACTCAAAGGCTAGCAAAAGAATCTACAACTTTAACAAGGTAAAGGCGTCCAACCTTTATCTTAAGTTGTGAATATTGTTTAAGACTAACTAAAGTATTGTGTCTACCTCATACATATCCATATGTACAAACAATACTTCATTTCTCATAGTCTTTTGACCTTATGATTATGTACTTTTGACAATTATAATAATTAAACTATAAATGCTATAAGATTTGTTAAACTAGAAATCACTTTATTAATATGAAAAGATTATCAAATACATTATTACACTTTTGCTATTTAGCATAATCCTAACATATGACTCATACATTTATATTATATGTTCTAAACATCCAAGATTGCTAGATGTAAATCTCAAACTGAGTATATGAATGTCATATACAGAGGAATTTGATTTGAGACGTGCAATCTAAAGAGTCCGTAGAAAGCAAATAAAGTTTCAGATTTTTCTCTAAGAAAATAAGTCCTTGTGAACCTAGAGAAATCATCTACACAAACAAAAATGTATCTCTTTCCACCGAGACTCTTGGTTTGCATGGGACCCATAAGGTCCATATGAAGAAGCTCTAATGGCTCCTTAATGGTGACATACTTGCCTTTCTTATGCATGCTTTTGGTTTGCTTTCCTTGTTGACAAGGTCCACAAACACCATCGACTTTCTTCCCAAGCTTAGGGAGGCCACGCACAACTTTGAACTTATCTAAGATCCTCAAATCTCGATAGTTCATGTCGCCAAGTCTTTGATGCCACATCTTAACTTCCTCACACTTGGACATGTTGCAAGAGATAGCACTAGCTTAAAGACAATATCAATTGTTACTAGATGTCTTTCCTTTTAGCAAGGTTTGTCCATTTGGCATTAAAATAGAGCAATCATTTTTGAAATAAGAAGTCATACCATGCCTTTGTGAACACAAATGGGCTATCCCATGCATTTGGGCTTGTCTTTGGTGTTGGATTGGTTCTCTCCTTCTTTGTTGTTGAGTTGAAGTAGATTGCTTCCTCGGTCGAGCTTGCATGAATTGCTTCTTGACTTGGTGGTATTTGGGTTGAGGAAAGTTAGCTTGATGGGCTCGTATTGGTTGAGCTTGAGTTTGAGCTTGTTCATTTGATGTTGTCTTCACTTGAACATTCCTTGAACACTCTTCTAGTTTAATTTTCTTTCTCGGATGTTGTAAAGTTGAAGACTCTTTGATTTCCATGCTCTTGAAAAACACAGTCATGCTTGAGGATGAGGTCTCTTTGTTCTCCTCTTAGCCAATACCTTTCTCATCACCTGGCCTGTTGCCAACTCCCAGCATGTGGTCAAGTTTCTTCGTGCTCGAAGTCATCTTAGCAATGATCTCTCTTGTTTCTTTAAGCTCATTTTCCATCAATGTCTCATTCCTCTTTGCTATATTCACTTCTCAATTCAAGTAAGTCACTTCAGTAGATAGCTTGAGATTCTCTCCTTTTAGCATCCGAATCTCTTTCTTCATCTTCAACCTTGAGCTTTGAAAATGCTCAATAAACCCTTCAGGGTTCATGCCTTCCACATCTATGTTGGTTGAATGAGTTGTAGAGTCACCAATACTTGAGTCATCTTCACTTTGTTTTTCTTCCTCTTCATCATCTATTACTTTCTTACTCTTATGTGAAGATGCAAATGCAATAAAATTTTCCACATGATCTTCATCATCCGAGGATTCTCCTTCCCCTCCTAGTTCATCACTATCACTCCACGTGGCGGCCATTGCCTTTCTTTTCTTCTTGTTCTTCAAGTTTCCATAATCCGTGGAGATGTGTCCAAATCCTTAACATTCAAAACATTGAATTCCTTTCCTTGTGGGCTTGTCTTGACTTGATTCAACCTTCTTGAAATGAGTATTCTTCTTCATTTCCTTTCCCTTGGATAGAAATCCCTTCTTTTCAAATTTGATGAATTTCTTGAACCTTTTGACTATGAGGGCCATCTTTTCATCCGAGTCTTCCTCATCCTTCTCAAACTTAGAGATCTTCAACGCAATACTCTGTTACTTCTTTGGAGGTGTAGGTGTAGGGGTCCACCTAGACTCATATGCTAGAAGTCTTCCAATAACTTCACTTGGCTTCATGTTCTTATAGTCACTATTCTCCTCAAGAGCTGTCACTTTTGACTCAAATCTTGCCGTAAGAGATCTCATAATTTTTTGCTTGATTCTCCTGTCTGAATAAGGGTCACCAAGTTGATGGCTTTGATTGACTATGTTCATCTACTTCACTTGAAAGTCGTTGAAACATTCATTCTCTTCCATCCTAATGGTCTCAAATTGCATTTGAAGAACTTGGAGCTTGGAGTCCTTGACTACCTCGGTTCCTTCATGAGCCATCTCTAAAATCTCCAATGCCTCCTTTGCATTTCTAGTTGTTTGAATCAACTTGTATTGGTTGTCTTCCATGGCGCAAAGGATGGCATTCATCACCTTGTTGTTCCACTTGGAAGCTTCAAATTCATGAGTGCTCCATTGAGACTTTGGCTTGGAGACTTCACTTCCATCTTCGGTGGTTATTGTTAGAGGAGTGTAGCCATCTTCAACTGCCATCCATGCACGGTCATCTATTTGGAAAAGGTACGACTAGAGCCTTTCCACGAGGCATAGTTCACCCCATTGAGTAAATGAGGTCTTGTACTTGAGGCTCCCTTATGTCTACCTCTGTTCCCACTCATCGTGTTTGGGTATGAATGAGATGAATGCTAATATGTGCAATAAACAACAAACAAAATGCAAGATGCAAGACACACAAAGAGCAAGGATCACCTAAGTATATCTAGGAACCCGCTCTGATACCAATTTAAAATACTATAAAGCATGTGTTTACTAACCTAGAGGGGGGGGGGGGGGGGGGTGAATAGGTTTTAGATGATTCATTACCAACTTTTCTACTTAATCAATTTTAATAATGCTACCCCATATTAGTAATCAACCAATCCAAACTAAACATTTGGAAAACAATCAAAAACACAAGGATTGATTTACGTGAGAAACCCTCCAACTGGGCAAAACTCACGGGCTATCCTTCTAACCATACACTGTCCTCAAATCCACTATTTGAATGAAAGTTTACAACCTAGGTTGACCTCAAGTCACACCATACTTGGTCACTAACCCTTTCACTTTACCCAACGGGCCTTTAATAGTGATCCTAGACCAACAAGCTTGTGCACTGATCCACTTAGTCACAAAGCTCAACAATCAATGAAGAGATTAAGCAACCTATGTGAATATATGATAATATTCTGTCATGCAATTAATGCTACGCTACACTAAATGCTTATCTAAGGATTTAAAGATGTCAATAAGTGCAAATCCTAGATATCAATATCTATATGCAAGGCAAATAGATTTAGCTAGAGGGCAAAGTGGTCCTATATGCTAGCTATCATTAAACATGCAATCTCAACTAACAAACACAATCACAAACATACTCAAATCATGCAAAACAAAAGAAACATGCAATTAATCAACAAATAATTGCTAACCCTAGGTAAACCAATGCATAAAGATGAAACAAGAAGTTTTAAGCCATGTTTAATTACCTAGTAAAGAAGAGCATGAAGACCCAAGATGAATAGATGCAAGAATGAAGCAAGATGCACCTGGGTATGAGTTTGGTTGAGTAAAAATGGTTTCTTGGGAGTCTCTGTCTCTAGAAAATCAATTTCTCTCACTAAAACACCAATCTGAACTCCTTAGCACGAAATGGAGAGAAAATGATATATATATATATGAGGTTAAAATGAAGCTACAACGTTTTGGAAAAGTTTGCAAAATGACAAGCAGAACAGACGTAGTGCACGGGTCAGTGTGTGCGGGTAGGGTATCCGCGCATGACCTGCGCATAAGTCACTCTGGGCAAAATTAGCCCTCAATGCACAAGTAGGATACCCGTGCACAACCCGTGCATAAACTGGTGCAGTAAACAGACTCGGGAGATACAAATTCAGTGCGCGGGTACCTGCACGGGTAATGGACCCTCGCATAACCCGCACACTTTAGAAATCCAAGAAAAACCATCCCCGGTGCACAGGTACATACACAGGTACTGCACGAGTATGGTACCCATGCAGACTCAGACCTGAGAGACCTAAAGGTCAATGTGCGGGTGTTGAGTGGGTAAGGGACCCGCACACACTCTCAGTCAGCCACACACAAGCCAAAATGCAACATAATGGAGCACATGTGAAGTGAAGAGAAATGTATACATGCAATGATCACAAGGACAGCTAAGGCATGCATGAAATATGTGTGTGTGTGCTACTAGTCTCTTCAAAGAAAGTTAAGCAAGAAGTATACCTTTAGAGCGCACTTGAGCTTGATCACGAACAAAGACGGCCTAAAATACCCTTACACATTTAATCCCCAATATGTGGTTTGTCAACGAAATAAGCCAATCAAAAAGTAAGGAACTTACATCTAAAGTTACGAGAGTGCAGCCTCGGGTTTTTAGTGGAATAGTTCCGACGTTAATAATCATGAAATATTAATTAAAGAGTTTTAATTAATTTTTTCTAAGTATTATTGGAGCTCAAAACTATGGGTCCATTAGGTCCCCTTGCTAGCCCTATATGATTATTGGTAACAAGATTCACAGTTAATTGGATGGTCCAATTAATTATGTTACGAAAGTAACTTGGATTTATTCTAGGAATTAATTGATTAATTAAATATAATTAAATAATATGATTATCTAATTGGCAAATTCATAATTAGGAATTATTAATTGTTAATTGGAGGTTACAGGTTCGAACCATGACCAATACAAAAGGATTAAAAATAATAAAGATTATCTTCCTTCTTGAAGCTTGAATCCAATCTCCTAGTAGCCTCCTTGAGTAGAGATGGTAAGGATGATTCCTAGATCTAAGTTAGTGGTTAGGGAATAGAAAAGAGTGTTCTTTGGAGAGAGAATGGAAGTGTGTAAGAGTTGAGAGAAAAGAAGAGAGAGAGAGAGAGAGAGAGAGATTTTCGTAGTGAGAACAAGATGTATATATATGGCTTCCAAGATTAGGTCTAAAAATGCTGATTTGGTGGCCTATTAGAACATAGTGTGCGGGTGCATGTACGTGGGTAGGGATCTGCACAGTGACCCTCACACATTGGCTTTAAAAGCTTTCTTCTTCTGTTCCCTGGTAACTCCGCTGATAGGACCCGCGCAGTGCTAACAAACTGGGCACTTGGACAATTTCTGATGATTTTTGACCCCCGGTTCGGGGGTGGCTTTGCTGGGATAATAAGCAAAGGGCTGAAGCATGGACTGCATGGGTGTATGTGGGTGAGTATGAACCCGTTCAGGGACCTGCGCACTAATACTCTTCTTTCTTGCTTCATTTGGCTGGTTTGCGCCAGAATTCCCCACTTTTTTCTCCAATACCGGGATTACACCTATTGCCTGCAAAACACAATAAAAGAGCCATAAGACACACAAAAACATTTGAAAATGAGACTAAGGGTAAGGATATGAGGGTCAAAACATATAACAATTTTGGCTCGATCAAATACCCCCAAACCAAACCTTTGCTCATCCTCAAGCAAACTCTAAAAAAACAAAAACATTACATCAACAATAACTCAATTTAAAATTTTCCTACACTCGAAAACAAACAATTCAAATTGCTACTTGTCCAACCAGTGATGAGATGCAAGGATGTGCGAAAAAGAGCAACTTTAAAGGTACTAAAGGGAAACTCGCACAATCATGAATTCCACACCTAAGAGCGTTCTCGTATCAAGAACTACACACTCTCACACCTAGATCATAATTCGCTTCAACTCTAGCCTCTCATGGAGTCTCTCTTCTCTTTCCGCTCAGAGTCCTAAGTTCACACTCAGACAACGTATGCAAAGATGGAATTAGTGCTAAGGAATCTAATGCATTGCATACATGTAATTGAAAGACCGATAATGTCTGAACTAGCCTAGGAAGGATTCACTATGCCATGAATGTGGAAGATCAAGCTTCAGCAAAAATTCCCAATCAAGACTCATTATGTATCAAAAATGACTTTCCCTTTGGTTGTAATGGGGCCATTGGGTTTAATGTAATGAACAAAAAAATAGGACAAATTTGGAGTTCAAAGATCACCAATCATGCAATAACTCACACATACTTACACCTCATATTTTTAGCTCTACTTATCATTTATACACTAGTGTCTAGGCATTCAAATACATACACATTTGTGCTACACAATTGTACTCAATTTGTGAGTACTTAATCGTCACATTTCAAGGCTCTTTTCTTTGCCTTTTTTGCATTGGTATATTTTTTTCTTTTCTTATTTTTCTTAATTTTACTTTTTCTTTTCTTTTCTTTTTGCACAAAACATTTGACACTATGGCTCTAAGTCCAATTTTTGACACTTTTACATTTTTGAGCCCATGCTTGCACATTTACATGATCGCCTAGTTACACACCATTTCATATAAGATCTTGCACCTTTCAACCACTCTACACACACACACACACACACACACACACACACACACACACACACTACCCACATGATTGACAATTAAAAATGGGTGGTTTGTGTTTGGCTTATGGTTATATGGTTTGTTGTGGTTCCAAAAGAAAGGGTAAGTGTTTGGCCTCAAAATTGGCTATAGAGCACACATAAGGGATTAGGAATGTGTTTAGGCTAATTCAGTAGTTAAATGCACATATTGCCTAAAATCATTTCCACGATAAGTCTATCAAGGGAATGAATGCATCCATCAAGCAATCCACTATATGTATTAGATATATGTCCTATGGCATGTGACACGTATGACGAGAAGAGTGTTTAAGAATAGAAGAAATTGTACACCCAATGCGCTTTTGAATAGGCTTGTGTTTGTGATCTCTCGGGTAGTCTCCATTATTTGAACAAGGTGCAAGAGCACCGAGTCCCCTCAACTTAAGCACAAAAAGGATGGGACTAGCCCATGATGTGCAAGTGAGACCCTAGAGTGACAACTGGCTACTACACAAGCTCAACATGCATACATACACTCGTTAAGACCAAACGCCTAAGGCATCACATCCAAGCTATTTAAAGCTTGAAATTTTGGCCAATGCAACAAATTTGAAAAATAATGACATAAAAATGACTCAAAAACAAAAAGACGACCTAAAAAGGCGTCTACACCCCCAAACCAAAACTCAACATTGTCCTTAATATTGAAGACAAGAGAGCCCGGCCTAGCGGCGAACACCTAACTAGACACAAAACACAACAACCTAGGCACTAATCACACACAATCAATGCCCAACAAAAATAAAAAGACACAAATAAGGCTAAAAATAAAGTAAGGCAATCAATGCAAATATGGCATTTAAGCACAAACCAACATCAAGCATTTTTTTAAATCAAAAATTACAGAGTGGGGACATGATGACCTCCAAATCGAACATCACTATATGCAAAAGACCTATACAAAATGTGAGTAATCAAAAACCACCCCCAAACCAACTAGGGCTATATATTCACAATTAAAAACTGTACACTCACATAGGCATTCAAAAGAGCCTTCAGCTCATCTCATCATCCAAGAATGATCAAATCAATAAGCTCAAAATTCTCTTTCAACATTCGCAAAAGAATATATCAAATCAATATAGAGAATGCACTAGAGATATCTACAAGATAATTGCTCATCAATATATATCCATCCACACACAAGATTATTCCATATCCACAAACATCAACAAACTAACCAAAAAGATAGGAAATATTTTACAGTTCAAGAATTTGAGATTAAGAATTTTAAACCAAAGTGGTTGCATTTGTCCATCCTTGATTAGGATTGGGTTCTCTCCCGTTTTATGAGCACTCTTGGCTTGTTCATCCCTCCAAGACTTGTAAGAAGCTGGTGTGTCAATTCCAAGAGATGAAGAACCTAGCTTTAAGCATAAACATCTAACAAAAACATATAACAAAAACATATCAACCACACAAATGTATATCTCAAATATCCTTAAAATAAATCACTCTCCACAAATCCCAAAAGCATCTATCATCCACCAAAAGTTATTAAACTAAACTAACAAAAGCAACTAGAAGCAAAATAGTAAAATAAAGAGTTCAAATATAAAGGGAAAAAAATACATGGCAAGAATAATAAAGGGTTGATCATCATCCACCAACTCGGCTCTGTCATCCCGTAGGTGCCTACGCAGCAGGTTTTGGCCGAGAACCACTCTTGCAATGCACTGGTAGTGCGCGGGTCTACACCTGCGCGGTTAGACCCCGGCACTGAGGCTTATTCTCTTATCCTCAAACTGTTGTTTTCTTGCATTCTCCATTGCTTATCTTGCACACAGTCATTACTGCCATCAACTATACTCGCCTTATTTCTCTATTAATAACAAAAATAAACATGAAAAGCATAACATAAACTTAAAAGAGATTGCATCAAAAATGTTCAATGTGATGAACTAAGTGAGGGGCTAGGTTCCTCTAAAGGTGGTTTGACCAAGTTTAGGAATTCCTTCTTCTTAGCAACCCAAATAAACTTAGGTGGTCCTTTTATCATTTCCTTCCTCATATTTCTCACTAAGTGTATTTGGTCTTTTCTTACCCAAATCTTCTTAACCTTAGGAGGATTTTTCCTACTCCTAGCACCTCTCATTTTCCTATTTCTAAGCACTGTAAAATACTCATCTTTAAAATGCTCTCTTTTTGAACAAAAATAACACACGAGAGAAGAGTTAGGAATTCTCCCTTTCAATTGGTGACTTAGTGGCTTTGAGTGAGGATTCATTGATATTGCTTTGACCACTTGCTCCACTCTACCCAACTTCATGATGTGGTCACCTTCTCTTGCCTCTGATATTTTGAGAGCTTCTTCTTTTTTGTTTAGTGTATTCTTGACTTTATCTAGGGCAGTGCCCTTCAACTCAATTTCTATTTGCATTTCCCTTAACTTATGAGCTGCCTTGTCTTCAAACTCCTTTGATACCATTGTGAAGTTCAAGAACTCCTCCAATGTTATACTCCTTGAGACTTCCAGTCTCTTAATTTGTTGTTCCAATTTCTTGTTTTTGTTAGAGACTTCGCCATTATTCTTAATGAGAGTACTATTATCCGCTCTGAGCGATTTCACCTTAAGTACGAGCTTTTGGTTTAGCTCTTGGAGCTTTGATATCTTTGACACTTCTAAGGCATCCTTCCTTTCGAGCTCCTCCTTCAAAAGTTGCACTTTCTTCTTAAAATCCTCCCTCATATCCTCTTTTTCTTGAGAGATTTCTTCTACTTTCATTTGAAGTGCATCATTTTCCTTCTTCAACAACTTCATCAACACCATTAGCTCTTTTTTGGCATCCATCATCTCCTTGCACATCTCTTCCAACATTGTGCTTCTATCTTCCTCAAGGTTCCTTTGTGATTCTTCCCTTGGTAGGTATGATATGGTCTTGTAGCCTTGACTTTGTTCTAGCATGCTAGGTAGCACATATTTGTTGAAATGTTGCTTGGCTGCCTAATAAGGTGTTGTAATAGCCTCATTGATACGACAACCATCTCGTATGAGCTCTCAAATCTTATCTTCAAATGATATGCTCATAGGTTGGTGGCTTGGCCTTGAGTCTTGCTGTAAGAAATCCATAGAGTCCTAAAACCTGAAAAATCAAAAACAAAAAATACCAAAAGAAGTAAAAAGAAACAAAGAGACTAAAAATACTAACTAAGAAACTAATACTATTAAAACTAATCTAAACATTACTACGCTAGCCAATCCCCAGCAGTGGCGCCATTTTGACGATGTGCGTTTTTGTCATTAGAAAATGCTCATCAAAAGTAATTTATAAAAACCTCAAATGCCTCAAAATGTTTACAAAACAAGTGTAATGGCAAGTAAGGGTATCGTTCCTTAGGGATTGGGGGAGTATATGATTAGATTAGGATTGATAAAACTATGATGCATAAAAGTAAAATGTCATAGTTGGTTTGAAAGGTTAACAATTAAAATGCAATTAAATTAGATTATACTAAATGCAACTAGGTTAGAATGAATGCAAAGTAATGATGGTGAGATAAATGGGAGTCAATGCAATCATACACGAATAATGGGCAATCATATCAGTCCTTTAACAGCCGATTCGATCTATTTGGGCTAAATCCAACTTTAGGCATGATTCTAAGATCACTCAAATCTCTCCACACAACAATGATTGGTGTACTCTATTGAGTGTATAGAGGGTTTCTCATGAAGCTGTTAGTTCTTGAGTTTTGTGTTGGCATAATTCTATATCAAAACGATATTTACTTTGTATTGATTAGTTGTCTAGGATTTGTGGATAATCAAGCTTCAAGGAAAATTGGACAATATTCAAGCAAAGTTGTGGCTACAAGAGGAATAAAGCTAAGTTGCTTAACAAAAGGTAATCATGACCTCTTTCCTCTTGCAAGGCCTATGCACACACATACATTGCATTCATATGTGTCCCTGCATAGTTGTGCATAATTTGGTATAACACAATACACACACGTATACATGTATGCACATGCAATAGACTTAAAATTGACAATTTGCATAAATTGCATGTTCTAGGATTAGTTATATGAAATGACATACTTGTGTGTTCTTGTGTTTATTAGTTTGTGTTTATATGATAATGAACTTGATTTTGAGCTTATATAATTTCACATTGAGTTCCAATTAATTTGGTTACTCATTCATTAAATTTTGAGTTCAAATTAGGTGGTTAAGAAACTTTCTGTGATTTTATCGTACATGATTTTCGCTCTTGTTTTTCATGTTGATTTCCATATTTTTGTGAAAGTTGTCTTGACGACTTTTATGTGTGAGGGAATCCCAGTTTGTAATTCGAAAATGGATTCAAAATCAGAGTTGGGAGGCCAAAGATATGGCTGAAGAAAATAGGAGAGCGCAAGAGGGATGAGAGGTGCCAAGCACCTCCTCCCTGTGGAGGCGCGTGGCCTCCACGGGAAGGGAGTGCTGCTGGTCCAGTGGAGCCCACGTGCCTCCATGGGAAGCCAGCATGGAAACCTCCCATTGGCTCATTTAATTCTTCTTTTTTCCCTCCTTTAAATGTCTTGCTTCCCTCTCACTTTCATTTCAAGAAAACAAATTCAAAAACTTGTGCAGTTGTTTCTCTCAATATTTTCTCATCTTCCAAACACCATAACTTTCTCATTTGGAGTCCGTTTTGAGTGATTCAAATTAGAGAATCTTCATATACCAGTTCTCTACCATATCCACAAGAGTTTAGAGTCATTTGAATTGTTTTTATGGTAGCTTCACTCACAAAAATTGGACTGCACAGTTTTTGTTCAAGGTATTGATTTCTATTTTGTTCTTGATCTTCAAGTCTTCAATTGCATTGGGTTTTCTTCTTATATATATATATATATATATATGTATGTTTGTTGTGTTATCATTGATTTGAGAAATTATCTCTAATAGAGCTAGTTTGAGCTTCAATTGATCAACATGTTGAGTTAGGTTTTACTAAATCTATGTTTTCACATGTTTGAGTTGTTGTATTGTGCCAACTTCAAATCTAGGACTATCTTGTATGTTTATTGACTTGATTTTGTTGATTGATAGTCTTCTCATATGCTAGGTCTTGTTAATTGAAGATTAAATGAAATAGCATATATGATTGAAGATTTAGGACTTGATTGGATTTAATTGATTATCTTGAGAATCTAAGTTCTATTATTTTGCTAGAGGTGTATATTTGATTTAATCAAATTGATTCTAGCATTTTTATGTGAATGAACATAATCTAGAATTTTGTGTGTGTTAGGTGTTTCACATACTCTAGGTTGTTTGTTTATGTTACAAGAATCTAGATGTAATTGATTTGTGCTTTTGATGACAAATATCTAGTTCTTCATGTTTTGTGTCTAATCCACACATTTCATATGTACATGCATCATTGAGTGTGATTGCATTGTTTTTAGGATTATAAACTAGAATACATATTATTTGAGCATATTGATTCAATTATAGTTTCCATAGGATATATTGATCAAATATACTATGTTGTGTGTGTTTGCATCATTTGCATTCACTTAGATCATTTACCTTGCAAAAGGTTGGAAGTCACATTCCTTAGAAGTGATTCTTTGGATTGTGCATTGTAAGACTTAGCTAGGATCGGGGTGATACAGATAGCTAAGCGGTGGAAGTCACATGTTTGGAGAGGGGATCTTCAACTTGTGCAAGTGGAAGTCTCGACTAGAGTTGGAGTGACTTGGATAGTTGATCATTGTAAGACTTGGCTAGGATAGGGGTGATCCGGATAGCTAAGCAGTGGAAGTCACATGTTTTGAGAGGGGATCTTTAACTTATGCATGGAAGCTCGACTAGGATTAGGGTGATGCAGATAGTTGAGCAATGAGGCATCTCTTTCATTATGTAGGGTTAAAGTGTAGATTTCTAGGTGAAGTGGTCACCTGAGAGATTGTATCTTTTTATCTTACTAGTGAATTTGTTTGCCGGTGGTTGTGGTATCAACCTGTGGAAGTTTCCTCTTAGGAGGTTTTACCACGTAAAAATCATGTGTTGATTTTCTCTATCCCTATCTCTTTTATTTGTATATGTGTTGATATACATCTTAGTTAATGTCTTTGTAATTAAAATTCATTGAATATCATCTTTGTGTCTGTTGAAAGCTTTGTGTATAAAAGCATTGTTATAACTTGAGTTTGTATCACATACTTGATGATGTTTATCTTTATTTTGTTTGAACAAGCATATCTTTATTTGAATTGATATTGCTTGTAATTGTATTTGAAGTGTGATACAAGCTACTTAGAGGGACAAACTTGTGTTTGTTTCAAGTGAGCGAAAAAGATGTTGTAACCTATTCACCCCCCCTCTAGGTTAGATTAACGCAAATTAACCGTGTTTTTATTTTTCAGAAGCCTAGATAGATTAAGGTAGTTGGGGTGGCTTAGATTGGAATGCTCACAACCCACCCCTACCACACTTTCATAGGGGATGTATCAGATTGGTGTGCTCACAACATATCCCTCTCATTCAAATTAGATTGTTTAGTCACCTAAATGTGTGTATCTCAACTTAGATTGAGAGTTGGTGTGCCTACTCAACCTAAGGAGATTCTTAATCCAATACCAACTTGAATTAGGAGTTTGAATGCCTAATCGATAAAGAGGATACCAAATTCAAATTAATAAACATTCAAGATATTCAACATCAATCAATAAGCCAAGAGTTGGAATGCATACTTAATTCAAAGAAATGTTAAATAAACTATGAACAACTGAATGAAACTAAAATACATTTAATATTCGTAATATGTTGGAAAGCCCAAAATTCAAGTTCAATTACATCAACTCCCGCAAAGGGATTCACTACTCATGCTAAATACAAAATGAATGCTAGAATATAAGAGATAGAGAATACCTATTAAGAACTCCTCATTCTTGAAGCTTGAATCCAATCTCCTAATAGCCTCATTGAGTAGAGATTGTAAGGATGATTCCTAGATCTAAGTTAGTAGTTAGGGATTAGAAAAGAGTGTTTTTGGAAGAGCGAATGGAACTGTGTAACAGTTGAGAGAAAAGGAGATAGAAAGAGAGAGAGAGAGAGAGAGAAAGATTTTCGTAGTGAGAACAAGATGTATATATAGGGCTGCCAAGATTAGGTCTAAAAATGCTAATGTGGTGGCCTGATACAATTTAGTGCGCAGGTAAGGACCCGCACAGTGACCCGAGCACATGCTCTTCAGAAGCTTTATTCTTCTGTTCACTGGTAACTGTGCTTGTATGACCCGTTCAGTACTAGCAAACTGGGCACTTGGACAATTTCTAGTGATTTCTGACCTTCGGTTCTTGGGTGGCTTCACTGGTGTGACCAGCAAAGGGTTGAAGCATGGACTGTGCCGGTGTATGTGCATGGGTATCAACCCTCGCAAGGACCTACATACTAATACTCTTCTTTGTTGCTTCATTTGGCTGGTTTGCGCCTGAATTCCCCACTTCCTTCTCTAAAACCGGGATTACACCTATTGCCTGCAAAACATAATAAAATAGCCATAAGACACACACAAACACCCGAAAATGAGACTAAGGGTAAGGATATGAGAACCAAAGTATATAATAATTTCGATGCGATCACCATCCTGATCCGACTTGTTTTTATACACCCATTTCGTGCCTATGACATTAATGTTCTTGGGTCTAGGAGCTAAAGTCCAAACCTCATTTCTTTTAAATTGGTTTAGCCCTTCTTGCATGGCAAGAACCCAAAACTCATCATTTAAGGCTTCATCAACCTTTTTGGGTTCCGTTTGAGATGTGTAACAAGTATAGCTAATATGATTAGCTATTTGAAGCCTAGTCCTAACACCCTCATTCACATCTCCAAGAATGTCATCCTTGTTGCTGAGATGTCTAACCAATGGAGCGGGTTCTTTAGAGTACAAAGATGGATCTCTATCAAGAGGTTGAATAACCTCTTCATCATGACTTGACTTCACATCAATAGAAGCCTCACCATACTTCTCCAAATGAGAATCATCAACCATATCAACCTCATCATCATGGTTATTAGTTCTAGGCCTACAATCATTTATGACAACATTGGATGATTCCATGACACTATGGGTTTTCAAATTGAACACTCTATAGACCTTACTATTAAGGGCATAGCCAATGAAAATTACATCATCACTTTTGGCATCAAACTTTCCAAGTTGATCTCTATCATTAAGAATGTAGTATTTGCTTCCAAATGAGTAGAAGTAGCTAACATTTGGCTTTCTACCGTTCCACAACTCATAGGAGGTTTGCCTTGTACCGGGCCTTAGAAAGACTATATTTCCTATGTAGCAAGCCGTATCGACGGCCTCAGCCCAAAGGTTCCTAGGGACATTGTTTCTAAGCAACATCACACGGGTCATCTCTTGAAAGACGCTATTCTTCCTTTCAACAACCCCATTTTGTTAAAGAGTTCTAGGTGCTGAAAATTCATGGGAAAGGCCAAAGCTATTGCAACAGTTTTCAAAACAAGCATTTTCAAATTCCCTCACATGATCACTTCTAATCTTTTTAATGTTTTTAATGTGAGAGTTTTTCTCATTTTGAATTTTATTGCAAAGCATTTTAAATTTTTCAAAAGTTTCAGATTTTTCACCAAGAAAATATGTCCATGTAAATCTAGAGAAATCATCAACCCATACAAAAATGTATCTCTTGCCATCGAGACTCTCGATTTGTATGGGACCCATAAGGTCCATATGTAGAAGCTCTAATGGCTCCTTGGTGGTTGGATAGTTGCCTTTCTTGTCTATGCTTTTGGTTTGTTTCCCTTGTTGACAAGGTCCACAAACACCATCAACTATCTTCCCAAGTTTGGGAAGCCCACGCACAACCTTGAACATATCTAAGATCCTCAAATCTTGATAGTTCATATGGTCAAGCCTTTGGTGCCACAACTCAATTTCCTCACTCTTGGACACATTGCAAGAGATGACATTAGCTTCAAGACAATAAAAATAGTCACTAGATCTTCTTCCTTTTAACAAAGTTTGTCCATTTGACTTCAAAATAGAACAATCATTTTTATTAAACAAGATCAAAAAACCATCATCATTGAGATGAGAAATGCTTATAAAATTGGCTTGCAAGCCATCAACAAACAAAACATTTGACAAGGAGGGTAAATCGGGAATGGAAATGGTTCATTTCCCTATGACTTTATTTCTAGATCCATCACCAAAGATCACAAATCCACCATCCTCCATGACAAGAGAATCAAAGAAATTCTTATTTCCCGACATGTGCCTAGAGCACCCACTATCCAAATCCCAAGTGTTAGAAGTATTTGCCTTCAAGGAATTTTGGGCCACATAACAAAAGTATTCATCTCCTCTATTCCATCTAGGTGAAACATTTTCTTTCCTAGTGGTCTTAGAAACCTTGGCTATAAATTTCCTAGAATCATGCAAATTGTCTCTAGATTTCCTAGGAATATGCATATTGGCTCTAGCCTTATTTCTTTCAATCATGCTTTTAGTTCTATACATGTTAATATATTTGAAGCAATTTGGTCTAATATTACCATCAACACAGCAAAAATGACATGTAGGAATGGAGTAAGAGGTCATACCATTCCTTTGTGAGTACAAGAGGGCTTTCCCACGTCTTTGAGCTTGTCTTTGGTGTTGGATTGGTTTTCTCCTCCTTTGTTGTTGAGTTGGAGTAGATTGCTTCCTTGGTTGAACTTGCATGGATTGCTTCTTGGCTTGGTGGTATTTGGGTTGAGGAATGTTTTCTTGAAGAGCTCTCATTGGTTGAGCTTGAGTTTGAGCTTGTACCATTTTTGTTGTCTTCACTTGGACACTTTTTGAGCACTCTCCTAGTTCAATCTTCTTCCTAGGATGTTGTGGGGGTGAAGACTCTTTGTTGTCCATGCTCTTGACAAACACGGTCTTGCTTAAAGATGAGGTCTCCTTGTTATCTTCATAACCAAGACCTTTCTTATCACTAGGTCTCTTGCCAACTCCTAACATGTGGTCAAGTTTCTTCGTGCTTGAAGTCGTCTTAGCAATAATTTCTTTATATTCTTCAAGCTCCTTTTCCATCACTGCTTCATTCCTCTTTGCTATCTTTACCTCTCCATTCAAGTGAGTTACTTCGGTTGAGAGCTTGAGATTTTATCCTTTTAGACTTAGAAACTCTTTCTTCATCTTCAATCTTGAGCTTTGAAAATGCTCAATGAACCCTTCAAGGTCCATGCCTGCTGTATTTTAATTTGTAGAATGAGATGAAGAGCTCTTATCACTTGAGTCATCTTCAACTTGTTTGTCTCTCTCTTGGTCATTAATTTCTTCTTTACTCTTGAGAGATGATAAGAAATAATATTGTTTGCCACATGGTCTTCATCATCCGAGGATCCTCCTTCCTCTTCCAAGTAATCACTATCATTCCAAATGGTGGCCATTACCTTTCCTTTCTTTTTGTTCTTCAAATTGCCACAATCCGTGGAGATGTGTCCAAACTCTCCACATTCAAAACATTGGATCCATTTCCATGTGGGCTTGTCTTGACTTGGCTCAAACTTCTCAAACTTCTTGAAATGAGTCTTCTTCTCCATTTCATTTCTTTGGATCCAAACCTCTTCTTTTCAAACATGATGAACTTTTTGGATCTTTTCACCATAATGGCCATCTCTTTATCCGAGTCATCCTCATATTTCTCTACTTTTGAGGTCTTCAAGGCTATACTCTTTTGCTTCTTGGGAGGTGTAGTTGTAGGAGCCCATCTAGACTCATAAGTTAGAAGCCTTCCAATGACTTCACTTGGGTTCATGTTCTTGTAGTCACTATCATACTCAAGTGCCATCACCTTCGATTCAAACCTTGCCAAAAGTGACCCCAAAATCGTTTGCTTGATCCTCATATCCGAATATAGGTCACTTACTTGATGGCTTTGATTGACGATGTCCATTAACTTTACTTGAAAGTCGTTGAAGCACTCATGCTCCTTCATCCTAATCGTCTCAAATTGCATTTGTAGGACTTAGAGCTTGGAATCCTCGACTACTTCGGTTCCTTCATGAGCCGTTTCTAGAATCACCCATGCCTCATTTGCATTCCTAGTTATTTCAATTAGCTTGTATTGGTTGTCGTCAATGGCGTAAAGGATGTCATGCATTGCCTTGTTGTTTCGCTTGGATGCTTCAAATTCTTGTATGCTCCATTGAGACTTAGGCTTGGAGACTTCACTTTCATCTTCGGCGGTCATTGATGGAGAAGTATAGCCATCTTTAATTGTCATCCATGCACAGTCATCTATTTGGTAAAGATAGGATTCCATCTTGCCTTTCCATGAGTTATAGTTCACCTCATAAACAAAGGGGGTCTTGTGCTTAAGGCTCCCTCATGTCCACTTCCGTTCCCACTCATAGTGTTTGGGGTTTGTGAATGGGATGAATGCAAATGAAATGCAAAAATGCAAGAAACACAAAACAAGAGCAAGGATCACCTAAGTATGTCTAGGAGCCCGCTCTAATACCAATTGAAAATAATACTAAACGTGTGTCTAACAACCTCGATGGGGCGAATAGGTTTTAATCAAGTTAATTACCAACTTTTCTTGATTAGTCAATATTAAAAAATTTACCCCATATTACCAACCATTCAATTAGTTCTAAACATGCTCAAAACAATAAAGACACAAGATTTGTTTTACGTGAGAAACCCTCCAACTTGGCAAAACTCATGGGCTATCCTTCTAGCCACACATGGTCCTCAAAATCCACTACTTGAATGAAAGTTTACAACCTAGGTTGACCTCACTCTACCCAACGAGCCTTTAATAGTGATCCTAGACCCACAAGCTTATGCAATAATCCACTTAGTCACAAAGCTTAACAATCACTGAAGAGATCATGCAACCTATGTGAATATGTAGAAATAGTCTATCATTCAATTAATGGTAGGCTACACTAAATGCTTATCTAGGAATATCGAGATGGAAACAAACAATCAATCCTAGATATCAATATCTAAATGCAGCAGACAAGTAGATTTAGCTAGAGGGCAAAATTGACCTAAATGATAGCTATCAATGAAAACTAAACTCAACCAACATTCAATGACTCAAACATGTTAGAAATAACATTAAGCAAGGAAACATGCATTTAATCAACAAATAAATGCTAATCCTAGGCAAACGTGTCATAAGAATGAACAAAAGATTCTAGGGCATGTAGAAATTACCTAGTCAAAGAACACAAGAAGACTCATGCTTGGATGCTGCTAGGATGATGCTAGATGATGCTAGATGCTCATGGACTATGGGATTTGAGAGTCAAAAATTCAATCTTGGTTGTTTCTCTCTCAAGGAACTCTAATCTCCCTCTAGGGAGTAAAAAATGAAGGAGTTCATAATGAACTAGAAAACAAATTGTCTATATATAGGGGACATCAAAACTATATCGTTTTGAGCAACACAGACTTCCGTGGTTAAGACTGTCGCTGTCTACCAAGACGGCAGTCAGCCGCGGCAAAGGCAAATGAAACTTTTCCAACATGCCGCGATCCCCTTTTTCGCGGTGGTCCAAGATGACATTACAACTGCGACAACACATAGTGGCATACCATGGACAATATGCCGCGGTTCACTAGGACGACATAAGAACCGCGAAAGTTGATGTCGCTGGTGTTGCCATTGTCTACCAAAATGGCACTCGAACTGCGGGAATACCTGTCACTGTTTTATCGTTGTCTACCAAAACGGCACAAGAACCACGATTGTGAGAAGTAGGGCCTTTTCATGCGATCTACTACACTAATGCATATGTAATGTGTACAAGTGTGTGAGAGGTTACAATACACACATAGAAATGCAATAAAAGACTCAAATGAATGTGATGTAAGTGTGTGTGTGCAACTATACCTCTTCAAGGAGTTAAGCACAAGTGATATACCTTTAAAGTGCTTCTTGAGCTTGATGTCTTGAGAGTGCCTTTTAAGTTTGATCATGCACAATGAAGGCCTAATCTACCCTTACAATATAAGCCCCAATGTGGTTTGTCGACGAAATGAGCCAATCACAAAATGAGGAACTTACATCCAATATAAACAAGTACAGATTAATGAAGGACTATATACAAATAAGTCAACTTACAGAGATAAATGCTATATACAACTTTAATCAAAGATTGTTTACATCCTCAATATTTATAGAGATCTTATTTACCAAGATATGAAGAAATGATGATCTAAACAAGATACAATCAATCACATATATAGATATAAAAGAGATAGACATTGAGACAATTGGCACGTTATTTTTAAGTGGTAAAACCTCCAAAGTGGAAACATCCACATGTTGATTCTATAACCACCGGTAACACTACCTTTCACTAGTTGGATAAAAGTACACCCTCAAAAGTTACAAATCCTCCCGATTGTCTACTTCCTATTGGATATCCCTTTTACTTTACCCGCGAGCCTTTTACAATTGATAGACTTGCCACTTTTTATGCAAGACACTTCACATGCCTCTAGAAAGTTTATGAGCTCAACTTTCCGGATCACCCCGATCCAAGTCAAGACTTCCTTGCTCAATTATCTGAATTATCCAGATCCTAGTCAAGACTTCTTGCCTTTTACTAGGACTTCCTAAACATGTTCAAATGTATGTGTTAGGTTTTTGAGTCTTGTGTTGGCATAATTATATATCAAAATGACATTTTCCTTTGTATTGATTAGTTGTCTAGGTTTCACGGTTTATCAAGCTTCAAGGAAGTTGGACAACATTTCAAGCAAAGTGATGGCTACAAGAGGAACAAGCATTATTGCATATCAAAGGTATATCAAGACCTCTTTCCTCTTTAAGGCCTAAGTGCACTGATCGTGCCTAAATTGTTGTATATTTTGACCCTCATTCCTATTCCTTTATCTCGTTCTTGTGTGTATTTTCTATATATTTTATGTCTAATAGGCTCATTTGTGCTAATTGCAGGCAATAGATGTAATTCTGGTGTTAAAAGCTAATTGCAGTGGTTCCGGTAGAAAAGGGGCAAAAGGAAACACAAAGTATCATAAGCAGCTCTACAGTGCGGGTCAAGTGCGGGTCGCAACCGCACTCCAACCGCACTCCTTCCCACAGCCGGGACTGAATCATGAAGGAAAGATAAAGTGCGGGTAAAGTGCGGGTCATCCAACCGCACTCCACCCGCACTATTGCTCAAGACAGAGGAGTTGATTCGTACCTGACAGATAAAGTGCGGGTCAAGTGCGGGTCAAGACAGAGTTGGATTCATTAAAGTGCGGGTCATTCACCCGCACTCCACCCGCACTCACCCGCACTCCACCCGTACTACACCCACACTCCACCCGCACTATTGCTCAAAACAGCTCCACCTGACACTAAAGTGCGGGTAAAGTGGGGTAATCCAACCGCACTCCACCCACACTGTTTCTTAAGACAGAGGAGTGGATTTACACCTGACACTAGAGTGCGAGTACAGTGCGAGTAAAGTGCGGGTAAAGTGTGGGTAATCCAACCGCACTCCACCCGCACTGTTGCTCAGATCAGAGAACTGAAGATGAAGAAAACCCATATAGTGCTGGTACAGTGCGGGTAATTCACCCGCACTCCACCCGCACTCTGCGCGTGACAGTTTCTGGTTTCAAGTTTAAATGACCTATTTTTCCATCCTCTATAAATTGAAAAGGATGGGAACGAACCAAATAACCACCATACCTCCCAACACTTGTATTTTTAGCTAGAAACACATCTCCCTATCATCCAAACCATCTCTACCCAATCAAAGGCAACTAGGAGACTTGGATTCAAGCTTCAAGGAAAGAGATCAATCTTCAAGGGTTATCTCTACTCTCTCTCTTAGTTTATTTGTTTGTAATAGAACATGAGTAGCTAAAATACCCCACTATGGGGTTGATGTTATTTGTTTGATGGATATTTTGGGCTTTGTAAATGAACTCTATGTGTTATATTTATTCTATCTCTATATTTCACTCCATTGCTTATATTGATTTCCATTATTGATTTGCTTGGATACACCCTCTTTGCATGTTAATTTGGATTACTTGAGTAGGCAATTAGGTTGTCTAATGCTCAATTGAATGGAAGGATTTCAGGAAATCCGGCTCTAAAACCATGCCCTTAATCTAATCTCGAATTAGTGGCTTTCACTATACATCCTAGGTTAGCCACTTGTGAGAGAATTAAAAGCCTCCACTATACACCCTAGGTTGGATACTTTAGTGATTCTACGAGAACTAACCTTCGAGTAGAATTCGGTTGATAACCTAAAGCCTCATCCAATCTCAAACGGGTGGCCTTCACTATACATCCTAGGTCGGCCACTTGTGAGGAAATTGGAAGCCATCACTATACATCCTAGGATGGCTATATTAGTAATAGGTTGAGCCATAGCTAGATAGATGAGCATTCATGGAACAAGTCCCAATTGAGTAACTAGCCACTGTTGGTTACTTAGGAGGGATTAATCTCTAGTAGGAGGTCTTTGCTATACACCCTAGGTTGACCTCTTGCTATAGATATATACCAACATTATACACCCTAGGTTGGTTACATTTGTCAAAACATGCTTAATTGAGAGTTTGTTGCAATTGCCCCAATATTCACTTACGAGTCCATCAACTCCGTAGTTCCATCATCATTCATTCATCCCTCCATTGTCATCCTATTTATTTGCTTTCATAGTTTAGTTTATATTGTATCTTTATTCACTATCACTTTACTTTTATGCTTGCTAGTTATATTAATCCTAATCTTATCACCGCTACCCCGATCTCAGTGGACGATACCCGTGCTTGCCGCTTTGCTTGTATTTATACTTGTGAACGCATCGCATAGGTTTTATAAATTGTTTTGACGGACGGTTTTCTGACGGAAAAAACCTTCTCATCATGCACACACACATATATTGCATCCATTTGTGTCCCTGCAACATTGTGCTCAAATGGTATAACACATACACACACATATTATTGTATGCACATTCATCAGGTTTAATTTGACAACTTTTGCAAAATTGTATGTTGTAGGACTATATCTAGAAAACGGCATACTAGTGTGTTCATGTGTTCATGTGTTTGTGTTTGTGTGATATCATATTTGAATTTGCGCTTATATTATTCCTTATTGAGTTCCGGTTGTTTCGGTCACTCATTCATTAGTTTTCAAGTTCCGAGTTGGAAGTTACAAAACTTTTCGTGTCTTTATCATGCATGGTTTTCATCTTTATTTATCTTGTTGATTTCCATATCTTTCATGAAAGTTTTGTTGACATCCACGTGCATGAGGGACTCCAGTTCATAATCCAAAAATGGTCGAAGGACACAAGGAATTCACTAGGTAAAAAGGAGGTGACATGCATGATGAGAAGGTTTTTGCCGTCAGAAAACCGTCCGTCAAAACAATTTATAAAACCTATGCCATGCGTTCAGAAGTAGAAATACAAGTAAAGCAGTAAGCACGGGTGTCGTCCACTGAGATCGGGGTAGCGGTGATAAGATTAGGATTAATATAACTAGTATGCATAAAAGTAAAGTGATGGTGAATGAAGATACAATATAAACTAAACTATAAAAGCAAATAAAATGGGATGACAATGGAGTGATGAATGAATGATGATGGAACTACAGAGTTGATGGACTCGTAAGTGAATATCGGGGCAATTGCAACAAACTCTCAATTAAGCACGTTTTGACAAATGTAACCAACCTAGGGTGTATAGTGTTGGTATATATCTATAGCAAGAGGTCAACCTAGGGTGTATAGCGAAGACCTCCTACTAGAGATTAATCCCTCCTAAGCAACCAACAGTGGCTAGTTACTCAATTGGGACTTGTTCCATGAATGCTCATCTATCTAGCTATGGCTCAACCTATTACTAATGTAGCCATCCTAGGATGTATAGTGATGGCTTCCAATTCCCTCACAAGTGGCCTACCTAGGATGTATAGTGAAGACCACCCGTTTGAGATTGGATGAGGCTTTAGGTTATCAACCAAATTCTACTCGAAGGTTAGTTCTCGTAGAATCATTAAAGTAGCCAACCTAGGGTGTATAGTGGATGCTTCTAATTCTATCACAAGTGGCTAACCTAGACTGTATAGTGAAAGCCACTAATTCAAGATTAGATTAAGGGCATGGTTGTAGAGCCGGATTTTCAGAAATCCTTCCATTCAATTGAGCATTAGACAACCTAATTGCCTACTCAAGTAATCCAAATCAATCATGCAAAGAGGGTGTATCCAAGCAAATCAATAATGGAAGTCAATTAAAGCAATGGAATAAAACATAGAGATAGAATAAATATAACACATAGAGTTTATTTACAAAGCCCAAATATCCATCATACAAATAACATCAACCCCATAGTGGGGTATTTTAGCTACTCATGTTCTATTACAAACCAATAAACTAAGAGAGAGAGAGTAGAGATAACCCTTGAAGATTGATCTCTTTCCTTGAAGCTTGAATCCAAGTCTCCTAGTTGCCTTTGATTTAGTAGAGATGGTTTGGATGATAGGGAGATGTGTTTCTAGCTAAAAATACAAGTATTGGGAGGTATGGTTTTTTCTCTATTTCATTCCCATCCTTTTCTATTTATAGAGGATGGAAAAATAGGTCACTTAAGCTTGAAACCAGAAACTGTCGCGCGCAA
This sequence comes from Dipteronia sinensis, assembly GCA_033220585.1. Classification (NCBI taxonomy): domain Eukaryota; kingdom Viridiplantae; phylum Streptophyta; class Magnoliopsida; order Sapindales; family Sapindaceae; genus Dipteronia; species Dipteronia sinensis. Next base: position 59,105,288 of record CM065636.1, on the reverse strand, counting down.
AGTGCGGGTGGAGTGCGAGTGAATTACCCCCACTATATGGGTTTTCTTCATCTTCAGTTCTCCGATCTGGGCAACATTGAGGTTGGAGTACAGTTGGATTACCCGTACTTTACCCGCACTATACTCGCACTCTGGTGTCAGGTGTAAATCCACTCCTCTGTCTTGAGCAACAGTGCGGGTGGAGTGCTGTTGGATTACCCGCACTTTACCCGCACTTTAGTGTCAGGTGCAAATCAGCTCCTATGTCTTGAGCAATAGTGCGGGTGGAGTGCGGTTGGATGACCCGCACTTTACCCGCACTTTATCTTTCCTTCATGATTCAGGTCTCGGCTGTGGGAAGGAGTGCGGTTGGAGTGCGGTTGCGACCCGCACTTGACCCGCACTATAGAGCTGCTTATGATCCTTTGTCTTTCCTTTTGCCCTTTTTCTACTGGAACCACTGCAATTAGCTTCTAACACCAGAATTACATCTATTGCCTGCAATTAGCACAAACGAGCCTATTAGATATAAAAATATATAGAAAATACACACAAGAACGAGACAAAGAAATAGGAATGAGGGCCGAAATATACAACAATTTAGGCACGATCAATGCACCCCTCCCCCATGGAGGCCACGTGCCTCCCCGGGATGTAAAGGTGTCATCCCCTCATTTGTTGTCTTGTTTTCCTCTTCTCTCTTTCATTTAAATACTCCTTTCCCTCCCACTTTTCATTTCAAGAAGAAAATTTGAAAAACTAGTGCAGAAAATTTCTCTCAACTTTCTTAACTTCCAAACACCATATCTCACTCATTTGGTGTCCGATTTGAGTGATTCAAGTTGGAGAATCTTTGTCTGTCAGTCCCCAATCATCTCCAAAAGATTTTAAGGTCATTTGGTGGAGATTTCTGGTGGCTCTACACCAAAATCCGAGACAGCACGTTTTTCTTAAGGTAATGATTCAACTCTTGAGATTTTAATCTTGAAGTCTTCAACTACCTTGGGTTTTCTTCCTCTATATATGTATCTTTTGTTAGGATTATGCTCAATAGCAAGAGTTTAATGATGTATCAGACAATATTTTCATATTAATAAAGTGATTTTTAGTTTAACAAATCTTATAGCATTTATAGTTTAATTATTATAATTGTCAAAAGTAAATAATCATAAGGTCAAAAGACTATGAGAGATGAAGAATTATTCATACATCTGGATATGTATGAGGTAGACACAATCCTTTAGTTAGTCTTGAACAATGTTCACAACTTAAGATAAAGGTTGGGCGCGTTTACCTTGTTAAAGTTATAAATTCTTTTGCTAGCATATGAGTGGGATCAAATGTGTTATGATGAGTCTAAAATCATCAAATTTTAGTGTATTTTGGCCAAAGAGTGCACTAGGTGCAAGGAATAGGATCACAGTGAAATACTTTATCCAGAACCGTCAATGGTAAAAGTTTTCACTTGAAAACAATCAGAGAGTCTATCTCAATCCTGAGATAAATGATGGACTTATGGTTGCAAGTGTTATCATTTGAGCTATCAATGAGTACGATTATATAGCATAGTCTATTCTCAATAGTTTGGTGGTATTCATTTGTTAATTGTTAGAGGACATCATTTATAGATATGGACATCATGGCTCCATTTATTAAATGAGAGTAGAATATCATCATATGGATGTTTTGAGGTATTGGATATTAAATCTTAACGTTAAGTTTTCAATAGTGTCTATTGAAATATGGCTTCTGGACAAGTCAAAATATCCAAGTTCAAAATGTGGTCATATGGGTAAATATGGTAACTTGGAGAACTATAGACGGTCTATGAGCTCTTGGCGATTACTGGTACTCTTCACGAGGATACACTATCTCAATTAAGATTATTTAGGGTATGAATAAGCAATATTAACTTATTCTATCTTTATTTAACAGTTCAATTTTAGTTCTTTAGTGGAGTGAACTAAAATTAATAGATTGAACCTAAGTATATCATTTGTTGATTGTGATTAGGTTATGTCTATTGGAGCTTAAATTTAGATAGCCCACCAAGATCCCCAATTCACACGAACTTGCATGGATCACTTGATATATTCTACGGGACCAATTTATGGGTCCATATAGAATTGAGTTAAGGCATGTGGACTTGTTTCCTTTAGTAAGAATAGGTCTAGTTCACATGTGGACTTTTTATTAAAGTCCAATGGATTTAATAAAATAGAAAATTAATATATTGCACAAGTATTTACTTTTGCGGCAAGGCTAAATTAATTAGTCTAATATATTGTTTCATTTTATTTTATTAATCAAATGGAAATTAATTAATTAATTGTTTGATTAAAAGTTAAAATATTTTTCTAAGTAGGGGTAGGACTCTTAGTGTCATATTATTGTTGGTAGTATGGTAAATATCAAAGACTATATTTGATAAGTAGATAAATAAAAGTATTTTATTTATATAGTCAAATTAGGAAGTTTTTGATATAGTCACAATTTTAATATTCAATAATTTATTATTGGATAATACACTCATGAGTTGGAATAGGGTTAAAACTCAAAATTGATAGGAGACTTAGAGAAGAAGTAATCCTGATTGTGTGAGGATTTGACTACAAGGTAGAAATCCTATTTGAGTGAGAATTTTGGCCACCTTATATATATATATTATTAAATTCGGAATTAATAATGTGAGTTAAAAAAAAAAATTTAAAGAAAGAATTTTTATTCTCTTGCTTTTGAAAAAAAAAACTTCCAACTCAAGAAAAGGGTGTAGAATTCGGCCATAGAGAAGAAGAATAAGGAGCGTTTTATTTTTGATAGTACATTAGAAGCTTTTACATTAAAAGACTTAATGTACAAAATCGAATTAGGGTTCACACGAGTTTTCGATTAAAAGATTGAGAATTCACAAGTGACCAAACGTTCTTTATTTTCTCTATGAGGATTATTGTGACTAACAAAAGGAAAAAGATTTTTGTTTCCATCCTCAGGTTTAAAATTACAAGAAAGGGAGCCCACATTTCTAGGTGATTCACATTCGTGATTGGATTGGAAGATCTTGCGGATTCAATTCGAAGCAAGCGGATTCAAATAGACGCAATAGCAATCGTCAAATGAAAAAGGAACGATACTTTTATTATATGTTAATTAATCAAGGGTTAAGGTTCTTTCTTTTTAAAGGAAAATTTTGAAATATACCACCAAGTTTTTTGCTTCTGCCGCGTGTTTTTCACTACAATTGGTATCTAAATCTTCATGCATTTGCATTTAGATATTGATATCTAGGATTTGCACTTATTGACATCTTTAAATCCCTAGATAAGCACTTAGTGTAGCCTATTATTAATTGCATGATAGAATATTTTTTACATATTCACATAGGTTGCTTAATCTCTTCATTGATTGTTAAGCTTTGTGACTAAGTGGATTAGTGCACAAGCTTGTCGATCTAGGATCACTATTAAAGGCCCGTTGGGTAGAGTGAAAGAGTTAGTGACCAAGTATGGTGTGACTTGAGGTCAACCTAGGTTGTAAACTTTCATTCAAATAGTGGATTTAAGGACCGTGTGTGGCTAGAAGGATAGCCCGTGAGTTTTGCCCGGTTGAAGGGTTTCTCACGTAAATCAATTCTTGTGTTTTTATTGTTTTCCGTATGTTTATTTTGGATTGGTTGATTGCTAATATGGGGTAGCATTATTAAAATTGATTAAATTGAAAAATTGGTGATAAATCAACTAAAACCTATTCACCCCCCCTATAGGTTAGTAGACACACGCTTTATAATATTTTCAATTGGTATCAGAGCGGGTTCCTAGACATACTTAGGTGATCCTTGCTCTTTATTGTGTGTCTTGCTTCTTGCATTTTATTTGTTGTTTGTTGCATACAATAGCACTCATCTCATTCACACCCAAACACGATGAATGGGAACGGAGGTCGACATGATGGAGCCTCACGCACAAGACCCCCTTTGCTCAATGGGGTGAACTATGCCTCGTGGAACGACAAGATGGAGTCGTACCTTTGCCAAATTGATGATCGGGCATGGACGGTAATTGAAGATGGCTACACTCCTCCAACAATGACCACCGAAGATGGAAGTGAGGTCTCTAAGCCAAAGTCTCAATGGAGCACTCAAGAATTTGAAGCTTCCAAGTGGAACAACAAGGCAATGCATGCCATCCTTTATGCCATGGACGACAACCAATACAAGTTGATTCAAACAACTAGAAATGCAAATGAGGTATCGGAGATTTTAGAGACGGCTCATGAAGGAACCGAGGTAGTCAATGACTCTAAGCTCCAAGTCCTTTAAATGCAATTTGAGACATTAGAATGGAGGAGGATGAATGCTTCAACGACTTTCAAGTGAAGTTGATGGACATAGTCAATCAAAGCCATCAACTTGGTGACCCTTATTTAGATAGGAGAATCAAGCAAAAATTTATAAGGTCACTTCCGGCAAGATTTGAGTCAAAAGTGACGGCACTTGAGGAGAATAGTGACTACAATAACATGAAGCCAAGTGAAGTTATTGGAAGACTTCTAGCATATGAGTCTAGGTGGACTTCCACACTTACACCTCCAAAGAAGCAAAAGAGTATTGCTTTTGAAAGCCTCTAAGGTTGAGAAGGATAAAGAGATGGCCCTAATGGTGAAAAGGTTCAAGAAATTCATCAAGTTTGAAAAGAAGGGCTTTGGATCCAAAGGAAAGAAAGTGAAGAAGAAGACTCCTTTCAAGAAGGTTGAATCAAGTCAAGACAAGCCCACAAGGAAAGGGATCCAATGATTTGAATGTGGAGGTTTTGGACACATCTCCAGGGATTGTGGCAATTTGAAGAACAATAAGAAGGAAAGGCAACGGCACTTGAAGGGCCTAATGCAATATTGTCGTCACCTGGCAATATTGTTCCTCTTAATGATCTTCTTCCGTGCATATACCGAGAATCCTAAAATTCAGAAACAAATACCGCACAACGTAATGAGATATAGATAAGGTATATCAGAAATGTTACTAGAACTAACTACTGCTCATGCAAAACTAATCAAACTAAACCTGCCGCTCCTTGGCAGCGGTGCCATTTGACGAACGGGTTATCGTGTCATTTTAAAAAGATCAATTTGTCAACAATATTTGTAAAAACCTCACGAAGCCTAAATTGGTTTGGAAAACACACGTATGGTGGCAAGTGGGGTGTCGTCCACAGGGAGCGGAGCTAGCTAAGATTAGTCATTGCTAAAGTAATATTAATATATATATATATATTAAACAAAACATATAATGATGAAGATGTAGATGGTGAATTATCATATTAGTAACAATAAATTAACAATGCAAACTAGAGGAAAGGGAAATGGGATGAAGGATATATAAATGATGGGAACTAAGGAGTTAACGGATTCGAAAGTAAATACTGGGCAATGCAACAAACTTAAAAATAGGCATGTCTATTCAAAGGTAACTGACCTAGGATGTATAGATTCGGTTATTTATCCCTAGAAAGTGTTCAACCTAGGATGTATAGTGAGGACCACCTATTAGGGATTAATCCATTGTAACCCACCAACCTAGGATGTATAGTGTTGGTTGTTCGTCGGATTCAAAAAATGAAGCTCGTCTACCTATCAATGACTCAACCGATTGTAAACGTAGTCAACCTAGGATGTATAGTGATGACTTCTTATCCTCTCATGGGCCCCGACCTAGGATGTATAGTGCTGGAAATTTGATCGAGGTTAGATTAAGACCACGGTTTAAGAGTCGGAATTCATGACGTTCCGTCCATTCATTAGAGCAAGAAACAATTAAATAGGATGTATATCTAGATGCAATACTCATACATAATCCAAAGAGATCTTACTCAGAGGATGAATCTAAACAAGAAATCAATGATAACCATTCATAACAAGAATAGAACAATGAAAGATAGACATTAATATAAATATAGAATCAAGTTTATGTACATGCCCAATATCCAACTAACTACTCCATCAACCCCTTAGAGGGGATTTAGCTACTCATTACAACTAGGAAAATAAGAGAAAGGAAAGAGAAAGAACCCTTGGAGAACATCTCCTTCCTTAAAGTTGCTTCAATCTCCTATCTTCCTTGAAGTTGAGTAGAGAATGTAAGTGTGTGAGAGAGGGAGAGATTCTAGATCTAAGTTGTGTAAAATCTCTGAAAATCTCAGTCAAAGGCTCCCAAAAACGTTCTCCAACTATTCTATTTATAAAATATACAAAAATGGGTCACTTAAACTTCAGAAAAATAAACTGGCGCACGCTAAGTGCGGATGGAGTGCGGGTGAATTACCGGTACTGTACCCGCACTATATGGGTTATCTTCATCTTCAATTCGCAGATCTGGGAAATAGTGCGGGTGTAGTACAGTTGGTTTACCCGCACTTGACCCGCACTTTAATGTCAGGTGCAAATCCACTCCTCTGTCTTGAGCAACAGTGCGGGTGGAGTGCAGTTGGATCACCAACACTTGACCTGCACTTTATCTGTCAGGTACAAATCAGCTTCTCTGGCTTTGGCAATAGTGCGGGTGGAGTGCGGTTGGATGACCTGCACTACACATGCACTACACCCGTACTTTAACGTTAGGTGCAAATCAGCTTCTCTGGCTTGGCAAGAGTGCGGGTGGAGTGCGGTTGGATGACCCGCATTGAACCCTCACTTTAACTCTTCTTCCAGTATCAGGTCCTGGCTATGAGTATGAGTGCGGTTGGAGTGCAGTTTCGACCCGCACTGTAGAGCTGCTTCTGATCCTTTGTCTTTCCTTTTGCCCATTTTTTTTCCAGAACCACCGCAACATGCTTCCAAAACCATCATTGCACCATTTCTTATAATTACGCACATAACAGCCCATTAGAGATACCAAAATGCACAAAAACAGAACACAAGATACAGATTTGAGGGCCTAAATATACTACATATTTGGCACGATCAACTATTAAAAACAAGAAGAGAAAAAACGCACAGGGATGCGTGAAAAAGAAAAAAAATTGATATTTATTATATATGAATATATATCTCTCACCAAGATCCGTTTACTGATGAGATTCATATATATCAACTAATGATGGCTATATGTGGGCAATTTTAATCCTGAGTGTCTTATCGACTCCTTTAGGTTAGATCGTGGTCTTTGATATACCATGGATGAGGTCGGATGCAGTTCCTGATCAATATGCTCCGTATATTGGGATTGTGGTCTGGCTTGTGGCTAGGAAGGTATGTACACAATAGTGGAATCCACTCTTTCTTGTGAGAAGTAGATGGTAGTTCCCTTAAGGGTTGATTCAGGGCTTGGACAATATGAGTGCTCTCTTAATTCCATGATGAAATATGATTTATTGTTCATTAGAGAATCAACGGTACTTAAAGGATATATGTAATTAGAGGGGTATAACGGACATTATGAGCCAGCTCTAATTATGAACTACTATGGAGGATCACACCATGTGTAATACCTATATCGATGGACACCGAGTTGTATCAGTCTGTGTAAAAGCGTCTGCAGTTGAGAGAATGCAGTTTCAGGTTTTTAGTAGAATAACACTGGAGTTAATAATCGAGGAATATTAATTAAAGAGTTTAATTAATGATTCCAAGGATTATTGGAGCTCAAAATACTATGGGCCAATTAGGTCCCCTTGCCAGCCAGATCGATTTAGGTAACAAGGGTCACGGTTAATTAATTGGATTGTCCAATTAATTGTGTTACGAAAGTGACACGTATTCATTTAGGGATTAATTGAATAATGAAATTATTTCATTAATATATTAATAATTAAATTAATTAAATAATTAGATTATTTAATTAATGAATTAATAATTAATTATTAATTGGAGGTTGCAGGTTCATATCATAACTGAGACATAAAATAATTAGATTATTTTATTCTTAATTAGGTATTGTATCTAAGTTTAAGTCAACTAGGGTTATGTGAGAGTTAGAACCCTACTCTACCTAGAACACATAAATACTAATTATCTTTTGAATATATGGAGATATATTTGGAAAGAGATAATGGTCTAGTTTGAAAAATATATAGAGATATATTTAATATAACTAGATAACCAATAAAATAGAAAAAGTAGATAATGCAATCAGTTATCTATTTTTTGTTTTTGAACCTGATTCACGAAAAAAGAATAAAAGAGAAAAAGAGGTTTGTGTGTGCAGCAGTGCACAAATTGAAACCAAAAATAAAAATAAAAATAAAAGATATTTTTTTTGAAGAATTAAAATTGTTCTAGTTTTGCTTTCTTTTGGACGAAATTGTTTCTTCTTCTTTTCTTTATATCCTCCTACATTCCTGAGTACGTGACGCACCCACACGCAGTTACCAGTTCCAAAATAGCTAGGAAGATTGGTGGTACAGACCAGAAGCATATTGTAAAGTGTAGGAGCCTCCAAACGTTGGTAAGGTTCTAAATATATATTTTTAATATATTGATTATAATTTCTTTTGTTTACGTATTGTATGCATTAGTTCCAGAAAAATAATTACAATCTCAAGTTCACTGGTTCCAGTTTATGTATAAAATTTTTAAAACCCTATTTCCGCTGCGTTATTAGTGAACGGGGTTCCAACATATAGGACCACACACTTCAGTGTGTATTGATCCTAAACATTCAGTGGCTCTTGTGCCTTTGGTCGTGAATGACCTTTTGGTCATCTTACCTTCCAAACAAGATTCACAAGTTGGTAGATCGTTAACCTTTAAGTCACTTAAAGGTCAATCACTAACCAATCTCTTAATCCTATCAAGTTTAATATGACCTAGGGCGAAATTGCATAGGTAAGTTTCATCTTTTGATAATTTTATTCTTTTACGATTATGTTCTGTTGATTCCGTGTCTAACAAGTGAGAGATATTTCTATGCAAATAGAATAAACCGTTTTCCAATGTACCTTTACAAACAAAATTGTCATTCTTACTAATAATAAAACTTTTATTAAAAGTAACCGAATATCCAAGCTTATTTAAACAAGAAATTGAAATTAAATTCCTCTTGAATTGAGGTACATAATAATCGTCTATCAAATCCAAATGCCTACTATAATCTAAATTAACTCTAATATCTCCCACTGCACAGGCAGACACCAACGCTCCGTTGCCTAAATGCAATTTGAATTCATTATCATTCACTCTTCTCCTTTCATGGAACCCCTATAGGGAATAACAAACATGATTAGTGGCACCAGAGTCTATGATCCAAGAATCAGTAGAATCTGCCAGAAAACATGTTTTAAGATAATTAATATTACCTCTTCCCTTGTTTTTCAAAGACTTTGGGAAATTTCTTTTCCAATGTCCCTTTTCACCATAAAGGAAACACTTACCTTTGATCTTGGTTACTTTCTTGGTGTCTTTCTCGGTAGGCCCAAGTTGTTTTTTCTTCTATTGTTTCTTGACCTTGTTACGGGTCTTAACAGTAGCAACTTTACCAACCACTTGAATCTCTTTACCCTTGCCTTTCACAAGGATCTTTTCAGCGCTTTGAACATATTGCATTAGGCCCTTCAAGGTGTATTCCTTATTGTTCAGGGTGTAGTCCAACTTGAACTGGTCAAAGGAATTTGATAGTGAGTTGACTACCATGTCAATTTTTGTCTCACCATCTATCTCAGCACCATTGAGTTCAACAATGTTGAGATGCTCTATGACTTTCATCATGTGATCTTTCACAGCCTGTCTAAGTTTCATCATAAGATTCATAAAAGCAGTCATTGCCTCTCTCTTAGTCGTTCTGGACCTCATAGCAAACTTCTCCTCTAGAGACATCATTATAACAGCAGCAGTACTCATTCCTTCATGTTACTGTTGCAACACGTCGGAGATGGTGGTCATAATGTAACATTTGGCCATCTCATATGAGGTCTCCCACTGCTTATACTCGTCTCTTTGAACCTCTGTAGATTCATTAGTAGGAGCAGGTGATTTAGGTTTAGACAGAACAAACTTATGCTTTTCAGATTGCAACAACAGTCCAATTTTTTCTTTTCTATGTGACATAATTATCTTCGATTAAAGTATTATCTTTTAGGATGTTCATTAGGGATGGGATCATGATTTCTAAGTAAAAAAAAATTATATAAGTAAACAATCATGATAAAGCACTTTCAAATATTTATCTTGAATTAAATAAAATAATTAAATCGTAAAATTCAATGGTGATCCAACATCCATAAATGTCATGCCTTCTTTGGGAGTTCACACCATTTACTAGTTGGACTAGGTCCCACCTAATTGTTAACATAACAACCATCATTTTCAATTTAGCCTTGCGATTTATATTGACAAGAACTCTTTGGAGGAAATCAATAAATCCATATTGAGTGTGTTACCAAGTTATCGACCTTCAATATATTCCTTCAGGAAAATCCCTCCTTTGAGAGTAGATATCGCTTGAGTCAATTGTCTAGTCTATCCTTGTAAGGAAGTATCTTGCTAAATTCCATTCATGGATAAAGGAAGTATCTTGCTAAATTCCATTCATGGATACCCCTTGGGGGGTTATCACACAAAACATAAAGCTCAACTTATCTTGGAGGCCATAGGTGTTCAAAACACCTTCTCCCACTCAATTATTTAAGGCGTGTGATCGAATTCCATAAAATGATTTACCAAGTTATCTAGATGCCAATTAGATACCTAAACCATTCAATGCATGTTCATACCAATAGAGATATATATGAGTGGCACTCCTATTTTATATGACATGTTATTAAGCAATGATAAACATTGCAATATTTACAAAAAATAAATAGCTACAATTTTGGTTCATCCTAGAAAAGCAAGTAAATTACATTTGTTTGGAATACAAGAAACCCTAATCCTAACTTGGTGAACAAGCCATCAAACGTCCGTCATCCAAAAGTCTTGCACCCCCCGAAACCATTGAGCGGCTGCCCCTGCGCATAACACCACGCGCGCGCCTTTAGGCTTGCACGGCTGCCTCGCGTGCAGCTCTGTGCGCACATCCGAAGCTTGTGTAGCCTCCTCGCTTGCAGTTCCGCGCTCTTCTGGACCACAACAAGTGCAGCTACGCGCTTGGTCTCGCGCGTGCTTGTTGCTTGGTGCGCAAGCTGTTAGGATTATGCTCAATAGCAAGAGTGTAATATTGTAATTGACAATCTTTTCATATTAATAAAGTGTTTTCTGATTTTTACAAATACTTATAGCATTTATTATTATAATTGTCAAGGTAAATAATCATAAGGTCAAAAGACTATGAGATATGAAGAATTGTTCATACATCCGGATATGTGTGAGGTAGACACAATTCTTTAGTTAGTCTTGAATAACATTCACAACTTAAGTTAAAGGTTGGGCACCTCTATCTTGATAAAGTTGTAGAATTCTTTTACTAGCATTTGAGTGGGATCAAATGAGTTATGATGAGTCTAAAATCATCGAAAGGTTTTCGAGTAAAAGAAACTAGTGCACTAGGTGGATTGAACATGATCACAATGAAATACTTTATCTAGAACCGTCACTAGATATAAGTCTTTTCATTATTAGAACAATCGGAGAGTCGATCTTAATCCTGAGATAAATGATGGACTTATGGTTGCAAGTGTTATCATTTGAGCTATCAATGAGTACGATTATATAGCATAGTCTATCCTCGATAGTTTGGTGGTATTCATTTGTTAATCGATAGAGGACATCATTTATAGATATGGACATTGTGGCTCCATTTATTAAATGAGAGTATAATATCATCATATGGATGTTTTGAGGTATTGGATATTAAATCTCAACGTTGAGTTTTCAATAATGATTATTGAAGACATGGCTTCTGGACAAGTCAAAATATCCAAGTTTAAAATGTGGTCATATGAGGAAATAGGGTAACTTGGAGAGCTATAGGCGGTCTATGAGCTCTTGGCGATTACTGATATTATTCACGAGGATACACCATATCCTATAGGATTGTCTAGGGTATGAATGAGAAACATCTCTTTATTCTATCTTTATTTAAGAGTTCAATTTTAGCTCTTTAGTGGAATGAGTTAAAATTAATAGATCGGACCTAAGTGAATCATTTGTTGATTGTGATTAGGTTATGTCTATTGAAGCTTAAATTTAGATAGCCCGCCAAGATCCACAATCCACACTTACTTGCATGGATCACTTGATATATTCTACCGGACCAATTTATGGGTCCATCTAGAATTGCATTTAATATATTAAGAATATAATATGTCTATTATTTATTTAATGGGCTGCTCTATTATATTAATATATTAAAAGGAGACATGTGGGCTTGTTTCTTTTAGTAAGAATAAGTCAGGTTCACATGTGGGCTTTTATTTAAAGTCTAATGGATTAAATAAAATAAGAAAAATAATATTAGACCCATATATATGGTGTGGGCGGCAAGGCTAATAAAATAGCCCAAGATATTATTTTATTTTATTGTTTTGATTAAATGGAAATTAATTAATTATTTAATTAATTAATAGTTTAAATCAAAATATTTTCCTTATCAGTAAATAAAATACTATGTGTTGGATTAGGGTTAGAATTCTTTTAAGTGATAGGAGTCCTAATGTAGTAAGGATTAAGTCCACATACACTCCATACCACACAAAGAATTCGGCCACCCTAGTCCTGTAACGGTTAGGATTCTTAAATTGATAGGAATTAGGGAAAAGCACAATTCCTTTTCAAGTAAGGAAATTGGCCAACCCTAGATTTCCTACACAAAGAATTCGGCCAACCTTATTTTGAGAAGGTGAAATTTCGGTCACCTTATAAATATAAGGTGATAAATTTCGGCCACCAAGAAGCTTGAGTGAGAGAGATTTTTGTTTGCTTTGAAAAATATAAATCTTACTCAATACACATAGAATTTCGGCCAAGAGAGAAAAAGAAAAATAAGTTCTCATTCGATAGTGCACTTGCAAGCCTTTAACATCAAAAGGTTTTGTGCACACTTTCGATTTAGGGTTACGCGAGTTCCAATCATATCGATTGTGAATTCAAAAGTGACCAGAACTATTTTTCTAGGCTCTTGGTGTTTTGGGATTGAAGATCAGGATCAGAAGTTCCATACATCTATTCTCAGGTAAGCAATTCAAAGAAAAAAAGGGAGACCACGCTCCTAGGTGATTCACGTACGTGCTAGGATTGAAGATCTTGCGGATTACCATCGACGTAAGTCAATCGGATCACGCGACAAGAGGTATTTAACTCTAACCGTATATTTGTGTTTAATTAATTAAAGGGTTAAGGTTCAAATCTTTAGAAAAATTTTAAACTATACGAAAATCTACTTTTCGCCTTCCGCTGCGGTTTTAGTTAATTTTTCCCTACAATTGGTATCACAGCCCTGGTTTTACCCTTTAATTAATTAACATATATATACGTGAATCTATTTCTTTTTATTGTGATTATGCATGTTTTAGAAAGAGATGACACTCTAGGTATTCTCATATATAATTACATGTCGAATGTATGGATTTATATATGTTGTTATAAAGTGAATTGTTATTGCTCAATTTTGGTCCTAGATTTTCCATGTAATTTTTGTTTCGGAATTGTAACAAGAAGGGTGGCCTATTATCGTCACAAGTTCCTTCTTGATAGTTGCTTAATTTTTTTTTATGTTGTAAAAGATAGTGCAGTTTTTTTTAATGTATTAAAAATACTGCAGTTTTTTTTTTTTTTGCAGTTTTTTATTAATAAAAAAATAATAATAATACTGCAGTATTTTATTGTATAAAATAATCTGTAATTTGTTCAAGATTCGAATACTCGAAGATTTGAAGAAATTAGAGCATCCGGAACCCGTCTTGGCACCCACGCTCACCGAGACAACAAGCGCGCACGCAACCAAGCGTGCAGCTGCGCTTGTTGCGGTGCAGCAGCGCTCGACCCATGCATAGGCTGGCCGTGCGGCAGCTCATGCCCTTGCATGGGCTAGGCGTGCACATGGGCTGCTGTGGTGATCTTTGGGAGCACGAGTTTCGTGCGCGAGATGGTCGCTTGAAGTCTTGTCCGCCAAGAAAGGAGTTTTTGTATTCCGTACAATTGTAATTTACATGCTTTTCTAGGATGGACCAAAATTGTGGCTATTTATTTTTTATGTATATATATTACAATATTTGTTATTGTATGATAACATGTCATATAGAATAGGAGTGCCACTCATATATCTCTTTTGGTATGTACATGCATTGAATGATTTAGGTATCTAATTGGCATCTAGATAACTTGGTAAAATCATTCTTTGGAATTTAATCACACGCCTTAAATAATTGAGTGGGAGAAGGTGTGTTAGAACGCCTATGGCCTCCAAGGTTAGTTGAGTTTTATTATTTTTGGTAATCCCCCCAAGGGGCGTCAATAAATGGAATTTAACAAAATACTTCCTTACAAGGATAGACTAGACAATTGACTTAAACGAAATCTACTTCCCAAGGAGGGATTCTCGTGAGAGAAAATTGAGGGCCGATATCTTGGTGACACACTCAATGTAATTTTATTAATATCCTCCCAAGAGTTCTTGTTAATAAAATTGCAAGGCTAAAATTGAAAACGCTGGTTGTTATTTTAACAATTAGGTGGGACCTAGTCCAACTAGTAAATAGTACGAACTCCCAAAGGAGGCGTAAGATTTATGGGTGTTGGATCACCGTTGAATTTTTTTGATTGAATTATTTATTTAATTCAAGATAAATATTTAAAAGTGCTTTATCATGATTATTTACTTATATATATTTTTGTTTTAATCAGAAATCATGACCCCATCACTTATGAACATCGTGAAAGATAACATCTTAACTGGAGATAATTATGTCACATGGAAAAGGAAAATTGGGTTGTTGCTGCAAAGTGAAAAACATAAATTTGTTCTGACTACTCCTAAAACCACCCCTTCCTAATAATGAATCTATTGTGATGCAAAGAGATGAGTATGAGCAGTGGAAGACTTCTGATGATATGGCAAAATGTTATATTATGGCCACTATCTCCGACGTGTTGCAACAGCAACATGAAGGAATGGAGTCTGCTGCTGATATAATGATGTCTCTAGAGGAAATGTTTGCTATGACGTCTAGGATGACTAAGAGAGAGGCAGTGACTGCTTTTATGAATCTTAGGATGAAACCTGGACAATCTGTGAAAGATCACATGATGAAAGTCATAGCACATCTCAATATTGATGAACTAAATGGTGCTGAGATTGATGGTGAGACCAAAATTGATATGGTAGTTAACTCACTATCAGATTCCTTTGATCAGTTCAAGTTTGACTACACTTTGAACAAAAAGGAATACACCTTGCAGGGCCTAATGCAAGATGTTCAAAGCGCTGAAAAGATCCTTGTGAAAAACAAAGGTCAAGAGATTCATTTGGTTAGTAAAGTTGCTACTGTTAAGACCCGTAAGAAGGTCAAGAAACAACAGAAGAAAAAGCAACTTGGGCCTACCAAGAATAAAACCAAGAAATTAACCAAGATCAAAGGGAAATGCTTCCTTTGTGGTGAAAAGGGACATTGGAAAAGAGATTGCCCAAAGTCCCAGAATAAGAAGGAAGAAGGTAATATTAATTATCTTGAAACATGTTTTCTGGCAGATTCTACTGATTCTTGGATCATAGACTCTGGAGCCACTAATCATGTTTGTTATTCCTTACAGGGGTTCCAAGAAAGGAGAAGGCTGAATGAAGATGAAGTCAATTTGCGCTTGGGCAACGGAACGTTAGTGTCTGCAAGTGCATTGGGAGATATTAGAGTTATTTTAGATTCTAGTAGGCATTTAGATTTAATAGACGTTTATTATGTACCTCAATTCAAGAGGAATTTAATTTCAGTTTCTTGTTTAAATAAATTTGGATATTCGGTTACTTTTAATAAAGCTTTTATTATTAGTAAGAATGACAAAATTGTTTGCAAAGGTACATTGGAAAATGGTCTATTCTTTTTGCTTAGAAATATCTCTCACTCGTTAGACACAGAAATAACGGAACCTAATCATAAAAGAGTAAAATTATCAAAAGATGAAACCTACCTTTGGCATTTACGCCTAGGTCACATTAACCTTAATAGGATTAAAAGATTGGTATGTGACGGACTTTTAAGTGACTTAAATGTTGATGATCTACCAACTTGTGAATCTTGTTTGGAAGGTAAAATGACCAAAAGGCCGTTCAATACCAAAGGTGCAAGAGCCACTGAATGTTTAGGACTAATACACACTGATGTATGTGGTCCTATGAGCATTCAAGCTAGAGGTGGATATGAGTACTTCATCACCTTCACAGATGATTACTCAAGATTTGGTTATGTGTATCTCATGAGACATAAGTCGGATGCTTTTGACATATTCAAAGCATTCAAAGCTGAAGTAGAAAATCAGCTTGAGAAACATATAAAAATCTTGAGATCTGATCGTGGTGGAGAATATCTATCTGGAAAGTTTTAGCAATATCTTATTGATAATGGGATAGTTTCTCAGTTTTCTACACCTTGTACACCTCAACAAAATGGGGTAGCAGAAAGGAGAAATAGAACTCTTTTAGAGATGGTTAGGTCAATGTTGAGTTATTCAACACTTCCTATTTCTTTTTGGGGATATGCTCTACAAACAGCAATATACATTCTAAACGATGTACCATCTAAATATATCCCTAAAACCCCACATGAATTGTGGACTGGGCGAAAACCTAGTTTACAACACATGAGGATATTTGGTTGTCCTGCACATGTGTTGAAAGGAAAGACAGAAAAGATTTAGTCCCGTTCAGAAACATGTATATTTGTGGGGTATCCAAAAGGAACTAAAGGATATTATTTCTATAGTCCTAATGATCTAAAAGTATTTGTTTCAACAAATGCTTCATTTCTAGAAAAGGACTATATGAATAATTTTGTGCCCAAAAGTAGAATTGTCCTGAATGAAATGTTAGGAGATACAATTCCACAAGAGATTTCACAACCTAGCCCAATTGTAAGTTCCACTCCAACATAAAATCAACAACCTACCATTCCTCGTCGTAGTGGGAGGGTTATAACACAACCCGAAAGATACATCGGTATAGGAGAATATGTGGAGAATCTCCCGGACGACGATGATCCCTACACGTACAAGGAAGCAATGGAGGATGTTGATTGTCGTCATTGGCAAAAGGCAATGCAATATGAGATTGAATCGATGTTCAATAACAAAGTCTGGTCCCTTGTAAACTTGTCTAAAGGGATAAAACCCATTGGGTGTAAGTGGGTATACAAGAGGAAAAGAGGTATGGATGGTAAGGTGGAAACCTTTAAAGCTAGACTGGTAGCTAAAGGTTATACTCAGAAAGAAGATATCGATTACGAGGAAACCTACTCTCATGTGGCCATGCTTAAATCCATTAGGATACTCTTATCCATTGCAGCATCTCTAGACCTAGAGATTTGGCAAATGGACGTCAAGACAGCTTTCCTTAATGGAAGTCTTGACGAGAGCATCTATATGATGCAACCAGAAGGATTCATTGAAAAGGGCCAAGAGGAAAGAGTATGCAAATTGCAAAAGTCCATATATGGACTGAAGCAAGCATCCAGATCCTGGAACATAAGGTTCGATCAAGCTGTGAAAGGTTTTGGATTTATTCAAAACCCTGACAAACCTTGTGTATACAAAAGGATTAAAGGCGACAAGTTGGTTTTCCTCATTCTTTATGTTGATGATATACTACTCATTGGAAACGATGTAGGTGTATTGACATCAGTAAAAGAATGGTTAGCAAAACAATTTGATATGAAGGACTTAGGAGAAGCAAGTTATATTCTTGGTATCCAAGTAATAAGGGATAGAAAAAATAGAACGATTGCATTATCCCAAGCTTCATACATTGATAAAATCTTGTCCAGATTTTCCATGCAAGATTTCAAGAAAGGTATGTTACCTTTTCGACATGGAATCAAACTTTCTAAGAAACAGGTTCCTAAGAATGAGCATGAAGAGCAATTCATGAGTAGCGTTCCATATGCCTCGGCAGTTGGAAGTCTCATGTATGCAATGCTCTGTACTAGACCAGATATTTGTTTTGCTATTGGCATAGTTAACAGGTTTCAATCGAAACCTGGTCCTGATCATTGGACGGCAGTCAAGCATATTTTCAAGTATCTTAAAAGATCTAGAGATTATATGCTTGTATACTCTGGAGGGGATTTAATTCCCGTTGGGTATACAGATTCTGATTTCCAGTCGGATTCTGACTCCAAAAAATCCACATCAGGATCTGTGTTTACCATTGGAGGAGGAGTAGTCATATGGAGGAGTATCAAGCAATCTTGTATTGCTGATTCCACCATGGAAGCTGAGTATGTTGCTGCATGCGAAGTTGCAAAAGAGGCTGTTTGGCTTCGCCAATTCTTGATTGACTTGGAAATGGTTCCAAATACGAATAAGCAGATCACTATACACTGTGACAACAGTGGAGCAGTGGCTAATTCGAGAGAACCAAGAAGTCATAAGAGAGGTAAAAACATAGAAAGGAAATATCACCTTTTAAGGGAAATTGTTCATAGGGGAGACGTGACGATCACCAAAATCGCGTCAGCAGAAAATCTAGCGGATCCATTCACAAAGGCTCTACCTCAGAAGAGTTTTGATGGGCACCTAAGGAATATGGGAATGAGAGATATGACACACTTGCTATAGCGCAAGTGGGAGATTGTTAGGATTATGCTCAATAGCATGAGTGTAATATTGTAATTGACAATCTTTTCATATTAATAAAGTGTTTTCTGATTTTTACAAATACTTATAGCATTTATTATTATAATTGTCAAGGTAAATAATCATAAGGTCAAAAGACTATGAGATATGAAAAATTGTTCATACATCCGGATATGTGTGAGGTAGACACAATTCTTTAGTTAGTCTTGAATAACGTTCACAACTTAAGTTAAAGGTTGGGCACCTCTATCTTGATAAAGTTGTAAAATTCTTTTACTAGCATTTGAGTGGGATCAAATGAGTTATGATGAGTCTAAAATCATCGAAAGGTTTTCAAGTAAAAGAATCTAGTGCACTGGGTGCATTGAACAGGATCACAACGAAATACTTTATCTAGAACCGTCACTAGATATAAGTCTTTTCATTATTAGGAAAATCAGAGAGTCGATCTTAATCCTGAGATAAATGATGGACTTATGGTTGCAAGTGTTATCATTTGAGCTATCAATGAGTACGATTATATAGGATAGTCTATCCTCGATAGTTTGGTGGTATTCATTTGTTAATCAATAGAGGACTTCATTTATAGATATGAACATCGTGGCTCCATTTATTAAATGAGAGTATAATATCATCATATGGATGTTTTGAGGTATTGGATATTAAATCTCAACGTTGAGTTTTCAATAATGATTATTGAAGACATGGCTTCTGGACAAGTCAAAATATCCAAGTTCAAAATGTGGTCATATGAGGAAATAGGGTAACTTGGAGAGCTATAGGCGGTCTATGAGCTCTTGGCGATTACTGATATTATTCACGAGGATACACCATCTCCTATAAGATTGTCTAGGGTATGAATGAGAAACATCTCCTTATTATATCTTTATTTAAGAGTTCAATTTTAGCTCTTTAGTGGAATGAGTTAAAATTAATAGATCTGACTTAAGTGAATCATTTGTTGATTGTGATTAGGTTATGTCTATTGAAGCTTAAATTTAGATAGCCCGCCAAGATCCACAATCCACACGTACTTGTATGGATCATTTGATATATTCTACCGGACCAATTTATGGGTCCATCTAGAATTGCATTTAATATATTAAGAATATAATATGTCTATTATTTATTTAATGGGCTGCTCTATTATATTAATATATTAAAAGGAGACATGTGGGCTTGTTTCTTTTAGTAAGAATAAGTCAGGTTCACATGTGGGCTTTTATTTAAAGTCTAATGGATTAAATAAAATAAGAAAAATAATATTAGACCCATATATATATATGGTGTGGGCGGCAAGGCTAATAAAATAGCCCAAGATATTATTTTATTTTATTGTTTTGATTAAATGGAAATTAATTAATTATTTAATTAATTAATAGTTTAAATCAAAATCTTTTTTTGATCAGTAAATAAAATACTATGTGTTGGATTAGGGTTAGAATTCTTTTAAGTGATAGGAGTCCTAATGTGGTAAGGATTAAGTCGACATACACTCCATACCACACAAAGAATTCGGCCACCCTAGTCCTATAAGGGTTAGGATTCTTAAATTGATAGGAATTAGGGAAAAGCACAATTCCATTTCAAGTAAGGAAATTGGCCAACCCTAGATTTCCTACACAAAGAATTCGGCTAACCCTATTTTGAGAAGGAGAAATTTTGGTCACCTTATAAATATAAGGTGATAAATTTCGGCCACCAAGAAGCTTGAGTGAGAGAGATTTTTAATTGCTTTGAAAAATAAAAATCTTACTCAATACACTTAGAATTTCGGCCAAGAGAGAAAAAGAAAAATAAGTTCTCATTCGATAGTGCACTTGCAAGCCTTTAACATCAAAAGGTTTTGT
Organism: Dipteronia sinensis; assembly: GCA_033220585.1. Classification (NCBI taxonomy): domain Eukaryota; kingdom Viridiplantae; phylum Streptophyta; class Magnoliopsida; order Sapindales; family Sapindaceae; genus Dipteronia; species Dipteronia sinensis. The sequence continues at coordinate 59,084,760 of CM065636.1, read as the reverse complement.
GCACACTTTCGATTTAGGGTTACGTGAGTTCCAATCATATCGATTGTGAATTCAAAAGTGACCGGAACTATTTTTCTAGGCTCTTGGTGTTTTGGGATTGAAGATCAGGATCAGAAGTTCCATACATCCATTCTCACGTAAGCAATTCAAAGAAAAAAAGGGAGACCACGCTCCTAGGTGATTCACGTACGTGCTAGGATTGAAGATCTTGCGGATTACCATCGACGTAAGTCAATCGGATCATGCGACAAGAGGTATTTAACTCTAACCGTATATTTGTGTTTAATTAATTAAAGGGTTAAGGTTCAAATCTTTAGAAAAATTTTAAACTATACGAAAATCTACTTTCGTCTTCCGCTGCGGTTTTAGTTAATTTTTCCCTACACAAACTAGCCTAGGGTTTCGTCTTGCTCCGTTACTTCTTTTTGTACTCCTAATTCTTCCAATCTTAGATGATAGACCACCCTTCATGTTATAATTCCAAAACAAAATCACATGAAATTCTAGGACCAAAATCGAGCAATAACAAATCATATAAAACATATATATCCATACATTCCAATGTAATTATATATGTGAATACCTAGAGTGCCATCTCTTTCTAAAAGATGCATATTTACAATAAAAGAAATGGATCCACGTATATATACTTCAATTAATCAAGGGTAAAACCTGGCTCTGATACCAATTGTAAGAAAACAAACGCGGCGGAAGCAAAAAATTGGGTTGGTATATTTCAAAAATTTTCCTTTTTAAAAGAAAGAACCTTCACCCTTGATTAATTAACATTTAATAAAAGTATCGTACCTTTTTCACGTGACGATTGATATTGCATCGATTTGAATCCGCTTATGTCGAATTGAATCCGTAAGATCTTCCAATCCAATCACGAACGTGAATCACCTAGGAGTGTAAGCTCCCTTTCTTTGAATTGTAAACCTGAGGATGGAGACAAAAAACTTTTTCCTTTTGTTAGTCACAATAATCCTCGTAGAGAAAATAAAGAACTTTTGGTCACTTGTGAATTCTCAATCTTTTAATCGAAAACTCGCATGAACCCTAATTCGATATTGTACACAAAGCCTTTTGATGTAAAAGCTTCTAGTGCACTATTGAAAATAAAACGCTCCTTATTCTTTTTCTCTTGGCCGAAATTTCTATATGAGTTGGATGTTTTTTATTTATTTTTTATTTTATTTAAAACTTCTTTTAAGAACTAGGGTTGGCCAAAATTCTCTTTGTGAAAACTTGTGTTGGCCGAAAATTATGATAGGATATATATAGGTGATGGTCTAATCCTCACACAAGTAGGCTTTCTACCTTGTAGTCAAATCCTCACACAAGTAGGAATCCTTTTTAAAAAAGTCTCCCATCAACATTGAGTTTTAACCATATCCAACTCATTAGTATATTATCCTATAATAAATTATTGAATATTAAAATTGTGACTATATCACAAACTTCCTAACTTGACTAGATAAATAAAATACATTTATTTATCTACTTATTAAAATAAAGTTTTTGATTTTTATTATACTATCAACAATAGTATATCACTAAGAGTCCTACTCTAGGTTAGCAAAAGAATTTGACTTTCAATCAAATAATTAATTAATTATTTAATTAATTTCCATTTGATTAAATAATAAAATAAAACAATATATTAGGCCAATAATATAGCCTTGCCGCCCAAGTATATATGTATATGGGCAATATATATTGTTTTTCCATTTTATTAAACCCATTGGACTTTAATAAAAAAATCCACATGTGAACTAGACCCATTCTCACTACAAAAGAAACAAGTTCACATGCACTAATTTAATACATTAATATAATCTAGCAGCCTATTTATTTAAAATGTGCAAATTATATTCTTAATATGCTAAACGCACCCCATTAGGGCCACCCAAGGATTCCTACATACTAGGCCGCCCATCCCAGGTATTTGAAGAGTTACCGCGTGTCTTGATCACACATGACCACATCTCTCCAAAATTTTTTGGATTCCGAAATCCAAAAAAAAATTCTAGATGGACCCATAAATTGGTCCGGTAGAATATATCAAGTGATCCATGCAAGTTCTTGCGGATTGGCGATCCTAGTGGGCTATCTAAATTTAATCTTTAATAGACATAACCTAATCACAATCAACAAATGTTTCACTTATGTTCGATCTATTAATTTTAACTCATTCCACTAAAAAGCTAAAATCGAACTCTTAAATAAAGATAGAATAAATTAATGTTACTCTTCATACCCTACACAATCTTATTAGAGATAGTGTATCCTCATGAAAAATATCAGTAATCGCCGAGAGCGCATAGACCGCCTATAGCTCTCCTACTTACCACATTTACTCACATGACCATATTTTGAACTTGGATATTTTGGCTTGTCCAGAAGCAATGTTTCAATAGACACTATCGAAAACTTAATATTCAGATTTAATATCCAATACCTCAATATACATATGATGATATTCTACTCTCATTTAATAAATGGAGCCACGATGTCCATATCTATAAATGAAGTCCTCTATCAATTAACAAATGAATACCAAGAAACTATCGATGATAGACTATGCTATAGTACTCATTGATAGCTCAAATGATAACACTTGTAACGTAAGTCCATCATTTTCTCAGGATTGAGATAGACTCTCCGATTGTCCTCAAGTGAAAACTTTTATCCACTGACGGTTCTGGATAAAATATTTCACTATGATCCTATTCAATGCACCTAGTGCACTAGATTCTTTTTCCCAGAGACACTTCACTTTGATGATTTTAGACTCATTATAGCACATTTGATCCTACTCAAAGGCTAGCAAAAGAATCTACAACTTTAACAAGGTAAAGACGTCCAACCTTTATCTTAAGTTGTGAATATTGTTTAAGACTAACAAAAGTATTGTGTCTACCTCATACATATCCATATGTACAAACAATACTTCATTTCTCATAGTCTTTTGACCTTATGATTATGTACTTTTGACAATTATAATAATTAAACTATAAATGCTATAAGATTTGTTAAACTAGAAATCACCTTATTAATATGAAAAGATTGTCAAATACATTATTACACTCTTGCTATTGAGCATAATCCTAACGTATGACTCATACATTTATATTATATGTTCTAAACATCCAAGATTGCTAGATGTAAATCTCAAACTGAGTATATAAATGTCATATACAGAGGAATTTGATTTGAGACGTGCAATCTAAAGAGTCCGTAGAAAGCAAATAAAATTGGGTACTTTATTTGTGGTTAATTTACAGTTGTGGTCCATTCCGTAATGTACGGTGGTCTTATCCTAGACTGCCCATTTGGTGATTTGAGAATGTATGCACCTTATATGATGTGATCATACAGGATTGGACAACGATTTAGATGAGTCTATCACCAAGATCCGTTAGTTGAAAAGATTCATATATATAGACAAATGATTGCTGGATATGGGTGATCTAAATCCTGAGTGTCTTGCTGACTCCTTCAGACTAGATTGTGGTTTTTGACATGCCATGGGTGAGATCGGAGTAGCATTCTTGATCAATAACTGTGTATATTGGAATCACAGTTTGGCTTGTGGCTGAGAAGGTATGTACACAATATAGGAATTCACTCCTTCTTGCGAGAAGTAGATGAGTAGTTCCCTTAAGGGCTGTTCGGGACTTGAACAACAAAGAGCGCTCTCCTTCTTTCGTAAAGGAAGGAAGGATATAATAGTTCATTAGAGAATCAATGATACTTAATTGAAAAGATATAATTAGAGAGGTACAACAGACTTTATGACCTAGCTCTAATTATGAACTACTTGTGGAGGATCATACCATTTGTAATAGCTATATTGATGGACATTGATATTTTGGTTTGTGTAAATCATATAATGAAAATACTATAAAGCGTGTGTTTACTAACCTAGAGGGGGTGAATAGGTTTTGGATGATTTATTTCCGACTTTTCTACATAATCAATTTTAATAATACTACCACATATTAGTAATCAACCAATCCAAAATAAACATGCGGATAACAATAAAAAACACAAGGATTGATTTATGTGAGAAAGCCTCCAACTGGGCAAAACTCACGGGCTATCCTTCTAGCCACACACGGTCCTCAAATCCACTATTTGAATGAAAGTTCACAACTTATGTTGACCTCAAGTCACACCATACTTGGTCACTAACCCTTTCACTCTATCCAATGGGCCTTTAATAGTGATCCTAGACCAACAAGCTTGTGCACTAATCCACTTAGTCACAAAAGCTTAACAATCAATGAAGAGATTAAGCAACCTATGTGAATATGTGATAATATTCTGTCATGCAATTAATGCTATGCTACACTAAATGCTTATCTAGGGATTTAAAGATATCAATAAGTGCAAATCCTATATATCAATATCTAAATGCAAGGCAAATACATTTAGCTAGAGGGAAAAGTGGTCCTATATGCTAGCTATCATTAAAAAAGCAATCTCAACCGACAAACACAATCACAAACATACGCAAATCATGCTAAACACAAGAAACATGTAATTAATCAACAAATAATTGCTAACCCTAGGTAAACAAATGCATAAAGATGAAACAAGAATTTTTAAGCCATGTTTAATTACCTAGTCAAGAAGAGCATGTAGACCCATGATGAATAGATGCAAGAATGAAGCTAGATGCGCACATGGGTATGAGTTTGGTTGAGTAAAAATGGTTTCTTGGGAGTCTCTGTCTCTAGAAAATCAATTTCTCTCGCTAAAACACAAATCTGAACTCTTTAGCATGAAATGGAGAGAAAATGATATATATATATATATGAGGTCAAAATGAAGCTACGTCGTATTGGAAAAGTTTGCAAAAAGACAAGCAGAACAGACGTACTGTGCTGGTCAGTGTGCGAGGGTAGGGTATCCGCGCATAACCCGCGCATAAGTCACTCTAGGAAAAATTAGCCCTCAGTGCACGAATAGGATACCTGTGCACAACCCATGCATAAACTCGTGCAGTAAACAGACCCGAGAGACACAAATTCAGTGCGCGGGTGATGGACCCGAGCACAACCTGCACACTTGGGAAATCCGAGAAAAACCATCCCCGGTGCACGAGTACCTACACGGGTACTGCACGAGTATGGTACCCGTGCAGACCCAGACCCGAGAGACCTAAAGGTCGATGCGTGGGTGTTGCATGGGTAAAGGACCCGCACACACTCTCAATTAGCTACACACAAGCCAAAATGCAACACAATGGAGCCCGTGTGAAGTGAAGAGAAATGCATACATGCAATGATCACAAGGACAACTAAGGCATGCATGAAATGTGTGTGTATGCTACTAGTCTCTTCAAAGAAAGTTAAGCAAGAAGTATACCTTTAGAGCGCACTTGAGCTTGATCACGAACAAAGACGGCCTAAACTACCCTTAGACATCTAAGCCCCAATATGTGGTTTGTCAACGAAATAAGCCAATCAAAAAGTGAGGAACTTACAATCTCCCCCTTTGGCTATTTCATGACAAAACCACCACTTACAAATCATCCTCACAAAACAAAATTAAGACAAGAGGTCAACAAAAATTATTCTACATTACATGTATATACCTAAGATCTAGATCTGCAAGCCTTCGATCTTTTGTAGAATAATCATCCCTGTAAAACAAGATAGCTACACTTTCCAAAACAAGTGTATGTGAGATGATCAAGGGAAAACATTTAACAAACACAATAAACCATACAATGAAATGCAATGCAAATGCTCCCCCTAAATAGGTTACTCCCCCTCAACAAGACAATCTCCCCTAAGATGCAACACTCATAGCCACCAACACTACTCCCTTTTTTTGTCATGAGATAGGCAAATGAGTATTCCCCAATTAGGTCACTTTAGCAAAGAGAGTTATTTGCCAGATAAGTGTATAATCATATACAACAACTTTATGCAACTTAATTAATTGAGAGAGAATCAAGGAGGTTTGATTTAAGGAAAATTGTGTGAAATTTTTGCTTCGGATGCAAGACAGGCAACATCAAGGTTCAAGTAAATGATATTTGGCAAAGAGAACATCAAAATATTTCCAAAGGAATTCAAACCAATTTGTATCCGTTTGCCATAATTAAACAAGATATAGCTTTAAAAACTTGCAGCACACACAAGCAACCATGTCAATCCTTAATGGTCAATCAAGACATGGATATAAAATCCTTATTAATTGAATGGATATAGAATCCTTATTGGTTGTTGTCTTATTCAACCATTAAGAAAAGAGACAAGGCTAAATTGGATGAGATATCCTTATTTATTGCATGGACATAAAGTTCTTATTGAGTTTAGCCTTGTCAAGTTGCTACCACACACATTTGCACATACATAATTCATGCATAATATTTAAGCATGTCAAAATCAAGTTCACAAGTCATGGAGATAAATTATAGGTCATTCAAATGTACTTCCCAATCAATTCTCCTAGTCAAAAAATGCATGTTTGAACATAGAGGTGACATGTATTACAAACAAAGCAAGGCACACTTATTAAATAAAAAGCTATATATTAATATATAAGCACGATCAAAATGCTCAAGCAATTAATAAAGAAGCATAAAGTTGATCAAATTTTTGCTTATTTCAACTATGCAAGGTTGCTCTCTTTGCTTGAGCTCCCCATATGGGGTCAATCACCAAAAACATATCAAGGCATATGACAAATCCCAATAGATCTACTAAGTGCCATGAACCTAGTTGAATATAAGGGCTTTGTGAACAAATCAGCTAGTTGATCATTTGTGCCAACATGCTCAAGTGCAATGCATTTGTTTTCAACTAGCTCTCTAATGAAATGATGCCTAATGTTGATATTATTTGTCTTAGAGTGCTGAACCGGATTCTTTAAAATGTTTATTGCACTCATGTTATCACAATAAAGGGTTAGAGTACCTTGATCAAAGCCATAGTCCACAAGCATTTGCTTTATCCAAAGGAGTTGTGTGCAAGCACTCCTGGCGGCTATGTATTCCGCTTTAACTATGGATAGAGAGATGGAATTTTTCTTCTTGCAAAACCATGAGATCAAGTTGTTGCCCAGGAAGAAGCAACTGTCCGATGTACTCTTCCTATCATCACAATTTCCTGCCAACTCTGCATCACTAAAGCCAACTAAGCTAGCATTAGTGTCAAAAGAGTACCATATCCCATAGTTGGATGTCCCATTCACATATCGAATGATTCTCTTCACAGACGAGAGATGAGACTCCTTGGGATCCGCTTGGTACCTAGCACACACACCCACACTAAAGGCTATATCGGGCCTACTTGTGGTCAAGTAAAGCAAGCTACCAATCATGCCACGATAAAGACTTTGTTCCACACTCTTGCCACTATCATCCTTGCTTAGTGTCAAGGTGGTACTCATGGGTGTGTCACAATGTTTGGCATTCTCAAGGCCAAACTTCTTCACTAGGTTCTTAGCATACTTAGCTTGGGATATGAAAATCACATCATGCAAATGCTTGATTTGCAACCCTAGGAAGTAATTGAGCTCCCCAACAAGACTCATCCCAAACTCATGAGACATGAAATCAACAAATTGTTGAACCTTAGATTTGTTGGTAGACCCAAAGACAATATCATCAACATAGATTTGAGCTATGAAAAGCTCATCTTTGTTCCTCTTAATGAATAAAACCTTGTCAACACTACCTCTAGTATAGTCATTATCAATAAGAAATTGAGTGAGGCACTCATACCAAGCCCTCGGTGCTTGCTTTAACCAATATAGAGCCTTCTTGAGGCGATAGACATGGTTGGGGTGGTGTGGATCCACAAACCCCTTGGGTTGTTCAACAAAAACTTCATCATGCAAGAAACCATTGAGGAAGGTACTCTTAACATCCATTTGATACAATTTCAACTTGTGCACACATGATATGGACAAGAGAAGCCTTATGGACTCAAGGCGGGCAACCAGAGCAAAAGTCTCATCAAAGTCAATACCCTCAATTTGAGAATATCCTTATGCCACAAGTCTAGCCTTGTTGTGCACAATGTTTCCATCCTCCTCCGACTTGTTCCTATACACCCATTTGGTGTCAATTACATTAACGTCCTTAGGTCTAGGAACTAGAGTCCAAACCTCATTTCTTTCAAATTGGTTTAGCTCTTCTTGCATGGCAAGAACCCAAAACTCATCATTCAAGGCTTCATCAACCTTTTTGGGTTCAATTTGAGAGGTGTAACAGGTTTAGCTAATTTGATTAGCTATTTGATGCCTAGTCCTAACACCCTCATTCACATCTCCAAGAATATCATTCTTGTTATGGAGATGTCTAACCCATGGAGCAGGTTCTTTGGAGTCCAAAGATGGATCTCTATCAAGAGGTTGAATAGCCTCTTCATCTTGATTTGACTTCACATCAATAGAAGTCTCACCATATTTCTCCAATGGAGAATCATGAACCACATCAACCTCTTCATCATGGTTAGTAATTCTAAGCCTACAATCATCTATAACAACATTGGATGATTCCATGACACTATGAGTTTTCAAATTGAATACTCAGTAGGCCTTACTATTAAGGGCATAGCCAATAAAAATTCCCTCATCACTCTTGGCATCAAACTTGCCAAGTTGATCACGGTCATTAAGTATGTAGCATTTGCTTCCAAATGAGTGAAAGTAGCTAACATTTGGCTTCCTACCCTTCCATAATTCATATGAGGTTTGCCTAGTACCGGGCCTTAGGAAGACTCTATTTCCTATATAGCAAGCCGTATTGATGGCCTCGGCCCAAAGGTTCCTAGGGACATTTTTCCTAAGCAACATCACACGGGCCATCTCTTGAAGGACCCTATTCTTCTTCTCAACAACCCCATTTTGTTGAGGATTTCTAGAAGCCAAAAATTCATGAGAAATCCCTAATCTATTGCAATAGCTTTCAAAACAAGAATTCTCAAATTCTCTTCCATGATCACTCCTAATTCTTTTAATGCTTTTAATGTGTGAGTTCTTTCATTTTGAATTTTAGTGCAAAGCATTTTAAATTTTTCAAAAGTTTCAGATTTTTCTCTAAGAAAATAAGTCCTTATGAACCTAGAGAAATCATCTACACAAACAAAAATGTATCTCTTTCCACCGAGACTCTCGGTTTGCATGAGACCCATAAGGTCCATATGAAGAAGCTCTAATGGCTCATTAGTGGTGACATACTTGCCTTTCTTATGCATGCTTTTGGTTTGTTTTCCTTGTTAACAAGGTCCACAAACACCATCGACTTTCTATAGAGGCCATGTACAATTTTGAACTTATCTAAGATCCTCAAATCTCGATAGTTCATGTCGCCAAGTCTTTGATGCCACATCTCAACTTCCTCACACTTGGACATGTTGCAAGAGATAGCACTAGCTTCAAGACAATAGCAATTGTCACTAGATCTCTTTCCTTTTAGCAAGGTTTGTCCATTTGACATTAAGATAGAGCAATCATTTTTGTTAAATAAGACGGAGAGTCCATCATTATTAAGATGAGAAATACTTATAAGATTTGCTTGCAAGCCATCAACAAGTAAAGCATTGGACAATGAGGGTAAATCCGGAATGGAAATGGTTCAATTCCCTATAACTTTCTTTCTAGATCCATCACCAAAGGTGACAAATCCTCCATCCTTTATGACAAGAGATTTAAAGAAGCTCTTATTCCCCGTCATATGCCTAGAGCACCCACTATCCAAATACCGAGTGTTAGAGGCATTTGCCTTCAAGGCAATTTGAGCCACATAGCAAAAATATTTATCCCTTCTAATCCACCAAGGTGAAATGTTCTCTTTCCTAGTGGTATTAGTCACATTGGCTCTAGTTTTCCTAGGAACATGCATAGTGGCTTTAGCTCTATTTCTTTCACTCATGCTTTTAATTATATATATCTTAATGTATTTGAAGCAATTAGATCTAATGTGACCATCCACAACATAAAAATGACAAGTGGGAGTGAAATAAGAAGTCATACAATGCCCTTGTGAACACAAATGGGCTTTCCTATGCATTTGGGTTTGTCTTTGGTGTTGGATTGGTTCTCTCCTTCTTTGTTGTTGAGTTGAAGTAGATTGCTTCCTTGGTTGAGCTTGCATAAATTGCTTCTTGACTTGGTGGTATTTGGGTTAAGGAAAGTTAGCTTGATGGGCTCTTATTGGTTAAGCTTGAGTTTGAGCTTGTTCCTTTGATGTTGTCTTCACTTGAACATTCCTTGAACACTCTCCTAGTTCAATTTTCTTTCTTGGATGTTGTAAAGGTGAAGACTTTTTGATTTCCATGCTCTTGACAAACACGGTCATGCTTGAGGATGAGGTCTTTTTGTTCTCCTCATAGCCAAGGCCTTTCTTATCACCCGGCCTGTTGCAAACTCCCAGCATGTGGTCAAGTTTCTTCGTGCTCGAAGTCATCTTAACAATGATCTCTCTTGTTTCTTCAAGCTCCTTTTCCATCAATGTCTCATTCCTCTTTGTTATCTTCACTTCTCCATTCAAGTACGTCACTTAAGTAGATAGCTTGAGATTCTCTCTTTTTAACATCTGAATCTCTTTCTTCATCTTCAACCTTGAGCTTTGAAAATGCTCAATAAACCCTTCAAGGTCCATGCCTTCCATATCTGTAGAGTCACCTTTTCTTCCTCTTCATCATCTATTGCTTTCTTACTCTTATGTGAAGATGAAAATGCAATAAAATTTGCCACATGATCTTCATCATCCGAGGATTCTACTTCCCCTTCTAGTTCATCACTATCACTCCACGTGGCGGCCATTGCCTTTCCTTTCTTCTTGTTCTTCAAGTTTCCATAATCCGTGGAGATGTGTCCAAAGCCTCAACATTCAAAACATTGGATTCCTTTCCTTGTGGGCTTGTCTAAACTTGATTCAACCTTCTTGAAATTAGTGTTCTTCTTCATTTCCTTTCCCTTGGATCCAAATCCCTTCTTTTCAAATTTGATGAATTTCTTGAACCTTTCGACCATGAGGGCCATGTCTTCATCCGAGTCTTCCTCATCCTTCTCAACCTTAGAGGTCTTCAACACAATACTCTGTTGCTTCTTTGGAGGTTGAGGTGTAGGTGTAGGGGTCCACCTAGACTCATATGCTAGAAGTCTTCCAATAACTTCACTTAGCTTCATGTTCTTGTAGTCACTATTCTCCTCAAGAGCTGTCACTTTTGACTCAAATCTTGCCGGAAGAGATCTCATAATTTTTTGCTTGATTCTTCTATCTGAATAAGGGTCACCAAGTTGATGGCTTTGATTGACTATGTTCATCAACTTCACTTGAAAGTCGTTGAAGCATTCATTCTCTTCCATCCTAATGGTCTCAAATTGCATTTGAAGGACTTGGAGCTTGGAGTCCTTGATTACCTCGGTTCTTTCATAAGCCATCTCTAAAATCTCCCATGCCTCATTTGCATTTCTAGTTGTTTGAATCAACTTGTATTGGTTGTCGTCCATGGCGCAAAGGATGGCATGCATCGCCTTGTTGTTCCACTTGGCAGCTTCAAATTCTTGAGTGCTCCATTGAGACTTTTGCTTGGAGACTTCACTTTCATCTTTGGTGGTTATTGTTGGAGGAGTGTAGCCATCTTCAACTGCCATCCATGTACGGTCATCTATTTGGCAAAGGTACGACTCCATCTTGCCTTTCCACGAGGCATAGTTCACCCCATTGAGTAAAGGAGGTCTTGTACTTGAGGCTTCCTTATGTCCACCTCCGTTCCCACTCATCTTGTTTGGGTATGAATGAGATGAATGCTAATGTGTGCAATAAAAAACAAACAAAATGCAAGATGCAAGACACATAAAGAGCAAGGATCACCTAAGTATATCCAGGAACCCGCTCTGATACCAATTGAAAATACTATAAAGCGTGTGTTTACTAACCTAGAGGGGGGTGAATAGCTTTTGGATGATTTATTACCAACTTTTCTACTTAATCAATTTTAATAATACTACCCCATATTAGTAATCAACACATCCAAAATAAACATGCGGAAAATAATAAAAAACACAAGGATTGATTTACGTGAGAAACCCTCCAACTGGGCAAAGCTCACTGGCTATCCTTCTAGCCACACACGGTCTTCAAATCCACTATTTGAATGAAAGTTCACAACTTAGGTTGACCTCAAGTCACACCATACTTGTTCACTAACCCTTTCACTCTACCCAATGGGCCTTTAATAGTGATCCTAGACCAACAAGCTTGTGCACTAATCCACTTAGTCACAAAGCTTAACAATCAATGAAGAGATTAAGCAAACTATGTGAATATGTGATAATATTCTGTCATGCAATTAATGCTACGCTACACTAAATGCTTATCTATGGATTTAAAGATGTCAATAAATGCAAATCCTAGATATCAATATCTAAATGCAAGGCAAATAGAATAGCTAGAGGGTAAAGTGGTCCTATATGCTAGCTATCATTAAACAAGCAATCCCAACCGACAAAGACAATCACAAACATACTCAAATCATGCTAAACAAAAGAAACATGCAATTAATCAATAAATAATTGCTAACCCTAGGTAAACAAATGCATAAAGATGAAACGAGAAGTTTTAAACCATGTTTAATTACCTAGTCAAGAAGAGCATGAAGACCCATGATGAATAGATGCAAGAATGAAACAAGATGCACCTGGGTATGAGTTTGGTTGAGTAAAAATGGTTTCTTGGGAGTCTCTGTCTCTAGAAAATCAATTTCTCTCACTAAAACACCAATCTGAACTCCTTAGCACGAAATGGAGAGAAAATGATATATATATATATATGAGGTTAAAATGAAGCTACATTGTTTTGGAAAAGTTTGCAAAAAGAAAAGCAGAATAGACGTAGTGCGCGGCAGTGTGCGCGGGTAGGGTATCCACGCATGACCCGTGCATAAGTCACTCTGGGCAAAATTAGCCCTCAATGCACAAGTAGGATACCCGTGCACAACCCATGAATAAACTGGTGCAGTAAACAGACCCGAGAGATACAAATTCAGTGCACGGGTACCTGCGCAGGTAATGGACCCGCGCACAACCCGCACACTTAGGAAATCCAAGAAAAACCATCCCCGGTGCACGGGTACCTACACGGGTACTGCACGAGTATGGTACCCGTGCCGACCTAGACCCGAGAGACCTAAAGATCGATGTGCCGGTGTTGCGCGGGTAAGGGACCCGCGCGCAAGGACCCATGCACACTCTCAGTCAGCCACACACAAGCCAAAATGCAACACAATGGAGCACATGTGAAGTGAAGGGAAATGCATACATCCAATGATCACAAGGACAGCTAAGGCATGCATGAAATATGTGTGTGTGTGCTACTGTCTCTTCAAAGAAAGTTAAGCAAGAAGTATACCTTTAGAGCGCACTTGAGGTTGATCACGAACAAAGACGGCCTAAACTACCCTTACACATTTAAGCCCCAATATGTCGTTTGTCAACGAAATAAGCCAATCAAAAAGAGAGGAACTTACATCTAAAGTTGCGAGAGAGCAGCCTCGGGTTCTTAGTGGAATAGTTCCGACGTTAATAATCATGAAATATTAATTAAAGAGTTTTAATTAATTTTTTCTAATTATTATTGGAGCTCAAAACTGTGGGTCCATTAGGTCCCCTTGCTAGCCCTATATGATTATTGGTAACAAGATTCACGGTTAATTGGATGGTCCAATTAATTATGTTACGAAAGTAACTTGGATTTATTCTGGGAAATAATTGATTAATTTAATATAATTAAATAATATGATTATCTAATTGACAAATTAATAATTAGGAATTATTAATTGTTAATTGGAGGTTACAGGTTCAAACCATGACAAATACAAAAGGATTAAAAATAATGAAGATTATCTTCCTTCTTGAAGCTTGAATCCAATCTCCTAGTAGCCTCTTTGAGTAGAGATGGTAAGGATGATTCCTAGATCTAAGTTAGTGGTTAGGGAATAGAAAAGAGTGTTCTTTGGAGAGAGAATGGAAGTGTGTAAGAGTTGAGAGAAAAGAAGAGAGAGAGAGAGAGAGAGATATTTTCGTAGTGGGAACAAGATGTATATATAGGGCTTCCAAGATTAGGTCTAAAAAATGCTGATTTGGTGGCCTATTAGAACATAGTGCTCGGGTGCATGTACGCGGGTAGGGATCCGCACAGTGACCCTCACACATTGGCTTCAGAAGCTTTCTTCTTCTGTTCCCTGGTAACTCTGTTGATAGGACCCGGGCAGTGCCAGCAAACTGGGCACTTGTACAATTTCTGATGACTTTTGACCCCCGGTTCATGGGTGGCTTTGCTGGTATGACAAGCAAAGGGCTGAAGCATGGACTGCGTGGGTGTATATGGGAGAGTATGAACGCGTTTGGGGACCTGAGCACTAATACTCTTCTTTCTTGCTTCATTTGGCTGGTTTGCGCCTGAATTCCCCACTTTTTTCTCCAATACCGGGATTACACCTATTGCCTGCAAAACCCAATAAAAGAGCCATAAGACACACAAAAAACATTTGAAAATGAGACTAAGAGTAAAGATATGAGGCTCAAAATATATAACAATGTTGGCACGATCAAATACCCCCAAACCAAACCTTTACTCATCCTCAAGCAAACTCTAAAAAAACAAAAACATTACATCAACAATAACTCAATTTAAAATTTTCCTACACTCGAAAACAAACAATTCAAATTGCCGATTGTCCAACCGGTGATGAGATGCAAGGATGTGCGAAAAAGAGCAACTCAAAGGTATTAAAGGGAAACTCGTACAATCATGAATCCCACACCTAAGAGTGTTCTCGTATCAAGAACTACACACTCTCACACCTAGATCATAATTCGCTTCAACTATAGCCTCTCATGGAGTCTCTCTTCTCTTTTCGCTCAGAGTCCTAAGTTCACAGTCAGACAAGGTATGCAAAGATGGAATTAGTGCTAAGGAATCTAATGCATTGCATACATGTAATTGAAAGACCGACAATGTTTGAACTAGCCTAGGAAGGATTCACTATTCCATGAACGTGGAAGATCAAGCTTCAGTAAAGATTCCCAATCAAGACTCATTATGGATCAAAAAGAACTTTCCCTTTGGTTGTAATGAGGCCATTGGGTTTAATGTAATGAACAAAGAAATAGGACAAATTTGGAGTTCAAAGATCACCAATCATGCAATAACTCACACATACTTACACCTCATATTTTTGACTATACTTATCATTTATACACTAGCATCTAGGCATTCAAATACATACACATTTGTGCTACACAATTGTACTCAATTTGTGAGTACTTAATCATCACATTTCAAGGCTCTTTTCTTTGCCCTTTTTGCATTGATATATTTTTTTCTTTTCTTATTTTTCTTTATTTTACTTTTTCTTTTCTTTTCTTTTTGCACAAAAACATTTGACACTATGGCTCTAAGTGCAATTTTTGACACTTTTACATTTTTGAGCCCATGCTTGCACATTTACATGATCGCCTAGTTACACACTATTTCATATAAGATCTTGCACCTTTCAACCACTCTACATACACACACACACACTACCCACATGATTGACAATTGAAAATGGGTGGTTTGTGTTTGGCTTATGGTTATATGGTTTGTTGTGGTTCCAAAAGAAAGGGTAAGTGTTTGGCCTCAAAATTGGCTATAGAGCACACATAAGGGATTAGGAATGTGTTTAGGCTAATTCAGTAGTTAAATGCACACATTGCCTAAAATCATTTCCAAGATAAGTCTATCAAGGGAATGAATGCACCCATCAAGCAATCCACTATATGTATGAGATATGTAAGTTCCTCATATTTTGATTGGCTTATTTTGTTGACAAACCACATTGGGGATTATTCTTTGTAAGGGTAATTTAGGCCTCTTGAGTGTGATCAAGCTTCAAGGACATCATCTCTCTCAAAGAGCATTTCAAAGGTATCTCACTAATTTAACTTTCTTTGAAGAGATCTAGCTGCACACACTCACTTGCATGCATTATTGTTCTTATCTTCATGTTATTGAATGATGTATTGTATGCCTCTTTTCACACTCCACACTTGCACATTTTGCACATCACTTAGTGTGTTGAGTTTGCCCAGAAAAGAGAATTTCTTCTCTTAGCGCGGCCTAAACCGCTTGGCAAGACATGCTTGCACCGCGGCATACAGAGCGGTATACCTCAACAGGGTCATGCTTCCTGTACCGCTTCCTGTACACTTGCACGCAAAGCGACCCAAGTCGCGGTGTTGTCCAGTAGGCCTCTGTTGCCCATACCGCGGCCTGTGCACCTGCATGCACAGTGCCCTGCACCGCGTTGTTGTCCAGACGGTGCACTACTGTATGTACCGCGGTCTGGACACTTGCCTGCGACGCGGTCCATCTAGCAGTATTGACGGGATTTTGTGTCCTAAGTTCAAAACGACGATGTTTTAACTAGGGCTCCCTTATATATACTCTATCTTTTTCCTTGCTCGTTTTAAAGAGTTCAAGAAGCCATTTTTAATAGGCCAAGCTTCCCTTAGAGAGAGAAACTCCCAAGAACTCATCTTTACTCAACCAAACACAAATCCATGTGCATCTAACATCTTCAAGCATCATCTCATCATGGATTCTTCTTGCTTTCATTGACTAGGTAACTTGAACATGCCCTAAATCTCTTTGTATTTATTTATGTTCTTGTTTGCCTAGGGTTAGCTCTTTTATATGATTTTATTGCATATCTTTATGTTTATTGGCATTTATAACATGGTTGGGTTGATGTTTGTTGGTTGAGAGCTTTGTTCATTAATAGCTAGCATTTAGGACGATTTTACCCTTCTAGCTAAATCTTCATGCATTTGCATTTAGATATTGATATCTAGGATTTGCATTTATTAACATCTTTAAATCCTTAGATAAGCATTTATTGTTGCCTAGCATTAATTGCATGTTTGAATATCTTTTACATATTCACATAGGTTGTTTAACCTCTTCATTGATTGTTAAGCTTTGTGACTAAGTGAGTTAGTGCACAAGCTTGTGGTCAAGAATCACTATTAAAGGCCCGTTGGGTAGAGTGAAAGGGTTAGTGACCAAGTAGGTGTGACTTGAGGTCAACCTAGGTTGTAAACTTTCGTTTAAATAGTGGATTTGAGGACCGTATGTGGCTAGAAGGATAGCCCGTGAGTTTTTGCCCAGTTGGAGGGTTTCTCACGTAAATCAATCCTTGTGTTTTTATTGTTTTCCGCATATTTATATTGGATTGATTGATTGCTAATATGGGGCAGGATTATTAAAATTCATTAAGTCGAAAAGTTGGTGATAAATCAACTAAAACCTATTCACCCCCCCCCCCTCTAGGTTGTATTAGACACACTTTGTGTATTTTCAAGATATATGTCCTATGGCATGTGATACGTATGACGA
Source organism: Dipteronia sinensis (assembly GCA_033220585.1). Taxonomy (NCBI): domain Eukaryota; kingdom Viridiplantae; phylum Streptophyta; class Magnoliopsida; order Sapindales; family Sapindaceae; genus Dipteronia; species Dipteronia sinensis. The sequence continues at coordinate 59,067,350 of CM065636.1, read as the reverse complement.
GAAGATTGTTTAAGAATAGAAGAAATTGTACACCCAATACGCTTTTGAATAGGTTTGTGTTTGTGATCTCTCGGGTAGTCTCCATTATTTGAACAAGGTGCAAGAGCACCGAGTCCCCTCAACTTAAGCACAAAAAGGATGGGACTAGCCCATGATGTGCAAGTGAGACCCTAAAGTGACAACTGGCTACTACACAAGCTCAACATGCATACATACACTTGTCAAGAGCACACGCTCAAGGCATCACATCCAAGCTATTTAAAGCTCAAAATTTTGGCCAATGCAACAAATTTGAAAAATAATGACATAAAAATGACTCAAAAACAAAAAGACGACCTAAAAAGGCGTCTACACCCCCAAACCAAAACTCAACATTGTCCTCAATATTGAAGACAAGAGAGCCCGGCCTAGCGGCGTACACCTAACTAGACACAAAACACAACAACCTAGGCACTAATCACACGCAATCAATGCCCAATAAAAATAAAAAGACACAAATAAGGCTCAAAATAAAGTAAGGCAATCAATGCAAATATGGCATTTAAGCACAAACCAACATCAAGCATTTTTTTAAATCAAAAATTACAGAGTGGGGATATGATGACCCCCAAACCGAATATCACTATATGCACAAGACCTATACAAAATGTGAGTAATCAAAAACCACCCCCAGACCTATACAAAAGGCAAGATGGAGTCTTACATTTGCCAAATAAATGACCGAGCATGGATGGCAATTGAAGATGGCTACACTCTTCCGGAAAAGACTCTTGAAGACGAAAGTGTAGTTCCCAAGCCAAAGTCGGAATGGTCAACTCAAGAGTTTGAAGCATCCAAGTGGAACAACAAGGCTATTCATGCTATTCTTTGTGCAATGGATGACAATCAGTACAAATTGATCCAAACAACAAGAATTGCAAAAGAGGCATGGGAGATTCTAGAGACGGCCCATGAGGGAACCGAGGTGGTCAAGAACTCCAAGCTTCAAGTCCTCCAAACACAATTCGTGCAAATTAGGATGGAGGAGGATGAGTGCTTCAACGACTTTCAAGTAAAGTTGATGGACATAGTCAATCAGAGCCATCAACTTGGTGATCCCTATTCGGATAGGAGGATCAAGCAAAAAATTATGAGGTTGCTTCCAGCAAGATTTGAGTCAAAAGTGACGGCTCTTGAGGAGAATAGTGACTACAAGAATATGAAGCGAAGTGAAGTTATTGGAAGGCTTCTAGCATATGAGTCTAGATGGACTCCCACACCTACACCTCAAAAGAAGCAAAAGAGTATTGCTCTGAAGACCTCTAAGGTTGAGAAGGAGGAAAAAGACTCAGATGAAGAAATGGCCCTTATGGTGAAAAGATTCAAGAAGTTCATCAATTTTGAGAATAGGGGATTTGGATCCAAAGGAAAGGAAATAAAGAAGAAGACTCCTTTCAAGAAGTTTGAGTCAAGTGAAGACAAGCCCACAAGAAAAGGGATTCAATGCTTCGAATGTGGAGGTTTCGGACACATCTCCACGGATTGTGGAAATTTGAAAAACAAGAAGAAAGGAAAGGCCATGGCCGCCACGTGGAGCGATGGTGATGACTTGGAAGAAGAAGGAGAATCCTCAGATGATGAGGATCATGTGGCAAACTTTATTGCCTTCGCATATTCTCTCAAGAGTAAGGAAGCAATAGATGATGAAGAGGTAGAGAAACAAAGTGAAGATGACTCTAGCGATGGTGACTCTTCATCCCATTCAACAAATATGGATGTAGGAGGTATGGATCTTGAAGGATTCATTGAGCATTTTCAAAGCTCAAGATTGAAGATGAAGAAAGATATTCAAAGGCTAAAAGGAGAGAATCTCAAGCTATCCACCGAAGCTACTCACTTAAATAAAGAAGTGAAGATAGCCAAAAGGAATGAGGAATTGATGGAAAAGGAGCTTAAAGAAGCTAGAGAAATCATTGCTAAGATGACTTCAAGCACGAATAAACTTGACCACATGTTGGGAGTTGGCAAAAGGCCAAGTGATAAGAAAGGTCTTGGCTATGAAGATGACAAGGAGACCTCATCCTCGAGCAAGATTGTGTTTGTCAAGAGTTTGGATAACAAAGAGCCTCCACCCCGACAACATCCTAGGAAAAAGATCGAACTAGGAGAGTGCTCTAAAGATTCTCAAGTCAAGGTAGCACAAGGGAAACAAGCTCAAGCTCAATCAACAAGGATGCATCAAGCAAGTTTCCCTCAACCCAAATACTATCAAGCCAAGAAGCAATTCATGCAAGGTCAATCAAGGAAGCAATACATTCCAACTCAACAACAAAGAAGGAGAGAACCAATCCAACACCAAAGACAAGCTCAAATGCGTGGAAAAGCCCCTTTGTACTCACAAGGGCATGGTATGTCTTCTTATTTTATTCCCACTTGTCACTTTTGTGGTGTTGATGGTCACATTAGACCTAATTGCTTCAAATACATTGAAATGTGTAGAATCAAGAGCATGATTGAAAGAAATAGAGCTAGAGCTAAAATGCATGTTCCTAGGAAATCTAGAGCAAATTTGCATGATCCTAGGAAATCTAGAGCCAATGTGACTAATACCACTAGGAATGAGAACATTACACCTAGGTGGATTAGAAGGGATAACTATTCTTGCTATGTGGCTCAAATTGCCTTGAAGGCAAATGCCTCTAACACTTGGTATTTGGATAGTGGGTGTTCTAGGCATATGACGGGGAACAAGAGCTTCTTTAAATCCCTTATCTTGGAGGATGGAGGATTTGTCACCTTTGGTGATGGATCTAGAAAGAAAGTCATAGGGAAAGGAACCATTTCCATTCCCGATTTACCCTCCTTGTCCAATGCTTTACTTGTTGATGGCTTGCAAGCCAATCTTATAAGCATTTCTCATCTTAATGATGATGGACTCTCTGTCTTGTTTAACAAAAATGATTGCTCTATTTTAATGCCAAATGGACAAACCTCGCTAAAAGGAAAGAGATCTAGTGACAATTGCTATTGTCTTGAAGCTAGTGCTATCTCTTGCAATATGTCCAAATGTGAGGAAATTGAGTTATGGCATCAAAGACTTGGCCACATGAACTATCGAGATTTGAGGATCTTAGATAAGTTCAAGGTTATGCGTGGCCTCCCTAAGCTTGGGAAGAAAGTCGATGGCGTTTGTGGACCTTGTCAACAAGGGAAACAAACCAAAAGTATGAACAAGAAAGGCAAGTATCTCGCCACCAAGGAGCCATTAGAGCTTCTACATATGGACCTTATGGGTCCCATGCAAACAGAGAGTCTCGGTGGCAAGAGATACATTTTTTTTTTGTTGATGATTTTTCTAGATTTACATGGACATATTTTCTTAGAGAAAAATCTGAAACATTTGAAAAATTTAAAATGCTTTGCACTAAAATTCAAAATGAAAAAAACTCAAACATTAAAAGCATTAAAAGAATTAGGAGTGACCATGGGAGGGAATTTGAAAATGCTTGTTTTGAAAGCTATTGCAATAGCTTAGGCATTTCCCATGAGTTTTCGGCTCCTAGAACTCCTCAACAAAATGGGGTTGTTGAGAGGAAGAATAGGGTCCTTCAAGAGATGGGCCGTGTGATGTTGCTTAGCAACAATGTCCCTATGAACCTTTGGGCCGAGGCCGTCAATACTGCTTGCTACATAGGAAATAGAGTCTTCCTAAGGCCCAGTACTAGGCAAACCTCCTATGAATTATGGAAGGGTAGGAAGCCAAATGTTAGCTACTTCCACTCATTTGGGAGCAAATGCTACATTCTAAATGATCGAGATCAACTTGGCAAGTTTGATGCCAAAAGTGATGAGGGGATTTTTATTGGCTATGCCCTTAATAGTAAGGCCTATAGAGTTTTCAATTTAAAAACTCGGAGTGTCATGGAATCATCTAATGTTGTCATAGATGATTGTAGGCCTAAGACTAGAGACCATGATGAGGAGGTCATTGTGCTTGATGATCCTTTCTTGGAGAATAATGGTGAGACTTCAATTGATGTGAAGTCAAGTCTTGATGAAGAGGTCATCCAACCTCTTGATAGAGATCCATCTTTGGACTCTAAAGAACCCGCTCCATGGGTTAGACATCTCCACAATAAGAATGACATTCTTGGAGATATGAATGAGGGTGTTAGGACTAGGGGTCAAATAGCTAATCAAATTAGCTATACTTGTTACACCTCTCAAATTGAACCCAAAAAGGTTGATGAAGCGTTGAATGATGAGTTTTGGGTTCTTGTCATGCAAGAAGAGCTAAACCAATTTGAAAGAAATGAGGTTTGGACTCTTGTTCCTAGACCCAAAGGATACTACTGTCATAGGCACCAAATGGGTATATAGGAACAAGTCGGATGAAAATGGCAACATTGTGCGCAACAAGGCTAGACTTGTAGCACAAGGATACTCTCAAATTGAGGGTATTGACTTTGAGGAGACTTTTGCTCCGGTTGCCCGTCTTGAGTCCATAAGGCTTCTTTTGTCCATATCATGTGTGCACAAGTTCAAATTGCATCAAATGGATGTTAATAGTGCCTTCCTCAATGGTTTCTTGCATGAGGAGGTGTTTGTTGAGCAACCCAAGGGGTTTGTGGATCCACACCACCCCAATCATGTCTATAACCTCAAGAAGGCTTTATATGGGTTGAACCAAGCACCTAGGGCTTGGTATGAGCGCCTCACTCAATTTCTTGTTGACAATGACTACACTAGGGGTAGTGTTGACAAAACGTTATTCATCAAGAGGAACAAAGATGAGCTTTTCATAGCTCAAATTTATGTTGATGATATTGTTTTTGGCTCCACCAACAAATCCAAAGTCCAAAAATTTGTTGATGTCATGTCTCATGAGTTTGAGATGAGTCTTGTTGGGGAGCTCAATTACTTCCTAGGTTTGCAAATCAAGCAATTGCATGATGGGATTTTCATATCCCAAGCTAAGTATGCTAAGAACCTAGTGAAGAAGTTTGGCCTTGAGAATGCCAAACATTGTGACACACCCATGAGTACCACCTTGAAACTAAGCAAGGATGCTAGTGGCAAGAGTGTGGAACAAAGTCTTTATCGTGGTATGATTGGTAGCTTGCTTTACTTGACCGCAAGTAGGCCCGATATAGCCTTTAGTGTGGGTGTGTGTGCTAGGTACCAAGCGGATCCCAAGGAATCCCATCTCTCCTCCGTGAAGAGAATCATTCGATATGTGAATGGGACATCCAACTATGGGATATGGTACTCTTTTGAGACTAATGCTAGCTTAGTTGGCTTTAGTGATGCAGATTGGGCAGGAAATTGTGATGATAGGAAGAGTACATCGGGCGGTTGCTTCTTCCTAGGTAACAACTTGGTCTCATGGTTTTGCAAGAAGCAAGATTCCATCTCTCTATCCACAGCTGAAGCGGAATACATAGCCGCTGGGAGTGGTTGTACACAACTCCTTTGGATGAAACAAATGCTTGTGGATTATGGCTTTGATAAAGGTATTCTAACCCTCTATTGTGATAACATGAGTGCAATTAACATTTCAAAGAATCTTGTTCAGCACTCTAGGACAAAGCATATAGACATTAGGCATCATTTCATTAGAGAACTAGTTGAAAACAAATGCATTGCACTTGAGCATGTGGGCACAAATGATCAACTAGCGGATTTATTTACAAAGCCCTTAGACTCAACTAGGTTCAAGTCACTTAGTAGGTCTATTGGAATTTGTCATATGCCTTGATGTGATTTGGTGATTGACCCTTTATGGGGAACTCAAGCAAAGAGAGCAACCTTGCATGTTGGAATAAGCAAAAACTTGATCAACTTTATGCTTCTTTATTAATTGCTTGAGTATTCTTGGTTGTGCTTATATATATTCTTATATGGCTTTTTATTTAATAAGTGTGCCTTGCTTGATTTATAATCCATGTCACCTCTATGTTCAAACATGCATTTTTGGATTAGGACAATTGATTGGGAAGTACATTTGAATGACCTAAAATTTATCTCCATGACATGTGAACTTGATTTTGACATGCTCAAAATGATATGCATGAAATATGTTTTGATTGCTTGAATGCAAATGTGTGTGTATGCAAATGAGAAGACTAATCAATAAGGATCTTGTATCCACGTAATCAATAAGGATCTTGTATCCACGTAATCAATAAGGATTTTATCTCCAAATTAGTCTTCTCTCTCTTCTTAATTGTTAATCAAGACTACTATCATACGGACAAATTATCCGGAAAAATCTAAAAGGATCTCTTGATCCAATGTCTTGATTTGCTTTTAAGGTTTGACATAGTTTTGTGTGCGTTGAAATTTCTTTTCAAAATACTATATCATGTTTCTTTATGGCAAAAGGGTGCAAATTGGTTTGAATTCTTTTGGAACCCTTTTTGATGTTCTCCTTGCCAAATACCATTTGCTTGAACCATGATGTTACATGTCTTACATCCAAAGCAATTAAGTCATACATTTTCTTCTAAACAATAAACCTTCAATGATTCTCTCTCAATTAATTGAGTTGCATAAAGTTGGTGTATATGATTATGCACTTATCTTGCAAATAGCTCTCTTTGCTAAAGTGACCCGGTTGGGGAATACTCCTTTTCCTATCTCATGACAAAAGGGGGGAGTAATGTGGTTTTACTTAAGGGGATTGCATATTTGGAGAGATTGTCCCGTTGAGGGGGAGTAACCTATATAGGGGGAGCATTTGCATGTTGCATGTTGTAGTTTTCTTTTATTATGCACATTTCTCTTATTTATTTATCTCTCTTGATCACCTCACATGCACTTGTCTTGGAAAGTGTAGTCTCATTGTTTTGTAGGGAATGTGGCTATTCTACAAGAGCTTGAAGTTTTGAAGACCTAGTATCTAGGTATCCTTTTGTAATGTAGAATATCTTTTCGTTGACCTTTATTTTTACTTTTTTGTGAGGATGATTTGTGAGTGGTGGTTTTGTCACGAAATAGCCAAAGGGGGAGATTGTAAGTTCCTCATATTTTGATTGGCTTATTTCGTTGACAAACCACATTGGGGATTATTCTTTGTAAGGGTAATTTAGGCCTCTTGAGTATGATCAAGCTTCAAGGACATCATCTCTCTCAAAGAGCACTTCAAAGGTATCTCACTAGTTTAACTTTCTTTGAAGAGATCTAGTTGCACACACTCACTTGCATGCATTATTGTTCTTATCTTCATGTTATTGAATGATGTATTGTATGCCTCTTTTCACACTCCACACTTGCAAATTTTGCACATCACTTAGTGTGTTGAGTTTGCCCAAAAAAGAGAATTTCTTCTCTTAGCGCGGCCTAGACCGCTTGGCAAGACATGCTTGCACCGCGGCATACAGAGCGGTATACCTCAGCAGGGTCATGCTTCCTGTACCGCTTCCTGTACACTTGCACGCAAAGCGACCCAAGTCGCGGTGTTATCCAGTAGTCCTCTGTTGCCCATACTGCGGCTTGTGCACCTGCATGCACAGCGCCCTGCACCGCGTTGTAGTCCAGACGGTGCACTGCTGTGTGTACCGCGGTCTGGACACTTGCCTGCGATGCGATCCATCTAGCGGTATTGACGGGATTTTGTGTCCTAAGTTCAAAACGACGATGTTTTAACTAGGGCTCCCTTATATATACTCTATCTTCTTCTTTGCTCGTTTTAAAGAGTTCAAGAAGCCATTTTTAATAGGCCAAGCTTCCCTTAGAGAGAGAAACTCCCAAGAACTCATCTTTACTCAACCAAACACAAATCCATGTGCATCTAACATCTTCAAGCATCATCTCATCATGGATTCTTCTTGCTTTCATTGACTAGGTAACTTGAACATGCCCTAAATCTCTTTGTATTTATTTATGTTCTTGTTTGTCTAGGGTTAGCTCTTTTATATGATTTTATTGCATATCTTTATGTTTATTGGCATTTATAATATGGTTGAGTTGATGTTTGTTGGTTGAGAGCTTTGTTCATTAATAGCTAGCATTTAGGACGATTTTACCCTTCTAGCTAAATCTTCATGCATTTGCATTTAGATATTGATATCTAGGATTTGCATTTATTGACATCTTTAAATCCTTAGATAAGCATTTATTGTTGCCTAGCATTAATTGCATGTTTGAATATCTTTTACATATTCACATAGGTTGTTTAACCTCTTCATTGATTGTTAAGCTTTGTGACTAAGTGAGTTAGTGCATAAGCTTGTGGTCAAGAATCACTATTAAAGGCACATTGGGTAGAGTGAAAGGGTTAGTGACCAAGTAGGTGTGACTTGAGGTCAACCTAGGTTGTAAACTTTCGTTCAAATAGTGGATTTGAGGACCGTATGTGGCTAGAAGGATAGCCCGTGAGTTTTTGCCCAGTTGGAGGGTTTCTCACGTAAATCAATCCTTGTGTTTTTATTGTTTTCCGCATATTTATATTGGATTGATTGATTGCTAATATGGGGCAGGATTATTAAAATTGATTAAGTCAAAAAGTTGGTGATAAATCAACTAAAACCTATTCACCCCCCCCCCCCCCCTCTAGGTTGTATTAGACACACTTTGTGTATTTTCAAGATATATGTCCTATGGCATGTAACACGTATGACGAGAAGAGTGTTTAAGAATAGAAGAAATTGTACACCCAATGCGCTTTTGAATAGGCTTGTGTTTGTGATCTCTCTGGTAGTCTCCATCATTTGAACAAGGTGCAAGAGCACCGAGTCCCCTCAACTTAAGCACAAAAAGGATGGGACTAGCTCATGATGTGCAAGTGAGACCCTAGAGTGACAACTGGCTACTACACAAGCTCAACATGCATACATACACTCGTCAAGAGCACACGCTCAAGGCATCACATCCAAGCTATTTAAAGCTCGAAATTTTGGCCAATGCAACAAATTTGAAAAATAATGACATAAAAATGACTCAAAAACAAAAAGACGACCTAAAAAGGCGTCTACACCCCCAAACCAAAACTCAACATTGTCCTCAATATTGAAGACAAGAGAGCCCGCCCTAGTGGCGTACACCTAACTAGACACAAAACACAACAACTTAGGCACTAATCACACACAATCAATGCCCAACAAAAATAAAAAGACACAAATAAGGCTCAAAATAAAGTAAGGCAATCAATGCAAATATGGCATTTAAGCACAAACCAACATCAAGCATTTTTTTAAATCAAAAATTACAGAGTGGGGACATGATGACCCCCAAACCGAATATCACTATATGCACAAGACCTATACAAAATGTGAGTAATCAAAAACCACCCCCAAACCAACTGGGGCTACATATTCACAATTAAAAACATGTACACTCACATAGGCATTCAAAAGAGCCTTCAGCTCATCTCATCATCCAAGTATGATCAAATCAATAAGCTCAAAATTCTCTTTCAACATTCGTAAAAGAATATATCAAATCAATATAGAGAATGCACTAGAGATATCCACAAGATAACTGCTCGTCAATATATATCCATCCACACACAAGATTATTCCATATCCACAAACATCAACAAACTAACCAAAAAGATAGGAAATATTTTACAGTTCAAGAATTTGAGATTAAGAATTTTAAACCAAGGTGGTTGCATTTGTCCATCCTTGATTAGGATTGGGTTCTCTCCAGTTTTATGAGCACTCTTGGCTTGGTTGTCCCTCCAAGACTTGCAAGAAGCCGGTGTGTCAATTCCAAGCGATGAAGAACCTAGCTTTAAGCATAAACATCTAACAAAAACATATAACAAAAACATATCAACCACACAAATGTATATCTCAAATATCCTCAAAATAAATCACTCCCACAAATCCCCAAAGCATCTATCATCCACCAAAAGTTATTAAACTAAACTAACAAAAGCAACTAGAAGCAAAATAGTAAAATAAAAAGTTCAAATATAAAGGGAAAAAATACATGGCAAGAATAATAAAGGGTTGATCATCATCCACCAACTCGGCTCTGTCATCCCGTAGGTGCCTACGCAACAGGTTTTGGCCGAGTACCACTCTTGCAATGCATTGGTAGTCCGCGAGTCTACACCTGCGCAGTTAAACCCCCGCACTGAGGCTTATTCTCTTATCCTCAAACTGTTGTTTTTTTGCGTTCTCCATTGCTTATCTTGCACACAGACATTACTGCCATCAACTATAATCGCCTTATTTCTTTATTAATAACAAAAATAAACATGAAAAGCATAACATAAACTTAAAAGAGATTGCATCAAAAATGTTCAATGTGATGCACTAAGTAAGGGGCTAGGTTCCTCTAAAGGTGGTTTGACCAAGTTTAGGAATTCCTTCTTCTTAGCAACCCAAATAAACTTAGGTGGTCCTTTTATCATTTCCTTCCTCATATTTCGCACTAAGTGTATTTGGTCTTTTCTTACCCAAATCTTCTTAAGCATAGGAGGATTTTTCCTACTCCTAGCACCTCTCATTTTCCTATTTCTAAGCACTGTAAAATATTCATCTTTAAAATGCTTTCTTTTTGAACAAAAATAACACACGAGGGGAGAGTTAGGAATTCTCCCATTTAATTGGTGACTTAGTGGCTTTGAGTGAGGATTCATTGATATTGCTTTGACCACTTGCTCCACTCTACCCAACTTCATGATGTGGTCACCTTCTCTTGCCTCTACTATTTTGAGAGCTTCTTCTTTTTTGTTCAGTGTATTCTTGACTTTATCTAGGGCAGTGCCCTTCAGCTCAATTTCTATTTGCATTTCCCTTAACTTATGAGCTGCCTTGTCTTCAAACTCCTTTGATACCATTGTGAAGTTCAAGAACTCCTCCAATGTTATACTCCTTGAGACTTCCAGTCTCTTAATTTGTTGTTCCAATTTCTTGTTTTTGTTAGAGACTTCGCCATTCTTCTTCATGAGAGTACTATTATCCGCTATGAGCGATTTCACCTTAAGTACGAGCTTTTGGTTTAGCTCTTGGAGCTTCTATATCTTTGACACTTCTAAGGCATCCTTCCTTTCGAGCTCCTCCTTCAAAAGTTGCACTTTCGTCTCAAAATCCTCCCTCATATCCTCTTTTTCTCGAGAGATTCTTCTACTTTCATTTGAAGTGCATCATTTTCCTTCTTTAATAACTCCATCAACACCATTAGCTCTTTTCCAGCATCCATCATCTCCTTGCACATCTCTTCCAACATTGTGCTTCTATCTTCCTCAAGGTTCCTTTGTGATTCTTCCCTTGGTAGGTATGATATGGTCTTGTAGCCTTGACTTTGTTCTAGCATGCTAGGTAGCACATATTTGTTGAAATGTTGCTTGGCTACCTAATGAGGTGCTGTAATTCCCTCATTGATACGATAACCATCTCGTATGAGCTCTCTAATCTTATCTTCAAATGATATGCTCATAGGTTGGTGGCTTGGCCTTGAGTCTTGCTGTAAGAAATCCATAGAGTCCTAAAACTTGAAAATTCAAAAACAAAAAAAAACCAAAAGAAGTAAAAAGAAACAAAGAGACTAAAAATATTAACTAAGTAACTAATACTATTAAAACTAATCTAAACACTACTACGCTAGCCAATCCCTAGCAGCGGTGCCATTTTGACGATGTGCGTTTTTGTCATTAGAAAATGCTCATCAAAAGTAATTTATAAAAACCTCAAATGCCTCAAAATGTTTACAAAACAAGTGTAATGGCAAGTAAGGGTATCGTTCCTTAGGGATTGGGGGAGTATATGATTAGATTAGGATTGATAATACTATGATGCATAAAAGTAAAATGTCACAGTTGGTTTGAAAGGTTAACAATTAAAATGCAATTAAATTAGATTATACTAAATGCAACTATGTTAGAATGAATGCAAAGTAATGATGGTGAGATAAATGGGAGTCAATGCAATCATACACAAATAGTGGGCAATCCTATCAGTCCTTTAACAGCCGATTCGATCTATTTGGGCTAAATCCAACTTTAGGCATGATTCTAAGATCACTCAAATCTCTCCACACAACAATGATTGGTGTACTCTATTGAGTGTACAGAGGGTTTCTCATGAAGCTGTTAGTTCTTGAGTTTTGTGTTGGCGTAATTCTATATCAAAATGACATTTGCTTTGTATTGATTAGTTGTCTAGGATTTGTGGACAATCAAGCTTCAAGGAAAATTGGACAATATTCAAGCAAAGTTGTGGCTACAAGAGGAATAAAGCTAAGTTGCTTAACAAAAGGTAATCATGACCTCTTTCCTCTTGCAAGGCCTAGGCACACATATACATTGCATTCATATGTTTCCCTGCATAGTTGTGCATAATTTGGTATAACACAATACACACGTATACATGTATGCACATGCATTAGACTTAAAATTGACAATTTGCATAAATTGCATGTTCTAGGATTAGTTATATGAAATGACATACTTGTGTGTTCTTGTGTTTATTGGTTTGTGTTTATATGATAATGAACTTGATTTTGATCTTATATAATTTCACATTGAGTTCCAATTAATTTGGTTACTCATTCATTAAATTTCGAGTTCAAATTAGGTGGTTAAGAAACTTTCTCTGATTTTATCGTACATGGTTTTCGCTCTTGTTTTTCAAGTTGAATTCCATATTTTTGTGAAATTTGTCTTAACAAATTTTGTGTGTGAGGGAGTCCCAGTTTGTAATTCGAAAATGGATTCAAAATCAAAGTTGGGAGGCCAAAGATATGGCTGAAGAAAACAGGAGAGCGCAAGAGGGATGAGAGGTGCCAAGCACCTCCTCCCTGTGGAGGCGTGTGGCCTCCACGGGAAGGGAGTGCTGCTAGTCCAGTGGAGCCCACGTGCCTCCATGGGAAGCCAGCATGAAAACCTCCCATTGGCTCATTTAATTCTTCTTTTTTCCCTCCTTTAAATATCTTGCTTCCCTCTCACTTTCATTTCAAGAAAACAAATTCAAAAACTTGTGGAGTTTTTTCTCTCAATATTTTCTCATCTTCTAAACACCATAACTTTCTCATTTGGAGCCCGTTTTGAGTGATTCAAATTGGAGAATCTTCATATACCAGTTCTCTACCATATCCACAAGAGTTTAGAGTCATTTGAGTAGTTTTTATGGTAGCTTCACTCAGAAAAACCGGACTGCACAGTTTTTATTCAAGGTATTGCTTTCTATTTTGTTCTTGATCTTCAAGTCTTCAATTGCATTGGGTTTTCTTCTTATATATATATATGTATGTTTTTTGTGTTATCATTTATTTGAGAAATGATCTCTAATAGAGCTAGTTTGAGCTTCAATTGATCAACATGTTGAGTTAGGTTTTACTAAATCTATGTTTTCACATGTTTGAGTTGTTGTATTGTGCCAGCTTCAAATCTAGGACTATCTTGTATGTTTATTAACTTGATTTTGTTGATTGATAGTCTTCTCATATGCTAGGTCTTGTTAATTGAAGATTAAATGAAATAGCATATATGATTGAAGATTTAGGACTTGATTGGATATAATTGATTATCTTGAGAATCTAAGTTCTATTATTTTGCTAGAGATGTATATTTGATTTAATCAAATTGAGTCTAGCATTTTTATGTGAATGAACATAATCTATAATTTTGTGTGTGTTAGGTGTTTCACATACTCTAGGTTGTTTGTTTATGTTACAAGAATCTAGATGTAATTGATTTGTGCTTTTGATGACAAATATCTAGTTCTTCATGTTTTGTGTCTAATCCACACATTTCATATGTACATGCATCATTGAGTGTGATTGCTTTATTTTTAGGATTATAAACTAGAATACATATTATTTGAGCATATTGATTCAATTATAGTTTCCATATGATATATTGATCATATATACTATGTTGTGTGTGTTTGCATCATTTGCATTCACTTAGATCATTTACCTTGCAAAAGGTTGGAAGTCACATTCCTTAGAAGTGATTCTTTGGATTGTGCATTGTAAGACTTAGCTAGGATAGGGGTGATCCGGATAGCTAAGCGGCGGAAGTCACATGTTTAGAGAGGGGATCTTCAACTTGTGCAAGTGGAAGTCTCGACTAGAGTTGGAGTGACTTGGATAGTTGATCATTGTAAGACTTGGCTAGGATAGGGGTGATCCGGATAGCTAAGCAGTGGAAGTCACATGTTTGGAGAGGGTATCTTCAACTTATGCATGGAAGCTCGACTAGGATTAGGGTGATCCAGATAGTTGAGCAAGGAGGCATCTCTTTCATTATGTAGGGTTAAAGGGTAGATTTCTAGGTGAATTGGTCATTTGAGAGATTGTATCTTTTTATCTTACTAGTGAATTTGTTTGCCGGTGGTTGTGGTATCAACCCGTGGAAGTTTCCTCTTAGGAGGTTTTACCATGTAAAAATCATGTGTTGATTTTCTCTATCCCTATCTCTTTTATTTGTATATGTGTTGATATACATCTTAGTTGATGTCTTTGTAATTAAAATTCATTGAATATCATCTTTGTGTATGTTGAAAGCTTTGTGTATAAAAGCATTGTTATAACTTGAGTTTGTATCACATACTTGATAATGTTTATCTTGATTTTTTTTGAACAAGCATATCTTTATTTGAATTGATATTGCTTGTAATTGTATTTGAAGTGTGATACAAGCTACTTAGAGGGACAAACTTGTGTTTGTTTCAAGTGAGCGAAAAAGGTGTTGTAACCTATTCACCCCCCATATAGGTTAGATTAAGGCAAATTAACCGTGTTTGTATTTTTCAGAAGCCTAGATAGATTAAGGTAGTTGGGGTGGCTTGGATTGGAATACTCACAACCCACCCCTACCACACTTTCAGCGGGGATGTGTCAGATTGGTGTGCTCACAACACATCCCTCTCATTCAAATTCGATTGTTTAGTCACCTAAATGTGTGTATCTCAACTTCGATTCAGAGTTGGTGTGCCTACTCAACCCAAGGAGATTCTTAATCCAATACCAACTTGAATTGGGAGTTTGAATGCCTAACCAATAAAGAGGATACCAAATTCAAATTAAAAAACATTCAAGATATTCAACATCAATCAATAAGCCAAGAGTTGGAATGCGTACTTAATTCAAAGAAATGTTAAATAAATTAAGAACAATTGAATGAAACTAAAATAGATTTAATATTCGTAATATGTTGGAAAGCCCAAAATTCAAGTTCAATTACATCAACTCCTGCAAAGGGGATTCACTACTCATGCTAAATACAAAATGAATGCTAGAATATAAGAGATAGAGAACACCCATGAAGAACTCCTCCTTCTTGAAGCTTGAATCCAATATCCTAATAGCCTCAGTGAGTAGAGATTGTAAGGATGATTCCTAGATCTAAGTTAGTAGATAGGGATTAGAAAAGAGTGTTCATGGAAGAGAGAAAGGAACCGTGTAAGAGTTGAGAGAAAAGGAGATAGAGAGAGAGAGAGAGAGAAAGAGAGAGAGAGAGAGAGAGAGAGAGATTTTCGTAGTGAGAACAAGATGTATATATAGGGCTTCCAAGATTAGGTCTAAAAATGCTAATGTGGTGGCCTGATACAATTTAGTGCACAGGTAGGGACCTGCATAGTGACCCGAGCACATGCTCTTCAGAAGCTTTATTCTTCTGTTCACTAGTAACTGTGCTGGTATGACCCGTGCAGTACTAGCAAACTGGGCACTTGGACAATTTCTAGTGATTTCTGACCTTCGGTTCTTGGGTGGCTTCACTGGTGTGACTAGCAAAGGGCTGAAGCATGGACTGTGAGGTTGTATGTGCGCGGGTATCAACCCTCGCAGGGACCTGCATACTAATACTCTTGTTTGTTGCTTCATTTGGCTGGTTTGCTCCTGAATTCCCCACTTCCTTTTCCAAAACCAGGATTACACCTATTGCCTGCAAAAAAACATAATAAAATAGCCATAAGACACACACAAACACCCGAAAACGAGACTAAGGGTAAGGATATGAGAGCCAAAGTATATAATAATTTTGGTGCAATCACCATCCTGATCCGACTTGTTCCTATACACCCATTTCGTGCCTATGACATTAATGTTCTTGGGTCTAGGAACTAGAGTCCAAACCTCATTTCTTTCAAATTGGTTTAGCCCTTCTTGCATGGCAAGAACCCAAAACTCATCATTTAAGGCTCCATCAACCTTTTTGGGTTCCATTTGAGATGTGTAACAAGTATAGCTAATATGATTAGCTATTTGACGCCTAGTCCTAACACTCTCATTCACATCTCCAAGAATGTCATCCTTGTTGCTGAGATGTCTAACCAATGGAGCGGATTCTTTAGAGTCCAAAGATAGATCTCTATCAAGAGGTTGAATGACCTCTTCATCATGACTTGACTTCACATCAATAGATGCCTCACCATACTTCTCCAAATGAGAATCATGAACCACATCAACCTCATCATCATGGTTATTAGTTCTAGGCCTACAATCATCTATGACAACATTGGATGATTCCATGACACTATGGGTTTTCAAATTGAACACTCTATAGGCCTTACTATTAAGGGCATAACCAATGAAAATTACATCATCACTTTTGGCATCAAACTTTCCAAGTTGATCTCTGCCATTAAGAATGTAGCATTTGCATTCAAATGAGTGGAAGTAGCTAACATTTGGCTTTCTACCCTTCCACAACTCATAGGAGGTTTGCCTAGTACCGGGGCCTTAGAAAGACTATATTTCCTATGTAGCAAGCCGTATCGACGGCCTCAGCCCAAAGGTTCCTAGGGACATTATTGCTAAGCAACATCAAACAGGTCATCTCTTGAAGGACGATATTCTTCCTTTCAACAACCCCATTTTGTTGTAGAGTTCTAGGTGCTAAAAATTCATGGGAAAGGCCAAAGCTATTGCAATAGTTTTCAAAACAAGCATTTTCAAATTCCCTCACATGATCACTCCTAATCCTTTTAATGCCTTTAATGTGAGGGTTTTTCTCATTTTGAATTTTATTGCAAAGCATTTTAAATTTTTCAAAAGTTTCAGATTTTTCACCAAGAAAATAGGTCCATGTAAATCTAGAGAAATCATCAACCCATACAAAAATGTATCTCTTGCCACCTAGACTCTCGATTTGTATGGGACCCATAAGGTCCATATGTAGAAGCTCTAATGGCTCCTTAGTGGTTGGAACTTGCCTTTCTTGTCTATGCTTTTGGTTTGTTTCCCTTGTTGACAAGGTCCACAAACACCATCAACTATCTTCCAAATTTTGGGAAGCCCACGCACAAGGGGAAAAACAAGACCGGGTAGCAGAGAAAGTAGCGATCTACCTGAGCAAGATCGCTAGATACTTCAACCAAAAGGTCAGAGCCCGGGAATTCAAAGAAGAGGATCTGGTACTTACGAAAGTGACCCTGAACACTCGGAAAAGGTCTGATGGAGTCTTAAGTCCCAATTGGGAAGGACCGTATTTGATAAAGCTAGTTATTCGCAATGGAGCTTATAAACTCGAAGACATGGACGAACGATCCATCGACCACACTTGGAATGCAGATCATTTGATGAAATTCTACCCTTGAAGGGAATTCTCAAGCAGACTGCCCCCATTTAGTTTTCATTACAGACCCTAATAAAGATGTACTACATCTCGATCATCAATAAAGTAATTTTCTTTTTCTCTTCCATCTTTGTCTCCAACTATGTTCAACATTAGTGACTATACCCTTGTGTGGGAAACTCAACATAAACACTTTGAGGCCAGGAAATAGCTCAATAGCCCTCCTGATGCCTTGGTAGGGCTACCACCTCCAAGAAGGGTCTGAGTGTAAGAGCATAGTTGCCCTCCAGATCTCGAGACCAGGAAATAGCTAAATAGCCCTCATGATGCCTTGGTCGGGCTACCACCCCCAAGAAGGGTCTGAGTGTAAGAGCATAGTTGCCCTCCAAATCTCGAGACCAGAAAATAGCTAAATAGCCCTCCTTATGCCTTGGTCGGGCTACCACCCCCAAGAAGGGTCTGAGTGTAAGAGCATAGTTACCCTCAAGATTTCGAGACCAGGAAATAGCTCAATAGCCCTCATGATGCCTTGGTCGGGCTACCACCCCCAAGAAGGGTCTGAGTGTAAGAGAATAATTGCCCTCCAGATCTCGAGACTAGGAAATAGCTCGGTAGCCCTCCTGATGCCTTGGTCGGGCTATCGCCCAAAATAAAAATAAAAATAAAAAAATAAAAAAATAAATAAAATGTTTGTTTTCGTGTGCAGGATCAAAATCATCATAATTCCCTACACGAGTCTTAATTGTTACTACAGATGCCACTTTGGTTCCTATTCAAGACCAGCAATGAAACAAGAGTTCTCAAAAGCGATTCGATTTCTCATTAAGGATAAGGGGAGCATATCCTCCGATAAGGCTACATCCACCAAACGGGGAGCCTAACCCCCAAGCTCGGGCTATAAAAAAGAAAAAAAAAACTAATAAGGGCAGAACAGGGTGCCCACCCCCTTTTTCCGGGCAATCAAAAACAAGTCATGATGAACTGCTTCAAGCTTTGGGACTCTCTTGGCTCTCATCCGCTAGCCCTCCTCCTTCTTGCTGATCTTCGCCATCAACCCATAGATAGTTGTCCATTTTGGTTATCCTCGCCAACCGCTCCTCCATTTAGTGGCTCCATCGGCTGATCAGCAGGATCTTCCTCCAAGACCTCATTAATCACATACATAACCTCAGGCGGGATAGCCGTATCAAGAAGGGCAACCATGGGCCCCGTCTGGCTCCTGTCGACCTCCATCTCTGTTAAAAGAGGATCCTCAGACGGGCTTCTAACCTCTTCACCACTCCTGACTGGTCCTCCTCGGATCGAGAGGACAACACTTTACTGGAAGACTCCTCGGGACCTGAGGTAGTAAAGGTAGGAAGAGGGAGTGGAGGATCTGTCTGGGCAGGCTGTTTCCCAGCTCCTGCTTGGCTCGAAAGAACCACCTCGTCGCCTTCAGGGCGAGATAGCTCGACAGCCTTGAGCATTATTTCCTATCTATCCCAGCCGGCAATAGATGACAAATCAAAGGGAGGAGGAAGAGCTTCCGCGGCCTGAAAGGAAGCATAGAAATATCCGTCGCTGAAGGAGGTCTCCGCGTCAGCTTGCAGCTTAGTCACCTGAGTAATCAGAGACTGATTCTCCTAGGTCCAACTTTTTAGCCTCAGATCTCCAGGAATCCCACTGTCTAGCCTGCCGGAGAGATTGAAGATGCTCATGATTATAAGATTGCTTCATCCTCTCATGATCGCAGCGAAGCTCAGCCATCTCGACCTCAACCTTTCCCTGGTTGGAAGTCATCTCTTCCACTAAAGACTGAGCCTGCTTGAGCAATTCCCTAGCTTTCCTGGCTTTGGCTTCGGCTTTTGTAGCCCGATCACGGAGGAGGGCTACCTGCTGGCCCATCGCAACATTAAACTTGAAGGCCTACAAAATACAGAACCAGAGTTAGAAACTGAACGAATTAACAACAAGAGTAGCACGAAAGAAATACAATTACCTCAGCTAAAATAGCAGACCCCTTGGTAATAAGGACGTCCACAGGCATGAAAGCCATCTTGGAGATCCCATCGCACGGATAAGAGGCTATGAATTGTTCCAGGACTTCATCCCGCCCTACCGAGCTCGACTGAGGCCGGGAACGGCTGGAAGGAACCCTCGCGACACCTTTCCCAGAAACCTCCGAAGCTTTGGTTGTTGGAAGCGCAGCGGAATCAGGAGGTTGAATCAAGGGGGTAGCAACTTTGGCGACCACACCCGAAGGGACAGAAGTAGCCGGACCAACCACCTGGGGAGCTTTACCCAAAGCCCGGAAAGCCCGCAAAGCAAAAGTGACCATCTTGGACCCAGTCGGAGAGATAGATGAAGCAAGAGCAGGTTCGACCTCTGTGGAGGGAAGAGAAACTCTACCTTGACGAGAGTGTGAGACGTGGCGGGTGGCCGGTTCGACGACAAAAACTGTGAATAAGCAGATTAAAAAGGAAAATGTTAGAACCAAGCTGAGTAATAAGGCAAAGCAACTCAATGACACTTACGGGGAGTAGCGTCTGAGATCCGCAAGTATTTGTTCACCCTACGAGGATCAAAGGCTTCTGCAGTAGGGAACTTCAGGTTCAAATAATTTCGGGCTAAAATAGCCTTCAAGATGGCTTCAGACTCAGAAGGCAAGGAGTCCCGGTCCCATGAGGGTTTGTCACTGAAAGCTGTGGGAACCTCGAATTCATGCCCTCCAATGAAAATCGAGCTCCCCCAGTCATCCCCCGTAGGATCCATTCTTCTTTCCAAGCGGGGTCCTTCTTCGAAGCACTAGGAATAATGAAGTTGAGCTTGTTCTTGGCCTTGGCATAGAACTGGCCTCGAGGAGCGCCAGACAGGCTCCCAATCAAGAAGAGATAGGCCAGCTCCTCTGCACCCGGCTCCCTCGTCACCTTACTCAACTGACATTGTTCCCTCTATAGTACAAGGAAACCAATCAGATGCCTCCAGAAGCCAGGCGTCAACTGGAGGGGAGCGAGCTGGATGGTGTTAAGAGCCCGCCGAAGAGTCGGATGAAGGGGAAGCCTGACCCCATTCTCAGGAGCTGCCACATGAATCGGAAGCACGCCTTTAAGGGGGTTGAAGAACTCGTAATTTTTGGGAGGCACCGAGATGGATACTCTATCGGGGATGCCAAACTTCGACCTCAAGCGGTTAATCGAGACCGGGTCGGCGATGGAATCGAGGACAACCCGGAAATCATAAGGAGGGAACCTCTCCAAAAGGGGACCAGGAGCCAAGACCCGATGTTCACCCGCGGTGTCACCGCCCGCTTCTTTGTCAGAATCTTCATCGACGATATCCAAAGGATGGTCAGCATGGTTGGAGAACCCAGTCCCAATGGATACATTCCTACTTGACCGCCGACGTTGCGGGGTGGGCGGGGAATTGTCACCGTCAGAACTCCTCCTAGCCCATTTCCCAGAGTAAGACTGACGACCTCCTCGCCGTCAACTATGGAGTCAACTGAATCGCGACTGGTTTACGACATAGTAAAAGCCAATAAGGATGAAGAATGAAGAAAAAGGCAAGCTTGGAGGAAAGGCTATGAGAGAAAATATTTCTTAGCAAAAATTTTAGTTCGAGAGATGTGAGGAAGACGAGGAGAAAAATAGATATATATATATATATATATGCAGGAGGGCAACAGCACGAGCTATCGAGATCCTCTTTTGGTAACGGTAAAGAATCTCGGGGACTACCGTAACGTAACCGGATTAACTCAGACGCAGGCTAATCATCTCACGCCACATCACTTACGCAGTTAAGATGGAGATCTCCCCAAGATTCTGGTAACGGTAAAAAATATCAGGGACTGCCGTAACGCAATCAGATTAATTCAGAGATAAATTACTCGGTTCGCATCACGTCACTCTAATGAGGAGATTTTCCCAATATTTCGGTAACGGTAAAAAGGGGAAGATTTCCCAAATAAAGTAAAAATCTGACCCTAACCCCAAGCTCGACGTCTGGTGTTCAAGTCAGAGGGGACTTCTGTTAACAGCCAAAATTGGCTAAGGACTAAAGGAAAATTTTCCACCTCCCAGACCTGGCTCCATACCCGAGAGTTTCCACCAGAAGACCATTCTATCCAGAGCTGAGCTACGATACCACCCCGCAGGAACAAGGACGGGCTCCGGAAACATCCGGGATAGAGCCCGGAATGATCAGATCTAGCCCGTATCACCAAAACTAGAAATTCCCCGAAATCCAGGTCACCTCGCAGTTGCTCCAAAGACTCACCTATACCTCGCTGACACATGAGAATGTCCCTAGGAAGCCGCACCTAGCTTCGAAAGGTCAGAGGAAGCCACACCTAGCTTCGAAAAGGTCAAGGGAAGCCAGATCTGGCTCCTAGCTGGATAAAACTTCTCAGATATTGAGGTCAGAACACTGATCGACCTCACTAGTTGATGCACCACACCATGATACATTCAGCGATCCCCATGGGAATCATGCCAGACCCAGAGATACACAGCATCACACCCACATATATTATACACGTGCAGAACAATTAATAGAGTTTGAATGGGAAACAAATTGATTTCCAAGATACCCTCAATGGAGCAATTAACTCAAAGTCAACTACATTTAAAGGGAAAAATTCTGTCCGATAAGAGGGGGATGAGAAAATCAAGGGGAAATCAATGAGTTGACACCTATGAAGACATTGTATAAAGAAGGGACTTACTCCTTCAGAAAGAGAGACTACTATTCGACAGGCATACGACAAGTACTCGACCATACCCTAGAGAGAATTCAGAGCAATTTGAGAGAAATTTATATACCATACACATTCAATAAGAAAATATTTTTGCTTTCTTTTGGGTGGTGAATTATATCATTATTCCTTGTCATTTTATAAAACATTGTTACACATACGATCAATCTTGGCCACCACCTACGTGGTAGTGGTCTCGAGGGTGTTAACTGAGATTTCTCGTCTCGAGCAAAATTTCCGTTAACAAATTCAATTCCTACATTGCTTAAAGGACATAATTATGGGTTTTGGAAGTTAATGATGAAAGCCTATATCCGTTCCATTGATGAGAGAGCATGGATGGCTGTGGAAGAAGGTTACACACCTCCAAGGAAGACATTGGAAGATGGCCGAAATTTCCAAACCAAGTAGTGAGTGGACGGTCAATGAGTTTGATATGGCCAAATGGCATCACTGAGCCGTGAACTCTATTTTTGAAGGAGGTGATGGGCATCAATTCTCCTACATACAAAATCTTGAATCAACCAAAGAAGCATGGGATGCTCTACAAGTTACCAATGAAGGAAATTTTTCGGTAAGGAAATCAGGGCTTCAAATGTTTACATCGCAATTTGAAAATTTATGTATGAGTGATGAAGATAAGTTTGAAGACTTCCAATTTAAGCTTCTCAAAATTGCCAACCAATGCCAAGCACTTGGTGTGCCAATCTCAAGAGAGCGTCACAATTGTAAGATCTTAAGATCTCTTCCAAAGAGATTCAAGGCCAAGGTTACGGCTATAGAAGAAAACAAGGATGTTGATTGCTTAAGCATCGACGAATTGCTTGGGTCACTACAACCATATGAAATGAGCTTAAAGCCGAAAGCCAAAAGTAAAGGTATCGTTCTCAAGGCTATTGAAGAGGATAGTGATGATGAGAATGAAGAAATGGTTTTATTGGTTAAGAAGTTTAAGAAGTTTCTAAGAAGATGTACTAAGCCTAGTGGTAACTTTTCTAGGGAAAAGTAAGTCAAGAAGTTATCCTCTCCAGGAATTGATAAGAATGGTCATGCCAAGAAAAAAAAGAAGGTTGTATGCTTTGAATGTTAAGGTCTTGGACATTTTTCTTATGACTGTCCTAAGAGAAAGACTAAGAAAGACAACAAAGGCAAAGCTATGGCAGCCACTTGGAGTGATGATAGTTCTATCAATGAGGAAAGCTCAAAGGATGAGTCCTCAAGTGAAGAAGAGTATGTTAGCAACTTAGTTGTTTTTACGGCTTCTCTCACAAACCTAGAAGATGATTGTATTGTTTTCATGGTTAAGGAGATTGATCAAATTCATCAAATAGATACAAGTTTGAATGCAACCAATCTCGATCTTATGACCAAGATTAGGTATCTTGAGGAGTAAAGAGATTGTAAGAACCTTTTTTGTGATTGGCTTGTTTCATGACAAATCACATTGGGGATGTTTATGTAACGAGTAGCTTAGGTTCTCGAAGACATGCTTTCAATCATCCTAAAGAGCTTCAAGAGAGGTAGTTCACTTGTCCTTAACTCTTGAAGAGATTTAGTTGCACACACTCATATTCTATGCATTTGTATTGATATGCATGTATGGTTGAACACACACACACACTTGATCGTGCCTAAAATGTTGTATATTTCGGCCCTCATTCCTATTCTTTTGTCTCGTTCTTGAGTGTATTTTCTATATATTTTATGTCTTTTATGTCTAATAGGCTCGTTGGTGCTAATTGCGGGCAATAGATGTAATTCTGGTGTTAGAAGCTAGTTGCAGTGGTTCCGACAGAAAAGGGGCAAAAGGAAAGACAAAGGATCATAACCAGCTCTACAGTGCGGGTCAAGTGCGGGTCGTAACCGCACTCCAACCGCACTTCTTTCCACAGCCGGGACCTTAATCATGAAGGAAAGATAAAGTGCGGGTTAAGTGCGGGTCATCCAACCGCACTTCACCCGTACTATTGCTCAAGACAGAGGAGTTGATTCGTACCTGACAGATAAAGTGCGGGTAAAGTGCGGGTAATCCAACCGCACTCCACCCGCACTGTTGCTCAAGACAAAAGAGCTGATTCGTACCTGATAGATAAAGTGCGGGTAAAGTACGGGTAATCCAACCGCATTCCACCCGCACTGTTGCTCAAGACAGAGGAGTGGATTTACACATGACACCAAAGTGCGAGTACAGTGCGAGTAAAGTGCGGGTAAAGTACGGGTAATCCAACCGCACTCCACCCGCACTGTTGCCCAGATCAGAGAACTGAAGATGAAGAAAACCTTTATAGTGCAGGTAATTCACTCGCACTCCACCTGCACTATGCGCGCGACAGTTTCTGGTTTCAAGCTTAAGTGACCTATTTTTCCATCCTCTATAAATAGAAAAGGATGGGAACGAACCAAAGGATCACCATATCTCCCAACACTTGTATTCTACGCTAGTAACACATCTCCCTATCATCCAAACCATCTCTACTCAATCGAAGGCAACTAGGAGATTTGGATTCAAGCTTCAAGGAAGGAGATCAATCTTCAAGGGTTCTCTCTACACTCTCTCTTAGTTTATTTGTTTGTAATAGAACATGAGTAGCTAAAATACCCCACTATGGGGTTGATGTTATTTGTTTGATTGATATTTGGGCTTTGTAAATAAACTCTATGTGTTATATTTATTCTATCTCTATGTTTTATTCCATTGCTTTAATTGATTTCCATTATTGATTTGCTTGGATACACCATCTTTGCATGATTGATTTGGATTACTTGAGTAGGCAATTAGGTTGTCTAATGCTCGATTGAATGGAAGGATTTCCAGAAATCCGGCTCTACAACCATGCCCTTAATCTAATCTTGAATTAGTGGCTTTCACTCTATAGTCTAGGTTAGCCACTTGTGAGAGAATTAGAAGCCTCCACTATACACCTTAGGTTGGCTACTTTAGTGATTCTATGAGAACTAACCTTCGAGTAGAATTCGGTTGATAACCTAAAGCCTCATCCAATCTCAAACGGGTGGCTTTCACTATACATCCTAGGTCGGCCACTTGTGAGGGAATTGGAAGCTATCACTATACATCCTAGGATGGCTACGATAGTAATAGGTTGAGCCATAGCTAGATAGATGAGCATTCATGGAAAAAGTCCCGATTGAGTAACTAGCCATTGTTGGTTGCTTATGAGGGATTAATCGTTAGTAGAAGGTCTTCGCTATACACCCTAGGTTGACCTCTTGCTAGGGATATATACCAACACTATACACCCTAGGTTGGTTACATTTGTCAATACGTGCTTAATTGAGAGTTTGTTGCAATTGCCCCAATATTCACTTACGAGTCCATCAACTCCGTAGTTCCATCATCATTCATTCATCACTCCATCGTCATCCCATTTTATTTGCTTTCATAGTTTAGTTTATATTGTATTTTCAATCACCATCACTTACTTTTATGCATACTAGTTATATTAATCCTAATCTTATCACCGCTACCCCGATCTCAGTGGACGACACCCGTGCTTACCGCTTTACTTGTATATATACTTGTGAACGCATCGCATAGGTTTTATAAATTGTTTTGACGGACGGTTTTCTGACAGCAAAAACCTTCCCATCAACACTCACACTTCTTGCATTTTGGAGTTGATAGGCTGTACAATGGGTTAGGCGACATGCAAGGCCACTTGTGCATGTCGCCTGACTAGACTTTGGTTTTTTTTTCTCACAGTGTGTTAGGCGACATGCAAGGCCACTTGTGCATGTCGCCTCCAATGTCGTCTTTGTCTTGCAACTTTCCTCCAGTGTGTTAGGCGACTTGGGCATGTCACCTTACATGTCGCATCAGGCTACGTGTGTTTCTTTCCAGTGTGTTAGGCGACTTACGAGGTGACTTGTTCATGTCGCCTTGCATGTCGCCTCTGTCACCCGAACTGGGCATCTTCGTCTTTTCACGACAGCTTGTTTTTTCTCTTTTATATACTTCATCTTCACCACCATTTAACCCTAGAGCTCAGAAATTTACATCCTTAGTGAGAGAAAGTGACTCCAAGAGAGAGCTTCAAGAACGCATTTTTTATGAGAGAGAAAGCTTTAAGCTTTGTTACTTGACTCTCCAAACCCCAAAAACCCATCATCATCTTGCATATAGAGCATCATTCAAGCATGGGTCTTCATTAATGTCTTTACTTGGTAAGTAGAACTCACATCCTTGCTCATTTATTGTTCTAGTTTATCAAGACACGTCATTTATTGCTTAGGTTAGCAAATCTTCATATTTATTGTATATCAATTGAAGTTATGACATGCTTGGGGTTTGTATTGTGATAGCTAATGTTAAGCACATGTTTTCCTTCTAGCTAATTATGACTCATTGATTGCATTTGTTAATTACATTTATTGTCCTTGCCATTTTATGTGAAAACATGTGTTGATATGGATTTGTTTTGATGACTAGATTTTAGACTTGCATATCTATATCTTGTTAGGTCTTTATGAGCATTCATATAGACATTGATATCTAGGATTTGTACTTAGTGTCATCTTAAATCCCTAGATAAGCATTTAGTGTTGCCTAGCATTATTTTTATTTTGAGTATTCATATATTCACTTAGGTTGTTAATCTCTTCTTGAGTGTTAAGTCTTGTGACTACAAGGTGTAGTGCACAAGCAAGTGAAGTCTTGCAACCAAGGTGTGGTTGGCAAGCAAAGTGATCAAGGATTCACTATAAAGGCCCGTTGGGTAGTAGTGGTGAGTTGGTGACCGAGAATGGTGTGACTAGAGATCAACCTAGGTTGTAAACATCATTACAATAGTGGATTTGAGGATCGTGTGTGGCTAGAAGGATAGCCCTTGGTTTTTCCCTTGTTGAAGGGTTTCCACGTAAAAATCAAGTGTTATTTATATTCCGCACTTTTACTTGATTTTGTATGTCTGTTTATGTTGGGTTATATTATTAATATTGACTAATCGAAAAATTGGTAATAATCGATTAACAACCCATTCACCCCCCCCCCCCCCCCCCCCCCCCCTCTAGGTTGTTAGACACATGCTTAGAGTGTATTTTCAATTGGTATCAGAGCGGGTTCCTAGATATACTTAGGTGATTTTTGCTCTTGATTGTGTGTGTCTTGCATTTGTGTGCATTTTGTTTGTTGCATTCATTTGCATTCATATTACCCAAACACTATGAGTAACTTTGGGATGAGTAATGAGGGAGCATCGAGCATACGACCTCCTTTGCTCAAGGGTGACAATTATGCCTCATGGAAAGGCAAGATGGAGTCCTATATTTGCCAAATAAGTGACCGAGCTTGGATGGCAATTGAAGATGGTTACACTCCTCCAATAATGACCACCGAAGATGGAAGCGAAGTCTCCAAGCCTAAGTCTCAATGGAGCACACAAGAATTTGAAGCTTCAAAGTGGAATAACAAAGCAATGCATGCTTTGTTTTGTGCAATGGATGAGAGCCAATACAAAGTCATCCAAATCACCAAAAATGCACATGAAGCTTAGAAGATCCTAGAGACGGCGCATAAGGGAACTGAAGTGGTTAAGGATTCCAAGCTCCAAGTTCTTCAAGCACAATTTGAGACGATCAAGATAGATGAGCATGAGTGCTTTAATGACTTCCAAGTGAAGTTGATGGACATTGTGAATCAAAGCCATCAACTAGGTGACCCGTATTCGGATAGGAGGATCAAGCAAAAAATCATGAGGTCACTTCCCGCTAGATTCGAATCTAAAGTGACGGCTCTTGAAGAAAACAAGAACTTCAAGACTATGAAGCCAAGTGAAGTGATTGGAAGGCTACTTGCCTATGAGTCTAGACGGGGTCCTACCTCCACACCTCCCAAGATGCAAAAGGGTTAGCCTTGAAGACCTCCAAGATTGGGAAGGGGGATGATGACTCTGATGAAGACATGGCTCTAATGGTGAAGAGATTCAAGAAATTCTTGAAGCTACAAAAGAGTGGCCATGGCTCTAAGGGAAATGACTTCAAGAAGAAAACCCACTTCAAGAAGATTGAGCCAAGTCAAGAGAAGCCTTCAAGAAAGGGGATTCAATGCTTTGAATGTGAAGGATTCGGGCATATCTCTAAGGATTGTACTAACTTGAAGGACAAGAGAAGAGGAAAGGCAATGGCTATCTTATCAAGTGATAGTGAGAGTGTAGAAGATTCCTCGGATGATGAAGAACTTGCCATTAACTACACGGCCTTGGGAGCCTCTTATATGGAAGTAAAAGAAAGCAAAAGTGCCTTGTCTTGTGACCAAGGCAAAAGTCTTGATGAGGAAGTTGACTCATTTGATGAGAGGCAAAGTGAAAAGAGTGTCTCATTCTCTAGTGTAGGAAGTGACTCTAGTGATGAGAAGTCTTCTCCTCACTCTAGAGGAATTTGTGAAGGCATGGACCTTGAAGGCTTCATCAAACACTTTGAAGACTCTAGGTTGAAAAAGAAAAAGAAAAAGGAGATTCAAAAATTAAAGGAGGAGAATCTCAAGCTTTCAACCAAGGTAACTCACTTGAATGAAGAAGTGATGAGAGTCAACGAAAGTGAAGACAAGATGAAGAAGGAGCTTGAGGAAGCTAAGGAGTTGCTTGCCAAAATTACCTCCGGCACAGAAAAGCTTGACCATATGTTGGGCATTGGAAAGAAGTTCAATGATATGAGAGGCCTTGGATACGTTCATGACAAGGAAACTCCCTCCATAGGCAAGACGGTGTTTATCAAGGGAAATAGTGTGAAGGAAGCCTCACCTCCACAACATCCAAGGAGGAAGATTGAGCTTGGAGAGTCATCCAAGAGTGGCCAAGTGAAGATGCCAACAAAGAATGGAGCTCAATCTCAACATTCTCATCATGACCAACCAAGATGGCAAGCCATGCAACCTCAACCAAAGAGACATCCCAACTCGGTTCAACAACTAAGAAGGAAAGAACCGGTTCAACACCAAAGGCCACATCAAATGCTTGACAAGTCTCCAATGACCTTACAAGGATATGGTATGACTCCTCACTTTATACCTACTTGTCATTTTTATGGTGTTGATGGGCATATTAGGCCTAATTGCCATAGGTACATTAAGAAATGTAGGGTTGAGAGCATGATGGAGAGGAATAGACTTAAAAAGGCCAATATGCATGTGCCTGTGAAAGCTAGAGAAAATGATTCTAGGAAGTCTAGCAATATGTTGACTAAGACCCCTAGGAATGAAAGTATATCACCTAAGTGGATTAGAAAAGATGAACCCGCATGCTATTGTGCTAATATGTCACCCATAGACTCAACTAGGTCTAATGGGCTTGGTAGGTCTATAGGGCTCTTGCCTCCCATTGACTTGGTTGGAATTGACTCCATTTGGGGAGCTCAAGCAAAGAGAGCAACCTTGCATTTTTGAAATGTGCAAAAATTTGATATACTTTATGCTTCTTTATTAATTGCTTGAGATACTAGGTTGTACATATATGCTTATATAGTATTTTTATTCAATAAGTGTGTAACCTTGCTTTGTTTGCAATCCATGTCACATTTATGTTCAAACATGCATTTTTGGACTAGGAGATTTGATTGGGAAAGTACACTTGAATGACCTATAATTTATCTCCATGACATGTGAACTTGATTATGACATGCTCAAAATGATATGCATGAAATATGTATTGATTGCTGCAAATGTGTGTGAATGCAAATGAGAAGACTAATCAATAAGGATCTTGTATCTATGTAATCAATAAGGATTTTATATCCAAATTAGTCTTCTCTCTCTTCTTAATTGTTAATCAAGACTACTATCATACGAAAAATTATCCGAAAAAATCTAAAAGGATCTCTTGAGCCAATGTCTTGATTTGCTTTTAAGGATTGATATAGTTTTGTGTGCGTTGAAAATTTCTTTTCAAAATACTATATCATGTTTGCTTATGAAAAAAGGGTGCAAATTGGTTTGAATTCTTATGGAAACCCTTTTGATGTCTGCTTTGACAAATACCATTGTTTTTGAACTTTGATATTATATGTCTTGCATGCAAAGCAACACCGTCACACATTCTCTTTCAAATAAAACTCCTTGAATCTCTCTTACTTAATTGAGTTGCATAAAGTTTATGTACATGATTATGCAATCATCTTTTGTGCAAATATCTCTCTTTGCTAAAGCAACCCAATAGGGGGAGCTCCTTTGTCTATCTTATGACAAAAAGGGGGAGAAGTCTTGAGAGATATAGGGGGAACATTGGTTATGATTTGGGGGAGAAGCCTTGAGAGAGAGTAACCATTTAGGGGGAACATTGCACATGCATTTAGGGGGAGCATTGCACATGCATTTCTTTATATTTCTTTATTTAGTGCAATTGCCTTTTGTATTTGTTCACCTCACATGCACGTGTTCTTGGAAAGTGCTTTCTTGCTATTGTGTGTAGGTATGATGATCTACGAAGAGATTGATGACCTTAAAGACTTAGATCTTAGGTTTCTCTTATTGTAAAGTAGAAGATATTTTGTTGACCAATAGCTTTATTTTTATTTTTGTTTTGTGAGGATTATTTTGTGAGTGGTGATTTTGTCATAAAATAGCCAAAGGGGGAGGTTGTAAGAACCTCTTTTGTGATTGGTTTGTTTCATGACAAATCACATTAGGGATTTTTATGTAACGGGTAGCATAGTTTTTCGAAGACATGCTTCCGATCATCCTAAAGAGCTTCAAGAGAGGTAGTTCACTTGTCCTTAACTCTTGAAGAGATTTAGCTGCACACACTCACATTCTATGCATTTATATTGACATGCATGTATGGTTGAACACACACACACACTCACACTTCTTGCATTTTGGAGTTGATGGGCTGCACAGTGGGTTAGGCGACATGCAAGGCCACTTGTGCATGTCGCCTGACAAGTCGCCTTAGAGTTTGGTTTTTTTTCTCACAGTGTGTTAGGCGACATGCAAGGCCACTTGTGCATGTCGCCTCTAATGTCGCCTTTGTCTTGTAATTTTCCTCTAGTGTGTTAGGCGACTTCATAGGCGACTTGGGCATGTCGCCTTACATGTCGCCTCAGGCTACGTGTGTTTCTTTCCAGTATGTTAGGCGACTTACGTGGCGACTTGGTCATGTCACCTTGCATGTCGTCTCTGTCACCCGAACTGGGCATTTTCGTCTTTTCACGACAGCTCGTTTTTTCTCCTTTATATATTTCATCTTCTCCACCATTTAACTCTAGAGCTCAGAAATTTACATCTTTAGTGAGAGAAAGTGACTCCAAGAGAGAGAGAGCTTCAAGAACCCATTTTTTATGAGAGAGAAAGCTTCAAGCTTTGTTACTTGACTCTCCAAACCCCAAATCCCATCATCATCTTGTATATAGAGCATCATTCAAGCATGGGTCTTCATTAATGTCTTTACTTGGTAAGTAGAACTCACATCCTTGCTCATTTATTGTTCTAGCTTATCAAGACATGTCATTTATTGCTTAGGTTAGCAAATCTTCATATTTATTGTATATCAATTGAAGTTATGACATGTTTGGGGTTTGTATTGTGATAGCTAATGTTTAGGACATGTTTGCCCTCTAGCTAACTAGGACTTATTGATTGCATTTGTTAATTGCATTTATTTGTAGGGAAAAATTGCTTAAAACCGCAGCGGAAGGCGAAAAAATAATTTTTGTATAGTTTAAAATTTGTCTAAAGATTTGAACCTTAAGCCTTTAATTAATTAAACTCAAATATACGGTTAGAGTTAAATACCTCTTGTCGCGTGATCCGATTGACTTACGTCGATGGTAATCCGCAAGATCTTCAATCCTAGCACGTACGTGAATCACCTAGGAGCGTGGTCTCCCTTTTTCTTTGAATTGCTTACCTTAGAATGGATGTATGGAATTTCTGATCTTGATCTTCAACAGTAAAACACCAAGAGCCAAAAAATAGTTACGGTCACTTTTGAATTCACAATCAATATGATTGAAACTCGCGTAACCCTAAATCGAAAGTGTGCACAAAACCTTTTGATGTTAAAGGCTTGTAAGTGCACTATCGAATGAGAACTTATTTTCTTTTTCTCTCTTGGCCGAAAATCTATGTGTATAGAGTAGGATTTTTTATTTTCAAAACAAACAAAAATCTCTCTCTATTTTGCTTCTTGGTGGCCGAAAATTCATAACCTTATATTTATAGGTTGGCTGAATTTTCTCCTTCACCAAGTAGGGTTGGCCGAATTCATTGAATAGGAAATCTAGGGTTGGTTAATTTCCTTACTTGAAAAGGAATTGTCCTTTTCCCTAATTCCTATCAATTCAAGAATCCTAATCCTTGTAGGACTAGTGGTGGCCGAATTCTTTGTATAATAAGGAGGGTATGTGGACTTAATCCTTACCACATTAGGACTCCTATCACTTAAAAGAATTCCAACCCTAATCCAACACATAGTACTTATTTTACTGATCAGGAAAAGATTTTGATTTAAACTATTAATTAATTAAATAATTAATTAATTCCCATTTAATCAAAACAAAACAATAAAATAAAATAATATTTTGGGCTATTTTATTTAGCCTTGCCGCCCACACCATATATATATGGGCCTAATATTATTTTTCTTATTTTATTTAATCCATTAGACTTTAAATAAAAGCCCACATGTGAACCAGACTTATTCTTACTAAAAGAAACAAGCCCACATGTCTCCTTTTAATATATTAATATAATAGAGCAGCCCATTAAATAAATAATAGACATATTATATTCTTAATATATTAAATGCAATTCTAGATGGACCCATAAATTGGTCCGGTAGAATATATCAAGTGATCCATGCAAGTACGTGTGGATTGTGGATCGTGGATCTTGGCGGGCTATCTAAATTTAAGCTTCAATAGACATAACCTAATCACAATCAACAAATGATTCACTTAGGTCCGATCTATTAATTTTAACTCATTCCACTAAAGAGCTAAAATTGAACTCTTAAATAAAGATAGAATAAGGAGATGTTTCTCATTCATACCCTAGACAATCTTATAGGAGATGGTGTATCCTCGTGAATAATATCAGTAATCACCAAGAGCTCATAGACCGCCTATAGGTCTCCAAGTTACCATATTTCCTCATATGACCACATTTTGAACTTGGATATTTTGACTTGTCCAGAAGCCATGTCTTCAATAATCATTATTGAAAACTCAACGTTGAGATTTAATATCCAATACCTCAAAACATCCATATGATGATATTATACTCTCATTTAATAAATGGAGCCACGATGTCCATATCTATAAATGAAGTCCTCTATCGATTAACAAATGAATACCACCAAACTATCGAGGATAGACTATGCTATATAATCGTACTCATTGATAGCTCTGATAATAACACTTGCAACCATAAGTCCATCATTTATCTCAGAATTAAGATCGACTCTCTGATTGTCCTAATAATGAAAAGACTTATATCTAGTGACGGTTCTAGATAAAGTATTTCATTGTGATCTTGTTCAATGGACCCAGTGCACTAGATTCTTTTACTCGAAAACCTTTCGATGATTTTAGACTCATCATAACTCATTTGATCCCACTCAAATGCTAGTAAAAGAATTCTACAACTTTATCAAGATAGAGGTGCCCAACCTTTAACTTAAGTTGTTAATGTTATTCAAGACTAACTAAAGAATTGTGTCTACCTCATACATATCCGGATGTACAAACAATTCTTCATATCTCATAGTCTTTTGAGCCTATGATTATTTACCTTGACAATTATAATTATAAATGCTATAAGATTTTGCAGAATTAGAAATCACTTTATTTATATGAAAAGATTGTCAATTACAATATTACACTCTTGCTATTGAGCATAATCCTAACAATCTCCCACTTGCGCTATAGCAAATGTGTCATATCTCTCATTCCCATGTTCTCTAGGTGCCCATCAAAACTCTTCTGAGGTAGAGCCTTTGTGAAGGGATCTGCTAGATTTTCCGCCGATGCGATTTTGGTAATCGTCACGTCTCCCATATGAACAATCTCCCTTAAAAGATGATACTTTCTTTCAATGTGTTTTCCTCTCTTATGACTTCTTGGTTCTTTCGAATTCGCCACTGCTTCACTGTTGTCATAGTAGATAATGATCTGCTTATTCGCACTAGAAACTACTTCTAAGTCAATCAAGAATTGGCGAAGCCAAACAGCCTCATTGGCAGCTTCGTATGCAGCTACATACTCTGCTTCCATGGTGGAGTCAGCAATACAAGATTACTTGATACTCCTCCAAATGACTGCTCCTCCTCCAAGAGTAAACACAGATCCTGATGTGGATTTTCTAGAGTCAGAATCCGATTGGAAATCAGAATCTGTATACCCAACGGGGATTAAATCCCCTCCAGAGTATACAAGCAAATTATCTTTCGTTCTCTTAAGATACTTGAAAATATGCTTGACTGCCGTCCAGTGATCAGGACCAGGTTTCGATTGAAACCTGCTACCTATGCCAACAGCAAAACAAATATCTGGTCTAGTACAGAGCATTGCATACATGAGACTTCCAACTGCCGAGGCATATGGAATTCTACTCATGAATTGCTCTTCATGCTCATTCTTAGGAACTTGTTCCTTAGAAAGTTTGATTCCATGCCTAAAAGGTAACATACCTTTCTTAAAATCTTGCATGGAAAACCTAGACAAGATTTTGTCTATGTATGAAGCTTGGGATAGTGCAATCGTTTTATTCTTTCTATCCCTTATTACTTGGATACCTAGAATAAAACTTGCTTCTCCTAAGTCCTTCATATCAAATTGTTTTGCTAACCATTCTTTTACTGATGTCAATACTTCCACATCGTTTCCAATGACTAATATATCATATACGTAAAGAATAAGGAAAACCAACTTGTCACCTTTGATCCTTTTGTATACACAAGGTTCTTCAAGGTTCTGTAAAAATCCAAAACCTTTTACAGCTTGGTCGAACCTTATGTTCTAGGATCTGGATGCTTGCTTTAATCCATAAATTGATTTCTGCAACTTGCATACCTTTTCCATTTGGCTCTTTTCAATGAATCCTTCTGGTTGCATCATATAGATGCTTTCGTCAAGACTTCCATTAAGGAAAGCTGTCTTGACGTCCATTTGCCAAATCTCTAAATCTAAAGATGCTGCAATGGATAAGAGTATCCTAATGGATTTAAGCATGGCCACAGGAGAGAAGGTTTCCTCGTAATCGATACCTTCTTTCTGTGTGTAACCTTTAGCTACCAATCTAGCTTTAAAAGTTTCCACTTTTCCATCCATACCACTTTTCCTCTTGTATACCCACTTGCACCCAATGGGTTTTATCCCTTTAGGCAAGTCTACAAGGGACCAGACTTTGTTATCGAACATGGATTCAATCTCAGATTGCATTGCCTTTTGCCAATGGTGACAATCAACATCCTCCATCGCTTCCTTGTACGTGTAGGGATAATCTTCGTCAGGAAGATTCTCAACAGATTCTCCTAGACTGATGTATCTTTCAGGTTGGGTTCTAACCCTCCCACTACGATGAGGAATGGTAGGTTGTTGATTTTGAGTTAAAGTGGAAATTACAATTGGGTTAGGTTGTGAAACCTCTTGTGGAATTGTATCTCCTGACATATCATTCAGGACAATTCTACTTTTGGGAACAAAATCATTCATATAGTCCTTTTCAAGAAATGTAGCATTTGTTGAAACAAACACTTTTAGATCTGAAGGACTATAGAAATAATATCCTTTAGTTCTTTTTGGATACCTCACAAATATGCATGTTTCCGAACGGGACTCCATCTTTTCTGTCTTTCCTTTTAACACATGTGTAGGACAACTAAATATCCTTATGTGTTGTAAACTAGGCTTTCCCCCAGTCCATAACTCATATGGTGTTCCAGGAACCGACTTCGATGGTACCACGTTTAGAATATATATTGCAGTTTGTAGAGCATATCCCCAAAAAGAAATAGGAAGTGTTGAATAACTCAACATAGACCTAACCATGTTCAAAAGAGTTCTATTTCTCCTTTCTGCTACCCCATTTTGTTGAGGTGTACCTGGTGCAGAAAAATAAGAAACTATCCCATTATCAATAAGATATTGCTGAAACTCACCAGATAGATATTCTCCACCACGATCAGATCTCAAGATTTTTATGCGTTTCTCAAGCTGATTTTCTACTTCAGCTTTGAATGCTTTGAACATGTCAAAAGCATCCGACTTATGTCTCATGAGATACACATAACCAAATCTTGAGTAATCATCTGTGAAGGTGATGAAGTACTCATATCCACCTTTAGCTTGAATGCTCATAGGACCACATACATCAGTGTGTATTAGTCCTAAACATTCAGTGGCTCTTGCACCTTTGGTATTGAATGGCCTTTTGGTCATTTTACCTTCCAAACAAGATTCACAAGTTGGTAGATCATCAACCTTTAAGTCACTTAAAGGTCCGTCACATACCAATCTTTTAATCCTATTAAGGTTAATGTGACCTAGGCGTAAATGCCAAAGGTAGGTTTCATCTTTTGATAATTTTACTCTTTTATGATTAGGTTCCATTATTTCTGTGTCTAACGAGTGAGAGATATTTCTATGCAAAAAGAATAGACTGTTTTCCAATGTACCTTTGCAAACAATTTTGTCATTCTTACTAATAATAAAAGCTTTATTAAAAGTAACCGAATATCCAAATTTATTTAAACAAGAAACTGAAATTAAATTCCTCTTGAATTGAGGTACATAATAAACGTCTATTAAATCTAAATGCCTACTAGAATCTATAATAACTCTAATATCTCCCACTGCACTTGCAGACACTAACGATCCGTTGCCCAAGCGCAAATTGATTTCGTTCTTATTCAGCCTTCTCCTTTCTTGGAACCCCTGCAAGGAATAACAAACATGATTAGTGGCTCCAGAGTCTATGATCCAAGAATCTGTAGAATCTGCCAGAAAACATGTTTCAAGATAATTAATATTACCTTCTTCCTTCTTGTTCTGGGACTTTGGGCAATTTATTTTCCAATGTCCCTTTTCACCACAAAGGAAGCATTTCCCTTTGATCTTGGTTACTTTCTTTGTCTCCTTCTTGGTAGGCCCAAGTTGCTTTTTCTTCTGTTGTTTCTTGACCTTCTGACGGGTCTTAACAGTGGCAACTTTACCAACCATATGAATCTCTTGACCTTTGCTTTTCACAAGGATCTTTTCAACGCTTTGAACATCTTGCATCAGGCCCTGCAAGGTGTATTCCTTTTTGTTCAAGGTGTAGTCCAACTTGAACTGATCAAAGGAATCTGATAGTGAGTTGACAACCATGTCAATTTTGGTCTCACCATCTATCTCAGCGCCATTTAATTCTGCAATATTTAGATGTGCTATGACTTTCATCATGTGATCTTTCACAGCCTGTCCAGGTTTCATCCTAAGATTCATAAAAGCAGTCACTGCCTCTCTCTTAGTCGTTTTAGACCTCATAGCAAACATCTCTTCCAGAGACATCATAATATCAGCAGCAGACCCCATTCTTTCATGCTGCTGTTGCAACACGTCGTAAATAGTAGCCATAATGTAACATTTGGCCATATCATCTGAGGTCTTCCACTGCTCATACTCATCTCTTTGCAAAATACTTGATTCATTATTAGGAGCAGGTGGTTTAGGAGTAGTTAGAGCAAACTTATGTTTTTCACTTTGCAGCAACAACCCAATTTTCCTTTTCCATGTGACATAATTATCTCCAGTTAAAGTGTTATCTTTCAGGATGTTCATAAGTGATGGGGTCATGATTTCTGAATAAAACAAAAAGCATATATAAGTAAATAATCAAGATAAAGCAGTTTCCAACATTTATCTTGAATTAATTAAATAACTCAATCGTGAAAAATTCAACGGTGATCCAACACCCATAAATGTTATTCCTCCTTCGGGAGTTCACACCATTTACTAGTTGGACTAGGTCCCATCTAATTGTTAACATAACAACCAGTGTTTTCAATTTTAGCCTTGCAATTTTATTAACAAGAACTCTCAGGAGGATATTAATAAAATTACATTGAGTGTGTTACCAAGATATCAACCCTTAATTTTCTCTCACGAAAATCCCTCCTCTGGGAGTAGATCTCGTTTGAGTCAATTGTCTAGTCTATCCTTGTAAGGAAGTATTTTGCTAAATTCCATTTATGGACGCCCCTCGGGGGGATTACCAATAAATAATAAAGCTCAACTAACCTTGGAGGCCATAGGTGTTTTAACACACCTTCTCCCACTCAATTATTTAAGGCGTGTGATTAAATTCCAAAGAATGATTTTACCAAGTTATCTAGATGCCAATTAGATACCTAAATCATTCAATGCATGTTCATACCAAAAGAGATATATGAGTGGCACTCATATTCTATATGACATGTTATCATACAATAACGAATATTGTAATATTTATACATAAAAATAAATAGCCACAATTTTGGTCCATCCTAGAAAAGCATTGTACGGAATACAAAAACTCCTTTCTTGGCGAACAAGACTTCAAGCGACCATCTCGCACACGTAACTCGAGCGCCCAAAGATCACCAAGCAGCCCATGCGCACGCCTAGCCCATGCAAGGGCATGAGCTGCCGCATGGCCAGCCCATGCATGGGTCGCGCGCGCTGCTGCACCGCAACAAGCGCAGCTGCACGCTTGGTTGCGTGCGCGCTTGTTATCCCGGTGCGTGCGGGTGCCAAGCTCGGTTCCGGATGCTCCAATTTCTTCAAATCTTCGAGTCTTCGAATCTTAAATATATTACAACTTATTTTATACAATAAAATACTGCAGAAATAATTTTTATTTTATTTAAACTACTGTAGTATTTTTTACAAATAAAAAATTGCACTTATTTTAATACAATAAAAAACTGCACTAAATTTTAATACAATAAAAAACTGCAGTATTTTTACAATAAAATTAATAAGAACTTAGCAACTAACAAGAAGGACTTATGGCGATAATAGACCACCCTTCTTGTTACAATTCCGAAACAAAAAATACATTGAAATTCTAGGATCAAAATCGAGCAATAACAATTCACTTTATAACAACATATATAAATCCATACATTCCACATGTAATTATATATGCGAATACCTAGAGTGCCATCTCTTTCTAAAACATGCATTATCACAATAAAAATAAATAGATTCACGTATATATACGTTAATTAATTAAAGGGTACAACCAAGGCTCTGATACCAATTGTAGGGAAAAATTGCTTAAAACCGCAGCGGAAGGCGAAAAAATAATTTTTGTATAGTTTAAAATTTTGCTAAAGATTTGAGCCTTAACCCTTTAATTAATTAAACTCAAATATACGGTTAGAGTTAAATACCTCTTGTCGCGTGATCCGATTGACTTACGTCGATGGTAATCCACAAGATCTTCAATCCTAGCACGTACGTGAATCACCTAGGAGCGTGGTCTCCCTTTTTCTTTGAATTGCTTACCTTAGAATGGATGTATGGAAAATATGATCTTGATCTTCAATAGTAAAACACCAAGAGCCAAAAAATAGTTCCGGTCACTTTTGAATTCACAATCAATATGATTGAAACTCGCGTAACCCTAAATCGAAAGTGTGCACAAAACCTTTTGATGTTAAAGGCTTGTAAGTGCACTATCGAATGAGAACTTATTTTCTTTTTCTCTCTTGGCCAAAAATCTATGTGTATAGAGTAGGATTTTTTATTTTCAAAACAAACAAAAATCTCTCTCTATTTTGCTTCTTGGTGGCCGAAAATTCATAACCTTATATTTATAGGTTGGCTGAATTTTCTCCTTCACCAAGTAGGGTTGGCCGAATTCATTGAATAGGAAATCTAGGGTTGGTTAATTTCCTTACTTGAAAAGGAATTGTCCTTTTCCCTAATTCCTATCAATTCAAGAATCCTAACCCCTGTAGGACTAGTGGTGGCCGAATTCTTTGTATAATAAGGAGTGTATGTGGACTTAATCCTTACCACATTAGGACTCCTATCACTTAAAAGAATTCCAACCCTAATCCAACACATCGTACTTATTTTACTGATCAGGAAAAGATTTTGATTTAAACTATTAATTAATTAAATAATTAATTAATTCCCATTTAATCAAAACAATAAAATAAAATAATATCTTGGGCTATTTTATTTAGCCTTGCCGCCCACAACATATATATATATATGGGCCTAATATTATTTTTCTTATTTTATTTAATCCATTAGACTTTAAATAAAAGCTCACATGTGAACCAGACTTATTCTTACTAAAAGAAACAAGCCCACATGTCTCCTTTTAATATATTAATATAATAGAGCAGCCCATTAAATAAATAATAGACATATTATATTCTTAATATATTAAATGCAATTCTAGATGGACCCATAAATTGGTCCGGTAGAATATATTAAGTGATCCATACAAGTACGTGTGGATTGTGGATCTTGGCGGGCTATCTAAATTTAAGCTTCAATAGACATAACCTAATCACAATCAACAAATGATTCACTTAGGTCCGATCTATTAATTTTAACTCATTCCTCTAAAGAGCTAAAATTGAACTCTTAAATAAAGATAGAATAAGGAGATGTTTCTCATTCATACCCTAGACAATCTTATAGGAGATGGTGTATCCTCGTGAATAATATCAGTAATCGCCAAGAGCTCATAGACCGCCTATAGCTCTCCAAGTTACCATATTTCCTCATATGACACATTTTGAACTTGGATATTTTGACTTGTCCAGAAGCCATGTCTTCACTAATCATTATTGAAAACTCAACGTTGAGATTTAATATCCAATACCTCAAAACATCCATATGATGATATTATACTCTCATTTAATAAATGGAGCCACGATGTCCATATCTATAAATGAAGTCCTCTATCGATTAACAAATGAATACCACCAAACTATCGAGGATAGACTATGCTATATAATCGTACTCATTGATAGCTCAAATGATAACACTTGCAACCATAAGTCCATCATTTATCTCAGGATTAAGATCGACTCTCCGATTGTGCTAATAATGAAAAGACTTATATCTAGTGACAGTTCTAGATAAAGTATTTCATTGTGATCCAGTTCAATGCACCCAGTGCACTAGATTCTTTTACTCGAAAACCTTTCGATGATTTTAGACTCATCATAACCCATTTGATCCCACTCAAATGCTAGTAAAAGAATTCTACAACTTTAACAAGATAGAGGTGCCCAACCTTTAACTTAAGTTATGAACATTATTCAAGACTAACTAAAGAATTGTGTCTACCTCATACATATCCGGATGTACAAACAATTCTTCATATCTCATAGTCTTTTGACCTTATGATTATTTACCTTGACAAATATAATTATAAATGCTATAAGATTTTGCAGAATCAGAAATCACTTTATTTATATGAAAAGATTGTCAATTACAATATTACACTTTTGCTATTGAGCATAATCCTAACATTATTGTCCTTGCCATTTTATGTGACAACATGTGTTGATATGGCTTTGTTTTGATGACTAGATTTTAGACTTGCATATCTATATCTAGTTAGGTCTTTATGAGCATTCATATAGACATTGATATCTAGGATTTGTACTTAG
Source organism: Dipteronia sinensis (assembly GCA_033220585.1). Taxonomy (NCBI): domain Eukaryota; kingdom Viridiplantae; phylum Streptophyta; class Magnoliopsida; order Sapindales; family Sapindaceae; genus Dipteronia; species Dipteronia sinensis. The sequence continues at coordinate 59,025,556 of CM065636.1, read as the reverse complement.
TGTCATCTTAAGTCCCTAGATAAGCATTTAGTGTTACCTAGCATTATTTGTATTTTGAGTATTCATATATTCACTTAGGTTGTTAATCTCTTCTTGAGAGTTAAGTCTTGTGGCTACAAGGTGTAGTGCACAAGCAAGTGAAGTCTTACAACCAAGGTGTGGTTGGAAAGCAAAGTGATCAAGGATTCACTATAAAGGCCCGTTGGGTAGTAGTGGTGGGTTAGTGACCGAGAATGGTGTGACTAGAGGTCAACCTAGGTTGTAAACATCATTACAATACTGGATTTGAGGATCATGTGTGGCTAGAAGGATAGCCCATGGTTTTTCCCTTGTTGAAGGGTTTCCACGTAAAAATCAAGTGTTATTTATATTCCGCACTTTTACTTGATTTTGTATGTCTGTTTATGTTGGGTTATATTATTAATATTGACTAATCGAAAAATTGGCAATAATCGATTAACAACCCATTCACCCCCCCCCCCCCCCCCCTAGGTTGTTAGACACACGCTTAGAGTGTATTTTCAGTGATGAAACATTGAGAAAGGGTAAGGAGAAAGATGGTTTGATCAAAACTCAAGTGGATGAGTTTGTAGAGACCTCACATAGATTCATGTGTGAAAAGAATGAAATCATGAACAGATTTAATGAGGTTGAAAGACTTGTCTTTGAGCATAAGGAGATTGTTTCTATCATGAAGGTTAGAGAGCAAGAATATATTGAGGAGATCAACATTTCTAAGCAAGCTATCAAAGACTTAGTCAATGGTTCAATCATGGATCTTGCTCAACCTCAAGGAGGATCTAGCATGTTGAACGGTGTGGAGAAGCTTGTGATAGCACCACCTCTCTCAAGAAAAGCTAAGAACAAAAAGATCAAGAAGTCTCTTAAGAACAATCTTTCCAAAGCTAAAGATGAAAGGAAAGACTAGGTATCTTCACAAACTCCCACCACTTCTTCAATCCCAAAAAGTACTATCTCAACTTTTATTCCTATTTGTCATTTGTTTAATATCGTTGGTCATATTAAACCAAGGTGTTATAAGTATATTGAATTTTGCAAAATAGGAAGTGCATCTACAGATAAGAAGATTGACCTTAAATTGAGGCATGCTAGGGCGTTAGTTGTTGATAAGCATGATGAGCTCGAAAAGCATGTTAGGAAGAATTGGATGAATAAGGTTGATAATTGTGTGAATCTTGACAAAGATTGTAAAGCTAAAAATGTTGTAGAGATGAGTATCAATGATATTCTCATGGATCAAATTGTTGAAAATATCTATTCTAGGTTCAACATCAAAGTCAAGAATGATCATGATAATTTTTGTGTAAGTACACCTAAGACCAAATGGGTCAAGGGTGAGTGCTCTTACCATTAGTGTAAGTTACACATGTGAGTTAGTTTTAAGATTAGTGTCAAGTTGTTGAGAGATTTAGATAGCTAGCTTTGTTTCTCTATATCTTGACATGAACTTAGCTATCTCACATATTTGTTATGATAGTCGAAATCTATTGATTGAGTGTATGAGAAGTTCATTTTTTGAATCTATAAGGTGATAGAATTTTGTTAAGACTTTTAGAGAAAGTCATTTTTATATGTGTTTGAGTTGAAATGTTAAGTTGTTATTCTCTTTGGGATGACACACCGATAACTTATAGTTGATACTCGCTTTTTACGTTGTCAGCAAATCGTGAATTCAAAAGAAATTTATAATAAGTCCTAGCAATGTGCTCTAATGTTTTCAAACAAGTACATCAACAAGCAAGTGTATCATCCACAGGGAAAGGGAAATTAAATGGCTAAAACTAGTTAACTACTATTAAACTAAAACTAAGCATGAAAAGTAAATGTCAATGGTTGGGTTTTGAAAGTTAATAACTACTATGCAAACTACAATTAAGTTAATTAATCTAAAGTTATACTAACAATTAGCAAGAATGCAGAGAGATAAGATAATGAGATGAGTGGGAGTCAATGCAAATGACACACAAATAGTGGGCAATCCATTCTTGAAGAACCAATTCGATCAATTAGGGCTTATCTTCCTAACTTGAGTTTCCGGAATAGCTTGGATTGGAATGCTCACAATCCACCTCTTTTTCCTAGCCAAGATATGTTGGATTGGAATGCTCACAACATACCCCTTCCGATTCAAATGAACTTTGTTAAACAAATTAGGTGTGGATGGTTAAAAATATAAATTGGTATCTAATGCAAACCAAGAGTTGGAATGCATACTTGATTCACAAAGACACCACAGTTCAACCTCTACAATGAGTTGGGAGTTGGAATGCCTATCCAACCCACATTGAGTATTAAATGCATTAAAGACCAAAATCAACCACTAAGTGATATGGGAGTTGGAATGGCTACCCACTTCGCAACAATTTTAATTAAAGTTTGATTACTCAAATAAATTCAATTAATCAACAAGAATCAAGAGTTGGAATGCCTACTTAATTCAAGAGATAATTAAACACAATTAAGCACAATGAATGGAACTATATTAATCAAATCAAAGTATGGTAGAAAACCCACATATTCATATTCAGTTACAAAACTCCCACTATAGGGTTTAGCTACTCATGCTAAATACAAAATAAAATCTAAGAGATGAGAGATAGAGAAGACCCATGTATAGAAACTTCTCCTTTCTTGAAGCTTGATTCCAATCTCTTAGTATCCTTGAGTAGACAAGGATAAAGATGATGTAAGAAGGTTAGGGTTTGGTGGGGAAAGATTCCAAGATCTTGGTTAGTGGTTAGTGATGTCAAAAGGGTGTGAGAGAGTGATTTTTGGTCGTGGCTCCCCTCCCTTGAGAAAATCAGATCAAGATATATTTATAGGGTGCAAAACGTTAGGTTTAAAATGCTGATGTGGCAAGCTGATGCAACGTAGTGCGCGAGTAAGGACCCGCGTAGTGTCCCACTCACATCTTCTCTAGCAGCTTCCTTCGTCAGTTCACTAGTAACTATGCTGGTATGGACCCACGCTGTTCCAGCAAACAGGGCACTTGGTCAACTTTTAGTGTAGACCAGCAAAGATCTGAAACCTTAGCACATATCATTGGCTCTTCTTGCTTCATTTGGCTTGCTTTGCGCCTGAATTCTCCATTTCGTTCTCCAAGACCTGGATTTCACCTATTTCCTACAAAGCAGAATAAAAGAGCCATAAGACACATTAAAAACACTCGAAAACGAGACAAAGGATAAGGATATGATGGCCAAAATATATAACAATTTTGGCACGATCAAATACCCCCAAACCAAACCTTTGCTCGTCCTCTAGCAAACTCAAAACAAATAAACAAAAACACACGACACAACAAACACGACTCTATCTAAAAATTTCCTAGACTCATGAACAAACAATTCAAACTGCCGCATGTCCAACCAGTGATGAGATGCAAGGATGTGTGATAGAGAGAAGTGGACATATGCAATATGTTCTAAAGCAACTCAAAGGCACTAAATGGACACTCACACAATCATGAATCCCACACTTAAGAGCGCTCTCGTATCAATAACTAGTCACTCTCACACCTTGAGCATAATTCACTTCGATTCTAGCCTCTCATAGAGTCTTTTTTTTTCCGCTTAGAGTCCTAAGTTCACACTCAAACAAGGTATGCAAAGATGAAGTTTGTGTATAGATATCTAATGCTTTGCATACATTTAAAATGAAAGACCGATAATGCCTGTGAATTAGCCTAGGAAGGATTCACTATGCCATGAACGTGAAAGATCAAGCTTCAGTAAAGATCCCCAATCAAGACTCATCTTGGATCAAAAGGACTTTCCCTTTGGTTGTAATGGGGCTATGGCGTTAGATGTGGTGAACAAAGAAAATAGGAAAATATGAGTTCAAAGATCACCAATCATGTTTAAATGTACTCACACACACCCCCCATACAAAGCTCTTTTAAACATCAATTACATTCTAGCGACTAGGCATTCACTTAAATACACATTTCTGCTACAAATTTGTACTCCATGTTGTGAGTACTTTGCAATTATTTCACAAGGCTCTTTTTCTTGCTCTTTTTCTTTTTTGCTTTTGCTTTTGATTTTTCTTTTCTTCCTTTTCTTTTTGCACACTAACATTTGACAATTTGACAATTTGGCTCCAAGTGCAATTGTTGGCACTTTTACATTATGAGCCATTTTCATGCACAATTTACAGAGTTGTCTAAATACATGTTATTTCAACATTAGAGCTTACCCTTTCATACACCACACACACACACACACACAACACTTACACACCACATATGATTTGCAATTTAAGGGTTGGATTGTGTTTGGTCTATGGCTATATGGTTTAGTGTGGTTCCAAATGAAAGGTAAGTGTTTGGCTTCAAAATTGGCTTGGGATTTAAGGGTTGGTTTGTGTTTTATTTATGGCTATATGGTTTAGTGTGGTTCCAGATGAAAGGTAAGTGTTTGGCTTCACATAAGGGATTTAGGAATGTGTTTAGGCATTTTAAGTAGCTAATTGCACACACATTGCTTAAAATCATTTCCACAATAATTTAAGTCTGTCAACAGAATGAATGCATCCATCAAGAAATCCACTATATGACGAGAAGAGTGTTTAAGAATAGAAGAAATTGTAACACTCAATGTGCTTTTTAATAGGCTTGTGTTTGTAAACTCTCGAGTAGTCTCCACTATTAAAACAAAGCGCAAGAGCACCGAGTCCCCTCAACTAAAGCACAAAAAAGGTGGGACTAGCCCATGACGTGCAAGTGAGACCCCTAAAGTGACAACTAGCTGCTACACAAGCTCACCATGCATACACATACTCACCAAGAGCACACACTCAAGGCATCATATCCAAGCTATTTAAAGCTCAAAATTTTGGCCAAAGAGACAAATTTGAAAATTTTACACCAAAAAGACGACTCAACAAGGCGTTTACACCCCCAAACAAAAACCCAACATTGTCCTCAATGTTGAAGATAAAAGAGTTCAGTCTAGTAGAGCACTCCTAACTAGACTCAAAACACAAACACCTAGGCACTAATCACATGAAATCAATGCCTAACAAAATCAAAAAGACTCCAAACAAGGCTCAATATAAAATAAGGCAATAAAATGCAATATGTCATTAAGCACAACCCAATCATCAAGCATTTTCATTCAAAAAAAATTTCGGAATGGGGGCATGATGAGACCAAATTCGAATTTAAATATTGTTAACAGAAATTTTGCTCAGGGCGAGAAATCTCAGTTAACACCCTCGAGACCACTACCACGCAGGTGGTGGCTAAGGTTGAACGTATATGTGACAGTGCCTAGTAATATGACAAGAAATATTGGTACTATTATCCACCAAAATGAATCAAAAATACTTTCTTTATTAATAGTGTGTGATATACAAATCTCTCTCAAATTGCTCTCAATTTTCTCTAAGGTGTAGTCAGGTACTTGTCGTATGCCTGTCGAAAAGTAGTCTCCTCTTTTTGAAAGCCGAAGTCCTTCTTTAATACATTGTCCTCATAAGTTAAACTAATTGATTCTCCCCTTGATTTTCTCCTTCCCTCCTTATCGGATGGGATTTTACATTTAAATGTCATTGACTTTGCGTTAATTGCTGAGTTGAGAATATCTTGGTGGAGATCAATTTTTTTCCTGCTTGGACTCTATTACTTGTTATGTACGTATGTAACGTCTTAAGATATGATCCAGTGTATCTTCATGTTTTGTTAGCATGATCCCCCATAGGGGTCGTTGAATGTGGTGTATCTTATGGTAAGGTATATCAGATAGTGAGGTCGATCAGTGTCTTAGCCCCGATATTCAGAAGTTTAGTCTAGCCAGGAGCTAAGTCTGACCTCTCTTGATCTTTTGGAGCTAGGTGCGGCTTCCTATAGACCCCCCACTATGTTAGCGAGGTATAGGTGAGCTTCTGGAGAGGTTGCGATGTAATCCCGACTTCGGAGGGATTTCTTGGTTTCAAGTTCGGTGATGCGGGCTCGATCTGACCGAGCCGGGCTCTACTCTGGGTGTTTCTGGAGCCCGTCCTTATTTCTGTAGGGCGGTATCATAGCTCAGCTTCGGGTAACATGGTCTTCTAGTGGATGACCTCGGGCATGGAGCCAGGTTTAGAGGGTTGAAAATTTCCCTTTGGTCCCTAGCCAAATTTGGCTATTAACAGAAGTCCCCTCTGACTTAAACACCGGTTGTCGAGCTTGGGGTTGGAGTCAGATTTTTTATTTTATTTGGGAAATCTTTCCTTCTTTACCGTTACCAGAATCTTGGGGAAATCTTCTCATTAACTGCGCAAGTGACATGGCGTGAGCTGATTTATTTATTTCCAAGTTAATTCGGCTGCGTTATGGCAGTCTTCGAGATTTTAGGTGATCTTAACCGATGATCTCGACGGCTCGTGATGCTGCCCTCTTGCCTATATATACTTGTTTAACTCAACATCTTCCTCATATCTCTCAAATTGCAAATTTTCCCAAGATAAACATTCTCTTATAAACTTTCTCTCAAGCATATCTTTTTCTTCATTCCTCATCCTCACCGACTTCATTCCTTCATGTTGAAAACTAGTTGCGACTCCGTTGATTCCATGGTTAACGGCGAAGAGGTCTTCAGCCTTGCCCCTGGAAAATGGGCAAGGAGGAGCTTAGATAGCGATGATTCTCCGCCCAATCCGTAACGTCGGCGGTCGAACAGGAAGGTGTCCATTGGGACCGGGTTATCTAACCATCCCGACCATCCTCTGGATCTAGCCGATGAAGACTCTGATAAAGAGGTTGGTGGCGACGCCGTGGGGGAGCATCGAGTCCCGGCTTCCGGCCCCCCTTTGGAGAGGCTTCCTCCCTATAACTTCAGGGTTATCCCTGATTCCACCGTTGATCCGAACGTGATTGATCGTTTGAGGTCTAAGTACGGCATTCCTGACAGCATTTCTATCTTAGTACCTCCCAAGGGTTATGAGTTCTTCAATCCCTCCAAAGGCTTGCTTCCAATTCATGTGGCGACTCTCGAGAATAGGGTTAGGCTTCCCCTTCATCCTACTCTTCGGCGAGCTCTCAACGTCATCCGGCTTGCTCCTCTCCAGTTGACGCCTGGCTTTTGGAGCCATTTGATTGGCTTCCTCATGTTGTGGAGGGAACAATGCCAGCTGAGCAAGGTGACAAGAGAGCCCGGAGTAGAGGAGCTGGCCTATCTTTTCCAAACCGGGAGCCTATATGGCGCTCCCTCAGGTCAGTTTTATGCTAAGGCCAAGAACAAGCTCAACTTTGTTATTCTCGAAGCTTCGAAGAAGGACCCTGCCTGGAAGGAAGAGTGGATCCTTACGAGTGGTGATTGGGGAAGCTCGATTTTCATTCGGGGGGGGGGGGGGGGGGGGGGGGGGGCATTGATATGAACCTCACCAAGAACAGTGAAACCCAGAACCAATATATGGTAGCAAAGATCGTTTTCTAGATTCAAGTTTATAAGCAAGGAAACAAGATATTCGGCCACTATGGCCTTACATCAGTTGGCTCCTTATAAACTAAAACCCTAATCGAAAAAAAAGGAAACAAGATATTCGGCCATTATGGCCTTACAATCAGAAAACTAAATTGGGCAATAATTGCCTTACAAACGGGAAAGAAAATAAAAGACTAAAACAAGAAACTATTGACTTGTTCCCTATTTGGAAGGCTAAATCTGGAAACAAATCAGCCCCTTAATTTGGGAAACAAATTAACTCTTATTCTTTGGAAAATAAAATAGGAAAAATGCTGAAATAGAGATTTCTTCCATCCATTCGCCGCCCATGTTGTGCCAAAAGCCCAAACTCTTCTCTTATTCGGCACAATCAATTATCTTGATTATGTTAATTAAGCCTTGGTCTTCATGTGGGCTTATCTTGGACTTTAACAATTCAACATCAGCCCAAGTAGTGGTGTAAATATAGGCCGGGCCTGGAGGGCCTGCACGGCCAGCCTGCCAAGGATGGCGGGCCGTGCCTGGCACGGCCCGCAACTGTTACGGGTCGTGCCAGGCACGGCCCCCATTCTTGGCACGTGCCGGGTCAGGGTTCCAGGCCCGGCACGACACGCCAGCACGGCGTGCCAGGCCCAACGGTTGGCACACCGAGCCGGCACCCGTGCCGACCGTTGGGCCCGCAGAAATTTTTGTTTTTTTTTTTTAAATATAACGGTTGTTTTTTTAAAAAAATAACCGTTGGCTGACGTCAGCTAAAGGTTATGTTTTTAAAAAACTATAAAAATTGCAATTTGCCCCCTCAACTCTTGTCTTTTATATTTTTACCCACTTTTCTAATTTTTCTATAAATACTCCCACACATTCCACTTTTCATTCACTTTCTCTAATTCTCTCAATCTCTCCATTCTCAAACTCTCTATACAATTTCAATTATTCTTAATTTCATTCTTACTCTCTCTACTATTCTACACTACTAATATACTATTATAATACTTTATTAGTAATTTACTATTATATAACTATTATTCTCTAATCTCTCCACCAAGACACCAAAGTTCAAACTTCATAGGTACATTTTTATTTAAGTGTTATTATTTAATTTTATATTTTAAATTTAATATGTTTGTTTAGTTAGTAATTTATCATTTTATGTTTGTATCAGTTATTAATTTTATTTATTTAGTAAATTTATCATTTTTATGTGTAGGGGTTAATTTTAATTTTTGTTTTTAGTAAATTATACAATTTATTTTTAGTAGTTAATTTTAATATATTTTGTTAGTAAAAAATTCATTTTTATGTGTAGGAGTTAATTTTAATATATATTTTTAGTAAAATAATCATTTTATGTGTAGGAGTTAATTTTAATATATTTTGTTAGTAAAATAATCATTTTTTATTTTTTTAGTAAAAAAATCATTTTTATGTGTAGGAGTTAATTTTAATATATATTTTTAGTAAATAATCATTTTATGTGTAGGAGTTAATTTTAATATATTTTGTTAGTAAAAAATTCATTTTTATGTGTAGGAGTTAATTTAATATATATTTTTAGTAAAATAATCATTTTATGTGTAGGAGTTAATTTTAATATATTTTGTTAGTAAAATAATCATTTTTATGTGTAGGAGTTAATTTTAATATATTTTTTTAGTAAAAAAATCATTTTTATGTGTAGGAGTTAATTTTAATATATATTTTTAGTAAATAATCATTTTTATGTGTAAGAGTTAATTTTAATATATATTTTTAGTAAAATAATCATTTTATGTGTAGGAGTTAATTTTAATGTATAGTTTTAGTAAAAAAATCATTTTTATGTGTAGGAGTTAATTTTAATATATATTTTTAGTAAAATAATCATTTTAATTTTAATTTTTATTAATGACTAATGACCTGAACTTTTTTTTTTCTAGGAAATGGATCCTACCCATCCTTATTTTCCAGACGGTCTAAACATTGTGAACGATGATTTTGATCTCTCCGGACCGGCAGAAACCGTAGTGGGACCTTCTGGTTCCGGCGCCACACCGACATCACGTACCAAATCTAAGAGGTTAACATTAGACGTATGGCAGTGTTTTGACGTAGTAGAAATGACACTCCCAGACGGTACGGTCGGCCCCAGAGCCAAATGTAAGTTTTTTCCTAAGAACTATACCACTACTAAGGGTGGAACCGGTCATTTGAGAAGGCATATGCTAAAATGCATGCCCAAACACGTACATGTACCCACTACAACCCAGACACAACTACAACGACACCCAGACGGGTCGGTTACGCTGTGGCATTACGACGCCGCGCATGCTAGAGAATGTTTGGCACTGTATATTGCACAAACTGATCAACCTATTAATTTCGGTGACTGTGTTTTTTTTCAAGAATTTATCACATCTGCATTTTGCCCCCAAATGCAAATTGTTTCTAGAACAACCACTAGGAACGATTTGATAAAAATGTTTAAAACCCAACGAGATGACTTGACGGCTGAATTACATCATCTAACTGTCTCAATTGCATTAACTTCCTATATTTGGAACGCATGTTCCAAACAAGACTATTTATGTGTCACAGGACACTATTTAGACTCTGAATGTAGGATACAAAAAAAATTCTTGGTTTTCGTCCTATGGATTTTGCACATACCGCAGACAATATTTTTGCTGTCATTCTTTCTGTTTTAGAAACTTATGGCATAACTCATCGCATCCTCTCTATCACATTAGATAATGCATCAGCAAATACTAAGTCTATTGCATTGTTTACTAAAAGAAACATCCCGCAAGCTGGGGGTTATTTCTTCCACCAGCATTGTGCATGTCATATAATAAATTTAGTTGTACAGTCTGGTATGAAGGAAGTAAGCAATCGTATAGAACGCATCAGAGATGACATTTCTTGGATCGGTAGCTCTAATCCAATATTTCAAGAATTTGGCAGACACTGTACATTAAACGGTCTACGACCCCGACGATTCCAAACTGATATGCCGGTAAGGTGGAACTCTACTTACTTAATGCTGAAACATTGTTTGGAATATGATACAACTATTTCAGGTTTTTATAACATGAAATTGGCCGAAAGTGGTTGTCCACCTGCTCAATCACTGACACCAGACGATTGGTATGTGGCAAAGATTTTTGTTGAATTTTTACAGGTTTTTTACAATGCAACTGTAACTCTTTCTGGGATCTATTACCCCACATCTTCCCAGGCAATCCATCAGATTGTGGAAATGTCTGACCTGTTAAACACTTATAGGGAAGATGACTTGCTTGGCCATGCAGTTGTTGCCATGGAGACCAAGTTTAAAAAATACTGGTCTGAAATGCCTTTCCTTTATGCTTTAGGTGTTATAGTAGATCCTAGAATTAAATTAGCTGGTTTAGAATATTTGCTTGAGTTTATTGGTAATAAATTGTCAATAGATTATTCCGACCAGATTACTGACATTCGAAACAAGTTGTTCGAAGTTTATAGTATTTATGAGCGCAGGTTTTGGCGGCGTTCACACGGAACCATCACCAGAACCGGACACACAACCATTGCCGACAAGTTGGAGCATTCTCAAACACCGGAAAAAAGACAAATCAGCAAGTTCTTCTTCTTCAACTACACGATCTGCTGCATCTTCTGGTGCCGAACTGAATAGGTTCCTTGAAGCACAGTTTGATGCCGACGAAAACACGGAGAATTTTGATCTATTGTTATGGTGGAAGACCTATAGCTACAGGTATCCGGTCTTGTCACATTTAGCACGTGACATACTGGTTATCCCCATGTCCACTGTGTCTTCAGAACATGCATTCAGCACGAGTGGACGAATTATTGAACCAAGAAGAAATTGTTTGACTCCAGAGATGGTGGAGGTATTAATATGCGTTCGGGATTGGGAGCATGCTCGAAAGAGGATACAAAATGAAACGGTAGACGAATAATTTATTCAAAATTTCTCCAATTTATATGTCGATGAAGGTTCCGGCAGTAACCAGGTCCAGAACTAGGTTGTACATGTACATTTACTTGTAATACGATTGCACTCTTTTTCCCTTACCAAGTTTTTATCCCACTGGGTTTTCTTGGTAAGGTTTTTAATGAGGCAATCATGTAAATATGTAATACTGAAAGTCCGAAATAAATAAAGAATTCTTCATTTCATATTTTTATCTACTTTTATTTTCTTTCATGTTTTATCTTTATTTATTCTTTGAATTAATTCATTAAATAAAATAAAAAATGTACCTATAATCTATTATTATAAACATTTTTTTTATTATACTAAAATAATAATATGTAAAAAAAAATAAAAATATGGGCCGGCCAATTTGGCCCACGTGCCGGCCCGACACGGCACGCGGCACGGCACGGAGGGGTCGTGCCGGCGTGCCATGTCGGGCCCCCATTTAGGAAAACGGACCGTGCCAGGCACGACCCGTTTTCCTAAACGGGCCGGGGGGCCGTGCTGATGTGGGCAGGGCCGGCCCCCTTTTACACCACTAAGCCCAAGTATCTTGAATCAGGCCATTGAGTGCTTCATTGAATCTCTTAGCCCTTGCCCTTGTTATTGGCCCGACCGGAACATGCAATGAATCCCTTGGTGCAGCTCCCTTATTCTCATCATTCCCTCCCTCTTGAAAAGGATTTGTCCTCAAATCATCACCAACATCAAAAAAAGACAAATCAGAAACATTAAAGCTTGCACTAACATTATACTTACCTGAAAGGTCTAGCTTGTAGGCGTTGTCATTGATCCTTTCAATCACTTGAAATGGGCCATCTCCCCGTGGAAGTAGTTTAGAACGCCATTGAACTGGAAACCGTTCCTTCCTCATATGCAACCACACCTAATCACCAGGCTCAAACACAACTTTCTTACGCACTTTATTTGCATGGTTGGCATATTGCTCAGTTCTCCTCTCTATGTTTTGCTGAGTCTTTTCATGGATTTGCTTAACAAAATCTGCCTTTTTCTTCCTATCCAAGTTAACATGCTCATTCACAGGTAAAGGAATTAAATCCAAAGGAGTCAATGGGTTAAAACCATACACAATTTCAAAAGGAGAAAAATGAGTTGTAGAATGCACACTCCTATTATAAGCAAACTCTACATGCGGCAAACAATCCTCCCATGTTTTCAAGTTCTTTTGTATTATAGCACACAACAAGACAGATAAGGTCCTATTAACTACTTCTGTTTGACCATCAGTTTGTGAATGACAAGTAGTAGAAAATAAAAGTTTAGTTCCTAACTTACCCCACAAAGTCTTCTAAAAGTAGCTTAAGAACTTAGCATCTCTATCAGAAACAATAGTCTTAGGCATGCCATGCAATCTCACAATTTCTTTGAAAAACAAATCAGCAATATGTGATGTATCATCAGTTTTATGACAAGGAATGAAATGTGCCTTTTTAGAAAACCTATCAACAACCACATATATAGAATCCCTACCCCTTTTTGACCTAGGCAAACCCAACACAAAATCCATAGAAATATCAATCCAAGGTCCACTAGGTATAGGCAAAGGAATATACAATCCATGAGGTTTAATCCTAGACTTAGTTTGTCTACATGTAATGCATTTCTCACAGATTCTTTCTACATCATGTTTCATATGAGGCCAAAAAAGGTGTTCATGAAAAACATCTAGTGTCTTGGCTATACCAAAATGCCCCATCAAACCTCCCCCATGAGCTTCTCTAACAAGCAATTCACGCAAATAACTCTTAGGCACATGTAATTTAGTTTCTCTAAACAAAAACCCATCATGCCTATAAAACTTACCAAATGCAACCTTTTCACATGCATTGAATACATTGCAAAAATCAGAATCCTCCACATACAATTCTTTAATATAGTCAAAACCAAGCAATCTAGCATCCAAAGTAGAAAGTAAAACGTACCTTCTAGACAGAGCGTCAGCGACCACGTTTTCCTTACCTTTTTTGTACTTGATCACATATGGAAATGTTTCAATGAACTCCACCCACTTGGCATGCCGCTTATTTAGCTTGTGTTGCCCCTTTATATGCTTCAAGGACTCATGATCCGCGTGAATCACAAATTCTTTCGGCCAAGGTAGTGTTGCCAAGTTTCCAATGCCCTAATCAAAGCATACATCTCCTTGTCATAGGTAGGATAATTCAAGACTGCTCCACTTATCTTCTCACTAAAAAATGCAATGGGACGTCCTTCTTGCATTAGAACAGCTCTAATACCTATTCCTGAAGCATCACACTCAATCTCAAAAGCTTTAGCAAAGTCAGGCAAAGCAAGCAAAGATGCATTAGTTAATTTTTCCTTAATCAAGTTAAATGCCTTTTCTTGTTCATTACCCCACTTAAAACCCACATTCTTTTTAATAACTTTAGTTAAAGGTGTGGCTAGACTACTAAAATCTTTCACAAACCTCCTATAAAAACTAGCCAACCCATGAAAACTTCTCACTTGTCCCACATTTGTAGGTTTCGGCAACTTCTTAATTGCCTTAACCTTTTCTTCACCAACCTTAATGCCCTTAGCACTAACAACAAAACCCAGAAATACAAGTTTATCGGTGCAAAAGGTACACTTTTTGAGATTAGCAAACAACTTTTCTGTTCTTAAGACACCTAAAACAAGTTTTAAATGTTCAACATGCTCATCTAAGTTTTTGCTATAAATAAGAATGTCATCAAAGTAAACAACCACAAATTTTCCAATAAAAGCACACAAAACATGGTTTATTAATCTCATGAAAGTACTTGGCGCATTAGTTAATCCAAAAGGCATAACTAACCACTCATATAAAGCATATTTTGTTTTGCAAGCAGTTTTCCACTCATCACCTTCTTTCATCCTAATTTGATGATACCCGCTTTTAAGATCAATTTTAGTAAAAAAAATAAAACCATGCAATTCATCAAGCATATCATCTAATCTAGGAATAGGATGGCGATACTTTACAGTGATATTGTTGATGGCACGACAATCAACGCACATCCTCCATGTTCCATCCTTCTTAAGCACAAGCAAAACGGGAACCGCACAAGGACTCATGCTCTCACGCACATACCCCTTTTCCACGAGCTCACTAACCTGCCTTTGAAGTTCCTTTGTCTTCTCGGGATTACTTCTGTATGCTGGTCTATTCGGGATGGGTGCTCTAGGTACAAAGTCAATTTGGTGCTCAATTCCCCTTATTGGTGGTAAACCAATAGGCATCTCTTCGGGAAACACTTCATCAAAGTCCTGCAAAAGAGAAACAACACTAGGCAAGGAAGGGTTAATTTCATTAGTACTAAAACAAGTCTCTTTGTACAAAAGTACAATCATTGGCTAATTTGAAAACAAAGCCTTTTTGATCTCACTCTCTCTTGCATAAAAGCTCACTTGTTTTCTCTCACTTTTTTCTCATCATCCACTTTTTCTTTTTCATTTTTTTTTCTTTTTTTGCTGTTTCAGACTCTCTTTCTTTTATCTCTCTTTCTTTTGAACTCTCACTCTCCTTTTTTGCATCTCTCTCTTTTTTTAACCTCACTTGATCTTCATACACATGTCTTGGGGTTAAAGGTACAAGAGTGATTGACTTTTTATTGAGTATAAAGGAGTATCTATTGGTATATCGATCATGAGTCACATGTCTATCAAACTGCCAAGGTCTCCCCAAAAGGATATGGCCCGCGTTCATTGGTACCACGTCACAAAGGACTTCATCTTTGTATTTTCCAACTGAAAACGTCACCAACACCTGTTTAGTCACCTTGATTCCCCCACAATCATTTAACCATTGTAGCTTATAAGGTTTTGGGTGCTTCAAAGTGGCCAAATTCAGTTTCTCCACAAAACTAGTACTAGCCACATTAGTACAACTCCCCCCATCAATAATCATGCTACATACCTTATCATTAACATGACAGCGGGTGTAAAATATGTTGTCACGTTGTATCTCATCATCTTCCTTGGCTTGAGCACTTAGAGCTTTTCTTGCCACCAAAAGCTCTCCATCCACTGGATATTCAATGTCACTTGCATCCTCCAAAGGCCACATGGACTCATTATCGGATTCACCCTCGGATTCGATATCACCATCATCCTTCAAAACCATTACTCTCTTGTTTGAGCATTGAGATGCAATATGACCTGCTCCCAAACACTTAAAGCACTTAATGTCATGGTTTCTAGAAGGTTGAGAATATGATTTACCTTGATTTAATGTGCCTCCGGCCTTATGAGCTTTGGAAGGTTCGGTCTTGGCCTTGAAACTAGGTTGGTCATCACTCTTGCTCCAATTCGGTTTCCATGATGATGAAGAACCCGAATTTTACCGAACCCGTGTGGAACTCTTCCTCTTCAACTGTTGTTCCACCTTAATGGCCATGTGTACCATATCAGTCAATTCAACATAATGTTGCAACTCCACTACATTTGCAATGTCTCGGTGTAGTCCACTTAAGAACCTAGCCATAGTAGCCTTTCGGTCCTCCTCTACATCAGCTCGAATCATGGCTATCTCCATTTCCTTGTAGTAGTCTTCAACACACTTAGACCCTTAAGTAAGAGTTTGTAATTTTTGAAACAAACCCCTATAATAGTGACTTGGAATGAAACGGTTCCTCATGACAGCTTTCATCTCCTCCTAAGTCTCAATAGGCTTTTCTCCATTCCGTTTCCTACTCACAATCAGTTGATCGTACCAAACAATAGCGTAATCAGTGAATTCTATGGCAGCCAACTTCACCTTCTTCAATTCAGAATTGTCATGGCAGTCAAACACCAATTCTATTCTCTTCTCCCACTCCAATTAAGCTTCAGGATCAGTTTTACCTTGGAAAGTTGGGATCTTCACCTTTATACTACCCAAATTATTATCAAACCTCTCTCCATACCTATCTTCTCTATTCCCATACCTATCTTAATCTGGGACTTTATTAATGATCGAGATGTAGTACATCTTTATTAGGGATTCTAATGAAACCTAAATAGAGGTAATCTGCTTGAAAACTCCCTGCTCAAGTGTAGAATTTCCTCAAGTGATCTGTGTTCCAAGTGTGGTCGATGGGTCGACCATCCATGTCTTCGAGTTTGTAGGCTCCATTAGGAGCAACTAAATTTATCAAATATGGCCCTTCCCAATTGGGGCTTAGGACTCCATCTGACCTTTTTCGAGTATTCAAGGTCACTTTTCTAAGCACCAGATCTCTTTCTTTGAAATTCCAGGCTCTAACCTTTTGGTTAAAATATCTAGCTATCTTGCTCTGGTAGATTGCCACTTTCTCCGCTACCTGGTCTTGTTTCTCTTCTAGGAGGTCCAGATTAGCCCGGAGCTTGACCTCGTTACTTTCGGGTTCAAAATGTTGCACCCTGAACGAGGTTAATTTATGTTCGATTGGGAGGATCGCTTCAACTCCGAAAGCCTCGGAGTAAGGTGTCTCCCCAGTAGCTGTTCTCTTTGTAGTTCGGTATGCCCAGAAGACTTCTGGCAGCTCTTCGGCTCATTTACCTTTATTCTGCTGTAGTTTCTTCTTCAGAAGCTTCTTGTTAGTCTTGTTGGTGGACTCTACTAGCCCGTTAGTCTGGGGATGGGCTACTGAAGCGAGCCTGAGGTCGATCCCCAATCCTTTGCAGAAATCTTGGAATTGGACGTTGTCGAGCTGTTTACCCAGATCGGCTATAATGATGAGAGGGTTCCCGAATCTACATACCACGTTGGTTTTGATGAACTTGGTAGTATTCTTTTCTGATATCCGAGAAAAAGGCCCTGCCTCGACCCATCTTGTGAAATAGTCGATAGCCACGATAGCATATTTCACCTGTCCGGGAGCGGTAAGAGGCGGTCCAATTAGATCGATCCCCCACATGGCAAAGGGGTAGGGTGAACTGAGAGACGACAGTCGCTCAGGTGGCTGGTGGTTCAAGTTTGAAGTCCTTTGACATGGCTCGTAAGATTGTACAAAGCTTCTTGCGTCTTGGTTGATGGTCAGCCAGTAGTACCCTATATGAAGCACTTGATATGCTAGAGCCTCTCCACCGATGTGGTTCCCGCAGTCCCCAGAGTGAACCTCTCTTAGTGCCCATTTAGCATCGTTAGGATGCAAACATCTAAGTAAGGGGAGAGATCTACCCCTTCTGTAGAGGTACCCGTCTACCAAGCAATATCGGACAGAGAGTTTTTTAATTCTTCGGGCTTGATTGGGCTCCTCTGGAAGCTCTCCCTCTAGGAGGTAGGCAATGATCGGGTTCATCCAGCAAGGCTAACGATCTAGGGAGTAGATTTCCTTATTTGCGGCTATACTTGGTAGGGAGATGACTTGGAGGGGAATTCCTCGTGGTAAGGTTTGGCCTCCACTTGCAGCAATCTTAGTTAGAATATCCACGCGGTGGTTTTGGTGTCGAGGCACCTGATCGATCTTGAACCCATTAAACTTATTTTTTAGCAACTGGGCCAGCTTTAGGTAGGCAGCCATGTTATCTCCCTTTGCCTGATACACCCCAGACACCTGATTGACAACAAGCAATGAGTCGCTCTTGACTTGTAGGTAATCGGCCTCTAATTCGATGGCTGCCTTCATCCCGCTAAGGTTGGCTTCGTACTTTGCTTCATTATTTGTGGCTTTAAACTCGAATCTAAAACAGTGATAGAATTCAGTCCCCTCTGGGTCTATTAGAACTACGCCAGCTCCTCCCCCAGCTTGTCCGGATGCTCCATCTGTATAGAGGGTCCAGGACTTCTAGCCTTTCGGCCAATTATCGATCTCGGAGGTCTTTTCAAGGATCTCATTTGGTGCTGCGGGATTCTCTTGACCTGGGAACACTAAAAATTCTGCCACGAAGTCTGCCAAAGCCTATGCCTTAATCGTGGTCCGGGGCTTATATTTTAAATCGAACTGAGTGAGCTCTAGGGCCCATAAGACTAGCCTTCCGGACACATCAGGTTTTTGTAAGAATTGGCGGAGAGGTTAGTCCATCACCACTGCTAATTAATGAGCTTTAAAGTAGGGACAGAGCTTCCTCGCCGAGATCACCAGAGCATAAGCGAGCTTTTCCAGAAGAATATAATTTTTCTCTGACTTGGTTAAAGCATGACTCACATAGTATATTGGCCTTTGAATCCCGTCACCACACTCCTTGGCCAAAGCTCCGCTTACTACAGTTTCTGAGATGGCCAGGTAGATCTGCAGCTCCTCTCCGGGAACTGGCTTGACTAACAACGGTGGTCTTGTTAGGTATTTTTTCAAGGCTTGGAAAGCTTGCTCGCTCTCCTGGCTCCATTTCATGTTTTTCCCTTATTTGATGGCTTTGAAGAAAGGGAGGCATTTATCGGTGGAGTGAGAGATAAACCTGTTGAGCATCGCTATATGCCCAGTCAGAATTTGTACCTGTTTGAGTGATGTGGGGGGATTCAAGGTCTAAGATAGCTTTGATTTTTTCTGGGTTGGCCTCTATGCCTCTCTCATGAACCATGAAACCTAGAAACTTCCCTGCTGTTACCCCGATGGCACACTTGGAGGGGTTCAGAAGCATCTGGTTTTCTCACAGTATAAGAAAGGTCTTGCGAAGATCTTCCCAATGTCCTTCTGCGGTTGGTGATTTTGTGATCATGTCATCAATGTATACCTCCATCATCCTTCCGATCTCAGGCTTGAACAGCTTGTTAACCAGCCACTGGTATGTAGCCCCTGCATTCTTCAAACCAAATGGCATCACCTTGTAGCAGTACAAGCCCTGCCCAGTAATGAAACTGGTTTTATATTGGTCAGCTGGGTGTATCTTAATTTGGTTGTATCCTGAGAACGCGTCCATAAAACTCAGAAGATTATTTCCGGTCGTGGAGTCAACTAGCTGGTCGATCTTTGGTAAAGGAAAATTGTCTTTTGGACATGCCCGGTTGAGGTGGGTGTAATCGACACTCATACGCCACTTCCCATTCGCCTTAATAACCATGACCACGTTGGTGATCCACTCGGGATAGCGCACTTCTCTGATAAACCTTGCCTTGATCAATTTATCTACTTCTACCTGCACTGCAGCGTTCCTCTCAGCGTTGAAGTGATGCATCTTCTGTTTGACGGGCTTGACTGTTGGATCTACCACTAGTCAATGGGCGGCCAACGTTACCGGGATCCCAGGCATTTCATCATGGCTACAAGCAAAGATGTCGCTGAATTCTCTAAGAAGATCAATTAAGCCTTCTTTCACTTCTGGCTCGAGGGTAGTCCCAACCTTGACGACCTTGAAGGGATCGTCATTTCTGATGGGTATCTCCTCTAGTCTATCTACGGGTTACCCACTGGCCCACTTCTTGCTCTATTCCTCCTCATAAGGCATAATGGGTTCGCTCTCTTGATGCTCCGGGGGCTCCATCTCTTCCTGGATTATCCGGGATGTTTACATATCTTCCTGGATTATTATGACCTGTACGCACTGTATTGCTAAAGCTGTAGGATTGGCAGACACTGCATAGCACTTCCCAGCTGCTTGCTGGTCTCCACGTACCTCCCCCACCTTGGTTCCCACCGGGAACTTCAGGACATTGTGATATATAGACAAGACTCCCTTCAAGGAGGATAGGAACGGTCTCCCTAGGATGGCATTGTAGGCCAATGGGGTGTCAACCACAATAAAGTCCGTAATAACATTCTGTTGGAGAGGTGTGGTTTCGATGATTACTTGGAGGATCTTCGATCCCACCGGTATGATCGAAACACCTGTGAACCCATAAAGTGGAGTTGTACAGCTATTGTCACACCATTGCTTTAGATTTAATTTTTCCAAAGTATCCTTGAAGAGGATATCTACACTGCTGCCCGTATCTACGAGCACGCGATGGACCAAGGCAGTTGGCAATTTGCATCGTGATCACCATGGGATCATCATGAGGTTGCACGGTGTTGAAGACATCTGCTTCGATGAAAACGATATGTGCCGACTGGGAGGGCTCCATCGGGCTTTGGCTGACCTTGAAGTCTCTCTGGCTTTCTTCTACGCCGGGGATCTTTCTTGCGTGGTTTTTTTTAGAATTATTGGATGTGCCAGCCAGTGTGGGCCCTCCGCTGATGGTGTGTATCACTTGGATTTGTTGCATTAAATCAGTCTGTTCCCCTTTTCTCTTCTCCGTATTCTCACGGATCTAGGCTTGTACCTCCCTTCCAGTCCGAATGTTATCTCTGATCTGCTGTAAGAACTCAATCAAGCATCCCTCCTTATCAGGGCTTCAATCTGGTTGCGTAAATTATAACACTCTGAAGTGTTGTGGCCCACGTCTTCATGGAAGTCGCAGTACTTGTACTGGTTCCTTCTGTTAGTTGGGGCTTTCATGGGAGCACGCTTTTGGAGTAGCTCCTTGTCTCGTATAGCAAGGTAGACCATTTCCCTAGAAGTGTTCAGGGGAGTGTAGTAGTCATACCCTTTCTCCCCTCGCATTACGGGGGCTACGGACCTGGGAGGTGGCAAGGCCCGAGGAGGGGTTCGTCTTGCTAGATATTTTTCTTGCTTGTGCTGAGGAGCGGGGAAGCGATAGGTTGACCTATTGGGAGGTTTATTCTGAGTTTTCTGAGCTGGCTCAGATTTGGGAGCTTTTTTTTCTAACGCTTCGCTGTTTTCATATCGTCGTGTTCCATCTTGACTTTGAGTTGCTCGTCGATCTCGACCTGCTCAAGAGCCCATTGTAAGCCTCCTGGTAAGTCTTGGGAGGTTTCTTGGCGAAGGAACAGAAAAGCTTTCCCGCCCACAGGTTCCGTCTGAAATTGGCGAGAGTCTCTTTCTCGGTGAAAACTCTCATTTGTATGACTTCTTTATGAAAACGTTCCACGTACGATCGAAGTGTCTCACTTCATTCCTGAATCACATATTGGAGGTGTATGGGATCCTTCGGACGAGGTTTAACCCATTGGAACTGCGAGCAAAAATCTGTTGATAACTTAGTGAAAGAATCCACGCTACTAGCAGGCAGCTTCTTGAACCAAGTTTTCTCGTAGTCGGTTAGGGTCGTTGGAAACATCCTACACATAGCTGCTCTGGTAATGTTCTGGACCTCCATCTGTTGGACGAAGCTCTCCTGGTGGTTTAAAGGGTCTTCTGTTCCGGAGAACTTATCTCTTGGCATTTTAAATTTCGGTAGGAGCTCCGCTTCCCAAATCCTCCTAGTGAAGAGAGCGTTCATCTCGCTTAATGGATCCTTTTTATCCTCCTTGTTCTTTCCTTTTCTTATCTGCTGGACCTTCTTCTGTAGCTTTGGCAGCTGATCCCTCAGTCGATTGTTCCCAGGTTTCTTTGAATTGACCTCGGATTCCTCGTTATCGAGTCCCTCTGATGAACTAGCGAGCTCTATCTGATCCCCTTCATGGACAGGATCCACTCGGGAAGTTTGTCGATTCTCTTCCTCTTGGGCCCGGGCGTTTCTTCTCGATGCTGTTAGGCGAGGTACCTCTTGTTGCTCCCGACTCAAAGCATCTGTGGCAGACTTAACTCACCTGGGTTGATATTGTGAAGGTCTTTTCGGAACTGGGGGCATGGGTCCTAGCCTATCTCGGATCAAAAGATGGGGCCCAGTCCTGTCTCTAGCTGGCTCTGGAAGAAGAGGTCCCATGCGGTCGAAAGCAGGCTGCCTAGCCCCGAACCTGCTCGGTTCTCCCTGATCATTCGGGTTTGTTTGTTGGACTGTGATGCCTTCTGCGAGCAGACGGATGCAGATGGTTTCCATGAAGGCAGCCGCTTGTTGGTCGAGCGTGGCCTGGCTTATTATAAGGTGGCCAGAAGCCCGCGCATTTGTTGTTTGGACCGGAGCTTGATTGCTATACCCAGACTTCTTCCCCTTCCTTGGGGCCTTTCGGGTTAGCCTCGCCGAAGGTTGTTCCGAAACTCCATGTTGTCCTTGGGAGGAGCGGAGCCTCATGGTTCCTTTAAAACAACGAAAATGCAAATGCAAATAGTTGGCTTGATTAACTGGGTGTAGGGTTTTCCCACAGACGGCGCCAGAAAGTGTTAACAGAAATTTTGCTCAAGGCGAGAAATCTCAGTTAACACCCTCGAGACCACTACCACGCAGGTGGTGGCCAAGGTTAAATGTATGTGTGACAGTGCCTAGTAAAATGACAAGGAATATTGGTACTATTATCCACCAAAAAGAATCAAAAATACTTTCTTTATTAATAGTGTGTGATATACAGATCTCTCTCAAATTGCTCTCAATTTTCTCTAGGGTGTAGTCGGGTACTTGTTGTGTGCCTGTCAAAAAGTAGTCTCTTCTTTCTGAAGGCCGAAGTCCTTCTTTTATACTTGTAAACTAGTCAAAACCAAGACAATAAGTTACAAGCGACCAGCATAAGAGAGGCCTCGGTTCAGCCAAGAAGCAAGTCTTCCCGAGACTCTGTCCACAAGGGGGGAGCAATTGCAAAGGCGTAATCTAGAAGAGATGATAGGTATGCCAAGACGACGAATGGGGAGAGAACCAACCGTATAACCAAAAAGGTTGATAAGCTGCTGGTTGATGGTATGAGAAACCCCGGAAGTGAAGATGTTGCTCTTAGCATGATTAGCATGGAGGCCCGATAACAAGGAGAACTCATCAAGTGATGCCTTAACAACACGTGCTGATGAAAGAGATCCATGGCATAACATAATAAGGTCATCGGCAAAACAAAGGTGGGAAAGCTTAATCTTGTCACACCTCCAATAAAACTTGAAACTAGGAGAGTCTTCAATGCGCTTGGCCAGAATTTTTGAAAGAACTCCATAGCAATAACAAACAGGTATGGGGACATGGGATCCCCTTGGCGAAGGCCTCTCTTTTCGAAAAAGAAACCAGCAAGCTCCCCATTGAAAGAGATAGAGAACTTGGGGGTAGTTAGGCAAGCTTTGATCCACATAATGACTTTAGGAGGGAAGTGAAAGGCAGCAAGGGTTTCAAGTAAGAATCCCCAATCCACTATGTCAAAAGCCTTTATTAAATCCACTTTAAGAGCCAACCTAGGGCAGCTAGCATCTTTTTGGTAGTTCCTCATAAGCTCTTGCATAAGAAGAATGTTATCACCAATACATCTACCAGACACAAAAACCGATTGAGAAGGGCTGATTATATCTGGAAGGCAAGGCTTGATCCTATTCGCAATTATCTTGGCAATGATCTTATAGAATGTGTTGCAACAAGAGATAGGTCTAAAGTCCTTCATCTTAAAAGGTTTAAGGACTTTAGGGACCAAAGCAAGGATATTAGCATTGAGTTCCTTGAGCAATAGACCAGACCTAAAGAACTCTTGGACAACACTAATGGCATCTTCACCAACAATGTCCCATGTTATCTTGAAAAAGTGAGCATTGAAACCATCTAGGCCCGGAGCCTTGTTTGGGTGGAGGGAGAAGCAAACTTCCCGAATCTCATCATCGGTGACATCTCTACCCATGAAATCATCTTGCCCATTGGAAATGACCTTATCAATAATATTGCTCAAAGTAGTACCAATTCCATGACTAACGGGCCTCCAGTAACCAAGAATAGTCTGAAAATGATGAATAGCCTCTTTCTTGACCAGAATATCACCTTCAATCAAGGAACCATCATCTCCGGTAATAGTGTGGATCTTGCTTCTATTACGCTTACAATTGATGGCTTTGAAGAAATAAGAGGAGTTACGGTCACCAGCCTTAAGCCATTGGATTCTAGATTTTTGCCTTAGTAGGTCCTATTCAGCTTTAAGTGTCGTAGTATAACAGCTTATAATCTCTTTTTCCTAAATTCTAAGATTAGAATCAAGGGGCTGCTGGTCAAGGAGGCGTTGACAATCATCAAGGGTAGCCTTGGCTTCAATCGATTTAATTGTCAAGTCTCCCACCTTGTCATTATTGAGGGTCTTAAGAACCTTCTTCATATTTCGAAGCTTAGAGCAAAGCTTGTACTGCATGGTGCCATGAACTTGCTCCCGCGAACACCTATCAACCAAGGGGAGGAAATCTGCTCTATCCATTAGAAAATTGAAAAATTTGAAAGGGCGATTTTTCTTAATACCTTGCAATCCAAGTTTAACCACGGAGGGACAATGATCCAAGATGCTAGGGGGAAGGAAAATCGCTTCAGAATTCTCAAACTTTACAAGCCAATCATTATTGACAAGAACTCTATCCAATTTCTAAGAGATACAACCGTTGCTTCTCTTGTTGCACCAAGTATGAAGAAAACCTGAGAAACGAAGATCATCAAGCTCCAAAGATTGAAGACAGTCGTTGAACTCCTCCATAGCACCCAAAATTCTGGAGCAGCCCCCAATTGACTCACCCACACTCCTAGAGACATTGAAATCACCAAGCATAATCCAAGGAGAACCATGCTGACTTGAACACATACTTTGCCAAAGAGCCTTCCTTAATCTATCATCATTAGAGCCATAAACAAAGGAGATTCGAAACTGGTCATTGGTGTCCAAAATACAAGCATTACAATGGATGATCTGATCGGTTTCACTAATTTTAGTGATTTTGAGAATTCTAGGATCCCAACCAACCCAAATAGGGAAAGATCCATTCGAGGGAAAGACCCCACTATTTCTGGACCAACCACTGTATGCGTATCAGGAAATGATGCTTCGGCTGCTTTTTCGGAGGCAAGGGAAGATAGATTCTTCTTTCAGGGTTATGACTATTATAATTATCTATCATATCCCAACCTTTGAAAACTGAATTGGCAACAAGAGTTTTCTTGTTAATTCTCACTCTTGTCTCAACTAAACAAACTAGACTAATGTTATAGTCGAGCAAAAACTTCCTAACTTCTGATTGTTTAGGGGTGGAATTCAGACCCCTAGTGTTCCAACATGCTAGATTAATCATTGAGAGGTTGAAAAGGCGTTACCTTAGCTTGCGAGCTATTAACCTTGCCTTTCTTAGCAGTCTGTTTCTTCTTTTTCTTCTTGCTAGAGGATTTTATGGGGCTGGAGAGCCCTTTAACAGTGACCCCATCAATGTTTTTTATTTTTGAGTGCCATAGAGAGTGGTTCGGAGAGGCCGTAGTAGGAGAATCAACATCAGTACATTGGTCATTGCACTGGTCCGGAGAGACCGTAGAAGAAGGATCAACATTATTACATTGGTCATTGCTCTGGTCATTGCGGTTATCACCTTCCTCAACAAGAGCTGTAAACTTGTTGGAGGTATCAACAACCCTTTCCATAGAGAGGTCTTGGCATTGGTCAAGGTTAGGTAGGTTGGTAGGACACCAAGAAGGCTCATTTTCAGTATTACAAGTGGAGATAACTTCATCATCTTTCAGGGGGCCAAACGGAGGAGGTTCCATGCATGCTTGGGGAGAGCAAACCATGAGAGCATCTCATTTATTGATTCTCCTCCATTCTTGTTTTAGATTAGGATTAGAAACATTTTCAGATGGGGAAAGTAGAGGCTTAAACTTAGGGCAATTAGTAATAGAGTGGCCAAAAGACTTGCATTCAGTATAAAATTTTGGTTTCCATTGGTATTCCACCAAGATTTCCACGTTTTCTCCAAGTATTGGGTTTGAACTATCACCCATAAATAGGTCAAAGGAATCAACAAGGTCACAAGAGGCATCAATTTCAATACAAACCCTAGCAAAGGAAATTCTCTTCATAGATTCAGTTAGGCTATCAGCATAGAGAGGCTTACCAACCGCACTAGCAATATGGCTCAGCCCTTCTTCATTCCAGTATTCATGGGGAATATTGAAGAGCTTAACCCAAACCGGAATTTTAGAGTAGAAATCTTTAGATAGAATGAGCCTAGGATGCCATTTTTTGAGGATCATCATCCTTCCAGCAGATAACCAAGGGCCAGCCTCTAACACATTAGAACAAGCTTCATCATCCGAGAACTTAAAGAAGTAGAACCCCTTTTCATTAGCTAGAACTTCCAACAGGCCACGATTGCCCCAAATAAGCATGGCTATGTTGTTAACTAGAGAAAATAGGAGCTTTTTCTCAATAAAATAACCCACCAAGCAGTTCTTCCATGCTTGAGGACTCTCATAGTTTCAAGTTTCATTGGAGGTGTGACAAGATTAAGTTTTCCCACCTTTGTTTTGCCGATGACCTTATTATGTTATGCCATGGCTCTCTTTCATCAGCACGTGTTGTTAAGGCAGCGCTTGATGAGTTCTCCTTGTTATCGGGCATCTATGCTAATCATGCTAGAAGCAACATCTTCACTTCCGGGGTTTCTCATACCATCAACCAGCAGCTTATCAACCTTTTTGGTTATATGGTTGGTTCTCTCCCCATTCGTTATCTTGGCATACCTATCATCTCTTTTAGATTACGCCTTCGCGATTGCTCCCCCCTTGTGGACAGAGTCTCGGGAAGACTTGCTTCTTGGCTGAACCGAGGTGATCGTGCCAAATATGTTGTTCATTTAGGCCCTTAAATCCTTATCGTGTGTTCTGTTTTTGTGAGTTTTGGTATCTCTAATGGGTGGTTATGTACGTAATTGTAGGATATGGTGCAAAGAAGGGTTTGGAAGCATGTTGCGGTGATTCCGGCAGAAAATGGGGAAAAGGAAAGACAAATGAGCATAAGCAGCTCTACAGTGCGGGTCAAATGTAGGTCAAGTGCGGGTCGCAACCGCACTCCAACCGCACTCATGCTCATAGCCGGGACCTGCTGCAAGAGAAGAGTTGAAGTACGGGTATAGTACGGGTCATCCAACCGCACTCCACCCGCACTGTTGCCAAACCAGAGAAGCTGAAGTTGCACCTGACGTTAAAGTGCGGGTACTGTGCGGGTCATCCAACCGCACTCTATCCGCACTGTTGCCAAACCAGAGAAGCTGAAGTTGCACCTGACATTAGAGTGAAGGTACAGTGCGGGTCATCCAACCGCACTCCACCTGTACTATTGCTCAAGACAGAGGAGTGAATTTTGCACCTGACAGTAAAGTGCGACTCAAGTGCAACTCCAGTACGGTTCAAGTGCGAGTCAAGTGTGGGTAATCCAACCGCACTCCACCCGCACTGTTTCCCAGATCTGAGAACTGAAGATGAAGACAACCCATACAGTGCGGGTAATTCATCCGCACTCCACCCGCACTCCACGCGCGCCAGATTTATTTTTTGAAGTTTAAGTGACCTAATTTTGTTGGTTGTATAAATAGAAAAGGATGGAAATGTTTTAGGAAGCTTTTGAACTTGTTTTTCAGAAGTTTTTAGGTCTAGAATCTCTCTCTCTCTCATACTTACATTCTCTACTCAACTTCAAGAAAGGTAGGAGATTGAAGCATCTTCAAGGAAGGAGATGTTCTCCAAGGGTTCCTTCTCTTTCCTTTCTCTTATTTTCCTAGTTGTAATGAGTAGCTAAATCCCCTCTAAGGGGTTGATGGAGTAGTTAGTTGGATATTGGACTTGTATATAAACTTGATATTATATTGATATTCATATCTATCTTCATTGTTCTATTCTTGCTATGAATGTTTGTCATTGATTTCTTGTTTAGATATATCCTCTTAGCAAGATCTCTTTGGATTATGTTTGAGTATTGCATCTAGATATACATCCTATTTAGTTGTTTATTGCTGTAATGAATGGGCGGAACGTCATGAATTCCGACTCTTAAACCGCGGTCTTAATCTAACCTCGATCGAGTTTCTGGCACTATACATCCTAGGTCGGAGCCCGTGAGAGAGTTAGAAGTCATCGCTATACATCCTAGGTTGACTACGTTTAATCGGTTGAGTCATTGTTAGGTAGACGAGCTTCATTTCTAGAATTCGATAAACAACCAACACTATACATCCTAGGTTGGTGGTTTACGACGGATTAATCCCTGATAGGTTGTCCTCACTATACATCCTGGGTGGGCCATTTTCTAGGGATAAATAACCGACTCTATACATCCTAGGTCGGTTACCTTTGAATAAGACATGCCTATTGACAAGTTTGTTGCATAGCCCAGTATTTACTTTCGTATCCATTAACTCCTTAGTTTCCATCATCTATATATATATCCTTCATCCTATTTCCCCTTCATTTAGTTTGCATACTTATTTTAGTGTTATTAATAGGATAATTCACCATCTACATCTTCATCATTTTATGTTTCGTTTATTATATATATACATTAACATTACTTTAGCAATAACTAATCTTAGCTAACTCCGCACCCTATGGACGATACCCCACTTGCCACCATACTTGTGTTTTCCAAATCATTTTAGGCTTAGTGAGGTTTTTACATTATTGTTGACAGATTGATCTTTAAAACGACACTAGAAAAATGTCCAGTCACGAGGCCTCTCTTATGCTGGTCGCTTGCAACTTATTGTCTCGGTTTTGACTAGTTTACAAGTAATTTGGGCTAGTTATCTTTGCCTCCCTAAAAAAGTTTTGAATATTATTGAGCAGAAATTTAGAAGCTTTTTATGGAGAGGAATTGATGGCGATAGCAAGGGTGCAAAGATATGCTG
The DNA here is from genome assembly GCA_033220585.1 of Dipteronia sinensis. Classification (NCBI taxonomy): domain Eukaryota; kingdom Viridiplantae; phylum Streptophyta; class Magnoliopsida; order Sapindales; family Sapindaceae; genus Dipteronia; species Dipteronia sinensis. The sequence goes on along the minus strand of CM065636.1, from coordinate 58,996,714 downwards.
GTCCGATATTTGTCTCCCTAAGAAAGAGGGAGGTATTGGCACCATGGACCTATCCTCTTGGAACAAAGCTCTCATGATTAGGCATATTTGGATTTTGAGTTATGGCACAAATAACCTATGGTATTCTTGGATCAAACCCTACCACCTTAAGGACTCTAATCTTTGGGAGGCTAAAACTCCATGTACTTGCTCTTAGAATTGGAGAAAACTCCTCCATCTTCGGCCTCTTGTTCGCACCATTATTCAGCACTACATTGGTAACGGTTCTAGCACCTCCTTATGGTTTGAAAATTGGCACACGGATGATCCTCTTCTTTCAAAATGGAGCCCCCGTGTTGTCTATGTCTCAGGCCTCCATATCCACACAACGGTTAGTTCCATTGTTCATGGCGATTCTTGGAGTTGGCCGGCTGCTATGTCCATTGATCTTTTTGAAATTAGAAGTCGTATGCCTTCCTACAATCCTAACTCCAATGTGAATGATGGAGCTCGCTGGCTTCCTTCCTCCACTGGTACTTATTTTGCCTCATCTGCTTTGGCTTCTCTTAGAACCCCTCATCCGTTTGTTCCTTGGTTTAAGCTTGTTTGGTTCCCCCAAAATATTCCTAGAATGAGTTTTATCCTATGGGTGGCAATTAGAGACAGACTCTCTACTTGGGATCGCATCCATAAATATGACCTTATGGCGGTTACTACTTGTGTTCTTTGCAACACCCACCCGGAGTCTCATGCCCACCTTTTTTTTGAGTGTTTATTCAGTAGAGCATGTTTTTATGTGTATTTATGGCTCTTTTGGTTGATATTGTAGGCATAAGGTGAAAAGTCATGAAGAGGGACAAAAAGAACAAGTGGTGCAAAAATGTGGTGAAGAAGGCCATAGTGCACGGGCTACACTCGTGCACCGGAAGAGGATTTCTAAGGAGGCCAAAGTGCACGGGTAACTGCACGGGTATTACCCGTGTAATCCACCAGACCAGGGAGCAGATCCTCGGGCAAGAGCCAACTGCACGGGTCTCTTACCCGTGCACATTGCACAAAACAAGAAGAAAAAAGAACATTGCACTGGTACTGCACGGGTCTCTTACCCGTGCTATACCCGTGCTATACGGGCGTCAGTTATGACCACATCAGCAAAATCAGACCCATTTCGAGAAACATATATATAGGATCATATGTTAGGTCATAAATACGACCATACACCCATTTCATTCATATCTTTCTCTCCCAAAATCATCCAAAAACCCATCATCATCTTCATCAATTGCTACTCAAAAAAGACATTGGAGGTGGATTTGAGCTTAAAGAAAGAAGGTTCTACATGGGTCCTTTCTATTTCCCCCCACTTTATCTTTGTATTTCATTTGTCATGAGTAGCTAAATCCCATTAAGGGATTGATGTTATTCACATGTAAATATGGGTATTTGTAATGAACTCAATTTCTTTTAGTAAATCTATCAAATATGTTCTATTCATTGGTTTTAATTGATTTCAAGAACAAATTGTTTTGGATTGTACATGACTCCCTTTACAAATTGTTTTAGAAATTATATGTGTAGAGAATTGAGTATACATGATGCTTGACTCTCTAAGCTCATTTGAATAGAAGGATTTAACAAGAATACATGACTCAAGTAAAATCCGGACTCATTAATCTCATCTATATCTAATCTTTAATGAGTAATCAAAACTATACATCCTAGGATTGGTTGCTTGTGATGGATTAAGCATCAACACTATAAATCCTAGGTTGGTGACTTTAACAAGAGATTGGTCCCTTATTGGATAGGCGTTCATTCATGGCACAACCATTTGTGGATGGCCATACTATACATGATAGATCGGACACTCATAGGAGGTAGATAACCAATCCTATACAGCCTAGGGTGGTTACATTAGTTAATGATCATTAATGAGAGTTCATTCTTTACCCATTGTTTGCTTATTGAATCCATCATCCCCTTAATCCACTTATCATTCATTTTCACCTACCAATTTAGTTGCATTTTTCATTAGTTTAGCTTAGTTTAAATTTAGTTTAATTTCTTCTCAAAAACCATATCAATTAACTTTTCTTGCATTTACACTAAAGTATTAGTTTAATCATAGCTATAGCTGTAGGGAAAAACAGTTCAAAACGCGGCGGAAACGAAAAATTGGGTGGTATATTTTAAAAAATTTTCCTTTAAAAGAAATAACCTTAACCCTAGATTAATTGACATATAATTAAAAGTATTGTACCTTTTTCACGTGACGATTGATATTGCGTCGATTTGAATCCGCTTGCTTCGAATTGAATCTGCTTGCTTCGAATTGAATCCGCTTGCTTCGAATTGAATCCGTAAGATCTTCCAATCCAATCACGAACGTGAATCACCTAGGAGTGTGGGCTCCCTTTCTTTGAATTGTAAACCTGAGGATGGAAACAAAAATCTTTTTCTTTTTGTTAGTCACAATAATCCTCGTAGAGAAAATAAAGAACACTTGGTCACTTGTGAATTCTCAATCTTTTAATCGAAAACTCGCGTGAACCCTAGTTCGATCTTGTACATTAAGCCTTTTGATGTAAAAGCTTTCAATGTACTATTGAAAATAAAACGCTCCTTATTCTTCTTCTCTACGGCCGAATTCTACACCCCATTCTTGAGTTGGAAGTTTTTTTTTATCATTATTCAAAAGCAAGAGAATAAAAATTCTTTCTTTCTCAAAAAAAAATCTTTTTTTTTAACTCACATTATTAATTCCGAATTTAATAATATATATATATATATATATATATAGGGTGGCAAAAATTCTCACTCAAGTAGGATTTCTACCTTGTAGTCAAATCCTCATACAAGTAGGATTACTTTTTCTCCAAGTCTCCTATTAATTTTGAGTTTTAACCCTATTCCAACTCATGAGTGCATTATCCAACAATAAATTGTTGAATATAATTAAATTGTGACTAAATCAAAAACTTCCTAATAGAAATCAAATACTTCCTAATTTGACTAGATAAATAAATTCCTATTATTTATCTACTTATTAAATATACTTACTAACAACATGACTCTAGGAGACCATCTCCTACTAGGAAAAAGATTTTGACTTTTAATTAAATAATTAATTAATTAAGTAATTAATTAATTTCTATTTAATTAAATAATAAAATAAAAACAATATATAAGACTAATAAATAGTCCCTTGCCGCCCAAGCCAATATATAAGGGCCAATATTGTTTTTTCTATTTTATTAAATCCATTGGACCTTAATAAAAAGTCCACATGTGAACTAAACCCATTCTTACTAAAAGAAACAAGTTCACATGCCTTAATACAATTCTAGATGGACCCATAAATTGGTCCGGTAGAATATATCAAGTGATTAATGCAAGTTCGTGTGAATTGGGGATCTTGACATGCTATCTAAATTTAAGCTCCAATAGACATAACCTAATCACAATCAAAAAATGATTCACTTAGGTTCGATATATTAATTTTAGTTCATTTCACTAAAGAACTAAAATTGAACTCTTAAATAAAGATAGAATAAGTTAATATTGCTCATTCATACCCTAGACAATCTTAATGGAGAGATAGTGTATCCTCGTGAAGAATACCAGTAATCGCCAAGAGCTCATAAACTGCCTATAGCTCTCCAAGTTACCATATTTACCCATATGACCACATTTTGAACTTGGATATTTTGACTTGTCCAGAAGCCATATTTCAATAGACACTATTGAAAACTTAACGTTAAGATTTAATATCCAATACCTCAAAACATCCATATGATGATATTCTACTCTCATTTAATAAATGGAGCCACGATGTCCATATCTATAAATGAAATCCTCTATCGATTAACAAATGAATACCACCAAACTATCGAGGATAGACTATGCTATATAATCGGACTCATTGATAGCTCAAATGATAACACTTGCAACCATAAGTCCATCATTTATCTCAGGATTGAGATAGACTCTTCGATTGTCTTCAAGTGAAAACTTTTAGCCATTGACGGTTCTGGATAAAGTATTTCACTATGATCCTATTCAGTGCACCCAGTGCACTAGATTCTTTTGCCCAAAAACACCACACTTTGATGATTTTAGACTCATCATAACACATTTGATCCCACTCAAATGCTAGCAAAAGAATCTACAACTTTAACAAGATAAATGCGCCCAACCTTTATTTTAAGTTGTGAATATTATTCAAGACTAACTAAAGAATTGTGTCTACCTCATACATATCCAGATGTGTGAACAATTCTTCTTTTCTCATAGTCTTTTGACCTTATGATTATTTACTTTTGACAATTATAATAATTAAACTATAAATGCTATAGGATTTGTTAAACTAGAAATCACTTTATTAATATGAAAAGATTGTCAAATACATTATTACACTCTTGCTATTGAGCATAATCCTAACAATAGTTGAATCTCTATGGAACGATACCCTTATTTGCCATATACTAGGTTTAATTGTGTTTAGTGCATCTTGGGATTTTAAACTTGTTTGAATATTGTATACACGAAAAAATGTACGTTCAGTGAACAAAAAAGAGGTAAAAGTAGAATGGTAATTAACTATAAAAGACTAAATGATAATACACTACAAACAACTTTAAACTTCGTAATGAAGACGAATTAGTAAATTGCATACAAAAAGCATCTTGGTTCTCTATGTTTGATTGCAAAAGCGGTTTTTGGCAAATAAAGTTAGATGAAGAGTCAATATCATGGACAGCTTTTAGTTGCCCTGAAGGTCATCTTGAATGGTTAGTTATGTCATTTGGATTAAAAAATGCACCACAAGTGTTTCAAGCTAGAATGGATAAAGTTTTTAAGAAATATTCCAGTTTTTGTATTGTTTACATAGATGACATTCTAGTTTTTAGCAATAATAGATATATACATACAGCTCATGTTAATAAAGTCTTAGACGCTCTTAAGAAAATAAAATAATAATTTCAAAGCGCAAAGTAGAATTGTTTAAAAACAAGATAGACATTTTAGGATTAACTATAGACAAAGGAAAGATAGAATTGCAACCGCATATTACAACAACAAATTTAGAATTCTCCGATAAAATAGAAGAAACAAAAGAACTACAAATATTTTTAGGATTGTTAAACTATGGACGGCAGTTCATTCCTAATTTAAGCACATTAGTAAGGCCTCTTTACAATAAACTAAGTAAAAACGGCCAAAAATACCTTAACACTGAAGATATAAAGTTAGTAAAAAGAATAAAAGAAATAGTAAAGACTTTAAAGCCCATTGCATTCCCAATAGACAGTTACTATAAGATAATACAAACAGATGCCAGTAGTAAAGGATATGATGGAATACTAATCCAAAAGCCCAAAGTAAATAGCCCAAAGGATGTAGAAGAATTAACAAAGTATGCTAGTGGTAAGTTTACTGAACCAGAGAGTAGAAAGTCTAGCACAGAATTAGAAATTTTAGGAATAATAAATTCATTAAATATTTTTCATATTTATATACAAAATGAGTCTTTTACCGTTAAACAGATTGCAATAATATTGTTGAATTTTACAAAAAAGTACAAAAGAAGAATTTTGAGAAAAGAATTATTTCATTAGTAAGCGTTGGTTAAGCTTTTTAGAAACTCTAACCGGTATTAAGCATATGAGTGGAAAGGATAATACAATAGCAGATATTTTATCAAGACTAATAAATTATTAACTATTGCAGGAATGGCAGGAAGCTCAAAGAATATCCAGAAAAGCTTTAGTTTCCCAGCATCAAGCACTAGTACAGAAAGGCTTAGCATAGGTTCTTATACTATTAATTATAGTCCTAGAGTCCCTTTTCAACCTTTAAAAGTCTTAAAGGATAAAGTTACAAAACCTCAGCAAGCTTTACTTAACAACATTTGGTTTTTTAGAAATGACAACAAAGGTTTTGTAGAAAATAACAAGTTTTCTTATTACGTAGTGTACAAAGGAAGAAAAGTTGGTATTTATTCTACATAGCAGGAAACTGCTAGTTATGTCGAAGACTTTCCAAACCCCATCTTCAAAGGTTTTTATTCCTTGGAAGAAGGGAATATCTCTTTAAGAATGTTTTTACAAAATCAAGACGGTTTCGAACCTATTTTAGAATTTAATGGAATCACATATGATCGAAACCAAGTTCAAAGCTTTATGAACCATTTCAAAAGAATTAATGAAGCAAAAAATATGGTTCCTGAAGAATTAGAAAGTTGTAAAGCAACAATGAATGAGCTCTTAGAAAAGCTACAAGCAGAAAATGAAGTCCAAAAGCAAAAGCTAGATGAAGCTGAACAGTTAACTGATCAGATCCAGAAGCTAGATATGATAGATGAAAAGCATAAAGGTATTCAAAAGCATGACAAGCAAACGAATAATAGCAAAGACAGGGGGTAATTTCTGAAAGGCCCCTTGATATTATAAATATTATCCTAATGAGGGATCAAGCAAAAAATATATATAAAGCTGTAGAAACCCTACCTAATGATATAAAGCAAACCACTTTTGGCTATACTAAAAATGATGGTTTGAAGCGTTTTCTAAAAATACAAAAAACATTTGCCCTAAGCGTAGGATTACCCAAGGGTATGACTACAATGTTAAACAAAAAATTAAAGTATCAGCAAGTCTGGTACAAGTTCATAACAGTTCAAGTACATATGGATGTTTTCCCACTGGAATTTACTATCCCAGATTTTGGACAAGTCGGTATCGAAGAACTCTTTAGCTATGGTATGATTGATAGCCTCTATGCTACCAACATACTCAAGATCGCTTTCCTCCCAGACAATCTTCAACAGTCAATCCAAATGTATGGAGGAAGAAAAGGTTTATGCTTAGACTTGGACTTGCTACCTTGTGAGTGGATCATCAGCCAGCCATATAAGATGACAAATTTTCTCCTAGCTTATCACTATATTGTGATTGTCCCGTACAATCACCCTATATCCTTTATGCAAGAAGAAAATCCTAATCTAGATTGCCAGGACATTTGCCCTGAATATCTTCAAAGGTACAGAGCCGACAAATATTTCCTTTGCATAAATTCTATTAGACCTAAGCTGACTGGACATACACCACACATGTCAATCTTCATACGTAACAATGACGTGTGGTTCAAATATCCAATTCCTGGATTTTTCTCAACGCCGGGATTGATGAAGCTCTCAGAGAACTCCAGGAAGAGGAAGCAAATACTTTTGGTGATCATGCTTACTTAGAAGACGATCCGCTTCTAGAAGAAGACGAATTTGACAATTTTGATGAAGAAGCCTATCACTATCTGGACACCTAAGCCACAGTCAAAAGCCAGTGTCGGTAGAAAAAGACAAAAGCATCCAACAGTAAAGTGTCGGCAGCAGTCGACATAAATAGTAAAACCATAGCAATAATAAAGATCAATAATGAACAAGATAAGAAGATAAGATAAGATCAACGATCTTTGCACATCTTTCTGTAAAAAAAGATTCCCGGTGTAGGCCAATTGTCTGAGGCCATGCTTATCTCTTTTTTTGTATAAATTGAGTCTTGCTCTCAGTTGCAAAACACAAGAAAAAATCTATTGCAATCTCAGAGCTCTTAAAAAATTCCTCTGTAATTTTCTTTATGTATTGTTTTAGCAAGCATAAATAAAGTTGTGAATATTCCATATATCCGATCAAAGTAAGCATTCTCCAATCTCAATCTTTTCCTTTTATTTGTTTTAAAGCCTAAGAAGTCTTGCCAGATTAAGAAAAATATAAGAGAAATATTAAATTTATAGAGTAACTGGGTCCTTATAATTATGTTGAAAGGTTGTGAGATTGGTTATGCTATAAAAGTATCTAGTAGAGTCCGGTTTTTATTTAATCAAGATTTTATAATTTTCTGTTAAAACCTCCTAGGTGGTTCTGTGTATAAGTCTTGTAGATAGGCGTTTATGGACTTTAAGAGAATTTGGAAATTCATTTTGAAACAGTAATAACCATGAGATCTTAAAAGACCCATGTAGATAGCAACTCCTCCTTTCATCAGCAACCACAATCTCGCCCCATTCACCTCGAACGAAGAACCAGCTGTTCTTCCAGTATTTGTTGGATAAAGGAACACTCCAGATGAAGCCTTTGTGGTCCTTGCTGGATGCGAGGGTGAGTCGTTGGTTACACCCTAGGAGATCCAATGATTTATGGAACTGGATTGAAGATGGTTTGACAATTGGCATCCGGATGGTCCTCTTCTATCGAAATGGAGCTCCCGTGTTGTCAATGACTCAGGCCTCCCTATCCACGCAATAGTTAGTTCCATTGTTCATGGTGATTCTTGGAGTTGGCTGGCTGCTATGTCCATTGATCTTTTTGAAATTAGAAGTCGTATGCCTTCCTACAATCCTAACTCTAATGTGGATGATAGAGTTCGCTGGCTTCCTTCCTCCAATGGTACTTATTCAGCCTCCTCTGTTTTGGCTTCTCTTAGAACCTCTCCTCCGATTGTTCCTTGGTTCAAGCTTGTTTGGTTCCCCCAAAATATTCCAAGAATGAGTTTTATCCTTTGGGTGGCAATTAGAGGCAGTCTTTCTACTCGGGATCGTGTCCATAAATATAACCCTATGGCGGTTACTACTTGTGTTCTTTGCAACTCCCACATGGAGTCTCATGCCCACCTATTTTTTGAGTGTTTATTCAGTAGAGCCATTTGGACTCAGCTTATGAATATTTGTGGGTCACCTTGGAATGGCTTTTGTTGGAATGCTTTCATTGATTGGGCTTCCACCCATTAGAGAGGGAACTCTCCTGCTATTGTTGCTAACAAGCTTTGTCTTGGGGTTACGATTTATCATATTTGGAGAGAGCGAAACTGTCGCATTTTCGAAGGCACTTAAAAGACTAGTTCGGTTGTTGCTCACTCCATTATTGACACCATTCGCTGCCGGCTATCCTCTTTCAATTTAAAGAACAACCCTACCATTGCCTTGAATTGGAATGTAAACTCTAGTTGATTTTGCTTGTCTTGCTCGTGTTTCTTGTCTTGATCATTTGTTTGAGTTGTTTTGAGCCTTTGTTTAGCTCTTGCTTTGCTTCCTAGGGTATGCCCCTTATATTTTGTACATTCTTTCTCTCTTTCTATGATACTATTTACTTACCAAAAAAAAAATATGGAACGTACCCCCATTGTCCGATGGCCCCCAGACGTAAAAGTTACGAATCTCCTGGGGGTTGGGAGGTACTTGGCACCAATTTGCTTTCACAAGTGCAATAAACAGATTAAGACCCGATAAGAATTCGGGGTAAGTTACGCAGGAGCAATTCCAGCTTCAACTAGGAATCTGGCAATGAAAGGCTGTATGAGCTGCGTGACCCCAGATGTAAGCATGAACCTGTAAATAGCCACACCTCCCAGAGGGGGGGTTCCAGATAGCTCGTTGGCTGCTCATGAAGAGTTTAGCCGATCGAGGTAGATCAAATCTCTCACTGTACTTTATTATCTTCTGCTCATCCATGACATTCACCTCATAATCAAAAACACTTGGTTGCTCACCAGAAAACCTCAATAAGTGGGCTCGGTGCCTCTTAGGAACCTCCTCTATCTTTAACAATTGGGAATGAATCTTCAAGTCAATTGCTGAGGAATTCTTAGCAGTTGTTCTACTTCCCTGACTAGATCCTGATGACTTCGACATATCTGGGCATGTGATAGGAGAAGTAACATTTGGGTTAGTAGTATTTGGATTAAAATGTGAATGCTGAAACTCAGGATGAGCAACTGATTATTCAATGTTGAGAGCTATGGGTTGAGTTGTAGGGGTATAATTTTGAGAACACCACCGTAAAAGGAACTCAATCCTATTAGCGTTCTCTTTATTGTCAATCTCAATAGCTCACATTAATAGTTCAAAAAAGCGATGATGGTTAATAGGGTCCATGCCTGAATGATTGAAGTAGATAAAACGTGAATGTTGACGGCAACGAAGTTGAAGGTCAAGAGAAGATTGAGAGTTTTGAAAACAATGCGAGTGATGAAAAACTTTGAAGAAAAATAGGTTTGCAGTTTTGAGAGAAAGAAACACAAAGATTGTGTGAGAGGGAAAATGAAGAGTTTTGAAAGTATATATAGGCGAAAGTGACGTCATGCGAGAGTGGGGGTTGGTGTGCGAATCTAAAAGAGCACTCGCCATTTGAAATTTTAATCAACCGCCGTCAGTTACGTCATTCACGTCAAATCATGTAGGCAAATCAAACGTTTACGGTTAAAATTTAAAGCTTAGATGTTAAGCATTAATAAGCATTAATGAACTACAAGACAAAAAGACTCCCGAGTTAAACATATCTAACCGAGTGAGTTCTCTTTGTTGAGTGAGATGCTCGGTTTTAATGTTTAAGGGGGGAATTGTTATTGGTAAAATCTTAGAAAATGACATGTCAGCATAAACATAGTGTTTTACGGAGACAATAAGTGACATGTCAACGAATGTCAACTCGATTAAGCCAACCATATATGGCCCAGGAAATAACCCCACAATACTTGTCAGAATTATTTAGATTGTTAGGTGAAAAACATCCTACCAAGGTAATTAGATTGATCAGATAAAGAAAATGGTCGGGACCCAACTGGTCGGGTATAGCTATCCAATTAGGAATAGATCCATGGTTGGGGTGAAAGAGATATGGTCGGGATTGGCTAACGGTTGGTTGAGTGACACATGGACAATTTTGAGACACGCTCGGAATCATGACACCTCAATAACATAAGATTTTATGCGATCACGACTCAAATATGCAAAAGAAGAGTTTTCTTCAAATAAGGTATCATGAAGTATACTCTGATAAGGAAACAAACTTCCTTAAAGATATCGGAGTCCAGAATAGGAAAAATACCCGATACGTTTGAATCACAAACAATACAAAACAGAGAAGAAGATAAAAACGACTCTAACAAGTCAGAGTTTAGTTAGGTTACTACCACCTTATCGTTTACTTGTATCCCAAGAATTAGGGTTCTATGCATGTATAAATAGAACCTAAAAATGCCCAAAAAGGGATGAAAAAAATCTAAGATATAAGAGTGCAAAAGAGATTAAGGGTGAAACAAGATTCATCATAGTGAAGCTTTTCTCTAGCCGTCACTGGCAACCGTGGTTTTTTTCCCTTATCTGGTTTTTCCATGTAAATTTGTGTTTGCATGCTTTCTTTCTCTCTCTCTCATTCATAATATTATTATCAAATCACCATAACTTGTTCGACGCGTGATCGAGTTTACGTAATACCAAAAATCACTATCAACAGGGGAGATTGTTAGGTTTTTGAGTCATGTTGGCATTAATTCCATATCAAAACAATGTTTCACTTTTATTGATTAGTTTTCTTAGATTGATGATGATTCAAGCTTCAAAGAAGATTTAGCAACTTATCAATCAAGATTGAGTCTTCAAAGAGGAATATGCTCCATTGCTCAACAAAGGTATACTTAGACCTCTTTCCTCTTACGAGGCTTAGGCACACATGCATTGCATCCATATGTGTCCTTGCATCATTGTGCTCAATTGGTATAACTCATTCACACACTTGATATTGAATGCTCATGCATTAGACTTAAATTGACAAATTTTGTAAATTGCATATTCTAGGACTATATCTAGAAAATGGTATTCTTTAGTATTCATGTGTTTGTTTCTTTATATTTTATGGACTTCAAACTTGAATTTGATCTCATATTATTCCTTATTGAGTTTCGGTCATTTCAGTTACACATTCATTAGTTTTCAAATTCCCAGTAAAACGAAACTTTCCGGTCACTTACTATGCATTGTTTTCGTCTTTGTGTATCAAGTCCAATTCTTATTTTCTGGTCAAAGTTTCATAGTCATCCATGTGCGTGAGAGAGTCTCGGTTTGTAATCTGAAAATAGATTCAAATTCGGAGTTCGGAGGCCGAAGAACGGTCCAAGAATGCCAAGGTGCGCGAGGGAGGAAGGAAATGGCCATTTGCCACCCATCCCCGATGAGGCGTGTTCTAGAATTTGTTCATGTTTAGTTACTAGACAATTTTGATTTATGAACGCACATGCTTATGTCTAGTTCCTATAGAATGTATTGATCTCATATTCTATATTGAGTGCTTGTTTGCATTTTGCATTCATTGATCACACTAGAAAGTCCTTGTAAAAGGCATGAAGTCTTGGCTAGGACATGTGGTCCGGATAGCTAAGCAAGAAGTCTTGGTTAGGACAAGTGGTCTAGATAATCAAGCAAGGGTGCCTTTCTAGAGGCAAGAGTGTCTTGGATAGAAAGTAGAATGTATTATTGGTACACCCATGATATTGAGTTGACAAGGAGTCCAATAGAGAGTGTGTCATTTGTTGATCACTCTTGAGGAATTTCCAACCTCTCAATGGTGTTGTGTAGAAGTGGAGTCCAATAAAAAGTGTCATTTGTTAATCACTTTTAAGGAATTTCCAATCTACCAATAGGGATTGGGTAGATGTCGAGTCCAATATAGAGTGTGTCATTTGTTGGTCCTTTTTGAGGAATGTCTTATCTACTTTCCAATAATAAAAGTACCTGATGGTGTTATTCAACCCATGGATGTTTCCTCTTAGGAGATTTTACCACGTTAAAAAAATCCTTGTGTCAATTCTTCTTATCTCTTTTTTGTACTTGTATGTGTATGTTTGTATCTTGTTTCACAAACTTCATTTCTAGATATTCTTGTAAACAAGATTGTTGTAATGTGTGAGATGCAAGCACTTCATTTGATCAAAGTTGTAAATATCATTTTATTTGTACTTAAATTTATTTGTATATAATCATCTTTGATTAGTACTTGTACATATTGGACATTATTGAGAAAACAAATATTCTTTGTTTTTAGTTTTATTATAATTCCTTCACTAGCAACTTGCAAACTTGATTGACAATACTTTGTTTGAGAATGCATAATGATTTTATACATATGCTTTATTATCTAAAGTGTTGTGATTCAAGCTAGCTAGAGGGACAAACTCTTGTTTGTTTCAAAGGATTGAAAAAAAGGTGTAAAAACCTATTCACACCCCCCCCCCCCCCCCCCCCCCCTTTCTAGGTTAGCTTAAGGAAATTTAATCGCGTTTGTATATTTTCAAAATGGAGGAAAGCCAAATTGGCTATAAGCTTGAATATATGCCTACACGTTGTCATACTTCTTCATACCAAGATTTGCTGGTGGCTGCCTCCACCTCCTCACACACTACCACTAAATCTTGAAACTTTCACTTTTCTCTACTTCAATTTTTTTCTTTAAAAAAATTTATATTTTGTTGTCATTTTTTAGTGATTATTTAGGATTTTAATAAATCTAAATAAACACATGATTATTTTAAAATTATTAAATAAATAATTTAATTGAACATGTGATTCGATTTTTTATTTCATGTGTATCATTCATGTATTACAAATTACAAGACATCATTATATTTTAAAACATAAATTCAATGACAACTTACGTTTTATGTTACAATGCTCACACGATATCGTGCACGCTACAAGCTAGTTTAAATAGTATCTTGTTGACGGTGGTTTTTAGATAGCATAAAATAGATCACCCGTCACACAAAGTACGTTGAATTAGTAATCGAGTAATGAATTGAAAAGAAATAAAAGATCAAGCAAACAAGATTTTGCGTGGTAAAACTCTACGGTGGGGAAACATCCACGATTGCCGATAATGGCGAGAAAGAAATCCACTATTAAGAATGAATATTACATGCTCACCCTAATTTGCTTTCTCTAGTATCTAATAATTCGTCAACCCTTGCTAGGTGTTTTTAGGGTCTATTTATACGTATATAGAACCCTAATTCTTGGAGTACAAGTAAAAGAAAGGTAGTAGTAAATCAATAAAACTCTGACTTGTTGGAGTCGTTTTAATCACATCAGGACTTTTGCCTATTTTGGGTTCTGATAACTCTAAGGAAATCAGTTTCTTTATCAGAGTATGCTTCTTGAGACCATATTTGAGGAGGATTCTTATTTACGTGTTTGAGTTGTAATAACGTTATCGACATGCCAAGCATCCGAATGTATCTAAACATTGTCCATGTGTCGCTTAGCCGACCGTCTTCCAAATCCGACCAGATCTCTTTCACCCCCGACCAAGGATACTCACCCGATTAAGTAGCTAGACCCAATCATTTAGGTTTCTCCTGATCGTTTTCTTGCTAACCCGATCAATCTAATTACCTTGGTCTGGTTTTTCCAACCCGACCATCTAAGTAACTTTGATTAGTATTGTGGGGCTATTTTCTGATCACTTTAGGTTGGTTCAATTTAGTTGACATCTGTTGACACATCACTTGTTATCCCCATGTAACACGATGTTTATAATGACGTGTTATCTCTTAGCAAATTATACCAATGACAATACCCCCTTAAACATTCAAACCGAGCATTTGCTCAATGACAATAATTTGCTCGGTGAGATATGTTTAACTCGGGAGCCTTTTGTCGTGTAGCTCATAAATGCTTACTAATGCTGGACAGCTGGCTTTTAATTTCAGCCACAAACGGTTGATTTTCCTGGATGATTTGACACGAATGACGCAACTGACGGCGGCATTTTAAATTTCAAACGACGCATGATCTTCGGGATTCGCACACCAACCACCACTCTTGGATGATGTCACCTTCGCCTATAAATACTTTCAAATTCCTTCTTTTTCCCTCGTACACAATCATTTCTTACAAACTGTGCAACTCCTCATCTTCTAAGTCTCTTTTCTGCTCCAAAAATCTTCTCAGAGTTCTTCGTTTCTGCCAGATCTTCGCCATCGTCAGAGTTCTCACCTTGCTCACTTTAATCATCAGGTATGGATCCTGCTACCCGTCATCGTTACATTGAATTGTTGATTCATTACATTGGAATAGGCGATAAAGAGAATATTGCTAGGATTGAATCTATTTTAGGGGGATTTTTTCAAGATTTTTCTCGTCCAGTTCAGTCCATAGCACTTAATGTTGATTATTCAGTGGCTCTCCCTGAATTTCACCCTTCTTCTTTTGAATCAAACTTTGTTAACACAACTGTTTCTTCTCCACATACGTACCCCGATATGTCAAAGACAACTGGATCTGGTCGGGGAAGCAGGCCAAGCTCTAGGGGTTCTTCCACAGTTGATTTGAAGATCCCCTCTCAACTACTGAAAATGGAAGAAGTTCCAAGAAGGTACCGAGCCTTTCTACTGAAGTTCTCTGATGAGCACCCTAACGCATTTGACTAGGAAGTGAATGTGGTGGATGAGTAAGAGTTGGTAAAGTACAGTGAAAGGTTCGATCTTCCTCGATCTGTTGTACTTTTCTTGAGCGGCCAACGTGCAATCTGGAATCCTCCCCGAGGTGCTGTGGCTATCTATGTGAC
This sequence comes from Dipteronia sinensis, assembly GCA_033220585.1. NCBI lineage: Eukaryota > Viridiplantae > Streptophyta > Magnoliopsida > Sapindales > Sapindaceae > Dipteronia > Dipteronia sinensis. Next base: position 58,981,344 of record CM065636.1, on the reverse strand, counting down.
GATGCTCACATCCGGGGTCACACTGCCCCTTTAACCTTTCATTGCTTGGTTTTTAGCTGAGGCTAGAATTGTTCCTGCTCAACTCTTTCCAAACTCTTATTAAGTACTGATGAGTTTGTGGCATCTGTGGAAGCAAATTAGTGACAAGTACCCCCCGACCCCACAAGAAATTTGGAACTTCTACACTCTGGGCCGACCATTGGATTCCCAAGGGGTATAACCAGCGACCCACACCCCCATCCAGCAAAGATCACAAGGGCTTTATCTGGGGTTTCCCCTCCTCCAACAAATACTAGAAGAACAGCTAGTTCTTCATTCGGGGTGAATGGGGTGATACCGTTGTCGCCGATCCTCAACAGGAGTTAACTAGGAGCAGCATTCCCTGGCACTTCGATAGTCCTGAGCTATGGAACAAGACACATGCAACACTAACAGAGGATTAGGCCAAGAACATTGTCAAAGCTGCTCAGACAATATGGGAGGCTAGGGATCGGCGCACGTTGTTCGCCGAAAAAGACCTTCTTGATTTGGGCATGTTTCCTCTGATCTCGAATCGACGCAAACGCTGTAAGTACGCCTTATTTTTTCCAAACCTTGAATTTTCTGAGCTCTGTTTTGCTCATTTTAATGTTTCTTTAATAGTTCAGTGTACGAGGTGGATATCGTGGCAGGGGAACAAGCTGAAAAAATTAAGAATCTCGACAAAGTTAGTCGAGTAGAAGCCACTGCCCAGCTGCCACAGGGGATTGCTCCTCCCCAACAAGGCTTGGTTGAAGATACTTATGAACCTGATCCCAACACATCTTTAAGTGTTCATAATCTAGAAAGAGTGAATAAGTCCTCTGATCGGGTCAGTGAACAGAGAAGGTCTCCTAGAGGTTCAAAGAGGAAACTTACTAAAGAGATAGCTGGTCGCCACCTAACCAAACCTTCTAGGAGATCTCCGGTCAGTAAAGTGACCAAAACTATTGCTGGCTCTTCTGCTTCTGATGCTACTCATGGAAAAAGGAAAATCGAGTCAGCAACAGACCTAGGAGCTCATCAGAATGGAGTCAAAATTGTTGTCATTGAAGAGGATGATGAGGATTAGGATACATTGACTAATATAATCCGCAGGGAGAACCGATCGAAGAAAGGTAATGATCGTTCTTCGGCTCTATCTGTTCCACTGCCATCTGACCAGACTATATCCGATGATCAGGCTACTACCGGAGCTACCAAACAAGCCGCCTCTCAGCAAGTTCAGCCCCCATCCGGACCGAGCCGATTTCTCTCCAAACAGTCAATTCGGTTGACCAGGTTTCTACTGGTTCTCCAGTTCATCGCACTAGCAAGGCCCCGTTGCAATTTTTTGTTAAATGTCAGATAGTCTTCACTGACTCAGATTCTGACGAAGGGCAAGCTAGTCCTGAAAATGTATCAACCAATCTACCCACATTTGAAGACAATCTATTTGACTATGAGGCGGATCATGTCGACAAAGTTTCTTTACGGCTGAACCGTCATTCTATGCCCTTGCCCAATGCTGTCCTGGCTCCCATCATAAGTGGTACTAAGGCAGGCGAGTCAGGAGCCACCAATCAAGAACAAACTCAGGAACAAACTGTCGCCACACCCCCGGTGGCTGCTCCTAAAACCATTCCTATTTTTACGTTCAGTCCCCGATTGATCAACCGCCTTATGGTCCAGGATTGACAATACTTCCGACTGTGGTCGGCACTCCCGGCTCTGAGGAGACATTACCCGACCCTCTTGACATGCTAAAGTCCATGTCTGCTGGAAGGGGCTACGTTAGCGAAGGCTACTGGACTGAATTTCAGAATGCTAGTGATGCGGAAAGAGTCCATGCTCTTTATAATAACGGTGTTTATGTATGTAATTTCACTCTTTTGCCAATTCTTTAGGCTTTAGGTTTATACGATCGTAACCTATTTCCTTTCTCTTTTTTAAGGCCGTAGAGGAGATGACTAGGGCAATGATGGCTTAGAAGAAACAGGCGGCTGAAATTTCCTAGCTAAAGAAGGAGCTAGAAAAGAGGAAAAAAGCAATCAGTTCTGCCTCAGCAAGTAAATCGAAGTTAAGATCGTCCTTTGAAGAAAAACTGAAGCAGCGTGACGCGACTGAGGCAGTCCTAAGAAAGGCAGTTTTTATTACTGAGACCCAAGCCAACAATGCCACGACTAGCCTGACGGAGCTTGCCATGAAGAACACCTAGCTTGAAGTAAATCTGGCTAAGGTTGAACAGTGGTGCACGGACATCGAGTAGAACCTATCCGTGGCTGAACAAGCTGCTGCTGGTCAGGAGGCAGAAGCTCGAGCTGCCAAGGAAACCCTGGCTGCCTCCCAATAATCTATTCTTGAGGGCCAGCAGGGTTTTGAGGTGGCCAAGCTTCGTTATGAAAGGCTGGCTGAAGATCTGAGGAAGCAGAAGGTCAGCATGAAGGTGCTCTCTCAAGAGGCCAGACTAGCCCTTGAAATTCAGAGCATTGATCGTTACAAAAGGTCTCCTGCATTTGAGGCAGTTATGCTGAGGGGACTAGAATGAGGGCTCACTACTGCTCGAATGTTCTTTAGAGGTAAGGAAAGGTCTAGTGGAGAGGCTTGTTGTAAATGGGATCAAACAATTGAAAAGCATAAGGCAGAGTCTTTCAATGCAATAAAGAACCAGAGGATGAGATGGAGGGCTTACTGCAAGTCTATTAGGAAGGAGCCTCCAAAAATGCTCTAGAGCTCCCCTCCAAGTCCTCCTGGTGACCTTTCATGCGGCCGAGGAAAATGGTTCAATATCCGAGGGCATTGATATTGGACCTTTTGCCTGAGACCGACTACTCTTCTTTCATGGCTAAAGACCATGAAGATGACATCTGCTGGCCAGATTTTAGAGATCTGACCAAGAGCTACGAAGAGAATGATAAACCCCCTGGCACCTCCAGACCTGGTGGCCCTTCAGGAACTCTTGCAGCCTGATTCCTCCTTCTCTATTGTATATTTTTATTATACCATACATCTTGTAAATTTTTCTTGTAACGCTGTATGACTAATTCATTTTTTAATGATACGGATATTCATTTATTTATTCATGTGATATTCTCTCTTTTAATCAACCCTATCTGCTAATTGTTACTTCTGATTTAAACAGTTATCTTATTAACTGATTGTGACTAATCTGATTGACTAAGTCTTCGACTGACCAAAATCGATTGGTTGCTAGCCCAATCAGCTATCTTGGTTGGCTAAACTAATTCGCAACCATCTTTGAATCATTTAGTCATCTTTTTGACAGCTCATTTTCGACCCAGGCGATCATCTTTTTGATCGGCTAAACTTGGTCTGGTCAGTCTAGCTAATGAATGACTTTTAGTTGTACCAATCGGTTATCTGATCAACTGGTCGGATCTGATTTGGCATATAGTTGCATTGTATGCTCGCTCAAGGAGTGTTCATTTGATGGACCATTTGCATGGCATCTAGTTTATTTACTCTTGTCTTTTATCTGTCAACTAAGTCACTGGGACATCTCCCAATAATCCTTTACTCAAGATTCGCTGCAACGAGGATTTTCTCCCTCTCATTATCTTTGCTTATCTTAGCTTAGTGTCTGGTTAGCTAGCGTTCAAGCATGAGAATTTGATTACCTCATCTAACTTTCTGCACATCCCATCAAGTATCTAACCACTTGAAGGCGCTCTAACAGTGCTTTTAACGCACCCAGTTGGTTTCGGTGAGAGTGGCCTTTGCGACATATGCTTTCGGCCCCATCATTGGGTCCTCTGAGAACCCGTTCGGGGTCCAATGAGACTTGATTTTGTGGACGAAAGCAATATTAGAACACTTTTTCTTGAACCGTGCTTCCCTCGAAGGGTTTTTATTGATATCTTCAATCAAAACTATAAAAAGCAAAAAATGATTAGGGATAAGGGAAAAATCTGTAACTATTCAAAACTTAACAGAATATCTAGAAATTCTGATAAAAAATATAAAAAGAAAAACCCCTTAAGGGTAGAATATCTTCAAGTATTGAGCGCTGCACGACCTGGGTAACTCTCCTCCTTCTGGTCGGACAAGGCGATATGCTCCATGCCCAGCTAGTCCGACTACTTGATAGGGTCCTTCCCACTTGTCTGCTAGCTACCCAGCCGCCTTATACCTCGTGTTTGGGGATACCCTTCTGAGAATCAGATCTCCAATTTGGAATTTTCTTTCTCGGACATGCGAACTGTAGTATCTTGCAACTCTTTGCTGGTAGGCTGCATTTCTCACCCTCGCCATATCCCTTTTTTCTTCCAACTCATCTACATTCTGTTCTAGGGTCCTTATATTGGTATCAGGCTGATACAGCTGGACTCTAGGAGAAAGGTGGGCTATCTCAACCGGAATGACAGCTTCAGTCCCGAATGCCAGGGAATAAGGTGTCTCTCCAATCGATGTTCTTTTAGTTGTTCGGTATGCCTAGAGTACTTCATGTAACTTATCCGCCCAATTTCTTTTCTTGCCATCGAGCTTGGCTTTCAAGGTGTGCTTGGTGATCTTGTTGATAGCTTCAGTTTATCCATTGGTTTGAGGATGAGCTGGCGTAGCATAATAATTTTTAATATGGTACTTTTGGCACATTTCCCTGAAGTTATCACTATCGAGTTGAGTTCCATTATCAGCGATAATTGTGTATGGGATCCTGAACTGATAGATGATGTTTTTCTTTATGAAGATGGTGGTGTTAGCTTCAGTTATATGTACCAATGCTTCCACTTCTTCCTATTTTGTGAAAAAGTCCACCGCCACAATAGCATGCTTTGCACCTCATTTAATTGTTGTTGGCATTGGGACGATAAGATCTAGTCCCCACATTGCAAATGGCCACGGTGAGGTCAGATTCTTCAGGTTCTCTGGTGGCTACTTGATGTCATTTGCGATCCTTTGACAAGTTCCGCATTTCTCTGCCACCGATTTGGCATCTTGAAATAGTGTTGGCTAGTAGAAGCCATATCTGAGGGTTTTGTGAGCCAAACGTTTCCCTCCAGAATGGTTTCCACATATACCTCTATGTATACTAGCCAGAATCTTATTTCCCTCTTCTTGACTGACACATCTCTGTAGGATCTTAGAAAACCCCCTTCTGTAGAGCTTTCGTCCTATTATTGAATACTGAGCTGCCCTTTATCTAACGTTTTTTTCTTCAGCTGCATCTTTCTGGATCATGCTGTCTTCTAGGTATTGCCTGATTGGGGTAATCCAAGTGACCTGCTCTTCTTCTACCATTTCCACTGTCAGCTTTTCTTCTTCTTTAATGTTGGGCTTCTTGAGATGAGCCACTAGAATCATCTTAGACCAGATAACAATGGTTCCTAATGCCAACCTTGATAATGTGTCGGCTTTCTCATTCTTTTCTCTCGGGATCTGAGTGATTCTATAATCATTGACTCTCCCAAGGAGTGACTTAGCTATCTCTAAGTAAGCCACCATATTATAATCTTTTGCCTAATACTCATCTAAGACCTTGTTAACCACCACATTAGAGTCACTGAATATCTCCACTTCGTCTGCTCCCAACGCCGTGCATTCCTCGAGTCCAGACAACAGTGCCTCATATTCGGCCATGTTGTTGGTAGCCTTGAAGTCAAATCGCAAGGCACCTTCCACATGATCGCCTTCGGGGGTTGATACCACTATGCCTGCCCTGCTGCCATGCGTATTTGATGACCCATCAACATGCAACTTCCAACTGAAAACCTTCATTTCCCTTTCTTCTAGTATCCTGATCACCTCACTATTCAGCTCAGTGAACTCGACAATCAGATCCGCCACTGCCTGACCTTTTATTGCGCCCTTGGCAGGTAAGTGATATCGAACTCACTCATCTCAACCGCCCACTTCGTCAATCTTCCTAACACTTCTGGCTTAGACAGAATCTGCTTTAATGGACAATTTGTATATACCTCAATCTTGTGAGCCTGGAAGTAGGCTTTTAGCTTTCTTGCGGCTGTCACTAATGCTAAGGCCATCTATTCGGCTGCTGAGTACCTTGTTTCTACTGGCAACAAAGCCTTGCTAGTATAATACATCGGCTTTTGTACTCCTTCTTCCAGCCTGACCAGTACCGACCATATGGCCACAGTTGTGACTGATAGGTATAAGTATAGTGTTTCTCCCTCCTGAGGCTCTGATAGTATAGGAACCTTGCCCAAATATTCTTTGATCTTCTGGAATGCTTATTCACATTCCTCATTCCATTTTACTCCCTTACCTTTCCTTATTGCTCTGAAGAATGGTAAGCACATGTCGGTTGACTTGCTAATGAATCGGTTTAGTGAGGCTAAGCAACCCGTCAACCTTTGGATGTCTTTCAGGGTAACCGGGGACCTTATCTTTTCCAGAGCTCTAATTTTCTTGAGATTCGCTTCGATTTCCCTCTGGTGCACTTGGAATCCGAGAAACTTTCTCGACGGTACCCCAAAAACGCACTTGTTCTGGTTGAGCTTCATCTCATACCTTCTCAGCACTCTGAATGTTTCCTCCAGGTCAGTTGCATGCCCAGTCGCCATGATGCTTTTCGTTAACATGTCATCTATATAGACTTCCATGTTTCTGTCGATCTGTCGGGCGAACATCCTGTTTACCAGTCCTTGATAAGTTGCCCCGGCATTTTTGAGGCCAAAAGGCATTACTTTGTAGCAATAAAGTCCTTGATATGTTACAAAAACAGTTTTTTCTTCATCCGGACAGAACATCCTGATCTGGTTATAGCCTGAGTATGCGTCTATGAAGCTCAACAGCTCATGCCCTACAGTCGCATCAACCAAGTGATATATTCGAGGTAGAGGGAAGCTATCTTTTGGGTATGCTTTATTCAAATCTGTGAAATCTACACACATTCTCCACTGTCCATTTTTCTTTTTCACGAGCACCACATTGGCAACCCAGTCGGGATACAGGACTTCCCTGATTGATCATGCCGCCAATAACTTATGGACTTCTTCTTTAATCGCTTGGCTCCTTTCTGGGTTGAATTGGCGCCTCTTTTGAAATACTGTCTTGTGCTTGGGGTCAACAGTCAGAGCGTGAGAGATTATTTTGGCATCGATTCCAAGCATATCTTCATGTTTCCAAGCATATCTTCGTGTTTCCAAACGAACACATCCTTATATTCTTTAAGTAGGTTGACTAGCTGTTCTTGCACCTGTTCAGTCAGCCATGCCCCCAATTTTACCGCTTGTTCAGGATTTTTACTGTCTACCACGAATTCAATAGTTAATTCCCCTTCTTGGTCTTTCCCATCTTCTGGAGACCACTACCTTGGGTCCAAGTCGAACCGAGTTGGTGTTTCCGCCCTTTCTTCATCTTCATCATCTTTTAGGTGTTTTTTCCGCTCAGCGAAATCTACCTGCATTACAGTTGGCTCAAATTTCTCTCTATAGACTGCCAGATTGGCTTTCCTGGCCCATTCTTGGGAGCCCTTCAATACCTCGACTCCAGCTTTGGTCAAGAATTTGACGGTCAGGGTATAAGTTACCGTAACTACCTTTGTTTTGTTCAAAAATGGTCTGCCTAGTAAAGCATTATATGGCAAATTCTCGGTGTCCACTACGATGAAATCGAGCAGTACTATTTTTTGACATGGAAAATTTCCTACCTCGACAGGCAATTTGACCGTCCCAAGAGATCTCACTTCTGCTCCCCTAAATCCTTTGAGCGGGATTGCCAGTGGTTGCAAATCCTTCATATGAAGCCCTAACTGATCAAACACCCCGGCGCTCATGATATCCACCGAGCTCCCATTATCTATCAATACTTTTCTTACTTCTCGATGTCCGATACGAGCTGACACAACAATCGCATCGTTCGACCTAACCTCCAATCCTAAGCATCAGCTTTGGAGAAAATGATCGGATCCCAACCTTGCTTGAGCTTTTTCTGATCGGGACCCACCGAATTTACCTCTAATTTTCTTTGGTCGTCTATCGCTTCACGAACTACTAACATTCTCTCTCTGCTACTTCTTCCTGTACATGGCCCACCGAAAATGGTGTTGATAGCTCCGGCATCTAAACTTCCTCTTGGACTACCCTTTCTATTTTGGTCTGTTTTTATGGGGTCGTTCTGCCGATCATCATTTCCTTTGAGAACCATGTCTTTTAGGTGCCCTTCTCTGATTAGCCTTTCAATGTAATCTTTTAGCTGGTAGCATTTAGAGGTTTCATGACCATTCTCCCGATGGAAACAGCAGTACTTTGAGGTGTCTCTTAGAGCAAAATTGGATTGCTTTGGAGGCTTCTTATATAAGTTTTTGTCATCGATTACATTCAAAAATTCTTCTTGCTTCTGAGCCAGAGGAGTATAATTTGTGTACTGCCTCTTATAGGTCTGATTATCCTTTTGATCATCTTCCTTGCAGCCTTCTTTACCTTTCCCAGAATTATTCTCTTGGTCACTTTTAGGGTTTCCCTTCGAACCATTATCTTTGGGCTTTTGACTCTCACTTTGTAGGCCGCCATGTATATACTCCCCTCAATGGGCTATTTGTTCTTCTTCTGCCATCACATATCCTCCCACATCATCCACCAAATTAGTATAGGTGATTGGACCCTTCTGTCTTAGACTGAGTGATAGCTGGCTATGTTGCAAACTGTTGATAAATGCAGCCACAACCGCATCGTCATTAAGGTCCTGCACTTTCGAGACTTCTTGTGAAAACGTGCAAAGAAGTCTTTTAACTTCTCATCCTTTCTTTGCTTCGAGGTCGAGAGGACGGATATCGATTTCATGTGCTAGATATTTCCCATGAACTGTCTGGTAAAGGCCTGTATCAATTCATCGAAATTCATGACCGATCCGCTTGCAAGGCCACCAAACCATCTGGACCCCTGATCTGCTAATGTCTGAGGGAACATTCTGCATAAGAGTGCATCATAGTAATTGTACTACGCCATCGTGCTCTGATATCTTCTAACATGCTTCTAGGGGTCAGTGTTGGCCTTGAATTGCTCCACATGTGGCATTCTGAATTTTTTTGAGAAACTGGCATGTCTTATGGAGGTAGTGAATGGACTTCCAGAATTACCGATCAACGGGTTCCCTAGACCTTGTCTCTGTTCCAGCAATTCTATCCTTCTTAGCTGAACTTCTCGTTCTCCTTCTGGCTCGCCCCGTTCATCAAACTTTTGACGGATGATGAGACCATATGGGTTTTTTGAAGTTCGCCCTGTAATTTGGGTGTCACGAACATTATATTTGGGCGCATGAGTTGTTTCTCTACACCTCCTTAGGGGCTCCTCTCTGTTAGTTGAGGGCAATCTAGACCTCTTGTTATACCCGTCATACCTATCGCCTCGGTCATAACTTGCTTCCCGTCCATGATCTCTTGTAGCGTCGTCATGCGGACTGTGCTGCCTTCTTCTCTGGCTGGCTTGGTCCCCATTCCTCTTGTGATCCTGGTAATCTTGACGATCGTCACTCTTTTGGATTTGCTCCCTCTTTTCATGGCGATTTGCCCTATCTTTACCAGTTTTTTGTGGAACGTCAGGAGTTGGGACTACTATCTCAAATGTATCCAGGGGTCCCGCGCCACCAAAGGTGTGCACAACTGGAATGGTGAGGTCAAGTTTACAGTGGCAATTATATTAATTCTCTGTCTAGCGGCGTCTTCAATGACTCTCCGTAGGGATTCTTGAACTTACGGGAAAGCGTATAGGGAAATACCAGGTACCGCATTGGTAGAAGTTGCGATATCTTGCCCAACAGAAGGTAGAGTTCTGGTAGGCAAGTCTCTTCCCGAGCCACTGGTGTTGGTTATATCAGTGTCGTTGACATGACGTGGGGTACTAACATCATGTGGGGACTGACTTCAATCCCTATTATCCACCATGTCACTGCTTCACAGGTTCTTAGAGGTTTCTTTAACAAAAGCTAGTTCGAAGCCATAGACACACACATCACACACCCTCCTTCTAGCGCCAATTGTTGACGGTGATTTTTAGATTGCATAAAATAGATCACGTGTCACACAAAGTACATTGAATTAGTAATCAAGTAATGAATCGAAAAGAAATAAAAGATCAAGCAAACAAGATTTTACGTGGTAAAACCCAAGGGTGGGGAAACATCCGCGGTTGCCGATGACGGCGAGAAAGAAATCCACTATTAAGAATGAATATTAAACGCTCACCCTAATTTGCTTTCTCTAGTATCTAATAATTCGCCAACCCGTGCTAGGCATTTTTAGAGTCTATTTATACATGTATAGAACCCAAATTCTTGGAGTACAAGTAAAAGAAAGGTAGTAGTAAATCAATAAAACTCTGACTTGTTGGAGTCGTTTTAATCACATCAGGACTTTTTCCTATTTTAGGTTCTGATAACTCTAAGGAAATATGTTTCTTTATCAGAGTATGCTTCTTGAGACCTTATTTGAGAAGGATTCTTCTTTACGTGTTTGAGTCGTAATAACGTTATCGACATGCCAAGCATCCGAATGTATCTAGACATTGTCCATGTGTCGCTTAGCCGACCGTCTTCCAAACTCGACCAGATCTCTTTCACCCCCGACCAGAGATATTCACCCGATTAAGTACCTAGATCCGATCATTTAGGTTTCTCCCGATCGTTTTCTTGCTAACCTGATCAATCTAATTACCTTGGTCGGGTTTTTCCAACCCGACCATCAAAGTAACTTGGATCAGTATTGTGGGGGAACAGAAAAGCTTTCCTGCCCATAGGTTCCGCCTGAAGTTGGCGAGGGTTTATTTTTCGGTGAAAACTCCCATTTGTATGACCTTCTTGTGAAATCGTTCCACGTACGACCGAAGAGTCTCACTTCGTTCCTGAATCACATATTGGAGGTGTATGGGATCTTTCGGACGAGGTTTGACCCCTTGGAATTGCAAGCAAAAATCTGTTGATAATTTCGTGAAAGAATCCACGCTGCCAACGGGCAGTTTCCTGAACTAGGTTTTCGCGTAGTCGGTTAGGGTCGTTGGAAACATTCTGCACATAGCTGCTCTGGTAGTGTTCTGGACCTCCATCTGTTGAACGAAGATCTCTAAGTGGCTTAGAGGATCATCTGTTCCGGAGAACTTATCTGCTGGCATTTTGAATTTTGGGGGAAGCTCCGCTTCCCGGATCCTCCTAGTGAAGGGAGTGTTCATCTCACTCAGGGCATCCTTTTTGTCCTCCTTATTCTTTCCCTTTCTTATCTGCTGGACCTCTTTTTGTAGCTTTGCCAGCTGATCCCTCAGTCGCTTGTTCCCAGGCCTCTTCGAGTTAACCTCAGATTCTTCACTGTCGAGTCTTTCCGATGAACTGGCAATTTCTATCCTATCCTCCTCCTGGATAGGATCCACTCGGGGAGTTTGTCTACTTTCCTCCTCTAGGGCCCGGGCGGTCCTCCTAGATGTAGTTGGATGAGATAGCTCTCATGGCTTCCGGGTAAAAGCATCCGCGGCAGACTAAACTCGCCTGGGTTGATACTGTGAAGGTCTTTTCGGAACAGGGGGCATGGATCCCAGCCTATCCCGGATCGAACGTTGGGGCCCTGACCTATCTCGAGCCGGCTCTGGAAGAGGAGGTCCTAGGCGATCGAAAGCAGGTGGCCTAGCTTCGAGCCTGCTCGGCTCTCCCTGATCATTCAGGTTGGTTGGCTAGATTGTGATGCCTTCAGCGAGCAGGCGGACGCGGATGGATTCTACAAAGGCCGCCGCTTGTTGGTCGAGCGCGGCCTGGCTCACTATAGGGTGGCCAGTAGCCCGCACATTGGTTGTTTGGACTGGAGCTGTTAGGATTATGCTCAATGGCAAGAGTGTAATATTGTAATTGACAATCTTCTCATATTAATAAAGTGAATTCTGATTCTTACAATTACTTATAGCATTTATTATTATAATTGTCAAGGTAAATAATCATAAGGTCAAAAGACTATGAGACATAAAGAATTGTTCATACATCCGGATATGTATGAGGTAGACACAATTCTTTAGTTAGTCTTGAATAACGTTCACAACTTAAGTTAAAGGTTGGGCACATCTATCTTGTTAAAGTTGTAGAATTCTTTTATTAGCATTTGAGTGGGATCAAATGAATATGATGAGTCTAAAATCATCGAAAGGTTTTCGAGTAAAAGAATCTAGTGCACTAGGTGCATTGAACTGGATCACAATGAAATACTTTATCTAGAACCGTCACTAGATTTAAGTTTTTTCATTATTAGGACAATCGGAGAGTCGATCTTAATCCTGAGATAAATGATGGACTTATGGTTGCAAGTGTTATCATTTGAGCTATCAATGAGTACGATTATATAGCATAGTCTATCCTCGATAGTTTGGTGGTATACATTTGTTAATCGATAGAGGACTTCATTTATAGATATGGACATCGTGGCTCCATTTATTAAATGAGAGTATAATATCATCATATGGATGTTTTGAGGTATTGGATATTAAATCTCAACGTTGAGTTTTCAATAATGATTATTGAAAACATGGCTTCTGGACAAGTCAAAGTATCCAAGTTCGAAATATGGTTATATGAGGAAATATGGTAACTTGGAGAGCTATAGGCGGTCTATGAGCTCTTGGCGATTACTGATATTATTCACGAGGATACACCATCTCCTATAAGATTGTCTAGGGTATGAATGAGAAACATCTCCTTATTCTATCTTTATTTAAGAGTTCAATTTTAGCTCTTTAGTGGAATGAGTTAAAATTAATAGATTGGACCTAAGTGAATCATTTGTTGATTGTGATTAGGTTGTGTCTATTGAAGCTTAAATTTAGATAGCCTGCCAAGATCCCCAATCCACACGTATTTGCATGGATCACTTGATATATTCTACCGGGCCGATTTAAGGGTCCATCTAGAATTGTTTTTAATATATCAAGAATATAATATGTCTATTATTTAATTAATGGGCTGCACTATTATATTAATATATTAAAAGGAGACATGTGGGCTTTTATTTAAAGTCCAATGGATTAAATGAAATAAGAAAATAATATATGGCCTATTTATATAAGTGGGGCGGCAAGGTGTATATATTAACCCAATATATTATTTTGTTTCATTGTTTTAATTAAATAAGAATTAGTTAATTTATTAATCAATTGTTTAATTAAGAAACAAATCTTTTTCTGATCAGGAAATATATTTCCTAAAGTTATACTATTGGTAGTAGTATATTAAAAGTAAAAGACTTGTTTGATAAGAAAATAAATAATTAATTTTATTTATTTAATCAAATAAGAAGTCTTTTTATTTAGTCAATAAAAGAATAAAAATATCTATGAGTTGGATTAGGTTTTGAAGTCTAAAGGTTGACGGAAATTAGGGTACAACACAAACTCTTTTTGGTATGTGATTTGCGGCAACCCTAGTCAATTTAGAGGAAGATTTCGGCAATCCTAAATAGAAGAGGAAGCAAAATTTCGGCCACCTATATAATACCACATATAGAATTCGGCCACAATAGTTGATTGAATGATTCAATTTTTCTTCTTCTTCTTAATTCATAGAAAAGGATAATTTTAATTCTACTAAACATAAAAAAGAGAAGAGATTATTCTTTGATAGTACACATATTGCTTGTTCATCAATAAGCTTGTGTGTACAACATCGAATTAGGTTCACGCGAGTTTCGATCATTAGATTGAGAACTCAAAAGTGACCGGAATAATTTTTGTCTTCTTTTGATTGTTTTATGACTAACAAAAGAAAAAGAAAACTTTGTTCATCCATTCTCAGGTTTGCAATTCAAAGAAAAAGGTAGACCACGCTCCTAGGTGATTCACGTACGTGTTCGGATTGGAAGATCTCGCGGTACTGTTCACGATCACTGTTCACGGGGGGTACTGTTCACAATCACTGTTCACGCCGGTACTGTTCACGATCACGACGTAAGTCAATCGGATCACGCGTCAAGAGGTATTTAACTCTAACCGTATATATTTGAGTTTAATTAATTAAAAGGTTAAGGTTCAACTTTGAGAAAAATTTTAAAACCATACGAAATCTATTTTTCGTTTCTTCCGCTGCGTTTTATATCGATTTTTCCCTACAGGAGCTTGACTACCATATCCAGACTTTCTCCCCTTTCTTGGGGCCTTTCGTGCTAGCCTCGCCGGAGGTTGCTCCGAAACTCTATGTTGGCCTTGGGAGGAGCGGAGCCTCATAGTCCCTGTAAAACAACGAAAATGTAAATGCAAATAATTGGTTAATTGGGTGTAAGGTTTTTCCCACAGACGGTGCCAGAAAGTGTTAACGGAAATTTTGCTCGGGACTAGAAATCTCAGTTAACACCCTCTAGACCACTACCACGTAGGTGGTGGCCAAGATTGATCATATGTGTAGCAATGATTTATAAAATGACAAGGAATAATGATACAATTCATCACCCAAAAGAAAGCAAGAATATTTTCTTTATTGAACGTGCATGGTATACAAATACAAATTTCTTTATTTTTGCTCTCAATTCTCTCTAGGGTATAGTCGAGTATTCGTCGTATGCCTGTCGAATAGTCGTCTCCTCTTTTCTTTTTCTTTCTATTTATACATAGTTTTGTAGGTTAAATCAACTGATTCTCCCCTTGATTTTCTCAGTCTCTCCCCTCCTTATCAGGCGGGATTTCTCGTTTAAATGTCATTGACTTTGAGTTAATAGCCGAATTCAAAATATCTTAGTAGAGATCAGTTTGTTTCCTCTTTGGACTCTATTACTTGTTCTGCATGTAGGTAACGTTTCCAGATATGATCCAGTGCATCTTCGTATCTTCATAGCATGATCCTTTATAGAGGTCGTTGAATATGGCATGGTGTGGTGCATCAACTAGTGAGGTCGATCAGTGTTCCGACCTCGATATCTGAGAAGTTTCATCCTGCTAGGAGCCAGATCTGGCTTCCCTTGACCTTTTCGAAGCTAGATGCGGCTTCCCCTGACCTTTCGAAGCTAGGTGCGGCTTCCTAGGGACATTCTCCTGTGTCAGCGAGGTATAGGTGAGTCTCTGGAGCAATTGCGAGGTGACCTCGACTTCGGAGAATTTTTAGTTTTGGTGATGCGGGCTAGATCTGATCGTTTTGGGCTCTATCCCGGATGTTTACGGAGCACGTCCTTGTTCCTGGGATGGTATCGTAGCTCGGCTCTGGATAGAATGGTCTCCTGGTGGAAACTCTCGGGTATGGAGCCAGGTCTAGGAGGTGGAAAATTTTCCTTTGGTTCTTAGCCAATTTTGGCTATTAACACCATTTTTGTTTAATTAAAATTTCAGTCATATCAAGATTTGAAAAACAAATCTTCTCCCTTCCATAAGGAGAAAATACATGTTTAAATAGTATCCCTTTTTGTTTAATTAAAATTCCAATCATATCAAGATTTGAAAAACAAATATTCTCCAATCTATAAGCAGAAAATACATATATAAATAGTATCATTTTTGTTTAATTAAAATCTCAATCATATCAAGATTTGAAAAAAACAAATCTTTTATCTTGATTTTATTTTATTTAAAACGTAATAATCTAAATTATCATTATGCTATCTTTTTGATTAATCAATATTAAACAACACAACCCCTAATCTCTAACACAATCAATCATTGCCATAATAAAAATGCGGAATAAACAAAAAGATACAATGATATGATTTAAGTGAGAAACCCTCCAACTGGGTAAAAAATCACGGGCCTAATCACCAATCAAACCCTCAAATCCACTATTTACATAAACGATTATAACCTAGGTTGACCACATCACACCTAATCGGTTACTAATCCGTCCTTACTACCTGCACGCCTTTAATTGTGATTTTAGGCTCTTGCTTGTATACTACCAAAGGCAAATACAAGACTTAACTCTTAAATGAAGAGATATGAAACCTAAAGTGAATATGATGATATTCTAAATGCATAAAATGCAAGGTCAACACATTTAATGCTTATCTAGTCATGTATGAATGCTTCAAACAATCCTAGATATCATGTTGCTATATGATACACATATAACTTAGCTATATGAAATCAAAGCATTCCTAGATGCAATAGCTATCACAATACAACAACCCAAACATCAACAAAAATCTCTATTTATAATGAAAAATTATAATCTAGATGCAAAAGAAACATAAAAGAGATTTCTTGTTAAGCAAGAACACAAAGATGGATGAGAGTGGTGTTCTACTTACCAAGTGAGCTATGTTGATGAAGACCCATGCTTAGAAACATCCTAGATGAAACTAGATGATGATAGAACCATGAATGAATGATGGGTGATTGGGTTTTGGACAATAAAAATGGTTTCTTGCTACCTTTTCTTGCAAGACACTCTTGAGCTATAAAAGGAATGAAAGAGAATAGATTCTGAAGCTCTAAAGAGGCAAGGAAGAGGAAAGGGCATATATATATATATATATATATATATATATATATATATATATATGAAGCCCTAGACGAAATGACACGGTTTTGAAAACAGCAGCAAAATCCCGTCATTACCGTTGTGCGTACCGCGGCTCGGGAAAGTTATCCAGACCGCGGTACACGAAGCAGTGTGCCTACTGGACAGCATCGTGGTTGGGACCGCTGTGGGTGCAGTGCACAGGCCGCGGTCAAGGCAGCAGGGGCCTACTGATGTGTACCGCGTCAGGGACCGCTGGGCGTACATGTGTACAGGACGCGGTCAAGGCAGCATGGGCCAACTGATGTTACCGCTCTGTATGCCGCGGTAAGAGAAGAAACTCTCTTTTCCAGGCAGACTCAACACACTAAGTCATGTGCAATATGTGCAAGTGTGGAGTGCAATTACATGTAAACAAGAATATAATGCATGCAAGTGAGTGTGTGCAACTATATCCCTTCAAGTAAAAGTAGAGTCAAGTAATCTACCTTCCTTGAAGCACTTGGAGTCCAATGGAAGATCTTCAATTCCTAATCTACCCTTTTACAATGATTAACCCCAATTGTGATTTTGTCAACGAAATAAGCCAATCATAAAGTGAGGCACTTACAAATCTGATAAAACTAAAAATCTTTTAAATATTTAAATTAAATAATCTCATTATCTAATTTATTTTTTTTAATCAATTAATTCTAAATTAATTAACATATTTAGTCATGACAACATTTGTCATAATATGTGACATACAAAAGGACAATCTTTTAAATGGTCACATATAGAATAGAAAAATAATTAATTCCAAATTAATTATCAAAATTATATATATGTTCTTCACAGTGCTTTAAGGAGTAGACTTGGGGACCTATGGACTTATAATTTCAAGCTCCAATAATCTAGATAATTAATTAAACTCTTAATTAATTGATTCAAATTATTAATTCTTGATTTACTCCACTAAAAAACTAGAATTGAACTCTTGAATTTATAAGATAAATTACCCAAAGAAAATATTTGAATAACCCATTGATATAATCACTTCATATAGATTAATCCTCCATTCATAGTTCATAATTAGAGTTAGATTCAAAAATCCGTTAACCTCTTAAATTACATCTTTCTCCTTGAGTACCTATGATTCTCTAATGAACAATAAATTTATAAACATATTATGAATTGAGCGCTCAATTGTTCAAGACTAGAATCACTAAACAAGAGAACTATTTATAACTTCCGATAGGAAGGAATGGATTCTGTATCTATAACTAACAATCCCGGCTATCTATTATATTGTGTGTCCAAGATATAGGTTTACGATCTAACATAAAGACCTTACCGAGTAAATCAAGAGACACAATATAATAAGTAGGAGTTCATTAATTACTTAGGATTAAGATCATTCTATATATGATCATCTGAATGATGAATATACTTCTCTTTGTATAACGGAGATTATATGAGAATTTAATTCATCTCGGTCCAATCCTATATACTTTTATTATACAAAGTACCTCAATCTTGATGTCACTACATCAACAATCCGGATAAGATTGTTTCATTCTAAATGATTATGGACCGTATTAGTAATTTCAACTAAATTAAAGATTCCAACTTTAATTATTAATTACGGACAATTTAGATTATTATCCTTAAACTTAATCCTCGCATATATAACTATTATATACTAAGTTTAAGGTGACACAAATAATCATGGAATTTTCATAATATTTATTTAACATATTACAAACCAATATATGCTAGCAAATGTATTTATTTAATAAATTTAGCAAATAACTACGTGATTATATGCTTCTAGGGATCTAATCCCAATACTCTCTCCTTGTCCCTAAAACAGTACAATCTGACAACTCACTCCCACAGTACATTAAGCTCATGTTTGGTTCATAAAATGGAAAAAGGAATCCATATAGGAATGGAACTGATGGGGAAGTAGTTAGGGAATTGAGAACTTACGTTAGACGCAAGTCTAGGAAAAGTTGTTAGTTAGTTGTGATATTATCCCATTTGTTTATTTATTTTTAGGTTATTATCTCATTCAGAGATAATTGAGCCTGGTTATTATCTTTGAGTAGTTTGTTATTATCAGAACTTCTTGTTATTATCTTTGAGTAGTTGACCATTATAAAAGGCCCTTCAGAGTATTTTGTAGGGTTAGACTTGATGAATGAATAAAGAATAGCTGTGTTTTTCCAATCCCCTTTCTCTTTTCCCTTCTAGTTCTACATCAATTGGTATCATAACCTGATTTCATTCCTGTTCACTTTCATCTATAATTTTTTTCTTTCTTAAACACGAATCTACCCAAATCCAAATACACATACCGCACCCACAACTGTTCCTAAAACATTTAAATATCCCAACCAACCAATCGGGTCTCTCCGAATGTCCACACGCCACCTCACACGAGGCCCATGTGCCGCACCGGCAACTGTGTGTGGTCGCCATCGACGGCACCATCAGAATCAGACGCTTTCGACCGACATCTTTCCCTTCCTCGCTGAAATATTAACCCTTCTAGGATTCCCTATGATGACTGTAGAGATTCTATAGAAGGCCTTATGATGACCATTTCGATCCCACTAGAAGGGTCAAAGTAGATGCCCTAGAATTTAATGGTAGGTTAGACGCCAATGTCTTCCTAGATTGACTTGCTGCCATGGATGACTACTTTGAGTGGTATCATATGAGTGATGAACAAAAAATTCATTTCGCTAAACTTGAACTCGTCGGTTCTGCAAAGAAATATTTACGACACATCCAAACACAATATGAGCGTCTAGGTCAGTAGCCTATTACCTTTTGGTCTGGGATGAAATTCAAGTTAATGGAGATATATCTCATTACCTATTATTGTACTTCGTTACTAGACCAGTACCTTAACATTAAGCAAGCTTTGTCTAGTGTTAACTACAAGTCTTTTTTTAATGACTTGTTGATAAGGTGTAATATCAAAGAAGAACCCGATGTGACTGTGGCTAGGTTCCTTACTAGCCTTAGGTTTGAACTCAAATGTGTGGTTAAAATGCACACCCTTGAGACTTTATAAGATGCCTACTTTAAGGCATTAGAAACTGAGAAATATCTTCGCCCTTATACCTCTAAGCTCACATCAGGTGACTTACGCCAACCTTACCCTACACCATACGAGGGTTCCCACACCTTTAACTCTAAAAGGGTTAGTACATCAACCTCAAATGTCCCATTTGATTCTCGATCTCCTATACCTAGAGATAAGGCTAGTCTTCCTTCTACATCGTGCCCTCATAACCCAGATATTGAGTGTCACTACTACCATGCTAATGGCCATATCGCTTGTCGATACCGACAGTGAGCCTTAACCATATGTGAAAAGTATGATGACTCTTATCTTCCTGACCCCACAAATGAGTTTGTAGATCATATAGAGGATATTCATGATCTAGATGATAGAGACTATGTCAACTGCACATGATGCGATGTATATTCTCTAGACCGGCAAGTGCTGATACATGGAAACGAAAGAATTTATTCCATGTAAGGGTAAAAGTTGTAAGTTATTGATGGATGGGGGTATCACAATAAATATCATTTCCAATGCTACAGTCACTAGGTTTCAACTCACCCCCGAACCTCATCCATACTTTTTTTTGAGTTGCTTGGGTAGATAAGACTTCCTTACCCATTACTTACAGGTGTCTTGTTTCCCTAACCTTAAGCTTTTATTCGGAAAACATTTAATGTGATATCCTTTATATGGAAATTGCTCATATCCTCTTGTCAAAAGTTTTGGTCGGGCTAACATTCATATGTTTTCCTATAAAGGCACGACCATCACCTTAAGACCCACTAAACCTATGGATAACATCCCGAAACAGACTAACACATCTGTTGTAGGCAAATCCTCACTGGCTGTCACATAGCCAAAAGCTTCACATCTAAGGTACAAATGAATTCATGCGAGAAAGCCACCAGATTGGGATTGTTTATGCACTAATGGTACCCGAGCGAGCCCATGACAACCCTACTTTAGAGTTAGAGCCAAACCATGCAGTTAAACAGTTACTAGCGAATTCGTCGATGTGACTCCTCATGACTCACCTAATGAGTTACCACCTATGCAAGATATCTGAAATGCCATTGACTTGGTGCCAACTTCTCAACTTTCCAACCTTCTACATTATAGGATGAACCCTACAGAATGAGCTGAATAGAATAAACAGATAGATGGTCTTTTAGAGAAAGGCTTTGTTCACCGTAGTTTTAGCCCTTGCACTGTCCTCGTCCTACTCGCTCTGAAGAAGGACGGATCTTGGCGAATGTGTATTGATAGTATAGCCATCAAGTATAGGTTTCCAATTCCTGGACTTGAGGACATGTTAGATGAGTTAGTTGGTGCTCAATGGTTTTCCAAAATAGACCTACGTAGTGTGTATCCCAAAATTCGGATTCGACCTGAAAATGAGTGGAAAACTGCATTTAAATCCCTTAATGGTTTGTATGAGTGGTTAGTTATGCCCTTTGGAATGTCCAATACCCCTAGTACGTTCATGAGAATAATGGCACACATGCTCCGCCCATTTATTGGCAAGTTTCTTGTTTTTTACTTCGATGACATTCTCATCTATAGTAACACTAAAAACGAACATCTAGCTCACCTTAGGCTGGTTTTCCTCACACTTAGGGAAGAGAAGTTATACGTAAACCTTAAGAAATGCTCGATTTTGCAACCTAAGTTCATTTTCTTAGGATTTATTGTCTCCGGCTTAGGTATCATTGCAGATCATGTTAATGTTAGTGCTATTCGGGAATGGCCCACACCTAAGACCCTAACTGAGGTGTGTAGAATCCATGGCCTAACATCCTTTTATAGGAGATTCACTAGACACTTTAGCACCATCATGGCACTGATCTCAAATTATCTAAAACTATGTGACTTCAAATGGGACTCGACAGCCATAAATACATTTCTTGAGATTAAACAGAAAATGACTGAGACACCTGTTTTACGCCACCTCGACTTTTCCAAAGTCTTTAAGGTTTCATGTGATGCATTTGGGGTAGGATTTTGGGGGGGGGGGGGGGGGGGGGGGGGGGGGGGGGGTGGGGTGTACTTAGTCTGGAGTGACACCCAATGTGTTTTTTTTAATGGAAAAACTAAAATTAAACAAGCAAAAGTATTCTACTTATGATAAAGAAATCTATACCCTTGTTATGGCTCTTCATTATTGGAAGTACTACCATTTTCCTACCGAGTTTGTCCTTTACTCTGACCACCAGGCTTTGCGCTATCTGCAGACCCAAAAACAATTGAACCTTAGACATGTTAAATGGTCTAAATTTCTTCAGACATTCACGTTTATTATTAGACACCGTCTTGGGATAGATAATAAGGTTGTAGATGCCCTTAATTGTCTTCTTACGGTGGTCCAGTTTTTAAGTATCCATGTATTAGGATTGGATAGAATCAAATCGTCATATTCCAATTGCCTAGACTTTGGAATCATATTCCAAGAAATTTTGGACGGCCATCGTCGAGACCCACTTATGTCTCCCTCATACTCCCTTCAAGGATTTTTAGTTTTTGAAATGCCTCCTAGTGGGTGATAGTCAAGTAGAGGTTGTTAATCGTAGCTTAGACAACCTTCTTAGATGTGTGATGGGTGAAAAACTCAGTAATTGGGACCCTTTTCTTCTTATGGCTAAATTCGCTTACAATAATTAAGTCCACCGAACCACTAGAAAAAGCCCATTTATGATTGTTCACATCATTTCCCCTCGTCAGCCTATTGACCTTGCACCATAACCGCTTGAGTCACGTTCTTCTGAATTTGCTACTGATTTTGCCACTCATATGCGTGACTTACAAACTGAAGTGTGTCACCAAATTGCATTAAGTAATGATAACTATAAATTGGCTGCTGATGTGCACCGTAGTTAGTGAGGGTAACTTTGTTATGGTTCGTCTATGTCCTGCCCTGTTTTCCCCTATATTCAGTAAAAACATTGCATGCTCACGCCATAGGGCCATGTCGTGTACTCAAACGACTTCGATCAAATGCTTATTTTCTAGATTTGCCCTCTGATTTAACCATTAGTTAAATGTTTAATATGGCAAACTTGTATCCTTACCGGGGTGCTTTTGAGCCTCATGTTATTTCTTCTGATGTCTCCACAGGTCCTTCTAGTAGTCTACTCCCTTGCCTTCCGTATGCTACAAACAATCATGCCGATCAGATTGAGTAGATTTTGGATGATCGCCTTGTTACCTCTACTTATGGTGGTTGTCGACAATTCTTGGTTCGTTGGCATGCATGTTCTTTGACCGAAGACATTTGGATTTCATATTGAGATTCGTGGTCTTGCTCCGTCCTTGTTGGAAAATTATTTGCAGCACCATTTGCCGAATACGAGTTCTTTTCAACCAGGGGAGAATGATGGGGATGTAGTTAGAGATTTGAAAACTTACGTTAGACGTAAGTTAGGAAAAATTGTTAGTCAGTTGGAAATATTATCCTATTTGTTTATTTATTTTTAGGTTATTGTCTCCTTCAGAGATAATTGAGTCAAGTTATTATCTTTGAGTAGTTTGTTATTATCAAAGCTTCTTGTTACTATCTCTTTGTATCTAACCATTATAAAAGGCCCTTCAAAGCCTTTTGTAGGGTTAGACGTGATGAATGAATAAAGAACAACTGTGTTTTTCCAATCTCCTTCCTCTTGTCCCTTCTAATTCTACATTAGGAATCCTTATATGAAAGCAATCCATTTTCTAGATGGATTCCTTTGTTTGGTTTCAATATGGAATAATTAGGGAATCCTTGATGTTTTGACCGAAATGACATTTATATGTTTGATGTATTAAAATAATATTTTTAAATTTAAAATATTATTATAATATTCAAATGATAAATTATAAAATTTCAAAATATTTTCCAAATAATTAAGAATAATAATTTAAAAGATGTAAAAAAATTTAAAAATATAAATTAATTTATTAGAAAAAGAAAAAATATTTTAAAAAATAAAGAAAAAAATAAAAACAATAACAAATTAAAAAATTTCACCGATGGCCATAGCCACCATGGCCACCGAGACGGAATTGTCAGAGGAGGCAACACCTTCAGCTGCCTCCTTCTGCGAGGCAACCTCTTCCATCGATACATCCTCTGTCAATGGAGGTTAACAGATCTCCACCAAGAGAATCCTCACCCTCACTGGACTTCTCATAAGGTTTCTCTCACCGAACGCCTTCTCGCTCCCTCACCGCACAATGTGCTAAAACCGGCACCTATCTCCACCACATCCATCCAAAACCCTAATTCCTTCCATCCATTATCTTCTCTACCTTGGTCAAAATCCAAACTCACAAATGATTTTTCTGAGCGCCGATCGACCTGATTCTTTTCGAAATTGCACTTGGGTTAACCCAAATACTCGATCATCACCCACCACTCATCGGCCACTGAAGAAACGCTTTCAAACTGAGAAATAATGGAGGCCCTGCTTACTAGTAGGGAGACACCCCGGAGCTATTGGACTCACTGTCAAGGTTACAAAGGAGGCCGCGGGCAATGGCCTCCTCTCTTTTTTGATTTAAGTTTTTATTTTGCTTTTGATTTTTCTTTTTTACTTTGAGGACAAAGCTGTAAATTGAACATTTGAATGATGGTGGAATCCTATAATGGAATCCTCATTCAATGACATTTTGTGCAAAACAAACAATGGAATGTGGATTCCTTTCCCAATCCATGCTTGATTCCACCAACCAAACACCACCTAAATAGAGTGGATCAAACCAATCCTTTTGGCAGAAAGAGATCTGTAAGAAATAAAGGACAACTATTTACTTATCATATGGTATCAGCAATGGAATCTGTCATCATAGCTGCTAAGCTCAGTACAAAGATCAATTCATCGAACAATCACAATCTTAATTGCTGTTTGACACCCAAAAAAGAAATCCAGAAAACATTATATATGAGAGCAATAAAACCAAATCACCTTAGCACCTATAAATTTTTTGGTTCATTGGAACCATAGTTGGACATACGAGCATCATTAAAGATTCTTATTCAAGACTTGCGAGTGAAAACAAGCAGCAAGCAGAACCAATAACAGGGAAAAGAAATATAACCTGACATTGCAAAACCATCATCGAATTAAAACCCCGTAGCAATAGTGCTGCTACAAAACCACTCCATCGTTTGTTTCAATTATTGAAACCAAGAAATATAATGACTTGGTCATAAACAGTTTTTTTATAAGAAAATTTTAACCATTCCTATCTACTTGTGCACATGCATGTATCAGATGCTTCCAAGAGACCCGACTTAGGCAGAAGCAGTCTTTTTCTGCTGGAAAATAATAGCATAGACAGGAACAGCAACACCGATGCTGAAGGCAGTGAAGACCCCAAGAGACATCTTCAGCTTCTGATGCTTCATCCTATCCAAGTTATACATGTGCTTCGCATGAAGGTAGTATGGCTCATCATGGCCATGTCCTCCCATCCTTTTCACCCCAGTTGAATGTAAACCCCGGTTCACTGTCAAACAGGAACCCACTTCAGGAGTTCATAAATCAAACCAAACCATAAAAGGGGCAATAACAAGGGAAATCACAAATTTGTTGTACAGCCAACTATTAACGAGAATAAGTAAATTTTCTACATCAGCTAATTCAAAATTTCTTTTTATGCTTGGAAGTAGATTTATAAATCTCATGCTCACAAGGACCACTAATCTGCTCCACACTGTTATGCAGATTTTGCAATTACAAATAGAAGTGCACCCCTTCATATGGCATTGTAATACCCTCACTGAAAACATGGAATTTGAGTGAACAATAACGATTTAAAGTGCATTTATCTGTGTGAAAAAAAGAGAAAAAAGCACTAGAGGTCATAAGCATACTTTTAGGCATATCGTTTGTAGAATGCTTAGGTGGAATACAGCTAACAACTATTTCGGAAATACATTGTAGTACTAATAAGAAAAACAATATAATATACAACGAAGATTCACGATCACTAAATGACAGCAGAAACTATAGTGTGCCAACTGCTAATCCTTGATACATTTGAATATTTGATGCACAAACTTTGATGGCGAAACAGCTTAAAATGTTTCAGAAGGAAAGATAAAGTTGGTCATGATAGCAAGTTGCTTAAACAGTTATCCTATGTTTCACAAGCATTGCTAAAAAAAATCACTCACAGATTTCATGCGAACTTTTTTATGTTTTAATTTTAACTCATATTTACCAAACTTACAAACCTCATACAAATCACAAACCACTTTACTCCAGTTGTGGTTAGCTAACAGAATCCTATTAGACTCCCGAGTGATGATATCCATAACCAATTCAAAGGATCTGTTTACATCAACTTAATTAAATGTGTGCCTGTATCTTTATATATATACGAGTGCTTATCAAGTCAATGCATTCACACAAAAATTCAATCTAGAAGCACTATCTCAGCTCTTGGCGATCCTACACATTATAAAGTTTTTTAAAACTAACTTATTAAGGAATATCAAGAGCTCAGCTCAACTTACTTTGTCTGCAGCCCTACGAAAATGAACTTTGGTGTCATCAAGATAAACCATCTACACAACCGTGTTAGCACAGACACTATAATTAGGTTAAAAAAAACAAAATAATATTCGAAAAACAGTATTTGACTCGAGGAGACAAAATGCAAGCTATTTGGGGAGTCACACACACTACAGTACTAGTTTCGATTCCAAACCTCATCTGATAGGAAA
The DNA here is from genome assembly GCA_033220585.1 of Dipteronia sinensis. NCBI lineage: Eukaryota > Viridiplantae > Streptophyta > Magnoliopsida > Sapindales > Sapindaceae > Dipteronia > Dipteronia sinensis. The sequence goes on along the minus strand of CM065636.1, from coordinate 58,955,206 downwards.
AAGAAATGCTACAATGGCATTGACAACAACTTAAGTCATTTGTGATTGAGACAGAAACATAACATCAAATGTGCATTGTCAATCTGAAACGGAATATATATAAATATAAATATATATATATATATATATATATATATATCAAGGCAAGACAACAAGAAGTAAAAAATCATAGAAAACAAACATTACAAAGGTTGAATCTAAATCAAGTCTTGAGTAGATAAAAAGTATGGACTCCACTTAAAAAATCTACATTCGACCGCAACCGAAAAAAAAATATTCGATAAAAAGTATGGTCCACACGTACGCAGCCATAAACAAACTCATCACCAAATTTGGAGAACCATATCGTAAATTTACTAAATTCCAGACTGAAACGGTCAATATTTGATTATCTAACATCAATACAAACCCCACAAACTAGACAAGTTCTAATCAGATCTAAACAAACCGAGAAATACAAAACACGAGAAATATGAAATTAAAGAAACAAACCCTAAAAAATTCGAGTAAATGAGAACTGACCCGACTTGGAGATAAGCGATTGGGAAGATGTGAGGAGCTTTGAAGCTGATCTGAGACCATTGTTCAACGCCATGGCTTCTTTTTCTACACAGAAATCGTAAATCGTAAAAAAAAAACAAAAACAAGAATAACAACTCAACTGATATGTTTTTTCTTCTTCTTCACTTCTGTAGGGCACAGATAGGCTTACACGTCCGAAGAGCGCACACGTGGCAGTCTTTGAGGCTGTGGATTCGGGCGGGCCAGTTGATGATCATTTTGGATCAGGCCCAATTACAGCAGCTTTTAATCCAAAGTTTTTTTTATTAATTGCACAAACACCCCTATATATAGGCAAAATTGAATTAATTTTTCAAGTTTTGCCGCCAAACTTTCTCTCTCTCACACAAGGGTTTCTTCCTCTCCACTCTTGACTCTCCGATCTCTTTCCACCAACAAAAAAATTTAAAATGACTTCATTCAACAATCCTCTCCAAATCGTCGACGACGACGACGACGTAGGGCTGATTTTACTTCACTTCTCGTTTCTCTTTCTCTGTTATCACATATCACGATTTTATTTATTTTTTACTTCATTTTTTCTTCTCTAAACTATATTATAGGAGTTCGATTGGGAAGCCGCCGTTAAAGAGATCGACGTCGCATGCGAAACCACAAAGCCCTCCTCTGCTTCGAATCCGGACGCTTCAACCAAATTCTCTTCAAACGATCAGAAGAAAAAGCCTTCCATTTCTAAGCAATCTAAGCTCGATAAGTTTTTCGGAAATGCGGGTCCTAGACCTCAAGTGGCTCTGAGACCTCAGGTGGGTCCGATACCTCAGTTGGGTTCTGGGCCTCAATTCAATGTGGAATTTGATGAGGGCAATGAGAAGATGTGTTGCTTGGAAATCGATGCTGAGGCAGCTAAAACTTGGATATACCCAGGTTGATTTTGACATTTCTTTGTCACATTTTGTGTTTTTATAATTAGTTTTCGTGCTGTAGAGTGTAAAATTAATTGCTATGTATTTGTAATTCTCGTTTTGTAATGGTTCACTTGTGAATTTTCTTTGTATTTCTTGCATTGATTCTCTTGTTTGTTTAAATAATGTGAATTCAAGACTATTTATGGGTGGAAATTAGTTTTAGTGATCATGTTTGAACTTAAACTGTTTCGTTTTTTGCCCTTTTTTTGTGGAGTATTAGACTATCTTGCTTCATGTGTAAATTGATCACCACTAATAGGGTTATGTTCCATTTGTTCTTATTTTCTTTTATTTTGATGTTTGGTGCAGTTAATGTTCCTAATAGGGTTATGTTCCATTTGTTCTTATTTTCTTTTATTTTGATGTTTGGTGCAGTTAATGTTCCTGTTCGTGACTATCAATTCAATATAACCAAGACAGCACTCTTTGCAAATACATTGGTGGCATTGCCAACAGGGCTTGGGAAAACACTTATTGCTGCTGTTGTTATGTATAACTACTTCAGATGGTTTCAAGACGGTAACAAAAATTTATGTCATTATAAGTGCTACTCATTTCAACCGTGTTTCTATTACTAGTCGTTAATCATTCTATGTCATAAATTTGTAAAATTTTAAGCACTTCCAAGGCTCCAGAAGTCAGAGCTGAAGTTATACCTTCAGTTGGGTGCTCCTTAAAGTCTTATTTGCTTATTGTAAATTTCTAAATTGCTTTGCTTTTAGGTGTTTACCATATGGCCGACTGGCCATAGTAGTCATTGCTCTCATGCTCTAGGAAAAGGAAATTAGGTCTTTGGACTTTGGACTTAGTAGTTACAGAATTTTCATTGCATAAGCTTATTCTCTTCGTGCTCATCCTTCTGTTGCTAAAGTTTCTAAATGTTATTCTATAATGAGACCTCTGATTCTAGTTTTTTTTCCTTACCTAGATGGATCAGTGATCACCATGCAGTTTCTCAGCGTTTTACCCGTTTTCTTCCTGTGTGGTGCCTTAAACTGTAAACACTATTACTCCACTGGACAAGTCATCATACTTTCGTGCAGTCTTTGTAAAGTTCTTAATTCTGTCCCGATTTGCTACTTCTATACACAACCAGCACACGTAATCCTGTCTGAGTATTTATTTAAGTTCCTTGCTCTGTGCCTGATATTGAACCCAAAGCACAAACTTGAAACCTGGTACCGATTATGAATTTAAGTTCTACAATTACTAATCGACGTCTATTTTCCCATAGCACAATCTTTGCAAAAATTAGTAGAAGAAATTCTAGCAGCATGTTCAGAATCCATAACATTAATTAAAATTAAAATTGAGATTTAGATTCACATATCACTCTATACAAATCTTTAGTGTCTCATTGTTTCTTTATGTTTGTCCAAAACAAGGATATCCTTTGCTGTTGATTTCTCTTGTTTAGTTGGAAGCTGTATCTCAAAAACTACAGCTCTGCTTGGTCCCCTCATGACAGGAAAAATAGTCTTTGCTGCTCCTTCTCGACCGCTTGTCATGCAACAAATAGAAGCATGCCATAATATTGTAGGAATACCGCAAGTAAGATGCTACTTTTTTCTTTTCTTTTTTAATCACTGGAGTTATTTGCTCAATTATTCAACTTTTTATTGGTCGATTTATTCAACAGAATCATTAATTTACTTTAAGAACATGATCATACTAAAATTGCAGGAATGGACAATAGATATGACAGGTCAGATAAGCCCTACAAGAAGAGCATATTTTTGGAAAACTAAACGAGTTTTCTTTGTCACTCCACAAGTGCTGGAAAAGGATATTCAATCTGGTGATTCTTTAACTTCTAACTTGATAACATATGAAAATTGTTTTCTTTTTTGTGATGCACTATATTATTCACCATCCTTCTGTTGGTTCCATTACTTTTTGCTCATGAAGAAACTTGCTGTAGGCACATGTTTAGTGAAATACCTGGTATGCTTGGTCATTGATGAGGCTCATCGAGCATTGGGAAATTATTCATATTGCATGGCAGTTCGTGAGGTTTGTTTTACCAAATGTTTCTGGTTTTTCTTATCACATTTGGTTTGTTTTGGATATTTTTGTTGGTGCAAGATACTAGTGATTATTTCAATCTGTAGTTGATGTCTGTACCAGTGCAGCTGAGGATATTGGCTTTGACTGCAACACCAGGATGTAAGTTACAAGTATCTACTTGAGTGCTATGAAGTTATCTCGTATAACTTAAATCCTGATGTTAAATGTAATTATTCAGCTAAGCAGCAGACTATCCAGCTTATTATCGATAACTTACATATATCAACACTTGAATATCGCAATGAAAATGATGATGATGTCAGCCGCTATGTTCACAATAGGAAGACAGAATTAATGGAGGTGTGTACTAGTTTATGTTGCCTAAAATCTATTACCTCACAACTGTATTTTCTAATAAGTGCAATTTTCATAGGTTGCAATGGGACAAGATGCTGCTGAGATAAGTAATCTGTTATTGGATATAATATGTCCATACGTGAATAGGCTTTCATCTTATGGACTTCTCCAGAACAGAGACTGCCAGACTGTATGGTTTTCTATATTGTGAATTCCTTTACTTTTCATTTTGATGTTCAGTTCAGGTACGTTTGATGTATATCTATTGCCTTCTGTTCCACCTGGTCTTGTAGTATTGAGCATTTCTATGAAAGTAATTGTCATAAGCTTTACGTGACAGATTATATTGAAATCCTTTGATGAAGTATAAATGGACAATCTTATAAAAATACAGCTAATTATGTGCACCTTCTCCATTTCAAACTCGCTGACATGTATGCATATTGGTCCATTATCTTACGTTCAAGTTCTAGATGGGAGACCAACACCTGGTTGTTTTCTTCTTAGGTCACTTCATGGAAACTGTCTGATTAGTCGAAATTCAGTGAACCTGCATCAATATTTCATTGTTTGATAGGAGTCCAAAAGCACTTTTATTGTTATAGTAGATTTCTTTCCGGAAGAGGAAAAAAGAGGGAAAAAGTTAATGTCAATGAAAGATTTGTGCTTTTGGATGAACTATCTTCTGGGATTAGGTCATTCCAGACAAATGTTCAACTTCCTTTCATTGTCTCCCTGTTTGATATGATATGTTTCTAAGTTCTTTCTGAAGGTCTTCGCCTAAATAAGACATTGATCCCTTTATGATGTTTGTCAGTTGGGACTTGGGAAGAACATCGCCCCCGGTGTTGCATACCTAAGATGCTGATTCTACTACAAACTCAGGGTGTTTGTGTTTGAGAATTACCTATCTTTTGTTTTAGCCTTGTTAGTTTTTTTTTTGGCTGCGAACAGCTAGTTATCTCTCTGATTGCACAGTCTCGTTTATTTCTAATAGAACAAGTTTCTACTTATAACTAAATGAAATTATAATTTCTCTGTTTCCTCATTACATTTCACAAACAAATTTTGCAGTTGAGCCCAATAGATTTACTCAGTTCAAGGGAAAAATTTCGCAAAGCACCTCCCCCAGACCTTCCGCACATTAAATTTGGAGAAGTGGAAGCTTATTTTGGAGCACTTATTACTCTTTACCACATTCGTAGGCTGCTTTCAGGCCATGGAATAAGACCAGCATTTGAGATGTTGGAAGAGAAGTTGAAACAAGGGTATGTTCTTTTGCACCTTCAATTTAGCACTCTTGATCAGAGTAAAGATGGAGATTCCAAAAACTGTTCCTACTGATCTAGTTATCACTATGCGACCAGGTTGCATTAAACTTCTTGTTAGTTATCATGATTCGTGAATCAGTTTAACAGTCAATGAGTCAAAAACTCTTTAATACCAGAAGATTATGTTATCTAGCTTTTGACTGAAGCACCAAAACCTGATGTTATAGTGGAGGCTCTATGGTTTTTTTCCTTTATCAGGGAGGCTGTATGCATATGGTTTTCTTATATGGGGTCAGAAAATTCCAATAACCAGGACCTGGTACAAACTCTGAATTATAATATTTTTGCAATTTAGATTTAAAATTTGAGTCATATTAGTTAATTTGAAGCCAATACTATTTATGAACCCACAGCACTAGATTGCAATGTAGGTTGAGTTGGTAGTGACATCAAAAATTGATTTGATGAACAGAATGCCACAAACTGCAAAAGTTCTTTTAAAGAGAAAGTTAGTAATAATATATTTGAGTGCTGCAATGTAAATTCATATTCTATTAATGGCATTACTTTTGCGTTCTTTTATAATTTTTGGGAGTTGGTGAAGTATGATTCAACAAAAGTGTTCTGGAGGTACTTCATAAAGGGTGCGTAATAAAATTATCAAATCTACTTTTATTTGTATTATGCTAAAAAAAAATTCATCAACACTTTGAGACTTCTATTTTAGGCCAATGAGTCTCATTTCAAGTTTGTGTAAGGTGGTAGCCATTCTTCAACTGTCTTAAGTTTTTTTTTGAACTGTTAATTCAGCTACTTGGGATTTTTTTTTAATAACTAATTGATTGAGCATCATTTTGCTTTTGCTTGAGGAAGGAAAGCTGCCATTTTGTGGAAGTGTACTGTGCTGGCTGTTATGTGGGGTATTTGGACGTAAAGGAATGGGGGGATCCTTGATAATTCTCTTCAAGAGAAAGTTTATCCATTATGAGTTAAAAAGTTAGATTTTGAGCTTCTTTATGGGCATTAGTTTCTTCTGAATTTTAAGAAGTTTCTTTATTCTTAATTCTTCAGAACTGGGAAGTGGCTATTATGTGAATCTAGTATTGTGAGTTATTTTTCCTTTTGTGTTTTGTTTAATAGCTTCGGCAATGACTATAATTTGTTTGAGTCATCAATATGTTTACTCTGTTGTTTCGGCTGGACTGCTGGTTCACCTATTATTGTAGCCTTTTCTTTTAGTTTCAATCAAAAAATTTGATTTCTTTTAAAATATAATAACTATATTAATATTTTTCTAATAATAGAGTGCACAAAATTGTATAGGAGTTGGGCTCTGGCGTGGTTATATCTAGTGTCATGTCCATCGTATTTAAGGGTGATGATATTCACATGCTGATTCAGTTTTTTAATATTCTAAGGTGTTTGCACTTAACTATCGCAGGTCATTTGCGAGATTTATGAGTAAAAATGAAATTATTAGGAAAGTGAAGCTCCTTATGCAGCAAAGTTTATCTCATGGTGCACCAAGTCCCAAATTGTCAAAAATGTTAGAAGTACTAGTTGATCATTTCAGTAAGTAACATGTCTTATTTCTCTTTCCCTGAATGATGTTGATTTGCCTGACCAATTTTTTAGTTTTTCCATATTGCTGCTGCTTAATTCTGATATTATTTTGTAGATTACATTGAAAACTTGAAATTTAAATCCTTATTACTGACTGAAGTGGAAATATTTTTATGCATTTAATGCTTCCAGACAATATGACAATTAACCTTAAAAAAAATGGGGTCAGTGTTCTGTTGAACATTCAAATTTTAAGTACCTTTTGACCACTCTACTAATTGCATTGTTTGCATTCTTTTTCAAATAACCATGCGTGATACTTTTTTGTTGTCATTTAGCTTCCTTGAAATATAGGGTGTTTGTTTTGATCACAGATTAAAAAAAATTAGGATTTGAGTTGTACTTTGAGTGAATTGGACTTGTATTCTCTGTATTCGGAAATGTGTTTAATATATGAATCGAAAAATGTTTGCAAATATTAGTATAGACTATAGCATATTTGGTAAATATGTTTAAACAGTCAAAATAGAGATGTTTTGGTAACATATTTTTTTAAATTTTTATCTATGAAATACTATATGTTCATTTATTATAATTTTTTGTTGATTTTTGTTTTCATTAAAATATGATTAGGAACTTATTGACATATCTAAAAATTAAATATTGCTAATATATTTTAATTTTATTTTATATAAATTAGAAAACTAAAATATGATTGAACATTAGAGTTAAAGAAAATCAAAAGCAAAGTTTGTCATCAAAAGTAAAAAGAAAAGAAAGGTGTGGCTTTTGGGAAATATAAGAGAGTAATGAGTGAGAATGAAGTGCCCTTTTGGGTTAAAAAGAAGGTTATTACAGTTTTTTGTTTTCTAAGTTTCACTTCAGTTTTTAAATTGTTTCCAAAAACCATTTTTGGATTGTATCCAAAAGGTCCAACCAAACATTGTTTATTTTTTTATTTTTTGTATCTCTCGTTTTAGGAAACAAAGAATTGTATTTAAATTTCATACCAAACAACCCCTAAGTTTTTCTTTTCATCATAACTCAAACCAGGTCTTGTTAGTTTTATCTTATTCTTCACCATGTATTTTGATGAGAGATTTTGTGTTGTGACTGAATTATGGTTTGCATCGTAAAGCTTGTGGAACTTTACCATTGCAGTCATGAATCATATAATTCATGCAATCAATTATGGAATGCCATAACTGCAATAGTGATGCTTACCAGTTGTTGGACCAGCCAATAATGATGCATGTTTCTGAAAATTCAGCATCTTAAGCATTCAACTGACTCCCAATCCTTTATTTGTCTTTAAATTGCATTATATGGCTTTGATCTTGATTTCGTTCATTTTTATTTTTAATATGAAGAAATGACTATTCAGCTGTTCAGTTTCGTGGATTATTGTAGATTTTTTATTTTCTTAAGGTTTGAGATTTTAATTATTACTGATGCAGAACATCATTGGTTGGAATGATCAAATCTTGAATCCATGAACTATGTATATTGCCATAAATTGATGTATAGAATTTTTCGTCTGAGGTCTAATAATCAATCGTGGTTGTCTGCAGAAACAAAGGATCCAAAACATTCAAGAGTTATCATTTTCTCAAATTTTAGAGGCAGTGTCAGGTGCGTAAATACTTCTTTAACTCACAGTTTGTGATTCTTATCGTCTTAGTGCATGATGTCTGAACTTAGAAAAATTTCCTTGGCCTAATGATATTCACATCAGGGACATAATGAGTACATTAGCAAACATTGGGAATTTAGTTAAGGCAACTGAATTTATTGGTCAAAGCTCAGGTTTGTACTTCTGTTCGTTTGCTTTATTTCTGTAATTTTCTATTCTTGGTAAGAAAAACGCAATGAAAACTTGTGTTTGGTAAAATCTATTAGCATTTGGTATGCAGAATGTTAAATTTGTAGAATTCTTTTGGGAAATATTTGTTAATTTCTTACAGGTAAAACATTGAAAGGCCAGTCGCAGAAGGTTCAACAGGCTGTTCTGGAGGTAAATATCATACTCCTTGTTGATTTTCTCAGCTTCTTGTGTTGGCTTACTTCATTCTTTCACAGAAATTTCGGGCTGGTGAATACAACGTCATTGTTGCCACGTCAATTGGTGAAGAAGGTCTGGATATCATGGAAGTAGATCTTGTAATATGTTTTGATGCTAATGTGTCTCCTTTAAGAATGATCCAGCGGATGGGGAGAACTGGAAGGAAGCATGATGGGCGAGTTGATATCCTTTTTTCATCTCTAAAAGTGTATTTAACTAACTACTTACATTCAAGATCAACAGCATAATCCAGATTAAATACAAACACCTAACAAATGCAAGTATAATCACATTGAGGGATTGAACCTAGACACTCCTTGTAAAACTTGCTCTAATACCAACTTAGTTAAATGCTAGATTCAAAAGCTTAAACTTTTGGTACATTCCCAAAAAAAAAAAGTATTGAACCACTTAACAACCACAATTTTCTGAATGCTTGTTCAACGGGTTCCTTGACAAGTTTTACTAGTTTTAGCCTGTGAGGGGTCCGAATTGAAGGGTTATATGCGAAAGCAAGCGAGCAGCAAGGCTATCAACATACATATGCGAAATGGGGGGATGAATAGCTTCAATTTTCATCCTAGTCCAAGAATGGTGAGATCTATTAAAAGAAGTTTTTTTGGTGATATCCTTTACTTGGAGTTGTTAGGTTATAAATAATATGTTTGTTTGTAGGTTTCGCATATTATCAAACCAGAAGTCCAACTTGTTGAGCTGTCAATTGATCGATTTGTTACCCATGTAAAGAAAGTAAAAGGTGATCAAGCTATCAAGACACCTGTTTTTAATGACAAGTTAACTGTTGCTGAGTCTGAAATAATTGCCAAGTATTTCCACTCCACCAGGAATAGCATGAGACCATCACTGATTGCATTTCCTCACTTTCAAGCCTTTCCCTCTAGAGTGCATAAAGTAATGCATTCTTATAAAACAGGGATGCTGATTGACATTATGCAACATTTGCAAGGGCTAACCGTTTCCAGAGACGGTACAATTTCTTTTGTTGAGGTTTGCCCCCTATCTTTAAGTGAGATTAGTTTTGTGCTACAACATCCTATGAGAGAAAATAAAAAGTAGCAATCCAAAATATTATAATTTCGTTTCTAACCACATAAGAAAATTTAATTGTTAATAACCATATTTTTGAGAAATTACCTGAATATCCATACGAAAGATTTCAAGTTTTGTCAACATTTCAAGTTTAATAGTAGATTTCAAGTTTTTACTAAAGATTTCACGCTTTCTATCAGCATTTTGAGTTTTTATTGAAGATTTCAAGTTTTGTCAACATTCCAAGTTTTTACCGAAGATTTCAAGTTTTCGTACGGATGAAACTTGAAATCTTTTGGAAAAAACTTGAAACGTAATTTAATTCGATTCTTCACAAAACACACAAAAGTGATGCAATAACTCTAAAATCATATTAGAGTAACTGTTTGCAACTCTATTAATGAACAAATGAAATATATTTACAAACCTTAAACCGATTTAGAGCAAATCAGAAGAGTTTTTCTTCAATAACTTTTTCAAATCTTCAACACAATTACAAGATCAAACCTTCCTCTAGCGGGTTGATTTGCAGGAATAACAATGTGGTTCTTTTAGTCATTCGATTTGCAGGAACTAAAATTCGAATTTAATGAGGAAAAAGCAAGAGAGAAGAGGGAAGAAGACGATAGAAAAAACAAAAGAAAATAGAAAAATTGATGTTGGGGGTATTTTTGTGATTTATGGATATACACTGAATTATTTTAAAAAATATGGTTATTAACAATTAAACTTTCGTATGTGGTTAAAAAAGAATTTCTCATGTTAGATGTGGTCATTTTTAGCAATTTCCACATAACCTATTCGTCCTGTTGTGATAACTTATGCTTTTGTTTACGGGATTCAGGATGAAGTCTCTTCAAGTAAGTGCTTGGGAGTTCAAACAGAATGTGAAAAGGATGAAAAAGGTAATTTATCTTTAGCTTCTGAAATGGCTTACCTACAAAATTGTTATTCATGAATCTCCAAGGTTTGTTCAGTTAAGAACTTTTACATCATATACACCGAACCATTGCAAGAGGAACTTTTTTGTAATAAGATTTTAAGCTATTCTCTCTCTCTCTCTCTCTCTCTCTCTCTCTCTTTTTGGGTTAGAAGACATTCATCTGAGTAAAATAGTTGCATTGGATATATATTCCGGTTCTTAGCTTGAGTTATCTTCTGCTTCCCGATAATTTTGCGACGGTATATGTCTAGAAGACTCATGCAATACTACAATTTTTTGTTTTGATAACTCTGTAACTCAGCGCAAATTTCTGCTGCAGATTCACTTATTTCAGATGATATTCAAGGCTTCAAATCCCTGAAAAAAGTAACATATTCTGAACTATCACCTATAGGGACCTTGAGAACCACGGAAAAGCATAGTGTGCCTCATTTCTATGGAAAATGTCCTACAGCCCACTCTTACCTTTTTTGTTCAGATTTCGTCTCTGTTGATGCTCTGGGAAATGTCCTAATTGTATCTCTCCCTGCACTACCTTTTAAAGAATTTTCACATTCCAAGTGTTTAAGAGCTAGCAATACACTGCTTCTAAATCATATGAAGCAAGATTCTTTCAATTTAAAGACTTCTGATGGAAACTGCAATGAACTTACTATGCAAGCTAAAGCTATTGCAGAAGTAACAACTTCCCAGACAACATGCATAAACAATGGTGCTCTCCCAATATCTAAACTTTTCGAATCTGATGAGCAGGAAGACAAAAGGCTTGATGACTTTGAGAAAATCTTGGAGACTCCAATTGTGAATAGAAAACAATTAAATGAAGGGGATATCTCTAGTGAGACACTTGATGTAGTGGAAATCAAGGAACTAACACAGCTAGCTGATGAATACAATGATGTTCTCAGTGATACTGATCTAAGTCCCAGGCTAACTAATTTGATCAAGAGTGGTGTTGTTCCGGAGTCTCCTATTAATGGAAGTGGTCAGTATAGTCCCCCCAAAATAACATGTTTTTGTACATTCTGAAGTTCAGGGAGTTTGTATTTGGGTGACTGACCTACGCTGAATAAACTTTAATTTTGCAGGGCTGCTAAACAATGACGAAATAAATGAATTTCTTGTCCAAGATCTTGATTCACTAGTTAAATTGTGTACCGAAGAGCTAACTAAGTCCCCAAATCTGGGGGAATTGAAAAGGAGCAGTACAGATGATGGTGCAACTGAAAGGAATGTCTCACTTTCTCCTGTAAATAAAGAAACTCAAACTTCTTTACTCAAGATGAAACGTTCAAGAGGACGCACCTTTCTTTCTCCTGTCACTGAGGAACCCGAAACTTCCCTGAAAAATTTCAGAAATAGTAGTTGTAGCAGAGATTGGCCTTTGAGTCCAGGAGACAAGTCAGAGAATGTTGAGCCTGTGCGCAAATTTAAAAGGTTGTGCAGAGCTGTAGATCATGGAAAAAATAAGAATCCTCTAAACATGAACGAAAATACTGTTGTTGCAGGGATGAAACATGCCAGATCTTTTTCTGGTACCAGTTCTATCCAAAATAAACAAGGCAGAGGTAACCTGAGTTTATGCGGTGTTAGTGCTTTTGTTTTGTATTTTCTTTTTCTGTCTTTTGTTTTTTAGTTTTGTGAGGTCAGCCTCTCCTCAAATTGAATTGTACTACTACTACCCATGTTTTTGCTTTAAAGAAGCATGTTTTTGCTGTCTATCAGTTACCCAATATCGTTTTGGAACCAGACATTGTATATGAGCTATGTTTGTAATACCAAGTGCCTGTTATTGTTCAGGTAAAAAGAGGCTGACGGAAGATGTACGAACATTCATTGAGGAGGAAGCCGAGTAAGTTTATACTCATTTGTCCCACTAATTGTTGCAAATGTTCTATAATTAAAAAATTATTCATGTTAGTTTTTGTTTATAAGCTAACACAAAACTAGGATTTCTACTCAAAATCTCCTGCTTGGATAACGATAGTAAAACTCTACTATATGAAGAAATCAAATGATAGTTTTTAAAATTTTATAAGATAGCAACGTAGTCTGAAATATCTTTTTCTGCCTTCTCAGGGTGTCTTTAGAAGTTGAAATATCTGATGATGAAGAAGATGACCAGGACAACAATTCACATGGTGATAGTTTCATAGATGACAGGATAAATCCTACAGCAGCAAGTACTCAAGCTGCATCTGGTGGAGTTGACATGATGGCAATTTACAGGTTTGCGATTCTCTCTCTTTCTCTATCCCTCTCTTTTACACACAACAAACCTGTGTTTGTGTGACTTCCCACTGGGGAAGGACTTTTGTCCATGGAAAATCATAAAATGTGCCACGACTGAAATAGATCTTTGTATTCTGAGGCAGTTAAGTCATGTGAATGGAGATATAGACATATAGTGTCATCTGTTTTGAAACTTCAATGTCCTATATTATCATCAGTGACAGTCTAGAGGCAGCATAAATAATTTTCTTTAATCTGTTCTCGGTTCTATTTTGGGTGTGGTATAATTTTTTTTTTTTTTTTTCCATTTCTTTTAATATTATTTTGCTATGAAATCGCCTTGCAAAGTTTCTCTTTCAAGTTCATTTTTCCTGGTTTCCAATGTGATGAAACTGCAACTTCAAGAACTATTTTCCTACGACAGGCGTTCTCTGCTCAGCCAATCACCAGTGGTGAGGCAGCCAAATTTTTCTGCCATATATACTCCTGACTCTGCAGCTCCCATGATGAGAACAAGTGAGAGCGGAAGTTCATCAGCAAAGACATTGTATTCCATCCAGACACCTCAGACCGAGTCTGAAGACCAGTCTGTCTCCAAGAATCCAGCATCTGTCCAAATTAACCAAGAGAGAATCACCTCAGAAGCCATGGCTTGTACTACTACTGACTCAACAAGAGAAATCAAGATGAATATGGAAAACTGGAAACGAAAGCTCAATTTTTTTCAGTCAAGGTCTGTACCTGCAATCAACTTAGAGCAACAATTTGCATTCCAGTCAGACGTTGCAGGCAGAGAATCGTGTCAGCAAGGTCAGGCTGATGAGATTGATACAAACAGAGATACAGTAGATGATGATGATCGATTTTACGAGTATCTAGATTTTGATGCCATGGAGGAACATGCTGCCTTGCTTCTTAAACAGAAACCAGAATTTACAAAGCAGAAGCAAGATTTAACTCCAAATTTTGGCGTTAATGATTCTCCATCTTTTGACCTTGGTGTATAGTAATTTGGAGGGGTAATGTAGTTATCATTTATCAAGCACCCATTGAAGTAAATTATCTGATGTAAGTTGCATATATTTATTATTATTATTTGTAAATATGAAGGCCATGTACATAGAGAAATAATTAATATGATTGTTTGAAGAAGAGCACATAAATAATACAACAAATAGAAAAAATAATGATGGCAACATCAATGGTGAGAGCTGTCATAGCTTGGTCACTCAAGTCCATGTTTCTTCCTCCTAAGCGATCCACCATGTCTGGAACTGATTCATACACGTCCAGTTCCTGTTGATAAGGATCTTCTAGTCTCATTTTCATTTTCTCTGCTTGTTTACTTGCAGCTTCTTGAGCCAATGTCCAATCATAAAATCTACGGCTCTCATCATTGCTCAGCACATTGTACATCTCTCTCAGCTTCATGAACTTGTCAGAAGCAGTTTTCAGGGGAAGCGAAGTTGTGTCTGGATGGTACTCTTTTGATAGTCTCCTGTAGGCTGCTTTTATCTCCTCTAAATCTGCTTCTGCTGACACTCCTAAGAACCTGCATGCAATAAAATGAATAAAACAGAGAGGAGATTGAAGATGCATGCAATATTAATATTAGTACTAAGTAACTGACTGATAATGAGAATCAGGAGAGTTATTGAGAAGATCAGCAAACTTGTGACCCAACAGATTCATGTGCTCCTCTTCTGGGTTCAGCTTCTTCTGTGAATTTCCACTACTCCCCCCAATCCACCCTTCATCCGGATTCTCCCAATGGATCCTCGTATCCACTCCCGGCGCCGCACTCTGCCGCTCCTCCCTTCCTCCCTCCAACATAAACACCTGCAAACTTCTTTGCTTGTTTTTTCTTGCTCTTCTCATTATTAGGGTGTTGGTGCTCATGAGGGGTTTATGATGATAGTTATTACCGTTTTGGGTTTTGAGAAAGAGACAATATGGAGCAACTGTTGAAGCCATGAGAGTGAGTGAAGAAAAATTATTGATTTTTTTTTTTAGCTAAAACTTGTAGTGTCATGGGTCTCATGTTTCATGTGGTGCACAATTAAGAGCAAAGTTTCATTATCGGTCGGTCATTTTTCTCTTCTCAGGGCAAACCTCAACTATTACTAATTACATATATTTGCTCGTCTTTTGAAGAAATTGTCAAAAATGACAACATACAACATGAAAAATCTGTTTTTAACAAAAATTCAGTATATATCTAAAATAAGAAAAAATACCCCACAACTTAACTTTTTTAATATATATATTTATATAAATTTTGAATTCAATGCGTATTGATATAAATTCATCAGTGAGTTGGATGTGGATATGAGTTTTACATACTTTAACTCAAAGTGTATGCACTTGTCAAAGCTTCTCAATAATCAGTGGTCCAAATGCAATGTACTGATGTAAGTTATATCAGTACGCACTGAGGAGAAAATAACTATCATATATATTTACGAAAAACGTGAAATTTTGGAAAACAAAAAAATGTGAAATCTTAGAGAATCATGAAATGTTGAAAAAAAAAGTAAAATGTTGACAAAGAAAAGTGAAATGTTGAAATAAAAATGCTAAATGTTGAAAAAAAAAAAGAGGTGAAATCTGATAAAAAAAAAGGTAAAATATCATTAAAAAAAATGTAAAATGTTTACATTGTTCAAAGGTAAAATTACTAAAGCAGCCCCTCTAAAATCAAGTTTAAATGTTAATAACAATTTTTTAACAAAAATTCAGTATATATGCAAAATTACAAATATACCCATGCAACTTATCTCTTTTTTAAAATATATATATTTACGAAAAACGTGAAATCCTGGAGAAAATCATGAAATGTTGAAAAAAAAAAGGTAAAGTGTTAAATAAAACCGTGAAATGTTGAAACAAAAATGTTAAGTATTGAAAAAATAGGTGAAATTTGATTAAAAAAAGGCAAAATCTCATTAAAAATTTGTAAAATGTTTACATTTTTCAATTGAAAATTGCTGAAACAACCCCTCTAAAATCAAGTTTTAAATATTATATACGGTAAAATTATCGAAAGTTCCTTTTAGGAAGGGCTTTAGTAATTTTCCCTTGATCACTTAGGGTGTTTTTTTTTAATTACTTCCCGGTGAGGGAAAGCATTGGCGTCGCTTGGCTGCACCATGCCTATATGGCGTCGACTGGGCTAGCGATGCCCAGGGGCAAGCAAAGGGAGGAGAGAGAGAGAGAGAGAGAGAGAGAGAGAGTTTGGAGATGATTTTTGTATGAGGGTATTCATGTAATTTCCTAAAAATGTGGTCATTAACGATTAAACTTTCGTATGCGGTTAAAAACGAAAGTCAAATGTTTTGGGAGGGTATTTTATATTTTCTCTTTTTTATACATATACCACATGCAATGGAAGCGATTCGAACCTAAGATATTGTCGGATTGGATGAGCGCCGATATATTTCTCTTGTTCAATTATAGTATCACAAGTCTATTATAATGAAAATTTAGGAAAACTCTTGGAAAAATAATTTTCCATTTCGTTCTCTTTTTTATTATTATTTTAGTAATATATATATATATATATATATTTAAATATTACTAAGTTCATAATTTTAGATAATTTATCTAAAATTAAAGACTACAAAAACCCGAGCTGAGTCCGGATAGCCCAGGTTTTCGTCTATCCAATACTCGGATTTTGAGGATTTTTTTTTTAAATATGTTAGTAAAAAGCAAAACTTTTAGGTTGTTGAAAAAGTGCGAAACATATATAGAAATATCAAGCTATATAATCCTAGAGTGGGAGAATAGGTTTATACCCAATTTTAAAATCCAAAACAATAAACCTAAACGAATAACTAATAAACCAACCCTAGACAATCAAAGATAAAAATCAACTCTTTCACAAAATATGAAACATACATATAATTAAGAGAGTAGAGATAGAGAGATTTAAGCACACAGATTTTTATGTGGTAAAACCTCCAAAGAGGAAACATCCACGAATCACTCTTGACAAAGGCAATCGCATAATCCACTAATTGATAAAAATATGTACACCCTTAAGGAAGATAATGTCAATCTATCAAATCTTGGATCCTACATTATTTTATCTACCCGCAAGTCTTTAACTAGAGATTTTTATTCCTTTAACTGCTTGCACCAATGTACATTATAGCAAGACTTAGCTCAATCAAAGGCACTAATGATCTACGTGTTCAATAATATGAATGAACACAAATTAGATGAGAGATCAACACATCCTATGAAACTAGATAGTCAACATAAACATAAAATCCATAATATATGGTCTAGACAAATGTCAAACCCATTCTCAAGCAATGCCTATAACCTCAATCAAATATCAAAGTGATAAAATATAATTAAAAGACTAACCACAAGACACAGGAAGTGTCTAATACAACCTAGAGGAGAGGGGAGAGGATGAATGGGTTGTTAATCCAGTAAGTTACCAATTTTGTGGATTAGTCAATATTAGTCACAAATCACCCAAGCGAATTAAAACAAATCAATCAATCAAAGTAAATATAACGCGGAAAGATAAATGACACTTTGATTTGATTTACGTGAGAAAACCCCAACATGGTAAAAACTCATGGGCTATCTGAAAATACAAATATGGTTAATTTGCCTAAAGCTAAGGGGGGGGGGGGGGGGGGGGGGGGGGGGGGGGGGCGGTGAATATGTTTTTATACCTCTTTCCAAACCCTTGAAACAAACAAAAGTTTGTCTTTCCAGATAGCTTGTATCACAATTTTTTAAGCATATACAAGCACACATAGATCATTGAAAGACATATTCAATCTAGCAAAGTCAATTTAGTCTATGATATGCATGTGAAGAGATTTCACTAAAACATAAATTATTAAGCACTTGTACTCATATATATATATATATATATATATATATATAATCTTGTTCTTATAAGGATATGACGAATAACGTTTTTGTCGTTAGAAAATGTCCTTCAAAGAATATTTATAAAAACCTCAAATGCCTCAAAATGTTTACAAAACAAGAACAATGGTATCGTCCATAGGGAAAGAGAAACTAAATGGCTAAGACTAGTTAACTACTATTAAAGTAAAACAAAGCATGAAAAAGTAAATATCAATGGTTGATTTGAAAAGTTAATAACTACGATGCAAACTACAATTAGGCTAGTTAATCTAACATGCAACTAATGTTAAAATATGTTAGTAAGAACTAAGGTATTAATGGATCCAACAAGTGAATAATAGGCAAATCACGAACTCTCATGAGTGTACATTAATCTTATGTAATCAACTTAGAGTATATAGTGTTGATTATTTATCCCTCATAAATGACCAACCTAGAGTGTATAGTATTGGCCACACACTTGAGATTATCCTTCATAAATGATCAATCTAGAGTGTATAGGATTGACCACTCACTTAGGATTTTCCATGAATGCACATCTATTAAATTAAGGAACAAATCTCTTTATATAGTCACCAACCTAGAGTGTATAGTATTGGTGCTTAACATCTCACAAGTCATCAACCTAGAGTGTATAAAATTGATTACCCATTTTAGATTGGATAAAAATTGAGATTGTTAAGTACGGGTCTCACTTGAGGAGTGTACTCTTGTTTGACCCTTCCATTCAAATGAGCTTAAGAAGACCAAGTAGAGTGTATACCTAGTCAACTACTCAATTAATTCCCTCAATCAATTAGCAAAGAGAGAAGTGTACAATCAAAGACAAACCAATTAAGGGAAACAATTAAAACAATGAATGAAACATAATTGATATATTTAATAAAGATAAAGTTCATTACAAAGCCCAAAGTTCACAAGTGTTTCACACCAATCCCTTAGTGGGATATTTAACTACTAATAACAAATACAAACAAATACAAACAAATAATTAGGAGAAGAGAGATAAAGAAGACCCAAGTAAATATTCTCCTTCCTTCAAGCTTCAATCCAATCTCCAAGTGTCATGTGTTGAGTAGAGAATCAAGAAATGGATGTGAATGGGTTTAGATTGGGTAGAGAGTTTCCTTGATCTAGGTTAGTGGTTAATGATGTCATAAGGGTATTCTTGGGAGAGAGAGAATGGAAGAGAGTGTGGAAGTTAGATTTTCAGTAGAGAGTTTTCAAAATCAGAAAAGGATGTATATATAGAGCTTCCAAAATTAGGTCTGAAAATCCTGATGTGGCAAAATTAGTGACCCACGCACAGGCTTTTCTCAATCTACTCTACACTCAGTGCACGGGTAGTGCACAGGTAAGAGACCCGTGCACTATGCTTCCGGGCTCTTTTTCATTGAACTTTTATTTGTTTTTTACCCGGAAGTCCCAGTTTCAGCATCCAGCACCTGAATTCCATTGAATGCCTGCAATCACTATAAAACGAGCCATTAGACACCAGAATATGCTCGAAAACAAGCTAAAAGATATGTAATTGAGGGCCAAAATATATAACAATTTTGGTGTGATCAAATACCCTCAAACAAAACATTTGTTCATCCTCGAGCAAACTTAAAACAAATAAACAAAGACACACGACACAATAAATATGACTTTATCTAAAAATTCCTAGACTCAAACAAATACGCTGCAAGCCAACTAGCTGAGAGATAAACAAGAGATAATGAGAGTGATGAATAAGCCCATGCAAAATGTTCTAAATAACTCCACGGCACCCCAAGGGAAACTTGCACAACACGAATCCCACACTTAAAGCTCCTTCGCCTTGGAAACTACTCACTCTCACACCCCGAGCATAATTCGCTTCAACACTTGGTTCTCACATGGGATCTCTCTTATTTTTCCTCTCAGAACGTAGGTTCACACTCATGCAACATGTATGCAAATGAATTTATATATTGAAATCAAAATAGTTGCATACATTTCGTACAAAATAAACGCTCTCTTTAGTGAATAAGTCTCATGAAAGGATCAAGTGCCATGAACATGGAAAGAGCATGGATCGACTAATATTCCAAAGTTAGACTTCCACTAAGATCAACTAGGTCTTTTCCATTTGGTTGTAACGGGGCCATGGTGATTAGTGATTAACAAGATTGGGAATTTTAGGCACAACGCACTAATCAACCAAGTTAAGGCAATACATTCTACACTCACGCATTTAATTTTCCATGCAACACCACTTCTAAATACAAATATACAATAAGGCATCCAGGCTCTCATAAATTCCAAGTGCAATCACAAACTACTCTTGTTACCCTTTTGAGTAGTGTTTACAATTTAAACAAGGCAATTGAAGCATATTCCTTTTCTTTTGATTTCTTTTTGCTTTTCCTTCTTTTTTTTCTTTTTCTTTTTAATTTTCTGGCCTTTGACTTTTGCACATGCTTTTACAACTCATCACTTATTTGCCTAGGTACACGCCATTTGACAATTAGAGCACATTTTACATTCAATCCTAAACCTTAACAAAATCAATCAAGTGAGGGTTGGCTTAGTGTTTAGGTTGCTTAGGTAATGGGTAATGTAGGTGTAGAATGAACAAGTCTAAATGTGTTTGGCTTCAAAATTGGCTTGGGAGCACACACAATATTGGATGAAAAGTATTTGGCATTTTAAGTGGCTAAAACACACATCGCCTAATATCACCTCAAAGAATCCATCGCCTACTATTTATTTACCCAAAAAAAAAACAAAAAAAAAAGTTTCAGTCACGCAGTCCACTTTTATGATGCATGTTCTATGACACATGATAATTTTTGTGTAATGAGACTATGCATGGTGTTTGAATAGTGTTTAAATATTTGAAAAACATTTCCCTTCGAATTGCGTACTTTTGGCTTGTGTTTGTGAAACTCTCAATGGATGTCACCACTATTAGAACATGGAGCTTGAGCACCGAGTTCCCTCAAATTAGACACTAAAAGATGGGACTAACCCATGAAGTGCAAGTGAGACCTCTAAAGTGACTAAGAGCTATGAACAAGCACACAAAACATACACAAATTCATCACAAAATACTTTGCTCAAGATATCTCACCAAGCTAATTAAAGCTCAAATTTTTTTAGCTAAGCAGCAAATTTGAAAAATTAACACGAAAAACGACTTAAAAACAACAAGACGACTCGAAAAGGTCTCTACACCCCCAAACCAAAAGCCAACATTGTCCTCAATGTTGAAAACAAGAGAGGCCGCCCTAACGGCTTGCACCTTACTGACTCAAAAACACAACAATCCTAGGCACTAATCACGTGCAATCAATGCCTAACAAAAATAAAAAGACTCAAACAAAGCTCAATATAAAATAAGGCAAACAATGCAATATGGCAATAAGCATCAAAATTCATGTTCAACCACTATCACGCATTTACATTCAACAAAATTGTCGGAATGTGGGTATGATGACCCCAAACCGAATCTCACTATATGTTCAAAGACCTGTACAAAATGTGAGCTATCAAAAACCACCCCCAAACCAAATGGGGCTATATACTCGAAAAGAAACATGTATACTCACATATGTATTAAGGGGAGCCTTCGGCTCATCCCATCATCCAAAAATAGATAAATCAATAAATGCAAAATTTAGGACCAAAATTTATCAATATGCACAAAATATAACCATCCATATCAACAAGGTATATCCACACAAAGTTGATAATCACATTAAAGTTTCATCCACACGAAAATGTTTACAATATTCACACATAGTCACAATTATTCCATGAAGATAAAAGATAGGAAAAATTAAAATTCATCATTGAGATTAAGAAATGAAACCGATGTGGTTGTTTTCATATAATCCAAGATTGGATTGTGTTCCCGTCCGTTTTATGGGCACTATTGGCTTGCTTATTCGTCCAAGACTTGCAAGTTGTCGGTGTGTCAATTCCAAGAGATGAAGAACCTAGCTTTAAGCACAACACATAAAAGAAACATATCAACCACATGTAGGAAAAAACACGCGGCGGAAGCGAAAAATATGATTGGTATATTTCAAAAAATTTCTTTTTAAAAGAAAGAACCTTAACCCTTGATTAATTAACATATAATTAAAAGTATCATACCTTTTTCACGTGACGATTGATATTGCGTCGATTTGAATCCGCAAGATCTTTCAATCCAATCACGAACGTGAATCACCTAGGAGTGTGAGTTCCTTTCTTTGAATTGTATACCTGAGGACGGAAAACAAAAATCTTTTTCTTTTGTTAGTCACAATAACCCTCCTAGAGAAAATAAAGAACATTTGGTCACTTGTGAATTCTCAATCTTTTAATCTAAAACTCGCGTGAACCACAACTAGATGTTGTGCACAAAGTTTTTTGATATAAAGCTACCAGTACACTATCGAAAACAAAACGCTCCTTTATCTTATTTCTCTTTGCCGAATTTCACACTCTTTTTCTATGAGTTGGATGAATTTTTTATTATTATTAAAGCAAAAGAATAAAAATTCTTCTTCATCAAAAAAACACCACCCTTGGCCGAATTCTTCTTAAAAAAAACATTGCCGAATTCCCTTGATAGGGATATATATATAGTGGCCGAAAATTCTCCTTTTTTGTGGTGGATTTTTGTTTCACCAAAACTCTTATCAACTTAGTAGTTTAAACCTATTACAACTCATGAATGTATTATCCAATAATAAATTATTGAATATCAATTTAAAATTGTGACTTTATCAATTACTTCTTTATTTGACTAGATAATTAAAACCTTTTTTTATTTATTTATCTACTTATCAAATAAAGTATTTGATAGATATCAAAAACCTCCTAATTTGACTAGATAAATAAATCCTTTTTTTTTCTCTACTTATCATATAAAGTTTTTGATACTTATCGTACTACTAACAATAGTATGACACTAAGAGTCCTACTCCTAGTTAGAAAAAGATTTTGATTTTTAATCAAATAATTAATAAATTAATAAATTCATTAATTTCCATTTAATTAAATAATAAAATAAAAACAATATATTAAGCTAACACTTTTAGCCTTGCCGCCCAAGTCTATACATGGGCAATATATTGTTTTCCCATTTTATTAAATCCATTGGACTTTAATAAAAAATTCACATGTGAACTAGACCCATTCTTAATTACTAAAAAATAGTCTACATGCCTTAAATTAATATATTAATATAATTTAGCAGCCCATTTATTTAAATGTGCAAATTATATTCTTAATGTATTAATGGAATGCTATAGGCACCCCATTAGGACCGCCCAAGGATTCCCACATCCTTGGCCGCCCATTCCAGGCTTTTGAAAAGTTACCGCGTGTCTTGATCACTCATAACAGCAGCTCTCCTAAAATTTTTGATTCCAAAATCCAAAAAAGAAAAAAACAATTCTAGATGGACTCAGAAATTAGTCTGGTAGAATTTATCAAGTGATTCATTCAAGTTCGTGTGGATTGGGGATCTTGGCAGGCTATCTAAATTTAAGCTTCAATAAACATAACCTAATTACAATCAACAAATGATTCACTTAGGTTTGATCTATTAATTTTAGCTCATTCCACTAAAAAGCTAAAATTGAACTCTTAAATGAAGATAGAATAAGTTAATATGTCTCATTCGTACCCTAGACAATCTTATAGAGATAGTGTATCCTCGCGAAAAATATCAGTAATTGCCAAGAGCTCATAGACCGCCTATAGCTCTCCTAGTTACCATATTTACTCATATGACCATATTTTGAACTTGGATATTTTGACTTGTCCAGAAGCCATGTATCAATAGACACTATCGAAAACTTAACGTTAAGATTTAATATCCAATACCTCAAAATATCCATATGATGATATTCTACTCACATTTAATAAATGGAGCCACGATGTCCATATCTATAAATGAAGTCCTTTATCGATTAACAAATGAATACCTCCAAACCATCGAGGATAGACTATGCTATATAATCGTACTCATGGATAGCTCAAATGATAACACTTGTAACCATAAGTCCATCATTTATCTCAGGATTGTGATAGACTCTCCGATTGTCCTCAAAACTTTTATCCACTGACGGTTCTAGATAAAGTATTTCACTATGATCCTATTCAATGCACCTAGTGCACTAGATTCTTTTGAAAAAAGACATTACACTTTGATGATTTTAGACTCATCATAACACATTATATCCCACTCAAATGCTAGCAAAAGAATCTACAACTTTAACAAGGTAAAAGCGCCCAACCTTTATCTTAAGTTGTGAATATTGTTCAAGACTAACTAAAGAATTGTGTCTACCTCATACATATCCAGATGTACAAACAATTCTACATTTCTGATAGTCTTTTGACCTTATAATTATTTACTTTTGACAATTATAATAATTAAACTATACATGCTATAAGATTTGTTAAACTAGAAATCACTTTATTAATATGAAAAGATTGTCAAATACATTATTACACTCTTGCTATTGAGTAAAATCCTAACAATCTCTCACTTGCGCTATAGCAAGTGTTTCATATCTCTCATTCCCATGTTCTTTAGGTGCCCATCAAAACTCTTATATGGTAAAAGCCTTCGTAAAGGGATCCGTTAGATTTTTTGCTAAAGCGATCTTGGTAATCGTCACGTCACCCCTATGCACAATTTCCGTCAGAAGGTGATACTTCCTTTTAATGTGTTTCCCTCTCTTATGACTTCTTGGTTCTCTTGAATTAGCCACTGCTCCACTGTTGTCATAAAATAAACATACAAAATCAAGTAAAAGTGCGGAAAGTAAAGAATACACTTGATTTTTACGTGGAAACCCTTCAACAAGGGAAAAACCACAGGCTATCTTTCTAGCCACAGAGGATCGCAGAAATCCACTATATAAATAAAAGATTACACCCTCAAGTGATACTCGGACTCTCACTCTCGATAACCTCAGGCTATGGACACTACCACTCGCCACTCTTGGTTCAATCCCTAGTGATATCCCCTGATCCACTACTCTTGGCGTGAGCACCTCTTACTCTACCCCGCGGGCCTTTTACAGTGGCACTTGATCAATGCTTGCCAACCACCCTTGGTTGCAAGACTTTACTGCTTGTGCAACTTCACCCCGAAGCCACAAGACTTTGACTCAATGAAGAGTATAAAGGTCTAAGTGTGTATATGACACTCAAATGCTATAATGTGCAAGACCAAACACAAAATGCTTAACTAGATGTTATAATGCAATTAAACAACCTAGTTATCAAACAATGCCTACATACCCATATATAAGGACTCAACTAGATGCAAAGGATTCTAGCAACCTAATTGTCAAATAAAGTCCAACCAACACAAGTTATCATAACATATAAGCAAGGGCAATAAATGTGCAATCAACAAATGTAATCAATGAGGCATACACAATAATGTCTAAATTCAAAGCATAGAGACTTAGCTAGAAAGGCAATATGGTCCTAAATTCTAGCTATCACAAACAAACCCCAAACATGTCAAAACTTCAATGGATATGCAATAAACATGAAGATAAGCTAACCTAAGCAATAAATGACATGTCTTGATAAGCTAGAACAATAAATGAACAAGAATGTTAGTTCTACTTACCAAGTAAAGACACTAATGAAGACCTATGCTTGAATGATGCTAGCAATGCAAGGTGAAGATGAGTTTTGGGGTTTTGGAGGGTTAAACACATTCAAAGGAGCTTTCTCTCTCAAGACTATCTCTATCTCTCTCTAGGGTTTCTTTAAATTTAGAGGAGTAAGTGAAGAAGAAGAGATAAAGGAGTTTATATAGTGAGAGACCCGAGCTGATGGGAAAAGACATTTATACCCCTAAATCAGTCCAGTGCACGGGACCCACTGTGCACGTGCCTACCCGCACACCAACCCGCACACCAACCCGCGCACATAGGGTTTGCTGGTTCAACCAACTAACACACCAGTGAACCGGGGATCTCCAAGCACCAGGGCCAACTGCGCTGGTCCACTGCTCGGGTAGGGACCCCCGCACTGACCTGAGCACAAGCCATGCCAACATGTAAAAATACGCACCAAGACGTGCCAGCGCGGACACAAACAACCACACATAAGTCTAGAAATTAAGTGCAAGTGTGATTGTGAAGAATACATACAAGGGCAATAAGAAATAGATGCATGTCAATATAAATGCATGTAAGTGTGTGTGCAATATGTAAATGATGCACACATATAAACCGTAATGAACACAAATGCAAGATAAAAAAAACATGCATGAAGTGTGTGTGAGAACCTAAAGTCTTCAAGAAACAAGTCAAGTGAATATCTTTTGCTCTTGAAGTCATGGAGATGCTCAGAAGCTTGTCAAAGAGGACCTAAGATACCTATTACACAATCATCCCCAATGTGGTGTGGTTTGTCATGAAATAAGCCAATCATAAAATAGAGGTCCTTACAATCTCCCTCTTTGGCTATTTCATGACAAAACAACCACTCACAAACACTTCCCAACAAAAACAAAAAAATCTAGCTATTGTCCATGAGAGTCCATTCTACATTACAAAAAGAGATTCCTATAATCTATGTCTTCAATATCTTCAATCTCTTTGTAGAATTATCATTGTACCTACACACAATAGCAAGAAGCACTTCCCAAGAACAAGTGCATGTGAGGTGAACAAATAAAAGCAAGCATTGCACTCAAAACAAATAAATAAATACAAAGAATGCATGTGCAATGCTCCCTCTAAAAGGTTACTCTCTCTCATGATATCTCCCCTAAAGCATAAACAATGCTCCCCCTATAACTCTCAAGACTTCTCCCCTTTTTTGTCATGACATAGGCAAAAGAGCTCCCCCTATCGGGTTGCTTTAGCAAAGAGAGCTATTCGCACAAATACATTGCATAATCATATACACAAACTTTATACAAATTAAATAATTGAGAGAGATTCAAGGAGCTTTATTTAATAAAAATTTGTGAAATTGTTGCTTTGCATGCAAGACATGTAGCATTCAAGTTCAAGCAATGGTATTTGGCAAAGCAAACATCAAAAGGTCTTCCAAAAGAATTCAAACCAATTTGTACCCATTTGTCATAAGCAAACAAGATATAGTTTTTCAAAAGAACTTCAATTTAAAGAGCAACTATATCAAACTTTTTAAGCGAAACAAGACGTGAAGAGAGAGAGAGAAGACTAAATTTGGATGAGACGTCCTTATTTATTGAATAGACACAAGGTCCTTATTAAGTTTAGTCTTCTCATTTGCTTTGACACATATTTTGCATATTAAGCAATCAAAAAAATTTCATGCATATCATTTTAAGCATGTCGTAAAAATCAAGTTCACATGTCATGGAGATAAATTATAGGTCATTCAAATGTACTTTCCCAATCACATCTCCTAGTCCAAAAATGCATTGTTGAACTAAAATATTACATGGATTGCAAGTAAAGCAACGATGCACACTTATTAAAAAAAACCATATAAGCATATATGTGCAACCAAGAATCTCAAGCAATTATCAAAAGAGCATAAAATTAATCAACTTTTTGCATATAGCAAATCATGCAAGTTTGCTCTCTTTGCTTGAGCTCCCCACATGGGGTTAAATCCAACCAAGTCAATAGGAGGCATGAGCCCCTATAGACCTACCAAGTCCATTAGACCTAGTTGAGTCTATAGGTGACATGTTGGCACAATAGCATACGGGTTCCTCTTTTCTAATCCATCTAGGTGATACATATTCATTCCTAGTGGTCTTAGTCAACTTTTTACTAGACTTCCTAGGATCGTTTACTCTAGATTTCCTAGGCACATGCATATTGGCCCTTGTAAGCCTATTCCTCTTAATCATGCTCTCAACCCTACATTTCTAAATGTACTTATGGAAATTTGGCCTAATGTGCCCATCAACACCATAAAAATGACAAGTAGGTATAAAAGTAGAAGTCATACCATATCCTTGTGAGGTCATTGAAGACTTGTCATGCATTTGATGTTGCATTTGGTGTTGAGCCGGTTCTCTCCTTCTTCGTTGTTGAACAGGATTGCCATGCTTATTTGGTTGAGTTTTCTTGGCTTGCCTTCTTGGTTGAGGAAATCTTGATTGAGCAAGGCTTGGGTGTGAAGCTCTTGGAAGTTGAGGTTGAGTTTCACCCTTTGTTGGCATCTTCACTAGGCCATTCTTGGATAACTCTCCAAGTTCAATCTTCCTCCTAGGATGTTAAAGAGGTGAAGCCTTGCTTTTGCCTTGAGCTTGAGGTTGCTTGAACTTAGCCTTCTTCAAGTCTTCAATTCCCTTGACTTTCCTCACTTCTTCATCCAAGTGAGTCACCTTGGTTCTTAGTTGGAGATTTTCGTTCATCAACCTTATAACTTCATCCTTTTTCTCCTTTAAAGACTTTTGAAGAGAATCAATCAACTTTTGATAATTCACCACATTATCATAAGAGTATCCAAAGCATGAATCAATACTATTGAAGCTTTTCCCACTTGTGCTTGTGAGAGTCATATCTTCAAGACTAGCTTTTCTCAATCTTGCACCTCTTCGGTTTCCAAATTCAAGGCCACCCATCTTGAAACCTTCAAGTGATAAACATTTGGTGATGGCTTGAGTTTCTTCGTGGTAGTAAACCGAAAATGTGAAGTAGTTGATCTCACTAGCAATCGAGCTTATGGAGCACTCTTTAACTACTTCAACTTCGCTATCATTCCAAGTAGCGATCATAGGTTCTCCTCCCTTCTTGTACTTCAAGTTACCACACATGGAGGCAAGGTGGCAAACTCCACCACACTCAAGGCAAGGGTCATCTTTCCTTGACTTTTTCTTTTCCTCCTTCACCTTGGAGGTCATGCCCTTCTTTTGAGATTTTGTGAATCTCCTAAATCTCTGAACCATGAGAGTCATCTCCTCATCGGAGTCATATATCTACCTCTCAACTTTGGAGTGTTAGGATTATGCTAAATAGCAAAAGTGTAATAATGTATTTGACAATCTTTTCATATTAATAAAGTCATTTCCAGTTTAACAAATCTTATAGCATTTATAGTTTAATTATTATAATTGTCAAAAGTAAATAATCATAAGGTCAAAAGACTATGAGAAAAGAAGAATTGTTCATACATCTGGATATGTATGAGATAGACACAATTATTTAGTTAGTCTTGAATAATATTCACAACTTAAGATAAAGGTTGGGCGCCTTTATCTTGTTAAAGTTGTAGACTCTTTTGCTATCATTTGAGTGGGATCAAATGTGTTATGATGAGTCTAAAATCATCAAAGTGTGGTGTCTTTGGACAAATGAATCTAGTGCACTGGGTGCATTGAATAGGATCACAGTGAAATACTTTATCCATAACCGTCAATGGATAAAAGTTTTCACTTGAGGACAATCGGAGAGTCTATCTCAATCCCAAGATAAATGATGGACTTATGGTTACAAGTGTTATCATTTGAGCTATCAATGAGTATGATTATATAGCAAATTCTATCCTCGATAGTTTGGTGGTAATCATTTGTTAATCGATAGAGGACTTCATTTATAGATGTGGACATCGTGGCTCTATTTATTAAATGTGAATAGAATATCATCATATTGATATTTTGAGGTATTAGATATTAAATCTTAACGTTAAGTTTTCAATAGTGTCTATTGAAACATGGCTTTTGGACAAGTCAAAATATCCAAGTTCAAAATGTGGTCATGTGAGTAAATATGGAAACTAGGAGAGCTATAGGCGGTCTATGAGCTCTTGGCGATTACTGATATTCTTCATGAGGATACACTATCTCCAATAAGATTGTCAAGGGTACGAATGAGAAATATTATTTTATTCTATTTTTATTTAAGAGTTCAATTTTAGCTCTTTAGTGGAATGAGCTAAAATTAATAGATCGGACCTAAGTGAATCATTTATTGATTGTGATTAGGTTATGTCTATTGAAGCTTAAATTTTAGATAGCCCGCCAAGATCCCCAATCCGCACGAACTTGCATGGATCATTTGATATATTCTACCGGACCAATTTCTAGGTCCATCTAGAATTGTTTTTGGATTTCGGAATCCAAAAGTTTTGGAGAGGTGTGGTCATGTGTGATCAAGACACACGATAACTCTTCAACAAGGCATAGAATGGGCGGCCAAGGATGTAGGAATCCTAGGGTGGCCCTAATGGGGTGCGTTTAACATTCCTTTACATTAAGAATATAATTTGCACATTTTAATTAAATGGGCTGCTAGATTATATTAATGTATTAAATTTAAGGCATGTGGACTTGTTTCTTTTATAGTAAGAATAGATCTAGTTCACATGTGGACTTTTTATTAAAGTCCAATGGATTTAATAAAATGGAAAAATAATATATTGCACAATTATTTACTTGGGCGGCAAGGCTAAATTAATTAGTCTAATATATTGTTTTATTTTATTTTATTAATCAAATGGAAATTAATTAATTAATTGTTTGATTAAAAGTCAAAATCTTTTTCTAACTAAGAGTAGGACTCTTAGTGTCATACTATTGTTGGTAGTATGATAAGTATCAAAGACTATATTTGATAAGTAGATAAATAAAAGTATTTTATTTATGTAGTCAAATTAGGAAGTTTTTGATATAGTCACAATTTTTATATTCAATAATTTATTATTGGATAATACACTCATGAGTTGGAATAGAGTTAAAACTCAAAGTTGATAGGAGACTTGGAGAAGAAATAATCCTACTTGTGTGAGGATTTGACTACAAGGTAGAAATCCTACTTGAGTGAGGATTATGCCTTCACCTATATATATATTATTAAATTTGTTTTTGAATAGTAGTTGAAGTAAAAAAAAGTTTTTTTTTTTGAAAGAAAGAATTTTTATTCTCTTGCTTTTGAATAAAAAAAAACTTCTAGCTTAAGAAAGGGGTGTAGAATTCGGCCATAGAGAAGAAGAATAATGAGCGTTTTATTTTCGATAGTACATTAGAAGCTTTTACATCAAAAGGCTTAATGTACAAGATCGAATTAAGGTTCACGCGAGTTTTCGATTAAAATATTGAGAATTCAAAAATGACCAAAAGTTCTTTATGTATTATTGTGACTAACAAAAAGAAAAAGATTTTTGTTTCCATCCTCAGGTTTACAATTCAAAGAAAGGGAGCCCACACTCCTAGATGATTCACATTCGTGATTGGATTGGAAGATCTTGCGGATTCAATTCGAAGCAAGCAGATTCCAATCGACGCAATATCAATCGTCACGTGAAAAATGTACTATACTTTTAATTATATGTCAATTAATCTAGGGTTAAGGTTCTTTCTTTTAAAGGAAAATTATTTTAAATATACCACCCAATTTTTTGCTTCCGCCGCGTTTTGAACCGTTTTTCCCTACATGGAGGTCAAATCACCCTCTAACATCTCACTGCTTCTCATAGTGTTTAGGGAATGAGATGAATACAAATGAATGCAATGATCAAAATACACATAAATGCAAGACACGCAAACAAGATCAAGGATCACCTAAGTATGTCTAGGAACCCGCTCTGATACCAATTGAAAATACAAACTGAAGCCTGTGTCTAACAACCTAGAGGGGGGGGGGGGTGAATGAGTTGTTAATCGATTAGTACCAACTTTTTCGATTAGGCAATATTAAACATATAACCCAATAATAAACATACAAACACTTGATTTTTTACATGGAAACCCTTCAACAAGGGAAAAACCACGGGTTATCTTTCTAGCCACAGAAGATCACAAAAATCCACTATATGAATAAAATATTACACCCTCAAGTGATACTCGGACTCTCACTCTCAATAACCTCAGGCTATGGACACTACCACTAGCCACTCTTGGTTCAATCCCTAGTGATATCCCCTAATCCACTACTCTTGGAGTGAGCACTTCCTACTCTTGGAGCCACGCTTGCCAACCCACCCTTTGTTGCAATACTTTACTGCTTGTGAAACTTCACCTCGAAGCCATAGGACTTTGACTCAATGAGGAGTATAAAGGTCTAAGTGTGTATATGACACTCAAATGCTAAAATGTGCAAGACCAAACACAAAATGCTTAACTAGATGTTATAATGCAATTAAACAACCTAGTTATCAAACAATGCCTACATGCCCATATATAAGGACTCAATTAGATGCAAAGGATTCTAGCAACCTAATTGTCAAATAAAGTCCAACCAACACAAGTTATCACAACATATAATCAAGGGCAATAAATGTGCAATCAACAAATGCAATCAATGAGGCATACACAATAATGTCTAAATGCAAAGCGTAGAGACTTAGCTAAAAGGGCAATATGGTCCTAAATTCTAGCTATCACAAACAAACCCCAAACATGTCAAAAATTCAATTAATATGCAGTAAATATGAAGATATACTAACCTAAGCAATAAATGACATGTCTTGATAAGTTAGAACAATAAATGAACAAGAATGTTAGTTCTACTTACCAAGTAAAGACACTAATGAAGACCCATGCCTGAGTGATGCAAGGTGAAGATGGGTTTTGGAGTTTTGGAGAGTTAAACACACTCAAATGAGCTTTCTCTCTCAAGACTATCTCTATCTCTCTCTAGGGTTTCTTTAAATTTATAGGAGTAAGTGAATAAGAAGAGATAAATGAGTTTATATAGTGGGAGACCCGAGCTGATGAGAAAAAACATTTTTACCCTTATATCAACGTAGTGCGTGGGTCCCACTGCCTAGTGCCTACCAGTACACCAACCCGCGCACATGGGGTTTGCTGGTTTGACCATTGAACACACCAGCGAACCGGGGATCTCCAAGCACCAGGGCCAACTGCGCGGGTAGGGACCCGCACACAGGCCCTGTCAACGCGTAAAAATACGTACCAAGACGTGCGAGCACGGTCACAAACAACTACACATAAGTCTAGAAATGAAATGCCACTGTGATTGTGAAGAATGCACACAAGGGCAATAAGAAATAGATGCATGTCAATAAAAATGCATGTAAGTGTGTGCGCAATGTGTAAATGATGCACACATATAAACCGTAATGAACACAAATGCGAGAAAAATAAACATGCATGAAGTTTGTGTGTGTGTGTGCACCTAAACTCTTCAAGAGACAAGTCAAGTGAGTATACCTTTTGCTCTTGCAGTCATGGAGAAGCTTAGAAGCTTGTCAACGAGGACATAAGCTACCCATTACACAATCATCCCTAATGTGGTGTGGTTTGTCATGAAATAAGCCAATCATGAAATAGAGGTCCTTACACTATCATAACATAATTAATTGGACCATCCAATTAATTAACCGTGACCCTTGTTACCTTTAACATTCCGGGCTAGTAAGGGGACCTAATGGACCCATAGTTTTGAGCTCCAATAATCCTTAGAAAAAATAATTAAACTCTTTAATTAATATTTTATGATTAGTAACCTAGGAGTTACTCCACTAAAAACCCGAGGCTGCACTTTCGTAACTGTAGATGTTTTTACACAAACCAAAAACTCAGTGTCCAAAGATGTAGCTATTACATATGGTATGATCCTCCACAAGTAGTTCATAATTAGTGCTAGGTCATAAAGTCCGTTATACCCCTCTAATTATATATTTTCCATTAAGTACCATTGATTCTGTAATGAAAAATAAATCATAACTTCCTTTATGGAAGAAGGAGAGCTCAAATATTGTTGAAACCCTGAATCAACCCTTAAGGGAACTACTATCTACTTCTCGCAAGAAGGAGCGGATTCCACTATTGTGTGGAGACCTTCCCAGCCACAAGCCAAACCGTGATTTCAGCATAAGAATTTATTGATCGGGAATGCAACTCCGATCTCACCCATGGTATATCAAAAATCACGATCTAACCTGAAAGAGTCGATCAGACACTCAGGATTAAGATCACCATCATTAGTCGATATATATGAATCTCATCATGTAACGGATCTTGGTGAGAGATTCATATAGATCGTGGCCTAGTCCTATATGATCACAGCATATAAGGTTCCTCCATTATCATATCACCATATGAATAGTCTAGGATAAGACTACCGTATATTACATAATGGACCGCAGTTATAGATTAACCATAAATAAAGTACCCAACTCTATTTGCTATCTACGAACTCTTTAGATGGCTCATCTCAAACTGAATTCCTCTGTATATGACACTAATATACTCAGTTAGAGATTACATCCAGCAATATTGGATGCTAAGTACACATGATATAAATGTATGAGACAAATTTATAGAATGAACAAACTACTTCTTTTATTATTGTTTCATTCACATTTACAAATTACAAGCTTTAAGGCATAAACCCCAACAATCTCCCACTTGTACTAAAGCAGATGAGACATATCTCATAACCCTAGACCCTCCATGTGACCTTTAAACACTTTAGCCATTAAGGCCTTCGTAAATGGATCAGCATGATTGTTCAGCGATGCTATCTTGGTGACGGTTACATCTCTTCTCTGCACTATCTCTCTGATGAGATGATATTTTCTCTCTATATACTTCCCTTTCTTGTGGTTTCTTGGCTCTTTGGAATTAGCCACAACACCATTGTTATCACAATAAAGTGTGATGGGCTTGTCTAGGTCTGGAACAACTTCCAGATCAGTCAAGAACTTATAGAGCCAAACAACCTCTTTAGCTGCTTCACAAGCTGCTATATATTCGGCTTTCATGGTGGAGTCAGCAATACGTGATCGCTTAACACTCCTCCATGCTATGGCTCTACCACCAAGGGTGAATACTGATACAGACGTGGATTTTCTATAATCTTTGTCTGACTGAAAATCAGAGTTTGTATATCCTAACGGGATCAAATCCTGCCCGAAATATACTAGCATATAGTTTCTCGTTCTCCGAAAATACTTTAGAATGGCCTTTACAGCTACCCAATGATCCAATCCTGGGTTGGATTGAAGCCAAGTGGCTACTCTTACTGCCAAGCAAATGTCAGGTCTTGCGTATAACATAGCATACATAAGACTGCCTACTGCAGACGCATAGGGAACATGTCTCATATCCTCAACTTCTTGAGGTGTCTTAGGACACTATTCCTTAGACAAGTGAATTCCATGTCTAGAAGGTAAATTACCTTTCTTGGAGTTCTGCATCAAAAATCACACAAGTATCTTATAGATATACGATACCTGATACAATGCTAAGAGTTTGTTCTTACAATCCCTAACTAATTGAATCCCTAGAACATAACTCGCTTGTCCCAAATCTTTCATTTGGAATTGGCTAGCCAGCCAGACCTGTACTTCCGATAATACCCCTACATTATTCCCAATGAGTACCATATCATCTACGTACAGGACTAAGAAAACTACATTTTTGTCAATGATGCGCTTGTAGACACAAGGCTCATCAACGTTTTGCTTGAAGCAACAAGTTTTGATAGCATTATCAAACATGATGTTCCAATATCTAGATGCTTGCTTTAGTCCATAAATGGACATTTGCAACTTACAAACCTTTTGCTCTTGATCTGGAGTCACGGATCCCTCTAGTTGCATCATGTAGATGCTCTCATCAAGATTGCAATTTAAAAATGCAGTCTTGACATCCATTTGCCAAATTTTGTAATCGAATTAGGCAGTAATGGATAAGAGAATCCTAATAAACTTAAACATGGCTAATGGCGAGAATGTCTTTTCGTAATCGACCCCCTCATTTTGGGTATAACCCTTTGCCACTAGCCTTGCCTTGAAGTTCTCTACCTTTTCATATACTCCTCTCTTTCTTTTGTAGATCCACTTACACCCTATGGGTTTTATCCCATCCGTTAAGTCTACAAGTTCCCAGACCGAGTTGGAGTTCAAGGACTCCATCTCGAGATTCATGGCTTTAAGCCATTCCTCTTTGTCATTATCTTTCATTGCATTCTTAAATGTCAATGGATCATCGACACTATCATAAGAGACGACATCTCATCCCTCTCTAATACCCACATAGCTTTTAGGTTGTTGTACAACCCTCGCACTATGTCTCGGTGTTAGTGTATCATGACTAGGAATCATTTGACTATCAGAACAGATCAACAACTCTTGTTAACTGAGCACTGATCGCACCAGGCTCCATCTCATTTAATACAATTTTGCTTCAAGGTTTATGATCACTCATATAGTTATCCTCAAGAAACGTTGCATTTGTTGATACAAATACTTTGTTCTCCTTAGGACTATAGAAGTATCCACCTCTAGTCTTTTTGGAATAACCTACAAACAAGCAGACCATAGACTTAGGGTTTAGCTTTCCGGTTTTGTTCTTCAGTACATGTACTGGACACCCTCATATGCGGAAATGTCGCAAACTAGCTTTATGACCATTCCACAACTCTAGAGGAGTCTTAGAAACATTGGATGGGACTACATTCAAAATGTAAGCTACCATTTGTAATGAATATCCCCAAAAAGAATTTTGTAATTATGAGAAACTAATCATAGATCTCACCATTTCCATAAGGATTCTGTTTCTCCTCTCCGCAACACCATTTTGTTATGGTGTTCTAGGAGCTGTGAGTTGGGGCACAATCCCATACTCAACAAAGTATTCTTCAAACTCTTGATCAAGATACTCACCTCCACGATCCTCTCGTAGAGACTTAATAGTCTTGCCTAATTGATTCTCAACTTCAGCTCGAAATTCTTTGAACTTTTCAAAAGTTTCCTACTTTTGTTGCATTAGGCAGACTTATCCGTATCTAGATTAGTCATCTATAAAAAGTGACATAATACTTATAACCACCCATTGTTTTAACATTCATCAGTCCACAAAAGTCTGAATGTATAAGCTCTAGTGGTTCTGTAGCTCTAAGCCCTTTTCCAGTAAAAGGTCTTTTGGTCATTTTACTTTCTAAACAAGATTCGTAGACAGGTAAGGTGCCAACCTTTAACTGGCTTAAAGGCCCATTTTTAACTAGTCTGTCTATCCTGTCAATGTTAATATGGCCAAGTCTTAGATGCCATACATACGTTTCATTATCTGAAGAAAATTTCTGTCGTTTTGTTTTAGGTTTTGCAAATTTAAACAATTCAGCATTGAGCAGTGATGTATGGATTAACGGTCTTAAAACATACAAGTTGTTTTCATTTAAACCTGAACAAATATTTAAACCATTTCGAGAAATAATAACTGACTTATTATTAAAAGAAACATAATATAATTGTTCCTGATCGCCCTAAATTTGTATATATTTTGAGAGTCTAATTCATCCATTTTGTGTCCGTTTATTAGATATTTGAGTGTTTTAATTATCTCCTTGAGTCCCCTGCAGGTATTTGTGTTATTCAGGAGAAATTTAGGACTTTATGAAGAATATAGGAGAAAACAAAGTTAAGTTGCATTTTTGAGCAATTTGAGAGTTCATACTACGAGTTACGACTCGCAAACCAAGGCAAAAGGCACTGCGAGAAGGCACTGCGAGTTAGACCTAGCAGAAGGAGGTAGCAGCCAAACCAGATATTTTTCTGCGACATCCTTACTGTTCTATCTAGCAGTTTAGTTCCAGAAAGGATTGCGACACGAGACTGCGAGTTCCACCTCGCAGGAGTATCTAACAGTTCAGTTCCAAAAAAGATTGAACATGAGATTGCGAGTTCATCCTTACAGAAGCATTACGCAGAATAGAACCAGAAGATACTATGAGCATAGACTGCGATGTCAATGTCGCAGAGATAAGTCACAAAACAAATACCAATGAAGATCTGCGAGTTACAACCAGCAGAATGGGGTGGCAGATATTGAGCTGACTTAACTACGACATGAGACTGCGAGGTCCAAGTCACAGATAAAGGTCGCATAAGCTATTCCACGTCACTCTGCAAGTGGATCTCATCTAAGACTTTTTCCCACTATATAAGTACCTTTTTCCTTTCAGAAAAAGGGTGAAAAAAAGTGTGTAGAAAAGTACGAGTGCAAGAGTGATGGCTAGAGTTAGAAACGCCTTTTTTCACAATCGCTTTACTTTGATCTTGTACTTTAGATTAAACACTTTAGTTTGCATAAATTAGAATATAAATCTTCTAACTCTTTGTCAATCAAGTAAGGTTTTGTTAAACAAGCTAGATGGGAGCATCAAGAACACCATGAGCTTTCTTTATCTTTCTCTTTTCTTGTATTTATTTGATAATGAGTGGCTATATCCTTTTTGTTGAGGATTTAGTGATTGTATATATGTGAACACTCTTAGTAATAATCTATTCTATCTTTTATCTATTTTTGAGTTTGCACTTTTGCTTAATAGATTCACATGTTAATTGTTGGGTATGAACTTTACTTAACATCTAAGCATGAAGTGTTGTGCATGAATAGTGGATCTATCTCTTGGTTGACCAATGTTGAGTAGTTTGCACTTGAAACTTTTACCCATAGATTTTTTAATGATAGAAACTAGGTTGTGAACTTTATTATTAGCATATTGCATCATTATCTCCTCACCATATCATTAGAACCTTTAAACTAAGCATTTTACAGGCAATTTCCTATTAGCTTAATTTTTAGTGAAATATACTATATTAATCACTATAACACATTCGAGTTCCTCATGGGAACGATACCCTTACTTGTGTCTGCTATACTCGATAGCGATTCGTACACTTGCGAAGGGTCATCGAGACTCGCGCACTCCATTTCATTTCATTTAGTTTTTAGAGCAACCATTAGTATAGAGGTACGCTCGGGGTGCATCAAAATCTTAGCGTCGCTGCGGGGGAACTTCTCTGTAGCATTGTTTTATTGTGTTTTTTTAGTACAATTCATCATTTTAGTTGTAGAGATAATCAACTTGTTACTCAGATCTTTGATCAGTTTGTAATTGTCAATTTTCAAGATGCCATGTGGTCATTGGTCAGACAACATGATGGTGAACAACATAGGTATATGAAGGATTATTCCTTGCCAAGAGTCCGAGCTCACCGGCAATCTTGTTAAATACGGCACAAGGGAATTATGAGTTGAAAAACCAACATTATAAAACTCTCCCCACATACTGTGGAAAGACTGGGGAGGATGCCCTTCAGTTTATGCAAGAGTATTATAATGTGATGGCCACCATTCGCCTAGGATCGTTGTAAGAGAATCAATACAGGATGCAATGTTTCTCATATTGCATGAAGGATAAGGCTAAGCATTGGCTTATGGCCTTAGCATATGAATCACTCACCACATGGGACGAGGTTGAGCGAAAGTTCTTTGTTAAGTACTTTCCGGCTTGGAAGACCAAGGAGATCCTAGGAAAGATTGTCACATTCGTGGAAGAGGATGGAGAACCTTTTCACAAGGCATGTGAAAGATTTAAGTTACTTATAGCTCAATGCCCTTACCATGAATTTACACTAGTCAATCGAGTTCAATCATTTTACGATGGACTTCTAGGGCTCACCCAAATGATAGTTCACAATGCTTGTGGGGGAGCGATGAGAGAAAAGACAGCGGAAGAAGTGTTAGAGAGATATGACATGTTGGGGAAAAACTCCCAACAACGTAGTTCAAGAGGGCAAGATAAAGAATGAAAGAGGCGTACAGAATTGGTGACCCAGTTGGACAATCTCACAAAGGAGATGAGGGGATTGGCAAGTAATTATGAGAAATAACAAGTGCAAGCGGTAGTATGCCAAGTGTTGCACAAAGGGACGATTGCCGCATGAAGACTTGTTCGCCAACAAAATGAGCTTTTGTATTCCAAACAAATGTAATTTACTTGCTTTTCTAGGATGGAGAAAAATTGTAGCTATTTATTTTTTTTGTGAATATTACAATATTTGTTGTTGAATGATAACATGTCATATAGAATAGGAGTGCCACTCATATACCTCTTTTGGTATAAACATGCATTGAATGATTTAGGTATCTAAATTGGCATATAGATAACTTGGTAAATCATTCTATGGAATTTAATCACATGCCTTAAATAATTGAGTGGGAGAAGGTGTTTTGAAACACCTATGGCCTCAAAGTTTAGTTGAGCTTTATGTTTTATGTGACAACCCCCCAAGGGGTATCCATGAATGGAATTTAGCAAGATACTTCCTTACAAGGATAGACTAGACAAATTGACTCAAACGAGATTTACTCTCAAATGAGGGATTTTTGTGAGAGAAAATATTGAAGGTCGATATCTTGGTAACACACTCAATGTGGTCTTATTTGATATCCTCCCAAGAGTTCTTGTCAATTAAAATCGCAAGGCTAAAATTGAAAACGCTGATTGTTATGTTAGCAATTAGGAGGGACCTAGTCCAACTAGTGAATGGTGCGAACTCCAAAAAGAGGCGTTACATTTATGGATGTTGGATCACCGTTGAATTTTTACGATTGAATCAATCATTTAATTCAAGATAAATATTTGAAAGTGATTTATCATGATTATTTACTTATGTATATTTTTTGTTTTATTCAGAAATCATGACCCCATACCTAATGAACATCCTGAAAGATAACACTTTAATTGGTGATAATTATGTAACATGGAAAGGAAAATTGGGTTGTTGCTGCAAGCTGAAAAACAAAAGTTTGTTCTGACTACTCCTAAACCACCTACTCCTAATAGTGAATCTAATGTGGAGTAAAGAGATGAGTATGAGCAGTGGAAGACCTCAGATGATATGGCCAAATGTTACATTATGGCTACTATCTCCGACGTGTTGCAACAGCAGCATGAAGGAATGGGGTCTGCTGTTGATATAATGATGTCTCTAGAGGAGATGTTTGCTATGAGGTCCAGGACGACTAAGAGAGAGGCTGTGACTGCTTTTATGAATCTTATAATGAGACCTAGATAGGCTGTGAAAGATCACATGATGAAAGTCATAGCACATCTTAATATTTCTGAACTAAATGGTGCTGAGATAGATGGTGAGACAAAAATTGACATGGTTGTCAACTCACTGTCAGATTCGTTTGATCAGTTCAAATTTGACTACACATTGAACAAAAAGGAATACACCTTGCAAAGCCTGATGCAAGATGTTCAAAGCGCTAAAAAGATCCTTGTGAAAAGCAAAGGTCAAGAGATTCATATGGTTGGTAAAGTTGCTACTGTTAAGACCCGTTAGAAGGTCAAGAAACAATAGAAGAAAAAGAAACTTGGTCCTACTAAGAAGGAGACCAAGAAAGTAACCAAGATCAAAGGGAAGTGCTTCCTTTGTGGTGAAAAAGGACATTGGAAAAGAAATTTCCCAAAGTCTCAGAATAAGAAGGAAGAAGGTAATGTTAATTATCTTGAAACAT
This sequence comes from Dipteronia sinensis, assembly GCA_033220585.1. Lineage (NCBI taxonomy): Eukaryota > Viridiplantae > Streptophyta > Magnoliopsida > Sapindales > Sapindaceae > Dipteronia > Dipteronia sinensis. Next base: position 58,914,114 of record CM065636.1, on the reverse strand, counting down.
GTTTTCTGGTAGATTTTATAGATTCTTGGCTCATAGACTCTGGAGCCACTAATCATGTTTGTTATTCCTTACAGGGGTTCCAAGAAAGGGGAAAGCTAAATAAGAATGAAATCAACTTGCGCTTGGGCAACGGAACGTTAGTCTCTGCAAGTGCAGTGGGAGATATTAGAGTTAATCTAGATTCTAGTAGGCATTTAGATTTAATAGACGTTTGTCATGTACTTCAATTCTTTTTTTTTTGGGTAAATAAATAGTATCATAGAAAAGAGAAAGAAATAATGTACATTTACAAGGGGCATACCCCAGGAAGAAGAACAAGAGCAAAAACAAAAGCTCAAAAACAGCTCAAACACACGAGCTAAACAAGAAAGCAAAAGCTAAACAAGGCTTGAACAAGCACCAACCATGACAAACAAATCACCCAATAGAGATATTCCTCTTGTCAATTCAAGAGGAATTTGATTTCGGTTTCTTGTTTAAATAAATTTGGATATTCGGTTACTTTTAATAAAGCTTTTGTTATTAGTAAGAATGACAAAATTATTTGCAAAGGTACATTGGAAAACAGTCTATTCTTTTTGCATAGAAATATCTCTCACTTGTTTGACACAGCGTTAACGCAACCTAATCATAAAAGAGTGAAATTATCAAAAGATGAAACCTACCTATGGTATTTGCACCTAGGTCATATCAACCTTAATAGGATTAAAAGATTGGTTAGTGATGGACCTTTAAGTGACTTAAAAGTTGATGATCTACCAACTTGTGAATCTTGTTTAGAAGGTAAAATGACCAAAAGGTCGTTAACGACCAATGGCACAAGAGCCACTGAATGTTTAGGATTAATACACACTGATGTATGTGGTCCTATGAGCAATCAAGCTGGAGGTGGATATGAGTACTTCATCACTTTTATAGATGATTACTCAAGATTTGGCTATGTGTATCTCATGAGACATAAGTCGGATGCTTTTGACATGTTCAAAGCATACAAATCTGAAGTAGAAAATCAGCTTGAGAAACACATAAAAATCTTGAGATCTGATTGTGGTGGAGAATATTTGTCTAGTGAGTTTCAGCAATATCTTATTGATAATGAGATTGTTTCTCAGTTATCTGTGCCAGGTACACCTCAACAGAATGGGGTGGTAGAAAGGAGAAATAGAACTATTTTGGACATGGTTAGATCTATGTTGAATTATTCAACGCTTCATATTTCTTTTTGGGGGTATGCTCTACAAATTGCAATATACATTCTAAACGATGTACCATCTAAGTCGGTTCGTAAAACACCGCATGAGTTATGGACTGGGCGAAAGCCTAGTTTACAACACTTAAGGATATTTTGTTGTCCTGCGCATGTGTTAAAAGGAAAGACAGAAACGATGGAGTCTCGTTCGGAAACACTTATATTTGAGGGGTATACAAAAGGAACAAAATGATATTATTTCTATAGTCCTTCAGATCTTAAAGTATTTGTTTCGACAAATGCCAAATTTTGGAAAAGGACTATATGAATGATTTTGTACCTAAAAGTATAATTATCCTGAATGAAATGTCAGGAGATACAATTCCATAAGAGGTTACACAATCCAGCCCAATTGTAAGTTCCACACCATCACAAAATCAACAATCTTCCGTTCCTCGTCGTAGTGGGAGGGTTAGTAGACAACTCAAGAGATACATTGGTCTGGGTAAATCAGTGGAGAATCTCCCGGACGACGATGATCCCCACACGTATAAGGAAGCAATGGAAGATGTTGATTGTCGCCATTGGCAAAAGGCAATGCAATCTGAGATTGAATCTATGTTCAATAACAAAGTCTGGTCCCTTGTAGACTTGTATAAAGGGATACAACCATTTGGGTGCAAATAGGTATACAAGAGGAAAATAGGTATGGATGGAAATGTGGAAACCTTCAAAGCCAGATTAGTAGCTAAAGGTTACACACAGAAAGAAGGTATCGATTACGAGGAAACCTTCTCTCATGTGGCCATGCTTAAATCCATAAGGATACTCCTATCCATTGCAGCATCTTTAGATCTAGAGATTTGCCAAATGGAAGTCAAGACAGCTTTCCTTAATGGAAGTCTTGACGAAAGCATCTATATGATGCAACCATAAGGATTTATTGAAAAAGGCCAAGAGGAAAAGGTATGCACGTTGCAAAAATCCATATACAGATTAAAGCAAGCATCCAGATCCTGGAACATAAGGTTCGATCAAGCTGTGAAAGGTTTTGGATTCCTTAAAAACCTTGACAAACCTTGTGTATACAAAAGGATTAAAGGCGACAAGTTGGTTTTCCTAATTCTTTATGTTGATGATATACTACTCATCGGAAATGATATAGGTGTATTGACATCAGTAAAAGAATGGTTAGCAAAATAATTTTATACGAAGGACTTAGGGGAAGCAAGTTATATTCTTGGTATCCAAGTGATAAGGGATAGAAAAAAATATAACGAATGCACTATCCCGAACTTCATACATAGATAAAATCTTGTCTAGATTTTCCATGTAAGATTCCAAGAAAGGTATGTTACCTTTCAGACATGGGATCAAACTTTCAAAGGAACAAATTCCTAAGAATGAGCATGAAGAGCAATTCAAGAGTAGGATTCCATATGCCTCGGCAGTTGGAAGTCTCATGTATGCAATGCTCTGCACTAGACTAGATATTTGTTTTGATGTTGGCATTGTTAGCATGTTTCAATCGAAACCTGGTCCTGATCACTAGACGGCAGTCAAGCATATTTTCAAGTATCTCAAGAGAACAAGAGATAATATGCTTATATACTCTGGAGGGGATTTACTTCCCGTTGTGTATACGGATTTTGATTTCCATTAGGACTCTGACTTTAGAAAATCCACATCAAGATCTATGTTTACTCTTGGAGGATGAGTAGTCATATGGAGGAGTATCAAGAAATCCTGTATTGCTGACTCCTGAACAATGGAACTAACCGTTGCGTGGATAGGGAGGCCTGAGTTATAGACAACACGGGGGCTCCATTTCAAAAGAAGAGGACTATCCGGGTGCCAATTGTCAAACCATAAGGAGGTGCTAGAACCGTTACCAGTGTAGTGCTGAATAAGGGGGCGAACAAGAGGCCGAAGATGGAGGAGTTTTCTCCAATTCCAAGAGCAAGTACATGGAGTTTTAGCCTCCCAAAGATTAGGGTCCTTAAGGTGGTAGGCCTTGATCCAAGAAGACCATAGGTTATTTGTGCCATAACTCAAAATCCAAATATGCCTAATCACGAGAGCTTTGTTCCAAGAGGATAGGTCATTGATGCCAAGACCTCCCTCTTTCTTAGGGAGACAAATATCTAACCAGCATATCTTTGCACCCTTGCTATCGCCTTCAATTCCTCTCCACAAAAAGCTTCTAAATTTCTGCTCAATAATATTCAAAACCTTTTTAGGGAGGCAAAGATAACTAGCCCAAAATACTTGTAAACTAGTTAAAACCGAGACAATAAGTTGCAAGCGACCAGCATAAGAGAGGCCGCGGTTCAGCCAAGAAGCAAGTCTTCCGGAGACTCTGTCCACAAGGGGGGAGCAATCGCGAAGGCGTAATCTAGAAGAGATAATAGGTATGCCAAGATAAGGAATGGGGAGAGAACCAACCATATAACCAAAAAGGTTGATAAGCTGCTGGTTGATGGTAAGAGAAACCCCAGAAGTGAAGATGTTGCTCTTAGCATGATTAGCATGGAGGCCCGATAACAAGGAGAAATCATCAAGCGCTGCCTTAACAACACGTGCTGATGAAAGAGAGCCATGGCATAACATAATAAGGTCATCGGAAAAATAAAGGTGGGAAAGCTTAATCTTGTCACACCTCCAATGAAACTTGAAACTAGAAGAGTCCTCAATGTGCTTGGCCAGAATTTTTGAAAGAACTCCCATAGCAACAACAAACAGGTAGGGGGACATGGGATCCCCTTGGCGAAGGCCTCTCTTTCCAAAAAAGAAACCAGCAAGCTCCCGATTGATAGAGATAGAGAACTTGGGGGTAGTTAGGCAAGCTTTGATCCACATAATGACTTTAGGAGGGAAGTGAAAGGCAGCAAGGGTTTCAAGTAAGAATCCCCAATGCACCATGTCAAAAGCCTTCATTAAATCCACTTTAAGAGCCAACCTAGGGCAGCTAGCATCTTTGTGGTAGTTCCTCATAAGCTCTTGCACAAGAAGAATGTTATAACCAATACACCTACCAGCCACAAAAGCCGATTGAGAAGGGCTGATTATATCAGGAAGGCAAGGCTTGATCCTATTTGCAATTATCTTGGCAATGATCTTATAGAGTGTGTTGCAACAAGAGATAGGTCTAAAGTCCTTCATCTTAAAAGGGTTAGGGACTTTAGGGACCAAAGCAAAGATAGTAGCGTTGAGTTCCTTGAGCAATAGACCAGACCTAAAGAACTCTTGGACAGCATCAATGACATCTTTACCAACAATGTCCCATGTTATCTTGAAAAAGTAAGCATTGAAACCATCTGGGCCCGGAGCCTTGTTTGAGTGGAGGGAGAAGCAAACTTTCTGAATCTCATCATCGGTGACATCTCTACCCATGAAATCAGCTTACCCATTGGAAATGACCTTATCAATAATATTGCTCAAAGTAGTACCAATTCCATGACTAACGGGCCTCGAGTAACCAAGAATAGTCTGAAAATGACGAATAGCCTCTTTCTTAACCAGAATATCACCTTCAATCAAGGAACCATCATCTCTGGTAATAGTGTGGATCTTGCTTCTTTTACGATTACCATTGATGGCTTTGAAGAAATAAGAGGAGTTGCGGTCACCAGCCTTAAGCCATTGGATTCTAGATTTTTCCATTAGTAGGTACTCTTCAGCTTTAAGTGTCGTAGTATAACAGCTTATAAGCTCTTTTTCATGAATTCTAAGATTAGAATCAATGGGCTGCTGGTCAAGGAGGCGTTGACAATCATCAAGGCCAGCCTCGGCTTCAATCGATTTAATTGTCAAGTCTCCCACCTTGTCATTATTGAGGGTCTTAAGAACCTTCTTCTGATTTCGAAGCTTAGAGCAAAGCTTGTACTGCATGGTGCCATGAACTTGCTCCCGCTAACAACTATCAACCAAGGGGAGGAAATCTGCTCTATCCATTAGAAAATTGAAAATTTTGAAATGGCGATTTTTCTTAATACCTTGCAACCCAAGTTTAACCACGGATGGACAATGATCCGAAATGCTAGGGGAAGGAAAATTGCTTCAGAATTCTCAAACTTTACAAGCCAATCAATATTGACAAGAACTCTATCCAATTTCTTAGAGATACAACCGTTGCTTCTCTTGTTGCACCAAGTATGAAGAAAACCTGAGAAACGAAGATCATCAAGCTCCAAAGATTGAAGACAATCATTGAACTCCTCCATAGCACCCGGAATTCTGGAGCAGCCCTATAGGTTAGGACATCCTAGTTTTCCTAAACTAAAACAATTGTTTCCATCTTTGTTCAAGAATTTAAATCCATTGTTATTTCAATGTGAATCTTGTCAATTATCCAAGCATTATAGTGCTTTTTATATTTTCACTCATATCAAGCATCAAAACCATCATGGAGATGCTCATCCTTAACAAAGAGAGAGATGATCCTCCTTCTCTCTAGAAATTCTTGTTGCCATCACCCTTTACCAGCCCGTTTTTAAAGATGGATTCTTCTCCATCCATGGATCCCTCTCCTAAACACTTATCCCTTCCTTGCCTTGGTTCTCATCCACCCTTTCCGAAAACACTTTCTTCCTCCATTTCTAGTGTTCTTCCTCCCATCCCTTCCATGAAAGACTGCCCTCTTCCCTCTCCTCACAAAGTTTCCTCAGCTGATGTTATTTCCTTTTTAAAGGCTAATGATATTAAGTGCAACAATATGGCAAGCAAAGGAGAGGACTGCCCAAGCATACCCAAGATCATTTTAAATACAGCCATCAATGCAAGAAATGGTCATAGTGCTCTGAACGGAGCTGTTGTTGATAAAGCTAAATGGGTCCTATCAAGCTGCCTATAAACCTCAACTTTTACAACCAATTTAGGTAAGAATGGAGGTCTTGAAGATTCCAGCACTGTAGCACCTCTCAAGAACATTTTGGGGAAGATGAAAGGGACCGAGAATCAATGCATTAGGTCTAAAAAATCAGCTCTTGGTGCTCATTGACCTAACTAGCTACAACTTGTCCTCTCTACCTCTTTTGGTAATGTTGAAAAGCCTACCTCTAAAGGTGCAGCCTGTCCATCCGCAAATGTTGAAGGTCAAGTAGTCCAGCTAGAGGAGGTCTCCTCTTTAAGGAATTCGGAGCTGCCCCATACAAAAGGTATCTTTGTCACTCCTTCTTTGGTAAATAAAGATGTTAACAATGTTATAGGTCACATGCCCCCTAAAATTTCCCAAAATAGTGTTGTTTCCTATAGTAATGTGCTAAAAGGTGCTTACCATGGTCCATTTATGGATATTCCCACAAGTAGACCAATGAACCTAAAATACTACCAGCCCTTTCAAAGTGGAAATAGGAAGTGTGTCTCCCCTCCCATGGAAGTTGAGGAGGATGGTTCTAAAGCATGGAAGAACTGTTTGGTGGGTTATTTATTGAGAAAAGGCTCTCATTTTCTCTAGTTGACAACATTGCAATGCATTTGTAGGGCAATTGTGACCTGCAAGAAGTCTTAGCTAAGTATAAAGGGTTTTTCTTTTTCAAGTTTTTGGATGACGAAGCTTGTTCTAATGTGTTAGAATCCGGTCCATGGTTATTTGCTGGAAGGATGGTGATTCTCAAAAAATGGCATCCTAGGCTCATTTTAACTAAAGAAACCTATTCAAAAATCCAAATTTGGGTTAAGCTCTTCAATATTCCCCATGAATATTGGAATGAAGTGGGATTGAGCCACATTGCTAGTGCAGTTGGAAAGCCCCTATATGCTGATTCCTTAACTGAATCCATGAAGAGAATTTCATATGCTAGAGTTTGTATTGAAATTGATGCCACTTATGAGCTGGTTGATTCCTTTGACCTATTTATGGGTGACAATTCGAGACCTAATCTTGGTGAAAGTGTTGAAATTCTGATTGAATACCAATGGAAACAGAAAATATGTACAGAATGCAAGTCCTTTGGCAACTCTATTACTACTTGCCCAAAACTAAAGCCTTTGCATCCTCCATCTGTTATGGATTTTGATCCCAAACCTAAGCAAGAATGGAGGAGAGTTACTAAGGGTGTTGCAACCCAGATTCTCTTACCTTGTATGAATTTGGAGCCTCTGCCTCTTGATGAAGTCATCTCTGTTGTTAATTCTGAGATTGAGCCTTATTTGTGTCCTACCAACTTGCCTATCAAGATTCAGTGCAATGACCTCTCTAAGGAGAGTAATATTGATATCTCTAACAAGTTCTCTACTCTTGATGAGAATGGATTCAATGCCCCCTCTAAGGAGAGTGTTATTGATTGTAGTGTTGATAACTCTCCTACCACTGCCTCTCCGAATCAAGAACATTGATGGGGTTCCTATCATTGGGCTTTCTAGCCCTTCGGAGTCCTCTATTAATAAGAAGAAGAATAAGAAGAAGAAGAAGAAAATGACTGCCAAGAAAGGCAAGGACAATAGCTCCCAAGCTAAGGTCAAGTCTTCTTAATCTCTTAATGATTAATTTAGCTTGCTAGAACATTAGGGGCCTGAATGCTACCCCTAAACAATTAGAAGTAAGGAAAATGTTGCTTGATCATAAGCTTAGTCTAGTTTGTTTAATTGAGACAAGAGTGAGATTTAACAATAAGCCTCTTGTTGTCAATTCAGTTTTTTTAAGGATTGGGATATGTTAGACGATTATAATAGTCATGATCTCGGAAGAATTTGGGTTGGTTGGGATCCTAGAATTTTCAAAATCACAAAATAAGTGAAACAGATCAGATTATTCATTGTAATGCTTGTATCATGGATACTAATGACCAGTTTCTAATCTCCTTTGTTTATGGTTCTAATGAGGACAGATCAAGAAGGGCTCTTTGGGAAAGTTTGTGTTCAAATCAGCAAGGTTCCCCTTGGATTGTCCTAGGAGATTTTAATGTTTATCGGAGGGTTGATGAGTCAATTGGGGGCTGCTCCAGAATTACCGTTGCTATGGAAGATTTTGCTGAATGTCTTCAAGCTTCAGAGCTTGATAATCTTCGTTTCTCAGGTTTTCTTCACACTTGGATCAACAAGAGAAGCAATGGTTGCATCTCTAAAAAATTGGATAGAGTTCTTGTCAACAATGAATGGCTTGTCAAGTTTGAGAATTCAGAAGCAAGTTTCCTTCCTCCTAGCATTTCAGACGATTGCCCAGCTCGGGTTGCTAGGTAATAAGAAAAACTGCCCTTTCAAGCTCTTCAATTTTCTAACGGATAGAGAGGACTTCCTCCCCTTAGTTGAGAGTGTTTGGTAGGAGCAAATTCATGGTACCATGCAGTTCAAGCTTTGCTCTAAGCTTTGTAATTTGAAGAAGGCCTTAAAGACCCTTAACAATGACAATGTGGGGGATGTGGCAACAAAATCGATTGAAGCTAAAGCTGCCTTAGATGCTTGTCAACTCCTTCTTGATATTCAGCCCCTTGATACTAACCTTAGAATGCAAGAAAATGAGCTTATAAATGATTATACTTTGTCACTTCAAGCCTAGGAGGATCTCCTTAGGCAAAAATCTAGAATCTAATGGCTCAAGGCTGGTGACCGCAACTCCTCCTACTTTTTCAAAGCCATCAATGGTAGACACAATAGAAGCAAGATCCACTATATTACTGGTGATGGTGGCTCCTTGATTGAAGGTGACATTCCGGTCAAGAATGAAGCTATCCGTCATTTTCAGAATATTCTTGGTTGCTTTATGCCATTTAGACATGGTATTTCTTACGTTGAGAAATATTATTGATAATGTCATCTCCAATGTCATCTCCAATGATCAAGCTGATTCAATGGATAGACATGTCACTAATGATGAGATTAAAGAGGTTTGCTTCTCTCTCCACCCTAACAAGGCACCTGGTCTGGATGGCTTCAACGCTCATTTTATCAAGAAAACTTGGGACATTGTTGGTGAAGACGTGATTAATGCTATCCAAAAATTCTTTAGGTATGGTCATCTTCTCAAAGAGCTAAATGCTACGATTCTTGCTTTGGTCCCTAAAGTCCCTAATCCTTCTAAAATGAAAGATTTTAGGCCTATATCTTGTTGCAACACTCTCTATAAGATCATTGCCAAGATCATTGCAAATAGGATCAAACCTTGTCTCCCGCATATTATCAGCCCTTCCCAATCGGCTTTTGTGGCTGGTAGGAGTATAGGGGACAACATCCTTCTTGCGCAAGAACTTATGAGGAATTATCATAAGGATATTGGCAGCGCTAGGTTGACTCTAAAAGTAGATTTGATGAAGGCTTTTGACATGGTGGATTGGGGCTTCTTGCTTGAAACCTTCACTGCTTTTCACTTTGCTCCTAAGATTATTACGTGGATCAAAGCTTGCCTTACTACCCCTAAGTTCTCTATCTCCTTCAATGGTGAGCTAGCTGGTTTTTTCTCCGGAAAAATGGGTCTTTGGCAAGGGGATCTTATGTCGCCATACCTATTTGTAATAGCTATGAAAGTTCTATCTAAAATTCTAACCAAGCGCATTGCTGACTCTCCAAGCTTCAAGTTTCATTGGAAGTGTGACAAGATAAAGCTTTCCCACCTTTGTTTTGCTGATGGCCTTATTATGCTATGCCATGGCTCCCCTTCTTCAGTTCTAGTCCTTAAGGCCACCCTTGATGAGTTCTCCTTGATTTCAGGCCTCCTTGCTAATCAAGCCAAGAGTAACATCTTTACTTCGGGTTTATCCTCTACAACTAATCAGCAGCTCATTAACCTTTTTGGTTACATGGTCGGTTCTCTCCCCATTCGCTATCTAGGTATCCCTATCATCTCTACTAAACTTTGTCTTCGTGATTGCTCCCCTCTTGTGGACAAAGTTTAGGCAGACTTACTTCTTTGTTGAACCGCGGCCTTTCTTATGCTTGTCGCTTGCAGCTCATTATATCGGTTTTGTCGAGTTTACAAGTCTTTTGGGCTAGTTATCTTTGCCTTCCTATCAAGATTTTGAAGATTATATAACAGAAATTTAGAAGTCTCTTGTGGAAAGGGGTTGAAGGTGATAGTAAGGGTGCAAAAACTTCTTGGTCTGATATTTGTCTCCCTAAGAAAGAGGGTGGTCTTGGAATCAAGGATCTCTCTTCTTGGAACAAGGCCTTGAGGATTAGACATCTTTTGATTCTGATTTATGGTACAAATAACCTATGATCTTCTTGGATCAAAGCCTATCACCTCAAAAGCACTAACCTTTGGGAGGCTAAAGCTCCTTATACCTGCTCTTGGAATTGGAGGAAACTCTTCCATCTTCGGCCAATTGCTTGTCCTTTAATTCAGCACTTCATTGGCAATGGTTCTAGTACTTCCTTTTGGTTTAATAATTGGCATCCGGATGGTCCTCTCATTTCAAAATGGAGCCCATGCGTGGTTTATGACTCTTGCCTCCCTCTCAACGCAACTGTTAATGCCATTGTTCTTGGTGATTCTTGGAGTTGGCCAACTGCTATGTCCATTGATCTTGTCAAAATTAGAAGTCGGATGCATTCTTACAATCCTAACTCCAATATAGAGGATAGTATTCAATGGCTCCCTTCTTCCAATGGTATTTACTCAGCCTCTTCTACTTTGGCTTCTCTTAGAGCCCCTCATCCTCTTGTTCCTTGGTTCAAGCTGGTTTGGTTCCCTCAAAACATTCTAAGAATGAGTTTCATCCTTTGGATGGCTGTTAGAGGTAGGCTCTCCACCCGGGACCGCATTCATAAGTATGACCCTAGGGCTGTTACTACTTGTGTTCTTTGCAACTCCCATCTCGAGTCTTATGCTTACCAATTCTTTGAGTGTTTATTCAGTACAGCCATTTGGACTCAACTTCTGAACTATTGTGGGACTCCTTGGAATGGTCTTTACTGGAATGCTTTTATTGCTTGGGCGTCTACCCATTGGAGAGGGAACACTCCTATTATTGTGGCTAAGAAGCTTTGTCTTGGGGCTGCTGTTTATCACATTTGGAGAGAGCATAATTGTCGTATTTTTGATGGCACCCAAAGGACTAGCTCGGTTGTTGTGCGCTCCGTTATTGACACCATTCACTGCCGGCTATCCTCTATCAATCTCAAAGATCACCCTCTTATAGCTTTGAATTGGAATGTCAACGCTAATTGATTTTAAGCTTTGCTCTTGTTGTTCTTATTTTGTGCCCTTATCTAGCTCTAGCTTTCTTTTTTGCTCATGTGTTGAGCTTTTTTGAGCCTTTGTTAAGCTATTGCTTTGCTTCCAGGGGTATGCCCCTTGTATTTGTACATTCTTTTTCTCTTTCTATGATACTTTACTTACCCAAAAAAAACCATTTTATTTGATTCATAGTGATGTGTGGGGACCTTCTCGGGTTACAAATGTGAATGGAACTAGATGGTTCATCACTTTTATTGATGACCATACTAGAGTGTGTTGGGTGTATCTTTTGAGAGACAAATCTGAGGTTGAGAGAGTGTTTAAAGAATTTTATACCATGATTGAAAATAAATTTCAAACTCGGATTAAAGTGTTTCGAACCGATAATAGCAAAGAATTCTTTAACATTATTCTTGGGGATTTTTTGAAAAAACGGGTATTTTCCATCAGTCTGCTTGCAATGACACCCCACAGCAAAACGGTATAGCTGAGAGAAAAGACCGTCATTTACTTGAGGTTTCTAGGGCAATCATGTTCACTATGGGGGTTCGTAAATATTTATGGGGCGAGGTTGTCCTTACAGCTAGATATTGATTAATAGAATGCCAACTAGGGTGTTGAAGTTTGAAACTCCTCTGAATATTTTACTGGCAGTTTTTCCCCATATTCGGATCTTTACCTCATTACCTTTTAAAGTGTTTGGATGTGTTGCTTTTGTGCATATTCATAAACAAAATCGATCAAAACTTGATCCTAGGGTTGAGAAGTGTGTGCTTATTGGGTACTCTCAAAAACAAAAAGGGTATAAATGCTATAATCCTACCTCTAAAAAATTAATTATGAGTATGGATGTGACATATTTTGAGACTCAACCCCATTTCACCAAAAATACTCTTCAAGGGGAGAGTAATGAGAGGGAAGACCATTTTTGGGAAGTGTTGGATACTTTAACATTGTCGAGTGTTTCACAAAACCATACTTTACCATTGCCATTGTCGAATATTTCACCAAGCCTTACTCTACCTACTTTAAGTAACGTACCCACTAAGCCTATAGAGACAAATATTGTAGACAATAATTCAGGGGGAGAATCACTACAAATCCAACCTCAACCTATGCTTCGTGTTTACTTTCGTCGAAGGGATGACAAAAATAAAGAGCATCAACCTACTACCAGCCAAGAAAGCTCTCCGGATGAAGGTAACTTGAATGAAACAGGTTTTTCTGCTTCCTTTCCTCCTTTAAAACTAGCAATGAAGAGAGTTTATCTAATGATCTTGATGTGCCTATTGTAATTAGAATGGGTACTCGTTCTTGTACCATGCATCCTATTGCTAAATATGTGTCCTACCATAGATTGTCTCAAAATTATAGAGCTTTTACCACTAATCTTTCTAGTGTTTCAATCCCTAGAAATATACAGGATGCCTTGAATCATGCCGAGTGGAAGGTATCGGTTATGGAAGAGATGGAAGCTCTCAATAAGAACAAAACTTGGGAGATTGCTGGGTTGCCAAAGGAGAAGAAGACCGTAGGTTGTAAATGGGTGTTCGCGGTCAAATATAAGGTTGATTGTAATATTAAAAGATACAAGGCAAGGCTCGTAGCCAAAGGCTTTACCCAAACATATGGAATAGAATACCAGGAAACATTTTCCCCGGTTGCAAAGGTAAACTCCATACGGGTGTTGTTGTCCTTAGCTATAAGTTTGAATTTTCCATTGCATCAACTAGATGTAAAAAATACATTTTTAAACGGTGAACTAGATGAAAAAGTGTTCATGGATCTGACACCTGGATTTGAATATGTTTATGAAGCCGGAAAGGTGTGCAGATTGAAGAAATCACTTTATGGGTTGAAACAATCACCCAGAGCATGGTTTGATCGATTCACTAAAATTATCAAGGGCCACAGATATTGTCAAAGTACGGCTGATCACACATTGTTCTACAAACATTCAAGTGATGGTACGGTTGCCATACTTATTATTTATGTAGCTGACATGATGTTGACCGGAGATAACGTAAGAGAATTGGAGAATTTGAAGTCTTTTCTTGCAAAGGAGTTTGAGATAAAATACCTTGGAGCCTTAAAATACTTCCTGGGAATGGAGTTTACGAGATCCAAAAGAGGGATATTTGTCTTTCAAAGGGAGTATGTGTTCGACTTACTCAAGGAGACAGGTTTACTTGGCTGCAAACTAGTGGAAACACTTATTCAGCCCAACTTAAAATTGCAGGCAGCTAATGCAGAAAAAGTGGTGAACCGAGAGAAATTCCAAAGGCTAATTGGAGACTCATTTATCTCTCACATACTAAGCCAGATATTGCCTTTACAATGAGTGGGTGAGTCAATTTATGCACTCACCTAGTGAAGAGCACTTTGAGGCAGTTTACCGAATTCTCAAATACTTAAAAGGAATACCTGGAAAAGGTTTGCTGTTTGAAAACAACGGCCACCTAAGGGTTGAAGCCTATAACGATGCCGATTGGGCAGGTAGTGTGATGGATAGAAGGTTTACTTTAGGTTATTGTACTTACGTTTGTGGAAACTTAATGACTTGGAGAAGCAAGAAGCAAACTGCTGTAGCAAGAAGTAGTGCAGAAGCAGAGTTTAGAGTAGTGGCTCTTGGGATTTGTGTGCTTTTGTGGCTAAAAAGGCTACTTGAAGATCTTAAAATCTCTAGTTCTATATCGATGAAGCTCTATTGTGACAATAAAGCTGCAATCAACATAGCTCACAATCCTGTCCAACATGACAGAACCAAGCATGTGGAACTTGATCGACATTTCATTATAGAAAAATTGGAAGGAGGAGTAATATGCATGCCCTATATTCTGACCGGATAGCAGGTGGTAGATATCCTCACGAAAGGGTTACAAAAGGGTCAATTTGACAGCCTTGCATGCAAGCTGGGAATTCAAAACATTTTCGAGCCAGCTTGAGGGGGAGTGTGGAAAGATCTAGGTTGATTTCATGCTATTACTTGGAGTAATTTTAGGGATTAGATAGTTGACTATCTAAGCTTATTTCATGCTATTACTTGGAGTGTAATTTTAGGGATTAGATATGAAAATACACAAAGTGTGTCTAATACAACCTAGAGGGGGGGGGGGGGGGGGGGGGGTGAATAGGTTTTAGTTGATTTATTACCAACTTTTCGACTTAATCAATTTTAATAATCCTACTCTATATTAGCAATCAATCAATCCAATATAAATAAGCGGAAAACAATAAAAACACAAGGATTGATTTACGTGAGAAACCCTCCAACTGGGCAAAACTCACGGGCTATCCTTCTAGCCACATACGGTCCTCGAATCCACTATTTGAACGAAATTTTACAACCTAGGTTGACCTCAAGTCACACCTACTTGGTCACTAACCCTTTCATTCTACCCAACAGGCCTTTAATAGTGATTCTTGACCACAAGCTTGTGCACTAACTCACTTAGTCACAAAGCTTAACAATCAATGAAGAGGTTAAACAACCTATGTGAATATGTAAGAGATATTCAAACATGCAATTAATGCTAGGCAACAATAAATGCTTATCTAAGGATTTAAAGATGTCAATAAATGCAAATCCTAGATATCAATATCTAAATGCAAATGCATGAAGATTTAGCTAGAAGGGTAAAATCGTCCTAAATGCTAGCTATTAATGAACAAAGCTCTCAACCAACAAACAACAACTTAATCATGTAATAAATGCCAATGAACATAAAGATATGCAATAAAATCACATAAAAGAGCTAACCCTAGGCAAACAAGAACATAAGTAAATACAATGAGATTTAGGGCAAGTTCAAGTTACCTAGTTAATGAAAGCAAGAAGAATCCATGATGAGATGATGCTTGAGGAGGTTAAATGCACATGGATTTGTGTTTGGTTGAATAAAGATGAGTTCTTGGGAGTTTCTCTCTCTAAGGGAAGCTTGGCCTCTCAATAATGGCTTCTTGAACTCATGAAAACGAGCAAGGAAGAAGATAGAGTATATATAAGGGAGCCCTAGTTAAAACTGCGTCGTTTTGAACTTAGGGCACAAAATCCTGTCAATACCGCTAGATGGACCGCGTCTCAGGCAAGTGTCCAGACCGCGGTACACACAGCAGTGCACCGTCTGGACAACAAGGGGTGCAGGGTGCTGTGCATGCAGGTTCACAGGCCGCGGTATGGGCAACAAAGGCCTACTGGACAACACCGCGACTTGGGTCGCTTTGCATGCAAGTGTACAGGAAGCGGTACAGGGAGCATGACCCTGCTGAGGTATACCGCTCTGTATGCCGCGGTGCAAGCATGTCTTGCCAAGCGGTCTAGGCCGCGCTAAGAGAAGAAATTCTCTTTTCTAGGCAAACTCAACACACTAAGTGATGTGCAAAATGTGCAAAATGTGCAAGTGTGGAGTGTGAAAAGAGGCATACAATACATCATTCAATAACATGAAGATAAGAACAATAATGCATGCAAGTGAGTGTGTGCAACTAGATCTCTTCAAAGAAAGTTAAACTAGTGAGATACCTTTGAAGTGCTCTTTGAGAGAGATGATGTCCTTGAAGCTTGATCACACTCACGAGGCCTAAATTACCCTTGCAAAGAATAATCCCCAATGTGGTTTGTCAACGAAATAAGCCAATCAAAATATGAGGAACTTACAATCTCCCCCTTTGGCTATTTCGTGACAAAACCACCACTCACAAATCATCCTCACAAAAAAAGCAAAAACTAAAGGTCAACAAAAGATATTCTACATTACAAAAAGATACCTAGATACTAGGTCTTCAAAACTTCAAGCTCTTGTAGAATAGCCACCTTCCCTTCAAAACAATGAGACTACACTTTCCAAGACAAGTGCATGTGAGGTGATCAAGAGAGATAGATAAATAAGAGCAATTTGCATAATAAAAGAAGACTTCAACATGCAACATGCAAATGCTCCCCCTATATAGGTTACTCCCCCTCAACGGAACAATCTCTCCAAATATGCAAACCCCTTAAATAAAACCACATTACTCCCCCTTTTTGTCTTGAGATAGGCAAAGGAGTATTCCCCAACCGGGTCACTTTAGCAAAGAGAGCTATTTGCAAGATAAGTGCATAATCATATACAACAACGTTATGCGACTCAATTAATTGAGAGAGAATCATTGAGGGTTTTATTGTTTAGAAGAAAATGTGTGACTTAATTGCTTTGGATGTAAGACATGTAACATCATGGTTCAAGCAAATGGTATTTGGCAAAGCAAACATCAAAAGGGTTTCCAAAAGAATTCAAACCCATTTATACCCTTTTGTTATAAGCAAACAAGATATAGTTTTTCAAAAAGAATTTTAATTTAAAGAGCAACTATATCAAACTTTATAAGCAAAACAAGACATGAGTGACTTTTGCACCCTTTTTGATTTTTCCGGGTGGGATACCCGTATGATAGTAGTCTTGTTCAACTAATAAAGAGAGAGAGAAGACTAAATTTGGATGAGACATCCTGTTTATTGCATGGATACTAGATCCTTATTGGGTTTAGTCTTCTCATTTGCTTTCACACATATTTTGCACTAGAGCAATCAAAAACATTTCATGCATATTATTTTAAGCATGTCATTAAAAGTTCTCATGTCACGGAGTTAAATTATGGGTCATTCAAGTGTACTTTCCCAATCAAAATCTCCTAGTCCAAAAATGCATTTTTGAACATAGAGGTGACATGGATTACAAATCAAGCAAGGCACACTTATTAAATAAAAAGCCATATAAGAATATATATAAGCACAACCAAGAATACTCAAGCAATTAATAAAGAAGCATAAAGTTGATCAAGTTTTTGCTTATTCCAACATGCAAGGTTGCTCTCTTTGCTTGAGTTCCCCATACAGGGTCAATCACCAACAACACATCAAGGCATATGATAAATCCCAATAGACCTACTAAGTGACTTGAACCTAGTTGAGTCTAAGGGCTTTGTAAATAAATCCGCTAGCTGATCATTAGTGCCCACATGCTCAAGTGCAATGCATTTGTTTTCAACTAGTTCTCTAATGAAATGATGCCTAATGTCTATATGCTTTGTCCTAGAGTGCTGAACAGGATTCTTTGAAATGTTAATTGCACTCATGTTATCACAATAAAGGGTAAGAATACCTTGATCAAAGCCGTAATCCACAAGCATTTGTTTCATCCAAAGGAGTTGTGTGCAAGCACTCCCGGTGGCTATGTATTCCGCTTCAGCTGTGGATAGAGAGATGGAATTTTGCTTCTTGCAAAACCATGAGACCAAGTTGTTGCCTAGGAAGAAGCAATTGCCCGATGTACTCTTCCTATCATCACAATTTCCTGCCCAATCTGCATCACTAAAGCCAACTAAGCTAGCATTAGTGTCAAAAGAGTACCATATCCCATAGTTGGATGTCCCATTCACATATCGAATGATTCTCTTTACAGAGGAGAGATGGGATTCCTTGGGATCCGCTTGGTACCTAGCACATACACCTACACTAAAGGCTATATCGGGCCTACTTGCGGTCAAGTAAAGCAAGCTACCAATCATGCCACGATAAAGACTTTGTTCCACACTCTTGCCACTAGCATCCTTGCTTAGTTTCAAGGTGGTACTCATGGGTGTGTCACAATGCTTGGCATTCTCAAGGCCAAACTTCTTCACTAGGTTCTTAGCATACTTAGCTTGGGATATGAAAATCCCATCATGCAATTGCTTGATTTGCAAACCTATGAAGTAATTGAGCTCCCCAACAAGACTCATCTCAAACTCATGAGACATGACATCAACAAATTGTTGGACTTTGAATTTGTTGGTGGAGCCAAAAACAATATCATCAACATAAATTTGAGCTATGAAAAGCTCATCTTTGTTCCTCTTGATGAATAAAGTTTTGTCAACACTACCCCTAGTGTAGTCATTGTCAACAAGAAATTGAGTGAGGCACTCATACCAAGCCCTAGGTGCTTGTTTCAACCCATATAAAGCCTTCTTGAGGCTATAGACATGATTGGGGTGGTGTGGATCCACAAACCCCTTGGGTTGCTCAACAAACACTTCCTCATGCAAGAAACCATTGAGGAAGGCACTCTTAACATCCATTTGATACAATTTGAACTTGTGCACACATGATATGGACAAAAGAAGCCTTATGGACTCAAGACGAGCAACCGGAGCAAAAGTCTCCTCAAAGTCAATACCCTCAATTTGAGAGTATCCTTGTGCAACAAGTCTATCCTTGTTGCGCACAATGTTGCCATTTTCATCCTACTTGTTCCTATATACCCATTTGGTGCCTATGACATTAGTATCCTTGGGTCTAGGAACAAGAGACCAAACCTCATTTCTTTTAAATTGGTTTAGCTCTTCTTGCATGGCAAGAACCCAAAACTCATCATTCAAGGCTTCATCAACCTTTTTGGGTTCAATTTGAGAGGTGTAACAAGTATAGCTAATTTGATTAGCTATTTGACGCCTAGTCCTAACACCCTCATTCATATCTCCAAGAATGTCATTCTTATTGTGGAGATGTCTAACCCATGGAGCAGGTTCTTTAGAGTCCAAAGATGGATCTCTATCAAGAGGTTGGATGACCTCTTCATCAAGACTTGACTTCACATCAATTGAAGTCTCACCATTCTTCTCCAAGAAAGGATCATCAAGCACAATGACCTCCTCATCATGGTCTCTAGTCTTAGGCCTACAATCATCTATGACGACATTAGATGATTCCATGACACTCCGAGTTTTTAAATTGAAAACTCTATAGGCCTTACTATTAAGGGCATAGCCAATAAAAATCCCCTCATCACTCTTGGCATCAAACTTGCCAAGTTGATCTCGGTCATTTAGAATGTAGCATTTGCTCCCAAATGAGTGGAAGTAGCTAATATTTGGCTTCCTACCCTTCCATAATTCATAGGAGGTTTGCCTAGTACCGGGCCTTAGAAAGACTCTATTTCCTATCTAGCAAGCCGTATTGACGGCCTCGGCCCAAAGGTTCCTAGGGACATTGTTGCTAAGCAACATCACACGGCCCATCTCTTGAAGGACCCTATTCTTCCTCTCAACAACCCCATTTTGTTGAGGAGTTCTAGGAGCCGAAAACTCATGGGAAATGCCTAAGCTAT
This sequence comes from Dipteronia sinensis, assembly GCA_033220585.1. Taxonomy (NCBI): domain Eukaryota; kingdom Viridiplantae; phylum Streptophyta; class Magnoliopsida; order Sapindales; family Sapindaceae; genus Dipteronia; species Dipteronia sinensis. Next base: position 58,894,688 of record CM065636.1, on the reverse strand, counting down.
TGCAATAGCTTTCAAAACAAGCATTTTCAAATTCCCTCCCATGGTCACTCCTAATTATTTTAATGCTTTTAATGTGTGAGTTCTTTTCATTTTGAATTTTAGTGCAAAGCATTTTAAATTTTTCAAAAGTTTTAGATTTTTCTCTAAGAAAATATGTCCATGTAAATCTAGAGAAATCATCAACACAAACAAAAATGTATCTCTTGCCGCCGAGACTCTCGGTTTGTATGGGACCCATAAGGTCCATATGTAGAAGCTCTAATGGCTCCTTGGTGGCGAGATACTTGCCTTTCTTGTGCATACTTTTGGTTTGTTTCCCTTGTTGACAAGGTCCACAAACGCCATCGACTTTCTTCCCAAGCTTAGGGAGGCCACGCACAACCTTGAACTTATCTAAGATCCTCAAATCTTGATAGTTCATGTGGCCAAGTCTTTGATGCCATAACTCAATTTCCTCACATTTGGACATATTGCAAGAGATAGCACTAGCTTCAAGACAATAGCAATTGTCACTAGATCTCTTTCCTTTTAGCAAGGTTTGTCCATTTGGCATTAAAATAGAGCAATCATTTTTGTTAAACAATACAGAGAGTCCATCATCATTAAGATGAGAAATGCTTATAAGATTGGCTTGCAAGCCATCAACAAGTAAAGCATTGGACAAGGAGGGTAAATCGGGAATGGAAATGGTTCCTTTCCCTATGACTTTCTTTCTAGATCCATCACCAAAGGTGACAAATCCTCCATCCTCCAAGACAAGGGATTTAAAGAAGCTCTTGTTCCCCGTCATATGCCTAGAACACCCACTATCCAAATACCAAGTGTTAGAGGCATTTGCCTTCAAGGCAATTTGAGCCACATAGCAAGAATAGTTATCCCTTCTAATCCACCTAGGTGTAATGTTCTCATTCCTAGTGGTATTAGTCACATTGGCTCTAGATTTCCTAGGATCATGCAAATTTTCTCTAGATTTCCTAGGAACATGCATTTTAGCTCTAGCTCTATTTCTTTCAATCATGCTCTTGATTCTACACATTTCAATGTATTTGAAGCAATTAGGTCTAATGTGACCATCAACACCACAAAAGTGACAAGTAGGAATAAAATAAGAAGACATACCATGCCCTTGTGAGTACAAAGGGGCTTTCCCACGCATTTGAGCTTGTCTTTGGTGTTGGATTGGTTCTCTTCTTCTTTGTTGTTGAGTTGGAATGAATTGCTTTCTTGGTTGACCTTGCATGAATTGCTTTTTGGCTTGATGGTATTTCGGTTGAGGGAAACTTGCTTGATGCACCCTTGTTGATTGAGCTTGAGCTTGTTTCCCTTGTGCTACCTTGACTTGAGGATCTTTAGAGCACTCTCCTAGTTCGATCTTCTTCCTAGGATATTGTGTGGGTGGAGGCTCTTTGTTATCCAAACTCTTGACAAACACAATCTTGCTTGAGGATGAGATCTCTTTGTCATCTTCATAGCCAAGACATTTCTTATCACTTGGCCTCTTGCCAACTCCCAACATGTGGTCAAGTTTATTCATGCTTGAAGTCATCTTAGCAATGATCTCTCTAGCTTCTTCAAGCTCCTTTTCCATCAATTCCTCATTCCTTTTGGCTATCTTCACTTCTTTATTTAAGTGAGTAGCTTCGGTGGATAGCTTGAGATTCTCTCCTTTTAGCCTTTGAATCTCTTTCTTCATCTTCAATCTTGAGCTTTGAAAATGCTCAATGAAGCCTTCAAGATCCATTCTTCCTACATCCATATTTGTTGAATGGGATGAAGAGTCACCATCGCTAGAGTCATCTTCACTTTGTTTCTCTACCTCTTCATCATCTATTGCTTCCTTACTCTTGAGAGAAGATGCGAAGGCAATAAAGTTTGCCACATGATCCTCATCATCTGAGGATTCTCCTTCTTCTTCCAAGTCATCACCATCGCTCCACGTGGCGGCCATGGCCTTTCCTTTCTTCTTATTTTTCAAATTTCCACAATCCGTGGAGATGTGTCCGAAACCTCCACATTCGAAGCATTGAATCCCTTTTCTTGTGGGCTTGTCTTCACTTGACTCAAACTTCTTGAAAGGAGTCTTCTTCTTTATTTCCTTTCCTTTGGATCCAAATCCCCTCTTCTCAAAATTGATGAACTTCTTGAATCTTTTCACCATGAGGGCCATTTCTTCATCTGAGTCTTCTTCCTCCTTCTCAACCTTAGAAGTCTTCAGAGCAATGCTCTTTTGCTTCTTTTGAGGTGTAGGTGTGGGAGTCCATCTAGACTCATATGTTAGAAGCCTTCCAATAACTTCACTTGGCTTCATATTCTTGTAGTCACTATTCTCCTCAAGAGCGGTCACTTTTGACTCAAATCTTGCTGGAAGCGACCTCATAATTTTTTGCTTGATCCTCCTATCCGAATAGGGATCACCAAGTTGATGGCTCTGATTGACTATGTCCATCAACTTCACTTGAAAGTCGTTGAAGCACTCATCCTCCTCCATCCTAATTTGCTCGAATTGTGTTTGGAGGACTTGAAGCTTGGAGTCCTTGACCACCTCGGTTCCCTCATGGGCCGTCTCTAGAATCTCTCATGCCTCTTTTGCAATTCTTGTTGTTTGGATCAATTTGTACTGATTGTCATCCATTGCACAAAGAATAGCATGCATAGCCTTGTTGTTCCACTTGGATGCTTCAAACTCTTGAGTTGACCATTCCGACTTTGGCTTGGGAACTACACTTTCGTCTTCAAGAGTCTTTTTCGGAAGAGTGTAGCCATCTTCAATTGCCATCCATGCTAGGTCATTTATTTGGCAAATGTAAGACTCCATCTTGCCTTTCCAAGAGGCATAGTTTATTCCGGTGAGCAAATGGGGTCTTGTGCTAGAGGCTCCCTCATTACCACTTTCGTTCCCACTCATAGTGTTTGGGTATGAATGAGATGAATGTTTATGATGCAACAAACACAAACAAAATGCAAGACACACAACGAGCAAGGATCACCTAAGTGTATCTAGGAACCCGCTCTGATACCAATTGAAAATACACAAAGTGTGTCTAATACAACCTAGAGAGGGGGGGGGGGGGGTGAATAGGTTTTAGTTGATTTATTACAAACTTTTCGACTTAATCAATTTTAATAATCCTACTCCATATTAGCAATCAATCAATCCAATATAAATAAGCGGAAAACAATAAAAACACAAGGATTGATTTACGTGAGAAACCCTCCAACTGGGCAAAACTCACGGGCTATCCTTCTAGCCACATACGGTCCTCGAATCCACTATTTGAACGAAATTTTACAACCTAGGTTGACCTCAAGTCACACCTACTTGGTCACTAACCCTTTCATTCTACCCAACGGGCCTTTAATAGTGATTCTTGACCACAAGCTTGTGCACTAACTCACTTAGTCACAAAGCTTAACAATCAATGAAGAGGTTAAACAACCTATGTGAATATGTAAGAGATATTCAAACATGTAATTAATGCTAGGCAACAATAAATGATTATCTCAGGATTTAAAGATGTCAATAAATGCAAATCCTAGATATCAATATCTAAATGCAAATGCATGAAGATTTAGCTAGAAGGGTAAAATCGTCCTAAATGCTAGCTATTAATGAACAAAGCTCTCAACCAACAAACAACAACTTAATCATGTAATAAATGCCAATGAACATAAAGATATGCAATAAAATCACATAAAAGAGCTAACCCTAGGCAAACAAGAACATAAGTAAATACAATGAGATTTAGGGCATGTTCAAGTTACCTAGTTAATGAAAGCAAGAAGAATCCATGATGAGATGACGCTTGAGGAGGTTAAATGCACATGGATTTGTGTTTGGTTGAGTAAAGATGAGTTCTTGGGAGTTTCTCTCTCTAAGGGAAGCTTGGCCTCTCGATAATGGCTTCTTGAACTCATGAAAACGAGCAAGGAAGAAGATAGAGTATATAAGGGAGCCCTATTTAAACTGCGTCGTTTTGAACTTAGGGCACAAAATCCTGTCAATACCGCTAGATGGACCGCGTCTTAGGCAAGTGTCCAGACCGCGGTACACACAGCAGTGCACCGTCTGGACAACAACGCGGTGCAGGGCGCTGTGCATGCAGGTGCACAGGCCGCGGTATGGGCAACAGAGGCCTACTGGACAACACCGCGACTTGGGTCGCTTTGCGTGCAAGTGTACAGGAAGCGGTACAGGGAGCATGACCCTGCTGAGGTATACTGCTCTGTATGCCGCGGTGCAAGCATGTCTTGCCAACCGGTCTAGGCCGCGCTAAGAGAAAAAATTCTCTTTTCTAGGCAAACTCAACACACTAAGTGATGTGCAAAATGTGCAAGTGTGGAGTGTGAAAAGAGGCATACAATACATCATTCAATAACATGAAGATAAGAACAATAATGCATGCAAGTGAGTGTGTGCAACTAGATCTCTTCAAAGAAAGTTAAACTAGTGAGATACCTTTGAAGTGCTCTTTGAGAGAGATGATGTCCTTGAAGCTTGATCACACTCACGAGGCCTAAATTATCCTTGCAAAGAATAATCCCCAATGTGGTTTGTCAATGAAATAAGCCAATCAAAATATGAGGAACTTACAAGATAGTTGACGTTTTAACTAGTTTACTTTTTAATTAATACGTCCTATGTTATAGGATTAGAATCTGTACATATTTCTTTCCTTGTAATCTGTAGTTTACCACTATATATAGGCTTGTAACCTAATGTATTATTTACTGTGAATGAGATGTTAGGATTATGCTCAATAGAAAAAGTGTAATGATGTATTTGACAATCTTTTCATATTAATAAAGTGATTTATAGTTTAACAAATCTGATAGCATTTATAGTTTAATTATTATAATTGTCAAAAGTAAAAAATCATAAGGTCAAAAGACTATAAGAAATGAAGAATTGTTCGTACATCTGGATATGTATGAGGTAGACACAATTCTTTAGTTAGTCTTGAACAATATTCACAACTTAAGATAAAGGTTGGGCACATTTACCTTGTTAAAGTTGTAGATTCTCTTGCTAGTATTTGAGTGGGATGAAATGTGTTATGATGAGTCTAAAATAATCAAAGTGTAGTGTCTTTGGGAAAAAGAATCTAGTGCACTAGGTGCATTGAATAGGATCACTATGAAATACTTTATCTAGAACCGCCACTGGATAAAAGTTTTCACTTCAGGACAATCAGAGAGTCTATCTCAATCATGAGATAAATGATGGACTTATGGTTACAAGTGTTATCATTTGAGCTATCAATGAGTACGATTATTTAGCATAGTCTATCCTCGATAGTTTGGTGGTATTCATTTGTTAATCGATAGAGGACTTCATTTATAGATATGGACATCGTGGCTCCATTTATTAAATGTGAGTAGAATATCATCATATGGATATTTTGAGGTATTGGATATTAAATCTTAACGTTAAGTTTTCAATAGTGTCTATTGAAACATGGCTTCTGGACAAATCAAAATATCCAAGTTCAAAATGTGGTCATATGAGTAAATATGGTAACTAGGAGAGCTATAGGCGGTGTATGAGCTCTTGGCGATTACTGGTATTTTTAACGAGGATACACTATCTCCAACAAGGTTGTCTAGGGTACGAATGAGAAATATTAACTTATTCTATCTTTATTTAAGAGTTCAATTTTAGCTCTTTAGTGGAGTGAGCTAAAATTAATAGATTGAACCTAAGTAAATCATTTGTTGATTGTGATTAGGTTATGTCTATTGAAGCTTAATTTTAGATAGCCTGCCAAGATCCCCAATCCACACGAACTTGCATGGATCACTTGATATATTCTACCTGACCAATTTATGGGTCCATCTAGAATTGTTTTTGGATTTCGAAATCCAAAAGTTTTGGAGAGGTGTGGTCATATATGATCAAGACACGTGGTAACTCTTCAAAAAGGCCTGGAATGGGCGGCTAAGGATGTAGGAATCCTAGGGCGGCCCTAATGGGGTGCATTTAGCATTCCCTTAATACATTAAAAATATAATTTGCACATTTTAATTAAATGGGCTGCTAGATTATATTAATGTATTAAATTTAAGGCATGTGGACTTGTTTCTTTTATAGTAAGAATGGGTCTGGTTCACATGTGGACTTTTTATTAAAGTCCTACGGATTTAATAAAATGGAAAAACAATATATTACCCATATATATATATATACTTGGGCAGCAAGGCAAATAATATTAGCTTAATATATTGATTTATTTTATTAATTAATCAAATGGAAATTAATTAATTTACTCATTAATTGTTTGATTAAAAGTCAAAATCTTTTTCTAACTAGGATAAGCATTCCTAGTGGCATACTATTATAAGTAGTTTACTAGGAGAATTACTCTTAGTGTCATACTATTGGTAGTAGTATACTAGGAGAAGGATTCTTAGTGTCATACTAATGTTAGTAGTATGATAAGTATCAAATACTTTATTTGATAAGTAGATAAATTAAAAAGAGCTTTTATTTATCTAGTCAAATTAAGAAGTAATTGATAAAGTCACAATTTTATATTCAATAATTTATTATTGGATAAATACACTTATGAGTTGGGGTAGGTTTTAATTACTAAGTTGATAAGGTTTAGGTGAAATCAAATCCTCCTTGTTTGAGGATTTGACTACATGCCATGAATCCTCATTATGTGAGGATTTGGCCATCACCTATAAATATATCAAGGAGTTTCGTTTTTGACATATAGAGTTCAAAGAAGAAGTTTTTTTTTTTTGAGAAATTTTTTATTCTCTTGCTTAAAAAAAAAACTTCCAACTCAAGAAAAGGGTGTAGAATTCGGACAAAGAGAAGAAGAATAAGAACATTTTGTTTTCGATAGTGTACCAATAGCTTTTATATCGAAAAGCTTTGTGCACAAGATCGAATCAAGGTTCACCCGAGTTTTCGATTAATAGATTGAGAATTCAAAAGTTACCTAGTGTTCTTTGTTTTTCTCTAGGAGGATTATTGTGACTAACAAAAGAAAAATGTTTGTTTTTCCATCATCAGGCATACAATGCAAAGAAAAGGGAGCCCACACTCCTAGGTGATTCACGTTCGTGATTGGATTGGAAGATCTTACGGATTCAATTCTAAGCAAAAAGATTTAAATCGACGCAACATCAATCGTCACGTAAAAATGTATGATACTTTTACTATATGTTAATTAATCAAGGGTTAAGGTTCTTTCTTTTAAAAGGAAAATTTTTAAAATATACCAACCCAATTTTTCGCTTCCGCTGCCTGTTTTTCCCTACAATTGGTATCAGAGCCAGGTTGTACCCTTGATTAATTGATGTATATATACGTGGATCTATTTCTTTTTGTTGTAAATATTTATGTTTTAGAAAGAGATGTCACTCTAGGTATTCGCATATATAATTACTTGAGAATGTATGGATATATATGTTTTATAATATGGTTTGTTATTGCTCAATTTTGGTCCTAAAATTTCAATGTAATTTTTGTTTGGAGTTGTAATAAGAAGGGTGGTCTATCATCGCCACAATTTCCTTCTTGATTGTTGTTAAGGTTTATTTTTTATTTTATTGTTATAAAAAACTGTTGTAATATATTCAAGTTTCGAAGATTCGAAGAATTGAAGAATTGGGAGCATAAATAGAAGCAACAGAGAAAGGCCGTGGCAGCCCGTGCGCACCAGGGCAGCATCGCGCAGCCTACCAAGGGTGCTGCGCACATGTGCGTTGATGGTAGGCAGCATTCTGCTACAGCCCCGCAAGGGGCAGCGCGCGCATGGCTCTGAGCGTGCGTGCTGCGCATGGGGCAACCAAGTATGGATTTTGGCGCACAAGAGTTTTGACGGACCGACGCTTGATGACTTGTTCGCCAAGTTAGGGTTTCTTGTATTTCAAACAAATGTAATTTACATGCTTTTCTAGAATGGACCAAAATTGTAGCTATTTGTTTATTTTGTAAATATTACAATGTTTATCACTGTTTGATAACATGTCATATAGAATAGGAGTGCCACTTATATATCTCTTTTGGTATGAACATGCATTGAATGGTTTAGGTATCTAATTGGCATCTAGATAACTTGGCAAATCATTATATGGAATTCTATTACATGCCTTAAACAAGTGAGTGGGAGAAGGTGTTTTGAACACCTATGGCCTCCAAGATAAGTTGAGCATTGTGTTTCATGTGATAACCCCCCAAAGGGTATCCACGAATGGAATTTAGCAAGATACTTCCTTACAAGGATAGACTAGACAATTGACTTAAGCGATATCTACTCTCAAAGGAGGGATTTTCATGAAGGGATATATTGAAGGTCGATAAATTGGTATTACACTCAATGTGGTTTTATTGATATCCTCCCAAGAGTTCTTGTCAATAAAAATCGCAAGGCTAAAATTGAAAACGCTGGTTGTTATGTTAACAATTAGGTGGGACTTAGTCCAACTAGTAAATGGTGCGAACTCCCAAAGGAGGCGTGACATTTATGGATGTTGGATCACCGTTGAATTTTATGATTGAATTATTTCATTTAATTCAAGATAAATATCTGAAAGTGCTTTATCATGATTGTTTACTTATATAATTTTTGTTTTATTTAGAAATCATGACCCCATCCCTAATCAACATCCTGAAAGATAATACTTGAACTAGAGATAATTATGTCACATGGAAAAGGAAAATTGGGCTGTTGTTGCAATCTGAAAAGCATAAGTTCGTTTTGTCTACCTCTAAACCACCTGCTCCTACTAATGAATCTGCTGAGCAGCAAAGAGATGAGTATAAGTAGTGGGAGACCTCAGATGAGATGGCCAAATGTTACATTATGGCCACCGTCTCCGATGTGTAGCAACAGCAACATGAAGGAATGAGTTCTACTGCCGATATAATGATATCTCTAGAGGAGATGTTTGCTATGAGGTCCATGATGACTAAGAGAGAGGCAGTGACTGCTTTCATGAATCTTAGGATGAAACCTGGACAGACTGTAAAAGATCACATGATGAAGGTCATAGCATATCTCAACATTGCTGAACTCCATAGTGCTGAGATAGATGGTCAGACGAAAATTAACATGATTGTCAACTCACTGTCAAATTCCTTTGGTCAGTTTAAGTTAGACTACACCTTGAACAATAAGGACTACACATTCCAGGGCCTGATGCAAGATGTTCAAAGTGCAGAGAAGATCCTTGTGAAAGGTAATGGTCAAGGGATTCATACAGTTGGTAAAGTTGCTACTGTTAAGACCCTTTAGAAGGTCAAGAAACAACAGAAGAAAAGCAACTTTGGCCTACCGAGAAGGGGTTCCAAGAAAGGAAAAGACTGAATGAGAATGAATTCAAATTGCGTTTAGGCAACGGAGCGTTGGTGTCTCCCTGTGCAGTGGGAGATATTAAAATTAATTTAGATTCTAGAAGGCATTTAGACTTGATAGACGTTTATTATGTACCTCAATTCAAGAAGAATTTAATTTCAGTTTCTTGTTTAAATAAATTTGGATATTCGGTTACTTTTAATAAAAGTTTTATTATTAGTAAGAATGACAAATTTGTTTGCAAAGGTACATTGGAAAATGGCTTTGTTAACGGAAATTTTGCTCAAAATGAGAAGTCTCAGTAAACACCCTCGAGACCACTACCATGTAGGTGGTGGCCAAGATTGATTGTATGTGTAACAATGTTTTATAAAATGACAAGGAATAATGATACAATTTATCACCCAAAAGAAAGCAAAAATATTTTCTTTATTGAACGTGTATGGTATACAAACTTCTCTCAAATTGCTCTCAATTCTCTCTAGGGTATGGTCGGGTATTTGTCGTATGCCTGTCGAATAGTAGTCTCCTCTTTCTGAAGGAGGAAGTCCCTCCTTTATACAATGTCTTCATAGGTTTGAACTCATTGATTTCCCCTTGATTTTCTCATCCCCCTCTTATCGGACGGGATTTTTACCTTTAAATGTAGTTGACTTTGAGTTAATTGCTCCGTTGAGGATATCTTGGAAATCAATTTGTTTCCCATTCAAACTCTATTACTTGTTCTACACGTGTATAATATCTGTGGATATGATACTGTGTATCTTCGGGTCTGGCATGATTTTCATAGGGGTCGTTGAATGTATCATGGTGTGGTGCATCAACTAATGAGGTCGATCAGTGTTTCGACCTCGATATCTGAGAAGTTTCATCCAGCTAGGAGCCAGATCTGGCTTCCCCTGACCTTTCGAAGCTAGGTGTGGCTTACCCTGACCTTTCGGAGCTAGGTGCGGCTTCCTAGGGACATCCCCCTGTATCAGCGAGGTATAGGTGAGTTTCTGGAGAAATTGTAAGGTGACCTCGACTTCGAGGAATTTCTTGTTTTCAGTTTTGGTGATGCGGGCTAGATCTGATCGTTCCGGGCTCTATCCCTAATGTTTCCGGAGCCCTCCCTTGTTCCTGCGAGGTGGTATCGTAGCTCGGCTTAGGGTAGAATGGTCTCCTGGTGGAAACTTTCGGGCATGGAGCGAGGTCTGGAAGGTGGAAAATTTTCCTTTGGTCCTTAGCCAGTTTTGGCTATTAATAGAAGTCCCCTCTGACTTGAACACCAGACGTCGAGCTTGGGGTTGGGGTCAGATTTTTACTTTATTTGGGAAATCTTCCCTTTTTTACCATTACCGGAATATAGGGGAAATCTCCTCATTAAAGCGACGTGATGCGAACTGACTAATTTATCTCCGAATTAATCTGATTACGTTACGGCAGTCCCAGGGATTTTTTACAGTTACCAGAATCTTGGGGAGATCTCCCTCTTAACTGCGTAAGTGACCTGGCGTGAGCTGATTAGCCTGCTTTTGAGTTAATCGGTTACGTTACGGTAGTCCCCGAGATTCTTTACTGTTACCAACCGAGGATCTCGATAGCTCGCGCTGTTGCCCTCTTGCATATATATATCTATTTATCTCCATGTCTTCCTCACATCTCTCGAACTAAAATTTTTGCTAAGAAATATTTTCTCTTATAGCCTTTCTTCCAAGCTTGCCTTTTTCTTCATTCTTCATCCTTATTGACTTTTACTATGTCGAAAACCAGTCGCGATTCAATTGACTCCATAGTTGACGGCAAGGAGGTCGTCAGTCTTGCTCTGGGGAAACGGGGTAGGAGGAGTTTAGACGGTGACGATTCCCCGCCTAACCCGCAACGTCGGAGGTCAAGTAGGAATGTATCCATCGGGACTGGGTTCTCCAACCATCCTGACCATCCTTTAGATATCGCCGACGAAGATTCCGACAAAGAAGTGGGAGGTGACGCCGTGGGAGAACATCGGGTCTCGGCTTCTGGCCCCCTTTTGGAGAGGCTCCCTCCTTATGATTTTCTGGTTGTCCCAGATTCCATCGTCGATCCAGTCTCGATTGTCTGCTTGAGGTCGAAGTTTGCATCCCCGACAGCGTATCCATCTCGCTGCCTCCCAAAAATTACGAGTTCTTCAACCCCCCTAAAGGCGTGCTCCTGATTCATGTGGCAGCTCTCGAGAACGGGGTCCGGCTTCCCCTTCATCCGACTCTTCGGTGGGCTCTTAACGCCATCCAACTCGCTCGTATAGCAAGGTAGACCTTCATGGGAGCGGGCTTTTGGAGCAACCCTTTATCTCGTATAGCAAGGTAGACCGTTTCCCTAGAAGCATTCAAAGGGGTGTAGTAGTCATACCCTTTTTCCCCTTCCATTATAGGGGCCACGGTCCTAGGAGGTGGCGAAGCCTGGGGAGGGGTTTTTTTTGTTGGATATCTTTCTTGCCTATGCTGAGGAGTAGGGATGCGATAGTTCGACATGTTGGGAGGTTTATTCTGAGTTTTCTGCACTGGCTCAAATTTGGGGGCTTCTTTTTTCAGACGCTTTGCCGTTCTCATGTCGTCGTGTTCCATCTTGACCTTGAGTTGTTCGTTGATCTCGACCTGCTCAAGAGCCCGGTTGTAGGCCTCCTAGTAAGTCTTAGGAGGTCTCTTGGTGAATAAAAGGAAAAGCTTTCCCGCCCATAGGTTCCGCCTGAAGTTGGCGAGGGTTTCTTTTTCGGTGAAAACTCATATTTGTATAACCTCCTTGTGAAAATGTTCCACGTACGATCGAAGAGTCTCACTTTGTTCCTGAATCACATATTGGAGGTGTATGGGATCTTTTGGATGAGGTTTGACCCCTTGGAATTGCGAGCAAAAATCTGTTGATAATTTCATGAAAGAATCCACGCTGCCAACGGGCAGCTTCCTGAACCAGGTTTTCGCGTAGTCGGTTAGGGTTGTTGGAAACATCCTGCACATAGCTGCTCTGGTAGTGTTTTGGACCTCCATCTATTGAACAAAACTCTCTAGGTGACTTACTCTTTCCTTTTTCTTATCTGTTGGACCTCTTTTTGTAGCTTTGCCAGCTGATCCCTCAGTCGCTTGTTCCTAGGTTTCTTCGAGTTGACCTCAGATTCTTCACTGTCGAGTCTTTCCGATGAACTGGCAATTTCTATCTGGTCCTCCTTATGGATAGGATCCATTCGGGGAGTTTGTCTACTTTCCTCCTCTAGGGCCCGGGCGGTCCTCCTAGATGTAGTTGGATGAGATTGCTCTCGTGGCTTCCGGGTAAAAGCATCCGCGGCAGACTTAACTCGCCTGGGTTGATACTGTGAAGGTCTTTTCGGAACTGGGGGCATGGGTCCCAGCCTATCTCGGATTGAACGTTGGGGCCCTGACCTATCTAGAGCCGGCTCTGGAAGAGGAGGTCCCAGGCGATCGAAAGCAGGTGGCCTAGCTCCGAGCCTGCTCGGCTCTCCCTGGTCATTCAGGTTGGTTGGCTGGATTGTGAAACCTTCAGCGAGCAGGCGGACGCAGATGGTTTCTACGAAGGCTGCCGCTTGTTGGTCGAGCGCGGCCTGGCTCACTATAGGGTGGCCAGAAGCCCGCACATTGGTTGTTTGGACCGGAGCTTGACTACCATATCCAGATTTTCTCCCCTTTCTTGGGGCCTTTCGTGTTAGCCTCGCCGAAGGTTGTTCCGAAACTCTATGTTGGCCTTAGGAAGAGCGGAGCCTCATAGTTCCTGTAAAACAACAACAATGTAAATGCAAGTAATTGATTAATTGGGTGTAAGGCCCTTTCCCACAGACGGCGCCAGGAAGTGTTAACGGAAATTTTGCTCAAGATGAGAAGTCTCAGTTAACACCCTCGAGACCACTACCACGTAGGTGGTGGCCAAGATTGATCGTATGTGTACCAATGTTTTATAAAATTACAAGGAATAATGATACAATTTATCACCCAAAAGAAAGCAAAAATATTTTCTTTATTGAACGTGTATGGTATACAAACTTCTCTCAAATTGCTCTCAATTCTCTCTAGGGTATGGTCGGGTATTTTTCGTATGCCTGTCGAATAGTAGTCTCCTCTTTCTGAAGGAGGAAGTCCCTCCTTTATACAATGTCTTCATAGGTTTGAACTCATTGATTTCCCCTTGATTTTCTCATCCCCCTCTTATCAGACGGGATTTTTACCTTTAAATGTAGTTGACTTTGAGTTAATTGCTCCGTTGAGGATATCTTGGAAATCAATTTGTTTCCCATTCAAACTCTATTACTTGTTCTGCACGTGTATAATATTTGTGGATGTGATACTGTGTATCTTCGGGTCTGGCATGATTTCCATAGGGGTCGTTGAATGTATCATGGTGTGGTGCATCAACTAATGAGATCGATCAGTATTTCGATCTCGATATCTGAGAAGTTTAGTCCAGCTAGGAGCCAGATCTGGCTTCCCTTGACCTTTCGAAGCTAGGTGCGGCTTCCCCTGACCTTTCGGAGCTAGGTACGGCTTCCTAGGGACATCCCCCTGTATCAGCGAGGTATAGGTGAGTTTCTGGAGAAATTGCGAGGTGACCTCAACTTCGAGGAATTTCTTGTTTTCAGTTTTGGTGATGCGGGCTAGATCTGATCGTTTCGGGCTCTATCCCGGATGTTTCTAGAGCCCGCCCTTGTTCCTGCAGGGTGGTATCGTAGCTCGGATTTTGGTAGAGTGGTCTCCTGGTGGAAACTTTCGGGCATGGAGCCAGGTCTGGAAGGTGGAAAATTTTCCTTTAGTCATTAACCAGTTTTGGCTATTAACAGGCTTATTCTATTTGCATAGAAATATCTCTCTCTTGTTAGACACAGAATCAACGGAACCTAATCATAAAAGAATAAAATTATCAAAAGATGAAACTTACTTATGGCATTTGCGCTTAGGTCATCTTAACCTTGATAGGATTAAAAGATTGGTTAGTGATGGACCTTTAAGTGACTAAAAGGTTAATGATCTACCAACTTGTGAATCTTGTTTGGAAGGTAAGATGACCAAAAGGCAGTTCACGATCAAAAGCACAAAAGCTACTGAATGTTTAGGATTAATACACACTGACGTGTGTGGTCCTATGAACATTCAAGCTATAGATGGATATGAGTACTTCATCACTTTCATGGATGGTTACTCAAGATTTGGATATGTGTATCTCATGAGACATAAGTTAGATATTTTTGACATGTTGAAAGCATTTAAAGCTGAAGTAGAAATTGAGCTTGAGAAACACATAAAAATCTTGAGATCTGATCATGGTGGAGAATATCTATCTGGTGAGTTTCAGCAATATCTTATTGATAATGGGATAATTTCTCAGCTTTTTAGGCCAGGTACACCTTAACAGAATGGGGTGGCAGAAAGGAGAAATATGACTCTTTTGGACATGGTTAGGTCTATATTGAGTTATTCAACGCTTCCTAATTCTTTTTGGGAATATGCTTTACAAATTGCTATGTACATTCTAAATGATGTACCATCTAAGTCGGTTCCTAAAACGCCGCATGAGTTGTAGACTAGGCGAAAGCCTAGTTTACAACACTTAAGGATATTTGGATGTCCTGCACACGTGTTAAAAGGAAAGACAGAAAAGATGGAGTTCCGTTCAGAAACATGCATATTTGTGAGGTATCCAAAAGGAATCAAATGATATTATTTCTATAGTCCTTCAGATCTTAAAGTATTTGTTTCGACAAATGCTAAATTTCTGGAAAATGACTATATGAATGATTTTGTGCCTAAAAGTAGAATTGTCCTGAATGAGCTTTCAGGAGATACAATTCCACACGAGGTTTCACAACCTAGGCCAATTGTAAGTTTCATACCATCACATGATCAACAACCTACCATTCTTCATCGTAGTAGAAGGGTTAGTAGACAACCTGAGAGATACATCGGTCTAGGAGAATCAATGGAGAATCTCCCGGACGACGATGATCCCTACACATACAAGGAAGCTATGGAGGATGTTGATTATCGCCATTGGCAAAAGGCAATACAATCTGAAATTAAGTGTATGTACTCAAACAAAGTCCGGTCTCTTGTAGACTTGCCTAAAGGGAGAAAACCCATTAGGTGCAAGTGGCTATACAAGAGGAAAAGAGGTATGGATGGTAAGGTGGAAACCTTTAAAGCTAGATTAGTAGCTAAAGGTTACACACAGAAAGAAGGTATCGATTACGAGGAAACCTTCTCTTTTGTGGCCATGCTTAAACCCGTAAGGATACTCTTATCCATTACAGCTTTCTTTAATGGAAGTCTTGATGAAAGCATCTATATGATGCAACCAGAGGGATTCATTGAAAAAGGCCAAGAGGAAAGGGTATGCAAGTTACAAAGATCCATATATGGACTAAAACAATCATCCAGATCTTGGAACATAAGGTTCGATCAAGCTGTGAAAGGTTTTGCATTTATTCAAAACCTTGACGAACCTTGTGTATACAAAAGGATTAAAGGCTATAATTTGGTTTTCCTAGTTCTTTACATTGATGATATACTACTCATCAGAAACGATGTAGGTGTATTGACATCAGTAAAAGATTGGTTAGCAAAACAATTTGATATGAAGGACTTAGAAGAAGCAAGTTATATTCTTGGCATCCAAGTAATAATGGATAGAAAGAATTGAACGATTGCATTATCCCAAGCTTCATACATAGATAAAATCTTGTCTAGGTTGTCCATGCAAGATTCCAAGAAAGGTATGTTACGTTTCAGACATGGAATCAAACTTTCTAAGGAACAAGTTCCTAAGAATGAGCATGAAAAGCAATTCATAAGTATAGTTCCATATGCCTCGGTTGTTGGAAGTCTTATGTATGCAATGCTCTGCACTAGACCAGATATTTGTTTTGATGTTGGCATAGTTAGCAAGTTTCAATCGAAACCTGATCCTGATCACTGATAGGTAGTCAAGCATAGTTTCAAGTATCTCATGAGAATGAGAGATCATATGCTTGTATACTTTGGAGGGAATTTAATTCCAATTGGGTATATAGATTATGATTTCAAATCGAATTCTAACTCCAGAAAATCCATATCAGGATCTGTGTTTACTCTTGGAGAATGAGTGGTCATATGGAGGAGTATCAAGCAATCTTGTATTGCTGATTCCACCATGGAAGCTGAGTTTGTTGCCATATGCGAAGCTGCTAAAGACGTTGTTTGCCTCCGCCAATTCTTGATTGACTTGGAAGTGGTTCCTAATACTAATAAGCAGATCACTATCTACTGTGATAACAGTGGAGCAGTGGATAATTTGAGAGAACCAAGAAGTCATAAGAGAGGGAAACACATTGAAAGAAAGTATCATCTTCTGAGGGAAACTGTGCATAGGGGTGACGTGACAATTACTAAGATCACGTCAGCAGAAAATCAAGCGGATCCCTTCATAAAGGCTCTACCACATAAGAGTTTTGATTGGCACTTGGAAAACATGGGAATGAGAGATATGACACACTTGTTGTAGTGCAAGTGGGAGATTGTTAGGATTATGCTCAATAGCAAATGTGTAATGATGTATTTGACAATCTTTTCATATTAATAAAGTGATTTCTATTTTAACAAATCTTATAGCATTTATAGTTTAATTATTATAATTATCAAAAGTAAATAATCATAAGGTCAAAAGACTATGAGAAATGAAGAATTGTTCGTACATCTGGATATATATGAGATAGACACAATTCTTTAGTTAGTCTTGAACAATATTCACAACTTAAGATAAAGGTTAAGCGCCTTTATCTTGTTAAAGTTTTAGATTCTTTTACTAGTGTTTGAGTGGGATCAAATGTGTTATGATGAGTCTAAAACCATCAAAGTGTAGTGTCTTTGGAAAAAAGAATCTAATGCATTAGGTGTATTGAATAGGATCACTGTGAAATACTTTTTTTTTGGGTAAGTAAAAAGTATCATAGAAAGAGAAAAAAGAATGTACAAATACAAGGGGCATACCCTAGAAAGCAAAGCAAGAGCTTAACAAAGGCTCAAAAAAGCTTAACACATGAGCAAACAAGAAAGCGAGAGCTAGACAGAGGCTCAAAACAAGTACAACAAGAGCAAAGCTTAAAATCAATTAGCGTTGACATTCCAATTCAAAGCTATAAGAGGGTGATCTTTGAGATTGATAGACGATAGCCGGCAGCGAATTGTGTCAATAATGGAGCGTGCAACAACCGAGCTAGTCCTTTGGGTGCCTTCAAAAATATGACAATTACACTCTCTCCAAATTTGATAAATAGCAGCTCCAAGACAAAGCTTCTTATCCACAATAATAAGAGTGTTCCCTCTCCAATGGGTGGACGCCCAAGCAATAAAATCATTCTAGCAAGGACCATTCCAAGGAGACCCACAATAGTTCAGAAGTTGAGTCCAAATGGCTCTACTTAATAAACACTCAAAGACTAGGTGAGCATAAGACTCGAGACGGGAGTTGCAAAGAACACAAGTAGTAACATCCCTAGGGTCATACTTATGAATGCGGTCCCAGGTGGAGAGCCTACCTCTAACAGCCATCCAAAGGATGAAACTCATTCTTACAATGTTTTGAGGGAACCAAACTAGCTTGAACCAAGGAACAAGAGGGTGAGGGGCTCCAAGAGAAGCCAAAGCAGAAGAGGCTGAGTAACTACCGTTGGAAGAAGGGAGCCATCGAATACTATCCTCTATATTGGAGTTAGGATTGTAAGAAGGCATCCGACTTCTAATTTTGACAAGATCAATGGGCATAGCAGCTGGACAACTCCAAGAATAACCAAGAATAATGGCATTAACTGTTGCGTTAAGAGGGAGGCCAGAGTCGTAAACCACGCGGGGGCTCCATTTTGAAAAGAGAGGACCATCCGGATGCCAATTATCAAACCATAAGAAAGTACTAGAATCATTTCCAATGAAGTGCTAAATTAAAGGATGAGCAATTGGCAGAAGATGGAGGAGTTTCCTCTAATTCTAAGAGCAGGTATAAGGAGCTTTAGCCTCCCAAAGCTTAGAGCCTTTGAGGTGATAGGCTTTGATCCAAGAAGACCAGACATCCCATACCTTCTTAGTACATCAAATGTTTCTTCTAAATCGACTGCATGCTTGTCTGCTGTGGTGCTATTTGTTAACATGTAGTCTATATAGACTTCCATGTTTCTACTGATCTGTCGGGCAAACATCTTGTTTACTTGTCTTTGGTAAGTTGCCCCTGCATTTTTAAAGCCTAAATGCATTACTTTGTAACAGTAAAGCCCTTGATATGTTGTAAAAGCAGTCTTTTCTTCATCCGGGCCAAACATTCTGATCTGGTTATAACCCGAGTATGCGACCATAAAACTCAGTAGTTTGTGCTCCCTAGTTGCATCAACCAACTGATCTATTCGATGCAGAGGGAAACTATCTTTCAGGCATGTTTTATTTAGATCCGTGAAGTCCACGCATATTCTTCATTGCATATTTTTCTTTTTTTACCAGTACGACATTGGCAAACCACTCGGGGTACTGCACTTCCCTGATCAATCCAGCTATAAATAGCTTTTGGACTTCTTCTTTAATAGCCTGGCTCTCTTCGGGGTTGAATCGTCGCCTCTTTTATATTACCGGTTTATGCTAGGGTAAATAGTCAGAGTGTGGGAAATTATTTTGGAATTGATTCCCGGCATGTCTTCATGCTTCCAAGCGAACATATCCTTATATTATTTCAACAAGTTGACTAGCTGATTTTGTACCTGTTTGATCTACTATGCTCCTAACTTTATCGTCTGTTCGGGGTTCTTGTCGTCTGTCACAACCTCATTAGTTGGCTCCCCTTCATGGTCTTTCCCATCTTTTGGAGATGATTCCCTTCGGTCCAAGTCGAACTGGGTTGGTGTTTTCGCCTTCTTTTCCTTTTCATCATCCTTCAGGCACTTTTCTAGCTCAACGAAATCTACCTGCATTACGTCTGGCTTTGCTTTTTCTCTATTCAACGCCAGATTGGCTTTTCTCGCCCAATCCTGGGAGCCCTTTATAACTACGACTCCAGCTTCGATCGGGAATTTAACGGTTAGGGCATAGGTTGCCGTAACTGCCTTTGTCTTATTCAAGAATAGTCTGCCTAACAAGGCATTGTATGGCCAGTTCTTGGTGTCAACAACCATGAAATCGAGCAGCACCATCTTCTGACATGGGAAATTCCCTATTTTAACCGGCAATGTGGCCATTCCCAGAGATCTTACTTCTGCTCCCCCGAATCCTCTAAGCAGGATTGCCAGCGGCTGCAAATCCTTCATTTGAAGCCCTAACTGATCAAATACCCCTACACTTAGGATATCCATCGAGCTCCCATTATAGATCAGTATTCTCCTTTTGTCTTGATGGCCGATACGAACCGATACTACAATTGCATCATTTGCATTAACTTCCAGTCCGTGAGCATCGGCTTCGGAGAAAATGATCGGATCCCAACCTTACTTAAGCTTCTTCTGATCGGGGGCGAACGAGTTTATTTCCAAGTTTCTTTGGCCATCTATTGCTTCATGGACTTCAGTCATTCTCTCCCTACTACTTCTTCCTGTGCATGGCCCACCAAAAATGGTGTTGATAGCTCCGGAATCTGAACTTCCCCTTGGACTGCCCTTTTTATCTTAGTAAGTCTTTGCGAGGTCATTCGGCCGATCATCACCTCTTTCAAGAACCATGTGTTTCAGGTGCCTTTCTCTAATCATCTTTTCAATGTAATCTTTTAGATGGTAGCATTTGGAAGTTTCGTGACCATTCTCCCGATGAAACGGCAATACTTAGAGGTATCTCTTCGTGCAAAATTGGATTGCTTCGGGGGCTTTTTATACAGATATTTGTCTTATATTACATTTATAATTTCTTTCTGTTTCTGAGCCAGATGGGTGTAATTAGTATACTGCCTCTTGAAGGTCTTATTGCTCTTCTGATCATCATCCTTGCAGCCTCCTTTCCCTGGGTTGCTCTTCTGGTCTCCCATAGTTTTTCCTTTCGAACTGCTGTCCTTGGGTTTTTGACTTTCCCCCGGTCGGCCACCATATGTAAGCTCTCCTCCATGAGCTATCTGCTCCACTTCTACCATGGTGTAACCACCCACATCATCCACCAAACTTGCATATGTAATTGGCCCTTTCTGCCTCAGATTGAGTTGTTGGGAAACAACAAGCGGAGGAAATGAAAAATTGGGTTGTATATTTAAAAAAAAAATTCCTTTTAAAAGAAAGAACCTTAACCCTTGATTAATTAACATATAATAAAAGTATCGTACATATTCATATGACAATTGATATTGCGTCGATTTGAATCCGCTTGCTTTGAATTGAATCCACAAGATCTTTCAATCCAATCACGAATGTGAATCGCCTAAGAGTGTGGGCTCCCTTTTTCTTTGAATTGTAAACCTGAGGATGGAAAAACAAACATTTTTCTTTTGTTAGTCACAATAACCCTCCTTGAGAAAATAAAGAACATTTGGTCACTTGTGAATTCTTAATCTTTTTAATCAAGAACTCGCGTGAACCCTAATTCAATCTTGCGCATAAAGCCTTTTGATGTTAAAGCTTCTAGTGCACTATCGAAAATAAAACGTTCCTTATTCTTCTTCTCTTGGCCGAATTCTACACCCCTTTCTTGAGTTGGAAGTTTTTTTTTATTATTATTCAAAAGCAAGAGAATAAAAATTCTTTCTATAATTTTTTTTTCTACAACTACTATTCAAAAACGAATTTAATGATGTATATATATATATATATATATATATATACAGATGATGGCCTAATCCTCAATCAAGTAGGATTTCTACCTTGTAGTCAAATCCTCACACAAGTAGGATTACGTTTTCACCAAGTTTCCTATCGACTTTGAGTTTTAACCATATTCCAACTCATGAGTGTATTATCCAATAATAAATTATTGAATATAAAATTGTGACTATATCAAAAACTTCCTAATTTGACAAGATAAATAAAATACTTTTATTTATCTACTTATCAAATATAGTTTTTAATACTTATCATACTACCAACAGTAGTATGACACTAGGAATCCTTCTCCGAGCTAGATAAAGATTTTGACTTTTAATCAAACAACTAATTAATTAATTTAATTAATTAATTTCCATTTGATTAATTAATAAAATAAAACAATATACTAGGCTAATACTATTAGCCTTGCCGCCCAAGTATATATATTTGGATAATACATTGTTTTTCCATTTTATTAAATCCATTGGACTTTAATAAAAAAAAGTCCACATGTGAACCAGACTCATTCTTACTTTAAAAGAAACAAATCCACATGCTTAAATTAATACATTAATATAATTTAACAACCCATTTAATTAAAAAGGTGCAAATTATATTCTTAATGTATTAATGGAATGCTAAACGCACCCCATTAGGGCCGCCATAGGAATCTTACATTCTTGGCCACCCATTCAAGTCCTTTTTGAAGAGGTACCGTGTGTCTTGATCACATATGACCACACCCCTCCAAAACTTTTGGATTCCAAAATCCAAAAACAATTCTAGATAGACCCAAAAATTGGTCCAGTAGAATATATCAAGTGATCCATGCAAGTTCGTGCGGATTGGGGATCTTGGAGGGCTATCTAAATTTAAGCTTCAATAGACATAACCTAATAACAATCAACAAATGATTCACTTAGGTTCAATCTATTAATTTTAGCTCATTCCACTAAAGAGCTAAAATTGAACTCTTAAATAAAGATAGAATAAGTTAATATTTCTCATTCGTACCCTAGACAACCTTATTGGAGCCTATAGCTCTCCTAGTTACCATATTTACTCATATGACCATATTTTGAACTTGGATATTTTGACTTGTCCAGAAGCCATGTTTCAATAGACACTATTGAAAACTTAACGTTAAGATTTAATATCCATATGATGATATTCTACTCACATTTAATAAATGGAGCCACGATGTCCATATCTATAAATGAAGTCCTTTTATCGATTAACAAATGAATACCACCAAACTATCGAGGATAGACTATGCTATATAATCGTAATCATTGATAGCTCAAATGATAACACTTGCAACCATAAGTCCATCATTCATCTTAGGATTGAGATAGACTCTCCGATTGTCCATAAGTGAAAACGTTTATCCACTGATGGTTCTGGATAAAGTATTTCACTGTGATCCAATTCAATGCACCTAGCGCACTAGATTCTTTTGCCCAAAGACACTATACTTTGATGATTTTAGACTCATCGTAACACATTTGATCCCACTCAAATACTAGCAAAAGAATATACAACTTTAACAAGGTAAAAGGCGCCCAACTTTTATCTTAAGTTGTGAATATTTTTTTTTTGGGTAAGTAAATAGTATCATAGAAAGGGAGAAAGAATGTACAAATACAAAGAGCATACCCCATGAAGCAAAGCAAGAGCTAAACAAAGGCTCAAAACAGCTCAAACAAATGAGCAAGACAAGAAACAAGCAAAGCAAGTGCTAAACAAAGGCTCAAAACAGCTCAAACAAATGAGCAAGACAAGAAACAAGAACTAGACAAAGCTAAATCAACTAGAGTTGACATTCCAGTTCAAGGCGATAATAGGGTGATCCTTTAAATTAATAGAGGAGAGACAGAAGCGAATGGTGTCAATAATGGAGCGTGCAACAACCGAAGTAGTCTTTTGAGTGCCATCAAAAATTTGACAGTGTCGCTCTCTCAAAATATGATAAACCGCAACCCCAAGACAAAGCTTGTTAGCAAAAATAGTAGGAGAGTTCCCTCCCCAATAGATGCACACCCAATCAATGAAAGCATTCTAACAAAGGACATTCCAAGGATTCCCACCAATGTTCAAAAGCTGAGTCCAAATGGCTATACTGAATAAACATTCAAAAAATAGGCAGGCATAAGACTCAAGATAGGAGTTGCAAAGAACACAAGTAGTAACAGCCCTAGGGTCATATTTAAGGATGCAATCCTAAGTAGAAAGCCTGCCTCTGATTGCCAACAAAAGGATGAAACTCATTCTCAGAATATTTTAGGGGAACCCAACAAGTTTGAACCAAGGAACAATCGGTTAAGGGGTTCTAAGAGAAGCCACATCAGAGAAGGCTGAGTAAGTTCCACTAGAGGAAGGGAGCTAGCGAACACTATCCTCCACACTGGAGTTAGGATTGTAGGTTGGCATACGACTTCTAATTTCGAAAAGATCGATAGACATAGCAGCAGGCCAACTCCAAGAATCACCATGAACAATATTCAAGACAAACTAAAGAATTGTGTCTACCTCACACATATCCAGATGTACGAACAATTCTTTATATCTCATAGTCTTTTGACCTTATGATTATTTACTTTTGACAATTATAATAATTAAACTATAAATGCTATAATATTTGTTAAACTAGAAATCAATTTATTAATATGAAATAATTGTCAAATACATTATTACACTCTTGCTATTGAGCATAATCCTAACATGAGCGACAGTTGGCTATATTGCAAGCTGTTGACAAATACAGCCACTATTGTATTACCGTTAGGGTCCTGCACTTTCGAAACTTCCTGCGAGAACCTGGTAAGGTAGTCCTTCAATTTTTCATCCTTTCTTTGTTTAAAAGTTGAAAGAACGGATATTGATTTCCTACACTGAATATTCCCTATAAACTGCCTTGTGAAGGCCTATATTAACTCCTCAAAGTTCCTGATTGACTCGTTAGCAAGGCCACCTAACCATCTAGACCCCTGATCTCCTAGTGTTTGAGGGAACATTCTGTACAGAAGTGCATCATAGTAATCGTATTGTGCCATCACGCTTTGGTACCTTCTGACGTGCTCTTGGGGATCGATGTTGGCCTTGAACTATTCCACATGTGTCATTTTGAACTTTTCGGAGAAACGGGCCTGTTTTATGGTGGTAGTGAGTGGACTACCAAAACTGTCGATCAACAGATTCTCGCGACTTTGTCTCTACTCTAGTGCCTCTATCATTCTCAACAGGACTTCGGGCTCTCATTTTGGTTCACCACGCTCATCGAACTTTTGGCGGATGATGAGACCATAAGGATCCTTCGAAGTTCGTCCTGTGACCTGGGTGTCAAGACCGTTATATTTGGGTAAAGGGTTGCTTCCCTGTGCCTCTTAAGGGGTGCCTCCTCGTCAGTCGAAGCTGATCGAGATCTTCTTCTATGACCGACATACCTGTCGCCTCGGTCGTAACTCGTTCCTCGTCCATGATCCTTTCTGCATCATCATACAGGCCAAGTTCCCTCCTTTCTTGGTTGCCTTTATCCCCATTCTTCATGCGGTCCTAGTAATCTTAGCGATCATCTCTCTTTTGGGATCGCTCCCTCTTTTCACGGTGATCAGCCGTATCTCTACCATTTTTTTACGGCACGTCTAGGGTTGCGACCACTACTTCAGACTGTATCCTGGGATCTCGAGCCACCACGGTTGTAGATAACTAGTATGGTGAGGTCAAGTTGGCAGTAGTAGTTATGTTGATTTCCTGTCTAGCACCGTCTTTGATAACTCTCCATAAGGACTCCTGGACTTGACAGAAGGTGTCTAGGGAGATACCGGGAATGGCATCTGTAGAGGTGGTTATGTCTTGACCGATGGAAGGTAGAGTTCTAGAGGGAAAATCTCCTCCGGTGTTTACTACACCATTTTCATCGATACCATGTGGGGTACCGGTATCATGTGGGGATTGACTTCCTTCTCTACTATTCACCATATGATTGTCACACAAATTACTCCCCCCTCATTCTAATGCCAATTGTTGACAATGATTTTTGGGATTATGTAAATTAAATCACATGTCACACAAGTTATATGTAATGTACGATTATGGAAGAAATCGTAAAGAACAAAAGAAGAATTACGCAAGCAAGATTTTACGTGGAAAACCCTAAAGGATAAAAACCACGGTTGCCGGTGACGGCGAGAAGAAAATCCACTATGAATAAGTTGTTACAAGCTCAACCTCACTTGTCCTCTTGGATATCTAATGATTCGTTCACCCTTTTTTGGGTGCTTTTAGGGTCCATTTATACATGCATAGAACCCTAATTCTTGGAGTACAGGGAAAAGAATAGGTGGCAGTGATTTAATGAAGTACAAATAACTCTTACTTATTGGAGTACATTTCTCCCCCTTTTTATCAAGGAATAGTCAAAGAAACAAACAAGGGATAATCAAGGGAAAAGAGGCAAATATATGAGATAAGTAACATGTATTTTGAATGTTCAATTATGTCATGTCTTATCAAAATAAAATCATGTGAACATATCATAAAAGAGAACAAAGTCTAGCATACAATGCTCCCCCTTGATAAGTGCTCTATCTAAGATCAAGATATGCTATTGTTCATAATGATATCCACACAATCACACAATCAAGCAATTTTTAAAGAAATTCAACAAAATAAGCTTCACAAACTATGAGAGATACACCAAGATTTTCAATCTCTCTCATAATTCTTCTAACATTGCTAGCATATCAAATTCACTTGAAAGCAGAGCAAGTGTGTGTGTGGATTTGCTTCAAACATAAATTAATGAGTAATTGGATCATCAACATGCAAACCATATCAACATCTATTCATCTTAAGCTTTTCCATAAAAGGTCAAACCGATTATCATCTAGAATTTTTGCTTTTAAGAGAATAGATTTCAACATATGAGCATATCTGTGCATATGGCTCGTCATCCCATTTCTGTTTTCCAACTCGAGAAATCACAATTTTCAACTATACTCCTTTTAGCCCTTTTTTTTAAGGCTTTAAATCAATTTTTTTTTTTATTGATTCTCTTCAACACTCCTTTGATATTTCTAACATAAACATATACACTTCATGACAGCTTTCACTCATCATAATGGTGTAGCCCTTTCATACATTGGGCGGATGCACAACCAAAATGTGTAGCCCTTTTCATGAAGGTGATCATTGAGTTCTATGTAGTTGCCGAAGCAAAATGGATGCTAACCATAGATCATCTTTAATGTACTAGTCAAAAGACTTCAAGGTGCATCCATAACTCACATATCTTCAAACTCAACTTACTCAAACTAAACATATGAGAGAAACAAAATGTGCACTTTTTGAAAAACCAAGCTTTTAAGGCTTAAAAGCGCATGATCTAAAAGCAATACAAAAAGACTTACTTAATATCTTTACTTCTTAATATAGTAGCTTTCATTGAATATAAAGCTCATATTTTCCAAAAATATGCCACTCATCAATCAAACAAGTATAAGATATAACACATGCATCATGTAAAAGATCTTTGTGAACGATTTCACTTAATGATCTCTAGATGACAATTATTCAAAGAGAAACATATATATCCTAAACAAAGTTCTCTAAAATAACATGCCACATGATGTCATGCATACATAGAGTTAAAAAGATGAAACAATAAAGCAAGCTTTAGAGTAGAGATATACCTTAGCATGCTTTTTCATCAATGTAAAGCATTCGCCCTTTTTATGAGCTCTCTTGGCTTGTTTGTCCTCATGACAACAAGTTATTGGTGAGTCTTCCCAAGAAAATAAAGAATAAAAATCTCAACTCAAACAAACATATAAAAATGACTTTCTCTAATAGTCTTAATAAAATTCATCACCATATAGATTTCAAGATACAACTTCTCTAAAGTTAATCAACAAATTTTGACTATCATAGTGAAAGTATGAGAATATTAAGTACATGTATTGACTAGAGATTCCAAGTTTGAATACTAGACCTAGCATATTACAAATAACTTAGTCAAGCATCAAACTTTGAACTCTTTTCAAACAAGAACAAAAAAAATATTCTCATATATGCTACTAAATCAAGTATGAGAGCACTCACCTTTGACCATATTGGTCTTAGGTGAACCAACTCAAATAACATCATGATCATTACACATGGAAATATGAAATCTAGAAGATAAATCATCAACTATCTTCTTCATGAAAATATCATCTATAATAAACTCATCTTTATTGGCACACACAAATATTTCATCAAGACAAGGTATATGACTATCATGCTTTTTCACATTCTCATCCACACAAATCTTCTTGACATTCTTCTTCACATGTTTATCACTATTATGCACAGCATTCAAAGATTTATCATTATCAACATGTTTAGAAGAATTACTAGGAATCTTTTGTGCTTGTGTTGTGTCCGAGCTTGCAAGTTGGTGTGCTTGAGTCTTAGCGTGATTTGTGACCATAGAGAGGCTCCAATTGTGCTCTTTTGGATTGGGTTTTGGTTACATGGTCTTATACCATGAATTTGGGGATTTTTGTTATTGACCAATTCTGACCTTTGGTCACTCTTTTGACCATAAATATTTCTACAGACATCCAAATCTTGTTTTGTCAATTGGAGTAGAAAGTAGACTTCATACCTTTCCAACGGTATGTTATACGAAAGGTTTCAATGTCGTTTGGTCATGTTTTGGGTCCCTCAAAACTGAAGTTGTTGTTTACCCGAGAGAATAGCGACCTTGAAGCGACTTGACCTCCAGGTCGCCCTAAGGTGGCTTTTTGTCGCCGGAAATCAAATTTTCCTTATCCAAAACGATGTGGCTTCACTAGGATCATATAAATACATCATCTTCTTCCCCAATCAAACCTAGAGCTCACAAATTCAGATCCTAGTGAGAGAAAGAGCTCCCCTAGTGAGAGAAAGCACCAAGATTGCTTCTTTAACTCTCCAAACCCAAAACCCATCTCTATTTTGCATCATTCAACATCATTTGAGCATGGGTCTTCATGGTTTCATGACTAGGTAAGTAAGAACTTCATTGAATATCATTTATTGTTCTTCTTACTCTAGATTAGGTATTTATTGCTTGATTAAATACCTAGACTCTATTTATTGCATATATTTATGAGTCTTGATAACATGATTGGGTTTGTTTGTGATATCTTGCATTATTAGGTCATATATGCCTAAATAGCTAATCCATAAATGTTCATGTGTGTTTAATTGATGATTAGGTTGGCTTTGTGCATCTAGTCAAGGTTATGAATGTTTATGTGAATTTATTTGACAATTAGTTTGTTAGAATTTCTCTACAACTAGTTGAGACCTCATGTGTTTACATGTAGGCATTATTTGATAACTAAGTTGTTTAAGTGCATTATAACATCTAGTTAAGCATTTTGTGTTTGGTCTTGCGCATTATTGCATTTGAGTGTCATATACACACTTAGACCTTTATACTCTTCATTGAGTCAAAGTCTTGTGGCTTCGGGGTGAAGTTGCAGAAGCATTGAAGTCTTGCAACCAAGGTGTGGTTGGTAAGCATTGGTCAAGTGCCACTATAAAAGGCCCAAGGGGTAGAGTAGGAGGTGCTCACACCAAGAGTAGTGTATCAGGGGATATCACTAGGGATTGAACCAAGAGCGGCGAGTGGTAGTGTCCATAGCCTGAGGTTGTCGAGAGTGAGAGTCCGAGTATCACTTGAGGGTGTAACTTTGTACTCATATAGTGGATTTCTGTGATCGTGTGCGGCTAGAAGGATAGCCCGTGGTTTTTTCCCTTATTGAAGTGTTTCCACGTAAAATCAAGTGTTCTTTATATTTCCGCACTTTATACTTGATTTTGTATGTTTGTGTTATTGGGTTATATGGTTGATATTGACTAATTGAAAAAGTTTGTAATAATGATTACCAACCCATTTACCCCCCCCCCCCTTAGGTTGTATTAGACACACGCTAGAGTAGTATTTTCAATTGGTATCAAAGCGGGTTCCTAAACATACCTAAGATCCTTGCTATTTTTTTGTGTCATGCATTTGTGTGCATTTTGTTTTTTGCATTCATTTGCATTCACTCATTCACTAAACACAATGTGTTAGAGTGAAACACCTAGAGAGGAAATTTTTAGAGAAAGGAATGTTTGCCTCTCCGTTGATGTTGAGGATGCTCCAACCCTTAGAGGTTCTATGAGCACTCGCTCCAACATATTTGCTTCTACTTCACATAGTGACTCCGATGAGGAGATAGCCCTCACGACAATGAAGTTTAGAAGATTTTTCAAAGCTTGAGAAGAAAAAGAATAACTTAAGAAGAAATGACTTCAAGAAGAAGATTTTGGTCAAAAAGAGTGAAGAGGACTCTTCCAATGGTGAAGAGCATGTGCTTCACTTCACGGCCTATGGTGCTTCCTATGTGGAAGTTTCGGATGAAGGCAACATGGTCTTGAATCTTTACTCTAATATAGACGAAAGTGTTGGTGTGACAACAAGTGACTAAGGCAAAGGCCTTGATGAGGGAATTGACTCAATTGAGGAGTGTCAAGTGATCCTTCTTAAAGTCTTGAAGCAAAATGAAGAACTTTCTAAGGAGAATGAGACTTTGAGAATGTGGAAGTTTTCATCGGAGGAAAAGATCTGTACCCTTGAAGAAAACAAGTAAAATTGTCAAAATCAACTTCAATGGTACAAAGAGATCACTTATGAGCAAATGGAAGACATCTCTATTCTTATGTCCAAATTGAAGACCATGGAGAAAGAGACCTCCATTGATGACTCCTTGATGATAGACATGATTGATGTGTCCAAGTATGAGAAGGAGATTGAAGATTGCCACCAATGGATGAAGGCCATGAAAGAAGAGCTTGCCAACAAAAAAACTCCTTGGGGATTGTCAAGGAAAGAGAGATGAGGTGCCTTGAAGAATTAAAAAAGGCCAAGGTCAAACAACCTCAAGCTCAAGGCAAGGGCAAAGCATCCAAGCAATATTCCACTCAAGGATAGTTCACACAAGCCTTGGCAACTCAACCAAAGCCTAGGCAATCCAAGAAGAATGGACAAGTCATTGAGAAGTTAATCACCTCCTCCAACATGCCAACTATGAAGAAATGAGGTGATCACAAGAAAATAACTCAACCAAGAAGGCAAGATCAACCCGCTCAATAACCTCCACAAGCTAGACCATAAAAGTGCCATCAATCAGCTCAAGCTCCAAGGAAGAGCAAACAGATACACCATCAAAGACAACCTCATCAACATGGCAAGGCCTCGATGAGATCTCAATGCTATGGTATAAATTCTTACTTTGTACCCACTTGTCATTATTGTGGTATGATTTGTCACTTAAGACCAAATTGCTTAAATTACATTAAGAGGGGTAGATTAGAGAGCATGAAAGAAAAACGGTTGAAAAATAGGGCAAGTTTGCATA
This sequence comes from Dipteronia sinensis, assembly GCA_033220585.1. Lineage (NCBI taxonomy): Eukaryota > Viridiplantae > Streptophyta > Magnoliopsida > Sapindales > Sapindaceae > Dipteronia > Dipteronia sinensis. Next base: position 58,864,206 of record CM065636.1, on the reverse strand, counting down.
AACCTAGGGAACCTAGAAACATGTTTATGACCACTAAAAATGATAAAGTGGAACCTAGGTGGGCTAGAAAGAATGAACCCGCTTGCCTTAGTGCCAACATGTTACCTATAGACTCAACTATGTCTAATGGACTTGGTAGGTCTATAGGGGCTCATGCCTCCCATTGACTTGGTTGGAATTGACCCCGTTTGGGGAGCTCAAGCAAAGAGAGCGAACTTGCATGATTTGCTATGTGTAAAAAGTTGATTTATTTATGCTCTTTTGTAATTGCTTGAGATTCATGGTTGCACATATATGCTTATATGGTTTTTTTTAATAAGTGTGCGTCGTTGCTTTGTTTGTAATCTATGTCATATTTTGGTTCAACAATGCATTTTTGGACTAGGAGATTTGATTGGGAAAGTACATTTGAATGGCCCATATTTTATCTCCATGACATGAGAAATTTTTATGACATGCTTTCACTACAAAAAAAAAATGCCTATCAGTGACGAACTATTTCCGATGGCACTAATTGCCGTTGGTAATGGTACCTTTTCCGACGGCCATATTAGTGCCGTCGGAAATGAGCAAAAATATAATACCACATTTCTGACGGCCCAATAACCGTCGGAAATAGTCCTTATGCCGTCGAAAATGAAGAAAAGTAATACAACGTTTCTGACGGCCATTTTGGCCGTCAGAAATAGTCTGTATTTCCGACTGCATATTTTACACCGTCGAAAATAGTATGTATTTCCGACGGCATTCTTTACGCCGTCGGAAATAGTCTGTATTTTCGACGGCAGTTTTTATGCCGTCGGAAATGGTAAAATTTAATTCGAATTAATTTTAAGGGCAATTACGCTATCGAAAATGCAGTACCATTTCCTACATTATTTGTTATGGCTTTGTCATGGAAAAAATAATTAATTTATTATTATAATAGTAATTAATAAATTATAATGGAATGTATGTGATAATTTATACACTACAAAAAAAAAAGTGATTTGTTGGTCAATTTTTTTAATTTATCACTATTGTTTTTAGCGAAATCACTCAGTTAAATTTTTCGCCAAATATTTTGATTTAATTTTGAAATTTTCAAACAATATGTCATAGGTAATGTAAAAAAAAAAAATTATGGCGATCGCTGCAAGAAAATTAGACAGTAGGGACCAGACTTTAGGGACAAAAAAATGGTACTAATAAGAAGTTTACTTTATGTGTACATCTAACTAAATTAAATAAATATAAAATATAGCAAAATTATTAGTAATTACTAAAATAAGTTTAAATTATTAATTAATAAAAATTATTAATTTTTTAGTAAAATGTTGATTATAAAAAATAAAATCAACAAGGATATAATATATGTATCCTATTTCAAGATAAAGTAGTAGTAAAATGTAATTTCCTATGAAATAAGTGAAATATTTTAATAAAATATTATTTTTAAAAACAATATCAATAGTTATATTTAAATATTATAAAAAAAATATTTAATTAGATAGTATGCAAACATATCAATAGCTTATATATAATTAGTATGCAAAATATATCAGATACAAAGTTATAAGAAAATGGTAAGAGTAACATTTACTATGATATCCAAGTCACGGGTTCGAGCCACATAAAATGCAGAGTTGAAGGCGCGCCATTTTTTTTTCAATGAACCTTTTCCGACGGCCATTTCCCGTCGGAAATAAAAGTAAGCCGTCGGAAATACTAGTAATTTTTACCACCTTCAATTAATATTACTGACGGCATTTTTATTTTTTCCGACGGCCCTTGCCGTCGTAAATAGTAGTATTTTTGACAGCTCGCTGGTAAATGGTTATTTGAGACAAGCGTATTTGTGACGGTCTCTGACGGCTTTTTCCGTAGGAAAAGCGCATTTCCGACAGGAAAGCGTCTTTTCCGACGGCATTTAGCCGTCAGAAAAGAACATTTTTTTGTAGTGTTTATATGATATGCATGAAATGTTTTTGATTGCTTTAGTGCAAATGTGTATGAAAACAAATGAGAGGACTAAAATTAATAAGGACCTTTTGTCCATTCAATAAATAAGGATGTCTTATCCAAATTTAGTCTTCTCTCTCTATTTAATAGTTGAACAAGGCTATTATCATACGGGTATCTTACCCAGAAAAATAAAAAAGGGTGCAAAGTTGCTCATGTCTTGTTTCGCTCATAAAGTTTTACATAGTTGCTCTTACTTGAAAATATTTTTTGAAAAACTATATCTTGTTTGCTTATAACAAAAGGGTATAAATTGGTTTGAATTCTTTTGGAAACCCTTTTGATGTTGGCTTTGCCAAATACCATTGCTTGAACTTGAATGCTATATGTCTTGCATGCAAAGCAACAATTTCACACATTTTTTTTTTCAATAAATCTCCTTGAATCTCTCTCAATTATTTAAGTTGCATAAAGTTTGTGAATATGATAATGCAATGTAATTGTGTGAATAGCTCTCTTTGCTAAAGCAACCTGATAGGGGGAGCTCCTTTGCCTATCTCATGACAAAAAGGGGAGAAGTCTTGAGAGATATAGGGGGAGCATTGTTTATGCTTTGGGGGAGAAATCATGAGAGAGAGTAACCTTTTAGGGGGAGCATTGCACATGTATTTCTCATATTGCTTTATTGAGTGCAATTGCTTTTTGAATTTGTTCACCTCACTTGCACTTGTTCTTGGAAAGTGTTTTCTTGTTAATGTGTGTAGGTATGATGATCTACAAAGATATTGAAGACCATGAAGACTTAAAATATTAGGTATCTCTTTTTTTAATGTAGAATGGACTCTCATTGTCAATAGCTAGATTTCTTTTGTTTTTGTGAGGAATTATTTGTAAGTGGTTGTTTTGTCATGATTATAGCCAAAGAGGGAGATTGTAAGGACCTCGATTTTATGATTGGCTTATTTCATGACAAACCACACAACATTGGGGATGATTGTGTAATGGGTAGCTTAGGTCCTTGTGGCAAGCTTCCAAGCATCTCCACGACTTCAAGAGCAAAAGCTATACTCACTTGACTTTGTCTCTTGAAGAGTTTAGGTGCATACACACACACACACTTGATGCACGCTTTGTTCATCTTGCATTTGTTTTACGTTTTCCTTGTGTGTCTGGAAATGTCCTTACTCGCACGATGGTGTGCTTGTGTTGTGTCCACACTTGCACTTTGGTGTGCTTGAGTCTTAGCGCGATTTGTGACCACATAGAGGCTCCAATTGTGCTCTCTTGGATTGGTTTTTGGTTACATGGTCTTATACCATGAATTTGGGGATTTTTGTTATTGACCAATTCTGACCTTTGGTCACTCTTTTGAACATAAAAATTTCTACAGACATCCAAATCTTATTTTGTCAATTGGAGTAGAAAGTAGACATCCATACCTTTCCAACGGTATATTATACAAAAGGTTTCGATGTCGTTTGGTCATGTTTTGGGTCCCTCGAAACTGGAGCTGTTGTGCTGTCATGTTTTTTACCCGAGAGAATAGAGACCTTGAAGCGACCTGACCTCCAGATCGACCTAAGGTGTCTTTTTGTCGCCGGAAATCAAATTTTCCTTATCCAAAATGACATGGCTTCACTAGGATCATATAAATACATCATCTTCTTCCCAAATCAGACCTAGAGCTCACAAATTCAGATCCTAGTGAGAGAAAGAGCTCCCCTAGTGAGAGAAAGCACCAATATTGCTTCTTTAACTCTCCAAACCCAAAACCCATCTCCATCTTGCATCATTCAACATCATTTGAGCATGGGTCTTCATGGTTTCATGACTAGGTAAGTAAGAACTTCATTGAATATCATTTATTGTTCTTCTTACTCTAGATTAGGTATTTATTGCTTGATTAAATACCTAGACTCTATTTATTGCATATATTTATGAGTCTTGATATCATGATTGTGTTTGTTTGTGATAGCTTGCATTATTAGGTCATATATGCCTAAATAGCTAATCCATAAATGTTCATGTGTGTTTAATTGATGATTAGGTTGGCTTTGTTCATCTAGTCAAGGTTATGAATGTTTATGTGAATTTATTTGACAATTAGGTTGTTAGAATTTCTCTACAACTAATTGAGACCTCATGTGTGTACATGTAGGCATTATTTGACAACTAGGTTGTTTAAGTGCATTATAACATCTAGTTAAGCATTTTGTGTTTGGTCTTACACATTATTTCACTTGAGTTTCATATACACACTTAGACCTTTATACTCTTCATTGAGTCAAAGTCTTGTGGCTTCGGGGTGAAGTTGCAGAAGCATTGAAGTCTTGCAACCAAGGTGTGGTTGGTAAGCATTGGTCAAGTGCCACTATAAAAGGCCTGAGGGGTAGAGTAGGAGATACTCACACCAAGAGTAGTGTATCAGGTGATATCACTAGGGATTGAACCAAGAGTGGCGAGTGGTAGTGTTCATAGCCTGAGGTTGTCGAGAGTGAGAGTCCGAGTATCACTTGAGGGTGTAACTTTTTACTCATATAGTGGATTTCTGTGATCATGTGTGGCTATAAAAATAACCCGTGGTTTTTCCCTTATTGAAGGTTTTCCACGTAAAATCAAGTGTTCTTTATATTTCCGCACTTGATACTTGATTTTGTATGTTTGTGTTATTGGGTTATATGTTTAATATTGACTAATCGAAAAAGTTGGTAATAATCGATTGTGTTATTAGATTAATAATCATTGTTAATAATCGATTAACACGCTTGAGTAGTATTTTCAACTTCTTTTCATTAACTTGTTCATCATGCATAGTCTCTAATGCCCTAACATGTTTAGAAACAACCAAAGGAAGTCTTTTCATCTCACTAGCATTCATCTCATTCCATAGTTTGCATTGTCTAATATACTTGAAGCATTTAGGTTTGATATGCCCAACAACATTGCAAAAATGACAAACCGGGATAAACTTAGAGATGTTATGTCTAGCTCTAGACTTAAACTCATGCTTAAGAGAATGATTAGGTAACTTTTTCACATCTTTGTCATGTTTCACATTTCCTAGTTTACGTTGCCTAATATATTCATAACATCTAGGCCTAATGTGACCAACCACATTACAATAATGACAAACCAGAATGAATTCAGAAAAATTACCTTTTTGGTGTGCATGCTTTGGTTGAGAAGTTCAATAGCTCTTCTTGTCTTTGTCTTAGATTTTGGAAGGAATGGTAGTTGAGTCTTTCTTCTTCTTGGACTTTCTTGACTTGTTCTTGGTTGTAGGAGTCTTCTTAACTTCTTCTACAAAACCCAAGCCACTAATATCTCCATGACGTTTTCCAAGTTTTATTACTTTATCTAGCTTAATGGCTCCAATTTTCATGCCATTAATAGACTCTTTGAGAGCTATGACTTCATCTTTAAGCTCACACTCCTTTGTTTTCAAGATAGTCCAAGTGTTCTCTTTTTGCTTAATCTTTCCCTCCATGGCAAACAACTTCATAGTAAAGTCTTCTTTTAAATCATCTAGCTCTTGAGCACTTTCCTCAACCTTTGAAAAATATTTTTCAATGGTCTTTTCATGCTCCTTGATGACTTCACTTTGCTTTCTTATCTTCTCCAAAGACATCTTCTATTCATTTATAAGAGCTTTGATTGTAACCAATAAATTGGCATTGATCAACTTCAACTTGTTGTTCTCATCATTCTTCTTGACATTTTCACTAGTTAGTTGAAGGATCTTTTCTTTGAAGCTTATTTCATCATGATTTGAGGAAGCTTCGATCTCTTCATGAATGATGGAGACTTCACTATCTTCACTACTTGAAGAGTATTAACCTTCCTCATTACATGAGGAGTCTTCACTATTATCCTCAAATCTTCCGTCATATATGGCCAAGTGAGCAATGGAATTGCTAGTATATTCACTATCATCCGAGGACTCATTTTCCTCTTCTACATCACTCATTGATCTAATGTAGGCTTTCATCATACTTTTCCAAAAGGAGTAGTTACCACTCTTCAAGAATGAAGACCTAGCACTAGAAGCACTTCCCGGCATCAAATCACCCATAGCAAAAAAAATGATTTTTTTGTTCACAAAACAAAACACCACACAAACAATATAATAAGGATCTATCTAATTACCTCTAGACACCCGCTGCGATACCAATTAAAATTCCCTTAATGTTATAGTGTCAAATATACCTAGGAGGGAGGGGGGGTAAATAGGTATAGTCTCAAAATTCTTGCAACTCTTTTTTCTTCACAAGATAAACAATTGCACAACGAAGCTTTATCAAGTATATTGATTCAACAAGACAATATGAATACAATTAAGCAATAGATGAATCAATACAAATTCAAGGAAAGTAAAGCTAATAAAAACAAAATTCAATATGTAGACAAACAATATGTATTCTCAATCAATATGTTTCCATTCCATTGAAACAAACAAAAGTTTGTCCCTCTAGTTAGCTTGAATGACAACACTTTAGATAACAAAGCATATGTAGACAATCAATATGTATTCTCAATCAAAGTATTGTCAAACAAGCTTGCAAGTTGCTAGTGAACGAATTATAATAATACTAAAAACAAAGAATACTTGTTTTCTCAATATTGTTCATTACTTACAAGTACTTAATCAAAGATGATTATATACAAATGAATCAAATTACAAATAAAGTGATATTTACAACTTTGATCAAATGAGGTGCTTGCATCTCACACTTTACAACAATCTTGTTTACAAGAATATCTAGAAATGATGCTTGAGGAACAAGATACAAACATACACTAACAAGTATAAAAGAGATATAGAGAGAATTAACACAAGGATTTTTTTAATGTGGTAAAACCTCCTAAGAGGAAACATCCACAGGTTGAATACAACCATCGGGTACTTTTATTATTGGAAAGTAGACAAGACATTCCTCAAAAGTGACCAACAAATGACACACACTATATTGGACTCGACGTCTACCCAATCCCTATTGGTAGATTGGAAATTCCTCAAAAGTGATCAACAAATGACACACTCTCTATTGGACTCCATCACATCTTAATATCCCGGGTCTACCAATAAAAAGTCTACTTTCTATCCAAGGCACCATGCCTCTAGAAAGTCTCCCTTGCTTGATTATGCAGACCACATGTCCTAATCAAGACTCCTTGCTTAGCTATCCGGACCACATGTCTTAGCCAAGACTTCATGCCTTTTACAAGGACTTCTTAGTGTGATCAATGAATGCAAAACACAAACAAGCACTCAAAATAGAATATGAGATCAATACATTTTATGGGAACTACACATAAGCATGTGAGTTCATAAATCAAAATTGTCTAGTTACTAACATGAATAAATTATAGAACACGTGAAAACACTTAAACACATTAAATTCCTAGAATCATTCATGTGACTAAAACTTGAATCAATCATATACAGTAAGCACACATTCAAGATTTTAGTAACAAACAAAAACATGCTAGATTCACACAAATATGATCATTGAATATTCTAGCAAATATTTAGAGCATGTATTTTTGAACAAGTCAATTAAATCCTAATTAGCTCTAAATATGAAATCAAATGTGCTAATCCTAAATATGTTCAACTAATGAGTCATAGCACACGAAAAGGCTATCAATCATGAAAATAAAGTCAATCAAAGGACATATAGCCCTTGATAATAAGCTAATCACAATACAACTCACAAACATGTGAAAACCTAGATTTCAAGAAAACTAGTTCACATTCAAGTCTCTAATTAGACAAGATTAGCCTATTAATTGAAGCTCTGCTTCTCAAATACATTTTTCCAAGTAACACATACATATAGAAGAAGAAAACTCAAGGTAATTGAAGACTTTGAAGATCAAAACACAAAGACTAGAACAATACCTTGAACAAATGACAGCAAAGTGACTTGGAGAAGGTAGGGGACTTCAATACAAAGATTCTCCAACTTGAATCACTCAAATCGAAGTTGATATGAGAAATTTATGGTGTTGCAAGGTAAGAAAAATTGTAGAGAAACTTCTGCACAAGTTTTCCAAGTTTTCTTCTTGAAATGAAAATGAGAGAGAGAAAGGATTTTAAAATGAGAAGGGGAGAGAGGGAATTGGAGGACTAAAGGCCACATGCCACCTCACTTCCTCAAGGAGGTGCATGGCCATCTCAGGGGCAGGAGGCCATCCTCCCTGAGATGGCCACGCGCCTCCTCAGGGATGGGTGGCAAGTGGCCTTTGGCCACTCGCTTCCTTCCTTGCGCACCTTTGCTTTCTTGGACCGTTCTCCGGCCTCGGAACTCCTAATTCGAATCCATTTTTGGATTACGAGCTGGGACTCTCTCACACACATGAATGACTAAAAACTTAGACCAAAAATTATGAATTCGACTCGATACACGAAGACGAAGAAAATGCATGGTAAGTGACCGGAAAGTTTCGTAACTTTTTACTCGAAACTTGAAACCAATGTGTTAACGGAAATTTTGCTCGGGATGAGAAATCTCAGTTAACGCCCTCGAGACCACTACCACGTAGGTGGTGGCCAAGATTTATTGTATGTGTAGTGATGATTTATAGAATGCCAAGAAATGATGATACCATTTAACCAAAAGAAAGCAAGAATATTTTTATTGAACGTGCATGGCATACAAATACAAGTTTCTTTATTTTTTGCTCTCAACTCTCTCTAGGGTATGATCGAGTATTTGTCGTATGCCTGTCGAATAATAGTCTTTCCTTTTTCATTTCCTTTCTTTTCTATTTATACATAGTTTGTAGGTCAAACAGACTGATTCTCCCCTTGATTTTCTCAGTCTCTCCCCTCCTTATCGAGCGGGATTTCTCGTTTTAATGTCATTGACTTTGCCGAATTGAGAGTATCATGGTAGAGATCAGTTTGTTTCCTTTTTGGATTCTATTACTTGTTCTGTATATAGGTAATGTTTCCAGATATGATTTAGTGTATCCCTCGTATCCTTTCAACATGATCCTTTATAGAGGTCGTTGAATATGGCATGGTGTGGTGCATCAACTAGTGAGGTTGATTAGTGTTTTGACCTTGATATCTAAGAAGTTTCATCCAGCTTAGAGCCAGATCTGGCTTCCCTTGACCTTTTCGAAGCTAGGTGTGGCTTCCCTTGACCTTTTGAAGCTAGGTGTGGCTTTCCCTGACCTTTCAAAGCTAGGTGTGGCTTTCCCTGACCTTTCGAAGCTAGGTACGGCCTTCTAGGGACATTCTTCTGTGTCAATCTAGGTACAGGCGAGTCTCTGGAGCATTTGTGAGGTGACCTCGACTTCGGGGAGCTTTTAGTTTTGGTGATGCGGGCTAGATCTGATCGTTCCGGGCTCTATCCCGGATGTTTCCTGGTCTCGATATCTGGAGGGCAACTATGCTCTTACACTCAGATCCTTCTTGGGGGTAGTAGCCCGACCAAGGCATCAGGAGGGCTATTGAGCTATTTTCTGGTCTCGAGATGTTTATGTCGAATTCCCATACAAGGGTATAGTCACTAATGTTGAACATAGTTGGAGACAAAGATGGAAGAGAAAAGGAAAATGACTTTATTGATGATCGAGATGTAGTACATCTTTATTAGGGTCTGTAATGAAAACTAAGTGGGGTTAGTTTGCTTGAGAACTCCTTTGAATGGTAGAATTTCCTCAAATGATCTGCATTCCAAGTGTGGTCGATGGATCATCCGTCCATATCTTCGAGTTTATAAGCTCCATTGCGAACAACTAACTTTATCAAATATGGCCCTTCCCAATTGGTGCTTAAGACTCCATCCGACCTTTTCCGAGTGTTCAGGGTCACTTTCCTAAGTACCAGGTCCCCTTCTTTGAATTCCCGGGCTCTAACCTTTTGGTTGAAGTATCAAGCGATCTTGCTCAGGTAGATCGCTACTTTCTCTGCTACCCGGTCTTGTTTTTCTTCTAAGAGGTCTAGATTAGCCCGGAGCTTGACTTCGTTACTTTTGGGCTCAAAGTGATGTACCCTGAACGAGGTTAATTTATGTTCGATGGGGAGGACTGCTTCAAACCCGAAAGCCAAGGAGTAGGGTGTCTCCCCGGTAGCTATTCTCTTTGTAGTCCGGTATGCCCAGAGGACTTCTGGTAGCTCTTCGGCCCATTTACCTTCCTTCTGCTGTAGCTTCTTTTTTAGAAGTTTCTTGATAGTCTTGTTGGTTGATTCTACCAGCCCGTTAGTCTGGGGATGAGCCACTGAAGCGAGCCTGAGGTCGATCCCCAATCCCTTGCAGAAGTCTTTGAATCGGGCGTTGTCGAATTACTTTCCTAGGTCGGCTATAATGATGAGAGGGGTCCTGAATCTGCATACCACGTTAGTCTTGATGAACTTGGTGGTATTCTTTTCTGATATTCGAGAAAGAGGTCATACCTCGACCCATCTTGTGAAGTAGTCGATAGCCACGATGGCATGTTTCATCTGTCCAGGAGCGGTAGGAAGTGGCCCAATTAGGTCGATTCCCCACATGGCAAAGGGGTAAGGTGAACTGAGGGACGACAGTCGCTCGGGTGGCTGGTGGTTCAAGTTTGAAGTTCTTTGACAAGGTTCGCAAGATTGCACAAAACTCTTTGTGTCTTGGTGGATGGTTGGCCAATAGTACCCCATACGAAGCACCTGATAGGCTAGAGCTTCCCCACCTATGTGGTTCCCACAGTCCCCAGAATGGACCTCTCTCAATGCCCACTTAGCATCGTCGGGATGCAAACACCTAAGTAAGGGGAGGGATCTGCCCCTCCTGTAGAGGTATCCGTCCACCATACAATATCGGACTGAGAGTCGCTTAATTCTTCGGGCTTGGTCAGGCCCTTCGGGAAGCTCTCCTTCAAGGAGGTAGGTGACAATTGGGTCCATCTAGCAAGACAGGCGATCCAGGGAACAAATTTCTCCATTTGTGGCTATGCTTGGTCGGGTGATTACTTGGAGGGGAATTCCCCGTGGTAGGGACTGGCCTCCGTTCGCCGCTATTTTAGCCAGAACATCTGCGCAATGGTTTTGGTGTCAAGGCATCTGATCGATCTTGAGTCCCTTAAATTTTCTTTTTAGCAACCGATCTAGATTCAGGTAGGCAGCCATATTATCTCCCTTTGCCTGGTAGACCCCAGTCACCTAGTTTACAACAAGCAATGAATCACTCTTGATTTGCAGGTAGTCAGCCTTTAATTCAATGGCTACCTTCATCCCGGCTAGGAGGGCTTCATATTCCGCTTCGTTGTTGGTAGCTTTAAACTCGAATCTGAAACAGTGACATAATTCGGTCCTCTCCGGATCTATTAAAACTATGCCAGCTCCTCCCCCGGCTCGCCCGGATGCTCCATCTGCAAAGAGGGTCCATGGCTTGCAGCCTTCCGGCCAATTGTCGACCTCAGATATTTTCTCAGGGACCTCATTTGATACTGAGGGATCATCTGGGTCTGAGATCGCTGAGAATTCTGCCACGAAGTCGGCCAAAGCCTGTGCCTTAATCGTAGTCTGGGGCTTATACTTTAGGTCGAACTGAGTGAGCTCTAGTGCCCATAAGACTAGTCTTCCAGACACGTCTGGTCTTTGCAAGAATTGGCGGAGGGGTTGGTCTGTCACCACTACTATTGTGTGAGCTTGAAAATAAGGACGGAGTTTCCTCGCTGAGATCACCAGAGCATAAGCGAGCTTTTCTAGGAGAATGTAATTCCTTTCTGATTTGGTCAAAGCATGACTCACATAGTATATGGGTCTTTGAAAACCGTCGCTACAATCCTTAGCCAAAGCCCCGCTGACTGCAGTTTCTGATACGGCCAGGTAGATCTGTAGCTCATCTTTGAGAACCGGCTTGACTAACAATGGGGGGCTTGTTAGGTATTCTTTCAAAGCTTCAAAAGCCTGTTCACTCTCCTGGTTCCATTTCATGTTCTTCCCTTGTTTGATGGCCTTGAAGAAAGGGAGACATTTATCGGTGGAGCGAGAGATAAACCTGTTGAGTGCCGCCACCCGTCTAGTCAGAATATGTACTTGCTTGAGCGAGGTTGGGGATTCCAGGTCCAAGATAGCTTTGATTTTTTCTGGGTTGGCTTCTATACCTCTCTCATGAACCATGAAGCCCAGAAACTTCTCTGCCGTTACCCCAAAGGCACATTTGGAGGGGTTCAAACGTATCTGGTTTTCCCTCAGTATGAGGAAGGTTTTGCAAAGGTCTTCCTGATGTCCTTTTATGGTTAGGGATTTCGTGATCATGTCGTTGATATACACTTCCATCGTCCTTTCTATCTCGGGCTTGAACAGTTTGTTAACCTGCCGCTGGTATGTGGCCCCCGCATTCTTCAAACCAAACGGCATCACCTTGTAGCAGTATAAGCCCTGCCCAGTAATGAAACTGGTCTTATCTTGGTCAGCCGGGTGCATTTTAATTTGGTTGTATCCTGAGAATGCGTCCATAAAACTCAAAAGTTTATTTCCGGATGTGGAGTCAACCAGCTGGTCAATCTTTGGTAAAGGAAAACTGTCTTTCGGACAAGCCCGATTGAGGTCGGTGTAATCGACACACATACGCCATTTCCCATTCGCCTTTGTGACCATGACCATGTTGGCGATCCATTCGGGGTAACGTACTTCTCTGACGAACCCTGCTTTGATCAATTTATCAACCTCTTCCTGCAACGCCGCGTTCCTATCAGCGTTGAAGTGACGCCTCTTCTGCTTGACGGGCTTGACTGTTGGATCTACTGCTAGTCGGTGGGTGGCCAACGATGCCGGGATTCCAGGCATTTCATCATGGTCCCAGGCGAAGATGTCGCTGAATTCCTTGAGAAGGTCAATCAGTCCTCTTTTTACTTCTAGATCAAGGGTGGCTCAGACCTTGACGACCTTGGAGGGATCGTCATTCCTGATAGGTATCTCTTCTAGTTTATCTACGGGCAGCCCGCTGGCCTATTCCTTACTCCGTTCTTCCTCGTAGTGCATAATAGGTTCGCTCTCCGGATGCCCAGGATGTTCCGCGGGCTCTTTCTCCTCCTGGATTATCCGGGATGTATCCATGTCTTCCTAGACTAATGTCACATGTACACACTGTTTCGCTAGGGCTGTAGGATTGGCAGATACTGCGTAGCATTTCCTGGCTGCCTGCTGGTCTCCGCGTACCTCTCCTACTTTGGTTCCAACGGGGAATTTCAAGACGTTGTGGTATATGGACAAGACTCCCTTCAAGGAGGACATGAAAGGTCTCCCTAGGATAGCGTTGTAGGCCGATGGGGTGTCCACCACAACAAAGTCGGTCATAACATTCTGTTGGAGTGGGGTGATCCCGATGATTACTGGGAGGATCATTGACCCCACTGGTATGATCGAATCCCCAGTGAAACCGTAAAGCGGAGTGGTACAGCTGTTGTAACAACGTTGCTTCAGGTTTAATTTTTCTAGGGTATCCTTGAAGAGGATATCTACACTGCTACATGTATCCACGAGCACGCGATGGACCAGACAGTTGGCGATCTGTATCGTGATTACCATAGGATCATCATGAGGTTGCACAGTGTTGAAGACATCTGCTTCAGTGAATACGATTTGTACTGATTGGGAGGGCTCTGTCGGGCTCTGGCTGACTTCGAAGATCCCTCGGCTTTCTCCGATGTGGGGAACCTTTCCTGCATGGTTTTTCCAGGAGTTATTGGAAACGCCAGCCAGTGTAGGACCTTCGCTGATAGTGTGTATCACCTGGATCTGTTGCATTAAGTCAGCCTGCTCCCATTTCCTCTTTTCTGCGTCCTCACGGATTTCAGCTTGTACCTCCCTTCTAGTCCTGATATTATCTCTGACCTGTTGTAAGAACTCAATCAGGCATCCTCCCCTTATCAGGGCCTCAATCTGGTTGCGCAAATTATAGCACTCTGAGGTGTTGTGGCCCACGTCTTCGTGGAAGTCACAGTACTTGTACCGGTTTCTCCTGTCAGCTGGGGCCTTCATGGGAGCGGGCTTTTGGAGCAACCCTTTATCTTGTATGGCAAGGTAGACTGTTTCCCTGGAAGCATTCAAAGGGGTGTAGTAGTCATACCCTTTTTCCCCTTGCATTACTGAAGCCACTGTCCTGGGAGGCGGCGAAGCCCGGGGAGGGGTTCGTTTCGCTGGATATCTTTCTTGCCTTTGCAGAGGAGGAGGGAGGCGATAATTCGACCTATTAGGAGGTTTATTCTGAGTTTTCTGCACTGGCTCAAATTGGGGGGCTTCTTTCTTCAGACGTTTAGCCGTTCTCATGTCGTCGTGTTCCATCTTGACCTTGAGTTGTTCATCGATCTCGATCTGCTCAAGCACCCGGTTGTAGGCCTCCTGGTAAGTCTCGGGAGGTCTCTTGGCGAAGGAACGGAAAAGCTTTCCTGCCCATAGGTTTCGCCTGAAGTTGGCGAGGGTTTCTTTTTCAGTGAAAACTCCCATTTGTATGACCTCCTTGTGAAATCGTTCCACGTACGACTGAAGAGGTTCACTTCATTCCTGGATCACATATTGAAGGTGTATGGGATCTTTCAGGTGAGGTTTGACTCCTTGGAATTGTGAGCAAAAATCTGTTGATAATTTCTTGAAAGAATCAACGCTACCAAGGGGCAGTTTCCTGAACCAGGTTTTCGCGTAGTCGGTCAAGGTCGTTGGAAACATTCTGCACATAACTGCTCTGGTAGTGTTCTGGACCTCCATCTGTTGAACGAAGCTCTCTAGATGGCTTAGAGGATCTTCCGTTCTAGAGAACTTATCTGTTGGAATTTTGAATTTTGGGGGGAGCTCTGCTTCCCGGATCCTCCGAGTGAAGGGAGCATTCATCTCGCTCAGGGGATCCTTTTTGTCCTCCTTATTCTTTCCCTTCCTTATCTGCTGGACCTCTTTTTGTAGATTTGCCATCTGATCCCTCAGTCGCTTGTTCCCAGGTCTCTTCGAGTTAATCTCAGATTCCTCACTGTCGAATCTTTCTGATGAACTGGCAATTTCTATCCGGTCCTCCTCCTGAACATGATCCACTCGGGGAGTTTGTCTACTTTCCTCCTCTAGGGCCCGGGTAGTTCTCCTAGATGTAGTTTGGTGAGATAGCCCTCGTGGCTTTCGGGTAAAAGCATCCGCGATAGACTTAACTAGCCTGGGTTGATATTGTGAAAGTCTTTTCGAAACTGGGGGCATGGGTCCCAGCCTATCCCGGATCGAATGTTGGGGCCCTGACCTATCTCGAGCTGGCTCTGGAAGAGGAGGTCTTAGGCGATCGAAAGTAAGTGGCCTAGCTCCGAGCCTGCTCGGCTCTCCCTGATCATTCAGGTTGGTTGGCTGGATTGTGATGCCTTCAGCGAGGAGGCGGACGCGGATGGATTCTACAAAGGCCGCCGCTTGTTGGTCGAGCGCGGCCTGGCTCACTATAGGGTGGCCAGTAGCCCGCGTATTGGTTGTCTGGATCAGAGCTTGACTGCTATATCCAGACTTCCTTCCCTTTCTTGGGGTCTTTCGTGTTAGCCTCGCCGGAGGTTGCTCCGGGACTCTATGTTGGCCTTGGGAGGAGCAGAGCCTCATAGTTCCTGTAAAACAACGAAAATGTAAATACAAATAATTGGTTAATTAGGTGTAGGGGCTTTCCCACAGACGGCGCCAGAAAGTGTTAACGGAAATTTCGCTGGGGATGAGAAATCTCAGTTAACGCCCTCGAGACCACTACCACGTAGGTGGTGGCCAAGATTTATTGTATGTGTAGTGATGATTTATAGAATGCCAAGAAATGATGATAACATTTAACCAAAAGAAAGCAAGAATATTTTTGTTGAACGTGCATGGTATACAAATACAAGTTTCTTTATTTTTTGCTCTCAACTCTCTCTAGGGTATGATCGAGTATTTGTCGTATGCCTGTCGAATAGTAGTCTCTCCTTTTTCATTTCCTTTCTTTTCTATTTATACATAGTTTGTAGGTCAAACAGACTGATTCTCCCCTTGATTTTCTCAGTCTCTCCCCTCCTTATCGGGAGGGATTTCTCGTTTTAATGTCATTGACTTTGCCGAATTGAGAGTATCGTGGTGGAGATCAGTTTGTTTCCTTTTTGGATTCTATTACTTGTTCTGCATATAGGTAACGTTTCTAGATATGATTCAGTGTATCCCTCGTATCCTTTCAGCATGATCCTTTATAGAGGTCGTTGAATATGGCATGGTGTGGTGCATCAACCAGTGAGGTTGATTAGTGTTCTGACCTTGATATCTGAGAAGTTTCATCCAACTTGGAGCCAGATCTGGCTTCCCTTGACCTTTTCGAAGCTAGGTGTGCTTCCCTTGACCTTTCGAAGCTAGGTGTGGCTTTTCCTGACCTTTCGAAGCTAGGTGTGGCCTTCTAGGGACATTCTTCTGTGTCAATCGAGGTACATGCGAGTCTTTGGAGCATTTGTGAGGTGACCTCGACTTCGGGGAGCTTCTAGTTTTGGTGATGCGGGCTAGATCTGATCGTTCCGGGCTCTATCCCGGATGTTTCCGGAGCCCGTCCTTGTTCCTGGGGTGGTATCGTAATTCGGCTCTGGATAGAGAGGTCTCCTGGTGGAAACTCTCGGGTATGGAACCAGGTCTGGAAGGTGGAAAATTTTCCTTTGGTCCTTAGCCAATTTTGGCTATTAACATAATGAATGAGTAACCGAAATGACTGGAACTCAATAAGGAATAATATAAGACCAAATTCAAGTCTGGTTTCCATAAAACATAAATAAATGAACACATGAACACATAAAAATGCCGTTTCCTAGATATTGTCCTAGAACATGAAATTTACAAAACTTGTCAATTTAAAGCTAATGCATGAGCATTCAATATCAAGTGTTTGAATGTGTTATACAAATTGAGCACAATGATGTAGGGACACATATGGATGCAATGTGTGTGTGTGTGTGAGTGCCTAAGCCTTGTAAGAAAAATGAGGTGTCTAAATGTACCTTTGTTGAGCAATGAAGCATATTTCTCTTTAAAAACTCAATCTTGCTTGATAAGTTGCCAAATATTCTTTGAAGCTTGAATCATCATCAATCTAAGACAACTAATCAATACAAGTGAAACATTGCTTTGATATGGAATTAATGCTAACATGACTTCAAAATCCTAACATGATTGATAGTGATGATGAAGAGGACAAGGAAGACTCCTTTGATGAAGATTATGCGGCTAATTTTATCACTTTTACAACATCTCACATCAATGATGAGGTGAAAGATAACAATGCCTTAAAGCTTGACATTGAAGAAGAAGTATGAGAGGATATAGCTAAGAGTTATGGTGAAAGAGCTTCTGAAGAAGATGTTTACTCTAATGTTG
This sequence comes from Dipteronia sinensis, assembly GCA_033220585.1. NCBI lineage: Eukaryota > Viridiplantae > Streptophyta > Magnoliopsida > Sapindales > Sapindaceae > Dipteronia > Dipteronia sinensis. The sequence goes on along the minus strand of CM065636.1, from coordinate 58,846,946 downwards.
ATGAGTTGAGTGACGAGAGGTCTTTAATCTCTAATGATGAAAGTGATGAAGATAACTCCAACTTTGAGATTTCTAACAGTGATGAGAGTAGTGAAGATGACTCAGATTGAAATTTCTAAGAATAAGGCTAGGTTGGAGCCTACTGTGTTCATAAGGAAGTATAAAAGATTCCTAAAGAGGGCAGCACTTGCTGTGTCCAAGCTCAAGCAAAAGAACCCAAATCTTAGGCACACATTGAAGACTACTATGGAGGAGAATGCCACCTTAAGTCAATTCACCAATAAGTTTAGAGAGAATGTTAATGATTTGACCCTTAAATTTTTCGAAGGGCTAGGAAGACTTGAAGAGCTCAAGATCCAAGTGGAAGCAAATGATAAAGAGTTGAGGCTTGCCAAGGAAAATGAGGAAAAATTGATTAAAGAGCTTAAGGAAGCTAGGAAGCAATCTCCAAGTGTGAAGACAAGCTCGAAAAATCTTGATATCATGCTAAGCATTGGCAAAAAGCGTAGTGACAAATGAGGCATTGGTTTTGTTGATGATGAGACCACACCATCCTCTGACAAGACCACTTTTGTGAAGGAAAAGTTCGTAAATGGCCTCCTCCATCTCAACATCCCAAAAAAACAATTGAATTAGGTGAATCATTCAATAGTGCTCATTTGAAAATGCTTCCGAGGAACTTAGCTCAACCTCAACTAGTGACTTTTATGTGGAAAACCCTAAATAGGGAAAAAAACCACAATCGTTTTGGCAAAGGAGAAAGAGAAGTCTGCACTATGAAAGAATGATGATAGCTTTTACAAGCGATATATGGCTTCTTTTTGCTATCTTTACATGATACATGTGTTTATATAGGGGTTAGGGTACTGCCCTAGCCCTTTGGGTGCAAGAAAAGACTAATACTAGGCGAGATCCTATAAGGATTATATCTAGGCAGGATTCTTGGTGAATCAAGTCTTCATACATTGATGGTGTTAAGATCTTCATTCCTTGTGGGAGTATTCTTCTGAATGTTCATATTTATTACACAATTCATCAACTAGTGGATTGTTGGAGATTATGCAAGGCCGGATATTGTGAAAGATACACTAAAATCTTGTGTTATTAATGATACATTTTATTTGATGAGTGGGCGACGATTTCATGTCAACTCCCTTGTTTAAAGGCTTTTCGACGAGTAGGTTCTCGCCATGGGTGACTTTCTTTTCGCCTGTTAGTCAGCGTATGGCCTATCAAGCTGGCATGGCCAAGTGTCATGTGTAGGGAAAAATCGATATAAAACGCAGCGGAAGAAATGAAAAATAGATTTCGTATGGTTTTAAAATTTTTCTCAAAGTTGAACCTTAACCTTTTAATTAATTAAACTCAAATATATACGGTTAGAGTTAAATACCTCTTGACGCGTGATCCGATTGACTTACGTCGATTGGTAATCCGTAAAATCTTTTCTGATGCCCGTGAACAGTGATCGTGAACAGTCCCCCCCCCCCCCCCCCCCCCCCCCCCCCCCCCCCCCCGTGAACAGTGATCGTGAACAGTACCGCGAGATCTTCCAATCCGAACACGTACGTGAATCACCTAGGAGTGTGGTCTCCCTTTTTTTTTGAATTGCAAACCTAAGAATGGATGAACAAACTTTTCTTTTTCTTTTGTTAGTCACAAAACAATCAAAAGAAGACAAAAATTATTCCGGTCACTTTTGAGTTCTCAATCTAATGATCGAAACTCGCGTGAACCTAATTCGATGTTATACACACAAGCTTATTGATGAACAAGCAATCAGTGTACTATCAAAGAATAATCTCTTCTCTCTTTTATGTTTAGTAGAATAAAAATTATGTTTTTCTATAAATTGAGAAAAAAAAGAAAAATTGAATAATTCAATCAACTATGGTGGCCGAATTCTTTCTTCCTCTTCTATTTAGGATTGCTGAAATCTTCCTCTAAATGGACTAGGGTTGCCGCAAATCACATACCAAAAAGAGTCTGTGTTGCACCCTAATTTCCATCAACCCTTAGACTTCAAAACCTAATCCAACTCATAGATATTTTTATTCTTTTATTGACTAAATAAAAAGACTTCTTATTTGATTAAATAAATAAAATTATTTATTTATTTTCTTATCAAACAAGTCTTTTACTTTTAATATACTACTACCAATAGTATAGCTTTAGGAAATATATTTCCTGATCAGAAAAAAATTCGTTTCTTAATTAAACAATTAATTAATAAATTAACTAATTCTTATTTAATTAAAACAATGAAACAAAATAATATATTAGGTTAATATATACACCTTGCCGCCCCACTTATATAAATGGGCCATATATTATTTTCTTATTTCATTTAATCCATTGGACTTTAAATAAAAGCCCACATGTGAACCAGACCCATTCTTACTAAAAGAAACAAGCCCACATGTCTCATTTTAATATATTAATATAATAGTGCAGCCCATTAATTAAATAATAGACATATTATATTCTTGATATATTAAATTCTAGATGGACCCTTAAATCGGCCCGGTAGAATATATCAAGTGATCCATGCAAATACGTGTGGATTGGGGATCTTGGCGGGCTATCTAAATTTAAGCTTCAATAGACACAACCTAATCACAATCAACAAATGATTCACTTAGGTCCAATCTATTAATTTTAACTCATTCCACTAAAGAACTAAAATTGAACTCTTAAATAAAGATAGAATAAGGAGATGTTTCTCATTCATACCCTAGACAATCTTATAGGAGATGGTGTATCCTCGTGAATAATATCAGTAATCGCCAAGAGCTCATATACCGCCTATAGCTCTCCAAGTTACCATATTTCCTCATATGACCACATTTCGAACTTGGATACTTTGACTTGTCCAGAAGCCATGTTTTCAATAATCATTATTGAAAACTCAACGTTGAGATTTAATATCCAATACCTCAAAACATCCATATGATGATATTATACTCTCATTTAATAAATGGAGCCACGATGTCCATATCTATAAATGAAGTCCTCTATCGATTAACAAATGTATACCACCAAACTATCGAGGATAGACTATGCTATATAATCGTACTCATTGATAGCTCTAATGATAACACTTGCAACCATAAGTCCATCATTTATCTCAGGATTAAGATAGACTCTCTGATTGTCCTCTTTAATGAAAAGACTTATATCTAGTGACGGTTGTAGATAAAGTATTTCATTATGATCCAGTTCAATGCACCTAGTGCACTAGATTCTTTTACTCGAAAACCTTTCGATGATTTTAGACTCATCATATTCATTTGATCCCACTCAAATGCTAGTAAAAGAATTCTACAACTTTAACAAGATAGAGGTGCCCAACCTTTAACTTAAGTTGTGAATGTTATTCAAGACTAACTAAAGAATTGTGTCTACCTCATACATATCCGGATGTATGAACAATTCTTCATGTCTCATAGTCTTTTGACCTTATGATTATTTACCTTGACAATTATAATAATAAATGCTATAAGTAATTGTAAGAATCAGAATTCACTTTATTAATATGAGAAGATTGTCAATTACAATATTATACTCTTTCCATTGAGCATAATCCTAACATCATGGAGGTTTGGTTTCATAGATTCTGGGCTCTGTACTGGCATGTCAGACCGAATAAATTAGCCCAAACATAAGCCAATCTCCTTAGCATTTCTCATAGTAGTGATGAGGGATACTCCGTCCTTTTTAGTATTGATGGTTGCTCCATCATGAAAGCAAATGGCCAAATTTCGATAAAAGGCTAAAGGTCCTCGGATGATTGTTACTGTCTTAATACTAATGTCGTGTCTTGCAGTCTTTTCATATGTGAACAGGTTGAACTATGGCATCAAAGACTTTGGCACATGAATTACCGAGACTTGAGGATCTTGGAGAAGTACCAAGTGGTATAAGGACTTCCTAAACTTGTGAAGAAGATCGAAGGGGTTTGTGTTCTGTGCCAACAAGGGAAGCAAACTAAGAGCATGCACAAGAAAGGAAATCATCTAACCACCAAGGAATCGTTAGAGCTTCTTCACATATATCTTATAGGTCCAATGCAAATAGAAAGCTTGGGGGGTAAAAATATATTTTTGTGTGTGTAGATGATTTCTCTAGGTTTACATTGACTTACTTTCTTAGAGAAAAATCTGAAATCTTCAATAAATTTAAAATGCTATGTACTAAAATTCAAAATGAGAAAGATTCTCAAATTAAAAGCATTAAGAGGATTAGAGGTGTTAGGGGAAAGAGTTTGAAAATGATTGTTTTAAAAATTATTGCAATAGCTCAGGCATTTCCATTGAGTTTTATGCTCTTAGGACACCTTAACAAAATCGGGTTATCGAGAGGAAAAATAGGGTCTTGCAAAAGATGGCATGTGTGTTGTTGCTTAGCAACAAGGTTCTTAGAAACCTTTGAGCCGAGGCCGTCAATACGGCTTACTATATAGAGAATTGAGCATTCTTCAGAACATGGACTAGGCAAACCTCTTAGGAGCTAAGGAAGAGTAGAAAACCTAATGTTGGCTACTTCCACATTTTTGGGAGTAAGTGTTTTATTTTGAATGATCATGATCAATTGGGAAAATTTGATGCCAAGAGTGATGAGAGAATTTTTCTTGGTTATGTCCTGAATAGCAAAGCCATTAGAATTTTTAATTTAAGGACTCGAATTGTGATGGAGTCCTCTAATGTTGTTATAGATGACAATAGGCTTAGTGCTAGTGGTTGATGAAAAGGTTTTTGCCGTCAGAAAACCGTCCGTCAAAACAATTTATAAAACCTATGCGATGTGTTCACAAGTAGTAATACAAGTAAAGTGGTAAGCACGGGTGTCGTCCACTGAGATCGGCGTAGCGGTGATAAGATTAGGATTAATATAACTAGTATGCATAAAAGTAAAAGTGATGGTGAATGAAAATGCAATATAAACTAAACTATGAAAGCAAATAAAATGGGATGACAATGGAGTGATGAATGAATGATGATGGAACTACGGAGTTGATGGACTTGTAAGTGAATATTGGGGCAATTGCAACAAACTCTCAATTAAGCATGTATTGACAAATGTAACCAACCTAGGGTGTAAAGCGTTGGTATATATCTCTAGCAAGAGGTCAACCTAGGGTGTATAGTGAAGACCTCTTACTAGCGATTAATCCCTCCTAAGCAACCAACAATGGCTAGTTACTCAATCGGGACTTTTTCCATGAATGCTCATCTATCTAGCTATGGCTCAACCTATTACTAATGTAGCCATCCTAGGGTGTATATTGATGGCTTCCAATTCCCTCACAAGTGGCCGACCTAGGATGTATAGTGAAGGCCACCCGTTTGAGATTGGATGAGGCTCGAGGTTATCAACCGAATTCTACTCGAAGGTTAGTTCTCGTAAAATCACTAAAGTAGCCAACCTAGGGTGTATAGTGGAGGCTTCTAATTCTCTCACAAGTGGCTAACCTAGGATGTATAGTGAAAGCCACTAATTCAAGATTAGATTAAGGACATGGTTGTAGAGCCGGATTTCCGGAAATCCTTCCATTCAACGAAGCATTAGACAACCTAATTGCCTACTCAAGTAATCCAAATCAATCATGCAAAGAGGGTGTATCCAAGCAAATCAATAATGGAAATCAATTCAAGCAATGGAATAAAACATAGAGATAGAATTAATATAACACATAGAGTTTATTTACAAAGCCCAAATATCCATCAAACAATTAACATCAACCCCATAGTGGGGTATTTTAGCTACTCATGTTCTATTACAAACAAATAAACTAAAAGAGAGTGTAGAGAGAACCCTTGAAGATTGATCTCCTTCCTTGAAGCTTGAATCCAAGTCTCCTAGTTGCCTTTGATTGAGTAGAGATGGTTTGGATGATAGGGAGATGTGTTTCTAGCTTAAACTACAAGTGTTGGGAGATATGGGAGCTCTTTGGTTCGTTCCCATCCTTTTCTATTTATAGAGGATGGAAAAATAGGTCACTTAAGCTTGAAAACAGAAGCTGTCGCGCGCAGAGTGCGGGTGGAGTGCGGGTGAATTACCCGCACTATATGGGTTGTCTTCATCTTCAGTTCTCTGATCTGGGCAATAGTGCGAGTGGAGTGCGGTTGGATTACCCGCACTTTACCCGCACTTTACTCGCACTGTACTCGCACTCTGGTGTCAGGTGTAAATCCACTCCTCTGTCTTGAGCAATAGTGCGGGTAGAGTGCGGTTGGATTACCCGCACTTCACCCGCACTTTAGTGTCAGGTGCAAATCAGCTCCTTTGTCTTGAGCAATAGTGCGGGTTGAGTGCGGTTTGATGACCCACACTTGACCGGCACTTTATCTTTCCTTCATGATTCAGGTCCCGGCTGTGGGAAGGAGTGCGGTAGGAGTGCGGTTGCGACCCGCACTTGACCTGCACTTTGGAGCTGCTTATGATCATTTGTCTTTCCTTTTGCCCTTTTTCTGCTCGAACCACCTCAATTAGCTTCTAACACTAGAATTACATCTATTGCCTGCAATTAGCACCAATGAGCCTATTAGACATAAAATATATATAATATACACACAAGAACGAGACAAAGGAATAGGAATGAGGGCCGAAATATACAACAATTTAGGCACGATCAAACACCCCCAAACCAAACATTTTCTCGTCCTCGAGCAACCGTAATCTAAAACAAATAAGACACAACCTAAAAATGACTCAAACTAAGAACTTTCCTAGACACAAAGAAAATCCTGCTGCAGAACCAACTAGCAGAGAGATATGCAAACGCAAATGGGAGTGAGGAATGGGCATATGCAAAATGTTCTAAACAACTCGAAGGCACCTCAACGAAAACCGGCACAACACGAATGCACACTTAAAATGCCCTCACCTCAGAAACTACTCACTCTCACACCTCGAGCGTAATTCGCTTCGACGCTAGGTTCTCACATGGATTTTCTTTTATCTTTCCTCTTAGAACCTAGGTTCACACTCATGCAACATGTATGCCAATGAATTTATGTAACTGAATCAATTTAGTTGCATACATTTAGTGTAGAATAAACGCTATTTTTAGTGTGTGAGTCTCATGAAAGAATCACGTGTCATGAATGTGAAAAGAGCATTCGTTAACTAATATTCCCAATCTAGACTTCCACTAAGATCAACTAGGTCTTTTCCATTTGGTTGTAACGTGGCCACGGTGAATGGTGATTAGAAGAATGAGAAATTTAGGCACAAGCACTAATCAACCAAGTTAAGGCAATACATTCTACACTTAAGCATTTAATTTCTCGTGCAACTCCACTTCCAAATACAATATGGCGTCCAGGCATACAATTAGACTCTACGTGCAATCTTTAACTACTCATGTTACCCATTTGAGTAGCATTTACAATTTACACAAGGCTTTTGAAGCATATTTTTCTTTTGTTACTTTTTGCTTCTTTTCTTTTCTTTTCTTTTCATGCCTTTTTACTATGCACATTTTCACAACTCATTACTCTTGCCTAGGTACACGCCATTTATTAAATTAAAGCACAACTTTACATTCCTAAGCCTCAACAAGATCAATTAAGAGAGAGTTGGCTAAGTGTTTAGATTGCTTGGGTTATGGATAACGTGGGTGTAGAATGGAAAAGTCTATATGTGTTTGGCTTCAAAATTGGCTTGGAAGCACACATATTACGAGAATGGGAAGTATTTAGGCTTTCTTTTTGAGTGGCTAAAACACACATTGTCTAATATCACTTCAAAGGATCAATCTACCAAGGGAATAAAAGTTTCCGTCAAGAAGTCCACATATATGATGCATGTTCAATGACAAATGATGATTTTTGATGTAGTGAGACTATGCATGGTGTTTGAATAGTGTTTACAGATTTGAAAAACATTTTCCCTCAAATATACACGCTTTTGGATTGTGTTTGTGATCTCACAAGGGAAATCTCCACTATTAGAACAAGGCGCTTGAGCACCGAGTTCCCTAAACTTTGACACTAGAAGATGAGACTAGCCCATGAAGTGCCAGTGAGACCCCTAAAGTGACTAAGAGTTATTGAATAAGCATACACACATTCGCCACAAACACTATGCTCCATGTATCTCACCAAGCCAAATAAGCTCAAAATTCTGGCTAAGCAACTACTTTTTCGAAAATGAGACACAAAAATGACTTAAGACACAAAGACACAAAAATGACTCAAGACACAAAAGACGACTCAAAAAGGCGTCTACACCCCAAACCAAAACCCAACATTGTCCTCAATGTTGAAGACAAGAGAATCTGGCCTAGCGGCATGCACCTAACATGACTCAAACAAACCTAGGCACTAATCAACCACAATCAATGCCCCAACAAAATAAAAATGACTCAAACAAGGCTCACAAAATAAAGGCAATTCATGCAATATATCATTGAAGCCCAAGTCAAGCTTAACATCATGCATTTTATCAAAATTGATGGAATGGGGCATGAACAACCCCCAAACCGAATTAAACAATATAAAGCACATGCATTCATACTTGCACAAGAGCCTCCGGCTCTTTCATCCACAAATATAATTAATAAATTTAATGTGCAAATATACAAAAAATATAGCATTCGAACAAATTATCCCAACATCACAGTTTATTGAATTTAAACAACATAAAACATAAAACATAAAACTAACTACATGCATCAAAATTATTCAATGGGATGCATTCATGGAGAGGCTAGGGTCCTCTAAGGGTGGTTTGACCAAGTTAGGAAATTCTCTATTTTTCACTACCCAAATAAATTTAGGTGACTTCATTATCTTTTCCTTTTTCATGTTCCTATATAAGTGCACTTGGTCTTTCCTTACCCATATTTGCTTGACCCTAGGTGGACTCCATCTATTCCTAGGACCTCTAGTTTTCCTTTGTTGATTTGGCTTGTAATTTTTAGCCTTAAAATGATCTATCCTAGAACATGCATAGCAAAAGATATTAGAGTTAGAGGAACTCCCCTTTGATGCGTGGTCTTGAGGACGTTTGATTTGTTTCACTTGTAACGCCTTGACCTCTTCCTCCTTTTTGCTTAGTGCTACCTTTGCTTCCTCTAAGGCATTGGCTTTTTGGTCAACCTCCATTCGCATCTTCATTGACTTGTGAGCTATCTCATCTTCAAAATCTTTTGATAGCCTCGCTAAGTTCTCCAAATCCTTCGATGCGGTACTCTTTTCGGCTTCAAATCTCTCAATTCGTTCTTCCAATTCTTTGTTCTTGTCGGAGACTTCACCATTTGTCTTCTTGAGAGTACCATTCTCAACCCTGAGCATCTTCACTTCAAATAATAGTTTCTTGTTCAACTCTTGGAGATTACTCGCCTTTTCCATTCCCAAGGCTTCTCTCTCTTGAAGTGCTTCATTTTCTTCCTTCAACACACCTCTTTCCAACACTAGCTCTGTGCTCACGCTCATAAGCTCTTGGTTCATCTTGATCATCCTGTCCATCTCGTCCATTCTCTTGCTTCGCTCCACTTCAAATTCTATTCGGAGCTTATACATGCCTTCTTTTGAGAAATTAGAGGAATCCACCGGTTTGGTTGCTTTAACTTGGAAACAACTCTGATTTACCGAGGTGGACTGCTGGGCGGATTCGAGCATTTGGGTGGTTTTCTCTTCTATGAAGGCTTGAGTCTCTTATTAAGAAGCTATCATCTGCTCAGTCTCCCGCACATGATTCTTCATGAAATTTCTTAGTTGATCTTCAACGAAATTTGACTGGAATGACGAGATGGAGGCATTCTCGTTAAGCTCGTAGCTTGACCTTGAATTTTTCCAAAAGGAATCCATAAAGTCCAGAAACAAGCAAAAACAAAAACTACCAAAGCAATAGAAAGAAACAAAACTAAAAACAACTAATAAACTAATAGTATTAAAACTAATCTAATCATTACTACGCACACCGATCCCCGGCAGTGGCGCCATTTGATGAGAAGGTTTTTGCCCTCAGAAAACCGTCCGTCAAAACAATTTATAAAACCTATGTGATGCGTTCACAAGTAGTAATACAAGTAAAGCGGTAAGCACGGGTGTCGTCCACTGAGATCGGCGTAGCGGTGATAAGATTAGGATTAATATAACTAGTATGCATAAAAGTAAAAGTGATGGTGAATGAAAATACAATATAAACTAAACTATGAAAGCAAATAAAATGGGATGACAATGGAGTGATGAATGAATGATGATGAAACTACGGAGTTGATGGACTTGTAAGTGAATATTGGGGCAATTGCAACAAACTCTCAATTAAGCATGTATTGACAAATGTAACCAACCTAGGGTGTAAAGCGTTGGTATATATCTCTAGCAAGAGGTCAACCTAGGGTGTATAGTGAAGACCTCTTACTAGCGATTAATCCCTCATAAGCAACCAACAATGGCTAGTTACTCAATCGGGACTTTTTCAATGAATGCTTATCTATCTAGCTATGGCTCAACCTATTACTAATGTAGCCATCCTAGGGTGTATAGTGATGGCTTCCAATTCCCTCACAAGTGGCCGACCTAGGATGTATAGTGAAGGCCACCCGTTTGAGATTGGATGAGGCTCGAGGTTATCAACCGAATTCTACTCGAATGTTAGTTCTTGTAAAATCACTAAAGTAGCCAACCTAGGGTGTATAGTGGAGGCTTCAAATTCTCTCACAAGTGGCTAACCTAGGATGTATAGTGAAAGCCACTAATTCAAGATTAGATTAAGGACATGGTTGTAGAGCCGGATTTCCGGAAATCCTTCCATTCAACGGAGCATTAGACAACCTAATTGCCTACTCAAGTAATCCAAATCAATCATGCAAAGAGGGTGTATCCAAGCAAATCAATAATGGAAATCTATTCAAGCAATGGAATAAAACATAGAGATAGAATAAATATAACACATAGAGTTTATTTACAAAGCCCAAATATCCATCAAACAAATAACATCAACCCCATAGTGGGGTATTTTAGTTACTCATGTTCTATTACAAATAAATAAACTAAAAGAGAGTGTAGAGAGAACCCTTGAAGATTGATCTCCTTCCTTGAAGATTGATCTCCTTCCTTGAAGCTTGAATCCAAGTCTCCTAGTTGCCTTTGATTGAGTAGAGATGGTTTAGGTGATAGGGAGATGTGTTTCTAGCTTAAACTACAAGTGTTGGGAGATATGAGAGCTCTTTGGTTCGTTCCCATCCTTTTCTATTTATAGAGGATGGAAAAATAGGTCACTTAAGCTTGAAAACAGAAGCTGTTGCGCGCAGAGTGCGGGTGGAGTGCGGGTGAATTACCCGCACTATATGGGTTGTCTTCATCTTCAGTTCTCTGATCTGGGCAATAGTGCGAGTAGAGTGCGGTTAGATTACCCGCACTTTACCCGCACTTTACTCACACTGTACTCGTACTCTGGTGTCAGGTGTAAATCCACTCCTCTGTCTTGAGCAATAGTGCGGGTGGAGTGCGGGTGGAGTGCGGTTGGATTACCCGCACTTTAGTGTCAGGTGCAAATCAGCTCCTCTGTCTTGAACAATAGTGTGGGTGGAGTGCGGTTGGATGACCCGTACTTGACCCGCACTTTATCTTTCCTTCATGATTCAGGTCCCGGCTGTGGGAAGGAGTGCGGTAGGAGTGCGGTTGCAACCCGCACTTGACCCGCACTTTGGAGCTGCTTATGATCATTTGTCTTTTCTTTTGCCCCTTTTCTGCCAGAACCACCGCAATTAGCTTCTAACACCAGAATTACATCTATTGCCTGCAATTAGCACCAACGAGCCTATTAGACATAAAATATATAGAAAATACACACAAGAACGAGACAAAGGAATAGGAATGAGGGCCGAAACATACAACAATTTTGGCATGATGAGTGGTCATGAAAGAGATGAGGGAGTTGTCAATGATCTCCCTTTGGAGAAGAGTGGTAAGACTTCAAGTGAAGTGAAGTCGAATCAAGATGAAGAGGACACTCAACCTTTTGATAGAGTTCAATCTTTGAACCCTTCAGAACCAGCTCATTGGGTTATACATCTTCATGACCAAAAAGATATCATTGGAGGTGTCGATGTGGGTGTTAGGACTATGTGTCAAATAGCTAATCGTAGGGGGCTTTTCTCGAACGTTTTCCTTGCTTGACTGAAGTGGTTGGGTGGCTTCCTGGCTGGCACTGGATAATATGAACTGAAAGACGAGAACGATTAGACGAGTCAAATTAGCTACACTTGTTACACCTCACAAATTGAATCCAAGAAGGCCGATGGGCCTTGAGTGATGATTTTTGGGTTCTTGCCATGCAAGAATAGTTGAACCAATTTGAAAGAAATGAGGTTTGAACTCTTGTTCTTCGACCCAAGGACACTAATGTCGAACGTACTAAGTTGGTGTTTGGGAACAAATCCGATGAGGATGGAAACATTGTGCGCAACAAGGCTAGGCCTGTAGCACAGTGTTACTTCCAAGTTAAGGGTATTGACTTTGATGAGACTTTTGCTCTGGTTACTCATCTAGAGTCCATTAAGCTTCTCTTGTCCATTTCTTGCGTTTGCAAGTTTATATTATTTCAAATGGATGTTAAGAGTGCCTTCCTTAATGGCTACTTGTATGAGGAAGTGTTTGTTGAGCAACCCAAGGGGTTTGTGAATCCTCACCACCCCAAACATGACTATTGCCTCAAGAAGGCGGTATATGGGGTGAAACTAGCACCAAGGGCTTGGTTTGAGCACCTCACTCAATTCCTTGTCAACAGTAATTACTAAAGGGGTAGTGTTGACATAACACTCTTTATCAAGCGCAACAAAGTTGAGATCTTTATAGCTCAAATCTATGTTGATGATATAGTGTTTGGTTCCACCAATGACTCTAAAGTTGTAAGGACCTCTATTTTATGATTGGCTTATTTCATAACAAACCACATTGGGGGTGATTATGTAATGGGTAGTTTAGGTTTTCTTAATGATTATTAAGGAAAGCTTCTAAGCATCTCCATGACTTCAAGATCAAGGGCATCAAAAGATATATCACTTGACTTTGATTCTTGAAGAGGTTAGGTGCGCACACACACTTGCATGCATATTTACCTATCTTGCAATTGTGTATCATTGCTATGTACATTTTTTCTTTCATCACACTTCACACTTCACACTTGCACAACATTCATATAGGTTAGGTGTTCTTGAATGTTTGTTTGAATGGCTGGAAAAGAGAATTTTTCTCTTAACCACGGTTTAGGTCGCTTTCCATGCACCTATCTAAACCGCGGTCCCAACAGCGATGGGTTCCATTTGTGTTACGTGGTGTATACCATAATAGGTACACCTACCCATCCAGCGGTCTCAACTGTGGTCCATTCCAGAAGACTGTTTCTTCTGTTATGGGGTATATACCGCGGTCTAGACACTTGCCTGTACCGCAGTACGCATAGCGGTTTTGACAGGATTTTGTTGCCCAAGTGCAAAATGACTTCTTCTAGGGCTTTATATATATTTTTCCTCTTCTTCTCTTGGCCGACCAAGAGCTCAGAAAATCATAGTTGAGAGAGAGGTTAGAGCTCCTAGAGAGAGAAAGCTTCAAGAAAGCATATTTCACTCTCCAAACCCAAAACCTATCATCTTTCATGCATCATTGAGCATCATTTAAGCATGGGTCTTCTTGGTTTCATAACTAGGTAAGTTATAACTTCATTGAATATCATTTATTGTTCTTCTTACTCTAGATTAGATTTTTATTGCTTGATTAAATGCCTTGGCTCTCTTTATTGCATATATTTATAGTCTAAATTGCATGATTGGGTTTGTTTATGATAGCTTGTATCATTAGGTCATTTATGCCTAAATAGCTAATCCATAAATGTTCATGTATGTTTAATTGATGATTAGGTTGGCTTTGTGCATCTAGTCAAGTTCATGAATGTTTATATGAGTTTAATTGACAATTAGGTTGTTAAAATTACTCTACATCTAATTTTGACCTCATGTGTGTGCATGTAGGCTTATTTGATAATTAGGTTGTTAGAATTACTCTACATCTAATTGTGACCTCATGTGTGTGCATGTAGGCTTATTTGATAATTAGGTTGTTAGATTTGCATCTTAACATCTAATTAAGCATATAGTGTTTAGTCTTGCACTTTATTGCATTTAGAATACTGACATGTATTCACTTAGACTTTCAATTCTCTTCATTGAGTCAAAGTCTTGTGGCTTTTGAGTGAAGTTGCACAAGCATTGAAGTCTTGTAACCAAAGGTTGGTTGGCAACCATTGGTTGCCAAGAGCCACTGTAAAAGGCATGCATGTAGATTAGAAGGTGTTCACGCCAAGAGTAGTGGATCAGGGGATATCACTAGGGATTGAACCAAGAGTGGTGAGTGGTAGTGCCCATAGCCTAAGGTTATCGAGAGTGAGAGTACGAGTATCACTTGAGGGTGTAACTTTCTTTTCATAAAGTGGATTTTTGTGGCTCAAGTGGCTAGCGTGGCTAGTCCTGTGGTTTTTTCCCGTTTAAAGGGTTTCCACACAAAAATCAAGTGTTCGTTAATTTCCGCACTTTACTTGATTTTTTTGGTTTGATTGTTTGGGTTAATTGTGATTAATATTGACATATCGAAAAAATTGGTAATAATCGATAAACAACCCATTCACTCCCTCCCCCCCCCCCCCCCCCCCCCCCCCCTCTCTAGGTTGTTTAGACACACGCTTGAGTTGTATTTTCAATTGGTATCAGAACGGGTTCCTAGACATTCTTAGGTGATCCTTGCTCTTGTTTGTGTGTCTTGCATTTGTGTGCATTTTTTATTCTTTGCATTCATTTGCATTCATTTATTCACTAAACATTATGTGTGAGAGTGAAACACTTAGAGAGGGTTTGCTTTGAAGACCTCCAAAGTTATGAGGGAGGTAAATGACTCCGATGAGGAGATGACTCTCATGATAGAGAGATTTAGGAGATTCATGATATCTCACAAGAAGGGTATAACCTCTAAAGTGAAGGAGGAGAAGAAGATGACATTACTTAAGAAGGATGAAGCAAGTAAGGATAAATCCTCAAGGATAGATGACAAATGCCTTGAGTGTGGTGGATTTGGTCACATTCCCTCCATGTGTGGTAACTTGAAGTACAAGAAGGGAGGAGAATCTATGATCGCTACTTGGTGTGATAGCGAAGTTGAAGTAGTTAAAGAGTGCTCCACAAACTCGGTTGATTGTGAGGTCAACTACTTTGTATTTCCGGTTTCTTACCATGAAGAAACTCAAGCCATCACCAAATGCTTGTCACTTGAAGATTTCAAGATGGGTGACCTTGAATGAGGATACCGAAGAGTAGCAAGCTTGAGTGAAGCTAGTTTCGAAGATATGAACCACGAATCCACTAGTGGTAGATGCTTCGATCATGGTAGTTCATGCTCCGGGAACTCTTGTGATTATGATGTGAATAATCAAGAGTTCATTGACTTTCTTCAAAAGTCTTTGAAGAAGAAGAATAATGATATCCTTAAGTTGGAAAAGGACAATCTTCAACTAAAAGCCAAAGTGACTCACTTGGATTATGAAGTGAGATGTGGAAAGGAAAATGAAGACAAGTTGAAGATGGAACTTGATGAAGCTAGAAGTGCTCTTGCTAAGATGACTCCAGGTTTGGAGAAGCTTAACAACATGTTAAGTATTGGCAAGAAGCCAAATGACAAACAAGGCTTAGTTTTTGTAAATTATAAGACCACATCATCCTTGGACAAGACTACTATTGTGAAAGAGATTGCTCCTAATTGTCCACCTCGGTCTCAACACCCTAAGAAAACTCTTGTTATGGGTGAATCATCTGAGAGCTTATCCTTGAAGACTCTTCCATGGAATCAAGCTCAACCTCAACCCTTGAGGATGCCTCAATCAAAGCTTCATCAACCCTTGAGGCAAGTTAATCATGCTCAATGACAAAGGCACCAACATCAGGCTAATGTTCCAAAGAAAAGCCAACTGGTGCCCCATCAAAGACAACCTCATCAACATGGCAATGCCTCAATGAGAGCTCAAAGTAATGGTATGAACTCTTTCTTTATACCTACTTGTCATTTTTGTGGTATGATTGGTCACATTAGACCTAATTGTTTTAACTACATTAGGAAGTGTAGAATTGAGAGCATGAAAGAAAATAGAATGAACTGTAGGGCTAATTTGCATGATCCTAGGATACCTAGAGACTAAAAGATTTTGACCACTAGTAATTATATAATGGAACCTAGGTTGAATATGAAAGATGAGCACCCAAGCGATTGTACTCATATGAAACCTTTAAATACTGAAATTCCCTTAATGTTATAGTGTCAAATATACCTAGAGAGGGGGTGGGGGGGTGGGGTGAATAAGTATAGCCTCAACTTTCTTGCAATTTCTTTTTAAACACAAAATAATCAATTTTGCAAGTAAGCTATAGCAAGTAAATTGATTCAATAACACAATATGAATACAATTAAGCAAAGGATGAACCAATACAAGTTCAAAGAAAATGAACACAATAAAACAAACAAAAATCAACACAAAGATATTTACGTGGTAAAACCTCAAAATGAGGAAACATCCACGGGTTGATACCACATCCACGGGTTGATACCACAACCACCGGCAAACGCCATTCACTATTACATATAGGAGTTACACACTCAAGAGGCAATCAACACAAGATCCACTCTCTAAGCTATCAACACCTACTTTACCCTCGGGCCTAGTGAACTTTCTATGCTGACTTCCTATCCAAGACCACACGTCTTTAGGAAGCTCTCTTGCTTTCCTATCTAAGTCACCCCGACTCTAGACAAGACTTCCTTGCTTAGCTATCCGGATCACCCCGATCCTAGCCAAGACTTCCAATGCTTAGCTATCCAAGTCCTCCTGACTCTAGCCAAGACTTCCTTACTTAGCTATCTAGATCACCCCGATCCTAGCCAAGACTTCCTTGCACACATTGAAGAACACCTCTCCAAATAGAGATTTGCAATAAGCTAGATAAAATGAATAGAAACTTTCTCTGGGGCCATACATCTTCTAATAGCACTGTCCATCTTATTAATTGGGACACAATTTCTCTCCCTAAAAGAAATGGTGGCCTTGGAATCAAGAAGACAAAATGTATGAATCAGGCTCTTCTTGCAAAGGCAGGTTGGCGGCTCCTCCAAATTGATAATGGTATTTGGTGCCAACTCTTGAAGCATAAGTATCTTAATAACATAGTGCTTACAGATCCTAACCTCAACAAGAACAAGGTTTGCTCTAGCACCTGGAAGTCCATCTCTTTTGGTGCTAAACTCATAGATAAGGGTCTTAAATGGAGAGTTGGGAGTGGTACCCACATTAGATTCTGGGTTGATAATTGGGTTCCAGATGTTGGTGTTCTTAAAGACCATGCTCATGTATGAATTGGAGATGATGACGTGAAGCTAACTGTTGACTCCTTTATGACTCAGGGTGAGTGGCATTTGCCTCAATTAGCTGCTGTGCTGCCTTGGAACGTAGTGCACAGAATTAACAGCATTCATGCTGGTAAACCTCACAGTGGACCTGACAAGGTTATTTGGGGGTGGAACAAAAGTGGGGATTTTTCTGTGAAGTCAGCTTATCAGGGTGCAATTGAGGCAGGGAGGTATCCTTTGTGGCCTTAGAGGTTCATTTGGGGCCTTAAAATTCCTCAAAGGGTGATGTATTTCCTTTGGACTTTACTTCATGAAAATATTCTCACTAATCCCCAAAGATCTGTGCGTGGCATGGCTACTGACTCCTCTTATCCTAGATGTAACTCTGGTATTGAAAGCATTGACCATCTCTTACAAGGGTGTAGAGATTATGTTTATGTCTGTGAATCTGTTTATAAAGGTAGTAAATCATCCGCTAAGTTTATAGGTGACTTAGAAGGATGGCTTACTGGCAATCTTCAAAGTGGTAAGCTGACTAGTGCTAATCTTCCGAATTACCTTCATTTTTCCAGTGTGTTATGGTATCTATGGAAATGGAGATGTAACAAAGCTTTTGACCCAAACTCCTCTACCCCTTAATCCCCTCAGCTGATTATCAATATATTTGCCAAAGATTGGTGGAAAACTAATGTTGCTGTTAACGGAAAATTTACTCAGGATGAGAAATATCAGTTAACACCCTCAAGACCACTACCACAGAGGTAATGGCTGGAGGTTGATTGTTTAAATGATTTACTCGAATCACGACCACTCATACACTGTAGGGAAAAAATCGAAAACCCAGCAAAAGCGGAACTAAAAACGAATTTACTATAGTTTAAATTTTTTCCAATATTTGAACCTTAACCCTTTAATTAATTAAACATACATATATTCAAAAGATATCATACCTCTTGTCGCGTGATCCCATTGACTTAGTGTCGATGGTAATCCGCAAGATCTTCCAATCCGATCACGAACGTGAATCACCTAGGAGCGTGGTCTCCCTATTCTTTGAATTGCGTACCTGAGAATGGAAAAACGAAATCTTATTTCCAGATCGTTAATCACAAAAAATCCAAGAGCCTAGAAAGATCATTCCGGTCACTTTTGAATTCACAATCGTTATGATTGAAACTCGCGTGAACCTAAATCGAAAGTGTGCACAAAACATTTTTATGTAAAGGGTTGCAAGTGCACTATTGAATTTAGAACTATCTTTCTCTCTTCCTCTTGGCTGAAATTTCACTATGTTCTAGAGTTGGATTTTTTTTTTATTTTAAACAAAAGAAAAATCTCTCTAGCAAGAAGAATTCACCATGGCCGAATTTTATCCCATCATATATATATAGGGTGGCCGAATTCTATTGCTCATTTAATTAGGGTTGACAGAATTCTCTTAATAGGAATTCTAGGGTTGTCTGAATTCCTCACTTCAAGAGGATTTGTGCTTTACCCAAATTCCTATCAACTCAAGAATCATAACCCTAATCCAACTCATAAGTGTATTTGTGATTATATTAAAGACTTCCTTATTTGATTAGATAAATAAATTCTTTATTTATCTACTTACCAAATTAAGTCTTTTATATTTATTACACTACTATAATAGTATACTACTAGGAAACATAATTCCTAGTCAGAAAAAGATTTTGATTTTTAATTAAATAATTAATTAATTAATTTCCATTTAATCAAGCAATAAAATACAATAATATTTTAGGCTATTATTATAGCATTGCTGCCCACACACAAAAAATATGGGCCAAATATTATTTTCTTATTTTATTTAATCCATTTAGGCTTTAAATAAAAGCCCACATGTGAACCGGACTCATTCTTACTAAAAGAAACAAGCCCACATGCCTCTCATTAATATATTAATATAATTTGAGCAGCCCATTAAATAAATAATGTGCAAATTATATTCTTAATATATTAAATACAATTCTAGATGGACCCATAAATTAGTCTGGTAGAATATATCAAGTGATCCATGCACGTCCGTGTGGATTGAGGATCTTGGTGGGCTATCTAAATTTAAGCTTCAATAGACATAATCGAAAACTCAACGTTGAGATTTAATATTCAATACCTCAAAATATCCATATGATAATATTATACTCTCATTCAATAAATTGAGCATCGATGTCCTTATCTATAAATGAAGTCCTCTATCGATTAACAAATTAATACCACCAAACTATCGAGGATAGACTATGCTATATAATCGTACTCATTAATAGATCAAATGATAACACTTGCAATCATAAGTCCATCATTTATCTCAGGATTAAAATAGACCCTCTGATTGTCCTCATAATGAAAAGACTTGTATCTTTTGACGGTTCTAGATAAAATATTTTTTTGTGATCCTGTTCAATGCACCCAGTGCACTAGATTCTTTTACTTGAAGACCCTTTCAATGATTTTAGACTCATCATAACTCATTTGATCTCACTCAAATGCCGGCAAAAGAATTCTACATTTTTATCAAGATAAAAGTGTCTAACCTTTAGCTTAAGTTGTGAACGTTTATTCAAGACTAACTAAAGAATTGTGTCTACCTCATACATATCAAGATGTACGAACAATTCTTCATTTCTCATAGTCTTTTGACCTTATGATTATTTACTTTGACAATTATTATTATAAATGCTATAAGATTTTGTAAAACCAGAAATCAATTTATTAATATGAAAAGATTGTCAATTATAATATTACACTCTTGCTATTGAGCATAATCCTAACAATTTCCCACTTGCGCTATAGCAAGTGTGTCATATCTCTCATTCCCATGTTCTCTAGATGCCCATCAAAACTCTTCTGAGGTAGAGCCATTGTGAAAGGATCCGCTAGATTTTCTACTGACGCGATTTTGGTAATTGTCACGTCACCCCTATACACAATCTCCCTTAAAAGATGATACTTCCTTTAAATGTGTTTACCTCTCTTATGACTTCTTGGTTCTCTCGAATTAGTCACTGCTCCACTGTTGTCACAGTAAATAGTGATCTGCTTATTCGCATTAGGAACTACTTCCAAGTAAATCAAGAATTGGCGGAGCCAAACATCCTCTTTGGCAGCTTCGCATGCAACAACATACTCAGCTTCCATGGTGGAATCAACAATACAGGATTGCTTGATACTCCTCCATATGGCTGCTAAAATTAATGTTTCAATGTTACTGAGGTGATCCCATGTACCTCATGGTACTACTCCTCATAAAGGTCGCCGAGCAGGGTGTTTGTTGTTTCTTGGTACGAGGTGGATTCATGCCATGGTCTGGGTACTGAGAGCTTGGTCTTGCTTTCCCAGGTTTCTTGTAGCTTTACATGCCCCCTTTGGGTGTTCTTTGGTAGTAATGGACTTCAGCGAGCTTCCTCCTACTTATCCAAGTAGGCCCGAAACTTCCCTTGGTGAGATGGTGAAATATTGCAGCATGGGTTTGATGCCTAATAGGTTCTTCCCTGGACTGGGAGGGAAATGCGGGCTTCTGGGGAAGCTACGAGGCGGTCTTGGCTTTGGGGAGCCTGGATCTTCATGCATCTGGCTCTCCCTGAATTCTTGTTTTAGTGTCACTGGCTTGACCTGGCCGTGTCGGGCTCCATCTCGGATGTTTCCCGAGCTCGACGTCCTTACCTCGTTTTTGCAGGGTGGCTCCTTGGTTCGACCCCGGGACCCGCGGTTCCGTGGAAGGTAATCCTGGGCTTGGACTTCGGGCTAGGAAGGTGGAGAATTTCCCTTTGGTCTCAAGCCGAATTTGGCTATTAACAGTTGCTATCACTAGTGGAGATGTTTTCCCGCTGCCGATTGCTTGGCTGGAGCCCAACGAGAATTGGGTTAAACTGAACATTGATGGGAGTAGAAACTCTGAGTCTGGAATCATAACAGCTAGAGGAGTCTTACACAATCACTGGAAAAGCTGGCTGAAAGGGTTTGTGTTGAACAAAGGTATTGGTAGTGTTATTGAGGCTAAACTTTGGGGCCTCTATGAAGGTCTCAAGATGGCATAGACCTCTGGCTTTAGGAAGGTTACCGTTGAGTTTGATTCCCTTACCTCAGTGTAATTGATTTACTCTAATAACTGGCATAACCACCCTCTTTATAGCCTCATCCAGAATTGCAAGAACCTTGTGGAAACTGACTGGAACTATAGTATCACCCACTCTTTCAGAGAAGGCAACAGGCTTGCGGATGGTCTAGCTAGACATGACGCCGGTTCTGGTTCCGGTCCGGTTCCACCAGTTCCAAACCGGAACCGGCCTCTTTTTTTTTATTTATTTATTTATCATATTTCATTAAAAAATTAATCATATAAAAATGTAATTGGTAAATGTATTTTATTGTGTCACCCGCAAAATTAAATTAAATAAATAAATGACAAATTAAAAAATAAAATAAAATAAAACAAAACTAAAAAAAAATATATATATATATATATATATAAAGGAGGAACCGGCTGGTTCGAACCGGAACCGAACCGCCGGTTCTGGTCCGGTTCTAACCGACCGGTTCCGCTCTAAAGGGAACCGAAACCGGCCGGACCGGTTCTTGATCCGGTTCTAGAATTGGAACCGGTTTTTTCGGTTCCGGTTCCGATTCCGATTTTTGGACGCCTATTCCGGTTCGGTTCTCCGGTTCAAACCGAACCGGCGTCATGTCTAGGTCTAGCCCATATGGGCCACAGCCTGAACATTGGCATCCAGTTCTTTGAAGAGCTCCCCTTTAGAAATTAGTCCCATTTTTGATGATGATTACAGAGGTTTAACCTGCCTTAGACACTGCCCTGTCCCTTCCCCCCGTGTAGTTTCCCTACCTCTGAGCTAGACCCTCATGTGTATAAAAAAAAAAGTCGAAATCTTTTGAAATACGCATATTTCAAATATTCAACGGTTGTTATTAACTATCCACTGAGGCCCTGTCTGTTATTCTGACACTCAACACATCTTTACTTTGTATTTAGACCAAAATATAAGGGTGTTTCAAAAACTTCCCATTTTAGTCGAAGCCTGTATATGAAGAATCAATTATAAATTCTCTCAACGACGACGGCACCACCACCCAACTCGAAACCAAAAACAGAAAACCGAATAAAAACCGATGGTGAAACCCCGTTTGCCGGCATCGGCGTTCACGTCGTCATCGGCGAAAATCCACCCGTCCAACGACCTCGACATCGACGCCAACTCCTACTCTCTCGAGAAGTTCAAGCTATACGAGACCCGAGCGGTGAGAAGAAAAAAATCCCCTGATTGGTTGCCTAGAAAGTTTGAGAAATGGGGTTTTCATTGAAATCGCGAATGGGGTTTTCTTTGGGGTTTGGTTTTGATGGGTCTTTGTTTGTGTCAAAATTTGGAAGACAAATGCTTTAATTCAGTTTTTAAGTTTCATTTTCGCATAATTGCAACTTTCTTTTTTCCTTTTGTTAGTTATGATCAATTGAAGATTTTGTAATTGATATGAGTAGGGGTTTGTTTTGCTTGTGTAGAGATACTATCTGATTGGGAGTGACAGGAACAAGAGGTTTTTCCGGGTATTGAAGATCGATAGATCAGAGCCGTCTGATCTTAACATCAGCGAGGACCCAGTTGTCTATTCGCCGCAGGAAATCAAGAGCTTGCTTCAACGGATTGCCGAAGGCAATCGAGCTACTGGGGGGCTAACATTTGTAGCCAAGGTTTTCGGGATTGCAGGTTAGTGCAAGTCCATATTTTTTATGCTTGTTGCCGTGTGTATTTACGTGTTCAAATATGGGGTTCATTTAATTGTGTTAAGTGTTTCTTTGTTCTGTTTTAGGTTGCATTAAGTTTTTGGAGTCATATTATTTGATTCTGATCACGAAGCGTCGACAAATTGGGTGTGTATGTGGTCATGCAATATATAGTATAGATGAGAGCCAACTGATTACGGTTCCACATGTTTCTATGCAATCGGATGTAGCTCATTCAAAAACTGAGCTAAGGTATTTTTATTTTTCTTCCTTTTTATGGCCAATTAATGCTATGTGTTTGGGTTATAGTTTTTGGTATTAATTGGTGACTTCAATATGACATTGTATAGCCATTGGATTGGCTAAGGTTATCTTTAGTGAATCTTGATTCATTATGATGAAGTTCATGTGCAAATGAACTTCTCTTCTTTGTTCTTTGTAATTTATGACCAGTGCTGGTGTAAAGAGGAGGGAATTTTATTCCCTTTTCATGTTTTTGTGGCCATTTATTTTGTAATAAGATTTACCCCCATCTATATTTGTAGCTTTTATGATTGTGTTTGTTACCACAGAATTTGATTTGTGCTAGAAAGGTATTTTTTAGTTTTTAGTTTGCTGAATAATCTTTACACTTCCTTCTTTTCATGAAGACTTGATTGATTAATTTGTTTCACAAGTTACATGCATTCGTTATTCCTGCCTCCTAATATGTTTGTCAATTAAGGTTAAATGGCATTGTAATAGTTCTTATGTGTGTATTTGCCAACCTGCAGGTACAAGAAACTGTTATCCAGTGTAGATTTGACCAAAGATTTCTTCTATAGTTATACGTATCCTATAATGCAAAGTTTGCAAAAGAATGTGTTATCTATGGGTGAGGAAGGGATGCCATATGATAACATCTTTGTGTGGAATGCATATCTAACCCAAGCCATTCGATCAAGATGCAATAACACTATTTGGACAGTAGCATTAGTTCATGGGCATTTTAAGCAGGTTTGCGGTTCTGTTTAATGGTTATCATTCCTCTGCTGTAATTAGTTTTTATCCAATATTATATATTTTTTAAATAACTGCTATGCACAGTTTTCTGCATTACCTTATTTTCTTTATTTCATATAAGTATAAGCAATAGCAATTTCTTCGACATGCTATATCACCTTTGTTTTGTTATATCATTGTAAATCCTATTGTTACAGTGCAATCTGCTTCCTATATTCCTGCTTATATTATACTTTTTAGTAATGAGTTTATAATGTAATACGGTATAAGCTGATGTTGCAGACTAGACTATCAATCTTTGGGAGGGACTTCAGTGTTTCCCTGATTTCTAGACGCTCTCGGCACTTTGCTGGAACACGGTATTTTCTGGTTTGAACTTAATTAATGTATATATGAAGTTCTAAATGGCATTCAAAAGGTGGCCTGCGTTCAAAGAGGCTTCCTGTCATAATCTAATGTCTTTGAATTGGTTTAGATGTTACAAATCAACTATGAAGTATCACTTAACATGAACTTGTAGTAGTAATTTAGTTCCTGGATGACTTAGGTTATATAACTGGTTTGAAAGTAGCTTTCAACTTTCCTTTGGATGCATGATTACATTAGTGATTACTAATACTTCATTATATAGAATTGATCATCCATCTATGAGGGCTTATATTGTTTGTAGCCTCTACTGCCTTGATATATTAGATTGCCTTTTCATAAATAAGTTTTTTAATTTTTAATGTTTGAAATTATGTATTAATTTTTAATTGTTTAAGCAGACTGCTAGTGAAAATTTTAGGAATTAACTCTGTAGTATGCATGACATAGGCTAGATTGTTTCCATGGTTTTTCTTTTTCTTTCTTTTTTGAGGTGAGTTTGGCCTAGTGTCCAAAGACCAAGGCAATCCTAAATTAGATACTTATTAATCCCATAAGATGGTAACAATAAAGAAGAAAGAATAGAGTTGGGAAAGAAAAAAAAAAGAATATAGAGAGGAGAGAACTGAAGAGGGAGAAACTCAAAACAGAGAGTGATTAGATTAGGGTTATCTAGTATTGATTCATTATTTATCAAGTTTATCAAAGCAATATCGTAAGACCTATATATAGTGGCCATTGATAACCTAAACCTAGTTAAATAAGAATAACCTCAATCAAATCAAATAAGTTCCAAGCATAATCAACTTGGAATAAGAAAATAAAGTCTGTGTGCACGTGTGAGTTCAATATCTTGGTTCCCACAGTTGCTTTTCACACGTGTTTCCATTTACATGTGTACATAATTTTCTGTGCTGCAGCGTTTACATATTTGGTTAAATATTTCTTAATGGTTCTATTACATGGTATGGAAAGTGAAATTTGAGGCTAGTAACTGATTTCATATCCATTGATATCATGTTCTTATTAATCTGTTTTTTTTTCTTTTTTATTATCTATTTTTTATTTTGAATCCTCTGCTGCAATGCCAATATCATATTATGTATCTCTGATCTCAGTTGCAGCAGCTAAATTCTTTGGAGTGTGAATGTCATATATCTTTTAGGGAATTTTGTGGCAATTTTGGAAATGTTGATTGAGTGTTAATAGTTTATAATTAACTAGTTTTATGGCCTGTAGTTACTTAAAAAGGGGAGTGAATGATCGTGGAAGGGTTGCTAATGATGTTGAAACAGAGCAAATTGTCCTAGATGAAGAAGCTGGGTCATGCAAGGGAAAAATGAGTTCAGTTGTGCAGATGCGTGGTTCTATTCCCCTTTTCTGGTCCCAGGAAGCTTCAAGATTTAGTCCGAAGCCTGATATTATCTGTATGAAATTGATTTAATTTGTTTAGTTTGTTATTTGAGTATTTCATTGGATGGCATAATCCTACTGGATGTCTAGCTTCATGTAAACAGGTCTTTTGATGCTTTTCTTTGTGAATTCAGTGCAGAGGTATGATCCTACATATGAGGCAACTAAATTGCATTTTGAGGACCTGGAAAACAGATATGGGAATCCAATAATTGTTCTTAATTTAATAAAGGTTACTTTCAAGTGCATTAAGCAGTTTTCTTTTTTATTAAAAAAAAATAAAATCACATTTAATGGCTGCTAAGAATAATATTATTATCCTGTTAAAATGTTTTTAAATTTGTCATATGCATAGGCTTTTTAGTGCTACTGATTATGTCTCCTTGTGATGTTGGTAAGACTAGTCTTTGGTGAAATTCTTATCTCATGTTTGTTTAAACATCTTATTTTGTTTTCCAATTTATATATATATATATAAATATAAAATCTAATTTTTCTGAAGTAAATTAATTTTTTATTGCAAATTTGGCATTCAATATTCTGGCTGTGTTTCTCAATTTTTTTCTTCAAAGTTACGGGACTTTTAAAGAACGCAGTTTTCCCTACCACGTTGATCTAACTAGGTTTAAATTCTCTTTAAATTATCATTATACCCAGATTATTTTTCAATATATAGTGTTTTGTTAAGCTCATGTACATATCCAAATGCAGACTGTTGAGAAAAGACCACGAGAAATGATGCTGAGACGTGAGTTTGCGAGTGCGGTTGGGTATCTAAACACAATTCTCCCTGAAGAAAACCAAGTTAGATTTATTCACTGGGACTTTCACAAGTTTGCTAAGAGGTAAGCTCATAATCTTTTATTACATGGTCATCATCCTGTCCGGGACAAAAAATCCTGTATTTTTGTGTTATGGCTAACTCTTAATTTCTATGCTTATTTCAAAGCAAGTCTGCCAATGTTTTAGCTGTTTTGGGTGCCGTGGCTAGTGAATCACTTGACTTGACTGGCTTTTACTATAGTGGTAAACCGACCATTGTCAAGAGGAGAATCAGCCAACTTACTCGAAGTGGAAGGTAATAAATTTTGCTTTAATTGTTTGATATCTGCATATGTATATTTAGCATTTGAAATGTTCTTAACATCTCAGATATATATATTTAATCTTAGATTTATGGTTGGGGTTAACTTCTAGTTTGATTTTGGTTGTAGACTGTTTACTTTTATGTGATCTTATTAATTTAATTTGTTTGTTAGAAACATGGTTGAAGATAAATTATTTGAATGGTTCAAGAATAAGTGGAGCTTCTATACTTAATGCACTTGAGCTGCTTTATCTTGCCCCAGGGTGTATCAGTGGCCATGCATTGCATAAAATGTGAGTTTGATCATATACATTTAGATTTCTCTAGATGACTAAGCAGGGATGGAAATGGGACGTTGTGATTTGTCTTACAGGGAACCTAACCTTTATACCAGAACACAAATCCCCACCCTGTATTTGATGATAAATGTGTGCCCAGCTCTGCAGTTGTTGGTGTTTGATGTAGAAGCCTTTTCTCTGCTTCACACGTCTGTCAAAATTTGCTGAAAACTGTTGCCATGACTGTACATTGATTGTTAAGATATAATTGGCCATATGGCAAACTGGAGGCCATTCTTTGAATAATGGCATGTTGATCTTTCTATAATAGAAAATGTAAAGCTTGACCGGTTTTCTGATTTTTCAAGATAACTGGAGATCAAAGGCTTTTTGGTGTAACTATCTGTCTAGCTGATCAATAACTTGCAATTTTCAATTTTACTGCCTTTTATTTTTTTCACAGGGATCCTTCTCTTAGAGATTTGAGAGCCAGTTCAGGGGAGCTTTCAAGGGTTGGAAGCAGTCATGAGAATTTGAATTCTCTATATAATCGAGACAGAGATGTGGATTTTAGTCAACAAAGTAAAAAGGAAAATCATGATGGTTTAGCCCCATGTTTCCAAAGTGGGGTTCTGCGCACTAACTGCATTGATTGCTTAGATCGAACAAATGTAGCTCAGTATGCTTATGGGCTTGCAGCTTTAGGCCTCCAACTTCATGCAATGGGTTTGACAGACATGCCCAAAGTTGATTCTAATAGTAGCATTGCTGCTGCTCTTATGGATATGTACTTGGGCATGGGAGATGCTCTTGCACAGCAATATGGCGGCTCTGCTGCTCACAACACTGTAATTATCTCCTACATTAATCTAAGTCTCCGCTATGTTTTAGTTTGTTATAGATTATTGAATTTCTATATCCTCTTCTGTATCATCTTTTTGTGATCAGGTGTTCCCGGAGAGACAGGGAAAGTGGAAAGCTACTACCCAATCTAGAGAATTTATCAAGTCTATCAAGCGATACTACAGCAATGCCTACACCGACGGTGAAAAGCAAGATGCAATAAATTTGTACTTATTCCAACCTTTCACAGATACTCATATACATTACATTTTCTTTGGCCTTGTGCTACTCACTTAATAACATATTGGTTTATTAATAATATATGCATCTTGAGAAGATAGTGATGCAGTCCTGCTGGCTTTAGTTTCCATTTTTTTAAAACTTTGGGATCCCAATTAGTATAGATTCTGAAACTATTACCTTTTGTTGGTCTTACCAGATTTTTGGGTTACTTCCAACCACTGGAAGGGAAACCTGCTCTGTGGGAGTTGGATTCTGACTATTATCTCCATGTGTCAGGGAGTGATGACCTTTTTCCTGAAAAGTGGTAAATATTTCATGTTTCCTTTACACAAGTTATAGGGTTAAATTAGACTGCAACGCCACACACTAAGATAATGGAATGACTTAAAATATATATATATATATATATTGTATCGTCTCTTAAAAGTATCCACATTGCAGTTTGGAAGCCAGTGATAAAGCTGTAAGACTTGGAATGACTCTATCCCCTGTTCCAGCCTGCAGAGAAGACTTTTCTCGGATGAAGTTGACTTCTTTTGACAAATTGATTGAGAGAACATGTAGTTCAATAAAAAATGTTAGACTCTGTAGTGAACTGGGTCAAAGACCAGGTGGTGGTGCTGGAAGTTTTGGTGTGGCGCCTGATGCAGCGTAAATATCCCTTACCCAAGATGATTATTTTGAATGCAACCTAAACTTTACAAAATGTTATCATTTAACTGTTTTGGGCCCCTTTATTTTGTTAATTGACATGTCTTACCTTTAATATTATTATCTTCTCAGGTTTTACTATTATTCATGTTTACAGCTGTGGATATTCTTTTTCGTTACCTTTGGTACCTAGTCTTTAATTTTTATTCAGAAACTGAAACTTTGTATTAAGTGTAGTAAAAATGGAAGATACAAAGGGGGTACAAGCTATTTTTAGAAACCTATCTGTGATAATACTCTGTCAGAGGATACAAAAATTCTCAACAGAAGTATAAACAAAAATACATCATATGTATCCCATTTAGGCCAACTCCTCGTCCGAATGTAATTTTTCTTTAATCTTGTAGATATTGTGTTTAGCTGTATGGATCACTTGATCCCACAAGGTCTGTAATCTGTATCTTTGACAAAGTTCTAGGAGATGTTTAATTTTTGTCTACCACTTTTTCCTTACATGTTTTCCTGTGGGATGTTCATTTTATCATTTGGCTTCCAGTTTTATGATCAAAGTCTAACCAATCATAGTTGCTTGAAGTCCTCTTATCATAACTTTTTTTTGCTTACACGTTGAGTTTTCCTATGCAAAGATGAGTTACTTGGTGGCTAAATGTTTAGAAGATGGTTACTACTCAATTATCGATACTAAACTTGATAAATAATTTAAAACTTTCTTGTGCAGTGAAATACAACTGAAGAGTCCAAATTGGCTTTTTGGCCAGAGAAAGCTCGAAGGACAGTTTGCCCCCAAAGTTACTACACATGAAACTGCAAGCAAGGAAGCTCATGACGAGGAAAGAGCTGAAAGTTTCTGTGACTTAAATTGGCTTTCTTCTGTTGGTGATATTAGAGAAGAGGATATCTTCCAGAGGTAATTTTATGATCTGTGGACATGGACAGAAGTTGTGTATTTTGAATGGATCACATGAAGTTGACAGGACAACTCCTAAAATTATAGGCACAAGAGGGCCATTGTATATGTTTGTACTTTTATGACATGACATTGTGTATGTGTTTTTATGACACTAAGCACAATAAATTGTGATATCACTCAATAAATTGTGATATCATGTTTGCTTGTAGGAAAAAACATAGAAAGGTAAAACTATAATCAAGGTCGTAGGTTTTTGAAAGATGTAACATCTTTAATATATTATAAGATAAGTTATTTAAATTAATTTGACTGTGGACACAAGTGTCAGACATGGTTAGAGATAGATCATTACACAATTTTGAATGGCTTGGCACTTTCAAATGATCTCACTTGTTTTCCCCCTTTTTTTTTCTTCGTCAGTTCTTTGTTTCTCACTTGTATGAAGAGTATTATTACTAGTTCTTATTAGCATTTAGGTTTTAACACTTATAAATATTTCTGCTTTGAAAGGTATCTTGCAATGACCTCTGTTGATGAAGCCAATGGTTGGTATGGTGGAACTCTGCTCGGTGATCAAGATGAAAACAGTGAAAAATATAAGCATTATGCTGAGTTGTGTCAGGTAATACGATTTGGACCTTAGAAGAAGATAACAAAAGTAAAGGAATTTTCATATGCTGTTAATGTTATCGTGTTTTATCTTAATTATTGGAGTCAGCAGGGCCCAGCAATGGAACCTTTCGAGCATGATGATGAGGAGGAGAAATACTATACTGATGTTCTTCGATTGAATACAATTGATGTTGTGGATGATGATGCTGTTGATGCCGAGATAGAAGCAGCTCTTAATGACTATGTTCAAATTGGTTCCGATCTTGGGGTTATTCCTACATCATGTAAATTAATCGCTGAAGATCCAAGTCTGTTATCAAGATGGATCATTGGTGAGGAGAAGCTTCAAAGAGTGTGAATATACACAGCTATATGCATTTCATGACCCAGAATCTCCCTCTTTTTATGGGCTTGAAGAGTGTAAATATTTGAGTAACCATACCAAGTTTGTGTATGGTTTTGTATCTATATTTACTTGTACACTTTAAACTCTTAGAATAACATAAAAAGAAGCATTTAGAATTGCTTTGCAGCTGGATGATGATGTGATAATATTTTCTAACAGTATTAAATTTAATGAAGAAAGTGATGACAAGCAATATTTGAATCATAATTGGTGTTTTATCTTATTTATGCAATACAATCCTAGAGCAAATATTTGCATGTAAGCTCACAAGAAATTCCTTTATTTGATAATAGAACTCCAAAATCAAATTTACTGCTTCAGATATCTTAAAAAAATTCACGGCGTTCAATTCATTTATGTATAAACATATTTGGAAAAGCAATAAAAAAAATATGTATCAACATATTTGTATTCATTAGACATCAAGAGTTTTTTATTTTTTATTTTTATCTAAAATAGCCTTATGTGATGGATTTTGATTTTTTTTTCTTTTAATTAAAACTAGCCAAAATTTTCATTCCATATAATTCAGTGAAAGTGGAGCTAGAAGACAAAAGGAAAATATAATTTATCAAATTTCAGATGTTAGATAATATGAAGCTAATATACGTATATACAAAGTGAAACAGCATTCAATTGCATTGATTGTAAAAGCAAAAACCTAACACAAACATACATCCAAGTTGTGTGCACATTTAAATGGTAGAGCATATCTATGTTTTATTTCCTTTTCAATTTTGGTTTCCTTTTGTGTTTCTCCCATCTATCAACTGCCAGCCTCTGAGTTTTCCGCATACGAAACTTTTCTCGATCCTTCAACCAAACAGAATAATCCTTCGACTGCTTGCACTCAATAAAGTCTGCTAGATCATCCAAATCCGATGATTTTTCAGAACCTTTTAGTACACACTTGAGGAAAATCTCACCATTGCAGCCTTTCCCAATTTCTTCTTCTCTATCTATATCAGACTTCCCGTCGTTCAAGATAGAGTCATTTTCCAAATTTCCTGTTTGCTTGCGGTTGTTTTCTTCATGAAAACTTATAAAAGATCTCTTGCTGTAGCAAAACAAAGAGGCAATAAGTTTAAGAAAAGAACAGTAATATGGAAGTATCAATGCAGTTACGTACGGATAGTAGAAAAAAAAAAAGGGTGTGCCAACACAATTAAATGAGCCTACTTATCTGAATTAAGATTAGTGTAAATATTTTTTTTTATAAAAAAAATAAGATTACATGGCCAATTTTCTTGAGCAATCACAACTAAGAAAAGAAGGTAATCACACCTTCAAAAGTTCTACACAATTAACTTCCTGAAAAGCAGATTCTTGAGGTTAATACCAAAAGTACAAAACCACAGAATCCAACGTCTTCAACTGTAAAAATTACATTGAAGTGAAAATCCCAGGTAACCAAAATACACAGATTTCAAGCTGTCACGGGACATAATTCCCAGGCCCAAATGCAGTGACTTTATTCAAAGCATAAAGCAACATTAATATTAATATGCTTAAAAAGGAAAACTTCAATAAAAGATATCCTATATAGAAGTTCACAAAACCTTTATAAACCAACAACTCAAATAAAATTCAAGTAGATATCAATAGTTAAGCCAATAGAAGCACAAACGTCATTATTAGAAAATAATAAGCTTGTGATAATAGCATACCTCAAGTGCAATGTCTGCATCTTTTGAAATTTTATAGCAATTGTTTTGCTGGACTTTCGGTTGACAAAAGCCTGTACCATAAATGTATAAACTTAAAGCAGGAAAGGGAAAGCAAATATGAACTTAACAAAGTGATTAAGGGAAAACACAATTTACCTCTCCACCTCTATCAGAAGATCTCGATGAAAAGGATCTAAATCGAGAAATGAACAATGATGACAATGAATCTAAATCACCCTCCTCAAAAACAAATAAATTCAGCAAGGACATAATCATAAATATGCAGTCCTTAGCTAAGAAGTCAAGCCCACTAACATGACTTAATGACAGCAAGCCTGAAAACTGCAGAAGCATCCACTTGGACTCCTCATGCCTTGTTGTGTGAGTTTTCAATATGTCAAATACGAATTTCTGAATTGGTAGATGGTTATTAAATTGCCGAAAACAACCAATGAGATGCACTAAGAAATTGTATTCCTTATATAACACAACATCCTCCAAAGTTTTCAGACAACCTGAACTGCTGCAACGCCTTAAACACCAAGTAGTTTGTAACATCGAACTACTCATTAACTTCAATATAGAAGCAAGAAGATACATATCTTGAGGACTTCTACCCTCCTTATACAATACAATATCACAAATATCATTAGAAGAGCTTCTATGAATAACGGAAGTTAATATTGCCAAAATGTCATCTTTGTATGATATATCAAAAACATGTAAACTCTCCTTTACATACGCAATAGAGGCATCCACCAGGTCAGATTTTGTTCTAATGGATATACTTTTCCAAAAAGAATCCCACGAGTCATCTAACTTGGTAATTAGACGATGAATTTGGTTTCTTGTGGCTGGTTGAATATAAGATTCAAAAGATAGCTGACTACTTCCAAGCATACATGATTTATTACTACCTATTGGATGGCCATCCATCTGCAAGTCAGACATGTGTCTAGTGTACAAAACGATGGATTTTTGAAATGCTGTTAGATAGCAATCCATGATCCTAGCATCTGGCTTCATATGCTCAGAACACATTCTTATACCAATGGCTTCGGAAACCAACAAAATCAGATAAGCCTGGAATATTTTTGGTGCAGAAAGAATGATGGGATTGAGAAGCAATGACAAGGATGCAGTCAGGCTCATCTCACAAACCCTAAAATCTTTGTCATGCTGCCAAAGTAATTTGTTGTGAAGGTTCTCAAATGCTTGCTCATTAGAAACAGATATTATAAAATGTGCAGCAATAACCTCCAGCACACTTCCAATATCACCTTGACCAAAGTGGCACGTGAATAGCATTTCACTTGTAGAAGATGCAGAATCAATTAGCATAAAGTACGTTCTCAATGATTTATGCATCAACAGCTCATCAGCAAATACCTGAAAAAGTAGAACTTGAACATTAGCAATGACATAGCAATCAGTATCTAGTCATGTATATAGCACGTCAAAATAATATCAAATAAATATCATACAGGTGAATCCCATCATAATTTGTAAAAGCTCAAATATAGTTTAATCATTTAACGGAAATTATAATTTTGCCTCATGAAATATGGAAGCATGGATGGAAAACAAATATTTTCATGTAGTTGGTGTACAGAGGGAAACAATGTGACAGGTCAATTTTCAAAATTTATGGTCCACTACAGATATTCTGTAAAAAGTAATTCTCCAACACTGTGCCTCAAAAATGAAAACAGTTGCTTATGACCTCATGATGCCTATAATTAAAATTAATAACACAGTTGTCAGACCTGAACCAGTTAACAACCCAGTCAAGAAGCTGAGTCGATAAGTTTGTAATTCAAATTCATGTCTATGGTCAAAGCAGAGTACGATTAAAGATATTAAATCCTATATAAATATATATATATATATATATAACTTTACTCCTCAGTACAGTACCTTGCATGTGGACCATTAGATTCAACTGCTTTTGACTCGGTCTGCATGCACTTATCCATACTTATCCATAATCTATGGCCTACATACAATGCACTGATGTATTTTATATCCAAGGCGCACTCATCTATACTTATCCATAATCTATGGTCTACATACAATGCACTGATGTATTTTATATCCAAGGCGCACTCAGGAGAAAAAGACTAGAACATAGCTCTAGTCTTGCAATTACAAGGAAAATAGATTGATCTATTTACAATAAAGTTTTCAAAATTTACATAGCTCTCTCTCGCTCTATATATACACACACACACAAAGAACATGTATAGTCACTTCAAAAAAAATGTACATGTTAAATTAATGAACAGTAAAAGAAATAATGGTTAAAAGAGAATGACTAGAAGATCTAGAGATGAGTGAAAAATGCAGTTGAGCAGAAAGCGAATGGAAAAAGAATTTGAAAAAAAAATGGAAAATATAATGTAAGGTTGGGTAAACGGCAAGACAAACCAAACAGGAGTGGTGTAGGCGATCGACTATGGTGTTCGAGGATAAACAACAAGTAGTATATTATTAATGTACAAAATGAATATGGATTATCCTACTTGGTTCAAATGTTATTACAAACTACCTGCTATTAGAAAATTTAATATTCCCTATTAGAATATTCTAATAGCATCAATAAACTGTTTACTACAAAACACAGCTGCAAGATGTTCAATGAAGAAAAAGAGAGTTAAAGTCATTAAATACCTGCAGCAACGCACAGTTATGTTTAGGGGTTGGGTCGGAAGGTCCGGATGAACATATGGAAGAAGCGAAGCCCTCAGCAATAGGCACAGTACAACAATCATCATCAGCATTTGAAGAGTTAATCAATCTCCTAAGTACTGAAAGAAGAACTTGGCCTTTTTCCATTAATTGATCAGGTATGAGCAATGACAAGATAACCATACAACATCTCAGGATCAAGATTAGTTCTTCAAAGGATGCCCACGAATTTGAATGCGAGACAGC
The DNA here is from genome assembly GCA_033220585.1 of Dipteronia sinensis. NCBI lineage: Eukaryota > Viridiplantae > Streptophyta > Magnoliopsida > Sapindales > Sapindaceae > Dipteronia > Dipteronia sinensis. The sequence continues at coordinate 58,811,368 of CM065636.1, read as the reverse complement.
TTGCCCATTAGCCTGATTGGCAGAAACATCTTCAAAAGCATCATATATCTGTTTGAATCTACTATCAAGTTGTTCAAACAATATATCTGAGAGGTCACGTATTTCCTTAAACTTCACCGTCAACCCATTCTGATTAAACTCCAAATTAAGGTAATCTAAAGTAGCTCCATCATTAGATCTCGTCATTGTTTCATTTGAAGAGAAATGTGTCAGTAGATAATATAAACTCTTCAAGACTGGCAGCTTTAAACCCTGAAATTTGAGACAATTGACATAACTTGGGAGAGTAAATCGAAGGGCAAAATGCAGGCAAATGTGATCACCAAGGAACCGCAAATACAGAGTCATTTGATCTACAGATAGATCAAATGAAAAAATCATGTTGAATGAAAACAAAATAATTGGAAATAAAATCAACTTTAAATCAAAACAAAAGCAAAAATGCAGAAATTCCCAAATTACATTTTCGAGGAGTAAAATCCAAGCGGGTCAAGCTTACTATACTTGTTCAGTATAACTTATGAGGCATTTGATGTTCATCGGATTTCAATCTATCATTCAGAAAAAATACATTGATCCTCACATAACCGCCCAGTCACCATACGTAATTAGTAAGAAAAATAATAAATCAGCACAAAAAACAGACCCTAGAAACAAACGCCCTTACTGGGTTTTACTGATAGAAAATAAAAATCATTACAAATCTATGCACATTCATTCCTATTCTATTTTGTGATAATGAAAATTACTCAGAACACCCATTTCGTCGAACATTTCAATTTATTCTTTTAATTTTAAAAAAAAAACAGAGAAATGGTGTACCTGTGAAGAACGAATAGTGGAGACTAGGGTTTGGTAGGTTCCCTGAGTATGCTGGTGGTGGTTCTTGTTTGTACTGAGTTTTCTGTTCGCCATTTCTTCAAATTCGATTTACACAGCGTCTATCGAGACGATGACATGTTAGGATTTTGAAGACGAATTTTAGATCACCAAAAAGTTTCCAAATTTTCTTCACTTTTTGGCGGCAAATGTGAAAGCATTTAGATTTTTGACTCGTTTTTTTGGTGTAGCATTATTGTAATTTTAGAAAAGAAAGATTTGAGTCTGACTCGTGTTTCTTGCTTTCAACGAGAGGGAAAAAATTTGACAGCGATGTGCGTGAAGCATTCCAACTCTCCCTCCCACGGACATGACGCCGGTTCCGGTTCCGGTCCGGTTCCACCGGTTCCGAACCGGAACCGGCCCTTTTAAAAAAAAATCATATTTCATAAAAGAAATTAGTCATGTAAAAATGTAATTGGTAAATGTATTTTATTGGATCACCCGTAAAATAAAGTTAAATAAATAAATGACAAATAAAAAAATAAAAAAAATAAAACAAAACAAAAAAAAAATAAAATTGGCCTTGCACTTAATTTTTACCACAATTAAATTGCCTACGTATCCTCTTAAGGGTTTAGAAGAATCAAATGCCACGTAGTTCTCTTATCTTTTATTGTAGATTTGGACTTTGGAGTTTGGAGATGGGGATTTGGCGTGGAGTCGTGGACTAATCGTTGCCATGATCATCCATTCGACTTTCAGCCGGTTGATCATCTTTAAAGAAATCGTATGGTTCCTCTTGATCGATTTCTTGTTGTCTATATTGAGCCTTCGTCCAATCTTCAACACAAGCTTGTATCTGAAGTGATTTCGGACTCATAAGGGAACGTTTTGGGTCTAAAATATTCCCACCGGCACTGAACTGTTGTTCTACCGCCACCGTAGAAACTGGTGTTGAAAGGATTTATTTGGCTATCATAGCCAAGATTGGAAAGTACCTTTCATGCTCTTTCCACCAGTATAGGATATCAAATTTTTTATCTTCGGTGTCTTCTATGAACCCAAAAGAGGTACTTAGATAAGATTCAAGCTCGGAATATGTGGTGGAGCTTGATGAAGAAGAACCTCGTAATTTTTTGGTTTTTTTTGATAAAAGATTATACCCTAAATTAACAAATCCAGAGGATGATGATGATGAACGAGATACATTTTGAGTTTGTGGAACATCTATGTTCAGTGATGGACCGTAAACTTTAACATATTCATCATATAATTCATACATAATGTCTTAACCCTAGCACACCACATATCAACATCATAATCTATTTTTAAACCTTGTTCATAATAAACAGAAAGATAATCAGGCAAACTTTCTAATCTACAACGTGGATCAAAACACAAGGCAATCAAATAAATATTTGGAAACTTCTTATAATATTCTAACCATTTATCCTTCATAGCAGTAACAGACTCATGTAATTCTGAGTCGGATTCACAATGAGCAAATGCACCAGCAATATTAAGACTCTCTATAATAAATAAATTAGTTGTAGGATAATAAACACCAGATAAATTGTTAGTAGCATTATAAAAAACTTTTAACAAACCACAAACATTGCTACAAGCATCCCAATGACTTTGATAAAGATTAATGTGACTAACATGATATTGAATAAAAGTAACTAATAAATCCTTATATTCATAACTTCTAGCAAGCAATTTATAAGTAGAATTTCAACGTGTTGGAACATCACGAGGAAATCTAATGGCACGCTTACCATTTTGTTTACAATATGCTGCCCATAATTTCATTACAGAATGATGTTTCCACAAAAATAGAGGGCATCTTTAATAGGTTGAATAAACTGTTCAAGAGTTTTTAATCCTTTTTGAACACATAAATTGAAAACATGGCATGCACATCTTTGATGAAAAAATTTACCACCAATATAAGGTTTGCATAATTCAATTAAAGCAGGAATAGCAGCGGTATTGTTAGAAGCATTATCAAAACAAATTGCAAAAATTTTGTTCTCAATTTTATACTCTGTGAAAATAATTCTAAGATGTCTAAAAATATTAGCAGCTGTGTTTTTCATCAAAAACTCTAAATGCAAGAATTCTTTTTTGGATAGTCCATGCATTATCCATATAATGGCAAGTGACACCTATGTATGAATGCATTTGCCAATGATCACTCCATATGTCGGCACATACGGAAACACGACCATTATATTTTTCTAAAAAACTTTCTAACATTTTCTTTTCTTTTTCATAAATGTTTTCAAGTGCTTCTGTGAGCGTGGTTCTAGGAACACGACATGCAACGGGATTTCATACTCGTTGACAATAATTATTAAAACCAACATTTTCACCAAAACTAAATGGTAAGTGTTCTACTGCAACCATTCTAGCTAATTCTTCTCTATTTTTTGCATCACTATATTTAAATAATTGTTGGTTAGGGGTAGCGTACTTGGGAATTTGAGATTGTGAACTCGATTTGGCCTGTGCATCTTGATGTGAGTTCGTTATATGCTTCCGATATGACCCATATCCTCCAAATTTGTGCCATTTAAATACTTTTTTGCAGTAATTGCAAATCACTACTGTGCTTCCATCTTCATGCGTAACTTTCTTCATATGGAGTATGAATAGATCAGATTTGACCTGCTTCGGTAACTTTTCTTCCATCTGTGGATAAAAATCAAAATCTTGATGTGGGTTGGGATCAGGCTCATCAGGCTCATCACCATCATGGCCAAGATCATGCATATTTTCTGATTGGCTTGTTAAAATGGGGGTGACATTGAGATCGGGTTCAGAAATTCTAAGAGAGGGATGAGAATGAGATTGAGGAAAGTTTAGGCTTAAGTCTTCAGCATAGACTTGTTGTTGTAGATACTCGTGATAGGCACGGTCGTCATGACCGAGATTATCCGTCATACAACCCTTACCTTTCATCGAAATGGAGCGTCTAGGAGCGTCACCACTTCCACTTGCCATTTTAAAAATTGAATTGTAAAATTCCTTGAACAAAAAATGTTAAAAAAATTGATTTAAAAAATGATTAAATGGTTGGAAATAAATTTGGAAGAAAATTAGAAACTTAGTAGTTAGTAATTGCAATTTGCAAATAAAATAAATTGGATATAAAATAAATTGCAAATAAAATAAATTGGAATATATAGCAAATAAAATAAATTGTAAATAAATGAAATTGGAAACTTAGTAATTGACTAATTGCAAATTAAATAAATTGGAAATAAGAAATATTGCAAATAAAATAAAATTAGAAACTTAGTAGTTGTAAATAAAATAAATTGGAAACTTACTAACTTAGTAATTGCAAATAATATAAATTGGAAACTTGGAGATTTGGAGTTTGAGACTTGGAGAATTGAAAGTTTAGAGAGAATTGAGAATTGAGAATTAGAGAGAATTGAGGAAATTGGGGTGAGGAAAAATGAATGGAGGGGTAGGGGTATTTATAGAAAAGAAAATTAAAAAAAAAATTAAAAAAAAAACTGAACCGTTGGAGGCCCAACGGCTCGTTTAAAAAAAAAATTAAAGAGGAACCGGCCGGTTCCTCACTGAAAAGTACTGGAACCGGTCCGGCCGGTTCCGGTTTTCTGACGCCGGTTCCGGTTCGAACCGAACCGGCGTCATGTCTACTCCCACCCGAATTAATTTTAGGGATAATCCCGGGTGGCCATCGAATTGATCACATACTAATGGCCATTCATTGGATGGAATTGGATGGAATTGGATGGAATGGCCATTCATTGGCACTAGATTGGAAAGTTGTTCCAAAATGTCCATTTTTGGCAAAAAGTGTGACACTAATGGTCATTCCATTCAATTCCATCTAATTCCATCAAATTCCACCTAATGAATGACATTTTGGTAAATAAGGTGATGATATTAATTTATTTAAGATTTTTTTTAGAAATCAATTTTTTATTTTATTTTTTGAAACGAATAATTATATGTAGTGTGTTTATATATGTATAGCATATCTCAAATATATATATATATATATATATATATATATATATCTTTTTTGAGAAGATTAAAGCTATAAAATCTAAAAAATCTAAAAAACAAAAAGAGATATGTGTATTGATCTAAATCATTTCTTTTGTATTTTAAAATAAGTAATTAAATTTACTGTGTATATATACGTATAGCATATCTCAAACATATACACATATATATATATATTTTATATATTTACACACACTAAATATAATTATTTAAAAAACAAAAGAAAAAATTGATTTCCAAAAAATATTTAAAATTAATTAATTTCATCCCCATATTTACCAAAATGCCACTCATTGAAAAAATTGATTTCTAAAAAAATATTTTAAATAAATTAATATCATCACCTTATTTACCAAAATGCCACTCATTGGATGGAATTGGATGGAATTATATGGAGTTTGATGGAATGGCCATTGGTGTCACACTTTTCGCCAAAAATGGCCATTTTGAAACAACTTTCCAATCTAGTGGTCATTTTGATAGTGTGTCGTCAATTCGATGGCCACCGGGGTAATTATCCATAATAATTAATTTCGACTCTATAAACTCATATCTATATAATATGAAAACAAATTTTAATTGTTTCAATTATTAATTTTTTAATTCGGCCAGCAAATCAGAAAGAAAAGATTTTGTAATCGCAAGCATCAAATCTATTGGATAAAGTGTTGATACCTTGAAAATTTTAAACTTAAAAATTCATAATTATTAAATGAATCTATCGAATCAATTCAATTATGATCTGAAAATTTGGTAGTTCAAACATCATTAATTTTCAAGTTTACTTTATACGTTATTATCTTCCTTAAGGTGATCTGTAATTACATCCATCCCTCAAGAAATCTCCAGAAATAAAAATTTCTTTGGTACGTTATGTTATATTTGGTTGTATAAATTTCTATGCGAATGAGATTGAACTTGGTCAAAAGGTTACTTAACGGGTCATCAAACATACGAAATTTAGAGCTGGAATATATAACAACCAGTCAACCACACCATAAATGGTGAGAACAAATACACATAAACATCTTTAGAGATGTTAACGCAAATCCAACAACACCTTTAAGGTGTGATTACAGACAAAAACCATTAAAAGAAAAACATATAAAAACACATATAAAACAACCGAAAGCCATCCAAGTTTAAGATAAAAGAGTCATCACTTGTTCAACATTTCTTTTGCATTAATTGGACAAACCTCATCCCAATTACCTTCAGATTTAATCATATTTAAATGATCCTTAAGACACCTTAAACCGTCCTCCAAACCAAGCTGGTAAGAACCAACAACATCTTATCCGGAAAAAGATTTGGACTTGATTTTTACAGTAGCTAAGCAACGATAAAGGCTAGTGGAAAATTCATCTCCACGGTCCTTAAGACGTTGGATACCTCGTAGCAATTGGTCCCTCAAGCTGGTTGGGACCTGTAGGGAAAAATTAACTAAAACCGCAGCGGAAGGCGAAAAGTAGATTTTCCTATAGTTTAAAATTTTTCTAAAGATTTGAACCTTAACCCTTTAATTAATTAAACACAAATATACGGTTAGAGTTAAATACCTCTTGTCGCGTGATCCGATTGACTTAAGTCGATGGTAATCCGCAAGATCTTCAATCCTAGCATGTACGTGAATCACCTAGGAGCGTGGTCTCCCTTTTTTCTTTGAATTGCTTACCTGAGAATGGATGTATGGAACTTCTGATCCTGATCTTCAATCCCAAAACACCAAGAGCCTAGAAAAATAGTTCCGGTTACTTTTGAATTCACAATCGATATGATTGGAACTCGCGTAACCTTAAATCGAAAGTGTGCACAAAACCTTTTGATGTTAAAGGCTTGCAAGTGCACTATCGAATGAGAACTTATTTTTCTTTTTCTCTCTTGGCCGAAATTCTATGTGTATTGAGTAAGATTTTTATTTTTCAAGGCAAACAAAAATCTCTCTCACTCAAGCTTCTTGGTGGCCGAAATTTATCACCTTATATTTATAAGGTGACCGAAATTTCTCCTTCTCAAAATAGGGTTGGCCGAATTCTTTGTGTAGGAAATCTAGGGTTGGCCAATTTCCTTACTTGAAAAGGAATTGTGCTTTTCCCTAATTCCTATCAATTTAAGAATCCTAACCCTTATAGGACTAGGGTGGCCGAATTCTTTGTATGGTATGGAGTGTATGTGGACTTAATCCTTACCACATTAGGACTCCTATCACTTAAAAGAATTCTAACCCTAATCCAACACATAGTATTTTATTTACTGATCAGGAAAAGATTTTGATTTAAACTATTAATTAATTAAATAATTAATTAATTTCCATTTAATCAAAACAATAAAATGAAATAATATCTTGGGCTATTTTATTAGCCTTGCCGCCCACACCATATATATATGGGCCTAATATTATTTTTCTTATTTTATTTAATCCATTAGACTTTAAATAAAATCCCACATGTGAACCAGACTTATTCTTACTAAAAGAAACAAGCCCACATGTCTCCTTTTAATATATTAATATAATATAGCAGCCCATTAAATAAATAATAGACATATTATATTCTTAATATATTAAATGCAATTCTAGATGGACCCATAAATTGGTCCGGTAGAATATATTAAGTGATCCATGCAAGTACGTGTGGATTGTGGATCTTGGCGGGCTATCTAAATTTAAGCTTCAATAGACATAACCTAATCACAATCAACAAATGATTTACTTAGGTCCGATCTATTAATTTTAACTCATTCCACTAATGAGCTAAAATTGAACTCTTAAATAAAGATAGAATAAGGAGATGTTTCTCATTCATACCCTAGACAATCTTATAGGAGATGGTGTATCCTCGTGAATAATATCAGTAATCGCCAAGAGCTCATAGACCGCCTATAGCTCTCCAAGTTACCATATTTCCTCATATGACCACATTTTGAACTTGGATATTTTGACTTGTCCAGAAGCCATGTCTTCAATAATCATTATTGAAAGCTCAACGTTGAGATTTAATATCCAATACCTCAAAACATCCATATGATGATATTATACTCTCATTTAATAAATGGAGCCACGATGTCCATATCTATAAATAAAGTCCTCTATCGATTAACAAATGAATACCACCAAACTATTGAGGATAGACTATGCTATATAATCGTACTCATTGATAGCTCAAATGATAACACTTGCAACCATAAGTCCATCATTTATCTCAGGATTAAGATCGACTCTCCAATTGTCCTAATAATGAAAAGACTTATATATAGTGACGGTTCTAGATAAAGTATTTCATTGTGATCCTGTTCAAATGCACCCAGTGCACTAGATTCTTTTACTCGAAAACCTTTTGATGATTTTAGACTCATCATAACTCATTTGATCCCACTCAAATGCTAGTAAAAGAATTCTACAACTTTATCAAGATAGAGGTGCCCAACCTTTAACTTAAGTTGTGAACGTTATTCAAGACTAACTAAAGAATTGTGTCTACCTCACACATATCCGGATGTATTAACAATTCTTCATATCTCATAGTCTTTTGACCTTATGATTCACCTTTACAATTATAATAATAAATGCTATAAGTATTTGTAAGAATCAGAAAACACTTTATTAATATGAAAAGATTGTCAATTACAATATTACACTCTTGCTATTGAGCATAATCCTAACAGGACCACCAACATCTGACCTCTAATATTTGCTATTGGCTAATGCTTCTAGACGATCCTCAAGATGTTGGATAATGCGTTCCAACTCGTCCCTAGTATAGATAATGACCTCTGCCATTTTTCTGATGAACTTTAAGAAATATTATAAAATAAATTGTAACATGTAGAGAGTTATAACACTAATTTATTAACAAAAAAAAAAACAAACCTAGCGTGATGTTGATTATTTAAGTTTGGTGAGAAAAACAGATAGAGAGAGAAGGAGAGGTAGGTTTGGTTAAAGTGATGAATGATGTTCAAATAGGATTAGGGTTCCTTTTTATTTAAAATTGATGGTAAAATTACACAATTATCCTTAACATTGATGAATCATTACTATATATGTTGTATTTCCATGTAGTTATGTATGGACCTCTATTTTTGTGATTGACTTATTGTATAACAAACCACACCACATTGGGATAATTTTGTAACGGGTAGCTTAGGTCCTCATTGGCAAGCTTCCAAGTATCTCCATGATTTCAAGAGCGAAATGTATATTCACTTGAATTTGTCTCTTGAAGAGTTTAGGTGCACACACATTATTTGTTATGGCTTTGTCATGGAAAAAATAATTAATTTATTATTATAATATTAATTAATGAATTATAATGGAATATATGTGATAATTTATACACTACAAAAAAAGTGTGATTGTAGGTCAATATTTTAAACGTATCACTATATGTGTTATTTTTTTTATTTATCACTCTTTTTTTTAGTGAAATCACTCTATTAAATTTTTCACCAAATATTTTTATTCAATTTTGAATTTTTCAAATAATATGTCATAGATAATGTAAAAAAAGAATTAAAATATACGGTGATCACTGCAAGAAAATTAGACAATAGGGACCAGACTATAGGCACAAAAAATGGTACTAATAAGAAGTCTACTTTATGTGTACATATGATTAAATTCAATAAATATAAAGTATAGCAAAATTATTAGTAATTACTAAAATAAGTTTAAATTATTAATTAATTAAAATTATTAATTTTTTAGTAAATGTTGATTATAAAAAATAAAATCAAAACTCAAAATTTCATTTAAGTCTGCTATATATGTATTCTCTTCTCTTCCATTTCGAGCAAAACTCAAAATTTCCAAATATTAGTGAGAGAAAGCTCCAAGAAAGCTTACAATACAAAAAAATTGCCTATTAGTGACGAACTATTTATGACGGCGCTAATTGCTGTCGGTAATAGTACATTTTCCGACGGTCATCTTAGTACCGTCGGAAATGAGTCAAAACGTAATACCACATTTTCGACGGTCCAATACCTTCGGAAAAAGTCGAATAAGCCGTTAATGTTGCTCGCATTTCCGACGGTGCAAAACATGCCGTCGGAAATGAGCAAAAATGTAATACTACATTTCCGACAGACCAATAACTGGGCTTATGCCTTCTGAAATGAGGAAAAGTAATTCAACATTTTTGACGGTCTAATGGCTGTCGGAAATAGTCTGTATTTCCGACGGCATTTCTTGTGCCGTTGGAAATGATAAAATTTAATTTGAATTAATTTTAAGGGCAATTACGCTATCGAAATTGTAGTACTATTTCCTACATTATTTGTTATGGTTTTGTCATGGAAAAAATAATTAATTTATTATTATAATATTAATTAATAAATTATAATGGAATGTATGTGATAATTTATATACTACAAAAAAAATGACTTGAAGGTCAATATTTTAAATGTATCACTATATGTGTTATTTTTTTTATCACTATTGTCTTTAGCGAAATCACTCTGTTAAGTTTTTCACCAAATATTTTTATTTAATTTTGAATTTTTCAAATAATATTTCATATATAATGTTAAAAAAGAAATTAAAATATACGGTGATCACTACAAGAAAATTAGACAATAGGGACCACACTTTAGGGACAAAAAATGGTACCAATAAGAAGTCTACTTTATATGTACATATGATTAAATTAAATAAATATAAAATATAGCAAAATTATTAGTAATTATTAAAATAAGTTTAAATTATTAATTAATAAAAATTATTATTTTTTTAGTAAAATGTTTATTATAAAAAATAAAATCAACAAGGATATAATATACGTATTCTATTTCAAGATAAAGTAGCAGTAAAACGTAATTTTCTATCAAATAAGGGAAATATTTTAATAAAATATTATTTTTTTTAAAACAATATCAATAGTTATATTTAAATATTATACAAAAATTATATTTAATTAGATAGTATGCGATCATATCGATAGCTTATATATAAATAGTATGCAAAAGATATCAGATATAAAGTTATAGTAAAATGGTAAAAGTAACATTTACTATCAATCATGTCACGGGTTCGAGCCACATAAAATGCATGAAATTTTGTGGGGTGATGTGGCGCCATCAAGTCGAAGGCGCGTCATTTATTTTTATCATTGAACTTTTTCAGACGGCCGTTCCCGTCGGAAATAAAGGTAAGTCGTTGAAACTTTTCACAGTAGCTAGGCAGCAATAAAGGCTAGTGGAAAATTCATCTTGACGGTCCTTAAGATGTTGAATACCTCGTAGCAATTGGTCCCTCAAGCTGGTTAGGACCACCAACATCTGACCTCTGATATTTGCTACTGGTTAATGCTTCTAAACGATCCTCAAGATGTTGGATAATGCGTTCCAACTCTTCCCTAGTATAGATAATGACCTCTGCCATTTCCTGATGAGCTTTAAGAAAAATTATAAAATAAATTGTAACATGTAGAGAGTTATAACTGATTAAGCCAAAAATGTCATACATTTTAGCCCTCATATACTTTCTCTTTGTTTTGTTCTTGAGCGTTTTTATGTGTATTTATAGCTATTTTGGTTTCTATTGCATGCAATAGGTAAAAAGGCATGAAAGGGGGCAAAATGGACCAATTAGTGCACAAATGAAATAAATTGTAACATGTAGAGAGTTATAACTGATCGAGCCAAAAATGTCATATATTTTAGCCCTCATATCCTTTTTCTTTGTTTTGTTCTTGAGCGTTTTTATGTGTATTTATGACTCTTTTGGTTTTTATTGCAGGCATTAGGTAAAAAGGCATGAAGGGGGGCAAAATGGACCAATTAGTGCACAAATGAAGTGAAGAAAGCAAAAGTGCACGGGTAGCATACCCGTGCACTTGCCCGTGCGCCGGAAGGTGAAAATATTGAAGAATCTAAGTGCACGGGTAACTACACGGGTACTACCTGTGCACTTACCCGTGCAATCCACAACCCAGTGAGCAGAGTCTCAGACAAATACCAACTGCACAAGTGGTGAACGAGGCACTAACCCATGCACTGACCCATGCACATTGCACAAGTCAAGAAGAAACTGAGTTAGCACGGGTACTTCACCAGTGCTATACGGGATACCCCGCTCGCCACATCAGCATTTTGGCCTAATTTTTGAAGGAAGTATAAATACTTTTCAAATCTAATTTTTGAAAAAGAGACCCACGACCATACACCATTTCATTCATTCTTTCTCTCTCTAGATCTCAAAAACCTTTCTCACCAAAAACCCATCATCATCTTCATCAATTGCTACTCATAAGAACATAAGAGGTGGATTGAAGCTTGAAGAAAGAAGGTTCTACATGGGTTTTTTCTACTTCCTTCATTTTTATTCTTGTATTCTATTTGTTATGAGTAGCTAAATCCCATTAAGGGATTGATGTGATTCACTTGTAAATATGTGTATTTGTAATGAACTCAATATCTTTTATTAAAATCTATCTCATTTGTTCTATTCAATGTTTTACTTGATTTCAAAAGCAATTTGTGTTTGATTGTACATGACTTTCTTCATGAGTTGTTTGAGAAACTATATGTGTAGAGAATCAAGTATGAATGACGCTTGTCCCTCTAAGCTCAATTGAATAGGAGGATTGAACAAGGGTACATGACCCAAGTAATATCCGGACTTATTAATCTCACCTAATTCTAATCTTTCATGGGTAATCAAGACTATACATCCTAGGATTGTTTGCATGTGGTAGATTCAGCATCAACCTATACATGATGGGTTGGTGATTTTTAACAAAGAGATTTGTCCCTTATGTGATCGACGTTCTTTCATTGTATAACCAATTGTGGGTGGTCAATGCTATATATGATGGTTTGGGCACTCACAAGTGGTAAATAATCACTCATATACATCCCAGGGTGGTTACATTAGTTAATGACAATTAATGTGAGTTCATTCTTTACCCATTGTTTGCTAGTTGAATTCATCAATTCCTTAATCCACATATCACATATCACATATCCATACTTTTTAGATTAGTGCATTTTAGCTTAGTTTACATTTTAGTTTTACTTTTTCTCCAAAACCATATCAATTTACTTTTCTTACATTTTTAACTAAAGCATTAGTTTAATCATAACTATCGCTCGATCTTTGAGGAACGATACCCATACCTGCCACATACTAGTTTTATACTTGTTTGAGCGCATCTTGGGATTTTATAAATTTGTTTGAATATTGCATGTCACGACATATAAAAAAAATGCACGTTCAAAATGATGCCACTGCTGGGGATCAGCGTACATAGTTTTGATTAGGTTTTGCTTTAGTATAAAATTTTGCATTTTTGTCTCTTTTCTTTTATTTGAGTTTTGAGTGTTGTCTTTATTGTACCATTACTATATTGATCATATTTTAGTTGTGTTAGTTTCCTGTGATCGCGTTGTGCTGTGCATCTTGTGGCAGGATACATGGATTACTATCCAGGACCGAATTTTGGATTATTTAAAGACTGGAGTTATCAAGATTGGGATCTATACCAAGGGTTTCAACCAGAATGTTTTGAGGGTAAAGCCCTGACTCTAGAAGAAGAAATGAGGGATTTTATGAGAAACAATTTTCAGATAAAAAAGGATATAATGTCGTCACAGCAGAGGACTTTATAGGCTTTGCAGGCATCAAAACAAACATATGAAGAGTGCTACGACATTAGTGGAGTTGATGATGGGTTGTTGGATGAGGAGCTTAGAAGTTTCATGCAGTCAACTAAGCAAATGACACAGGATTTTATAGCTTCACAACAAGCAACAAGAGGGATGCTGGAGGATTACATGCTAGTAAATGATAGATGTAAGAACCACATTTCTATGATTGGCATATTTCATGACAAATCACATTGGGATTATTTGTAATGGGTAGCTTAGGTATTATTGTGGTTCTTCATCAACAAGCTTCCAACATCCCATAGTGCTTCAAGAAAGGTAGTTTACTTCACTTGACTCTTTTGAAGAGATTTTAGTTGCACACTCACTTGCATGCATTATATTCTTGATTACATGCTATTGAATGATGCATTGTATGCCATTCATCACACTCCACACTTGCACATTTTTGCATATTAGATTAGTGTGTTGAGTCTGTTTGGAAAAGAGGATTTTCCTCTTTACCGCGGTGCAGGTCGCTTGCTGGGCACCTGCCTCATTCGCGGTCCCAACAGCGGTTGGTTCCAGAAGGTGCATAAGTTAAAGACCGCGGTCTGTGCACTTGTATGCGCGGTGGTCCATACCGCGGTATACTTCAGTAAGCCCCTGCTGCCTAGACCGCGGCATGTGCTTTGCATGTACAGCGGTCCCCAACGCGGTGTTGTCCAGACGGTGCACCGCTGCTTGTACCGCGGTCTGAGCACTTACCCGAGCCGCGGTCCAGCAAGCGGTATTGACGGGATTTTGTTTCCCAAGCCCAAAACGATGCAGTTTTGTCTAGGGTTTCTATATATATGTTCTCTTCTTCCCCAACTCGTTTTAGAGCTTCAATAACTCATTTTTAAGAGAGAACAAACCTTAGAGAGAGAAAGCTTCAAGCTTTGTTCCTTGACTCTCCAAACCCAAAACCCATCATCTTCATGCATTTCTAAGCATCTTTAAGGCATGGGTCTTCAACATTAGTTGACTTGGTAAGTTGAACAAAAACCCCATCTTTATCATTTGTTCATACTTTCCAAGATTGTGTTTTTATTGCATTTATTAGTTGATTAAATGCTAGGACTCTTTTTAATGCATCTATTTATGAGTTCCTTTGTATGATTGGGTTTGTATTGTGATAGCTTGCATATAGGACATATTTGCCCTCTAGCTAATTAGGACTCATTGATTGCATTTGTTAATTACATTTATTGTCCTTGCCATGATTAATGACAACATATGTTGATATGGCTTTGTTTGATGACTAGAGTTTAGACTTGCACATCTATATCTAGTTAGGTCTTTATGAGCATTCATATAGACATTGATATCTAGGATTTGTACTTAGTGTCATATTTAATCCCTAGATAAGCATTTAGTGTTGCCTAGCATTATTTGCATTTTGAGTATTCATATATTCACTTAGGTTGTTAATCTCTTCTTGAGAGTTAAGTCTTGTGACTACAAGGTGTAGTGCACAAGCAAGTGAAGTCTTGCAACCAAGGTGTGGTTGGCAAGTAAAGTGATCAAGGATTCACTATAAAGGCCCGTTGGGTAGTAGTGGTGGGTTAGTGACCGAGAATGGTGTGACTAGAGGTAAACCTAGGTTGTAAACATCATTACAATAGTGGATTTGAGGATCGTGTGTGGCTAGAAGGATAGCCCGTGGTTTTTCCCTTGTTGAAGGGTTTCCACGTAAAAATCAAGTGTTATTTATATTCCGCAATTTTACTTGATTTTGTATGTTTGTTTATGTTGGGTTATATTATTAATATTGACTAATAGAAAAATTGGTAATAATCGATTAACAACCCATTCACCCCCCCCCCCCCCTCTAGGTTGTTAGACACACGCTTAGAGTGTATTTTCAATTGGTATCAGAGCGGGTTCCTACACATACTTAAGTGATCCTTACTCTTGATTGTGTGTGTCTTGCATTTGTGTGCATTTTGTTGGTTGCATTCATTTGCATTCATATTACCCAAACACCATGAGTGACTTTGGGATGAGTAATGAGGGAGCATCAAGCATACGACCTCCCTTGCTCAAGGGTGACAATTATGCCTCATGGAAAGGCAAGATGGAGTCCTATATTTGCCAAATAAGTGACCGAGCTTGGATGGCAATTGAAGATGGCTACACTCCTCCAACAATGACCACCGAAGATGGAAGTGAAGTCTCCAAGCCTAAGTCTCAATGGAGCACACAAGAATTTGAAGCTTCAAAGTGGAATAACAAAGCAATGCATTCTTTGTTTTGTGCAATGGATGAGAGCCAATACAAACTCATCCAAATCACCAAAAATGCACATGAAGCTTGGAAGATCCTAGAGACGGCGCATGAGGGAACCAAAGTGGTTAAGGATTCCAAGCTCCAAGTTCTTCAAGCACAATTTGAGACGATCAAGATGGATGAGCATGAGTGCTTTAATGACTTCCAAGTGAAGTTGATTGACATTGTGAATCAAAGCCATCAACTAGGTGACCCGTATTCGGATAGGAGGATCAAACAAAAGATCTTGAGGTCACTTCCCGCTAGATTCGAATCCAAAGTGACAGCTCTTGAAGAAAACAAGGACTTCAAGACTATGAAGCCAAGTGAAGTGATTGGAAGGCTATTTGCCTATGAGTCTAGACGAGGTCCTACCTCCACACCTCCCAAGAAGCAAAAGGGGTTAGCCTTGAAGACCTCCAAGATTGGGAAGGGGGATGATGACTCGGATGAAGACATAGCTCTAATGGTGAAGAGATTCAAGAAATTCTTAAAGCTATAAAAGAGTGGCCATGGCTCTAAGGGAAATGACTTCAAAAAGAAAACTCACTTCAAGAAGATTGAGCCAAGTCAAGAGAAGCCTTCAAGAACGGGGATTCAATGCTTTGAATGTGAAGGATTCGGGCATATCTCTAAGGATTGTACTAACTTGAAGGACAAGAGAAGAGGAAAGGCGATGGCTATCTTATCAAGTGATAGTGAGAGTGTAGAAGATTCCTCGGATGATGAAGAACTTGCCATTAACTACACGGCCTTTGGAGCCTCCTATATGGAAGTAGAAGAAGGCAAGAGTGCCTTGTCTTGTGACCAAGGCAAAAGTCTTGATGAGGAAGTTGACTCATTTGATGAGAGGCAAAGTGAAAAGAGTGTCTCATTCTCTAGTGTAGGAAGTGACTCTAGTGATGAGAAGTCTTCTCCTCACTCTAGAGGAATTTGTGAAGGCATGGACCTTGAAGGCTTCATCAAACACTTTGAAGACTCTAGGTTGAAAAAGAAAAAGGAGATTCAAAAATTAAAGGAGGAGAATCTCAAGCTTTCAACCAAGGTAACTCACTTGAATGAAGAAGTGAGGAGAGTCAACGAAAGTGAAGACAAGATGAAAAAGGAGCTTGAGGAAGCTAAGGAGTTGCTTGCCAAAATGACCTCTGGCACCAAAAAGCTTGACCATATGTTGGGCATTGGAAAGAAGTCCAATGATAAGAGGGGCCTTGGATACGTTCATGACAAGGAAACTCCCCCAATAGGCAAGACGGTGTTTGTCAAGGGAAATAGCGTGAAGAAAGCCTTACCTCCACAACATCCAAGGAGGAAGATTGAGCTTAGAGAGTCATCCAAGAGTGGCCAAGTGAAGATGCCAACAAAGAATGGAGCTCAATCTCAACATTCTCATCATGACCAACCAAGAAGGCAAGCCATGAAACCTCAACCAAAAAGACATCCCAACCCGGTTCAACAATAAAAAGGGAAAGAACCGGTTCAACACCAAAGGCCACATCAAATGCTTGACAAGTCTCCAATGACCTTACAAGGCAATGGTATGATTTCTTCTTTTATAACTACTTGTCATTATTGTGGTATGATTGGTCACATTAGACCAAATTGTTTTAACTACATCAAGTTATGTAGGATTGAGAGCATGAAAGAAAAGAGAATGAACCGTAGGGCTAAATTGAATGATCCTAGGAAATCTAGTGAATTGAATACTTTGACCACTAAAAATGATGTAGTGGAACCTAGGTTAGATAAGGAAAATGTGCATCATATCCATTGTGCTAAAATATCACCAATAGATACTATTGAGTCAAATGGACTTAGTATGTCTATAGGAACTTGCCCCTCGTTCTGATACGGTATGGTTGTGACCCCATATGGGGAGCTCAAGCAAAGAGAGCAAACTTGCATGAATCTTTATATGAAAAAAAAAATTGACTTATTTTATGCTCTTCTATGATTGCTTGAGTATGCTTGGTGAATAACATTGGTTAATAATTGTATAATGTTTTTGATTACAACATTGCACGGTTGCTTTGTTTTATAATGCATGATTTCTATTATTGTTTGAGCATGCTTATCTTTTTGGGGAATGTTCTACTTTTTAGTACTTTTGATTGACCTCAAATTATTCTCCATGTTCATGATTCCTATGATATGCATTCTTAAGCTCTCTCTTGAAAAGGGCTACTGGAAATATGACGTGGAGCCACCCAATGTTGGAAAAGGCTACTCATTTGAAACCGAGTGAAAGCCATCAAGAGAGTTACTTTAGCATGAAAAACAGAAATACATGCTTCTAGGAAATTGGAGAAAAAAAGAAAAAGGAGAAAAACAGAAATGTTGTTATATGACTGTTATATGTGGTGATGCATTGCTTATTTTTGACATCAAAATGGTTGATTGATGATGTATTTAGCAATGAAGACAAGATGATATATTTTTTGATGTGATTGTTCACTTGCACACAAATGTTTGGATATATATCTTCTTATCATAACAACAGGGTCTTAATGGTTTGACTTCTTTTGGAAATCTTGTTGAGTGTTGCTTTAATTGATCTTCATGCATGAAGATAATAGTGTTATGTATTACATGCTAAGCAACCTTTCACACACACACATTTTTGAAAATAATCTCTTTGAATCTCTCTCAATTATTTAAGTTGCATAAAGTTTATGTAAATGATTATGCAACCATCTTTTGTGCGAATATCTCTCTTTGCTAAAGCAACCGATAGGGGGAGCTCCTTTGCCTATCTCATGACAAAAAGGGGGAGAAGTCTTGAGAAATATAGGGGGAGCATGAGGGTGCATTTTTATGCTTTGGGGAGAGAGTCTTAGAGAGAGAGTAACCTTTTAGGGGGAGCATTGCACATGCATTTCTTTATATTGCTTTATTGAGTGCAATTGCTTTTTATTGAGTGCAATTGCTTTTTAGGGGGGAGCATTGCACATGCATTTCTTTATATTGCTTTATTGAGTGCAATTGCTTTTTATTTTTGTTCACCTCACATGCACTTGTTCTTGGAAAGTGCTTTCTTGCAATTGTGTGTAGGTACAATGATCTACGAAGAGATTGATGACCTTGAAGACTTAGATCTTAGGTTTCTCTTATTGTAACGTAGAATATACTTCGTTGACCAATAGCTTTATTTTTGTTGTGTGAGGATTATTTTGTGAGTGGTGATTTTGTCATGAAATAGCCAAAGGGTGAGATTTTAAGAACCTCATTTCTATGATTGGCTTATTTCATGACAAATCACATTGGGATTATTTGTAATGGGTAGCTTAGGTATTATTGTGGTTCTTCATCAACAAGCTTCCAAGATCCCATAGTGCTTCAAGAGAGGTAGTTTACTTCACTTGACTCTTTTGAAGAGATTTTAGTTGCACACTCACTTGCATGCATTATATTCTTGATTACATGCTATTGAATGATGCATTGTATGCCATTCATCACACTCCACAATTATACATTTTTGCATATTAGATTAGTGTGTTGAGTCTGCTTGGAAAAGAGGATTTTCCTCTTTACCGCGGTGCAGGTCGCTTGCTGGGCACCTGCCTCATACGCGGTCCCAACAGCGGTTGGTTCCAGAAGGTGCATGCGTTAAAGACCGCAGTCTGTGCACTTGTATGCACGGCGGTCCATACCGCGGTATACTTCAGTAAGCCCCTGCTGCCTAGACCGCGGCATGTGCTTTGCATGTACAGCGGTCCCCAACGCGGTATTGTCCAGACGGTGCACCGCTGCTTGTACCGCGGTCTGAGCATTTACCCGAGCCGCGGTCCAGCAAGCGGTATTGACGGGATTTTGTTTCCCAAGCCCAAAACGACACAGTTTTGTCTAGGGTTTCTATATATATGTTCTCTTCTTCCCCAACTCGTTTTAGAGCTTCAATAACTCATTTTTAAGAGAGAGAACAAACCTTAGGGAGAGAAAGCTTCAAGCTTTGTTCCTTGACTCTCCAAACCCAAAACCCATCATCTTCATGCATTTCTAAGCATCTTTAAGGCATGGGTCTTCAACATTAGTTGACTTGGTAAGTTGAACAAAAACCTCATCTTTATCATTTGTTCATACTTTCCAAGATTGTGTTTTTATTGCATTTATTAGTTGATTAAATGCTAGGACTCTTTTTAATGCATCTATTTATGAGTTCCTTTGTATGATTGGGTTTGTATTGTGATAGCTTGCATATAGGACATATTTGCCCTCTAGCTAATTAGGACTCATTGATTGCATTTGTTAATTACATTTATTGTCCTTGCCATGATTAATGACAACATATGTTGATATGGCTTTATTTGATGACTAGAGTTTAGACTTGCACATCTATATCTAGTTAGGTCTTTTTGAGCATTTATATAGACATTGATATCTAGGATTTGTACTTAGTGTCATATTTAATCCCTAGATAAGCATTTAGTGTTGCCTAGCATTATTTGCATTTTGAGTATTCATATATTCACTTAGGTTGTTAATCTCTTCTTGAGAGTTAAGTCTTGTGACTACAAGGTGTAGTGCACAAGCAAGTGAAGTCTTGCAACCAAGGTGTGGTTGGCAAGCAAAGTGATCAAGGATTCACTATAAAGGCCCGTTGGGTAGTAGTGGTGGGTTAGTGACCGAGAATGGTGTGACTAGAGGTAAACCTAGGTTGTAAACATCATTACAATAGTGGATTTGAGGATGGTATGTGGCTAAAAGGATAGCCCGTGGTTTTTCCCTTGTTGAAGGGTTTCCACGTAAAAATCAAGTGTTATTTATATTCCGCACTTTTACTTGATTTTGTATGTTTGTTTATGTTGGGTTATATTATTAATATTGACTAATCGAAAAATTGGTAATAATCGATTAACAACCCATTCACCCCCCCCCCCCTCTAGGTTGTTAGACACACGCTTAGAGTGTATTTTCAATAGAAGGTCAAGAAAGATTGATGCTGCCATACTTAGACTCGATGGACAGATTGGACAGCTAGCCGATATGTTACAAGAAAAGGAGAAATGAAGATTTCCAAGCCAAGCAGAGCAAGCAAAGGCAGTCCTTAGAAGTGAACGTGTACTAGGGAATGGAAACAAAGAAAGTAATGAAGAAGAAAAAGGTAAGGCACAAGAAGAAGACACAGTTGAAAAAGAGATATAAGATGAAAGTAAGAGTGAAGATATGCCACCAGAACAGAGGAAACAACTTCACAAGCCATCCAACCCTCATATTTCATCTATACCTTTTCCCGGGAGGTTGAAGAATTCCAAGATGGAAAAATCTTTCCAAGACATTTTTGACATCCTATCAAAAGTGAGTATCAATCTACCTTTGTTGGATGCGATCCAAAGGATGCCAGCTTATGGGAAATTCTTTAAGGAACTCAGTAAGGATAAAGAAAGATTTTGGCCAAGACAGCAAGAAAGGTTAAACATGAATGTGAGTGCAGTAATTCATAAGACATTGCCTCAGAAAATGAAGGACCCTGGTAGCTTTATCATCGATATCACCATTGGAGGGTTGAACCAAGAAAAGGCTATGTTGGACTCGGGTGCAAGCATTAATCTGATGTTGTTCTTAGTTTACAAGAAGTTAGGACTAAATGACCTCAAATCCACTACCATGTCTTTAATTCTAGCAGATTCATCATCAAGGAACCCTAAAGGAATTGTGGAGGACGTGTTGATTCAAGTTAAGGAGTTAATCATTCCGACAGATTTTGTTGTCATTGACATGGATGCTGGTCAGGATGAAAAAGATATGAAATTACTTTTGGGGCGATCGTTTATGGCAACAGCCAGAGTAGTGATAGATATGCACAAGGGAAAACTTACTATGAAGGTATTAGATGAGACAATGGAGTTTAACATATTTGAGACTATTCGTATCCGGTGGGGTCTCATGACTGCTATAAGTTGGATCATTGGATGAAGATGTTGAAAGAGCAGTGGAAGAAAAGTTTGGTAAGATATAAGTTAATGAGGAAATGAGCCTTGGAGACATTGAGGAGAGTCCAGAACATGGAGATGAAGATTTGAGGGACAGTTTAAGGAAGTCAGAGGGAGGAGAGTTTGAGCAACATGGAAGATCTTCCCAAGTTCTCGAATTAAAGCCACTTCGGTCAGATCTAAAGTATGTGTTTTTGGATGAGGACAAGAAAAACCCATTGATTATTGCTGAAATTTGGATGACAGTCAGGAAAGAAAGCTGCTTGAAGTATTGAAGAAGCATAAAAATGCCATTGGATGGACAATTGAAGACATAAGGGGAATCAGTCCTACTATCTGCATGCACAGAATCTCATTAGAGGAAGGCTCTAAACCATCTAGGGAACCACAGAGAAAACTAAATCCTATTATGCAAGAGGTAGTGAAGAAGGAAATTCTCAAGTTACTAGATGTAGGAATCATCTATTCTATCCCTGATAGTAAATGGGTGAGTCCAATTTATGTGGTACCTAAGAAGTCAAGAGTCACGGTAGTTAAGGATGAAAGGGGTGAGTTGGTAGCCCAGAGACTTCAAATAGGGTGGCGTGTGTGCATAGACTATAGAAATTGAATGCCATGACCAAAAAGGATCATTTCCCGTTGCCCTTCATAGATCAAGTTTTGGAACGATTGGCGGGACACAGTTTCTATTGTTTCCTAGATGGCTATTCGGGCTACAATCAAATAGTGATAGCCCCAGAAGACCAAGAGAAGACAACATTTACATGCCCATTTGGGACATACGCTTACAGAAGAACGCCATTTGGGCTTTGTAATGCTCCGGGAACTTTCCAAAGATGCATGACTTCTATTTTTTCAGATATGATTGAGGAGGTCATAGAAGTGTTTATGGATTATTTCTCAGTGTATGGAGATTCATTTAGTTTGTGTCTTCAGAATTTGGCTAATGTACTTGAGAGATGCTCAGAGAACAATTTAGTACTCAACTGGGAAAAGTGCCATTTCATGGTTCGGCATGGAATAGTCTTGGGGCATGTCATTTCTTGCAGAGGCATAGAAGTGGACAAAGCAAAAGGAAAAGCTATCAAGAGCTTACCACCACCTCGGAGCATTAAAGATATCAGATCTTTTCTGGGTCATCCTGGGTTTTACAGAAGGTTAATTAGGGATTTCTCAAATATTTCTAGACCATTGTGTGTGCTCCTTCAGAAAGACAGAGAATTTGAGTTGAATTAGGAATGCTTGGTGGCGTTTGAAACATTGAAGGAAGCATTGACCATGGCACCAGTGATAGCACCACCTACCTGGGAGCTACCTTTTGAATTGATGTGTGACGCCTCAAATTATGCTATAGGTGCAGTATTGGGACAAAGACTTGACAAAGTCCCTCATGTGGTATACTATGCATCACAAACTTTGAATGATGCTCAGTTGAATTACTTTACAACAGAGAAGGAATTGCTTGCAGTAGTGTTCGCGCTTGAAAATGTTAGGATTATGCTCAATGGCAAGAGTGTAATATTGTAATTGACAATCTTCTCATATTAATAAAGTGAATTCTGATTCTTACAATTACTTATAGCATTTATTATTATAATTGTCAAGGTAAATAATCATAAGGTCAAAAGACTATGAGACATGAAGAATTGTTCATACATCCGGATATGTATGAGGTTGACACAATTCTTTAGTTAGTCTTGAATAACGTTCACAACTTAAGTTAAAGGTTGGGCACCTCTATCTTGTTAAAGTTGTAGAATTCTTTTACTAGCATTTGAGTGGGATCAAATGAATATGATGAGTCTAAAATCATCGAAAGGTTTTCGAGTAAAAGAATCTAGTGCACTAGGTGCATTGAACTGGATCACAATGAAATACTTTATCTAGAACCGTCACTAGATATAAGTCTTTTCATTAAAGAGGACAATCGGAGAGTCTATCTTAATCCTGAGATAAATGATGGACTTATGGTTGCAAGTGTTATCATTAGAGCTATCAATGAGTACAATTATATAGCATAGTCTATCCTCGATAGTTTGGTGGTATACATTTGTTAATCGATAGAGGACTACATTTATAGATATGGACATCGTGGCTCCATTTATTAAATGAGAGTATAATATCATCATATGGATGTTTTGAGGTATTGGATATTAAATCTCAACGTTGAGTTTTCAATAATGATTATTGAAAACATGGCTTCTGGACAAGTCAAAGTATCCAAGTTCGAAATGTGGTCATATGAGGAAATATGGTAACTTGGAGAGCTATAGGCGGTCTATGAGCTCTTGGCGATTACTGATATTATTCACGAGGATACACCATCTCCTATAAGATTGTCTAGGGTATGAATGAGAAACATCTCCTTATTCTATCTTTATTTAAGAGTTCAATTTTAGCTCTTTAGTGGAATGAGTTAAAATTAATAGATTGGACCTAAGTGAATCATATGTTGATTGTGATTAGGTTGTGTCTATTGAAGCTTAAATTTAGATAGCCCGCCAAGATCCCCAATCCACACGTATTTGCATGGATCACTTGATATATTCTACCGGGCCGATTTAAGGGTCCATCTAGAATTGTTTTGAATATATCAAGAATATAATATGTCTATTTTTTAATTAATGGGCTGCACTATTATATTAATATATTAAAAGGAGATATGTGGGTTTGTTTCTTTTAGTAAGAATGAGTCTGGTTCACATATGGGCTTTTATTTAAAGTCCAATGGATTAAATGAAATAAGAAAATAATATATGGCCCATTTATATAAGTGGGGCGGCAAGGTGTATATATTAACCTAATATATTATTTTGTTTCATTGTTTTAATTAAATAAGAATTAGTTAATTTTTTAATTAATTGTTTAATTAAGAAACAAATCTTTTTCTGATCAGGAAATATATTTCCTAAAGTTATACTATTGGTAGTAGTATATTAAAAGTAAAAGACTTGTTTGATAAGAAAATAAATAATTAATTTTATTTATTTAATCAAATAAGAAGTCTTTTTATTTAGTCAATAAAAGAATAAAAATATCTATGAGTTGGATTAGGTTTTGAAGTCTAAAGGTTGATGGAAATTAGGGTGCAACACAAACTCTTTTTGGTATGTGATTTGCGGCAACCCTAGTCCATTTAGAGGAAGATTTCGGCAATCCTAAATAGAAGAGGAAGCAAAATTTCGGCCACCTATATAATACCACATATAGAATTCGGCCACCATAGTTGATTTAATGATTCAATTTTTCTTCTTCTTCTCAATTCATAGAAAAGGATAATTTTTATTCTACTAAACATAAAAGAGAGAAGAGATTATTCTTTGATAGTACACTGATTGCTTGTTCATCAATAAGCTTGTGTGTACAACATCGAATTAGGTTCACGCGAGTTTCGATCATTAGATTAAGAATTCAAAAGTGACCGGAATAATTTTTGTCTTCTTTTGATTGTTTTGTGACTAACAAAAGAAAAAGAAAACTTTGTTCATCCATTCTCAGGTTTGCAATTCAAAGAAAAAGGGAGACCACGCTCCTAGGTGATTCACGTACGTGTTCGGATTGGAAGATCTCGCGGTACTGTTCACGATCACTGTTCACGACGGGGGTACTGTTCACGATCACTGTTCACGCGGGTACTGTTCACGAGCATAGGAAAAGATTTTACGGATTACCAATCGACGTAAGTCAATCGAATCACGCGTCAAGAGGTATTTAACTCTAACCGTATATATTTGAGTTTAATTAATTAAAAGGTTAAGGTTCAACTTTGAGAAAAATTTTAAAACCATATGAAATCTATTTTTCGTTTCTTCCTCTGCGTTTTATATCGATTTTTCCCTACAGAAAATTTTCGACAATATTTGGTGGGCACCAAGGTGGTGGTATATTCGGATCACCCAGCTCTCAGATATTTATTGTGGAAAAAGGATGCTAAGCCTAGGTTGATCAGATGGGTCTTATTACTTCAGGAGTTTGACTTAGAAATTAGAGATAAGAAGGGGTGTAAGAATGTGGTAGCAGACCATCTTAGTAGACTGGTTCATGAGTGTCCATCTGAAAACGACGAGGTTCCATTAAGGGAAAGTTTCCCAGATGAGCAGTTATGGGTAGTACACAACGAGGAACTTTGGTATGCCGATTTGGCTAATTATTTGACCAACGAAATTATTCCGCTAGAGTTAGACTCACAGGGAAGGAAAGGGTTCATGGCAAAAGCTCGACAGTTTTTCTGGGACGAACCTTATCTGTTTAAACATGGGCCTGATCAGGTTATCCGAAGGTGTGTACCAGAATCAGAACAGGGAGATATTCTTAGATTTTTCCATGAGTTACAGTGTGGAGGCCATTTTGGGGCAAGAAAAACTGCATTTAAAGTGCTTAAGTCAGGATTTTACTGGGAATCCTTGTTTAGAGATGCTCTCGAATTCTGTGATGCATGTGATAAGTGCCAGTGCACCGGGAATATTGAAAAAATGAATGAGATGCCTCAATCAGGAATCTTAGTAGTGGAAGTTTTTGACACATGGTGAATTGATTTCATGGGGCCCTTTCCACCATCAGAAAGGAAGAACTATATCCTTGTAGGAGTAGATTATGTTTCGAAATGGGTTGAAGTAGTTGCTACAAGGATAAATGATAGCAAGGTGGTGGTGAAATTTGTGAAGGAAAACATTCTAGCCAGATTTGGAACTCCGAGAGTGATAATCAGTGATGGAGGGAGTCATTTTTGCAACAAGATTTTTGGGAACTTGATGAAGAAATATGGAGTCCGTCACAAGGTAGCCACCCTGTACCATCCACAGACATCCTGGCAGGTAGAAGTGAGCAACAGGCACATTAAGCAGATTTTGGAGAAAACAGTGAAGTCTACACGAAAGGACTGGGTAACAAGGTTGAATGATGCTTTATGGGCATATAGGACAACATACAAAACTCCGATTGGGATGAGTCCTTACAGGTTGGTGTTTGGAAAAGCGTGCCATCTCCTTGTAGAGTTGGAATACCCTGCTTGATGGGCTATCAAGAATCTAAATTGGGAATATGACAAAGCAGAAGAAGAGAGAAGCCTCTAGTTGAATGAATTGGAGGAATTTAGACTACAAGCTTATGAGAACGCAAGGATTTACAAGGAAAAGACCAAGCTAATCCATGACAGGAATTTGATGAGGAAAGAGTTCCACCAAGAATGCTTGTACTACTATACCTCTCTCGGCTAAGGATTTTTATAGGAAAACTGTAATCACGATGGTTTGGACCACATCGGGTGGTTGATGTTCTACAAAATGGAGCATTGGAGATCCAAAGTCTAAGAAATGATGAAAAATTTAAGGTGAACGGACAAAGATTGAAACCATACAGAGGTGTGGCAGAAAATCTTGAGGGAGTTGGATCGTTGGCTATGAATGATGATTAAAGCAACCGGCAATGTCTTGTCAAGACGATAACTAAGGCGCTCATGGGAGGCAGCCCATTTAAACTTTAATATTTTCATTGCATATTTATATTTCTAGTCTTGCTTTATTTTAGGATGTTTTAGTTTGGATGATGGTGGATTATATTTTGTTTTTGAGATATTTAGTTTGTGATAATTTGAAATGTTAACCTTTGTGGTTAGAAATGGTGATTTATGCTAGGTTCTTTATCTCTTGGATTCAACACACCGGCCACTTGCAAGTCTTTGAGGGAAGAGCAAGCCAAGAGTGCTCATAAAATGGGCGAGAACCTACTCATTTTGAGTCTACAGCTAGCTTCTACATTGGTTTATTCTGTTCAACTTTAACTCTTGCACTTAATTTTCTATCTTTCTTTTTGAGCATATGTGGATATTTGAATGAATGTGGATATTTTGTGGTACATATCAATTTTGGGCTGTATGAATGCTGAATTTATTGATTTATTCTTTCTTGATTGGATGAGCCGAAGGCTTTTGTGGATATATAGATTTTCTTTAATATATAGCCCAACACGGTTTGGGGGTTTTGATTGCGTGCATATACCTGTATAGGATAAACATATGATAGGAATAGGTTTGGAGGTTAATACCCATTTTCCAAAAAATCAACCATAAGGACGAATTTCAACCATTTTTAGAGGGGGAAATGTGTCTTTTGAAGCCCAATTCATGCCCTAGCCTATCAAACCAATAAATACTTCACTTTGCCATAAGACTCAAGTTATTATTATCCATTCAATACAAAAATCCTCTCCAGACATCTTCTTCACCAAATCAAGAGAGAGAGGAGCTTCAAAAGGCATCCATGGAGGTTTTCCTCCATGGATTGCCTCTCCACCACCACCTACTACCATCACCATCCATCTTTGAGGAGGATTCAAGAGGAAATAGCACATTTGATCGAGCCCAAATTGTTATATATTATGGCCCTCATTCCTTATCCTTTGTCTTGTTTTCGAGCATGTTTTCGTATTTTATGGGGCTCGTTTATCATATTTGTGGGCATTAGATGTAATCCCGGTCTTGGAGAAGAAGGTGGAGAATTCAGATGTAAAACCAGCCAATTGAAGCAAGAAGAAAGGAAACAATGTGTTGGTGTGTGTGGGTACCTTTACCCACGCACCACTCACGCAGTTCCAGGTCTAGAACTTTGCTGGTCCACACCAATGAACCTACTCATGAACTGGAGGTCAAAAATCTTCCAAAATTGTCAAAGTGCCCAGTTCATTGATACTGCGCTGGTACCTACCAAAGCACTTACCAGCGAACTGAAGAGTGAAGCTGCTATAGAGCTTATGCCCGGGTACCCTACCTATGCACATGTGTCCGCGCACTTCGTACGTTTTGAAGACCACATCAGCAATCAGACCTAATTTTGGAACCCCATAAATATGTCATTTCCTAAAACGAGAAAACCCCCTTCCACTCTCTAAACACGCCCACACACCATTTCACATCACATTTTCTCTCTCTAGATCTAGGAATCATTCTCCCCCTTCATATCCAAAACCCACACATAATTTCTTGATTTTCTACTCAACAAAAGAATGCAAGGAGATTATTTTGGAGCTTGAAGAAGGAGGATTATTCTATGGGTTTAATTCTATCCTTCTCTTCTTGCTTATTTCTGGTAATAGACATGAGTAGCTAAATCCCCACTAAGAGGTTGATGTGATTCATTTGTGAACCATGGGTATTGTAATAAACTCTAATCTTTTATATTAATCTATCAAATATGTTTCATTCATTGTTTTAATTGATTTCAAAGATAATTTGTTTTAGATTGTACACTCATCTCTTTGCAAAATTTTTGAGAAATTACTTGAGTAGAGCATTAGGTATACACTCTATTTGATTCTCTTAAGCTCAGTTGAATGGAAGGATGGAACAAGAGTACCCTCCTCAAGTGAAATTCGGATTTGTTAATCTCAATCTCTATCTAATCTTAAGGGGGTAATCAATACTATACACTCTAGGTTGGTTGCTTGTGAGAGATTAAGCATCAATTCTATACACTCTAGGATTGGTGATTTTATAAAGAGATTAGTCCCTTATTTTGATAGATGCACATTCATGAACAATCACTTATGGGTGGCCAATACTATACACTTTAGATTGGAAACTCATAAGGGATATACAACCAAGCTATAAACTCTAGATTGGTTACATTTGGCTAATGTTCATTATTGAGAGTTGATCTTGCCCATTGTTTGTTTTAATGGATCCGTCAATTCCTTAGTCCATTTATCATCTATTTTCATCTACTATCTTAGTTGCATTTAAATTAGTTTAAATATAGTTTGCATATGAGTTAATTCTCAATCAATAACCATTTCAATTTACTTTTATTGCATTTAGTACTATAGTAAAGATTTGATCATAACTATATCTCGATCTCTGTAGACGATACCTTAACTTACCACACTACTTGTTTAATACATTTGAGTACGTGTCAACCCTACCTTGTCTATGAGGAGAAGGAGCTTCAATGGAGGATATGGACTCGAGATGACAATTGGGTTTCCTCTTTTTACTCATCTTTTTGTTATTTTCTTCTTTGATATGTATCCCCAATTGGGAAACATGTAAACCTAACATTAGTTACATTTATTTGATTGACTTGTATTTGTTTTCTTCAAGTTATGTCCCATTTAATTGCTTTTTAATTTGACACTTGACTTGTATTAAGTAGGCATGACAACCTTTATTTATGCAAGTTCAAGGATATCTCTTGTCTTTACATTCATGTTCATGTAGAGTAGAAATTGGTATGTGTTCAAGACTGCGATTAGGAGTAGATTAACATAAATTAGGAGTAGATTAATTAAGCATCCCTTGATTGCTCATATGTCGATGGATTATTCGAAATGCATGTTGTGGATTGATATGAGTACCTTTAGTTGTTTGGGTGGAATTCATGAAGAGCACACACCATGCCTTTGTGGGTTTCGGTTCTATAAACCTACACGCTTTATGCGACCCTTGGGCATTGCTCACGTGATACATTCTCCATGAGTAGAAATCGATGGTTGTGAATCTTAGTCATTGCTCTCACGATACATCCTCGGGGGTCCCCTCTTATGCTTAATGCTTCCATTCGTAGTTGCTTACGCATGACAGGTTAGTAGCGATCGGTGGTCGGTACTATTTCTATCCATTTAATGTATGTGCTAAAACGCAGTAATTGGTGGTTGCTCACGCGATACACTCTCGGTGAGTAGCTTTAAAGGACTAGACGACTCTTCCCATTTCCATATCTATAGGTCATATTTAAGGTTAGGTTGAACCCATGCTAGGAGTGTCTTTGCGGTTAGTTATTATAGGTGGCACGAGTGTTTTGGTGGTCATGAGCACCTCTTGTGTACATTTTCTTGCATCTCTCCTATCCGCCTATTTTATATTTATCTCTTTAACCACCATTCACATCCCTCCAGATTCTCTTATTCTTCTTATCTTTATTTTTATGCTCTTGTCTCACACACACACAACAAGGTACACTTCACACACACTATTGAAAAATACAAACACGGTTAATTTGCCTTAAGCTAACCTAGGAGGAGGGGGGGGGGGGGGGGGGGGGGGGGGTGGGTTGAATATGTTACTACACCTTTTTCACTCCCATGAAACAAACACAAGTTTGTCCCTCTAAGTAGCTTGTATCACACTCCAAATATAAGTACAAGCAATATCAATTCAATTAACGATATGCTTGTTCAACCAAAGTCAATATAAGCTATAACATGTATGTGATACAAACTTAAGTTGTAACAAGACAAAAAGCTCCAACATATACAAAGTTGATATACTATGATTATTAATTAAAAAGATATCAACTAAGACATATATTAACACATACACAAATATAAAGAGATAGGGATAGAAAAAATCAACACATGATTTTTACGTGGTAAAAGCTCCTAAGAGGAAATATCCACGGGTTGATACCACAACCACCGGCAAACACCTTTTACTAGTAAGATAAAAAGATAATATTTACTTACCCAAAACAAAAAGATACAATCTCTCAAGTGACCGTTTCACCTAGAAACCTACCCTTTAACCCTACAAAATGAAAGAGATGCCCCCTTGCTAAACTATCCGAATCAGCCCAATCCTAGTCGAGACTTCCATGCACAAGTTAAAGATCCCCTATCCAAACATGTGGCTTCTAATGCTTAGCTATCCGGATCACCCTGATCCTAGCCAAGATTTCTAATGCTCAACTATCCAAGTCACTCTGACTCTAGTCGAGACTTCCAGTTGGACAAGTTGAAGATCCTCTCTCCAAACATGTGACTTCCAACCTTTTGCAAGGTAAGTGATCTAAATGAATGCAAATGATGCAAACACACAAAACATAGTATTTATGATCAATATATCCTATGGAAACTAGAAATGAATCATTAAGCACATGTCATATGTATTCTAGTTTATAATCCTAAAATAATGCAATCACACTCAATGATGCATGTACATATGAAATGTGTGGATTGGACACAAAACATGAAGAACTAGATATTTATCAACAAAAGCATAGATCTATTATATATAGATCTTGTAACATGAACAAACAACCTAGAGTATGTGAAACATCTAACACACACAAAAGTCCAGATTATGTTCAATCACATAAAAATGCTATAATCAATTTGATAAAATCAAATGTACATCTCTAGCAAAATAATAAAGCTTAGATTCTCAAGATAACCAATTAAATTCAATCAAGCTCTAAATCATCAATCATATATGCTATTTCAATTAATCTTCAATTAAAAAGACCTAGCATATGAGAAGACTATCAATCAACAAAATCAAGTCAATTAACACACAATATAGTCCTAGATTTGAAGCTAGCACAATACAAGATCTCAAACATGTGAAAACATAGATTTAGAAAAACCTAACTCAACATGTTAATCAATTGAAGATCAAACTAGCTATATTAGAGATCATTTCTCTAATCAATGTTTACACAGCAAACATACATATATATGAGAAGAAAACCCAAGGTAATTGAAGCTTTCAAGATCAAGAACAAAATAAAAATCAATACCTTGAAGAAAAACTGTGCTGACACGTTTTTGTGAGTATAGCTACCAGAAACATTGATCAAATGACTCAAAACCTTTGTGGAAATGATAGAAGACTGGTATAAAAAGATTCTCAAACTTGAATCACTCAAAACGAAGTTCGTATGAGTGAGTTATGGTGTTTGGAAGGTGAGAAAGTTTGAGAGAAAAAAACTGCACAAT